>JANXHW010000001.1:24695859-26120859 GCA_026170595.1 Plestiodon gilberti rubricaudatus
TACATGTAGCTCACTGGGATAAAATATTGATCGCTATTAATTCACACTGCCTTGGTCTCCCAAAAGCAATATTGCTGAAAAAGCAACGGCTATTGATTCGAGCAGTGGATGATAGACGGTGCTTCAGCCACTACAGCAGAAAGTAGAGCTCCCGAGATTCATTCAATGTGAGATTCTGACCCCTTTTGTGGATTTCATATCTGAGAGCAAAATTATTCTCCTTTAAGGTGAGGGTTGAATTTTAATCTCCTGGCTTCTAGCCGTGGCAGGGCTGTTAATCTTTGTGTTAGCTACTGCGTTCAGACATTTGCAATGGTGCCCATTCTCATCTTTCATGGTCAGCGATGCACAGCTTTTTTTGTACAAATAATGGGTGTGCCTCCCAATTTATTTTGAAGCTTCGTGTGCAATACTTAGATTGTTTTTTCTTCCAAAATGTTTCTAAAAGCAGAGTCAAAGGCACTGATAGCCTTGGGAAGGGGCTGCATGCCGAAGAACCCAAGTGCAGCAGGTGTAACACTTCTGCCAATCAAATGCAGCATTCTAAATTATCTCTCAACCAATATCGGTTTACAAAGCTAACCAATAGAATTCTGAATATTTATACAGTATGCACTGAAGGTTATTATTTAAAAAGTGCCATCTGTGTGCACGGTGCTTTGCAGACAATGAGGAAGGGGAGGGAAGTAGATGTGGGGATAAGATGGGAAATATGCAATTATTTCATATATGCATACTTAGGGTTATTTATAGCATAGACTAAGGTTTTGTTTTATTTCATTCCTACATTTGCTAAGGTGGTTTACAACGTACGGCACAATTCTGTGTACAGGAAGCGCCGGGGCAGCATGTGAGGCAGCCGTAAGGCACTTAAGTGACACCCACAGAGCAAGCAACAGTGGCGCTGCGGCCCGAGCTGCTTGCCCCGCCGTCTCCCTGGCCTTGCACCGGCTGCTGCAGGTAAGCCCTACGCCGGTCAGGGCAGAGGCAGGGGAAGGGCGGACTGGGTGTCGAGGGAGGGCGGCCATTGGCCGCCCAGGGCCTGGAGGGGGCAGGGATACCGGGGGTCGAGATCCCCGGTATCTAATGCTCCCTCCAGACTGCAGATGTGCCGACACGGTCGGCGTTACTGTGCGTGATCTCTAGAACTCGCCCAATGTGAGGAGGCCCATAGGGCCTCCTGCGGCTTACACGGGGGGGGGGGGGGAGGGGACGATCATCACCTTCTCCTGAATTGTTCCTGGGCTGCCCTGGGGCAGCCCGGGAACTCAATAGAATACGGTGGTCAGCCCTTTAGGCCGGCCGCCTTATCCTACACAGGATTGGGCTGTAAAACTATTAGTTAAGAACAAAGTATCAATTAACTTCAAAATTACATAAGGTAACAGAGAGGCCAGGGATGGTCTCTTCAGGAGCAAATGGTATGAGTTCCCCTTGCCTGGGCTCTCTTCTTCTACCTTCCCCTGGGCCATGTAAGGGAATGTCAGGGAGGGACTATCCCCAAAATCCTAACTAAAAACATTCAACCAATTGACAACCACAACACAACTCAATCAATCATATCTAAAACCAGTGACCGTTCATTTTGTCTTGTTTGTCTTGTTGTCAACAGCATGCATGCACAATGAAAGTGGCTTGTGGTGGTATCAGTTAAAATTGTGAGGGCACAATTGTTGGCAGGTAAGCAGTGCACCCCAGGGAAAGGGCATTTCACCCTTTCATTGAGTGCTCCTCCATTCTAAACATTTCCCTGCATGCAGAAAGCAATCATGTCCAGGAGAAAGCTAGGCTAGATATCCTAGTTTTCTACATGCAAGGAATTCTTTTGTATGGAATAACATGTAGTCATATGTGTCCTCACTGGTGCAGTCAAGAAGTAGCGTTATTGCTTTATCTGCCATTGGTAGAACCAGAAGTGAAACTAGACTGGAGCGGAGGCAAGTAGTTCTGCAAGACTCCGTTACACCGGAGTCAGCGGCCCCTCCCCTTTGCTGTTGGAGCCATTCTGGCAGCGACAGGGGAGTGTCCTGCGTGTTGCCATTGCTGCCAGAATGGCTCCAACAGCAAGAGGGAGGGGCTGTTGACTCCGTTGTAACGGAGTTTTGCAGAATTACTTGCCTCCGCTCCAGTCTAGCTACGCCACTGGGTAGAACTGAGCCTGGGTCTCCAGATGTGTCTGTTCCTCCAGATGTAAAGTTCCTTCCCTTGCTTCTTCCAAAGCAGAATTAGTCAGTTTAGATAGCAAATTATTTTGGGAATACTGAGCATCAGCAGTGCATCATCACTGGTTCTTTGTAGATCCTGTTCCTTCAACTAACCTTCATTTCTCAAGCAACATCTCCCCCCTTTTCTGTGACTTTTTTGAACCAGAACCAAAGCGGACTTGTTGCAAAGTCCAGCAACCTGGTAGCAGCACATATGAAGCACTGCTCTGCGGTGATGAATCATGTGTTCCAGACTGGTTTTATGAGAAAGAACCATAGCTCCGTGGCAGAGCACCTCCTCTGCATGCAGAAGGTCCTACTGTAGGTCCAATTTCTGGCATCCCCAGGTGGACTTTGGGAAAATCCTTATCTGAAAGTCACTTCCGGTCAGTGCAGACAATACTGCGCTCAATAACTCAATAGTCTGATTCAGTAACTGCCCAATCCTATCCCCTGTCACATTATAGAATTACGCTAAATTGGGGAAATTATAATACAAGAGGTCAAATGCAGTATATCATCGTTTTAGAAGCATTGACTGGATAGCAGAGTAAACAACCTCAAAGTACCTCCAATTAGGCTACCAGTAACCACACGTTTCCCCAAAAGAATATCAGTTGTGCTAAGAGATAGAGAGAAATAAGGCAATGTCTGCTTGTAAGATCAGTTGCACAGGGATTCCAGTGGTTGTGGGTGAAGGAATAATTGTAAAATAGTTCCGTTTGGACAGGCATGGGTTAAGTGGAGGAGGGAAAGAGAAAAAAAAAAAGTCAGGTCGCTAGCTGGGTTGAGTTTCCTTTGCCAGAGATGACCCAACGGGAGAAAATTAGTGGGGTGGGGGAATGGAGAATTTTAGAAGGGAGAAGGAGAAGTTGTTATGAGGGTTAGAGGGAGAGAGGAGAAATTACCTATCCTGAATCTGCTGGGTAGACTGGGGTATAATGTCCTTCTGTGAACCATGAACCAAACGGCTGCATGGCTTCAGATACAGGAGGAAAAGGGGGGAAAAAAATGCAGCCAGAAATGTGCCCCCTGGTGGCCAGCGAAAGTAGCTCTTCAGGAGGTGAGGGCCGCTACCCAGGCAAGAGGCTTTCTTGAACGGGAAAGACCTTACCAAAAACAGACAGAGTGGGAGTGTCTATGGAGGGAAGAGACGACCAAAACAGACAGTGTGGATGCCACTGTCGCCAAAATTCTGCTCCCAGAGCAGGAGCAGTAATAGGACTTTGGACAAAGAATACAAAGATATTCCTGGTGTATAATGGTATCTGGAACATCTCCTGGGGTGCAGCCAGGAGTTTCCTAGACTTATTGAGTTTAGGTGTATCCTTCCAGGAAGGCACAAAGGCTTAATTGCACCCCAATCAGAGATGTTCCTGAGGGACAAAAGGTATGGAAGGGTGTGAGCTGCACCCATGCTTAGATCGTTGGTGGGAGAGTCTTCCTGGAGAAGGAGGCTGAAAAGCCTGTTCAGGTGGCCTGGCCACTGGACAGTTAGGCTGATTTTATTAATCAGTAAGACTTGTGCTTACAGGCGAGATCACACCAAGGTGGAGTGCCTGATATTTGCAAGACCTACAGCGCAATCCTATGTAACTATCAGGGCCGCCTGCCGGATCTTATCCCCTAACGGAAGTCAGAGGAGGCCGTGTAATGGCCACACTGTCCGGCCAGGGACAGGGATATGGCCCCCTCCCTCGCTGCCCATGCGGCTGCCGGGGGATCACTTACCTTCGGCGGCCACATGGAGATCTGGCAGGCAGCAGAGTAAGGGCTGCCGGCCTAGCGCCGGCGGCCCTTACTTGCAAGTCGTCGCAAATGTGCCTTACGTGTTTGCCACAGCTTAGGGCGGTGGAGCGTTTGCTCCGCCGCCCTAAACATGGGCAGGATTGCGCTGCCTGACTAGGAAGGTGATACTCAAATGCCAAGTGGTGCTACAGCTTTCAGTTCCAAGCTATTGAAAAATTGGAAGAATAAATACTCCCCTGTTATTAGTCCATGAATTGAAGACCTTTTTAATGTCTTTCTTTCTTTCTTTCTTTCTTTCTTTCTTTCTTTCTTTCCCCCTCCCTTTTTTTGAAAAAACAGATGCATCTTAGTTTCTCTTTGTAATTGTTTTGGAAACAGATATATCTTAGTCTTGGTGTTCCCAGTAGTAATGTATGGTTGCGAGAGTTGGACCATAAGGAAGGCTGAGCGCCGAAGAATAGATGCTTTCGAACTGTGGTGCTGGAGAAGACTCCTGAGAGTCCCTTGGACTGCTAGGAGATCAAATCATTCAATCCTAAATGAAATCAACCCTGACTGTTCCCTGGAAGGACAGGTACTGAGGCTGAAGCTCAAATATTTTGGCCACCTAATGCGAAGAGAGGACTCTCTGGAGAAGACTCTGATGCTGGGAAAGATTGAAGGCAAAAAGATAAGGGGAAGGCAAAGGATGAGATGGTTAGACAGCATCACCGATGCAACGAACATGAAAATGAGCGAACTCAGGAAGATAGCGGAGGACAGGAAGGCCTGGCGGGATATGGTTCATGGGATCATGAAGGGTCGGACACGACTTAACGACTGAACAACAACAACATATCTTAGTCTTTCTTTGTAATTATTTTGTTCTATTTGTATTATGACTTTAAATGTATTTTGTTCTCACAAAAATGAAAAAAAATATATCTGTTCCAATCAGTGGCCCTTTATTAGCACGATCCTGATTCGAGGGAGCCTTGCCTCACCCCCTCTAGAGTGAAGTCCTGGCTGATGCTTAGGAATGTCAGCTAAGAAACCAAGCTGGAGTTAGGAGAGCCTGTGAAAGTGAAGTCATTGGCAGCAAGTGAAGTAGTGCTTCCTGCCCTGGGTGGCATGGTATCTCAGAACATGCTCCCTTGGAAGATTCGCTGTGCTCCTTCCTTGGTTCGTCTTGTCACTCCTTGAACACTTTTTTTTTTTTTTTACTGTAGCCTTTCTGGGTTTGTTTAGTTCTTAGTTGGTTCTGCCTCTCCCCTCTTGTGTTGGTTTATGAGTTGTTTTGCTTTGTTGTTTTGTTGCTTTTATAAAGTATTGTGTTTTAAAACTTGTTGTGAGCCACCTCACGTTCTTCAGGAATGAGGCAGGTGTGGGGATTTCAGGGTGTCCTACCCCATCATACAGGGTCCCCACATTCATATTGCTTGCCCACTGATCCTGCAGCAGATTCTTGGATCGTTTGGTAGGGCTCTCCAGGTGAGAAACCTGAAGGACAGAAAAAGGAGCAGGGAGGGGAAATCTCAGGTACCTAAAGGGACAGGAGCACGTGGTGGTCCCTTCAAATGGTGTGGGGGGGGGACAAGGCCCTAGGGGCAGAGTTATTAGTCACATTGACATCACTGGCTATGGCAGGGTGCGACACCAGGGTCCGTGCCATCCCAAAGATGCTGGCGCTGGACTGTGGGATGGAAATCTTTTGAAATAAATAAAACAAATATTGACATGAGTTGCTGCTCTAGGGTTACCTCCTTTCAATCAAGAAGCTTACTCAGATCAGTGACTCACACAGAAAGTCCACATCAGGTGTAGGCTCCTCCAATGGTAGGTAACCTTTGTGGGTGTATGCAAAAATATGCTTCCAGTTTTACTTCAGTAAGAGTCTACCTCAAGTACCAGACATTTGAAAAACACTTACTTGTA
Source organism: Plestiodon gilberti rubricaudatus (assembly GCA_026170595.1). Classification (NCBI taxonomy): domain Eukaryota; kingdom Metazoa; phylum Chordata; class Lepidosauria; order Squamata; family Scincidae; genus Plestiodon; species Plestiodon gilberti. The sequence goes on from JANXHW010000001.1 coordinate 24,701,727, forward strand.
CCTTTTGACTGATTCAAGTATTGGCCAACTGCTTGCACAATCCAGCCTGTATTTCTTAAAACAGACACAGCTGCCAGCAGATTGAACTCAACCAGGAAGTGCAACCAGAATAATCATATTGTGAGTGCAGTTACGAAGATTCTGAAATACCTGTGACCACAGGCTTCCTTTCTTATACATTAGCCATTAAGGTACAGAGCATAATGATACTGAACTGAAATTGAAAGATACTGTATTGGCAGTGGCGTCACTAGGAGGGTGCGGACTGCACCGGGTGACACCCTTGGGGGAGGGGACACACCACTAGTGGCCAAAATTGTGGGAAATTTGTATAATATCATAAAGTTATCTAATATATCATTGGAACGGTAATTTAATGCAGAATGTAATGTAATAAACTGTGTTGAATTATCTGTATTTTATAAAAGTTACCGCCAAACAGGAAAAAGAAAAGCAAATTGCCTTATGTAACAAAAAGTGGATTTCCTTAACTCAAAGCTGACCAATGAGACTGATTGTTCCGAGAGCCAATGAGGTGTTGTTATGACACAGCATGGGACCAATAAGGTGTTAGTATGAGTCAGCTCTCATTTCTATGTATCAGAGCTAACACTAGAACTAGAATACTAGAATTCAGTTGTGTGAGTGTCATCAAGTTAATAAAATAATAGTAATAATAACAACCAGTATTTATATATCGCCTTTTCTTTGGTCATCTGATTTCTCCTCTGACTTTAATTCAAAGGCAGTTTGGCCACCTTTTTTGTGGGTTACTGATTTGTTGGGTGATCTGTACTGTTATATATTAAAAATAATGGTGCAATCCTATTGCTGGCTTAGGCCAGTGCAGCACTACTGTGGTATGCTTATGGTATTGCAAACGTACCGTAAGGCACATTTGCGGCACCTGGTGAGTAGGTGGCACTGGCGCTGATGTCTGCGCTGCCAGCTGAGCAGCAGAAGATCCTGCGCCATGGAGTAGGTTAGAGTCGCTCCGAGCATCGGGCCTGGGGCAGGGCGGGAGAAGGCAGGGAGGGGGCGCAATAAGGCAGGGAGAGGGCAGGGGAGGGCAGATCAGGCCTAGGAGGGCGGAGGGACTGCCGTCCATGTCAGATGCCATATCCTAGCCCCCCTCCCAGGCCTCAAGCCCCAACATGGGGCTGCTGGGACTGCTTGATTCTCCGCCAGCTAAGGAGCTGGCGGAGACCGAGTAGTCCCATTGCTGCGGCTGGGGGTTTACCTGGGGTAAGCGGGCAAATGAGTAGACGTCCAACCTGTCCCTTCCCTGAATAGGATTCAGCGTGGGCTGCATAGCCCATGCTGAATTACCTATGCTGGGGGAAGATAGGATTAGGCTATAAATACAGTTGATGGAGGTGACACCATGAGTTATTGCACCGGGTGACACCAACCCTAGTGACGCCTCTGTGTATTGGTCAGCCTGTTTACCTGTTGTCCTGACAGAATCCTGCACTTGTGCCAGCAGGCTGACCAGGCCAGGCAGTCTCTGCTTTGATCCCTTCATTCATTTTGAAGTTCTTTTATTGAAGGCAGAGGAAAAGGTGTGTGCTGTGCTTGTAAGTATATCTTAAAGGTGGCAGGGAGGAAGACTGAAAGGAAAATTACCATGCTATAACATTTGATCTAAACAATGCTTCTCTTAGTAGTACACAATGAAGGGCCAAGAGATTTTCCTTTATGTGAAAAAAGCAGGAAACATACAAAAATTCCATCCAAAGAACAGGAAATACCAAAGACTGTTTCTAAAGCAACACATGCAGCAATTAAAGTGCTATGACGGAAATAGCTTGGGATTTTTAACACACCCTGTGAAAAGTTTTAACTGTATGCATAAGCCAATCCTTTCAGACAGGTGAGGTGACAAGTTTGACTACTTTAAATCTTTAATTTAATACTGCAGTATGAGCAGCCTACACTGAGGGAGACCACTGGACCAGCTAGCCCATTATTGTTGATCATCTTCATCAGCAGCTCTTCAAAGCCTCACAGAAAGGATTTTACTAGCTCTGCGTCCTGGAATCCCTTTTTGTTAGAGAGGCTGTGGATTGAACCTGGCTACAGATGCATAAGAAAAAGCATGTGTATGTTTACCAAGCAATCGGTCCATTAAAAGGATGAAGATCAAGGACTGTTGTTGTCTTGTGCTCCCTGAGGCATCTGGTGGGGCCACTGTGTGATACAGGAAGCTGGACTAGATGGGCCTTTGGCCTGATCCAGCAGGGCTCTTCTTATGTTCTTATGACTGGGCTTGGCTACTTTGTGCAACTGACTAGGATTTTTGGGCACACATCTGTTTCCAGGCATTGTCCTCAGGACCACAAACCAATTTGCTACATGCCACACGTTTCCCCATCGTGCAAATTACTTTCTCTGAGATATCTTCCTCTAAATTTACCATCAGTGTCTAGAACAACACCCATCAAAGCAAAGTCTACATCGGAGTATCTACTACTATAAGAATATGTTGCACTGCTAGCCCTGTCCATCTTCAGGGACTCGCAAGAAAAGCCATCTTATCCCCTGTTCAGATGCAGGATGACACAAAGATTAAGCACATGCTGTTCCATGCAACCTGAATTATTGCAGCATTGCATAGCACTTTGTGTACTGCCTTATACGTGCGGTGCTTCGCTCACAAAAATTACACAGCAAAGGCTCCCCTTTACCTGAATCATGGTGAAATAGCCACTGTCTTACAGTGCAAACCCAAGTACATTTTCCTTATAGAGAGAGTTCGAAGAGATTTTCTCTCTAGTAAATGTGCAGAAGATTGCAGCCATGAAGCCCAGTCCTATGCATGTTTACCTGAAAGTCCAACTGAAATAACTGTCAGTTCAGTTTATTGGCAAGTCCATGGCCATTACTAAAATCAAGTATAAGTCCTATCTGAAGGACTTCAACAAATGCAAAGTTGCAAACAGCAAAGTCAGGAGGACAGTGCACAGGACTTCCATGGGATGATTTTCTGCTAGGGATTTTCTGCTAGACCAAACTCTCTCTCTCTCTCTCTCTCTCTCTCTCTCTCTCTCTCTCTCTCTCTCTCTCTCTCTCTCTCTCTCTCTCTCACTCACTCACACTCACACTCACACTCACACTCACACTCACCATAGCTGCATTTCTTACAAGAGAATTGGGGCTGACTTTCAGTGCAATCCTACCCAGCTCCTCCACTGATGCAGCAGTGGTGGAGAGCAGAACGGGACGCTTTGGAAGGGAAAGGGGATTTAAATCCCCTCTACATCCCCCCTTAAAGGGGATTTAAATCCCCTTTTCTTCCCAAAGCCTCCCGTTCTCCCTCCACCACTGCTGCACCAGTGGAAGAGCTGGGTAGGATTGTGCTATGGACACCTCTTATTCAGGGGTTCCCAAACTGTGGCCCATGGGCCACATCTGGTCCACCAATGCACTTTGACTGGCTCACTGAGCTCAGTAACATCATGATTATGTCCACACTTCTTCTCCTTCTCCCCCCCCCCCAGCCCATCACCATGCACCTTCTTCCTAAAGCAACTGCTGGTTGGGTGGCTCTAACCTGAGAGCCCAGTTTGAGAGAGAAAGACAGCAAAAAGCCCCACAGCTGCAAACATTACCGTACAAATATTTTGCAGAGACGCTATTTTGGTCCCAGTCAATGTTTAATGCAAATCCTTCATTTTACATATGGAACAGTTGCACCTTGTGATGAATTCCCTGTTTCTCCCCTAGGGTTTGCCTGCTTTCCTTATTTTTTAGACACTTCTAACTCCCCAGAACCTCCTGTGCAGGTTCAGCAGTCTTAGTGCTGCTGGAAAATCCTCCTGCAGCATTCTTTGTTTGAAAACCCCATTACCCCCCAGCCCCATGTACTGGATATGGATTGGGGGGGGGGTGTCCTTCTTCCTGTCTGGGGTAGCTAATCTGCCTAGCAATAAAGCTACCTTGCCCATTGGGCGGCCAAATCAGTCTATCTGGTAAAGGAGTGGGATGGAGAAATCAGGTGGGTTCAACTCCTCCACATCATCAAACATCCCAAGATCCATCGCCATAAGCCCTTGATATGATTGAGCTAACAGACCTCTAAATGTTACTTATAGTAACTAACTACTGGTAGTTTATTTAACAGGGTTATATACAGCTCTCTGTCGGGGCTCTAAACACAGGTCAGCAGCAGGGTTCCTCTGCTTAGTATATGAGGTGGAAGCCGTGCCATACTTCAGAGGACAATGCACAATTAACTGACTGTGCCTGAACACAATCAGTGTAGAACAATGAGACCCTTAGAAGCCGTATGCACGCAGAAGCATGCTTAAGGCTGAAGCACACCAGCTGCGTTCTGCGTGTGGCGTGTGCTGTGTGAGAAACACAGCCAAAGTTGAAAATTCTCGAAGGGAAGCGTCAAACGCAAACGGACCTCTCTGCGGCTCCTGGCGACTCTCGGCGTTCTGTGGGACTTGTCTCTGGCCGGATAGAACGCAGATGCAGCCGGCCACAACGGGCTGCACGGACGCAGGGCGGAGCTGGTGTGCTTCAGCCTTTATGCTCTCATGGATGAAGATTGTGCGCACGCACAGAGAGAGAGAGAGAGAGAGAAGGGTCCTCCTCCAACCAGCTGCCAGAGCTGCACATGGGGAGTCCCAGTAGAAAAGTGGCCAATACCACTAACTCACTATTTCGAAGCAATGGGGGGGGGAATAGATTTTGCTTCCTCCCAACCACCCCCTCTGCACTGAGCGAAATGTAATTCAAAAGATTACCTCCTTTGCATTTGTAGCTGCAAATATGCAGTTTTGTATTTTGGCAGCACACGTGGTTGACAGTTTATGATAACTTGACTTTTTCTTCTTCTTTTGAGTCTCCTGCAGATATTCCTTGTTTCAACTTTCTTAGAACCTTTTAAAAAGCAAACAATTCTGATTTCTCTCCCCCCCAATGGGAACAATGGTCCCATATTCTAACTAGGCTCTGCATGTGCTTGCATGAGAGCGGTGTGGGATCAGGGCCAGAACTGACTCTGCAAACTGAAATTATTTTGAAAGAGAACACAAGGCTATGGTGATTATTATGACCCATTTTTTAAATTATTATTTTATAATTAAAAATAAGGTACCGGTAATTAGATCCCCTGCTGTCATATCCCCACCTGTCACAATGGCTCAAGCACAATCCCCACCTGTCACAATAGGTCCAGCACTTTCTTGAACTGCCCCACTGAATACCTAGGTTGCCCTTACGATCAAATTACATTTTGTGTTAAATGCATTGTTTGCTCTGAATATTTTTTACTTTGAACAGCAGCTAGGGTGGTGGTGGTTCGTAACTGGGACCGCAGTGTGCGTGCAGGTTTCCACTTGCGCCAGACACAGTCCCAACAAAACTCCCCCTCCCCCAAATGCTATTTGCATCAGGAAGGAAGCCGCCCTAGCTTCTGAACACTGCCCCTCCCCCCCTTCTATTTACAATAAAAGTTAAAATGTAAGGCTAAGCAAAGCGCTTAAAATATTGTATAACTTGAGCCTTAACTAACTTGGCAGTTTTTAAAAGCATGTTTATTCTGATTCCCACCCTATTCCCCAAAACAAATTAATATGGCATAACCAGTGCAGAAATGTTGATGCTTTTTCTCCAAAGATGAATAAAGGTGCAGAAGCCAACACAAACATTAAACACCCTCGCAGGGAAAAGCAGTGTTTGTTGCTGCCCTCACTTAACAGAGGGATTCAGGAAGCAAGAGTCTAATCATGCTTTGCAGTAAGGTTTCTCCTTAAAAGGTAAATGATCACTCTTAATCGAGAGACAAATGCCATACTCCAGAGACTACTCATATGTCTATTAATACTAAAATGATGATTACAGCAAAAAGGATATTTAGTAAATGCCCAATTATCCTGCTACATGCCATGCTCAGACTCCAATTTCAAAACAAGAAGCCTATTCTCACGGGAGAATCCCTCCCCAATTCAATCTCTCTCTCTCTCTCTCTCTCTCTCTCTCTCTCTCTCTCTCCTTCAGTTCCATTAATGAATGTCCACTTTTGCACAGGCTTTTGGTAGAATCCAATCTTTCACCAATTTTTAAAAATGGTTACAGTGAGCAGGTGACAGATGTACATTTGTCACTGTGTGATGGCAAAAAAAATGATAATGGATCAAGCACAGGATCTGTGTACTGATAACATGGATGTTGGCCAAGTTTTTTTTTAATCAAATCGTTTCTGAGAATTGCAACATTAGATTATTGTAGTATGAAAAACACAACATGCTTGCCCAGTGTAGTTTGGCATTTGCTACGTTCATTAAAATGAGGTGCAAGCTGTTAAGAACACAGATTTGTAAATTATTTGCAACCCTTTCCTTTCAAGTGAATTTGACTGGATCCATATATCATAATATGTGACTACTGAAGGAGCTGCGTACACATGTAGCTATGTGTTGCAGTAGTAGGGGCTATGCATGTATTAAAGGTATCCATTATGTGTTTCCTAGCCTTCAGCCTATACTAGGTCCACAAGTCAGATGACAAAATAAATTAAAAACACAACTGAAACACAATCCCACTAACTGGGCCAAGAGGCACCTTTTAAAGTGGTAGCTCTTTTATATTTATCAAGGAAGGCCAACTGTCCCTATTCATCCCAGCATAGAATTCCTGCTTCCATCAGTGAATGTTTGCTGGTGTCTCATTTTTGCACCCTTTTAAAGATTGTGAGCCCCTCTGGATTACAAAACCATCTTCTCATTTCTTTTGCTTATGTTTGCAAACTTTAACACTGAAACATAGTGGTATATAATATACTGTAAATAGTTGTAATAATAATAAAAAATAATCACCACCACCTGCTCTTTCCCCTTTTCATGCACACACAGAGCACCAAAAAAACACAGACCTGTTCCGTCCCCGCAGTCTGTCCCTTTAAGTGTGGTCCCTCTAACGTCATGGTCATTTAATCATTTAATTTTGTCTGTAAACCGCTTTGTGAACTTTTTGTTGAAAAGCGGTATATAAATACTAATACTAATACTAATACTAATACTAATACTAATACTAATACTAATACTAATACTAATGGTCAGCTGAACTTGTTGCTAGTCTGGGAAGATTGTGAATCCTCCTTGTGCTGCTCATTTCCCAGGCAAACAGATCCAATGATCAACTAGGATCCAGTGATCTGTTTCCATTTATTTTGCTATGTAAACTACTTTGAGAACTTTTGGTGAAAAGCACTATACAATATAAATATTTAAACATAATATATAATTATTATAATTAGAAAAATGGGCAATCATGCCCATCAGCTGTTCAGTGGGGAATCAAAATAATAAAATGCAGTGGGTTCACTTTAGCATCTTAAAGCATCTTTAGCATCCTCACATCTGTCTGATGGAAGCTTTGCTCCATGTTCCTTTCTACCACAAGTCCATGGGCTACACTAGTAGCGTAGCCAGAGGGGGGAATGGCGTGGTAAGTGCTCCATGGCATTAGAGGTGCAAAGTGGCCCCTTCCACTTGCTGTCGGAGCCAATCCAGCAGTGCTGCCTTCCCTGCCGGACTGGCTCCGACGATGAGTGGGAGGGGCCACTGCACTTCTGTGTGACAGTGTGCAGCACTTACCGTGCCGCCGCCCCTCTCTGGCTATACTACTGGGCTACAGAAAGGGCAGAGTGGACATTTTCAAGAAGCATGCAAGCTTATCTGGTCAAACATTTGTTTGGCCCTCCATTGTTTTAATTTAAACTTCAAAAACTGTTCTGAGGAGGAGATGAAGCAGATGTAGATGAATTTGTATCAGATTGACAGCCCAATCCTGTGTAACTCTTGCATCAGTGTAACAGTAGATCCACCGGTGTAAGTGCACTTATACCAGTGTAACTTGCCGGAAGCCAACAGTTGCAGGACGGACACCGGCGTAACCCCCTTCAGATGCCGCACATGCGCAGTTCGGACACAGGATTGATGCCAGCACAACTCTGCTGGTGCAGGGGGCATTCTGGTGGTGTCCGAACTCCCCCAAAATGCCCCCTGCGCCGGCAGAGTTGCAGTGGCATCTGTCCTGTGTCCGAAACTGCGCATGTGCGGCATCTGAAGGGAGTTACGCCAGTGTCCGTCCTGCAACCGTTGGCTTCCGGCAAGTTACACTGGCATAAGTGCACTTACACCAGTGGATCTACTGTTACACTGATGCAAGAGTTACACAGGATTGGGCTGTGAGAGGACAGCGAAGATGATCAGGTGTCTGGAAAACAAGTCCTATGAGGAAAGATTGAAGAAACTGGATACGTTTGGTCTGGAGAAGAGATGTTTGTGGAAACATAATAGCATTCTTCAAATGCTTGAAGGACTGTCATTGAAAAACGCAGCAAGTTATCGTTTGCTACTCCAGAGGGCAGGACTACTGAAGCTCCCCTACTTAAGAACATCCAACTTAAGAACTTTCTAGATACAAACATGCCTGCCATATGTCCATAGATAGTGGTAGCGCCCATTCCCAGCATTTCTGAACATTCCCCATCTTGTTCCAGGCAGCCACAGCAAGCCCTTAGCCCTCTTTTCAAGGTAAGACCACATAATATAGAGTATTGTACTGTAGGTGTACCGTAGCTATATTTCTTCATATTTCATCACACAACTGCTACCAATAATAGTGATGTTGGACTTAAGAACAAAACTTGCCAACAGACACCTCGGACCCCATCCTGTTCTTACGTAGGGGGACATCTGCAGATCTAATGGGCTTAGGTGACAGGAGGGTAGATTTCAGCTGAACGCTGGAGAAATTTCTTAATAATAAGAGCAGATTGGCCACCACAGGAACAGCAGGTTGTCCCTGACAGGAGGTCTTCAAGCAGAAGCTGGACTGTCTCCTGATGGGGATGCTCTAGCTCTGGATTTCCTGCACAGAGCAGGGCTTGGACTACTAGAGGAAAACCTATAAGACCTCCAGTGCTGCAACTCTGCAAGAGCTAATCCTCCATCTGTGCTGTGCACAGCCCTTTCACCTATAATCATTCTTGGGTTCCCATGCTCAATCACGAGGAAAAGGTTCCATATGCCCCAAATGTAGGGAGTACACGTTCCCATGGGCTCATGGCTTAAATTGTGTAGGATGCACCCTAAAGACTGTGACACACCAAACATGTTGCCGTGCGTTGCATCCAGTGGTGTTGCCGACATGCAATGCTACGAAAAAACCCTGACACACCAAAGAAAGCTGCACGGAGAAGGGAAGACGTCCTGCCCCCCCCCACACACCCACACACCCCTCTCTCTTTTAGCCAATCAAAATTGAGTCTTTTCAGACTTGATCCTGATTGGCTACCGCATTGCTCCACATCCCGCCCCTGCAGTTCCAAATACTGCCTCTGATTGGCTGAACTTGGCAACAGTCAAGCCTGGGTTGACTTAGCATGCACCGGAATGTGGCTCTCTGACATTCCTGTGCGTTCCGGTTGGAGACAAGACGCACCAGGATTTTAGAGCCGCAAGCAGACTCCGCTGGACGCAACGCATGCTGATGTGTTTGGTGTGTCACAGCCATAAGTTGACCTCAGAATGGATCAGGACTCATGTGGGACAAGATGCTCCCTAAGGTAGCTGCAATAACCAGGCTTCATGGAGCATGTATTGACTTTGAGCAATCTTATAGCTGAGAAATGCTTAATTCATGAGAACAAGGAGGTCAGCCAAGGTGTCATCATTTTCAGGTGGTGTCTCTAGCAATAATTATAGCCTAGGCCATAACAAGCAGCAGCTACACTAGAACAACTATAGCATTGTTGCCTAAAGGAAATATAATCAGATCTCCAAAATTGCAGGTACGGTAGTTTTGTGTTGGTCCTGAATTCCTCTTCAGCTTGTAACTTACAAGCCAGGATGGAAGACTGCAGCCCCAGTCTGCAGGTTGTAACAGCCTTAAAAGGGAATGGTGGAGGTGCTGTGCATACTTAATTAGGTTAGATTTAATTGGCTTCCTAGTGCACCAGCTAATATTAATTTCCAACCTTGCTAATATTACTACAGTGGTTTAATGCTGCTGCTGCTGCTGCCGCCTTACAAGAGCTGTGTGTTTCAACTAGCACTAGAGACGGATTCAAATGACTGATGGCTTTTTATATTTTCAAAGGGAAAGCAGCTAAGCGTCCTTCAGCCCAGCATGACTTGCTGCAACCAGAGACCTTTTTGGACCAAGTATGGTCTAATCGAATTAAAACTGCAATCCTATGTTGTTCAACCACCAGGCAGCAAGTCCCACTGAAATCAGTGGGACTTATTTCCAAGTAGGCTTTCGCTTTCCCCTCTCCACACACACTTTGCTTAGCAGCTAGGCTGAAGAGTTCTGAGTAACTTAAAAGCTTGCTTGCTACTTTGTGACATTTCAGTCAGCCTTAATAAATTGTGCTGCTGCTGGTACTTTTAGATCCAATCTATTCCCTCACTGAGGAAAGCCATGGGCTTTTTCATTAATTAACAGCCCAGGTTCTTTGCTGTGCATGCATTTCCCCATTGTCTTTGCAAAAAAAGTTTAAAGTCTAGGATTCTGAAGGTACGATTACATTCTAGCCTCTACCAGATTAGAGGATAGCCTACACAGAAATTAGATTTGCTATTTCAGAAAGCATCTACATATCACTGTCAGTGTCAAAGCACTTCAGATGCTGAATCAGTGGTTTCCAACCTTTTTAGCACTGGGATCCCCTTTTGTAGAATGACAATCTGTCAGGACCCCCCCCCCCTCAAGACCTAGTCAGTAAGAAGGAAGTGATGTTGTTTAATAAATTACACTGTTTAATAAATCACACTTCTTAAAATAAATCACATTTTTGAAGTTGTACTCATACGCAGCCCCATGGGGGGGGGTGAGCTAATATTAACAGAGATGCTAAAAGGCAAGCAGAAAGTAACACAAGGTAAACAAACAAGCACCAGATGCTTCTTTCTCTGCAGTGGGGGGGGGGGAGTGAGCCGTGGGGGGGGGGGGAGTGAGCCGCCATCTTGAGTGTAGCCATCCAGCCAACATCCCATGACCCCCCAGAAACTGCTTCATGACCCCTTGGGGGTCCCAACCCCCAGGTTGGGAATCACTGCGCTAAATGAACTCTATGAAACCTTTAACTGGTTTAGAAGCGCACCATACGGATCCATAAATTCCTGAGGGTGGTGCAACATTGTATTGTAGGGCAATGGCTGTGTTACTCAGTGGTATAACAGATGCTTTGAAGATAGAAGGTCTGATTCCTGGGTTCAGTTCCTCACATCTCCACCCAAAGAGTGCAAAACAGAGCTTGCAAAATCTCTGTATGAAGCAGTGGAGACCTGCTGTCAGTCAATGATCAGTCTGAGCTGCTTCATATGTTCATTCTCCAAAGAGGTGGAGAAAAGGACATAGAGGGTAACTTACAAGCCAACTATCACTAGGTGACTAGTGACTAGTCAAGTGACTTGCAATACAGGTTGAGTATCCCTTATCTGGGCTACTTGGGATGGGAAGTTGTCTGGATTTTGGATTTGTCTGGGTTTTGGAATATTTGCATAAATATAATGTGATCTTGGGGATGGGACCCCAAGTCTAAACACAAAATTCATTTATGTCTCATATTCACCTTATACAAATAGCCTGGAGGGAATTTTATACGATATTTTTAATAATTTTGTGCCCCCGCATGCCTTGCACTATTCCACCCAGGTGCTAGAAAACATGTGTGTGTGTTTTAAGTCATAGCCCCCAAAATATCTGGATTTCAGGATAGTCTGGATTTTGGATGTCTGGATAAGGGGTAATCAACCTGTATTACCAAAACCTGAATATTGCAAAGACATAAGAGAAATATCATACAATTTTTGGTGTCATGATATCTCAATAAAAACTCCTGGGAAGCTCTGTCCTGTACTAGGAATTTTCACCTCGCTGATCACCCTTACCAAACACATTTGAAAGCCTCCTCCCTATGCATGAGGAATGGTGCTTTGGGGAAGAAAGGTCCAACAGCATAGTGGATGTGGGGAATGAGGTGTACAATTCTTCAGATCCTGGACATCAGGACCAAACGCTCTTTATCATGCTGATGTAGCCCAGAGATCTGTGCGAGTGCTGCAACACCACATTAGAAAATAAAAAGCCCATCTACCCTCTTCATCATCACCACCACATGGGCAGAAAGCAACCACTGTACATTATCCTAAGCCTGTAGATTTCTTCACACAGTACATAATTTAACTTGGCATTTGCTGCTGAAGGATGCAGCATGGCCACAACTGAGATTGCTTTAAAGATGCATTAGGTATTTGCCATTAGACCAGACAGCTACACAAAAATCTCCATTTTCAGAGCCAGTATACCTTTGAATAGGCCAGCGGGTGGCGCAGTGGGTTAAACTGCTGAACCATGAGCTGTCGATCGAAAGGTCGGCAGTTCGAATCCGCGACGGGGTGAGCTCTCATTGCTTGGCCAGCTCCTGCCAACCTAGCAGTTCCAAAGCATGTCAATGCGAGTAGATAAATAGGTACCGCTTGCGGGAAGGTAAACAGCGCTCCATGTTCCAGCTGCATGCTACGCGCTGCGGCAAGGAGAGTCATGCCGGCCACATGACCACCGAGGTGTCTTCGGACAACGCTGGCTCTTCGACTTTGAAATGGGGATGAGCACCACACCCTAGAGTCGGACACGACTGGACTTAATTGTCAGGGGTCACCTTTACACCTTTGAATACCAGTTGCTGGGGAGCAATAGTGAAGAGGGGCTTTTGCCTTCAAGCTTGTTTCTAGCAGGCAACTGTGCAAACCTGCATAGAATCTTTAGGTGATATAACTAGGCTTACCATCCATCCTGGCAACCCCAGGATTGTCCTGGGTTGCAGTATCGGATCAGTCCTGGGCTTTCCGGGCCCAGTGGAAGCCTCCACTGATTTTAAAGTGTAAAAACTCACCTTTTTTCCTGGTGAGATCCAAGATGGGGGCACCCAAATCTCGTGAGGGCACATGAGGCAGTAGTACTCACTTTATTTGATTAACTAATTGTTGGGGGGTGTCCCTGTTTACAGCCAGGGAAATCTGGTAAGCCTAGACATAGCAAGTCTAATATTTTGGCACAGAAAGGAGTAGGAGCAGTTATTTCATAAGAGGTATTATTTGTCAATCTCTTGTGCATAAAAGCTTGTTAGATTGTAATGCATTATTCGCCTCTCACTGCCCAACCCCAGCCCTTGTTTATGGAGATCACGTTGTACTAGCAAAAGAAAAAAGTACACAAGATCATAGAGAGTTTTAATTGTATGCAGCATTGGCTGCCTGCAAATAGTGTGTGACCACGCCTAAATATAATTAATACTGGAAAATATACTTTTCTCCATGTGTTTTGTTCAAGCACAGTGAGTTTACTGTGCATTATCCCCTTAACAACCCAACCCCCACCTTAGCCCTAGAGTGGTCTCTGTCTGGACTGGGGGCTCCCATAGGTGCTGTTGACATTGGAAAACTCAAGCACACAGGGCCCACTCACACAAAAATGGTCTTATCTAGGTTGGCCCCAAGACAAACCCTGCAGCAGGCCTGGGTTAGGAGATCTGCCAAGGTAAATGGTATGGTAAATAAATCTGTCAAGTCACCAACACCAGGGTGGAGTTGGAATTCAAGTATCACATTTTGACAGACAACAATACACAGCCCACATTTTTGCCACAAGCCATAGTTGAAAGGAAGCATGCAGTTTAGCCTTACATGTTTACCATCATTAAAATGCGAGTTTAAAGCAGGAAGTAGACCAGAGGGGTCCTTTTAAGACCCTTAACAGCTGCAAGGGCCTGATTCGGTGCAAGAGGCGGCACGCTCTGTTTCTGTGCTGAAAAGCCCCCTCCCCCCCAAGCAATGATTTGCACAAATAGCCATTTTGGGGGGTGATTTTCAGCACATGAATGGGAAATTACTGTACTCCCTTTCCCACTCCTGCACCAAATTGGAACGTACAACTCACCCACCCTCCAGCATCTGTTTTTGGCTATATGCTAATGACTTAAAATGTAATGTGTAGTTTGGCTCTTAGGCAAACCAATGCCCTATCACCTTCCATGTTTAACAAGAACCATTTTGCCTCTTCAGTTTCATCTTGTCTTACAGCATACAACATTGTCTCGTCAGTTAGCACATTTGGATACTCAACACGTCTGGGTCATATAGGTAATGAGAACACAATTTCGAGTCCTACTTGACGCAGCTGCCAGGGACATCCTGTGCAATGTTGACAGAGTTCTACCTACAGCTTAGAAATGCGGAGAAATGCTGAGTCTGACATATCCGAGGCCTTTAGACCTTGGACCTGCACACTCAGCATCTACGAGGACCTGTGCTAGAGAAGGAAAAATTCATTCAAACATCAGCAGGTACATCTGTGCTGTTTTGTCATTTTATAAAAAGCGCCTGGTCCATTTTAAAGTATCAGCTGCCTCAAAGTTATTACTTCCTCCCCTCCACACTTAATGGACACCATTAATATACTGACAGAGACAGGGGCTTTCCTTAAAAGCTGTTTTGAGCACATCAGCTTTGCTGGTGAATCTCATGCATTGCCTACAAAAAACAAGACACACATGACCCCTGCGATTGTGCCTCTGCAGTGCTCTTACATGAAATAAGCTCTTTTTGTTATTCCTTGCACTGCCAACTCCTTCCACCCCACCTTGCAACACCCCCCCCCCAAAAAAAGCTCTCAAACTCCTGTACTTCACAGCAGGGTCACTCAGAGGAATTATATCAGGGGTACAGAGTTTCTTTTGGGCCCCTTCCCTACATTTGGAATTTGGCTCCTGGGTCCCCCTTTTTTGCTCCTGGGTCCCCCTTTTTGACCCATTTTTTGCCCTGGACCCGGGTACAAATTACCCCCTTAACCCTCCCCCCTCAGAGGCCCTGCAGCATACTTTACTAGTCAGCGACTGTGGCAGTAGCAGGAGTGGAGGCCTCTCCTTACCTGGCACCTGGAAAAACGACTATAGTAGCATCCTAGATAGAGGAAACCTGAGAAGTGTGACTATCTTAGGATACCTATCAGCTTTAGAATGGACATCAGGTGGTCTGGAAAAGCTACATTGGCCTTGCAATGTGTCAGGAAAAGAGGGAGGGACAAACCTTCCCACATTGTCACTGGGAAAGGGGTGGGTGGAAGCAAGAGAGGGAGAGATTGAGAAAGATGTGTTTTGAGCAGGAGAAAAATTGAAGTGTATTTTGAACTGACTGCCATTCATGTGCCCATTACATTACTAAAAACAAATTCAGTTTTTTCAGACTAGGTAATTATGCATTTCAGCAACTTCATTACATTTTACATACATTTAGGTTTTAGTCCAAGTACACCTTTTGCATGCAAAAAATGTTTGTGTATTCAATCCCCCAACATCTTCAGTCAAAAGAATCTTGGGTAGCAAACCTGGGGGAAAACATCCTACCTGAGCCCCTGGAGAGCTACTGCCAATCAGGATTGGGCTAAGTGGACCAGTGGTCTGATTCCATATACTGTATTAGGAATCTTTGGTCTGTGCCACACAGGTCTTCAAAAAGGTAGGAATCGACAGCTTGAAGTTATCCTGGAATCAAATTGATAACCAGGGATCTCCTGCAGTATTGGTGTTATCTCTGCATGAGGACTTAATCACACACTGCCATATCTTACACGTAAACTTTGAGACCGTGATCTGCAGTTCAGTTGCATTGGCTTGACGTTTAGAACGAACTGTTAGTGGTATTTACAAGTAATACAATCCTATTAAATGGTACAACCACTACTTCCTTTTGGCTTGAGCTCTTATCTGTGGTTTTGGCTTCATCCATGAGGCATTTTAAAAGTGTCTTGCAGCAAGGCCTTGCTGGCAAGAACTTTCAAGTGCAAGACACACATCACGTACTTTGTCAATGGGAACAAAGCAAAAGAAACAAGGAAATACCACCATTAAAGTGCTCCAATTAGCAGAATTATGAACAAGTATGCTGGAAGGTGACAGTCACAAAAGCCCCCATAGAAGATAAAAAAAATAAGCTTGCCAACAAGGCAGTCTAATCAGGGATGGCTCCAGGGGGCTCTTGGCAAACTGCTTTGTAAGGCAGGGTCCCCTCCTACCTGGATATGTTCTTTCTAAGGAAGTTGCTCCCTCATCACCCACGTGAAGGCTAAGGGCACGGGGGGGGGGCTCTGGGATCAGTAGTGGGCCATTGGCAGCATTCATGACTTGCTGATGCAATAGTCTTACACCAAAAGCCCTTTGTCTGAAATTTCAGAAACTCAGTATTCCATAAACCTTTTGCTAATGCCA
This sequence comes from Plestiodon gilberti rubricaudatus, assembly GCA_026170595.1. NCBI lineage: Eukaryota > Metazoa > Chordata > Lepidosauria > Squamata > Scincidae > Plestiodon > Plestiodon gilberti. Next base: position 24,718,012 of record JANXHW010000001.1, read on the forward strand.
AAGACTACTGAAAAGCAACTAAATGTGCACTAAATACATGATTGCAATCAAATCAACAACACTGGTATTATATATTCTCCAAAATATATTGGGTATTAGTACACACCCCAAACTGAATTATTAGGAGAGGGACTGAAATATTATAATGCTTTTAGACTATGGTGTGCCCGTATTCGGAAAGCTGTGTACAGTTCTGGTCAAACCATCCTTTTTGAGATAACCCAGCGCAGGGAAAGAAAAAACGGGAGAGTATCTGAAATTGACTGGAGGCTTGGAGCACATTCCCTACCAGGCGAAGGCTGCAATCCAATGCACACTTCCCTGGGAACAAGTCCCATTGAACACAGCGGACCTTGCTTCGGAGTAAATATTCATAGAGGTGCACTGTAAGATAAGGATTTGGGGCTTTTGAGTAACTTTCAAACACCCAAATACTGGAGTATGCGATAAAAGCTGACAAAATTGTGAAATCTCTTCCCCCCCCCCCCCATTACTAGAATTTAGGGACACCACACAACATTGATCAGTGGTAGATTCATAATGAGTACATTATGAGAAATGCAGGGCTGAATGAATCACAAGCCGGAATCAAGATTGCCGGGAGAAACATCAACAACCTCAGATATGCAGACGATACCACCCTAATGGCAGAAAGTGAAGAAGAACTAAAGAGCCTCTTGATGAGAGTGAGAGGAGAGTGCAAAAGTTGGCTTGAAACTCAACATTAATAAAACTAAGATCATGGCATCTGGGTCCATCAATTCCTGGCAAATAGAAGGGGCAGAAATGGAAGCAGTAACAGATTTTACTTTCTTTGGGTTCCAAGATCACTGCAGACGGAGACAGCAGCCATGAAATTAAAAGACGTTTACTCCTTGGAAGGAAAGCTATGGCAAATTTAGATAGCATAATAAAAAGCAGAGATATCACCATGCCAACAAAAGTTCGCATAGTCAGGGCGATGGTGTTCCCAGTAGCAATGTATGGTTGCAAGAGTTGGACCATAAGGAAGGCTGAGCGGCAAAGAATAGATGCTTTTGAACTGTGGTGCTGGAGAAGACTCCTGAGAGTCCCTTGGACTGCTAGGAGATCAAATCAGTCAATCCTAAATGAAATCAACCCTGACTGTTCCCTGGAAGGACAGGTACTAAGGCTGAAGCTCAAATATTTTGGCCACCTAATGCGAAGAGAGGACTCTCTGGAGAAGACTCTGATGCTGGGAAAGATTGAAGGCAAAAGGAGAAGGGGAAGGCAAAGGATGAGATGGTTAGACAGCATCACCGATGCAACGAACATGAAAATGAGCGAACTCAGGAAGATAGTGGAGGACAGGAAGGAGGACAGGAAGGCCTGGCGGGATATGGTTCATGGGATCACGAAGGGTCGGACACGACTTAACGACTGAACAACAACAAAGATTCATAACAGATAAAAGAACAATTTCATACAGCACATAAACTTTAGAGTTTGTTTTGCTAGGAGGTGTGGCAATGGACACTCATTTTAGATGCCTTCCCAAACAGGTTAGGCAAATTCATAGAGAAGTCTAGTGTCAGCTAAGTAGCCTTGGTGGCTAAATGGAACCTCCACATTTGGAGACAATAGATCTTTGAATACTAGGTGCTAAGGGCATACTGTACCATGGGGGAAAGCTGCTGCCTCCATGCCTTGCTGGTAGAGGAATCTGGCTGCCAACTCTCTGGGCCAAATACCACATGACATTAAAAGCACTATTGGGTTTTTTTGTTTCCACTGAAGATGGAAGCTTCCATCTTCAGTGGAAACAAAAAGCAGCCCCAACAGGAACACACATATAGGTTGCCAATAGCAGCTTCCCTCCTGGGACAAACAGCTTTAGGGGAACCATTTTCAACAGGACCACAGCATACAGGGGAAAGGTTAAGCCATCACCCCATGCTACAGTCCAAATGCAGATCCCACCCCTCCAGTGACTGAATGACAAAAATGGAAACAATTATGTTTTTAACATGTCTTTTGGACCTCTCTCTCATCCAGCAAGATCTTTTTTGGAACAACAGACTCCCATGGGGTATCACAAAACTGTAAGAACAAACCTTGGTTCTCTACCATTAGAGTACACAGTGACTCAGACTGAGCTTGTGGGCTAGGATCCAATTATCTGACTTCTAAGCAGAGTTGGTGCCATCTCAAAAATGCATTTTTAATTGCAATCCATCTCAAGTCTTTTTGCTTACTGTGTGGAATGTCATTGTTGAGGAAAGACAAGTGCAAAGCATGTTTAAGGCACATAGAACTCGTGGAGCTGGTTCAGGCCTGGCTTCTGCACAGTCCTCAAATTCAGCTGGACAGAGGGCCAAACTCTAAGAGCACTTATGGGCATCAGGGTGGGTGTGTGCCTGTGCTATGGAGGGAGGGGAGGATTGGACCCCCATCCTCCTGCAATCCTAAACCAAATTGGCCCCTCACCCTGCAGTTGGTGTTACAAGAAAACACTGTTGCATATCTCCCCCACAAGCTCAAAACATAGATCACAGTAGCATCTTCCAGAGAGTTCTACAATCTGAATAATCTACTACCAAGCCTCAACAATGGAGGAAGAAACAGTGTTGCAAAATCATAGGGGCTTTCAGTTAAGATGTGTCCAGAGAGACTACAATGTTTAGTGTAATGTATGCATCTATATTGAGGCAGGAATGCACAATAGATGCTGCCTGAACAGCTGCTCAAATGCAGGTGCTGATTCTATACAACAGACTCCATAAAGAATGCGCTGAAGCATGTCAAAGCAGCACTTCAAGATGGAATCAAGTCAAGTTCTTTGTTGACCACCTATATGCAGATGAACATTCTGCACAAGGTCAGCTTACAAAATGTTTTGGAAAAGGAAACAAAATTTGAGTTCAAACAGGAAAACTCACAATATAGTTGCATTGCTGTTAATGTGAACAGCTGGCACGCACACTCTTCTGCTGCAAATGCAAGTTTAGCAAAGGTGGCAGAAATCTTGAACTGATCTCATGAAACAGATAGTTGCAAGGGAAAACACAAGATCCTGTCAGCTGTTTGTCTACAGACCTTGATTGGTCCCAGCTGTGCTTCCCTAGATTACTTCGTTTCCGGACACTTTAGGTGCCAATGATCTGTGTGGCAGTGTTTCAGCCTTCTCTCTTGAATCTGTCCAAACCAGCATCATACAACCAAGATTTAGTTCCATTAGCTTTTACTTGCTTCTCCAAAGCGTGTGTGCGCTCCTCTCTCTCTCAAAAATGTAACTAGAAGCAGAGTGCAAAACTTTGCTCTTTTAGTTGTAAAATAATGCAAGTGACTCTGTAAGAAAGTCACTTGCAACTTCGCTGCCAGTTTTGAATCAATAAGTATTTGTGTATTTGCCCAACATATGTAGCTTCAGTACAATGTGCCCATCACAGTGCGATGTGCCCAGTGTATATGCAACACACTTACTGTATATGGAACTACTGTAACTAAGGCAGTATGTGCATAGAACAGGGCTTGTAAGAACAGTGTTGGTCAGGTTCTATTCAGGGACTGGAGGAAGTAGGGGAAGACTTGATCTAGGCTCTGCGGCTACAGTTTTCCAACACAGGCTGTGTGTGCACAGCCCTGGCAGGTGGATCAGGCCACATACATATGTTTCTAGCTGGATTGGGACTTGAAAGGATTTGATTTATCACAAGCTATTAGCCAATCTTGTTTATCTGAAAACTCCCAGTTACAAATTGATCCCACATCATATTCGTCCAAACCACCAATTATCTATAGCAGGGGTTCTCAACCTTTGGAGGCCTGGGTACCCCCTATCATGGTCCAATTTTCTGAAGTAGCCCCTGCTAATTAATTGGATTAATAATCAATTAATTAGCTAATTAATCATTAAATAAAAAAGTACCAACAAAATTTTAAATATGAAAAAAATGTCTGTGTGTGTGTGTGTGTGTGTGAGTGAAAGAGAGAGAGATTGCATTTGAGTTCTAACTAACAAGTAATTAACTACTGATTGATGCTGATAAGGGGCAGGCTCTGGCATACCCCTGCCATTGGTCTGCGTACCCCTAGGGGTACTCGTACCACAGGTTGAGAACCCCTGATCTATAAGTTTCTGATGTCCCCAAGGCCAGTTCATATACGAGGATGTTTAAGGGGTTGAAGTTAACCTCACCCAAGTTTCATGTCTTATATAGCAACATTTTCTTCTCAATCTTTATTGAGAGCATAGTAAATTTAACAGAACTCCATTGTCACCGGTAATATGTAGCTAGATACAGACATGCCAATTATGTCTTCCCAACAGTGGTTTCAAACACAACCCATATAATGCAAGAGATGGCAGCTTTCTAGCTACCACAAAGCATGGGGGTTTGAAGACTATGGATCAATAATACTTAAAAAATACACACAAACAGCAAATGAAAGGGCAAAAATCAGGCTCACACACTTGTAAGACATGGAAGTCTTCTTCACACAGGCAGTTTAATGACACAAACCCAAGATCACACAGAGGAATCAAAGCTCCTGTTATAAGTAAGGCTGCATTTGGCTTACAAAAAAAAAAAAAAGATTTTTCAACTATGTTCTTATCTCAGGCACATGAAGCATTAGTACCTTTCGGTCCACCCAGAGGTGAAGGGATGGTGCGAGAAAGAATCAAAATAGAACATTGTAATATTCAATTATTATTCTGTAAACATAAGCCAGAGTCCCAGAAGGCTACAATGATGCTGTTATGAAATTAAAGCAGCATATTTAAATATTGTACTTAATACACTTAAATATTTAATACTCCTTTCATAAGAAATGAAAGTAAAACACGGGGGGGGGGGGGGTGCAGTGTTAAGGTAGTTTCTTCCTCCATCAGCAAGAAGCCAGAAAGTGCATTCTATTCAGAAACAGTTTCCCATTAACTCATGACAATTGTGTTCGCTCTCACTGATGGCTTGATCTTAAGAGTTGAACTGCAACATCATTTGCATACAGCAAGAGCTACAGATGCTCACAGGCTGGGGGAGGGAGAGGGCAACACAGACCTTCTAGCATAACAAAAGAAATCTCCTTGAGTACTACTTGCTTCCAGAGGTATTCGAGGTTTCAAAACATTCACCAAGACATGGGCACTCCTTTCAAATACTCCATTTTGTAAAGGTATTTCCCCCCTCATTTATAGATCAGTTCTGCAAAAAAGTTAAGTACTGTAATGCAAGAAGAAAACAGTTCTTGGTGTCCAATCATTCCAACATCCCTTGGAGTTGCTCCACATGTTATCAGTGAATGCAACACAAGTTCAGCCATGCGATCTTGCAGTGAAACCTGAAATGGATGTGCAGCCAACTCGCATGTCACTGTGCATTCACTGCAATGCATCTCAACAAGTTAGGATGCAGTTTTTACTATGGAAAAATGCACTGTAATAAATTTAACAGTCATTTCTCATGTTGTAGGGGTTCACCACAAATACATGTATTGAGAATGTAGCATTCACTATTTCTAACTGAAACACTCCCCTCGACACACATACTGAAAAATCCAGCACCACCTAATACAGGAATTTGCAAGGCCGACTTCAATATTTTCACATGTAATCAAGTACAATAGTGGCCTCCTTTAGTTGGAGGAGGTATTCGGAGCATTCAGCTTTGTTTCAAACATAATTTACCTAGCTATTTCGGAAAGCTTATGTGCAGAAGCAGAAAACAACACATTTTGCCATAAAAGCAAGCTGTTAAATATTTTTAAAAACAGACTTGCACCTGGTATACAATAGTTAACTGCTTTCCTTCTTTACCACTGCAGTGCACACTCAAAATAAAAGTCAACGTTCATGCTTTGGAGAAGTACAGCAATTTGTTTTGTGTGACTATGAGTTTTTTAAAAGCTATTCCAAAGTACACACCAACACCAAGAAGTGAAACAGTTAAAGCAAACATTAGATTAAGCATGAGACTTGAATGTGTACCATCTTCCAAATCTGTGTGAGAAAGGGCCTTTAAAAAAATGGAGCTAGCCCATAAAGATAGGACGCTACAGCTTCAAGACTTAAGGTTTACACTACAGTATTATGACTTTTCCTGTCTGTTCAGCAAGTCAGCTATGCCAATCCAGCCATGTCAATACTAAAGAGTAAAGCAGTTGACACTTTCAGAACTGCTGCATTTTTCAAATATAGCTGCATGAAAAACATACAGCATGGTTATTGCATGCTTGAAGTAGTGAGGAGGAGACAAAAAGTATTAACAGGTGACATTGGTAATAAAAGAAACACAGAAGGCATTGCAAAACATACTTGATCATGTTACACAACAGCTTTGTAACACTGTAGTAGTGTGTTAATTGTGGAAAAGTTTTGTTCTTGCAAAAATAAGGCTCAGCTGCAACACTGAGCAGTGGGGGAGTTTTTTTAAGTGCAAATTAGTGAAGTTCTTTGTAATTCAGAGAGAGGGAACAAAGCTGCACTAGATCAACCAAAGCAGTCAAGCAGACCCTGGATTAAAAACACTGGAAGAACCCAAAAAGTATAATAGCAGACAGATGCATAAGGCAGGACTGGACTATCCTTATAGTACCAGATAGCTGTTCTGTGTACATTTAGCTATCGAAATAACGAAGCTATATATCAGAATGTTGCAATTCTGTCATGCCTTCCCAAAAGGGCTCTCGAGACATCTAAAAACTAATTAGCATTAATGCCACCTCTGAGGTAGGAATTATTCCTATTTTTAATTGAGAAAGAGGTGAAGACAAAAGGCCAGCTGAGTGACCCCAAATTCCTTTCACTAGCATCCTTTCACTCAGATTACTGTAGTTCATGATGCTTTGGTGGTCAGTCACTTTGTTTTAAGGAGGTGTGTGTGTGGACTGCATTCAAGTCACTTGGCCAAGTTCACATACCAAATGACTGGCAGATTGGAGACACCACTTCCGCCTACTACTTCATTTTCAAAACAATTTGCATCATTCGGCCTAGAAAGCCCAATTCAAGAGACAAGGTTGAACTGGGCTAGAAATCTGCTCCACCAACTTGGAAACTGTTACAGGCAAGAGTACTAACAGCATGTTGCAACTATTGCTTCAGAGGCAGCTGTCCAGGTGCATCAGCAATAGCGTTTTAACTGCATGCTGCTTTAGCCTAAATGGGCCAAAAGGGTCAAAATGGGACATAAATAGAAAGATATAAATGTTTAAACACTATACACGGATGAATTCTACCTGTTAAATTTTATTCCTAGGTGCTTTCTTGGAAAAATTAAATCCAGAAAGCTAGATGCAATTTAGCCAATAAGTAACAGACCCTTCCACTTCAGCAAGCCTGAGATGACAGCTGCTAAGCCAGGCCAGTTTTGGATCTCTAGTCCCAGCAACTCCATTTTGGAGTTTAAGATGTTCCTCTAAATTCCAAAACCTGCACAATAATGTAATGAAGTTTAACATAGAAGGGAAAAGCCCACCAACAGACAAACCTTGAAGTGTATGTTCAATTTCTGTCTGAAAAGTTACAGTACATGGGGATACGCAAATAAAAATCAATAGAACATAAAGTTTTACCATTTACATTTTTGAAGCAGCCAGTTTCTCTTATTTCACAGGCCCAATACAAAAAAGGGGACTTTACCAACAAGTACTGGATATATTTTAAGATGCTACTACTACTGTTATGCAATAAAGCTACTTGGAATAGCATTCACCTTTTCATTTCATAAGTCTAAAATTTCCCAAGTATTCTTTTTTTAAAAAAATAGTTCTGCCAACTTTGGTTTCCTCTCCTTATGGTTTATAAAATATTAAAATATGTACACACAAAGAAAACAGTACGTGGAAAGAACAATCCCAATAAGAGGGCTAACACAAACTGAGGTCCCATTTTGAAGAAGAGGAGGGTTGCTGGAGAATTGTTTTAATATTTTTAAACTCTAAAGTTACATATCGGTAGAAACGGCAAAACTTTGCTCTCCAGAGTTGTTGCAGCATCGGTGAACTTTTCTGTGCTATTCAACTAAAAGTGAACACAAACACATTGTGTCAGGACGGCACGATGATGTTCTTTCAAAACAGGCAGTCTAGATTTAAGCGTTGTGACGAGAACAGGGACTTCAGCAATTACATGACTTTGCAACTTGTCTCTTTAATGAAGATTTCTCTTCTCGCAACCAACCTGTAGATGAATCCAGACTTCCCTGGGCACAACTATGGGGATTACAGAGATGATTCAAATTGTTTATTGGGGTCGGTTTCTGCCTCTAGCTTTACAGCAGGTATACACTCCGATTTAGTCCTCCTGGTTTTGTGGTGTGGCGAGTCAATGACTATTTCAGAGCACGAAATACTAATCGACGGGGACTTTTCTGGCCTCTTTGCAGTCGGCTTTTCTGCAGTTCCACAACACTGCTTCAGAGCACATTGGGTTCGGCACGGAAGTACACATTTGCTTTTACCCACATCAGAGCCCATAACGGGAAATTCAGGCTGAATGGTTGTTGCATGTATCCCTTCATCATGAAAGATTTCTTTAATTTGCTTCGCCACTTTCATGTATGATTCTGGGTCCTGACATTTTATATGAGCAGTGCCAATGATCCTGCTTCCAGCCAGTTGCCAGACATGCAATTCGTGGATAGCTTCAACTCCTTCCAGTTTACGGAGTTTCTCATTTAAAGAGCGAATATCAATTTGCTTAGGAACAGTTTGCAAAAGGATAAGGGCAGATTCTTTAAGCAGCGGATAAGTTGTGTAAAGCAGAATGCAAACCATTATCAGACACAGCGCGGGATCTAAATATAGAACCCAGCAGGGACCAGCAACAGGAAAGTTCTCTAATTCAGTTGCATTCATTTTCCAAAAATCGTAAGTGGCATTTTCACAATGGTCATTGATACATGGGTTAAAACAAGGCCCATCCTTGGGGCATGGAGTCCAGTAAGAGTAAAATACTAAGGCATTCACGACAACAATAACTGAACCCAAGGCATCGCCAAGAACATGAAGAAATACTCCACGCATGTTGAGTTGGGCACTAGAGTCCTCAACCTCCATGTCTAGAGAATCATTGCTAATATTCCCATTTGGCTGCAGATCCAGTTGGCTTCCTTTCACCACACCACCTGCAAAGAAAAGTGTAACAATGTTAAACAGGAAGTCCATACATCAACCTTATGAGTGGGTTGGCAAACCAGCAGCAATAATCAGACAACACAATCAACAAAGCCAGTGGTTTTAGAGGACAGCAGTTAAGGAGAACTATTCCTATTGCTAGTATATACACTAATACTGTGACTGAGGCTGCAATCCTATACACACTTACTCAAGAGTAAGTCAAATTGAATTAAATGGGGCTTGTTTCCGAGTAGACGTGCAGAGAATTGCACTGTAATTCATTCTTATATGTATTCTTATGTTATAAAAGTAATGCGGCCTTCATACAAAACTTTAGAGCAGAAATCTTTAACGTTTTCAGACCCAGGATCCAATTTTAACACTAACATGTAACGTGAGACCCACTTTTAATATTTGTACATGTGTATGCCTACACCTGCCCGTCTCCTTTTTCTTCCTCTTCTCTTAGAAAACCTTATGCCAAGAATGTCTTGCTGGTGCAACCCATCTTAGGTGAATCAAGATTAACCACTGAAGACCAATACTTTAGAGCAGTGGTTCTCAAAGTTCTCCCCATGAGTAAGGGAAGTTGCAAGTCCTTGCAGGGGTGGGTCACTGCCACTGTCGACTCATCCCCGCAAGGACTTACAACTTCCCCTATTCATGGGGAGAACTTTCGGATGAAAACTGGAAATGGGTCTTGATCGCTTCAGGTTAGCCGATCTGAAGTGCGGGGAGGCCCACAGAGGGGGTCACGCCCCCCTGCACCCTCCAGAGGGCTGGCGCAACCCCCAGTAAGTAAAACAAGTCTTTTCCCACCAGCAGCGGGACATCACCGCATGTCACCACCACCCTTAAGGGGGTAGCGACTGCATCCAGTTTCATGGTGGGTCACAACTCACCAGTTTCAGAACCACTGCTTTACAGCATTTGAAGGACTTCACGTGCAGTATTCTGTACAAAAACCCTGTTAAGTAGGACAGTGTTATCTCTACATTGGAGAGGAAGCGATTATGAGGAAAAAGGTTTTGCCTATCTTGGAATGGGGACGACGACGACGACACACAGGTCTATGTGCAGATGTTCACTGTGAGCAAACAAAATGCTACTGCACAATGGTTTCATCAATGTAACTGGTATAACTTGAAACCATCTGACTCCCACACTTGTTTCACCAAGTTAAACTCCACCCATGTAATGAATTTTACTAGCCCTAATGATGGCATCCTCAAAGTGCATTTCTTCAGCAGAGATTAAGAGTTACTTTTGTGGATGTTTCAATAAGCAAACAATATTTAAAAAGCAGGCCAAGGGTGTTCACAGCAACACACTTGAGCCATATACTAAGTGCTGCAAACAAAACTCTGAAATCCAAAGCTTCCCAGCCCGAGGGCCTATACCAGTGGTGGCCAACCCGAGGCACGATATGTGCCACATTTTATGTAGATAATCTTGAGTGTGCCACTTTAAATAAATAAATAAATCTAAGGTAATGAAAATATTTAAAGCACAGTGACAGCGCAAGAATAAGGCGCAGTGGGGTGCAGAGACCTCCTCTAGTGCCACAGGCGCGCTGGGGTTGAGAAAGAGAGAGGGACTTCAGCGTTTGGCTCAAGCAGGAACAGCAGTGTGTGCCACTTCAAAAGGCTCGGCGTGCCACTAAGTGGCACCCGTGCCGTGGGTTGGCCACCTGTGGCCTATACGAAAGCTCTTTCCTCCCTTTCTACCAAGTGAAGGTAACTCCATGAGCAAGGGCACTGTTCTTCAACCTTGGGGTTGGGACTCCAATGGGGTCACAAAGCCTCAGTTATGGGGTTGGGGCAACTTACAGGAACTAAAATGGCTGCTGGGGCAGTGGGGAACCTGCTGGAGGGTTTCCACAGGGATTTCATCCCCCTCCTCCTCCTTCTTTTTAAATTTGCTGGGGGGGTGGGGGAATGTGGCTCGGCTCTCCTGCTCTGGAATGACCCTGCTGTAGGTGGTGCGGGTTGGGCAAACTCAGCAGGAGGAGGCTTCCGGTGCTGTGGCAGGGCGGGTGGATCAGGTCTTGGGAGGGGGTGCAGGATCAATGGTGGGTCCCCATCCTCATATTTTATTTATTGGGATTGTGTGATAAAAAAGGTTGAAGACCACTGAGCAAGGGCAAGAGTTTGCTTAACCATGACACTGATTTTTCTGATGGCAGCAAAGTGGACCTAACCATTACCATAACAAACAACCTATTGTCTGGCCAAACCTGTGCCCCACATGTACTCTGCCAAACTCAAGTACAGGTGGGCCCCCATATCCACTGATTTGCTATCCACGGATCATGGGGAACCCCCCCCCCCCAGCTTTTACTTTTTTCCCCAGTAAGCTTCGTTTCTTCCTTAAAGAAACAGGAGAAGCAGTCTCTGGCTGCTTATTACAGGCAAGTAGAACGAGACTAAGTACTAGAGAGGCTCTGCAAGGTTAACAGAAATCTTGCAGAGCCTCTCTAGGACTTAGTCTCGTTCTACTTGCCTGCAATGGAGGCTGCTTCTCTGTTAGTTTTAAGGAAGAAACAAAGCTTGCTGAAAGAAAAATAAGAGCTGGGGGGGCAAGCATGCCTGCCTGCAGGGGAGGCAGGGTGGGGGGCCCCTCAGGAAACCATGGAGGGGGTGTTCGCTCTTATCCACGGTTTCAGGTATCCACGGAGGGGCCTGGAACATATCCCCAGCGGATATGGGGGCCCACCTGTACAAAATTCATCAAGGTTAACTAATAAATACAAAATGTTGACAAGCACCTCCAACTTTAACCTCATTTGCCATACCAAAATTTGGAATGCTGATGTGGATAGAAGTCAAATAAGTGAAATCTTAGTAATGGGTTCTTTCTAGGTCTGGGTCGCTGAAATCCTTGCAGTCTAGACTGGGAATAATCTCATGTCAGGCCAGGCCTGCAAATTGAGGCTAATATTGAGGAAACAGTAGCATAATGTTTTCGAAACCTAGAGACAAGCCCAGACACCTTTAGTTGCACAGGGGAGAAAAAAAAAACATACCTGCATAGGCTGTTGGCAGCTACTAATCCTTCTATTGTAGATACCAACAAATGGTGGCCCCAGGGCCAAGTATAGCTTTGTAGGAAAAAGAGTTGGCTACCCAGTTGCCAAAAGTTACAAAAGGGCCTGATGGGTGTTGCAACAGGACTTGGCTTTGCCAGAAAACTAGCTGATGACCAGGATTCTATTGGCTGTTATATGCCTTATACAAAAACTCTGGCTCCTCCATTAAAGGTACAAAAAAAGAGAGAGAGAGAGTTTACTGGCATAAATTAAAACATAAAAATAGAACATCGCCACAGATTATTTCTACAGTGAAAAAACAAGATCTTGGGTTTCACTCGCCATTGAAGGATAAATTAAGTTGTATTCCACTCACCAGAAATTGAGTATTTGCCTGAATAATTTGCACTTTACTTTTTAAAAAAGTGATAAAAGCTCTAATGAGTTAAGCAGAGATCTACCATAGATGTAGGTGGTGACATAGTACGACTACTTTGATATGATCCCAGAATATTGTCTTCAGCTAGGTAGGTCCTTAACTGATCTGTTCCTACAGTAGTGTAATGATATTTCAAGTCTGTAAAAGAGTTGTAATCTAGTTATGCGGAATCATGTGCCATTCCCTATGTTAAAAAGGAGAAGGAAGCTGAAAATTTGCTGTTCTGTAGACCCGGTTTGGGGAAAGTTCTGTCAATGGCTAACATGCTTCCTTATTACAACTTGGTTTCATTGGAAGGGATGCTAATAAAAAGTGTCAAGAGCACTTAGAACCAATATCCCCCAAAGACTGTGAATGTAGAGCAAGGAGGTCGAGCAAGTTCCCTCTGTTCAGCAAAAAAAGTAATGCTGAAGACAGGAGTTCGTGTAAAGAGGGGCCTTTCAATATCAGGAATCTATTTTAGTAGCACACGTTGAATTTCCTAGACAGGTTGATGAAAAAAAGCTTTACTTGCAAAGAGCACTGCTCCATCAGCCTTTACTGGCAGCATAAAACTTTCAGACTGTGGAAGAGCAAAGGATTATAGTGCTGGTCCTCAAACTCCCTTCCTTCAGAGATCCTTTCCCACAACCTGTGCCGAGAAATCTCTGCATGTCTACTAGAGAACCCTAGTGTACTGCAGAAAATTCCAACATAATGTTCCAAGCACACAAGCAACTCAAAGCACTGACCAGGCCTCCTGGACGTGTTCAGTGCCTCATTTCAGCTGAATGCATGACCTAAAACACACTCAACATTCCTGTGGCAATGCAGAACAGGAAACAATTGGCAGCAGCAGGCAAACTGTCTTTCAGAGAAAGTTGCTCTTGTTACAGCTCTTCTTAATGTGGAACCCCTTATTCTCAACTACAGCACAGAAACATACTTAATATGTTAACAGTCACCATGGTGCTAGGCTGCCATGACAGGAAACCAGGGCATTATGGCCCCATCTCAAGTCAAAGGCTGACCTGGAAAGATAAAAGTGTGTTCAGATGATATCTCTGGAGTATCAAGAACTAGTCCACAGGCCCTGATGCTTGACATATATAGTACGCTTAACATTTTTATGGTCCCCAGGACCACTTTCCAACATCTGGGCTCGGCTGATCCCTGGCCAATTCGAATAAGGATACCCAAGCACTGTGAGCCCTCCCGCCCCCAATCTGGCTTGGATAGGAGCGCCGCTCACAGATGAGGTGAGGCTGAGGTTCTGGGGCAGGAGGAGGCTCAGCATCTCGGATTCCCCAAATGACAGCCCTGCGTAAAGGTCGCCTCCTTGCCTCGCTCAGCCACCCCCGTCTCCTGCTCACCTATCTTCTCCAAGCTGACTCCATTGGAGCTGCTGCAATTCTCCACCAGGGTGTTGGTCTCCTCTTCTTTATGCGGGTCTCCGGGAGGCCGCTCCGCCTTGCCCCGGGAGCCGCTCCGATGGCGGCTCCCTCCGTGCGAGTGGCCGTGGCCGCCTCCGCCGTGCTGGTGGAAGAGGCAGAGCCCCAAGAGGTTGACGAGCAGCCCGGCAGCGCCGACAGCGATGACCACGATGGGCTGCTGGATCTCGTGCGGCTCTGTGAAGCGCTCGATGGCCTCCAGCAGGATGGTGAAGCAGAGGGCGGTCAGGAAGACGGCGTTGACCAGGGCGCCCATCACCTCGGCCCGCACCCAGCCGAAGGTGTTCTTCTTGGTGGCGCGAGTGCGCTGGGCGAAGCGCACGGCCACCAGGGCCACCACCAGGGCCATCACGTCCGAGAGCATGTGGAAGGAGTCGGACAGCATGGCCAGCGAGGATGTCAGGCGGCTCACCACCACCTCCACCACGAAGAAGAGGAAGGTCAGCGCCAGCATGCACATCAGGCGCACCCGCCGGCAGCCGTGCCGCCGCCGGGCCGGCGGCTCGCCCGGACCCTCCACACCCATCCTGGAGCCCGTCTCGCTCAAGGGGCGCTTCGGAGGCGACCCGGGCGAAGAAAGAGGCGGCGGCGGCGGCCGGAGCCAAAGAAGCAACAGCCACCCCCAGGCAGCCCGGCACAGTCAGCGGGGCAGAGGCGCTCCGAGGCAAGAAGCCCTGGAAGGAAGAAGAGCCTGTGCGGCGGTCCTTCGCCTCTTCCTTCCCTGCGCGGCAGCGGCACTAGGTGCTGCGGCGGCTGCTGTCTCTTCCTCGTCGCCGTCTCCTGCCGCTGCGCTGCCGTATTTGCTTCTTCTACCTCCCCTTCCAAGGAACGGCGGCAGCAGCAGGCGCAGAACCACCGCTCTTTGCAGACGGTTTGAAACTAAACTTTGCACCCGAACCCCCAACACTCCTTTCCACACGGAACCCCTGAGCCACCCGCCGGCGGGCCCCGCCTACCGAGTGCTTCCTCATTGGATGAGGCCCCGGCAACCGGGCGGTGACCGCGCACACCTACCCGCTCTATTGGCCCCTCGGGACCCTATCGCCAAGCCATCTGCCACGCCCACAGGCGACTTTCCTATTGGCCCGGCTCCCTCCGGCTTCTGGAAGACGGGGCCTAAGAAGCATACCGATGATTTTGATTGGAGGAGATGGCCAGTCACGCCGGGTGGCATCCTATCAGACATCCCTTGGTACCGCCTTCGCAAGTGTCATATTTTTTCGGGACTGGTGCAAAAGGTGGTTGCATGAAGCGAAGAACGCCCTTCTTCTGTCTATGCCCCTCCCCCTCCCATTCGCCCCGGCTTTCCACACGGCCCAGCCAGCTGTGGAAGCGGCGTCTTCATAGTGGTCCTTTTACGCCCGGCCCGAATTTCCCCTTTTTTTTGCGCCCGTGACACTGACTAGTGCTGCCCCTCCCGGGCGTAGATGCCGCGCCCTGCAGAGGAGAGCGAGGGACGTGTGTAAGCCTGTCAGTGTGTGCACACGACGCTGTACAACCCCCCTCCCCCACCACGCAGTCCCCCGGGACGTGGCACCAGCGCCGTGTCAACAATGTGTATAAAATAAATTAAATAAAACAAATGCAGACAGTAATTTCTCGTCCTGGGAGTTCGGTGCGTCAAACGTCCCCGCGTCGCGCCGCTCGGCCGCTTTTTGTCCTCCTAACCATCCTGTGAGATCGGCTAGCCTGCGAGAGACTGCCCCGGGCCCGTGGGTGGGTAGGGACTTGAACCCTGGTCGTCCTTGTCAAAAGCCAGATGTGTTTCTGTTGAGTGGTTGGTTTCCACTTATTCTTCCAGAAGAGTAGCTGTGTTCGTTTGTTGCAGAAACAAGACTTTTCTGGCGCCTTGTGTTACAATAAATTGACTCAGAAACTGTTGTTTAAATTTATGGTGACCACCTCCGAGCCTCTCAGACTGGGCCAATACCTACGAAGAAGCTTTTCCTACAGTGGAGATTCAGCGGAAGAAGCATGGCTTGTGTTGAATTTCCAGAGTGACATATGCCTTGGACATGGGCAACCCACCACCACATATGCCCGGGCAACCCCACCACCACTACTACAACAACTACCCATCGTCGATGCACCAGGAGTTTGGTGTGTCCGCCTTTTCTTCATCCTGTTGCTAAAAGCAAAGCACCATATGGAGACTGTATCTGTCATTCTATCCACACTTACCTGAAGTAAGCCTCATTGACTACAATGGGACGTAGTTCCACATAGACATGCATAGAATTGGGCTCATATTTTCCTCCTTAATGACACCATGAATCTTTTAATGAATCATCCATATCCCCCCAGAGCCATCTTAGGAATTTCAGCTATATAAGCACACTCACTGCCACCTCTCCTTGCAAAAACAAGACACAACCACCTGCACATTGCCCACTCCATCCATTAAAAGGGATAAGGTATGAGAGAGAGAGACAGAGACAGATCAATGTGTATGGTGTCTTAAGTAGAATGAAAAGGCCAATCCCTTCCCAAGGGACTTACAGTCAAGCTATTGATGCAATGAAGACAACAGAGGAAGGAAAGGGATGGAGACAGGGGAAAACAGGGAAAGCATATAAATTTGTTTCTGTTACACAAACTTACACCGGTTATAGAATCGGCATAGGTCCAAGGAGACCCATAGGGCATGGGGAGGGGGTGGCCACATTGGTTCAAGTGGCAGGGGATAGGGCTGGGGCATTAGTTCCAGTAGAAAATGGGGACTAAGGTGTGGTGCCAAAGGTACATTCAAATGAATTAAGGTAAACTGTAATCAATTTATCATACAATCACAGTTGTGAAAGAGTGTTTCCACCCTTGAATGACATACTCATAGATTATATATTGTGCTCCATATAAGTGATTATGCGAGTAGTACTGAGTCAAGGGATGGTTGTTTTTCTGGATTAAAGAATGCAGAGTGAAAAGGTTCAATTGGAGGTATGTGGAGTTGGACATATATACCTATATATAAGTATATATGTATTAATATATACATAGTATTAATCCTATCCTAGGCTAGTATTAATCCAGTCAGGATCTGGATTGTTGTACAGTTGCGCCTGTCCAGCCATCTCAGGACTTGGGTACCTTTTGATAGGCCAATAATATCTCATGATATCCACCTTGACATCAACACAGGTACTGAAACAGATATACCAAGCCACCCATCTCAGTCCTACATGCACTTATGATACAACTAACCATTCCTGTACATGATATTGTGGGAATCACCAATGACTCCATAGCTCTTGAGCAACTCTCATTGTGAGAGGCATCCCACATTCAGCTTAAAGTGACCTGCCAAATGGAATCTGGTAGGACTCACAAAGCTGCACAGGCAGAATCCCAATGCAGCAGCTTTGAAGAAGGGACACAGCCCTCACAGGACACCCATGTGAGATCATCACCTTCTCCCAAGAATGGTTTTAGTGTTTGTGTTGGTTGTTTTAACAAAAGGCCAAACATCAATTTTATCAGAATTGAATCAATCAACCACCTTGTCCTAAGAATGGTGTTAGGTTTCATGTTGACTGTAGTAATGAAAGGACAAAAACCAGTTTTACCAGAATTGAATAAATCAATCCTTTATTCGTTTCAATGAGTTATATCCCGAGTTTCCCCCCAAATAGTGTCTTGACAGTTCGCATGCGGAATGGACACTGGTGCAACTCCGCCGGTGCAGTGGGCATTCTGGAGGCATTCAAATGCCCCCGGAATGCCCCCTGTGCCAGCGGAGTTCTGCTGGCGTCTGTTCTGCATCCGAACTGCACATGTGAGGTGTCTGAGGGGGCAGTGGCGTTTCCACGGTAGGGGCGGCACCATAAGTAATGCCGTGTCGAGTGCCGTGTGTAGGAACCAAAATGAGGAGGCGCCGCCCCCTCACTGTCGCTACCATTCAGCGTGAAGAACGCGACCGGCAGGGAGTCTCCTGCAGGGAGAGGAGACTCCCTGCCGGTCGCGTTCTTCGCGCTGAATGGTAGCGACAATGAGGGGGCGGCGCCTCCTCATTTCGGTTCCTACACACGGTACTCGACACGGCATTACTTACGGTGCCGCCCCTACCATGGAAACGCCACTGTGAGGGGGGGTTACACCAGTGACCAGTTTCTGTCCTGCATCTGTCGGCATACGGCAAGTTATGCTGGCATAAGTGCTCTTATGCTGTGGGATCTACTGTTACACTGGTGCAAGTTACACAGGATTGCGCCCTAAGAGGAATAGGACTTTACAGTAAGTATAAACATCTTACTGTTGGGTAGACTGATTAAATTATTTGATGACCCCAGGTGTTTGGCTTTTCTTTATATAGAGGCAGATAGAATCTCAGTAAACTGCTGTGGAATGTTTTATTATTATTTTGCTACTGAGGCTAAATATGTAACCACAAAATAACATGATTTATTTTAGACAAAAGAACACAGTAACTATTTCTAGCTTCTGCTGGGTAGTTTTGGTTGATTGTACTGTCCTTTGAGAAAGAATGTTAAGATCTGACACTCACAGCCAGTATAAAAGTAAAGGTAAAGGTGACCCCTGACAATTAAGTCCAGTCATGTCCGACTCTAGGGTGTGGTGCTCATCCCCATTTCAAAGCCGAAGAGCCAGCGTTGTCCGAAGACGACTCCGTGGTCATGTGGCCGGCATGACTCTCCTTGCCGCAGCGTGTAGCATGCAGCTGGAACACGGAGCGCTGTTTACCTTCCCGCAAGCGGTACCTATTTATCTACTCGCATTAACATGCTTTGGAACTGCTAGGTTGGCAGGAGCTGGCCAAGCAACGAGAGCTCACCCCGTCGCGGATTCGAACTGCCGACCTTTCGATCGACAGCTCATGGTTCAGCAGTTTAACCCACTGCGCCACCCGTATAGAACTGGCTAAAACACTGGATTTGTTTGTGAGAAAGATAGACTTAGGAAGATCTCCCCACATACTATGGCTGGGTATACATTTGCTAATGCCAGCTCCCTCATTAGTGTACCTAAATGATGCACCTTTTTGCAAACTTGAGTTTGAGCCCAATCCTATTGGGCCGCTGCACCACCAGAATGCGCATTTCAGGACTTTATGGCAGTTGCAAAGCGCAACCCACCATTCAGTGCAGCCGGGCTGCTGCCACAAGCAGTAAGTAGCTGTGCACCAGCGCACCCAGGAAAACCCCCGGCAGTTGTAAGTCAGTGTGGGGGGTGGGCGCTGGGTGGGGTGGGCAAAATGGGGCAGTGTGTATGTCAAGGCCGGAAAGGGGGTGGTATCAGTGGCAGCAGTGTCGCTGATATCCTATCCCCCTTCTCAGCCACAATCCACTTTCCCTGGTCCACTTGGAATTGTGCCAGCAAAATCTCTGGGGCAGGTTCGAGTAGACTCATTCAGGCAGCGGCAACTTACAGCTGGGCAAGGGAACAAATGTTCCCTTACCCTGAGGAAACCTCTGGGTCTCCCCCCACACACACACACACACACAAGATGCAGCAAGCATGCACTCCGGTGGATCAGCTGCATCAGTGCAGGCGCTTTAAATAGAATTGGGCTGTAATCCCACATTAATTTCTACATGTGCATGTACAACTTTTGTTATTATTGTTATTATCAGACATTTGAGACTTGCTCCCAGGAGTTCCATTGCACTGTTTGTGTCCTGCCTGTCTTCCAAGGAGCTCAGTTTCATCACGTTAACAGATTTGAGTTCATCAGGGTTTTTGTTATGGGTAAGCTGCAGCTTTTCAATGGAACTAATTTCTTTTCAGACTGTGATCCTCTGCTCTGCATGCTTACCTGGGAGTATGGTATGTCCCACTGAACACAGTGTAACAGACTACCAAGTAAATTTGGATAGAACTGGGTTGCACAACGTGTCAATATTTTGAGACAATGCAAAGGGACTTCCTAGTCCAAATATTTTCTTCTGTTCAATGTTTTTACGAGTATCAAAGAAGTGCTGCACTATAATAATAGGCAGCAAACCTTTTTCCTCAAGCTCCACCCTTGCTGCCTCAAATTATGCTGTAACAAGCAAAATGTAAAGATAATGGAGTATCTTTATGCAGTGCCATATTTTTCCACTAGTCTCCGTCCACGGCATCATAATTATAATTTAATATGCAAGCATATTGCCTAACTTCGGAAGCTGATGATAAATTAGCCAAAACGTTTCCATCCCTTTACAAATCCCTCCTATGCTGGAGGCTGTGGGGGAGGAAACATTTCTTTCAAAGATGAAGTGACAATTATGCAACAGAAAGAATCTAGTAAGGTGGTAAAGGAAATAGGAAGAAGGAGAGTCAATGAGGTAATACAGCCATAAAGGATACTTCTGTCATAGTAGGATTGTTGGGAAGGGTGGAATAATTTGCCAGCAAATTCCCCTCCAGCACTTGATGTTAACCCTTGATTTCCAAAGGGCACACCTTGCAAATAAGGAGACTAGGTAGGAAGAAACTGAAAGGGAAAGTAAAAAAGGGTCAAATTTATCCAGAGTGCTTGGAGGCTGTTTAAAACAAGAATAATAGAGTCCCAGCTGGAATGCATACCACAAAGGAGGAAGAGATCTACTAAGTCCAGGAGGGTGCCACCTAAGGTAAGTAACATGTATTTTTACTTACCTCTGCATAAGCCATAGGGTCACCCATGGGTCACCCATGGATCTCATTGGACATACGTCACCTTTTTCGGGGGGGGGGGGGTGTCCAAGGAGAGAAAAGGGGCATGGAGGTTAAAAATGGAGGGGATAAGATCCAGCGTGTGCCATTACCACTGGATCCAACCCTTTCCACCTCCTCCCCACCCATGGTCCCCCCTCCCCACCCAGTTATGCTGCCCCCAGTCCTCTCACTCACTCCCTGCCCACAGCCTGCCCCCACTGCTGCCTTTACTGGTGCCTGGGGCTCTAGGCAGGCCACTGCTATGCAGCCAGCATCACTTACTGTTTCTGGCAGCAGTCCAGTTGCGTGCTATACAGCAGTGTTCTTCAACCCATGGGTCACAACCCCACTGGGGTTATGACACCTCATATGGGGAGTTGCGGGGGCTGGGACAGAAAAGTACCCGTGCTTCCTGAAGGTTATTTTGAGGACCGCCCGACAGGGAGCCAATCAGTGAAGCAATGCAACCTTTGCCCAGCCAGAGTGTGACCCCACCTCCAGGATTGGGAAGCGATTGGTTGATGCAACGCATGCTCGTTAGCAGAACTGAAGCCAGTGTGTCCGCCCTCTCGGTGAGTTGCCAGAAGATAGAGCGAGATACGAGGCATCTGGTGGGCCACTATGAGATACAGAAAGCTGGACTAGATGGACCCTTGGCCTGATCCAGCAGGGTTCTTCTTATGTTCAGATGTTACTCTCCTACAGAATATTTAATAATATTAGATAATTAAATATTAAACGATCATGTAAATCATCAGTGCAATCCTGTGTAACACTTGCACCGGTGTAACAGTAGATCCACTGGTGTAAGTGCACTTATGCTACTGTTACTCCGGTGCAAGAGTTACACAGGATTGCGCTGCGTATGTAATAATATTACTTATGGCATCCATATGAGTACATCTCCCATAATCTCTTGAATTATTTCATAAATCATCTCCAAAAATATTGCATAATGAGGTTACTTCTGGATCTGACCTTGAGTTTGGATGCTTAGCTAATGGCTGTGACCAGAAGTGCTTTTGCTCCAATTGACTGCATCAGTTCCTAGAGAAGTCAGTTTTGGCCATGGTGACACATTCTCTAGTGAAATCCCATTTAGATTACTGCAATGCAGTAATCATGGAACTGCTTTTTCCTTTGGAAACTGCAACTAGACCAGAAATGTTGTGGCTGGACTGCTGACCAGGGCCTGGTAACAAGAGCATGTTAAAACAGCTGCACTGCACTGATTGCCGGTTTGTTTTTGGAAACATTCAGAGTGCTGGTTTGGACCTTTAGTTTAGAGCCCTAAACAGCTTGGGTCTGGGCACTTGGACCACCCATATGAGCCTGTCTTGGCATTAACATCTGGCGGAGTGGCTGTGCACCATCTTCCACCAGCAACTGAGTTACGTTTGGCTGGAACACAGGAGACAGCCTTCTCTGTGGCCATGGTCACATTAAGGAACTACCTCCTTGAAAAGGTTTGTCTCTCCTTCCTCTTTGGCAATCAGGACCTTTTGTTCTGCCTGGCTTTTAAGGTTTCACTGGTTCAGCCAACGTAGAGCCCAATCCTATGGTTTCCCCTGCCATAGCATGCAGCCACTATAGCATGTGCTGGACCTCCACGGCCTTTCCGGTGGTGGTCCGGAAGCATGCATGTGCTTTCAGAGCACCATTTACAATGGCTATAAAGCATCTACCAGTGCCGGAACACTAGTTTTGGCAGTGGCAGAGCCCAATAGGATCGGGGTGCTAATCCTGCTATTGTGTGGCACAGTTTTTATGACTATACACTTGCATTTCACTGTCATTTGACCTCACAGTTTGCTTCTCTATAATCACCTAAATGTCCCTGTACATACTGATCAACTGAGGATAACAGTTCATGAATCTGGTTTAGGTTGCTGTCCTATATACACATACCTGAGAGTGAGTCCCCCTGAACTCAGTGGGGTTTCTGAGTAGATATGAAATTCAGGCCTTGACATGGTCGCAAGTAAATTGTTTTTTCTTTATTGACAACAGGTCTGAATATGCTCCTGACCAACACAGTGTATAGCATTTATTATGAAGATATCAATAAAAAGAAATACATTTAATAAGATGGACAAACAATACTAGTGCAACAATATAAAATTAATTTGTAAAAACTCCCACCTCTTTGCTATACCTGCCAGGTATGGGCATACCTATTGGTTGATGAGCCAGATTGACAAAGCTACCTTCAGAACAGGAGATGCCCTTACCAGGGTCCAATACAGGGACCACCACTTCTACACCTTTTCTTAATAAAGCAGTGGGCAGCAACCCAGCTATCCCTTACAGGCATGGCTGCCTCCTGTACACCACCAAAACATCCGCTCCCTTCTATACCATGCAGAGATTGGATGTGGCATCAGGAAGGACTTGCAGAAGAACTGCATATAAGAAAAGGCTTTCAGGATCAGGTGGATAAGCTGTGCAAGCTTTCATGGACAATAGCCTACCTCACCAGATGCATGAAGTGAACTGAGGAGATGGGAGGTGATGTAATATAATATACACATGTTGACTTGGGCTGAGGTGCAGTGGAAGATGAGCCAAGTTTTTTTTTTTAAATGGCAGTTAAAGATTCCTGGTATCTTCAGGTACAACTGGGAAAGACGTCTGAACCTGAGAGCCGAGGTCAGTCAGTGGAAGCCAGGGGTGGCCAACCTTCCATCATTAGGGCCTCTGTGTTCTTAAGAGTTGTGTAGAAGACAGAATCTTGGCAGCTGCAATTGCTGATGGTCCTGCTAAAGCAGCTGCACCTGCTGAAATGCCCTCACCTATACAACCATTAAAGGTCCAGGAGCATTCATGTTGAAAGGTTGGCCACCCCTGGTGTAAGCAATACTGACCTAGATGGACCAATGGTCTGACTCTGTATAAGGCAGCTTCATATATATGAGGCAATAGAGCAGGGATTCTTAACTGGGGGTATCCATACCCCTTGGGGGTATGGAAATCAAATGATGGGGGTATGGGACTCGAACTCTGAACAATTTTAAAAAATGTTGTTAGATTAGATTATTTACTATCACCATTATCAGTACAGACTGAGGTGTTCTGTTCCTAGCTATCCCTATGTAAAGTACAGTAAAACCAAGCTATTGATATATTTTGGAGTCATACTGGTACCTAATACTGGTGATGATGATGATGATTTCAACAGCGTAGGGGGTATGGGGACATATTGGGCAATCCATTGGGGGTCTGCAATCGTAAAAAGGTTAAGAACCCCTGCAACAGAGGAAGTGGAGGCATTTGATTTGTGCTTATTCCATGTATGTGTGTATCACCTGACAATATAGATTCCAGGACTTTACTACAATCACCCTTTGAAATCATAACCTGTTTAAATCCACTACTTTTCAACTAAAACATAGTTAGGAAAACTAGTTTCAAATTGCAGAGTTTGAAAATAAGCAGGATTATATTCAGTTGGTTCTGAAGTTCAGTGACAAAGCCTATAATGTTTTGCTGTATATGGACGACTGTCACACATGGTACAATGGAAACTTCAAGATCGGAACTAAAAATGCATGACAGTGTTATTCACAGCAGGGGAAAAAATGGCTCTGGATGTCATGCAAACAGTGCAATTATTTTTATCTTTCCACATAATCATTGGGAAAGCAAATGATAATGATTCAGCAGAAGGAATAATTCTAAAAATAATGAATTTCCTGGAAGAAAAACACCACTCTTTTCATTTCTTGTAACTTCATTAATTTCCCTGTGAGTTACAAATTAAGAAGCTGGACTTTTTAATCATTCTTCTTGTGGGCTACAATCCCAGTTGTAAGGGGTCCAAAAATGTGGTCCCCAGCAGAAACCAGCTATTCCACGTTCTCAGTTTCAGTGTGTTTCAGCCATTAGCAAAATCTGTATGCACATGTATACAATACAGTTGGCCCACCGTAGCCATGGGGGTTCCATTCCGGACACCCCACGGATACTGAAATCTAGTGTAAAACGAAATTGCTTTAGCGTGGATACGGGGGTCACTATAAAAAGTTGAAAAAAAGAAAAATGTTAGTGTTTCTTAGCTTTTGGCTGGCAAACCACTCTGTTTGCAGGGCTGTAGAGAGCGAAATCATGGTCCTACAGCCTCTTCCAGGTCACTGGACTTTTCCTGTCCCTTTCTCAGGCTTGCCCCAGTGCGGTCCAGGATCCGTGGTGAGACAAATCTGCGGGTCCTGAATCCGCAGATAGGGTCCACTGAACTCGAGACATCTTACAAATGAAAATGTATGGTACTTTGGTCTGAAGCACAATCGAAAACATGGGACTCAATGTCTACATGCCTTTGTCAAAGCAAAAGCCAGAGAGGCTACAGTAGTTAACAGCTGGAATCACCAGCGAAAGCCTCCAGTGTACACTTTTTAAAAACTGCAGAACCGTGGCACCAGGAGGTCTCATCAAAACCCTAATGCTTTGAATTCTTCTTTAAGCAAGGACTACCTGGCATTCAGCACTACAGTGCCATGCCAATACTACTCCTTGTTGTTTCCCATTGTGCCAGCACCGCACCCAACCCTTAGGGCACTGTATCTCTAGAGCACTTCTCCTAGCCCAAAGAATGAAGCCGAAGTGTCATACAGAGTACACTTGGACTTCATTCTTTGGGCTAGGAACTAGGAGCTTCATCCCTGCTTTTCTATTGACCATGCTTAAGAAGCATATAAGGTCCCAGCACAAAGCAGGAAGTGTCTGAGTAATGCCATAGCCTTACTAACCAGCTTGCTGCAACAGGCCCTGGTATGCACACTTTACATTGTTCCTGCTCCGTGTGTGTTTTTTCCTAACTTCCTCCTCAGCCTCTGCTCTTACCATCTTCTCCAGAGTGGATCTCCTGGTGCTTTACTAATATTGTTACTCAGTTTTAATTATTATAGATGGTTTCTGTACTCAGGTACATCCTGCCTATTCGCCACTGACCATAGAGGTAGGCTTACCAGATCTCCAACCGGGACAGAGTGCTAGACCTTTCGGAGAAGGAATGTGGACAGGTGTAGCTTGTTAAACCTTAGAGCACAATCCTAGGCATGTCTACTCAGAAGCAAGCCCCATTGTGTTCAGTGGGACTTGCTTCTGAGTAGACATGCCTAGGATTGTGCTCTAAGGTTTAACAAGCTACACCTGGGCAGAGTGCTAGACCTTTAGGAGAAGGAATGTGGGCAGGTGTAGCTTGTTAAACCTTAGAGCACAATCTTAGGCATGCCTACTCGGAAACAAGCCCCATTGTGTTCAGTGGGGCACATCATGCGACACTTTCAAACTCAGAAAAGTGGTAGTAATGGGGGGGGAGGAGAAAGAGCCCCCCCCTGGGTCTCCCTAGTTGGAATTGGGGTGACTATTGCTTGGCAATACTATCATGAAGAGTTCCTGCACTTCCAGATTTGCCATTGCACCACTTGCCCTAGCAAGGTCCTCCCAGCATTTGTTGCTGCTGTTTCTCCCACCACCCCTGCTGACCTTTCCTTCATGTGAGACAGACTTTCATGTAGAAAAAGGTAAGGCTATAGGTACAAGCAGAAAGGAAGAAACAAAAGGAGAAATCCCTGATACCTGTGGCGGTATCATCAGCCGAATTCAGCTTCCTCCCCACAACTTTGTATCATCTTCCCATCTAATGTATTTTTTTTCTCAGTTGTGCAATTTTGCCTGCCTTAGAGCACAATCCTATGTTTGTCTACACACAAGTCCCATTGTCTTCAGTGGGGCTTACTCTCAGGAAAGTGTGCGTAGGATTGCATCCTCACGGTGCAATCCTGTGTAGGCTAGCGGTGCTGGGTGTCGTAAATGCTCCATAAAGCGCGTTTATGGCACCCGGCGAGTAAGGACCGCCGGCACAGCGACCGGCAGCACTTATCCTGGATCCTGCCCAGCCTTGCGCCCACCGGAGCAGGTAAGACCTACAGCGGCTGGGGAAGGGGCAGGGGAGGATGGGCCGGGTGGTAAGGGAGAGTGGCCATAGGATGTACCGGGTCTGGAGAGGGTGGGGATATCGGTGGCGAGATACGCCGATATCCAAAGCCCTCTTCAGGCCTGGCCCGACCTTACATGGCCAGCGCAAATGTTACACAAACTCCAGAGCTCGCGTACATTCAAGGAGGTCCATTGGGCCTCCCACCGCTTACACCCGGGGAAGGGGACAATCATCCCCTTCCTTCGAGGTGCACCAGGGCTGCCCCGGGGCAGCCCGGAACCTGCATAGGATACAGCGGCCAGCCCTTTAGGCCAGCCACCGTATCTTACACAGAATTGGGCTGTCAGTCTTTAATGTCTCTTCTCTCCTATTCCTTAGGGCTGAAATTATCCTATGTTCACTTATTTAGGAGAAAACACCATTGAACATAGTGGGACTGACTTCCAAGTAAACACACAGAGAATTACACTGCACATCCTTGCTTTTCAGCTTACTGCCTATGCTCCACGTTTTCTGCCAGGCGGTAGATACAAATGCAAGCCTTGAGAACTAATAATGTGTGCATGCGAACTGCAGTTAGCTGCTGGGTCGATGGTCCCTCAATATACCCAAATAACATTAATTTGCATTAAAATGTATACCAGTTGACAGTGTAGATTCCAAGATTTCATTTGTGGATATACATTTCATTCCCCCAAGTGATCTGACAGCAGTGGTAGTCTGGCCAAAAATATTTAGAAGAAAAAAAATATTTTTGTAACCGAGGGATTATACTGCTGGGAAAAGGTGTTTCACATAGTAATGTATCTGTTATAATGGCTACATTTTGTATGGGTGTTAGTGTATCATGTTATCATTTCTCTTCAATCGTTTTCAGTCATTAGGCGCTGGCCTGCATAATTTAAGCTTTTCTGTATTCATCTCAACTACCTCCTGCTATAAATTACAACTATTATTAGATGAATATCTGGGATACATTATTGCATATTATTAAGACATTTCTGTCTCTTCTCCAACTATGAAATCTACGTTAATTGTAGCCTGTGGTTATAAAATGGCAATTAATCTAAAAGAATGGGGAGGGAGAGAGATGTATAGAAAGTTAAAAAATTAACCGTCTTTGATCTTGAACCAGTTGAAAGAGTCGCTTGGGTAATTCAGCTATAATTATGAGTGGTTGTAAAATATAAAAATGTTTTTCCAAAAACACAGCTCAGTTTGGAGTCCAATTGAAGAAGCAGGTTATGATGGATTGGCTGAAATTCAAGAGGACCTAGGGTTGCCACCTCCCTATTCCTGCAGATATGCTTTCAACATGATGGAAATTTCTGCACGTCCCGTTAAATTCTCCAGGATTGTTTCAGTAGTCACTTAAAGACTGATGCTAATCAGTGGCGTCGCTAGAGGTGAGGCGGAATGCTAAGTTCTGCACCGTGCTGACCTCCGTTACTCACCGGCATGAGGCGGCCCCGCCCCCTCGCCCGGAGCCATTCAGTGGGGCGAAGGCAACACGCAGAGAGTCTCCTGCACGTTGCCTTTGCCGCACTGAATGGCTCTGAAGGTGAGGGGGCGGGGCCGCCTTGTGCCGGTGAGTAACAGAGGTCAGCGCGGTGCGGAACTTACCATTCCGCCCCACCTCCAGCGACGCCACTGATGCTAATTTCAGGAGATTCCAAGCCAGGGGCAGAGCAACCTGGAGCACTGCCCCACACCAACGCTGCAGCTGCTGCCTCTGCTGCAGCACTGTGGAAAGGGGGGGCTCCTTACCGTGCTTCTGGCGCGGTTCCATCAAGCCCCAGGAAAAAAATCCAGTTTTATTTAAAGCGATGGAGCTGAGTAGTGCCCTGTAAATAAAGCTGAAAGTCCTGCACTTCCAGCCTTAATGAAACTGCATGGGGAGCAAGGTAAGTGGTGTGTGTGTGATCCGCTTCTTGTGTGGGCGACCATGAAGTGGATCATTGCCACTTGTGTCAGCAGCAGGCTGGAGAGAGGTGGCAGCAGACTTGCATTGAAGTGCACCCCAAATCCACCGCCCCCTTCCTTGGACCTCTCACAACAATCTGCTGCTGATGCAATCTGCTTCACCTCGCCTCATGGTTGGGCCAGCAGTGCTCCAAGCCAGCCTTGAAGGGTTGGCAACCCTAAGGGAACATCATGAACACAGGAAGATGAGGAGAGGTATCAGCAACATGGACAAACTCATTTTGTTAACAATTGCAGCACAGTCAAGTGCAGAGGTAGATCCAGCTTTGAGAGGTAGATCCAGCTTTGAGAATGGTCCGTGGATTCATTAAGCAAAGTGGCAGCGGGTGGTGCAGTGGGTTAAACCGCTGAACCATGAGCTGTCGATCGAAAGGTCGGCAGTTCGATTCCCGCGACGGGGTGAGCGCTTGTTGCTTGGCCAGCTCCTGCCAACCTAGCAGTTCCAAAGCATGTCAATGCGAGTAGATAAATAGGTACCGCTTGCGGGAAGGTAAACAGCGCTCCGTGTTCCAGCTGCATGCTACGTGCTGTGGCAAGGAGAGTCATGCCGGCCACATGACCACGGAGGCGTCTTCGGACAACGCTGGCTCTTTGGCTTTGAAATGGAGATGAGCACCACACCCTAGAGTCGAACACGACTGGACTTAATTGTCAGGCGTCACCTTTACCTTTTTACCTGGAGTTCAGCATATGCCAACACTGTTCCTTGGTGTTTCCCATTGTGCTAACACTGCACCCAGCCTTTAGGACACTATATCTATGAAACTTCTCATAGCTCAAAGGATTGTCCAAGTGTACACCCTATGATGACCCTTCCTCTCTGCATATCATTGGTCATGTGTAAGCATGTACAGTCACAGAACAAAGTGGGAAGTGTGTGTCTGAGTAATGCCATAGCTACCTAGCTTGCTGCACACTTTGTTCCTGCTCTAGTCTTTGGCTTCCTCTTCAGCCTCTGCTCTTACCTTCTCCTCCCTTAAGGCTGATTCACACTAGCCCTTCCGTGCACGTTTGCTCTACTCTAGCGTCTGTACGTGCGTCTAGCAGTTCTCTGAACGTTTGCCCGCCTTCTTGAAGAAAGCGCAGCTGTGATTGGGTGAAGAGAAATGCGCTTCTCTGATTGGTGAGCTGCCTAGCACCGGGAGCATAAACGCTAGCTTAAACGCGAGCGCAGCAAAAAGATAAACCAAAACTATCTCTCCTGGCTGCGTCGTAAGCTCATGCTGCGTCTGACGCAAGCATGAAAAACGCACGAAAAGACCAAACGTTAAGCCAAAACGCGCACGGAAAGGGCTATTGTGAATCAGCCTTTAGTGTGGATCTCTGCTTTATTGAGCTGTCTATCTTGATGTCAACTATAGACTGTTTTCTATGCTCATATACATGCCTGTCTATCTAGCCCTGACTGCAGCTTGTCCCTTGTCACTCTGGAGAATGACCAGAGAAGAACATATTTTTTTAAAGGTGTACATTTCTTTTAAATACTGTGTCTATTTTGCCTTTGGTTTTTGAATGCTCAGCTTCATCCTGAGCCAAAGAGCATCACTTTACTGTGTGCAGGCTTTGATTGCTATAAGTAATTTTTTTTATTTTGTCTGTAAACCGCTTTGTGCACTTTTTGTTGAAAAGCGGTATATAAATACTGCTAATAATAATTAATAATTAATACTTTATTATTATTATTATTATTATTATTATTATTATTATTATTATTATTATTATTATTATTATAAGAAGAAGAAGAAGAAGAAGAAGAAGCTGTCCAACAATGCCAAGCTTACACTGGACCTGCCAGCTGTCCTTTTCCTCAGTTTGAATCCTGCAGCAGTCTGTAAGCTGGCTGTAAGCTGACTGGGTTTGTTAGCTAAATTTGTTCAGCGTACATGGGTGAAGTATAAGACAATACACGCAGAGGGTATTAAACTGAGGGGCTTGGAACGCTGAACTAAAGATTTCCAAATTCTGTCATCAGAAAACCTACGTTCTGTGATTAAAATTGTATATGTGAATTAGATATATTTGTATCAACCTGCATGCTTTATTCTGTTGAAGCTGATGAAGGTTGAGAGATTCATGTCAACCAGGGACTAGATGTTTAAAGGTGGGTGGAAACATCTGTGTACTGGAGGGAAACATCTATATTAAGACCCTGCAGGTAGGTGAGAGAGCTGTTCAAATGTTTCCTCTGGGCCTTTTCCACTCCTACTGGGGAACAGGAACATTTGAGGATCCAGGCATTACAGGAACAGTGATGAATACTCTTCAGTCAAGCTAGAAGGGAGAGAGGTTCTGACTGGGGACTACAGCTTTGTTGTTGTTCAGTCGTTAAGTCGTGTCCGACCCTTCGTGATCCCATGAACCATATCCCGCCAGGCCTTCCTATCCTCCACTATCTTCCTGAGTTTGCTCATTTTCATGTTCGTTGCATCGGTGATGCTGTCTAACCATCTCATCCTTGGCCTTCCCCTTCTCCTTTTGCCTTCAGTCTTTCCCAGCATCAGAGTCTTCTCCAGAGAGTCCTCTCTTCGCATTAGGTGGCCAAAATATTTGAGTTTCAGCCTTAGTACCTGTCCTTCCAGGGAACAGTCAGGGTTGATTTCATTTAGGATTGACTGATTTGATCTCCTAGCAGTCCAAGGGACTCTCAGGAGTCTTCTCCAGCACCACAGTTCAAAAGCATCTATTCTTCGGCGCTCAGCCTTCCTTATGGTCCAGCTCTCGCAACCATACATTGCTACTGGGAACACCATCGCCCTGACTATACGAACTTTTGTTGGTATGGTGATATCTCTGCTTTTTATTATGCTATCTAAATTTGCCATAGCTTTCCTTCCAAGGAGTAAGCGTCTTTTAATTTCATGGCTGCTGTCTCCGTCTGCAGTGATCTTGGAACCCAAAAAAGTAAAATCTGTTACTGCTTCCATTTCTGCCCCTTCTATTTGCCAGGAATTGATGGGACCAGATGCCATGATCTTAGTTTTATTAATGTTGAGTTTCAAGCCAACTTTTGCACTCTCCTCTTTCACTCTCATCAAGAGGCTCTTTAGTTCTTCTTCACTTTCTGCCATTAGAGTGGTATCGTCTGCATATCTGAGGTTGTTGATGTTTCTCCCGGCAATCTTGATTCCGGCTTGCGATTCATTCAGCCCTGCATTTCTCATAATGTACTCTGCATATAAGTTAAATAGGCAGGGTGACAATATACAGCCTTGCCGTACTCCCTTCCCAATTTTGAACCAATCAGTTGTTCCATGGCCGGTTCGAACTGTTGCTTCTTGACCCGCATACAGGTTTCTCAGGAGACAGGTAAGGTGGTCTGGTATCCCCATCTCTTTAAGAACTTGCCACAGCTTGTTGTGATCCACACAAACAAAGGCTTTTGCGTAGTCAATGAAGCAGAAGTAGGTGTTTTTTTGGAA
The DNA here is from genome assembly GCA_026170595.1 of Plestiodon gilberti rubricaudatus. Classification (NCBI taxonomy): domain Eukaryota; kingdom Metazoa; phylum Chordata; class Lepidosauria; order Squamata; family Scincidae; genus Plestiodon; species Plestiodon gilberti. The sequence goes on from JANXHW010000001.1 coordinate 24,749,966, forward strand.
CTCTCGTGCTTTCTCCATGATCCAGCGCATGTTGGCAATTTGATCTCTAGTTCCTCTGCCTCTTCGAAACCCAGCTTGTACATCCGGTAGTTCTCGGTCCACGTACTGCTGAAGCCTAGCTTGTAGAATTTTGAGCATAACCTTGCTAGCATGTGAAATGAGTGCAATTGTGCGATAGTTTGAACACTCTTTGGCACTGCCCTTCTTTGGAATTGGAACGTAAACTGACCTTTTCCAATCCTTTGGCCACTGCTGAGTTTTCCAAATTTGTTGGCATATTGAGTGCAGCACTTTCACAGCATCATCATTTAGGATTTTAAGTAGCTCAGCTGGGATATTATCATCTCCGCTAGCTTTGTTGTTAGTAATGCTATCTAAGGCCCACTTGACTTCGCTCTCTAGGATGTCTGGCTCTGGGTCAGTGACCACACCAGCGTGGTCATCAGGAACATTAAGCTCTTTCTTGTATAGTTCTTCTGTGTATTCTTGCCATCTCTTCTTAATCTCTTCTGCTTCTGTCAGGTCTCTGCCTTTTTTATCCTTTATCATGCCCATCTTTGCACAAAATGTTCCCTTGATATCTCCAATTTTCTTGAAGAGATCTCTAGTCCTCCCCATTCTGTTGTTTTCCTCGATTTCCTTGCATTGTTCATTTAAGAAGGCCTTCTTATCTCTCCTGGCTATTCTCTGGAAATCTGCATTCAGTTGTTTATATCTTTCCCTTTCACCTTTGCTTTTCGCATTCCTTCTTTCCACAGCTATTTGTAAAGCCTCATCTGACAGCCACTTTGCTTTCTTGCATTTCTTTTTCTTTGGGATGGTTTTCGTTGCTGCCTCCTGTACAATGTTACGAACTTCCGTCCATAGTTCTTCAGGCACTCTGTCTACCAGGTCTAGTGCCCTAAACCTATTCTTCACCTCCACTGTATACTCATAAGGGATATGGTTTAGGTCATATCTGACTGGTCTAGTGGTGTTCCCTACATTCTTCAATTTAAGCCTGAATTTTGCAATAAGAAGCTCATGATCTGAGCCACAGTCAGCTCCAGGTCTTGTTTTTACTGATTGTATAGAGCTTCTCCATCTTTGGCTGCAAAGCACATAATCTATCTGGTTTCGGTATTGACCATCTGGTGATGTCCAGGTGTAGAGTCGCCTCTTGTGTTGTTGGAAAAGAGTGTTTGCTATGACCAGCGTGTTCTCTTGACAGAACTCCGTTAGCCTTTGCCCTGCTTCATTTTGCGCTCCAAGGCCAAACTTGCCTGTTGTTCCGTTTATTTCTTGATTTCCGACTTTAGCATTCCAGTCTCCTATGATGTAAAGGACATCTTTTTTGGGTGCTAGTTCTAGAAGGTGTTGTAGGTCTTCATAGAACCGGTCAACTTCATCTTCTTCGGCATCAGTGGTTGGGGCATACACTTGGATTACTGTAATGTTGAATGGTTTGCCTTGGATTCGAACTGAAATCATTCTGTCGTTTTTGAGGTTGCACCCCAGTACTGCCTTTCCCACTCTTTTATTGACTATGAGGGCTACTCCATTTCTTCGAAGGGATTCATGCCCACAGTAGTAGATATGATGGTCACCTGAATTAAATTCGCCCATGCCCGTCCATTTTAGTTCGCTGATTCCCAAGATGTCAATGTTCAATCTTATCATCTCATCTTTGACCACATCCAGCTTGCCTTGATTCATAGACCTCACATTCCATGTTCCTAAGCAATATTGCTCCTTGCAGCATTGGATTTTCCTTTCAACCTCAGACACATCCACAGCTGGACGTCCTATTGGCTTTGGCCCAGCCGCTTCACTCTTTCTGAGTCTACTTGGAATAGTCCTCCGCTCTTCCTCAGTAGCATATTGGACACCTTCCGACCTGAGGGGCTCATCTTCCGGCGTCATATCTTGTAGCCTTTTGGAACTGTTCATGGGATTTTCTTGGCAAGGTTACTGGAGTGGGTTGCCATTTCCTTCTCCAGTGGATCACTTTTAGTCAGAACTCTCTGCTACGACCTGTCCGTCTTGGGTGTCCCTGCACGGCATAGCTCATGGCTTCATTGAGTTACGCAAGCCCCTTCGCCACGACAAGGCAATGATCCATGAAGGGGGGACTACAGCTTAGGGGCAAAGGAATAGGGACCCCCCTGTGATTTCTTGATACAGGGCTCTCAATTATAAAGACCAGGAGGCTTATTTTATTTATTTATGTATTTATTTAATAATTTTTAGCCCGCCTTTCCCCCACCACTGTGAGTGCCCAAGGCAGCTTACATAACAACCAACAATATAAAAGCAATGCAGAAATAAAACGAATTCAAACATCAAAAAAAACAACAACCCAGTGACAGCAGCACCAAAGTCATCTGAGCATCAGCAATAGAGAAAAAAACAACAACATACAAGGGGTGAGGGTTGTGGAATGGGTGGTGCTGGTCTGTGGTCAACAGAGAAGGAGGCTCGCATGAAGTGATAGACTGGCAAGATGGATGGGGGTATATGAGGAGATTTTGGAGGGCAAGCAGTAGCATATGAGAAAGAGGCTCAAGGTGAGAAGTGGGAGCCGCAGAGGATGCTCCGGGTTGGTGACATGGACAATTGCGGTTAGGCTTACCATCTGTCCCGGAATGCCCGGGAACATCCCAGGTTCCAGGCTCCGGTCCCAGATTGGTCCTGGGCGTTCTGGGCCCATTGGAGGCCTCCGCCACCGCTGATTTTAAAGTGTCCAAAACTTACGTTTTTTCCAGGTGCCACCATCTTGGATCTTGCGAAATCTCAAGCCTAGGCATGATGGTACTGGTGAAGGGATTTCTGCAGGCCATGTATGAATGACTGCATGTTGGGATTGGAGAGTCATGCCGGCCACATGACCATGGAGGTGTCTTCGGACAACGCTGGCTTCTTCGGCTTTGAAATGGAGATGAGCACCACACCCTAGAGTCAGACACGACTGGACTTAATTGTCAGGGGTCACCTTTACCTTTACCTTTACCTTAGAACTTATCATGAACTGTATTTAGTTAGATATTAACCATTCAATCTACTATTGCCTCCTTTCCCCCATCAAAACTGTTGGGGTTTTAGTGAAAAATTATGGGTGTGTCTCCTAGATAGGGAATATGGTCTTCGGAGCCATTTAAATTCAACACATTTTTCTTAACAGAGGACAGGACAGCTGGCTGTGGTTATTCATATCATCGTTACATCCAGATTCAATTATTGCAACACACTCTCTGTGGAGCTGCCTTTGACAAATGTTCTCAAGCTTCAACTGGTTCAGAATGCAGCATCCAAGATTACTGTATATGAGATGAGATGTTCTGATCACATCCCTCTAGTGTTGTTCCATCAACGCAGACTACCAAATGTGTCTGAAATGAATTCAAAGTGGTTTCAGATGCAATTAATCTTTAAACACTAATGTGCCAAGAGTTGGAAGACACTTCAAACTCCGACCTGAAACATAGGAACCATTTTATTGTTTGTTTATTTATTTATGTTTATTTATTTATATACCACCTTTTCTTTACAGACTCAAGGCGGTTTACATAGGCAGGCAATTTTAAACCCCATTTTTTTCCTATGGGTTTTTTACAAGTATTGTTCTATGCGAACATAGAACCCTTAATTCCCAGTTGTTTTCTTTCAAAGTGCAGCCACGTCCTGGCCGTGCTTCTGCCTTCCAAGCTTTTCGCAGCAGCCGCAGGTCTCCCTCAGTCGGTTCTCAAGGTGTTATCCATCTTGCCAACTGACTCCTCCGCATTCCACACACTCCACACTCTCTCACAGTGCCTTCGCAAGATCTGTCAGTGGCAGTGGTCCCCCTTCCAGGCGATGACCAGGGCTGAACCTGCTTAGCTTTCTTCAGGCAGGGCAACAGCTCAGCCATCTTCAAGAGCTTATGTACCCTGCTCGTTGCCTTTGTGTGGATTATTTGGCAGTTGCTCCTGTTGCATCACTTCTGCTCTTCCCTGCCAAATGTATATAAGAGAGAATGGCGCTGCAGCCTGGCTATAGTGGCAGCAATATTGTTGTTGTTGTTAAAAATATTTATATACCGCTTTTCAAAAAAAAAAGAAAAGCTTTTCAATAGGCAGTTCTTGCACACAAATGCTGGTAGCCAGCAGCTCAGTAGCCAGTTGCACTCCATATATCAAAAAGCAAACATGAAGGAAGATGTGAATTAAACTGCTATCTTGCACAATACCTGCAGAACGAAAGAGACCAAGCCTAGCACACTAGGAAGCAACCAAAGAAAATCAGTAAAACCGCGAGTACAGTTTTACTAAGATTAGGTGAAAAACTCATTAAGGCTGCAATCCTCTCCTGGGAGTAATTGGTCCCATTGCACTGAATAGAAGGGCTTACTTCTGAGTAAGCATACAAAGGATTGTGCTGTAAGTCACCTTGAACTGCCCTGTACTTATGCAACCTGACACTGTGTCCATTATTATGGGTTATTGCTGGGCTAGCCCTTCCGTCTAATAAAGGCTAGCACAAGCACATGGAAACTCTTTTGACCCATTGATTGCATGAAACTCACACACCTAGTTAATATGCTGCCACCTCAGTTTTGGCCTTGCATGCTGTAAGTTTCAGTTTCCTCTAACAATGAAATGCCCTATTTGATTTATGTTTAGAAGTAGAATAGGTTGTTATTCTAAATTAAGTCTTTGCTACTATATCAGAAAGAAGCGCATGATGAGATAATAATAAGATAAACAATGCAGTTCCCAAACGCTGGCAAAGAAAATAGTTCTGTAATGTGCTCACCCCAGCCATTCGCATTATCTCTTATAGACACAGCGTGTCAATGAAGAAGACAGCTAGTAGCTTGCCATTGTAGTGGATATCTTTATGTACAAGCCTTTGGGTGTGCCAGGAGGACCACACTATCTCTAGAGACCATAGACAGCCTGTTGAATGCCTAGTGACTTTAAAGGAGCTAATATTTAAACCTGACATCATAGGTATAAACAGCAAATATCTGAGAAGGAAATACAGGTGGGCCCCCATATCCGCTGGGGATATGTTCCAGGCCCCTCCGTGGATACTTGAAACCGTGGATAAGAGCAAACACCCCCTCCATGGTTTCCTGAGGGGGCCCCCACCCTGCCTCCCCTGCAGGCAGGCATGCTTGCCCCCCCAGCTCTTATTTTTCTTTCAGCAAGCTTTGTTTCTTCCTTAAAACTAACAGAGAAGCAGCCTCCATTGCAGGCAAGTAGAACGAGACTAAGTCCTAGAGAGGCTCTGCAAGGAGAACCTTGCAGAGCCTCTCTAGGTCTTAGTCTCGTTCTACTTGCTTGTAATAAGCAGCCAGAGGCTGCTTCTCCTGTTTCATTAAGAAAGAAACGAAGCTTACTAGGAAAAAAGTAAAAGCCTGGGGGGGGGGTCCCCACGATCCGTGTATAACTGAAACCGTGGATAGCGAATCCGTGGATATGGGGTCCCACCTGTAATTGTCTCTATATTAAAGGGTTATTCAGACACATGTTCCAAAGAGCCCAGGTCCTTTTCCTTGAGTAAGGTTCTCCTTCACACTTCCTGATGCATTCTGGTCTAGAGTTGCTAGGACAGACTGGGTGTTGTTTTCCTGCCGTCTGCTTGGAGATATTACTAATCTGAGGAGAAGAAGAGATTATTGCATGCAGAAATTCAAATGTTTAAACTCTTGCCACAGAAACTGTATCATTAGTCCACGTAATTATTCGGCAGAGTGAATCACAGAGACACAAATTTAGCACAGATGTGTAGGTGTATAAACAGAAAGATGCACATCCTGTCATGGTGGTATTTGTCTAGTGGAGAGGCAGGGAGAAAACAATTCAAACAAAAACAAAAATTAATGTCATATTTCACATAGCAAGGATCTGTACATTGTGCATAACGAGGTGGTAAAATTCTGGACAGGGCCACTTTAGCCTATATAGGGAATCATATTTTTTGAATGTTTTCCCACACAGAAAAAAATATTCTTTGCATGTAGTAAACTAGCATATCAGGGGAAAAGGTTAATGTAGCCCTCTCCCCTGATGTACTAGCTTATCACATGCAAGGAGATTTTTTACACAAGGGAGCATTTAAAAATTCACACCCAAACACCCAACTTGCACTCTGAATTATACTGCCTCAGTCTACCTCCACACGCTAGGTAATGTGTAAAATGGCTTGCATTCCCCTGGTTTCATTAGATGAAGGAAAACCTGGATCATCCTTTTCAACACAATTAGCATAGCATGTCCTATCAATAGCATATTTCTGAACTGAAGTAGAATCACAGCACAGCCCTATGCATGACTACTCAGAAGAAAACCCCACTGAATTCAATAGAAGTTACTTCCAGGTAAATGCACAGGACTGCAGTCTTAGTGCCCAATCCTAACAGGTTGTTGCACCATCAGAACTCACATTCTGGTGGTGCAACAGCTTTTCCAGCACCACGAAATATGATGCACTGTCATGCACAACTGGGTCGCAGCTGGAAACAGCGAGTGGCGGTGGCTGCACAGCAGGAGTGATCCTAGATGCCCCAGCAGTGGTACGTTGGTGCAGGGGTAGGTGGTGTGCAGGGGGTAGGCAGAACGAGGCAGGGAGGGGGAAGAATAGGGTGGGGACCGGGTCAGAGATGATATGTGTTGAGGATTGGAAAGAACTGGTTATCAGCAGTAGCAGCTCTGTCAATATCCTATGCCCCTGGCCTTGATCTACCTCCCCAAGGGCACTCAGAGATGTGCCAGCCAAAGAGCTGGCACAGGTCCAAGTAGACTTAGAGGGGACAGTGGTGTCACTAGGGGGTGCAGGGTGCATGGACCGCACCGGGTGACACCCTCAGGGGGGTGTGGCCAAATTTATGGAAACCTTGTATTTGGCCACTAGTGGCCAAAATTATGGAAACCTTGTATTTATGAATAATACCATCATGTTATATTTAATGTAAATATCTTCCAGCCCCATCATCACCCTTCCTGCTCCATCACCACTGGCGTCGCTCGAGATGGGGCGGAAAGCTAAGTTCTGCAGCTTTCCACCCCACCGTTACTCTCCTGCACGAGGCGCCCTGCCCCCTCATCGTAGGAGCCCGTCAACGGAGAGAAAGCAACGCGCAGGGACTCTCCTGCACATTGCTTTCTCTCTGCTGACGGGCTCCTACGACGAGGGGGCGGGTTGCCTTGTACAGGAGAGTAACGGTGGGGTGGAAAGCTGCAGAACTTAGCTTTCCGCCCCATCTCGAGCGACGCCAGTGTCCATCACCGCCCTGTTCCACTTCTCCCCATCCCATTCAACCCCTCCCTGCCTACCTCCAGCCCCCTACAAGGGCTTACCTGCTCTGGCGGGTGTCCGTGGGTCTGCCGGCATGTGGGAGGTCACTGCAGCCTCCCCGCCGGTGGGCCCACTGCACTAGTCTGCAGAGGCTGCTTTACGACAGTCATAAAGCAGCTTCCATTGGCGCAACGCTAGTTATGCTGGCGGGGGAGGGGGATAGGATTGGGGCAACAGTATGGGCAACTTGGTGGTGGTGGAAATTAGCATCAGGGAATTGGAATGCAGCTAACAGGTTAAACCTCCTGCATCGTGGCCCTGAACCAAATCATCAATCCCTGCAACTGACATCCAGTTTGGCCCTCGTCATGTTGCTTACCATATTCCTGATTCCATGTCACCATTTTCCAGATTCCCAGCAAGCAGCCTCAGCCTCTGTGTATTTCACTGATGCTGTGCATGGATGACCAGAGGCAAAGGATTCCTGTTCCTTTAATAATCATCAAATGTAAACCAAATGAATTATTATGAAAAATCTGGAATGTAGTGAAAGAATTTTAACTGACTTACAGCACAATCCTATCTATCTAGGTTTACTCACAAGGGGCAGCCCAATCCAACTTACATTTCTGTGCAGTGATGCTGCAGCAAGGCCAGTGCAGGCAATGCTGCATCCTGTGCAGAAAGCAGGAAGTGGGAGGTCTCCTTGAGGTAAGGGAACTTTTGTTCCTTTACCCTTGGTAAAGCCCCAGCTCCCACAACTGGTCTCCTCGGATCTGCACCAGCTAGTTTTCTGATGCAAGTCCAAGAAGCCCCATGAAAGGAAAACAGACCCGGGAAGGAGGATAGGATTTGGAACATGCCAATCCTGCCCCTTCCTAGGCCCAATCCACCTACTCCACCCCCTTGGTGGCCCCTGCCCCGATCCACCCCCTGCCCCATTACATCTCCACCTTGGCCCGTTCCACCCCCTGTGCTGGCCTACCTGCTCCAGAGCACGTCCCGTGGAACTTTGGTGCGCAGGGGCCAGTGCAGGCCTTTACACCAGCCCGGGCCTCTGGCGTGCTGGTGCAACGAGCTTTATGGCATGTTTGCAACAGCTAGTGCTGGTGCAGCACACATTACTTTGGCACTGCCGTTCAATAGGATTGCGCCATAAGTCCCATTGAGTTCAACGGCACTTACTCCTAAGGGGACGTGTGGGATTGCAGCCTAAATAAGAGTGTATGAATGGTAGAATATGCATTGGTTCCTTAACAGGAATTACTGGAATCAGTTTGTTGGCTACCATGATACTACTTCATGTGGTTTGTTTTATTAATGGTAACAGTTTTTATTGCAATGTACAAAAATATTATCTAAGAAGAGACAAGATCTTAAACAATGTTACCAGCAACAAGATGCCTCTGCAACTGTTGCACCTCCTTTTTGAAAAATAAAACAGATTAAAGTTCCATTCTGCAGCAGGCACCTGTTCTTCCTTTTGGATATTATGAATCAGTTCTCTGATTCATTTGTAGCTAGAATATTTTCTGTTGTTTTCATAGTGAACATTAGAAACAAACACTTCTTTGAAACATTATGGTACTTACACAATGTTCAGTTCAGCCAAGGGGACATTTCCACAAAGATTGACTGAAGACAAATTGTAAAATATTTTCTCCATCCTTAGGGCCAAATTAGAATGCATAATGTGAGTCTGTGTTTTGGTTTTGGTTTTTGTAAATAGCATGTTCTGATCCCAGTCATGCCCCGCTTGCTATTTTAATAGAAAAACATTTTCCATTGAAAACCAATTGAAGGGTTACCCCCCCCCCATTAAAATAGCACACCTGGTGCAATCAAGGTGGGGGCAAAATCCAACCCACCCACCCACCCCCACGGTGCCTTTGCTCTGTTTTGCCTCTTGCAGTGAGCTATTTACAAAAACAAAATAAAACAAACCACAGGATCATGTTACACATGTGTCATAATGTGTAGTTTGACCCCCTAGTGTAGTTTATGTAGTTTGGCCTCATTCTTTATATCAAGTATCTGTAGCAGTTTTCACCATAAAAGATCTAGCTTTATTCTGTTTCTTGAGATGGAATCCTATGCGCAGCTGGCACCCTTTAGGATTTCATGTATGTTCCCTGGGCTGGTGGTACTGGTATCACACCAACATCAGGGTCACACACCACTGTAAGTGTCCACTGGTGTCCCTGGGGCCACAGGATCGCACTGGCACTGCTGTATATTTGTTCCTGCATGTGTCATCCTCCCTGTCTTTTCTGTCTTGATCATTTTTTATCCACTATGTGTAGTGGATGTCATTGGTTAGGTCTGGGTGTGATATCGGGGCTAATTCTATTGCTTCCTCTTATAGACTGCCCTTTGCAGAAGCCTCTATACAGCTTCAAACCACCACACACATTTGGCCTTCTGGTCTCACACTGACTGGACACATTCTAATAATAACACTGCAGGTATCTCTGGCATGACAGGGAGGTGCAGAAGGCTTTAAGCTACAGACATTTCAGCATTTTAGGCTTGCAGAAAGCATTTATTAGGAAAATGTGTTACATCATGTGTTACAGAGGGTAAAACTGCCTTATGACAAAGACAGGGCTCCCAGTCCTGTGTTTGTATAGTAATACTGACCAGATTGGCAGGCATTTACTAGTCACAATTGGCAGGTGGGATGCTTAAATCCCCCCCCCCAGACAATTCTTCCCTGCAGATACACCCTGCATTGTAGATACACCCAACTAAGTAAAAGAGGCATGAACTGTCCTTTTAAATAGCAGCAATATACTATATACCCCTGGAAGGTTACCAAGGGAGATTTACACAACACAGGGCGCAATGCTATCCAACTTATGCCACCGGCTGAGCTCTGCCTCTGCTCAATCCTATCCAATTTATGCCACTGGTGTAACCAGCGGTGCAGCGAGAACAGGAGGCCCCAGAACGGAAAGGGGATTCAAATCCCCTTTGAATCCCCCTTTGGAGGGGATTTTAATCACCTTTCCGTTCTGGGGCCTCCCGTTCTTGCTGCACTGCTGGTTACACCGGTGGCATAAATTGGATAGGATTGCGCTGACAATGTCTGATGTAAAGTTGCCAACTGTCTAGGGAAATAAACCTGTTCTGGTTTGTTCTTGTGCTTTTAGCAGAAGCTTGATGCCCAGAAATCTGGACATAATGCCTTAGAATGGAGAATGAATAGAAACATTATCACCTGTTAATGGCTGAACATGGATGGAGCTGTCGCCAAAGGCACAGGTGGAGTGGATAGTTAAAAAGTTGGCAACCCTAGTCTGAGGTAATTACTAATGGATTCTAGAACAATTGACGCAGCTTACTGACTCATATATATGGCTCGTGGATGTGGTTTGGCAAATTGGCACAAAATAAATGAGTGTATGCAAATGTGAATGATCATCATTCTAATGGAATCATTAAAGTATTTTGAATTCAGTTTCTCCCTAAATCATCAGACTAAATTCAGTTCAGGTCAGTAAGAACAAAGGTCTTGAAGCCCAGGAAAACAGTTCATGGCAGCAGCAATCAGCTTTTGCTGCTTCAGTTCCTGCCTCTGTCATATGAGGGTAAATATCTTAAGATCATTTATGTATTATTATTCAAGCATTTATATCTTGCGTTTTGGGCCCAAATAACCCCCCCCCCAAGTAGTTTACAGCAATGTAACTTAGAAATATCAATTAAGAAAAAGAGATAACTACCGGTAGCCAATAGCCAAGAAAGAGAAACAGCAATGTTATAGCACAATGATTTTTTTGCATAGCAATTGTGAGTGTTTAATGTGCTTTATATGTATTGTTATGTTATAATCCTTACAACCACCCAGTAAGATGCTTTAGCCCACCACTCTTGTCTCCTCCACAATTCCTCTTCTGCTCTGTCCCCTCTTCCTTTTCCAGTCTAAGGGTGAGAATAAGTGGAGGTAAGTGAGCCAACAGAGATGAGCACCCTGGCCAACCTGCTGCCTGAGGCAATGGCCTCAGTTTGCCTCATGGATGGGCCGACACTGTTTCATTTTGCCACATTTTACATACCTGTTTTTAAGTAAATGAAATTATATCCCACCTTTCTTCCAGGATGGAATTCAAGGAGGCCCGCACAGGGTTCCCAGGCCTGGCACTGATGGGACCCAGACCTGCTTAGTTTCTACATTATGTGCCTTTAGACCATGCCCTGGGACCCAGGTTAAGTAAGAAATATATGAAGTGATCTGTAAAACTGGTGACCAATGAACTGAACACCAGGACTCAATCCACCTCCTGCTTGGGACTAAAAGAGCAGGGGAGGTGCCGCCTTCTAGGAAGCCACAATATAGGCTGGTGGGCTATGTTTGGCTTCGTGGGTTATTGCTGGTTCTAAACCACACCAGGTATTTTCTTTTACAAAAACCCAGCCAGTTCAGGCAGAGGGGTTAACCCCTTCTCCCCATGCCATTTCCTAATGGAACCCCCCCCCCCCCCCAGCTGCTGTTAGTCCTGATTGGATTGCTTACGGGGAATAACATACCTTCTAGGCTACTTCCAAGCCTCTGAAAAGGTATAATTTGTGCACAATTGAGACTGGCATGGGGAAGTTTGTGTCACTTTTTTCTACAGCACCTGTTTTGTGAGGCAAAACAATCTGTCACCATGGCAATCAATCCAACACCAATTTCCAGCATAATATTAATTGGAAAACCTGAAAATTAAACACACACACACACACACACACACACACAGAGCTACACCTCTCACCTTCATCCTGTCACATGTCATACAATCAGCTGGGCTTAGGTGTCAGTAACACAAGTAAGAAAATTAAACTTTAACAAAACAAAAAAAACTTTTTTTCACAGGAATGGGCTTGAGGATCGAACCCAAAATTCTTTCAATAACTTTTAAGAAAAACAGGCAAGTGTATCCCAGGGCTGCCTTTGAATGATGAAATAATCAAGGATATCTGAATATAAGTTGTCTTCATTAACCTGCTATAAGCATTATAAGACTTATGGAAAAGACTTATAGTCACACAAGCACAGCTCTCTTCCTCAGGCTAATATTACATTTGGACTGACTCTTGAGTAGCAACATCTTAGGACAGGTCCAAGAATTTGCATGTGTACCTCAGGCATATACAATTTGGCAGATGGCAAGTCTGAAACAATGGGCCTCAGGTCAGAAACTGGTAGTGTGGAATAAAAGGGCTGCAAGAGGCCAGAAGTTGAATGTAAAAGGAGGAGAGAAAATGTCTAGGTAAAGGTAAAGGTATCCCTTGACAATTAAGTCCAGTCGTGTCCGACTCTAGGGAGCGGTGCTCATCTCCGTTTCAAAGCCGAAGAGCCAGCGCTGTCCGAAGACTTTTCCATGGTCATGTGGCTGGCATGACTCAACACCGAGGCGCATGGAACACTGTTACCGTCCCGCTGACGCGGTACCTATTAATCTACTTGCAATTGCTTGCTTTCGAACTGCTAGGTTGGCAGGAGCCGTCGCTCCTCATCTACATTATTCCTCATTAGCTATACAGTATACTGTATACTGCGCTCCGTGTTCCAGCTGCATGCTACGCGCTGCGGCAAGGAGAGTCATGCCGGCCACATGACCACGGAGGCGTCTTCGGACAACGCTGGCTCTTTGGCTTTGAAATGGGGATGAGCACCACACCCTAGAGTCGAACACGACTGGACTTAATTGTCAGGCGTCACCTTTACCTTTTTATACTGTACAAAGTTCATTGAGACTCCATAAAAACATTAGGTGACATTCTTTGGTATGTTGAGGCTCATTTGACTACAACAAAGGTGTTGTGGGTAGCTTAGAGAGAAGAGAGAAAATGTGAATGCCATACTAATCATGTTTCTTTAATAACTGTAGCAATTAGCACCACCAAAGTCTTTAGCAACCCTCCCCCCCCTTTGGGTGCAGAGGTACAGTAGTTGTGCCATTGAAAACAGCAGTGCTTCAGTTAACTGTGGCTAACATATTGTATTGGTTACAACAAGACTGAGGTCTGTATACTTGTAGTAGAATGTGAGGTGGAAATGAGGTGTTAAGGCCCGAGGTGGTAGAATGGGCTATACCAGTTTGGACTACAGGTGGGGGATATAGCACTTTTGAAAGTGCCACTGAGTACAAACCAAAACAGAACATCCCAGCAAGTAGAAAAATAAAGAGTGGGCTGGGTTAGCATGTTTCTTCTTGATGATGTGCTAGGTGTGTGTGTGTGTGTGTGTGTGTGTGTGTGTGTGTGTGTGTGTGTGTGTGTGTGTGTTTACATGCAGGGTGTGTCTGTTTTTACAGATAATGTTTTTAAAAAATAGCATCTGCCCCACCTGCAGCCTAAAGTGGTCTTATCCACTCTACCACTACACCATTCTATCAGCTTATTCTGCTACTTAGAGTTAGAGCAGGCCTATGTTACAACTATCTTTAGCTGGGCTGGGACCTTGGACTTTCCGCTACTGCAAAAGTGGGCCATTGGGGAGAGGGGACTGTTTACTGGGATATGGATTTAGTTTTACAATCTCCAGTAGCAGTGGTACAATGAATGACAAAGTAATGACACCAGCTGGGGTCCAAAGAGGCACATGCAAGGAGCTTGTGGTAGCCCAGTGAACGTTTGTACTATGAACAGCTGACATCCCCCCCCCCTCCATGCTCCTATTGCAAACTGCTTTTTGCCATCATTTTTAAAAGCGGTTTCCCATATGGCATAGAGACAGAGAGCTTATTTTTGAGAATAGCAGGTCTAGTCCTTCAGTTGCCATATTACCTTGCATGGTGAGGCTTTCCTTGGATTCTAGGCATGCCACCCACTACCTGTTTAGTTTATTCGTGGGACTGGATTCCCAGGGTGTTTTTGTTTTGGGGTGTTTTAAAAAAGCAAGCTTTTATACATATTAGGCTGGGAAGCAAAACAGTAGTCCTCCTTTGACTTAGCCTCATTGACTTAGCCTATGATTGACTTAGCCTATGACATAGCCTATGATTGACGTTTAGCGAAGACTTGCTACCATAGACATAAAAATCACCAGAGGAACTAGCTACGCCACTGTCCTGTGCCGCCGCCCCGCCCCCCGCCCCCCAATTTGTAAACATGTACAAAATTGCTCAGCTATTCTTGGTGAAACGACTCTGCCTTTGTGGAGGGACATTGTGGCTGAGACAGCATCAACTGTGGCAGCCTTGCAAAACCGTCAAGTGTTTATACACATATGCTTGAGGAGAGAATGGGCAGCCCAGTTTTATAGGGCTGATCTGCCGGCAGAACTAGGGTTCCTCCAGCAGAGACTGCCTTACAGCAGTCATAAGAACCACTCCGGCAGCGCACAAAGCTGTATGCTGCTGGAGCTCCAGTGGGGAGGCCTCAGAGACCCAGGTGACTATGGTGAGTCAGCAGCGGGGCAGGATGGAGCGAGGGGAGGGTGGAAAGGGGTGGAATGGTAGCACCCAGCATGGATGACTTGCACTGGATGCTATCCCTTTCCTCACCTCCTGACACACACCCTTTCTCTCCTCGGACTTGCACCAGCTAAAGAGCTGGCACAGGACCAAGGAGATCCATTGGTGAGCGGGAGGCTTACAGGGAGGTAAGGGGAAATATGTTCTCTTACCTCCCACAAGCCACACCCACAGGATGCAGCACAAGCCTTTTTGGTGCAGCTGCATTGGTGGGGGGGGGAGGATAGGATTGGGCCTTAGAGTAGTGTTCAACAACCCTGCAGTACATTCCAATGTTGTTTTTCAGTCTCCTGATTTTTTTTTAAAGGGAATGGGGCAGCTCAAGAGGCTCACAGCACCCCACAATTCTCAGGATGATTTTTACATATATTCAGAAAGGATGTACAACATCCTCACTTGCTCCAGCCTTTTTGCATTCCTCCTCTTATTTAAATTGTTGTTTTTTTTTTAATCTGGATTGGAAGCAGTTAAGGGCTATTGCATATGACTGCCTATGATGACCATGGATAGAACTGCCCTCAACTGAACATTGCGTGTGTCCTCCTTGTTCTATATCCCCACCCCCAATACTAGGCTGTGAACTGAACAGTCAAAGTTCTCTGTTTTGGTCCCCACTAGCTGAATGGCTGAGCCAGCGGGTGGCACAGTGGGTTAAACCACTGAACCATGAGCTGTCGATTGAAAGGTCGGCAGTTCGAATCCATGCGACGGCTCCTGCCAACCTAGCATTTCGAAAGCAAGAAATTGCAAGTAGATTAATAGGTACCACGTCAGCGGGACGGTAACAGTGTTCCATGCGCCTCGGTGTTGAGTCATGCCAGCCACATGACCATGGAAACGTCTTCGGACAGCGCTGGCTCTTCAGCTTTGAAACGGAGATGAGCACCGCTCCCTAGAGTCAGACACGACTGGACTTAATTGTCAAGGGATACCTTTACCTAGCTGAATGGCTACAGAGTAATACTTAGTATTTGCACAGCACTTCTGATGTTTATCTTGATGTAATCCTTACAAAAAAAACACATAACAACCCTGGAAGATAAGTATCTGTAAATGTTGTGATGCCGATATTGCAGCTGGGGCTGAGGAGGAGTGGCTCCTCTAAGGCAACCTACTGAGTTGATGGCAGAGGGAAGCTTCAAACCAGAGAATCCTGATTCACAGCTCAGTTTCCCAGTCGCTATACTACACCAGCTGTTGCTTCAGTTTGCTGTATCATTTTTTATTGGGTGTGTGAGTGGGTGCTCAACGATGTTTTTCTGCCTCTTGTGAGAGACGAGTCACGTCTTTGAGGCTTTCAGTGAATGGTTGCTTGAAATGCTTCAACGATTGGTGACTTAGCTGATGTCTGAGTCTGATAGGCTGGAGCAGCCGTCATTCTTTTTCTTTTTTAAAAAAAAAATTAAACCACCTCTACAAATTTTTGCCCTTTTCTTTTCCAAGGAGGGCATTGGCCCTGGCCCTGTTATTGTGCTTAGGCTTCATTGTCTGCTAGACCTCATTCACTTTGCAGCAACATTTGAATTGCTTTTTAGCACAGAGCATTTTAGAAACAGTATTTAATACTGTTTTAAACAACAGCATTTTAGAAACAGTATTTAATACTGGTAAATAAAAGCTATTTAATAATAGCAATCAAATATTATAAAGATGTTGGAAACAGGGTGCCAAAGAAAGAAATTTAGCGGGCAGGGGGATGACATGAATAGAAAAAAAAGGAGGAAAATAATGGAAATAAATTGGAACAGAAATGGGAGGGAGAGAAATCCATTCATTTAGGCTTGAAATAAATGAATGGGAGTAGTAAATGAATTTGAAATCAATTAAAGCAGAAAGGTGGCAGGTGTTGGTATTGTGTGGCAGTTAATGTTGTTATGATCTGAGAGCCCTGATGTCATAGAAAGTAGTAACACAGAAACGTCTTGTAGGCTGCAGAATAAAGTACATGTTTACTCAGCAGTAACTCTTATTCATTCCAATGGGACTTTTATGTAAAAGTCACAGTGCAACTTCTTTGAAGCTTTAAACTTCTGAGTTTGCAAGCTACTCTGTTTCAGAGACATGCGGAGGCTGATTTTGAATACTGTATTCAGTGCTAATGGAAGTCTACAGATGCTCAGAAAAAAACCAGCATTTTTTAAATTACCCTCTCTCTCTCTCTCTCTCTCTCTCTCTCACACACACACACACACACACACACACACACACACAAGAACATAAGAAGAGCCCTGCTGGATCAGGCCAAAAGCCCATCTAGTCCAGCTTCCTGTGTCACACAGTGGCCCCACCAGATGCCTCAGGGAGCACACAAGACAACAAGATACCTGTGTCCAGTCACCACTCCCTTGCACCTGGCACAGAGAAAACCCACTTCTAAAACCAGGAGGTTGCTTATGGCTTGTAACCTGTGATGGTCTTTTCCTCCATGAATCTGTCCAAACCCCTTTTAAAGGCATCTAGGCCAGATGCCATCACCACATCCTGTGGCAAGGAGTTCCACAGATGAATTACATGCTGGGTAAAGAAATATTTTCTTTTGTCTGTTCTAACTCTCCCTCCACTCAATTTTAGTGCATGTCCCCTGGTTCTGGTGTTGTGCGAGAGGGAGAAGAATTTCCCTCTATCCACTCTCTCCATCCCATGCATAATTTTATAAGTCTCAATCATGTCCCCCCTCAGGCGCCTTTTTTCTAGGCTGAAAAGCCCCAGACACTGTAGCCTTTCCTCATAAGGGAGGTGCTCCAGCCCACGAATCATTCTGGTCGCTCTTTTCTGCACCTTTTCCAATTCAACTATATCCTTTTTGAGGTGTGGTGACCAGAACTGGACACAATACTCCAGATGTGGCCTTACCATCGATTTGTACAAAGGCAGAATTATATTGGCTGTTTTATTCTCAATCCCTTTTTTAATGATCCCGAGCATGGAATTGGCCTTCTTCACAGCCGCCGCACACTGGGTCGACACTTTCATCGACCTGTCCACCAGCACCCCAAGATCTCTCTCTTGATCCGTCACAGACAACTCAGAACCCATTAGCGTATATGTGAAATTTTGGTTTCTTGCCCCAATGTGCATCACTTTGCATTTACTTACATTGAAGCGCATCTGCCATTTTCCTGCCCATTCTCCCAGTTTGGAGAGATCTTTCTGGAGCTCTTCACAATCCCTGCTGGTCTTCACCACCCGGAAAAGTTTAGTGTCATCTGCAAACTTGGCCACCTCACTGCCTATCCCCGACTCCAGGTCATTTATGAATAAGTTGAAAAGCACTGGTCCCAAGACCGATCCTTGGGGCACACCACTTTTCACCTCTCGCCATTGTGAAAATTGCCCATTGACTCCCACTCGCTGTTTCCTGGTCTTCAACCAGTTCCTAATCCACAAGAGGACCTGCCCTCTTATTCCCTGACTGTGGAGTTTTCTCAGGAGCCTTTCATGAGGGACCGTGTCAAATGCCTTCTGAAAATCCAGATATATAATATCTACGGGTTCGCTCGCATCCACATGCCTGTTGACCTTTTCAAAACATTCTAACAGGTTTGTGAGGCAAGACTTCCCCTTGCAGAAGCCATGCTGACTCTCCCTCAGCAGAGCTTGTTCTTCTATGTATTTTAAGATTTTATCCTTAATGAGACTTTCCACCATCTTCCCTGGAACAGATGTTAGGCTGACCGGCCTGTAGTTTCCCGGGTCCCCCCTCCTTCCTTTTTTAAAGATTGGCGTGACATTAGCTATCCTCCAATCCTCTGGCACAGTGGCCGTTTTAAGGGACAAGTTGCATATTTGGGTCAAGAGGTCAGCAACTTCATTCTTGAGTTCCTTCAGAACTCTTGGGTGGATGCCATCCGGGCCTGGTGATTTATTGATCTTTATTTTGTCAATTAAGTCTGAGACGTCTTCTCTTTTAACCTCTATTTGACTTAATTCTTTAGTCAGGGGAGACCGTTCCGGCAGCGGTATTTGCCCGAGGTCTTCTGCCGTGAAGACAGATGCAAAGAACTCATTTAATTTCTCTGCAGTCTCCAAGTCCCCTTTTATCACCCCTTTCTCTCCCTCACCATCCAGCGGACCAACCTTTTCCCTGGCAGGTTTCCTGCTTCTAACATATTTGAAGAAGCTTTTATTATTCCCTTTTATGTTGCCTGCCATACGTTCCTCAAAGTCTTGCTTGGCCTCCTGTATCATCTTTTTACATTTCTTTTGCCACAGTTTGTGCTCCTGTTTATTTTTCTCATTAGGGCAAGACTTCCATTTACGGAAGGAAGCTTCCTTGCCTTTTACAGCCTCCTTAACTGTGCTTGTTAGCCATGCCGGCACCCTCCTGGACTTGGTCGAGCCCTTCCTCCTTTGTGGGATACACTCCCGCTGGGCCTCTATGACTGTTGTTTTAAACAGCCTCCATGCACTCTGGAGCGATTGGACTCTTTTTACCTTCCCTTTCAGCTTTTTTTTTAACTAGTCTCCTCATTTTGGGGAAGTCAGCCCTTCGGAAGTCAAGGGTTTTCGTGTCAGATTTGCTCGGCACTCTCCCTCCGACATGCATGGCGAAACAGATCGCAGCATGGTCACTGTTCCCCAACGGTTCGGTAACATTTACCTCCCTGACCAGATCTTGAGTGCCACACAATATCAAGTCCAGAGTCACCTGTCCTCTGGTCAGTTCTGTGACAAGCTGCTCTAAGGCACAGTCATTTAACATATCCAGAAATCCAGTCTCTCTTTCATGACCTGAGCATGAATTGACCCAGTCGATGTGAGGATAATTGAAGTCCCCCATGACTACAACCCTGTCTCTCATTGACACCTCCCTGATTTGCTTCCTCATTTCAAGATCCCCTTCAGGTTTTTGATCTGGAGGACGGTAGCATGCCCCTACTATTACATCACTCTTTGAGCCTGGTAATCTAACCCACAGTGATTCTACGGAGGAGTCAGAGCCCCCCTCCAGCTCTACTCTGGTGGATTCTACCCCCTCTTTGACATAGATGGCCACCCCACCTCCAACAAGCCCCTATCTGTCCCTCCTATAGAGTTTATATCCTGGAATTGCAGTATCCCACTGGTTCTCCGCATTCCACCAGGTTTCTGTTATACCTACTATGTCAATGTTATCCCTAGCCACCGAACATTCCAGTTCTCCCATCTTTGCCCATAGACTTCGGGCATTTGCATAAAAGCACTTATATACCTGGTCCCCCAAGAAGGGCTGCATGTTTGCACCTTTATTCCTGCAGCCTTCTGTCCTGCTAGACTGGCTGTCATGTCCCATCACGCAACCACTCCCAATTCTTACTCTGTTATTACTTGACTGTTCCCCATCCTCTGCACCCTCATTCCCTAGGGATGAGGAATCCCGAACCAGATGCCCCTCGGCTCCTGTTGGCTTTCCCCCAGGAGTCAGTTTAAAAGCTGCTCTGCCACCTTCTTAATGTTACGCGCCAGCAGTCTGATTCCGTTTTGGTTCAAGTGAAGCCCGTCCCTCTTGTACAGGCCCGGCTTGTCCCAAAACGTTCTCCAGTGCGTAACAAACTTAAACCCCTCCTCCTGACACCAGTGTCTCATCCACGCATTGAGACCCCTGAGTTACGCCTGCCTAACTGGCCCTGCGCATGGAACAGGTAGCACTTCTGAGAACGCTACCTTTGGGGTCCTGGATTTGAGCTTCCTACCTAGCAACCTAAATTTGGCCTCCAGGACCGCCCGGCTACATTTCCGCACGTCGTTGGTGCCAACATGCACCACAACCGCTACCTCCTCCCCAGCACTCTCTACCAGCCTATCTAGATGAGAGGTGATGTCCGCAACCTTCGCACCAGGTAGGCAAGTCACCATGCGGTCCTCACATCCTTCACAGACCCCCCTCTCTATGTTCCTGACTTTAGAGTCACCCACGACAAGAAGCCCCCTTCGCCCCTCCCCAGAGGAGTATCCATAGTGCGACTGGATACGGGCCCATCACCTGAAGAAGGGGTCCCCACTGTGGGATTGTTTCCCTCTTTTCCAGAGCGACGTCCTCCAGCCCTGAGACTCCCTTTCCTGGCAGCTGAGGAGCTGGCCAACTGAGGGTGGGACGATGCCTCCACGTCCCTAGAAGTCTCACCCTGGTTCCTCTCTACCTGTCTCTGCTTCTCCAGGTCAGCAACCATGGCTTCAAGGGAGCGAACCCGTTCCCTGAGAGCCTGGAGCTCTTTGCACCGAGCACACACCCATGACTTGTGCCCAAGAGGCAGATAGTCATACATGTGACACTCAGTGCAAAACACTGGATAGCCCCCACCCTTCTGCTGGCTGTCTGACTGCATAGCTTTTGAGTGTAAGTTATGGATTTATCAAAGTTTGGGTACCTTAATGTTGTTGGAGCTCTCCTCTCTTCAAGGTTGTTGGAGCTCTCCTCTCTTCCGCTCTCCTCTCTTCAAGGAAAGTGCCGGGCAGTGTGTGGGGCCTGGCTTCCTCGCCCAGCTGCTTAACTCGCTGTGTTTTACCTTGCCACTTTGTCCCAATGAGCCACTTGGTCCCAGTGAGGCCACTCGCTGCTCCTGAAAAGGCACACACACACACACACACACACACACACACACACACACACACACACACACCTTGTATTTTTACAGTACTGTAGTCTCAATCCTGCCTGCAAGCCCTGCTGGTTAGGACTTGTGTCACTGATTGTGCTTATTCTGTTGTGATGAATCCTGCACAAGGTAATATCATATGCACCCATTTGGGTTATGATGAGGCAGGATCTATGTACTATCCCCAGAGAGACTTTTTTTAGAGAGAGAGAAAGACACTCTGCACCTGTTCAGAAACTATCTGCTTTGAGCTTGGCTGGCTATGGACTATGTGGTGAAGGACTCTCCTAATCATGAGAAGCTATAGTGTAATGAAAATGGACAGATGTATTAGAAATCTTGAGTAAATCTGTATTATAGTTTGTACTTGTGTATTCTCTTTGGAAGAACAAGGACTCTCTCCTGGTAGTTGGAACTTCGTTGCACATTAACTGAGCAGATGTGGAGTTAGAGCAACAACATTGGGGACAGGAGGACACAGAAGCTTGTTATTATGACTCTCCCCAACAACAGTGCTGCTATCTGAGAAGAAAGCAAATCTTGGCATGAGCAGGTGGTCAGGTTAAAATGTGCTTCCTCTGATCCTTCTCCAACATTCTAAGATAATTGTGAAGACCACAAAGAACAGAGAGCAATTGGATAAAATAACCAGTGATTTGCATAGTTAAGAATGCAGTTAACATGATATGCAAATTAGGCTATCCAGACTTGTGGGGCACCCCTATCTAGTGTTCCCTTGGGTTCCTGGAACTAGTTTCATGCTTCTTTGGAAGCTGAGCTATGAGCAGATGGATGCAATGCTCCTGCTGTAGTAAAGTAATGTGTTGGGACAGCAGTGCACATAAGATCTCTTCAAATAACTCAACTATTTATTGTTTACAACTCACTGGAAAAGCCCTTAATGCATAAAAATGTAAGTTGGTGAAAGAAACCCACACACAACTTATCTGAGGACAATCTCCCAATTCTATCCATCTGGGCTTAGGATTCTTCAGTTCCTCATCATGCCCAATTTAATCACTCACAGAGGCTTCTGCTGACAAACTAAAACTCCAGTTCTCTCACCTGACCTTTTCACCATGGTAGTTTCCAGGTTTGCCTCAGCAGATATTCAAAACATTTCCTGTTTAGTCCACTTTCTTAACTTTTTAGTCCAGAAAGGATAGGAGATTTTTGAACGAACCAATAAAAGTTATCTACTATTTTTTGTGTCTACATTCGTATCTGCAGTGTGAAAACAACAGTGACTTGACTTACAAGACTGTGGAGATCAAGATGAACAAAATAAAGACACTTGCAGGTATGTTTAAAGTGCACCTTGGGAGGGATGCTATTTTGAACTTCAGCAGAGGATAACAAGCTTCTCAGTAAAGTTTAACGGCACAGACCTTGGTATGTTCAAGGTTAACAGTGAAATCCTGTGTAAGGATCCAGCGCCAGATCCCTACACAGGATTTTGATGTCCGGACCACCATGCAGCGGGCCAGAGGTCTACTTGGGGAAGGAGACACTGGTCCCCTTCCCCGAGTGTAAACCGGGGCAGGGCCTATCAGCCTCCTCGGATTTCCGCCAGTTAAATAGCTGGCGGAAGTCAGAGGAGGTCGTGTAACGACTGAGCCAGCCCGGTGGGGACAGGGATATGGCCGACACCATCCACCGCCCCCTCCTATGCCGGGTAGACCAATGGCCCCCCTCCCTTGCCCGCCAGACCGCCCATGCCGCTGGCGGCAGAGGACTTACCTTCTGCCGCGGCCGCAGGCTCATCCCGGCGCCAGAGTGAGGGAGGCTGGCCTTGCACCGAGGAGGCACAAACATGCCTTACGACACATTAGTGACGACTTTGGGCGGCGGAAAGTCTGCAGTGGATTTTGCTGTAAATTGGGATGGGGAAAGCTGTGAATTTTAAAACCAGTTGCCATAGTTACTACAGTAAGTACTTATACTTCCCAACATACTATGACAATGTTATCAACAGAGGTCAAAGTTACAATTTGTTTTAAGTGTCGGACACTTTGAGCCTGTGGCATATATACCTTTGTAATTGGTTCTAACAAAAGTTACTTGGTACAATCCTGCTGACACCCACCCCCCACAAGGTTATCCTGGGGGAAAAAAAGCAGAATTAGAGATGCAAGTGAGATCCTGGGGAAGAAGCATCTACTGGATACTCCAAGAGGAGATGTGGAGGAAGGTCTCACCTGGGAGTGCGTGAGCAAGTCATAATACTGCACATCCATAAGCACTGTGTGAGAAATTGCACAAACCCTGACATGAATGGGAAATACTATAGTAGCTTTTACAGAGAAGTTCCATGTGCTGTTTGTATATACAAAGCCAAAAGGGGTGTGCCCTTGCTTTGGAGAATCAGTGAGCTGGCAGAAATAGAGATACTCCTGATAAGTAATCAACTGTATTCTGCAATATAAGCAATAAATAATCATAATGTGGATCTCAGGCAGAGCAGTCGTGAAACGTTAACTGGGATGATGTTGTGCACGAGGGCTTTAAACGAAAGAATTTCAGGAGATCTTCTTGTAAGCTGTTTGTGTTTTAAAAGGGCTTACAGTGACTTAGCAGTTGCAATTGGGTCTCCTAAAAGAAATTAGTTAAAAAAAGAAAACAAAGTAAAGTAGCCCGGATGAATCTGGATTAAACATCAGGGGAGAATGAGAGCTCATTAGAAACAAATTCTGTATTTCTCTTTGAAGTCTGATCTTCAGTTTAAATGGGTCAAATTGAAGGTCAACAACTGTACAGGTCACCCTTGGTTTCTGCCGACATAGGTCACTGATCTAGGCTAACGAGAGGCCTGGAAATGATGAGCGATGAATAGGAAGGTAGGCCTGCGAGCCACACCCTACCCTAGCCTTACAGCCCAATCCTAAGTAAATGCCCCCTGCTGATGCAGCCATGCCAGCAGTTGGCGGGGGGCAGTAGGCGGGGGGCATTCTGGAGGTCTTGAGGCTCCCCTTGGATCTCCTTACTGAGGAGAGTAAGGGAGAGGGAATGGGGGAAATGTGGAGTTAGGATCCTGGTGCATGCCGGTGCTGCTGGGATGCACCCCTTCCCTCCCCATTCCTCCTACCACCTGCCCCCACAGCCAACTTACCAGTACTGGCAGTGGGAGGCTTTTCTGCCAGCCTGCATACGCAGCTGCCAGCCATGTGCACTGGGCCACTAGCAGTCTCATCCCACATGCTACTGTAGCAACACTTCCGCCAGTGGAACAAGCATTCCGCAAGCAGAAAGCCCAGTATGGATTGGATTGTCAATCATATTTTTGACAAAGCAGCTGATATCAAGGAAAGCTTTTTTGCATGGAAGAAAGAGTTAATCTCCCTTCCCTATGCACCAGAGTCCCAAATTGGATTAGGTCCCCTTCCAGCTGTGTTTTGTTTAACAAGAGAAGCTTCCAAGTTGGGCAGCGCAATCCTGCCTAACTTTAGACCAGTGGAGCTCTCACTCCACCGGCCTAAAGCATCGCAAACATGCCATAAAGCACATTTCCAACTATGGGAGAGTAAGCGGCGCCAGCACGGAGGGCAACACCGCTCACTCTGTGACGTACCTCGTCCCATGTCAACCGACGCAGGTAAGAGATGTGCCAGTTGGTGGAAGGGAGGGCCGGGGCAGCGGGCCATTTTTTCTTCCTTTTGGCGATATCCCAAGCCCCTTCCCAGCCTGTGCCAGGAAGCTGGGAAGCTGGGCTCTGACGCTGGTGTGCTTCCCGGGAGGCCGTGTAAGGGCGGCCAAGGCTGCAATGGGGCATAGGATATCAACGCATCTCAAGTGCCAATATTCCTGCCCCCTCCCAGCCCAAGCTGGCCAATGGCCCCCCTTCCTTGCCACCCCTGCCCACCCTCCCCACGCCCCCTGCACCATCTGGCACAGCACTTACCTGCAGCGGCCAGTGCAGGTTGTGGGCGACGGCCTGTTAAGCAGTGCAGGCCTCAGCACTGGTACCACTTACTCTCCAGGTGTCGCGAAAGTGCTTTATGGCACTTTCGCGACACCCAACGCCAGCGGAGCGGGAGATCTGCCGGCACAGAGTGACGCAGGACTGTGTCGTTAGACTCTGCCCTTCAAATAAGGGCAGGTTGGGCAAGGAGAGAACAGTGGAGGGGAGACCAGGAGCCGGTAGCAGCAACTGAAGACACCTCTCTGTTGTTGCAGAAATGTCTGTGGTGAGTTGCCCACATCTGCACATAGCAGATGTCCCCGGAGGAAGTGTTATTTGCCAAAAGGGGGGGGAGTTGAAAAGCCTTGTTCTGTTCACTTGACCTCTGCACACCAGATCTGTACCTTGGACCACAAGACTTACCGGTTCTGAACCTTAGCTTGAAAAACACACCTCTACAGCATTCCTTATTTTCCCCAGATTAAAACCAGATTACTGCATCCTAGTAAAAAGGAAACATGGGTGCAATACTAAGCAGAACATCCTTATTATTTTCAATCTCTCTGGCCTCTGCAGGCTGGAGGGTGTCAGTCTGGCATTACAGATTAGTTGCGGAATGGCCATTGCTCCGTGGTAGGCCCATTTGTTTGCTGTGGAAGGCCTGTGGTTCAATCCCAGGCATCCAAGTGATTTATTTATTGAGAAGTTTTGTATCCCAGTTTTCAGCTGGGGTTCACAAAGCAGCTCACAATGTTAATAAAACGCCATCATTGCTTGTTTGCACCATCATTGCACCATTCCAGTTTGAGCAGGAGCACACCTCTGATGTTGTCTTTGCTTGACCATCTCCTTCCTCCAGGATCTCAGGCCGCAGGGCTAGGAAAGACCTCCAACTGAGACCTTGCAAAGCTGCTGCTATCCGCTATCCTGGTTGTTACTGAATTTGTTGTACCAATGTTCTGACTCAGAATAATGTAGCTTCCTATGTTTGTCAATCCTGTCTATCTAGAAGCTGAAGCAGAAAGAACAGCGACCTAGGGTCTCTGACAGCTCGATCTTAAGAGAGAAATGCCATAACCATAATATCTTCATTCTGATCATCTTTCCAGCTGAGATGCTGAGCTGGTCAAAACCATTTGAAATCTGATTTTTCATTCTGTCTTCCAGAACTGAAACAGCCTGCCCAACTTCTGTATCACCTGACAGCGGTTTAATAAGTGTCCCCCTGTGTCTTTTTGTAAAAGGTGATTTGCTGGACACTGATTAACCAAGAAACTAGAATAGTAGCAGCAGAGCCTTTTGTTTGAAACAATGGTTACATTGCTAAGCTCTGAAGCAATCCTGATAACTATCATTCATGATTGTAATGTAGTTCTATTTGGATGCAGGAGAGTAGTGAACATGATTATTTATAACACACAAGTATCTATTAATCTTGTCCATCTTCAAAACAACACTGAGTTTCACTACTACTCCCATTTTTCAGATGGAGAATTGAGGGCAAGCCATGCAATGCTTTCACACCTTGAGCACAGGTAACAGGTAAACACTCTGGCCACACTGTAATATAATGTGTGCATAAATACACACTTACATAAGCTCAAGCATGCATATGCTGGACTGTAGTCATAATCCAATGGATTACATGGGTTCTCACTAATAGGTCATAAAGGTGGACTATGCAGTGTGCTTCACATGGAGCTGCCCTTGAAAAGTATTCAGAAACTACAGCTAGCTCAAAATACTGCAGCTAGAACCCCTAGATCAGGGGTTCCCAAACTTTTTCACCGTGTACCCCTAGCATGGTCAAATTTTTTGAATTACCCCCTGTACCAATTAATTAATTAGCATCAATTAATTAATTTAATTATTAAAATGTAAAATGTAATCATTAAAATTATTAAAATTACTCCGCTTACACTGTTAGCTCTGGAAATCACGCTGCTTTCAATTACTTCCGGGTTACTAATTTTGGCCACCCCTTTTATTTATTTTTTTAAAGAAAATATCACCATAGGTCTCCCATCTAAAAATAACCCAAGGCAATTCCTGCTTAGCAATTCCTGCTTAGCTTTCTAAAGACAAGAGAGAACCAGCTCAATCTGCCATAACAGCTACCTTCTAGCTCTAGGATGGTTGAAGGGAACTTCTCAATCAGCTCACACAATGCCAACATTGTTATTGGTTGTTTCCAAGTTCAACGCAAGATATTGGTCCTGTATGGGTTGGACCCTAGTTATCTGAAGGACCACCACCTACTGCTTGACTACCCATTAAGATCTGGCCAAGGCGTGGGGGGGGGGCAGCTTGCTCTACATGCCATCACTTGCTGAGGCAAGGTTGATTTGCACACAGGACAGGGCCTTCTCTGTGACAACCCCCAGGTGATAGAACTGCCTGTCAGGGGAGATGCACCACCCCTCCTTGCCTCCAAGAAAGTTTTAAGGATTTTCCTATTTCACCAAGCCTTAGGTACAGTAGCTGATTGCTGACAGTAGCTGATTGCTGGTGGCTCTGGTCATGAATTTCTGTGCTGCTCTTCTTCTCTTAGTGTCTGTTTTTATTGTTGATTAATGGACATTAACTTCTTGGCCAATTTGCTGTGTCATTCAAAAGCCTGTGGATTATAGACAATACTTACATGGTTTAAAATGAACAAAATGTTGTTAGTTGGCTGTGGAATTCCAGAGTTTCCAAGCCCTACTTAGCACTAAGCTGCCAAATGCTAGGCTGCCCAATCCCTTCCATGACATCAAAGCATTTAAGCCAATGGCAGTCAGAAGGACTGTGACAACATCAAAGCAGATCAGCCACTCCTGAAGACAGTCACAATCCATGGCCTGTGAACACACTGGTGCAATCATCACGTAGCATAATGCCTGCATCAAGCTGAAATCAGGAGTGGTCTTGGTCTTAGACCATCCACCCCACATTATCCTAGCCTGGATTTTAGACTATATCAGGTGTTCTCAACGTGCCAGTGCGACGTACCACTTCCCACACCACAGACCTCTTCACGTACCACCGGAAGTAACTGATGATGTCATCACCTGTTACTTCCAGGTTGGAGACCGCGACATGACTCTGCAAACGGCAGTAAGAGGCTCAGGGCAGGTGGGAAGGCTTTTTCAAGCAAGTGAAATCCACGCACTGGAGTTCTGCCCGCCGAGCCGAGCCTCATATTGCCATTTGCAGGGTCTTCATGATGCAAGGTGGGTGTCCGCGGGTGCCGCGTGTACCACCGACACCCGCCTCACATACCACCGGTGGTATGCGTACCACTGGTTGAGAACCACTGCTCTATATACCTTGCATATATATGTTTAATGCCACATAGGGATGCAGATTGGAAGCAGACACCCCCCCCCCCTAGAATCTGTTGCCCAAAGTAGCTGTTTCACATCTCTATGTTTGGACTGACCAAGAATCTTCAGTCATTCACACCCAACAAACTTCAGGAAACGCTATTGAAGTTAACAGGTGGCTCTCTTTTGTGGCTTATTTTTGAACAGAAGTAAATTTTCCTGGTGCAAAAAAAGGCCTGATAGGAAATGTAAACAAACATGGTAATCAGCGCAGCAAATTACAGTATTGCCACACTTTTGTGCTTGTCTTTGTCTGATGCAGCATACGCTTCTCTGCTTTCTGTACAAGGCCATGCTATATCAACATAATCTTTCCACAATCATTCTCACAGTAACTGTGGATTAAGCAATTTTTCCCCCATCTGGGTGTAACCCAGTTTCAGCAACCTGAACAACATGAAATCCTTCCCTCACCCTATGACTTGGTCGTTTGAGAAGAATATATGAATTTCTTGGCAAGTAGGTCAGGAAAGTTCAGATCTAGTTTGAGATCCAACCTTTCCCAGGGACCGTAGGTGTTTGGATCTCAGATTTGGGCAAATCTCTCATTCTTTCTGATCTTAGCACAAACCTTATCCATTTATACAAGCATTTAAAAAATGAGGAAAAACTACTGTCTGTGAGTCACAGACGAAGATGACTCAGGAGATACAAAACAGGTGTATATGTTGATGTTTTATGAAGAAGTGCATGATGTAGTGGTTATCATTTAAAGGGGATCTAATTTTTAGCAGAAAATAAATAAGAGCATATCTTCATCTTTGTTATTGCTATGTTCTTGAGCATGGTCTAAGATGACTCATCTCTTTATTACATTATAGTGAGAATACCTCTATTGCCCTGTCAACTGTTGGAATTTGTGTGTGTGTGTGTGTGTGTGTGTGTGTGTGTGTGAGAGAGAGAGAGAGAGAGAGAGAGAGAGAGAGAGAGAGAGAGAGAGAGAGAGAGAGAGAGAGAGAGAACTGTCTCACAACTGCCCCAACGTTCTTTCAGTGAAAATAGTAGCAGGGCTTCTGGGCAATTGGACAGTTGGCCTCCAAGCCCCCAGTTAAACTCTACTTGGGTCCCCAAGCAACCTCTTTTTATCCCATTACCACCTGCCCACATCCAGTCCAGTAGTGGCCCAGGACTGACTTTCTGGAATTAAGACCTGAGTGGAGGCAGCAATGTGGGTGGTGGAGAGTTGGGGTATATGCACCAAAGTCCTCTCCAGTGTTGCCAAGGGTCTCTGGAGTGGTGGTGTTGTTGTTTTGCTCCTAAAAATCAATGGCTAAAATATATTTAACAGGTATATAGTCTGATTTGAAAATGCTGCGGTGCAACTTTTTTGGGGGGGGCGTTAGTTCTGATAATATGCATGATGAATCTGGTGTGTTGAAAATTGATGGTCCAATCCTATCTAGGATTGTGCTGGCACGCACAGGACTTTGCGACAGTGGAACACAGTCCCACTGTTGCAAAATGACTGCCGGTGGAGCGCAGAGCACAATGTTCCCCGACCGTCGCCAGACTGCCCAGCCCCCACCAGAGCAGTTCTGCTGTCTGGATCTGTCTGGAAGTTCCACTGTCGTAAAATGGCTGCTGATGGAGCGCAGAGTACTCCATTGGCAGCCATTTTGGGAGCGCTGCCGCAAGTGGACGTTGCTGGTGGGGAGGAGGTGAAACAGGGTGGGGAGTGGGCGGAATGGAGGGTGGGGAGGCTGCAGGGGGGTGGATCCGGTGGCGATGGCACGTGCGTGCCAAATCCTATCCCCTTTTTCAAGCCTCCCTGCCCCCTTTGTCTCCTCAGATGTGTGGGCCAGTGAAATCGCTGGTGCAAGTCCAAGGAGATCCATTGCGGAACGGGAGGCTTACGGAGGGGTAAGGGAATTTAAATCTTTCCCCTCCTCTGATGCCTCCCGATCTCCCCCCCCCCGATACAGCGCACTTGTTTTTGGCGCAGCTGCACCAGCGGGGGGTGGTGGTGGTGATGGACAGGATTGGGCTCTTAATTATTTTAAAATGCATGTATAAACATGCAAATTGTTATCTAGTTTTTTGTTTGCTTGTTTGCTCAAGCTCTGAGGTTTTGTGCATACAGTATTGTGAGTCACCTCATTCTTATATTTTTTGGGAAATTTTGTCCACTTGTAACCTTTTGTTGTTCTGCTGCTTTTGTCTTTTAGTCTCAAAGGACTAGATAGATGCAAGGGAGAATGCCATCAGTGTCGCCTCCATAGGGCTGCGTAGCACATTCTGGTGCTTACCTGGGGGAGATTGCTTCTGGACTCTGCTAAGGAGGTAAGGGACATTGCACAGCGGATTTATTTAGCATCAGCAGGACCACAGATGCTGCACATAGCACAGAGAAGTTAAATGGTCCCTGTCAGAAAAGACCTGGAGTATACAACAGAAAGATGGACACGATGGACAAAGAGATAGAAGCAAAGACATGACCAGTAAGGATGGCTTTTGGAAGACTCAAAGTGAGGCACAACATATTTCATGAAAGAACTGAAGAGCTGGGTCTTGTGGAAGAATTTGAAGGACAACAGAGAAATAGATTGGGAAAATAATGCGCGCGCACACACTTGCCTTTCTGGCTGTGGTATGGTGGAAGGGAAGGCCACAAGATGGATATGGGAGGAGTATGCACAGAAGTAGGGAGTAGGGAGTAGGGAAGTGTAGTGAAACAGAGGTGATAGTTATCAGGATTGCTTCAGAGCTTGGCACTGTAATCATGGTTTGAAACAAAGGGCTCGCTGCTAGCATGATTGTTTCTGGGTGAATCAGTATCGGGCAAGTCACCTTGTACAAAAAGCCACAGGAGGACACTTATTAAAGGAACAGAATTGGAACAGGCCAGTGGTGTAGCTAGCCATTGTAGTACCTGGGGCCCTGTTCTGTGTGATACCCCCAGAAGTGATGTCATCACAGGAAGTGACGTCACACACACCCTGTGCTTTTGAAAATATTGAGGCTTTTTTTAATGGAGTTGGAGACTGGAGGCCGCAGTGAAAAAGATATGTGGCTGCTTGCCGCCGCCTTCCTCTGCTGCCTCCTGGTTGCCCCCCCCCCAGCCCCTTAACTTCAAAGCGCTAATCTAGCGCTAAACAGCTGATCAGCGCTAAACAATTGCATAGCGCTGATTAGCTGTTCAGCGCTAGATTAGCGCTTTGAAGTTAAGGGGCTGGGGGACGACCGGTGAGGACTGGGCTGGGGCAACCAGGGGGGCTAAGGCTGGGGCAGGCACAGTTTAAAAGGCTTAAAAGTTTCCCACCGCTGCCACTGTGGCCCTTTTGTCACACACTCACCGGCTGGGCAGCCTGTTGGGGTGGTCCGCCCCACTGTCTCCCCAGCTACACTACTGGAACAAGCCGTATGAGTTTTGGAAGACAGCATGAACAATCAGAGTTCAAATGGTTTTGACCAACTCAGTATCTCAACAGAAAAGAGTTAGATTATCAAAATGAAGAAGTGCAACTGGCTATGGCGTTTTCCTCTTAAGACCAAGCTGCCAGAGACATGTGGATGCTATAAGCAAGGTGAACCAAGGTGACGATGTTTTCATCTTCCAGGTCATTTTTGGTCACCCCCAATTCAGGGCATTCTTCAGGATACCATCATTAGTGTCTATTGACACCTTTTCATATTGTCTGTCTTCTGTTACTGCTTGTAGTTCAACACAAAATACTTGAAATATCTCCAGCCATGCTCATTATCCAGGTGTCCCTCTTTCATGTCTTTTGTTCCACCACCCAGGAAGTTATCTGCAATTATCTTCCATTCTAGTGCAGATATTTAATACCCTTCTTATAGCTCTGTTTATATTATTATCAGAATCTCTTTCAATGGCAATTAGCTCTCATGAGTCCAAATGTTCAGGGATGTAATTATTAGGTGATTTAGAACACCAGTTACCTTACAACACTAGAGGTGCATGCTGGATTGCTTGCAACCCCTCCATACTTTAAAAAGCATGTTTAAAACCATCAAAAACCCATTACAGCAATGAATATCAATATAATATAAAAAGAGAGCTCAGAGCCCAGGTGCCTGGGTTTGGGACTAAAATGACAGATGTGTATACCAGTGAATTGAATGCTGGTTCGTCCATCGGTCTTTCTCCTTGCCCCATGCTTGATGCTTCAGGTGGGCTGCCTGCATTTATTTTTAAAAGTAGACTTGGAGAGGGGAAGTTTCTTTGTGACAACATAGTCATGGGGGAATAGCCCTGCTATTCTAACTGCACAATCCTATGCATGTTTACTCAGAAGTATGTCCTTCTGTGTTTGGGGACTTACTTTTTCAGGTAAGTGTGCATAGGATTGCAGTCCAAGAAGTCACATCTGGTCTTCAGCCAAAGGCATCTGGACTCATACATCATGTGTGAGAGTTTTGATTATCTTGCTGACAACTTCTTGGGAAATTTTCAAAGTGTTTGATTTTATCTTTAAAGATGTAAATGGATTGTGCTTTATTTCCAAGATGCTACCTTGGCAAAAGTGAGTAGGTCGTGTCTGGAGAACAAGTGTGTAAATGCATACGCCTAAGCCAGGCTTCACTAGTGTCTGACTTTTAATGGAACTCCCAGGGATTGGGGGCTGTGGCTGGGGGGGGGGGAAACACTTCAATTTTCTAGACGGGCTGCTTTTCCAAGGTAGCTTCCTTCTGTCTGGTTATCCCTGGCCTAGCAATCAATTGTCCCAGTTAAATTCACTGTCTGAATGAGACAGACTGGAAGTGGGTGCTGATATATGCCTGAAGATCTGCCGTCACATATATGCCTGAAGAACTGAAAGATGGCAGTTCAAGATGACTGGAAGTGTCTGTGTCTTTGGAGAGCTGCCGGCACGTCGTGCTGATAAGTTGCAGAGCCTCTGTGGGGGAGTGGAACTGCAGCTGCACTTGAGTGAGAGTCAAGGTTGCCTGAAGCGTAGTGAGGCGAACGCCAGAGAGAGAGAGCTGGACTGTGAAAGAAACCATCTAGAATGAAGGGTTCTACAAATGATTAGAACATTATTGTATTATAAAAACCCCTTGGGGGTTAGAAAGCCTGCCCATGTAAACTGCCTTTGAATTAAAGTCAGAGGAGAAATCCGATGACCAAAGACAAGGCGGTATATAAATACTGGTTTATTATTATTATTATTTATTATTATTAATTGTTAGACGTTGAACTCAGAGCTTAGCAGTGGGATCCAAAACTCTGGCAACAGCTCTGAGTTCAAACTGCAGCAGCTTTGTTTCCTCCTGTTTTGATTTTTGCATTTTGTTTGGGGGAGCTGCTTCACCTCAAAGGCACAAAGGGTGCAGTGTGGCATGTAAAACAGCTCGGCGGAACAGCTCGGCGACAGTAGGAGAAACCGTCCTCCGCCTCTGCACGGCCATTTGTGTTGGCCCCCACCATCCCGCCCGACCTCTGAGGGACGTTTGGCTCTGGATGACGTCCCTCGGGGGCGGGCCCTGTGATGTCGCATCCGGCCGTGACATCATGGGGGGGTGGCATTGCTCCACTACTGGCAGAGCAGCAATTTCAACACACAACCCAGAGGCCACATGAGGGCCCTGCTGTGCCAGGATGAGCATCTTCCTCCTTGAGGAGGGCACTTGCTGTCTTTGTCATGAGCAGCACCCCTTCCCACATGCCCCCTTGTCCAAGAAATAAACCAGTTCAGTGCAGTGACCATGTTAAAAGCAAGTTCCCCATAACACTTCTTGAGAGCAAAGCATTGTCCACTCCCAATCATCCCCACATGATCCTTTTCTTCTGGTGCTCCACCTCCGTCTGGAACTCCAGACGATATCTTCCAGTCTCCATATCTTCCATATCTTGGCCATCCACAACCACAGAGAGTGTGGTTGTGGATGGCCAAGACACCACAGCCCAGAGGGATGCTCATATCTACTGTCCCTGGTGAAACCCCATCAATGTATTCCTGGAACGAGGTTGTAGGTGCAACCCATGATGAACCCCAAACGGATCCTCCCTAAAGCACAGCTATTGATCCAGTACATGAGGTGGGCCAAGAACTGGAAGCACTGGCATCGCTAGAGGTGGGGCAGAATGGTAAGTCTTTGCACAGCGCGGTACCGCTCCGTTCCATGATGGCCCCGCCCACTCACGTCGGAACCAGTCCAAGTGGCAAATGCAACGCACAGGAGACTCCTGTGCGTTGCCTTCGCCTCTCAGACTGGTTTTGACGTGAGTGGGCAGGGCCACCATGGAACGGAGTGGTACTGCGCTGTGCAAAGACTTACCATTCTGCCCCACCTCTAGCAATGCCAGTGACTGGAAGTTTGTGGTCCATGATAGGGATCCCACACCTATGATGCTGGACGGCAGCTGAGGTGGGAATGCTTACCTGCAGCCAAGCCAGGAGACTTTCCCCTCCTGAAATCCTTCCCCAAGACTGAACCAGAAAGGGACGGTACACCAGGTAGTGTTTCAGAGACTCCCGCTCTGCCCCAACCTGACAGCCACTCTGCAACAGTGGCACTGGCCCAGAAGTGGCCACCATCTTGCAGGCAGAACTGAAAAGGATGAGAGTCTGGTGGAGGCCAGGAAAGAATTTCAAAGCAACCCCACTACCTATCAGTGACACCCACTGGTCCAGATTTGTGCTGGATAAAGGACTAGTCTACAGAGAGTCTCTCCCCAAAGTGCACCAGGCAGGATGGAAACCGCAGAGACAGTTGCTAACGGCCACCAAACACCAGTGGAGACTCTTCTGAGTACCCCAGCAGACATGTGTGAGTGGACAGAACCAAGGACCACTTGGGGAAGTAATTTCATTGGGAGGGCATAGGCAAAGATGTTGCCAATTATCATGTGCTGAGTGTCATGGGTAGAGAAGGCCGAGGCCTCCTTGCAATCCCTCTCCATTATGGACATGCAGTTCCAGCATTGCCTGTTGATGTGTTGGGTCCTTTCCCTGGAAAGACCCCAGAGGGCAACAGTATGTCCTCACCTTGATGGACTACACCGCCCAGTGGTCAAGTTCATGGAAAAGTTGGTCATGGTCATGGAAAAGTTGTGGGAGACTGATAATGTCAAACATCTCATCTCTAGTTCCTACCATCACCAGGCTAATGGGATGGTTGAAAGCTTCAGTGGAACTCTGGGGACTATGATTAAAATGTTTGCACCTATAGATGAAGATGCAAACATCTGTGAATTGGCATTGCAGCAACTACTCTTTGCCTATAGGGTAGTTCCTCAGATTTTCTCCCTTCAAACATGTATTCAGGACATGTGGGAGGGAGATTGGAGCCCCTTGGAGTTGGTACATCAACAGTGGGAGGGCTTAACCACCTCCAAAAGAAGCAACATCTTGGACAGTCTCCAAAATACTCACAACCAGAGACTGGTTCTCGCCTGTGCCAACCTGTAAGATACCCATCTTGAGCAAACTCTTTTGAACTACCACAGAGGCTAATCAACATGAGTTTGCATAATTCCTCTTGACTCCATCTTAAAACTGTTGTAAAACGCAGACCTTTGAGGGCCATTTCATCAGACCCAACTCTGAACCTCCCCCCCCCCATTTTTCTTACCACCCAACCGCTCTGAACTCAAGTTAACTGCTCAAAATTTTATATCTTTTTTGTTGGTCCTAAGGAAGATACTACTAGAATGTGGGTTTTGGATTTTTTTTCTAATGGGCCAGCACATATCATTTTAAAATAACCCTGCCTTTAGAACACCCAACTAGACTCCAACTAGACTGAGACCTGTTTCTGAATTCCACCCAATTCTAATCAACAGCTGCATAGTGAGAAGATAGAGAAGAACAATTAGTGCTACTTCTTCAGAGATAGGAACACTGGGTTTTCCTTCTTGATGTTATGTTATCTTGAAATCCTGTAAATAAAAGATGCAAATAAACAAAAAAGCTTTTTTTCTGAGTAATCCCTTGAGTATATGATTAACTCCATTGTCTGTTAAACTATGATGTTTATGTTGGAGAGACTAGTGTAATTATGTAAGCTGGCTATGCTTTCTTTTTTCAGTACAAAATACAGTTGAAACAGGAATTTTGAAAAGCCATGTCAAACCAGACAGTCTGCAGCATTTTTACCGTCCCTGCCTCTCTCGGTGGCAATGGTTTTCAAACTTTCTCTCTCAGAGGGGTTCTTTCAACGTCGGCATATCTGCTGAGAGGCATTTGCGCATCTTCTGCATTGTGCACTGCAGAGGACCATTCTAGGGTGCTCATTCAGTTCTTGTGGGGCACTTGCCAGACCCAAGGGCTCTGCTCAGTGCAGAGCATGAACGCTGCATGGAGAAGGTTCCAGTTTCAATCCCTGACATCTCCAGGTAGGTTTGGGAAAGATGCCTGTCTGAGTTCACGGAGAAATGTTGCCAGTAGACTGTAGACTGGTTCTCAACCAGTGGTACTAGTACCACCAGTGGTACTTTGGCCAACTACTGGTGGTACTCGGACTGCTGGACCACCAGAACCCGGCTCCAACAGGCGCTTTTGATGGTGCGTTTTTACTTCTGAGAGGCTCCTACCTTTGGCCCTCCAACCCACCCAGAGCCTCCTAACTGCATTTTCTGGCTTCCGAAAACCTGAAAACCCAGAAGTAACTGGCAATGATGTCATCACCAGTCACTTCCAGTGGTACGCAGGAGGAGAGTGGTGCCGGAGGTGGTACTTGGATGGGAAAGGGTTGAGAACCCCTGCTGTAGACTAATGCTCAGTGAGATGGACCAATAGCCTGGCCATACATGTTTCTATAATCGTTACCCTGCATGAAAAGAGAATATATCCCAGAAGACACCCAACATTCCTCTACATGTTGTAAGCCCTATGTAGGGAATATTAGTACTGTACTGGCAGGTGTCTTTTTTCCAGGTAGGTTTCTACCATTATTGATCTTCAATGAGGAGAAATTTCCAATACATTTCAGGGTTCCCCAAAAGGCGCATAGTTGGAAAATTGCTCTGTTTTAGTGACCAACATTGGATTTCAACATGTCTAACATCTGAATGAGACCAGGGCTTTGCACAGTGGACTTCAGCAGATTAGGATGTGGAGGAAAAAACAAGTGCTTTATTTTCAGTCCTGAGACCAGTGCTGATAGGCAGAGAAAAGTTGTATACCTCCAGGCTGTAGCCTCCAACTTAACTCAGGACACAATAAGTACCCTAACATGACTCCTTCATGGATCATTGCCTTGTCGTGGCGAAGGGGCTTGCGTAACTCAATGAAGCCATGAGCTATGCCGTGCAGGGACACCCAAGACGGACAGGTCGTAGCAGAGAGTTCTGACTAAAAGTGATCCACTGGAGAAGGAAATGGCAACCCACTCCAGTAACCTTGCCAAGAAAATCCCATGAACAGTACCAAAAGGCTAAAAGATATGACGCCGGAAGATGAGCCCCTCAGGTCGGAAGGTGTCCAATATGCTACTGAGGAAGAGCAGAGGACTATTCCAAGTAGACCCAGAAAGAGTGAAGCGGCTGGGCCAAAGCCAATAGGACGTCCAGCTGTGGATGTGTCTGAGGTTGAAAGGAAAATCCAATGCTGCAAGGAGCAATACTGCTTAGGAACATGGAATGTGAGGTCTATGAATCAAGGCAAGCTGGATGTGGTCAAAAATGAGATGATAAGATTGAACATTGATGCTGGGAAAGATTGAAGGCAAAAGGAGAAGGGGAAGGCCAAGGATGAGATGGTTAGACAGCATCACCGATGCAACAAACATGAAGATGAGCGAACTCAGGAAGATAGTGGAGGACAGGAAGGCCTGGCGGGATATGGTTCATGGGATCACGAAGGGTCGGACACGACTTAACGACTGAACAACAACAACACAAAAGGAGTGCTGTGTATATGCTACCTCTTCTCCTACCAAATTTTGACAATGTTGATAACCTCTTGAGTAGTCAAGAGGGGGTGATGGGGCAGAATGATCAACAGTCGTATCCAACAGAGAA
The DNA here is from genome assembly GCA_026170595.1 of Plestiodon gilberti rubricaudatus. NCBI lineage: Eukaryota > Metazoa > Chordata > Lepidosauria > Squamata > Scincidae > Plestiodon > Plestiodon gilberti. The sequence continues at coordinate 24,788,449 of JANXHW010000001.1, forward strand.
TGACTGAGGCCAACATAATCTTATGTGAGCATGTAAGTATTTTAAATCTAGATATGGTTATAATATATTTATGTATTAAGCACAAGAAAGTGAATACTTGTATTTACTTATTACACAGTGAAGATGTGGCCACCTAGTTATCTAGGACCACTGAACAATTATGACTAGATTAATAGACAAAACAGCTCAATTACCTGGGGTCACATAATCCAGCAGCAATCAAAATTAATTTCCTCCAAACAATGCCACTGTGAAAAATCTCAAGTTTCCAGTCTGCAGATTGCTGGAGGGCTGCTAATTAATCTTGCCTGCTAATCACCTAACGCAGATGAACAGCAAACAACACAGGAAGGCAATTGAAAGAGCTGGCTCAGTAAATCATTTCCCATTCAACTTCACCTGAAAGGGACAGAAGATGCTTGACGAGTATTTTTGGAGATATATGATGCAGATACATGGTAGAGCAAACCAGAAAGCACACGCTCTCTGAATGCCAACAGCAAGGCGTTTCGAGTCTGGATCCAAGTTTAGTGACACGAGCCTGTTGCTGATAGTTACAGAAAAAGACTTTCCAAGGATTATGACCAGGGTTAAGTCATAGAAATTCCCAAGACTGCCCTTTGGCTTTCTACGTCATACCATGTCCGATAAAGGCAAATATTCACTGTTATCAAAGTGTGGCTGGAAAGATTATTACATGTCAAGCCAGCATAGACAATATGCAGTATTACTTTAGCCTATCAGCTGTTCTGCAGTTGTAAAAAATTAATATTTAACTCATGGCAGTGTTCTTACAGTAGCCTGAAATAACCTTGAATAGAGGTTGCAGTCCTAAAACACACTTATTAGGGAGTAAGATCCATTGGTAGAGGTGTTTGTTTGTGTAGATAACCACATAAAACACAAAACACCACCTTTTCAAACAGAATTGGAACCAAATTACCAACTCTCTACTGGTTGTGGAATGCATCTGGTTGAAACAGATTACTTTGCCAGTTAGAAATAATTGAATAATTTGTTGTATTTGCATTGAAGACTGCAGTGTAATAATATTAAACCTGATATTGATGCTTAAGAATTCACATCTGTGAATAAAAACACAAAACACCATATTTTGCATTTTAATTCAACACATTTGAATTAAATGTCCCCGCGATCTGTGGATAACTGAAACCGTGGATAGCGAATCCGTGGATATGGGGGCCTACCTGTACTTCCAAATAACTGTATGATTGCACTGTAAATGAATTAGTATTTAGCATTTCAGCGGTTCTGTTTTCAACTCAAATTATAATGAATGAGATCAAACATAAACTGTGGGATTGTATCATCTTCAGCGGGATTATGGTCATAAAAAACAAAACAGTCTAAAAACTGTGTTTTATTTTTTATGACCATAATCCCGCTGAAGATGATACAATCCTGTTACATCATAGGTGGTCATAACACTTTTCGTTCTATTCAAACGTAAGCTATATTTTTAGGATTAACATTTCCCCCTGGACAGAAATGTCTGCACTTCTTTATGCTGGTGACTGCACATCTTCTGATGCATGCAAAAGGAGAGTGGAATGCAGGAGGACAATCCTGTAAAAGATAGTGATAGCAAAACCTACACTCCTTTGCATGCTTACCTGGGAACGGAGAGATTTGCTTTGGAATAAACACGCACAGGATTGGGGTGCAAGCCCCACCAAAAATGGGGCTGCAATCCCTTGGCAGGTACAGGTTTGGAGCTGGATTTTCCTCCTGGATTCTTTGCTGCTCCTGGATGCTCAGGTGGCCGGGGTGGTGGTGATGTTGCCCAGCTTAGGCTGGTGCCCCAGCTGCATCCATTCCTGAGGTGTCCAGATCTGACCACAGTAGTTGATGTACTGGTAGCATTGTGACTCAGTTACTGTAACACACTGTATGTGTGGCTGCCCAGGAAGACTGTTTGGAAACTGGCTTCAGTGCAAAATGGCAGTTTGAGTCTGCCAGACTGCTGCTCCACTGGCTGCTGGTTTGTTTCCAGGCAAGGTACTGGTCTTGACCTTTAAAGCACTTCATGGCTTATGGCTGGTGTACCTTAAGGTTCTCTCCCATATGAGATGGGTTGCCCCCTAAGGTAATTGGGGGGCTCCTCCTGTGTGTGGCATCATAATCTGGACCTCAGCTGGTAGCAACAAGGGGTAGGGCATTCTTTGTGGCAGCGCCAGAACTCTTGAACTCTTCCAGTTGATTACAAATTGAACTGTGTCTGTTATAGCCTCCTGGCATGACCTTAAAACATTTTTATGTCTCCCAGCTTTTATGTCCTCTTAATTTATATTTTTATATCACTGCTGTTAAATTATTTTTGTTACATTATTTTACCTATTAAGTTTTTCTATTTTATTGTATTGTACTGTTAGTTGCCATGGGCCTTTTATTGTAAGATAAATCATGTATGAGTTTACTCTGAAGTGTCATTCAAGGGAACAGAATGTGCATTGAAGCACGTGCATACAATTGTAGCCTTAATTGTCATGAACTTTTGCTGGATGATGCTTCAGAGTAAAACAAAAGAAACAGAAAAGCAGGCAATTAAAACATCTTGGAATCTGTTGAGGTCAGACTTCACATTGCTATTCACTATTGGGACTTGTAAGTTGACATGCCAATTACTGCAGCTACAGTAGATCACACAATCCAACAAAAAACAAGCATTTCTAAGGGCTGGTTCTCAATGAGGTGATAAACCTTTCTGGGCTGTACCATTTCAGCATGTGAGAGGGGCAGCTCAGATGATGGACCAGCCTGCCCCCCACCCTCCCAGTTGGCATGTTAGGGAGAAGGTAGGCTAGAACTCGCATTTCATGTTTTTGTGAATGGAGGGAATTGTTTGTACTATATAGGGAGCATTCAATCACGAGTCCTCCCTTGCAGTCATTCGTCCAGCAGTTGTCCAAAGGTCTCCTACTACAGTATGTCAAACAGTTCTGCCCTTTCTCTTTTGATGCCCTTTAGACCTGGAGCACCTGTTATGATGCTTCCCTCTTCCTTCACATCCCACCCAAGAAGCCATTTTTTTTCCTCTGAAGCCCTTAGTAAAAGCCCCTAGTCCCAATACCCAATTGTAACTAAGCTGAAGTGCACAAATAGTAGCATATCCTGCCCCTGTTCACCCGGGCCATCACTTCCTCTCTTGGCTCCCCTTTGTGGAGCTTTAGGTTGTAAGCCTCTGGGGCCGGGACCTGTCCTTTTGTGTTTTGTACATCATAGGCACAGATGGAGGTATATAGATTCCAAGTAACACAGTACAGACAGAATACAAACAAGAATGAATCCCAAGTTCAGATTTCAGCATGGGGGAGCTAAGCATGTGTTTAATACTCTTATTGAAATTATTGTGCCCAGAACAAATACCTCTGTGGAAAACTGTAAATCAATTTTGTGTCAACGGCAGTTTTATCTCTAGCTGTTTATCTTTAAGTTTTGTTCTTGTGCTAGAATTACAAACATTTTTAATAGAAAGCTAAATGATACTGACAGCCAATTTCTTTCCATCATTGGACTGGACATTAGCTGAGCAAGCATTTCCACTGCATGGGGGGGGGGGGGAAGAAAGAAACCAGCATTTCCCAAGACTCAAGCCACTAACTGCAGTTGCTGGGAAACAGTGACTCACCTCCGTGAATGTGATTTATGGTGCCTGCTTTGCTATGGGGATGGCAGTTCCACTAGTGACAGAGCCTGGGAGCTCTTGCTTGGTGCCTCTGCCTCACTGCAAGCTGTGTGAGAAGTCCCCTCTAAAGTACTGTATAGAATTGCTCAGACATCTTAATTTTGATCAGAAAGCTACTCTTCCCCAGCCAAGAAAGAGCTACCGCAGCACATTCTCCTTTTATTAAAATATTTAAAACAGCAAATAGGCTACTCTCCATACGTAGCGTCAGGAGACATTTATCACACTGTTTGTGCTATTTGAATCCAGGGCCTGTGGGATGGGTCACCCAAAGAATAAAGTATGTGCTTTTTGTTAATTGTCTGGAAAGGGTCCTAGAATATGTCAGCATTTTTGGTGGCCAGTCATTCTTCAGCTCATAGCCACTGACTGTAATGGAACAGTCAGGCAAGAAGCCTGGTTAGGATTGCAGCTTTGGGTTAGCCGTTAAACCCCCTTTTAGACACCGTTTCCTCTTTTTGTTAAAGATAAAAATTGGCCCTCTCAAACAGCATTTCCCCAAACAGTACATAATGGCAATCTGCTTTACAAAGAATTTGATATAATATTGAGGCAGCTGCTCAAAGAGACAAAGTCAAACTATGCACAATTTTACTTGGCAGGATAGTACATGTGAGCAGGTTGCAAGGAACACAACGGCAACGTTTGTTTACTTGGGAATACTCTGGTCTTCTGCAGGAACAAAGCCATCTTTGCTTTTACAAAGGTATGACTTTCTAAGCAATATGAGGAAGGAAAGGTATTCAAGGCCAAAATTATTTAGAAGGTATTTTGAAAACAGGTGGAATTTGCCTCCAAGTAAATGTGTTTGAGCTTGAAGCATGAGTCACTTCTGAATTCACACACCTCATGCCTACAGGCGACTCACAGCATTGCCAGCACAAGTGCACCATCTTCAGGCCATCAGAGAATTGAGAGAAGCAAATAGGAGCCCTGAGAAAAGCTTTATATTTACAAAAGAAATAGTTCAACAAAGAGTAGCTTCCTATATTTCTGACATGCTGTAGAAGTGAGACTAGTGTTGTTACTGCCTGTTGTCATTGCCAGACAGAGCATTTGTGTATATCTTTGAACTCCACCCCTCACTCTTGAGGAAAAACATGATCTTCCTTTTGACAGAAAGCACTTTGCGCACGCGCACACACGCACACGCACGCACCCACACACACCATTTGAACAACAAATATTTTCCCATTTGAGTTCTAAAGCTAGTTAATGGATCAAGAAAAACTCACATGAGAGATCAGTGTTCTACCAAACTACCCGTTAATTATTTGCTGAGCTCTCTTCTAGTCAATTTTCCAGCTGGTAACTAATGGTGAAGGGCACACAGCTAGCTTATCTAAAAACATATTAATATATTCAAAAAGAGCTGCATTTGAAACATGTAACTGTAGGGATTTTTCATTATGCAATGCATTATTTTAGAGAACTCTACTAGTGGCAGCAAACCAAGTTCTCTAGCAATTGGAACTAGACTGGTGACCATACACATACTACTAAAATGACATTTATATACAGTTAAAATATTTTAGCATCTTTTCTAAAACCATTTGACACACCTTGTTATAAGCATCAGAAGAAACATAAGCTGAAAATGAGACTATAAAAGCATTCAAGTCTATAAACAGGACAGCCTGCACAGACAGGTTCAACGCATGCCAAGGAGTTGCCGGCTTTTCAGCTGATAGTGTTTCTCCAATTCACACAGAGCTTGAGCACGCAGGTTGGCTGCATAGAGACGCTTCTTCAGCTTACAGCCTTTATCTGTCGAGAGGGGAAAATTCTCCAGGCTGTCACAGGATTGAGCATTTTCTTTACTTTCATCACCAAACTGAACCTTCTTTTTTCTTGGAGAGAAGGCTGGCAGCCCTTCATCTTCTTAAGAACAGAAAACAGAGTTAAAATGCTTTTCAAAATACTGAAAGCACATTTCTAAATATTGGTTCTCTTTCACTTTTTTAGGTTACCAGCAGAGGATGTAGAAATGTCTACCCTTCAACCTGAGAAAATCCTGCTGCTGTTACACACTGAAATGGGACCTTCGTTCAGGTATGGGACACAGTGCCAATAAGTGGCAACTCTCTACGGCAAGAGAGTCAAACATAAGGCTCGTGGGCCAGATATGACCCCCGGAAGCTCTTTATCTGGTCTTTGTGATAACTGGGCTCTCCCAGGACCACCTTCAGCTGATCTCAGCTGCTGTTGAAGTGACACATCGGCACTGCTGAAAATGCAGTGCTAGGAGAGCCTAGTTATCATGCAGGCCACCCTTTCAGCAGCACTGCTTCTATTGAGGTGTCACTGCTGAAGGGTAGCCCATGTGATAATTGGGATCTCCCAGCACTGCCTTTTCAGCAGTACCACTCTTGCTGAGGTGCTGGGAGGGAGCTGGAAGGAGACCTCAGAAGGCAAGGAATGGTACAGGGGAAGAGGCAGACCAAGATGGGAGGCACAGGGAGAGCCCAATTATCACACAGGAGTACTTTCAGCAGTGCCACTTCTGCTGAGGAGTCACTTTGCACAGCAGCTCTTAGCTGCTGAGTTGTGAAGTGACACCTTTGCAGAAATGCCACTGCTGATAAGGCAGCCCATATGAAAATTGGGCTCTCCGATATCTTGAAAATATGATCAAGATTTGCATATTTTCTCTTCTGTCATTTGCAGCTAATGAGTTCCTAAGTGATGTTATGCCCCTTTTGATGTCTAGGGCAGTTCTTTTGATATCTGGAAGCATACAGTGAAACTCGCCCCCCCCCTTCCTGCAGTGCCCTGCACAAAGAGAAAATGCTTATTTTTGGTCATCGCCTGCTTAATGACATCACTTCCAGCCCTCACCCTGAGTGCTATTCGGCCCACTGTATAAAATGAGTTTGACATCCCTGCTCTATGGCTTAAGCCAGAGTATTTTATTCTAACACAGCAGTGGCAAAGATTCATAATATCAGGCCTAGATACCACATTCCTTCAGATCTACAAACTTCATCAGTTCCCAGAAATTGTTAACTTTGATGAGATATGCTGCCTTCTGCTAGATTATTTGGGTATCGCAGCTCGAGAATCTTTGGGCTCTCTCAGATATTAAGAGCTTAGGAATCTTTAGAAACCACTAAGCATTTTGGAACCATGTAAGTACTGATGCTTGTAGAGTTGTTTAGGCTTGATATTATAAACTTGTGTCACTCCTGTAAGATCTTAAAAGTTATTAGTTTAATTTAAAACAAAAAGAACACCTTGCTTTAGTCATAAGTTTATTGGTGCTGTGTCCCAAAGAGCAATTAAAGTGTCATTTCAACATTATTCCACCCCCAAAAGTACACATTTTAAAAAATTCATACCACCAGCTCTTTCACAGCACTGTTTAGACAGATGTGTACAACCAGGCTGCATTCACATGAATAAGGCAAACAGTTCTAACTCTTGTAGGGATTAGTGAGGATGATGGAATTTACTTCTGAACTGGCAACACATCATAAAAAGGAAAATAGCAAGGTAATGACTACCCTACGTAATGTAGCTATGAAGAGGTTGCCCAGAAGTCTTTGTTCATTAAAGCAGCATTTCCTAAACCCACTTGTGGGTCACAACCCTATTTCTGGTGGGTTGCGAATGAAAACATGGGTGATAGAAAGATCAGGTAATTGTGTCAAGCCCGGAAGCTATTCAAAAATCAGATAGCTGCCGCATGCCCTGCAAAGAGCTGAGCACCTGCAGTTTGCAAGCTTGTGTAAATATAGGGAGATAAATGTTTGAGCATTTGGTACTTCCCACCCACCCCAAGTCTGGGTCCCATTACTAAGCCCCTCAAGCCTTGAGGCTATCCATTAGGGCTGCTTCATTACAAGAAATGGATTGAGTTTTTGTAACTATAAAAATACTACTAGGTAAAGGTAAAGGTGACCCCTGACAATTAAGTCCAGTCGCGTCCGAATCTAGGGTGTGGTGCTCATCCCCATTTCAAAGCCGAAGAGCCAGCGTTGTCCAAAGACGCCTCCGTGGTCATGTGGCCGGGTGTGACTCTCCTTGCTGCAGCGCGTAGCATGCGGCTGGAACATGGAGCGCTGTTTACCTTCCCGCAAGTGGTACCTATTTATCTACTCACATTACCATGCTTTGAAACTGCTAGGTTGGCAGGAGTTGGCCAAGCAACGAGAGCTCACCCCGTCACGGATTTGAACTGCTGACCTTTCGATCGACAGCTCATGGTTCAGCGGTTTAACCCACTGCGCCACCCGCTGGCCTATACTACTACTTGTAAATAAAAATAGTTTCTTTCTTGATCTTTTTTTTTTTTTAACATCTCGTAAAGCTAGGTGGGTCATTTTAAAAAGTGGGTCCCAGTGCTAAAAGGTTTGGGAACCACTGCTTTAGAGGATTAATTCTCTTTCTCCCTCACTAGGGTAAGCTTACTCTTTGAAGGGAGTTCAACAACTAAGGTGTAGGAATAGTGCCCCTCTTGCAACTGACATACTTATAGGCATGCTATTTGGCAAGAACATTAGTTAATTCTCCTTTAAGGATTTGCAAACCTAAGGTTGTGTGACCCCTGTGCTCCGCTTACCAGCTATTAATACAGAGTACTTTGAAGAAGCTACTACTAGGCCATAAAACACAAGTAGCAATTTATTATGCACCCAGTATTGATCCCCATCATCAATGGCATACGAGTTCCATATACATAAATACTTCACAGCTTTATGTAGCTGATCCAAGAAGTAGAGGATGATGCATGTGGTCTGGTCCAATCCTCAAAGTCCATGAGGTGGTCAGACAAGAAGAAATAAAGCAAACTAGCCATGACATTAGAGCAACTGAAGCAAGGTTCATGGAGTGAGAGCCTTTAACACTTTCCAGCTGCACTGTAGTCCCAATCAAGAAGCAGGTATATGTGGGAGCAGATTTAGAGAAAGACTGCAGCTACAGTCAGCTCTTTCTGTCTCATATTAGTTTGACTCACAGCATCCAGCTCAAGCTTGCCAAGTGAATTTTGAAGCCATGTCTTCCCACCCAAAAGTCCAATATGATAACCACTACACACTAGCTTTCTTCTCATTTTCCCATGCCTAGAGCTGGAACTGATGTAGGCCAACAACTGTTTATTCCCCAAAGGCTCATATAATTCGAGGCCTTGGCCGGTAACCTATAAAGGGAACAGGCTCCTGAACAAGATAAGAAATACCTATAGAGCAATAGTGGAAGAAAAGAAGTTCAGCTTCAGGACAAACAAGTGTTATGCAAGAACCACGATTAGCCAGTCATGTCAATCCCAGGCTTCAGGAAGCATGTTTCTGGCATCTTGGCTGGCACCCAATTGACTGCAACTCACACCTAGATCACATCCTAATTTGTTAGGTCCCACTAGTGGCACCACCCCCAATTTTGTTTTATTTGTTCTAGTTGTGAGGAACGGGGGGGGGGGGGGAAGACACACACCGTACAATGAGTAGGCCCAACGTTGCAGGTTTGGATCAGAAGACAAAGCCCGGGTCTGAAGCCTAGTCTACCCTCTGCTGGGACTAAGAACCACAACGTATAGCCTTTCTGAAGATCAGGAAAAATCATTCATGGTCTTTATCCCCCGAGCTACAGTCCCACAACAAAGACTCCTGGAAAAAGCTCCACAATCGGGGAATAAGAGAGCAGGTCCTCTTGTGGATTAGGAACTGGTTGAAGGACAAGAAACAGAGTGGGTGTAAATAGTCAGTTTTCGCAATGGAGAAAGGCGAAAAATGGTCTGTCCCAAGGATCGGTCTTGGGACTGGCGCTTTCCCACTTGTTCATAAGGTGGGGATAAGCAGCAAGATGGCCAAGTTTGTGGATGACATTAAACTATTCCAGCAGTGAAGGCCAGAAGGATTGTGAAGAGTTCTAAATGGATCTCTCTAAACTGGGAGAATGGGCAGCAAGATGGTAGATACACTTCAATGTAACCAAGTGTAATGTTATGCACAATGGAAGAAACCAACATTTCACGTGCATGCCAATGAATTCTGAGTTGTCTGCGCCAGATCAGGAGAGAGATCTTGGGGGTGGGGGTGGATAGCTCAATGCAAGTGTCAACCCAGTGTATGGCAGCTGTGAAGAGGTCAATTTCATGCTCAAGAAAATAATGGATTGAGAATAAAATGGCCAATGCTGCAGTTGGCCTTTTAGGCCGGCCATGTATTGTTACGATAGATCAGGATGCCCAACACATAAAATTATGCATGGAATGGATAGAGGAACCCTTTCAAAAACTTGTAAATCAAGACATGCCTGTAGAAACTGTGCCATGCAGCTGGATTTCCTTACTAAGCCCATTACTTAAACATGCACTCTAGTATTTGGCACCTGCATTGGCTAGAAAAGTTTTGAGATCACTATCAGCAAGCATTCAGATGGCTATACAACTGTATTAGCTTGTGGAGGGCACGGCAGGTTTGGGCTTTTGCTTTGTGAACAGCAGCCGACCAGGTTGTGTGGCAAACTGCTTTTGCATCAGGATTCCAGAAGTAAAAATCTAATTACAGTAGTTCAAAATGAAGTAGTTCTTAGACTTGTAGGCCAAGAGCCAAATAAAGCAGCATTAACAGACTGGACTACAGTCAAAGTGAAACTGCTAAACTTGTGGCAGATGTAAGATTTTTCAGAGCCCAGCTAGTCAGTTGATATACTCCAAGACCAAGACGACAGCAGTTCATTCCAGTGGCCTTCTGGAAAGAAGCTCTACAAACTAAGTCACCATGATAGAGGTTCTTGGTTCTGCCCAGATAATCCTGATTTACATACCTATTGATAATCCTGATTTACATACCTATTGATAAATGGCAAGTAAAATATATTTTTATTTAAGACAAACTTTAAAGTTTAAGGAAGTCAACCCTGCTCCAGAGTATAGATGCGTAAAACAAAAAATTAGGCACAATGGGCACAGATCTGTGCTAGAAACGGACAGTTATAAATACATATACATTTCCCACACAAGTAATTACAACTTGACTTTGATGGAAGTAATACCTTAACTAGACTTAGTGTTCAAGTAGCTCAAGCAAAGAGGAGCCTTGCTGGGTTTTCCCCAATTCCTCCGAGAGAGGTAGATTTGATCAGTGCCAGAGGAGTTGCAAAAATCTTATACACCATGCAGCACTCCAAGGGCCTTCTCTAGTTATTTGTCAGTGTTTGTTACTGACACAGAGCCCGTTTACCAGCCCGACACATCCTGCTGGTGATGGATTGTTACCTACACAGTTATCACAATGGGGGCTATACTTCAGCTCTTTGAAAGCTACGTGTTAGGACTATTCCTTTGTTGCTTCTGGTCATGTGTATCCCCAGTTGACTAGAGATCACAACTCCAGAAGAGAGATACTGATATCCATCACAGGAGTAGAGTTATTAGAAGGATCACATGCGATATGACAGGAGAGATGGTCTGCATTCCTGGCTTAGTAGTCCAGCAGCAGCCTCCCAATTCTTCTCCTACCTGGGCTAGTTGTGGGCAGCAGTAATCTTTGGTCCTTGAACAAGTTGTAATTCTTCACCAAGTTCTCAGCCCTGTTTAGAATAAAGTAATTAGCGAGAGCAATGCCAATCAAAATAAGTGCTTTTGGAATTTTTTTAAAGCCAAACCTAGTAAGTTTGTCTTCTGCCAATCTCTCCCGAACACAAAGTTCCCGCTCTCTCTCTGTAACAAGAGACAATAGTGTTAACTGATCAGCTGGCACAGAGGGTGCATTTTCCTTGGTCAAAGGCATGCATACCACCACCACCACCACCACCACCCATTCTAGCCAGTACTTACCATGCTCATGGAAAAAAGCTACATATCACTTTAGAGTCCCTATAAAACACCCAAAGACAGTGCTCTCAACTCAGGTTTGGTACAGACCCAATAGGACAGACAAATGAGTTTAACCAAAGTAGTACCAACAATGGTTTTTAAAACAGAACTTGAAAGCTTTCGTATACCCCAAATACAAGTTTTCCAAAATTCCAGGTGAGAGATTATTCTCTATTGCTCCAATTCACTTTTTGCTGCCCCCAACAAGAGTAGGGTATCTGCTAGAACCGTCTAGTTTGACACTGCAAGCTACAGCTCATGCCATGAAATGGGGGTACAGACAACATCTTTGATCCAAGGAACATTTATTAAGTTGTTTCCTTACGTTCCAGTCTGTGTTCTCTCTCTTTTATGGCTCTCTCCCTCTCTTGTAGCTGCTGCTCTTTCAGTTTCAGCTCATTCACTGGCATTCCTGAAAGTTTCTCTGCTTTATCATGCTCTCCTGATCGTCTCCCTCTTCTCTCAGAGTTTTTTCCTTGCTCCTCAGAGACCAAGTCTGCTATCAAGGGGTTCTGTAGAATCTCTTCAACTGAAGGCCGGAAGTAATCCTTGAAATCAGGAGAGACCAATGATATGCAGCAAGCAGAAGAGTTACATTTGAAAAGCTAGACTTGTTTTGAATGAGCACATTCTGGGATCCAATGAGACCCATGCCGGCACTAGAGCTACATAGATTTAGTAGCCAGTGAACCAACTAGTGATGCATCAAGGGCTGCTTAAGAAGGGTCTCCCTCCCGGCTTTTTAGGGACCTGAAGGGCTCAGTAGTGGAAACACGCACATGCAGCCATGTATCTTGGCACTTCTGAGATACTATCCTTACCTTTAGGTGCAGCATCTTTGTAAGGAGTTCATTCAGCTGATCCGAATAACGGTACGGGATTCTCCTGAACTTTCCTTCCCTTATCTTTTCTGCTAGCTCTTTTTGGTTAAAGGCTGTAAAAGGAGGCCTAGAGAGAGTGAACACACTCTTCAGTTTCACACCAGCTTCTGCTGGAGATCAGGGAAGTAGGTAGAGGTTTTATGGTGCAGCAGTATATAGGCCAAAGCACACCACACCACAGCTCAAGCAACCTCCTCCTCCAGGTTTCTAGTCAAGTGTCAAACTGCCTCCTGTCAGCAGCCAGGTTCCACTGGTTTTGAGATTTTAAAGACAGTGTTGTATTTACATGCCACTTGAGATAAAGCAAGTTACTTACTATTTACAGTCTTATTTCTAGAACTTCATGGTACCAAGTGTTTTGGTTCAGTGTACAACTCTGTTAAATAGCATAGCATTACAGTTCTGGCAGGAAGTACTTACGACAGTGCACACAACTCGTAAAGCAGACAGCCTAGAGACCAGATGTCAGATTTCTCATTGTAGGACATGCGATTTATTTGTTCCTAAGAATAAACACAAGCCTTGATGTAGTAATAGTTACAAGTTAATTACCTGCCAATAAATGCACAGCAAAGGAAATTCTGCCATGAAAAATTCACTTGTAAAAATGTGATCTAGGCAGAGTACTATTAGATTCTGATTAAGTAGCAATTTCTAACAAATAAGATTAGCACAGGTTTGCTACTTACTGTATCTTAAGCAAATCATCCATCTTTGGCCTTATTGCACAAAAAACACTGCAAGAGGAAAGCTACCTGTTGCCATTCTAATCACAGTGGCCACCTCTTTATTCCCTTTAAGAGGAAAGTTAAACCTAAGGTAGCGATGTCAGATGGGAAGCTTTGCAATGGAAAGCATTCTACTGTTCTATTTCTGCAGAAATATTCTACTTCAAAGTTGTACAATTTCATTTCAAAAAATTAGTTGCTTGATATACTACCAGTCAAATTGGATCATGAAGTTATAATCAAACATGGCAAACTGTACTGTGCAGTTTATTGCTCCCCTCCCCACCCAAGTATTTTAGTTCAACTAATTTTGGTCACTGAAAGATATTTTGCATATAACACAAACATGGCAAACGTTTATTCTAAACTAAACAGAACTAAAGATGCTCAAAGGGCACTGAAGTAGCACTTACTGGAGACATGTAATATGGTGTACCAACAAATGTTTTTGCAAAGCTGGTATCATGATGCAATATCCTAGCCAGCCCAAAGTCTCCAAGCTTCACATTCCTCTTGCCATCAAGGAAGATGTTTGCTGGTTTTAGGTCCCGATGAAGCACTGTGTGACCACCATCACTCCTCCGGTGACACTCCTTCAAGGCCAAGGTCAACTGAGTAAGCACTCGAAGGACAAAGCTTTCTTCCAAATAATGTCTGTCAAAGAGAAAAGTTATTTTAGGTTCTTCAGGTCAAATATTTGTTTCCCTCTCTACAAGTCAGCTTCTGGAATTTCGTTACTCTAATGTCACCAAGAAATATAACACAGTATCAGGCTATACAGATAACCTGTTTCATTGTCAATGGCTGGAGACACCAAGGGCAGGTTTAGTCCCCACACTGCATTGCTGTTCAAGTGTGCCCCTCCAATTTATCCCAAGTGAAAGGTTGCTATTCATTCTTACAAAGCAAAGCAAAATACTGCATATGCAATGTGGGGACATTGCTACAAGGTGGACAAAACCTGCCCTCTACCCCAGATGTTGGTTGGCTTACCTACACTAATAGGGTTCCTGTAGGGGGCATTTAGTTTGTGGGCCAGAGCCAGCCCATCCACGAGGCTAGCTGAAATGGAAGACAGAGGGGGTCAGACTCAGGGTGCCTTTCACCCAAGTCTGCAACCACCTCTCTCTAACCGCCAATGTCAGCTGCAGCAACCCGCTTCCCAGTTGCTCTCACATGGTCAGAGCACAGCAAGATACACCTGGTGTCCCTGCAGTATGTGAGGCCTACCTCTGCATAAACCACCCCACCCAGCAACTTAATTATGAGAATTTTGCTAGTAACACAAGCTAAATAGTAACCAAAAAACTGTGGCACTCATTTCATTCTTTCTAGAACCCCAAAACTGTAAACCCAGAGTTTGGTGCCTGAATTTATAAGCATTGAGTCTATTAGTTCTGGGAGTCTATTTGAAAAAACAGTCCTCAAATTAGTTCTTGAATGTTTCCTAGATTCATTCCCTTTAAAGGTTTTGAAAGGGAAATACCAAACAGATACTGTAGCTCTTTCCTAAACATACAGTGTAATGTGCAAAGCATTCTCCTAACTTCTAGGCCATTTCATAATCTGATGTTTAAAGATCCATGATTAGGATACCAGCATTAAAATGATCAACAAAAGGCAGGGCTCAACAAGTCTGATTTGGATCCAGAAGCCAGGCAAATTGTTCAGCTTTCATGGTTTTAATATCCTATTTATGTTTTTGCCAAGCAAGCAAATGCACCCCCTCCAGCTCAAGGCTGCTATTGTAGCCAGTGCCAGCAGCCAACTACCTCCCACAATGCTGCAGGAAGCCACATCCCATCTCTTCCCCCCCCCCCACCAGCCATCTACAGGGCAGCAAACACCATTGCCATTTAGTTTCAACCAACTCCAGGGCCACCATGGTGATGAATGCAGGGAATGGAGAACCGTTTCCCAGGCAATGGGCAGGTTTGTTCTCAGCCAGGCTACCAGCCATGTGGCTCCAGTGTAAAAAAAAAAAAAGAGTGCTGCGCAAGAAGCCACCAAAGATGAGGCAGACAGGAAATGTGAGGTGGCTGTTGGGGTAGGGGGAAAATCTCTAATTGGGAAAGGTACTAGGTGCCAGTGACCTGCTGCCTGGGATTCGTCAAGCCCGGATCAAGAGGTATCACTAAGAGGCACAGTTTCCTTAACACACACACACTATACATTGCAACTCAAAAGTAAAGATGCATTTTGAAGTTTAGGCATGGCCACAAAATTACACTAGGGTTAATGTTCACAATTATCAAGTTGTCATAGCCCTGCACTAGTGGTCCTTCAGACTATCAAAGACCTACGTCAGTGTGGGTTGATAATTGTCAAGTGTGCTGTCCAAAGCCAAGGCCTCCCACAATTTAATTGTTGGGTTACAAACCCTCATGCTACTTTTCTAGAATAGCCTTTCATTCCTTTATCCCTTTAATCATCCTAGACCAGTAGTTTGCAGACCAGGGGTCACAACCCAAAAGAGGGTTGTATGAACATTCCCAAGGGTCGCAGCAAGCAGTGTCCCTGTAAGCTGAGCGGCCACATGGCCACGCAGGTGAAGATGAAGCCACATACAGCTTCCTCTCAGTGCTCTAGAGCTTGGCAAGGGCATCAACAAGCTTTCAAAATGTTTTATCATCATCAACATGTAGGTAAGTCCATGAGTCACTGGACAGAGAAATAACTGTATTTAGGGTCACAGTCAAAAAGTTTGGGAAACCTTGTCCTCCAGACAAATCAACCATAGAAAGTTTCCATGTACTCGCTTGGTAAAGGCGGTTGTCTGATCCCCAGCGCTCATTTTGCACAAAGACAGTTGATGTAAGTTTTGCTTACCACTTAGTAGGATAACAGATGGCCACACTTGTTTGGCTGTCCGTATGGGCTCAATTATCCTGTCAAGTGGACAAGACATTGGCAAGGGAGGATGACTCCATCAAGCCCCTCCTACCAGGGTTCTTTAACATTTTACAAACCAAGAAGTTTTACGTGCCTTTCTTTTGTACACCTTGTAATCAGAGTTGACAGGTCTCCTCCTTCACAGTATTCCATCACTATATAAAGAGTTGTATTTGTCCTGTCAATTATACGATCATAATAGCGAACAATGTTTGGGTGTTTTAGCTCACGGAGCAAATTCACTTCAGAAACAAGCATCTGTTTTTCAGATTCTGTCATAGATCCATAGTCCAGTTCTTTCCAAACCAACACCTGAAAGAGATGAACAAGCCATCAATTGTCAGCACACATCTAAAGAATTGTGTTACATAGCACAGCAGCTTTGAAGCTAGATGGACTAGCAACTAAGACCACCCCCTTAAGCAAACATGCTATTGTCTCTTCACTGCTCAGAGTCACAATTTCATTTTACAGTATTAGTGTCATCAGTTACCCACACAAGCTTATTCAAAATTTTCTCTTGATCAACATACGAATACAAGTAAGTTGCAGTTGCCAAAGGAAGCAAGGTCTAGCTAGGATTACCATTATGTTTGTGTCAACATTGTCACAAGTGACACACACACAGCTCTGAACAGGGAGACCAGCTGTCTACCATCTCACATTTGCTATGTTCTTCACAAAGTCAGCTGAATTAGCATATAAATGCTGAACAGAAAGTAGTGCATCCTAGAGAAGCAGGAGACTCCCATTATGCATCAGATATGCCTGTCAGACTTGCATGCAAGGCTCTCCGAATCCAGCCCCAGGAGCCCATTTCAAGGTAGTCTGAACCAGGGACTCTGGCATGCCAGCAACAGAACTCTTAAGATCAACAGAAGCCAGGTTTCCCATCCAATGCAAGAGGCACCATTGTTAACAGAATGATAATGCCAATATCTCAGGAAGACTGGAACCTACTACTGGAGAATAATCCAAGCAACAGCTGACTTTTGTATTTACAAGGCAGGGAGGGGAGAAAGAGGAGAACTATCTGCATTTCTTTATCCCAGTAGTCCCTAGAGAAGCACCTCCCAAATGT
The DNA here is from genome assembly GCA_026170595.1 of Plestiodon gilberti rubricaudatus. Taxonomy (NCBI): domain Eukaryota; kingdom Metazoa; phylum Chordata; class Lepidosauria; order Squamata; family Scincidae; genus Plestiodon; species Plestiodon gilberti. The sequence goes on from JANXHW010000001.1 coordinate 24,805,556, forward strand.
TTGACCATGACCCTAAATAAATACAGTTTCTCGGTCTGGTGACCCACAGAGTTGGTACATATCAATAAGTTCTTCCAGAGACCCTCAGGAACATCCATGTGACCCTTGTCTGGATTACAACCCTTAGTTTAGAGAACCACTGCCCTAGAGCAACCCAATATGTTTTACACCCAGCACAATCCAGCTAACATGTGCTGGTGGAAAATACTGTGTAGTCCACTCTGATCCCATGGGATATAGCAGATTATACTGTAAATTGAAACAATAGTGTGCCACTCTGGTGACATCCCTCCCGTGGGGGCAGAAGAGTAGGATAAAGCAAACCTAAATAAGTTTGCACAACACCTGTTATACTTTAAACTGTATTCAAGGGCTTTTCCATTTTGTCCAGATTTTTCTCCCTCATCCCACTTTTACATTTTCACTTATCATCCAGTATGAAGAGGAGTTCTGGATACTCTTAAAATACTTGCTCACTAATAAAAAGACCTAGTATCTATGATCCCCTCCAATTTCAGCCAAGTTAGAACCTACTTACTGCCCCACTAACTCTGCTATATGAAAGAACAAAACTAAAGCCCACCTAACCTTGTAGGTTAGCAGGTGCGCAAGACAGTGGCCCTACATTAGCAGTTAACAAGTAAAGCAGAGGGCTACCAAACCTCCTCCGTTTGCATTCCAAGAACTTAAGGGCAGCAGCCTGCCAAATCCCAAGCTCCATCCAGGAACTTGCTTTCCACAGTGATCAGCCAGATGTTTTTGGGAAGTCCACGAGCAAAATATACAGGCAAACAGCCCCCTCCCGCTATTGCTTCCCAGCAATTGGTGCTCAGATGCACACTACCTCTGAACCTGGAGTTGAGCACCCCTCGGTTGCAGTTCCCTCTACACACGCACAGATAGGAGAGCCAAAGTCTGCACCACGCTTGGCCTTAATCAGCGAGAAACATATACCTTGGGACACAGTCCTAAGCATCTTATTTGCAAGTAAAGACCATTGAATTCAATGACGCTTACTCACGTAAATGCGTTTAGGATTCCAGGCCAAGAAAGAGACACCTGGAGGAGTAGAGCCTGCAGCTGGAACGCTCACGCTGGTTTCTACAGGCACGTGGCGGGGGGATAGCTAGAGTCACACACTGAAGGGGAGGGGGAAAGCACTCTGTACCAGCTCAGAGATAGTACGAGCTAGCACTCTAGTGCTGGGTCCTCCCTCACATCAAGCCGGGTCTCGCCACCCACCTTTACCCTCCCAAATAACGCCAAGTGAGGGCACCCTTACAACCACCACCACCACGCTCACCTTGCCGTCTGCCCTTCTCCGCACCTTCTGGCACCTGCCGTAGGAACCCGCACCGATAGTGGCGAGCACATCGTAATCTTCAGGCCGGCTGGCTGGCATCACCACTCATCAGGAGAACCAAACACCCCAAAGCAACGTTGGCTTGCTCTAGCCAGCGAGAGTCGTTTAAAACGCGCCGCGCCTGCCGCTGGTTGGCCGAGGGTCGGTGCCCCGCCCACGCCTACCCGTCCTCTTTCGGATTGGCTCCCCGGGGCTACAAACCGCACGCGCACGTAACGGCTTTTTGGGCTGGCTCCTAGGCAGCCCTGAGCCTGTGGCGCTTGAGGGCGGCGCGAGAAACCTGAGGCCAAAGAGCGCCTGGGGATCCGTCTATAACTCCCGCCCCTTGGCCTTGTCAGGGTTTGGATTACGGCCTGTCCGTCAAAGCGCGTCGTATATAGAGATGGTGCTAAAGGCGTAGAAAACGGCCTAAAAAGCCGCCATTACTTCCGGCTTCCGATGGAGGAGCTATCAGACCCTTCCGTAAGGGGGAAGAGCGTCCTCTTCTCCATCTGCTCTATGGGCAGCAGCTCTCCTGGGTTTCACACAGGGGAGGGCCCTTTCCAGCCCTGTGTGGGGCTGCTGGGGATTGAGCCTAGGAGGGGGTAACGTTTAACAAAAGAATCCCACAATGGGTCTGATTGGGTGTAATTGTAAATGTGTATGTGTAACTTATAATTCATTCATCCTCAAAAGAGTTCCGTCGGTGGGGCATACATAGACGTAGTTCTCCCCCCCCCCCCACACATTTTATCACAAGGAGCCTGCTAGGTGGGTCTCTCAGCGAGCAACCCGCCCAAGGTCAGCCAGTGAGGTTTCATGGCAAATGGAGGGATTTGAATCCATGTCTTGCCATTACTAGTCTAGTGTCCAACAGTTGACTTACACCAGACTGGCTCGTTTACTGCAACTCAAATTCAGCACTTGTTTTAAACTGCTGATGATGATGCTACTGTTCTGATTGTGTTGTTTTTGTTATTGCAATGTCTTTGATACCTATGTTTTATGATGCTGATAGATACTAGAAAGATACTAGAAATTCTTACTAGAAAGTTTGAGCTTAGTGAGGCTTACTGCTCATTACACGTTTTAGGACTGAGTCACAAGACAGTTTAGTCTGCTGACTTGAATCAAACCAAAGTGATTTAAATGCAAGTACTCTGAGATTAAATGATTTATATATTGAGGGTAAATCTCAAATGTTAACTCGTGAAAAATGTATGTGAAGCTTTTGATGGTCTTATGTCAGATGCAGTGATATAAAATTTCCTCTAGGTGGCACTTTGTCATCAATTTTAGTACAGTACGCAGCCAAAAACCAGCAACAGACCCTGTGGCATACCATACCTACTTATTGTGGCATAAGCTTTTATGGACTAGAACCCACTTCACCAGATACATAAAGTGTTATTCTCAGTTGGCAGGTATATTTACATAGGTACAGGCCCGGGGGGGGGGGAAACACCTGTAAGCAGTGTGATCAAAAGGTTATAATAAAATATGAGATACCATATGGACATTTCTATGCAAAGCCCAAATGTAGACAAGATAACGGTATAGTTATTCCAACAGCAGGCATAGGTTATGACTTGGAACTGTAGTTCAGTGGTAGAGCACATGCGTTGTATGCAAAAGGGCCCAGGTTCAATCCCTGGCACCTCCAAGGCCAAGAAAAATTCCTGTCAAAAACCATAGAAAGCTGTTAGATGGACCAACAGCCTGACCCAGAATAAAGCTGCTTCCAATGTTATAAATACCTTTCTAGCAACACTCTATTTAATAATAATAATACCAGTATGTATATACCTTCTTTTCTTGGTTATCAGATTTCTCCTCTAATTCAAAGGTGGTTTACATAGGCTTTCTAAACCCCCAAGGGTTTTTTTACAATACAATGTTCTAATCTTGCATAGAATGCCTTCATTCCAGATTGTTTCCTTCACAGTCTGACTTCTCTCTGGCATTCGCCTCCCACACTCGTCTGACAGCAACTCAGTCTCCCACCCAGAGTGCAGCTGACAGCTTCCTCGCTCTCACAGAGGGCTCTGCAGATCGTCAGCAGCATGTCACCAGCTCTCGGATACTTCCGGGTGTCTCGAACTGGTGTCCTCAGATAATCAGGAATATAAAGCGGCAGCTCTACCACTGATCCAGATCTATCTATCTAATCTATCTCAAAACATAGAAAGGCTATTGTTTGTAGTTGTCCACTGAGATTATATTATTGTGTGTGTGTGGGTATTGTGTGTACACACACACACATACACACACACACACAGAGTATATATAAATTTATTTATTTCAAAACAGAACATATCATTTGTGGTTAAGTTCACTGCAATTATTTTAGAGTCACAAAGTTTAGAATAAGGAATAAGCCCAATAATGCTCCCATGTATCTTTTAGCCATCATGTGTGCCATTTCTGTGGGTTGTGTCCTAAGACTGGCAATTTCTTGACCCTCCTCCCTACAGCAGCCTCTTGAGCCTCCTGAAAAGGGTTGGGGGTCCTTTGAGAATTGGGTAGGGCAAGAAGTGAGGCACTGAAGGCTGCAGAGGAAGGGGGGGAATGTGCTCCGGAGGCCTATCTGCAACCTCAGAAATTACCGTATTTTTCGCTCCATAACACGCACCGGACATTAAGACGCACTTAGATTTTAGAGGAAGAAAACAAGAAAAACATATTCTGAACCAAATGGTGAACTAAATTGACCCATTTCAGAAAAAAAGTTTTAAGGGGGGGGGAAGAGAGCTAAATGCAGCCAGCCCTCCTAATTATGACACTTAAAATAAGCTCTCCCAGCCCGTTGAAATTATTTTTGAAAAGTGCAAAGAAAAAAGGAGAAAACACACACACACACACACACAGCTTGATGTCATGTTAAGCTGCTGTGCAAAAAGACATGCCAGCATCTTTTTTTTCCTCCAAGCTCTTTTCCCTCTCCTACTTCCCAAGATCAGCTCCCCCCCCCCCCTTATCTATGCCTTCTTGTCTAGGTTAAATGGTTTGGAATGCATTTGAAAGAGGAGAGAAACACACACACACATACCAGAAGCAGGGCAAACCTCACACTGCAAAGAGGGGCACCTCTCCCTCACCTCGCGTTCTGCTGAAAACGGCATTATTTTAAACTGCACCCGAAGCTACAAGGAGCCAATCTGAATATCTTTGTCTCTTTAAGGCTTAAGCAACCTCTGCTGCCCTCCCCCTCTCCAGTAAATCACTGATAAGGCTTTTCACACCCCATCTGAGCTCTGGCTGCAGGTTTGTGCTCCAGGGCAGACCGCATTTACCGTAATTTGCAAAACAAGGACCCAGGAGCAAACACGAAGAGGAAAAAAGACTAAGAGCGCTTGTTGCTGCTGCTGCTTCTGCCGCCTGAAACATTTAGCGCCTAAAAACGCTGCTGCACTCCGTGAACTCTGTCCCGGAGAGCTTCTTAACTTGTTAATTGAGGTGGGGGGAGCTTATTTTTCCAGAGAGCAATGCAAGCGCTGCTGAGCAGGGGCAGTCTCAGCATGTTATATGCTGATAAATACAGGTATGCAAAAGGTTTTTTTAAAACAATATTCGGTCCCATGGACGCACAGACATTTCCCCCTACTTTTGGGGGAGGAAAAAGTGCGTCTTATGGAGCAAAAAATACGATGTGAGAAGATTTAGTGAAATGTAGCCTTGAATTCACTTAGTTCAGATGATCACAGCCAGGGCTCAGGATACCCTCCTCCCCTCTCCCAGGCAACACAATCCTAAGCAAAATTGCTCCAAAGTAAGTTCCACTTTAAGTGTGACTTACTCGCTAAGTGTTTAGGATTGCAGCTAGTAAGAAAGGTGTAAGATGTCACTGGGTCTCAAATTTGTGTATATCAATTGATATTTCAATTGAGCCTTAAACTTGGCATTGCAACTTCAGCTTGAAAAGCTAGAAATTATTAACTTTTAGGCAGTTGTATTTTTAATTTGTTTTCTTAGGCTGCAGTCCTGTGCTCAGTATGGTTGCCAGCTTTTCAAATGTACACTGCGGCTGTGTCTTTATCAGCAGCTTCATATGTGAACATTAGCAGGTGATAGGTTTTATTTCCATGCTTCAAAAAGCTTCACGTGCTGATTTTTGCACATCAGCTTGCTTGCACAAGAGCATGTCTAGGTGGTTTCTTCTGGTCAGTTGGCAACCTTCATGCAAAGCGGTATTCTACTGCAGTAATGTACATGCACCGCAGCATAATATGTACACATGCAATCAAACGTGATGACAGATAACCCACTATTTCCAGCATAGGTGTCTTTCATATAGAGATTTCTTCATGCATAAAGCCTAGGGTTGCCAAAAGAGCAGAAAAAAAGGCCAGCCTGCTTTTATGCCTTTAATGGTAACTTGATGTGAAATAAGAAGGTGAAGCTTTTTACACCACAGAGGTAAACATTAATGTCCACATATCACATTGCTGTAAAAGGCACAGCTGTAATTAACCCTAGTATGACCACCCCGCAGGATTGGCTATGAACAAGGTAGATGAATAGCATTTCTGGATAAAATGTTTTCAAGCGTATTTACTGCAGATATTCCAGGTGGACTTGTGCCACAGATGCAAAATTTAGGGCATTGCTAGCTCAATGTGAGTTTACACCAGCTTATAAAGTACTGTACAAGAGACAAGTGTGCTGCATTTGGGCAAAACAGTGAAGAAGATATATTTTCCCTTCAAAAAGTTGATCAAGCCCCAAGAGCGGTCATTTTCAGTTCTTTGAAGGTTGCCAAAACTTGAACTGAAAACAAGAGGAAGTGCAACCAGATATGCATAAAATAGCTTTTAGAAATAGAACGAGAACAAGATTAGGAAAAGGCACAAAGAGGCAAACAGCAGATATTTAATCCAACAATTGGTGTGTTGGTTTTGTGTTTCTGTGGGTTGTTTCTGAACCAATTTTACTCCTTCACATCCCTTTTGTTTTCACATACAATGATCTCACCTTTCTTAAAGCTTCTTACCAAACAACCACATAGGTACGGTAGAAGAATCCCTTTTTAAACCAACTGAGTGGGAGTTTGTTTGTTTTGCTTTCAAGGACTGCAGCCAAAGAGTTGTTTAGACTCACCAACATGAATATTTGAATAGCGTCCACTACTTAGTACAGTATTAACTCCATTTTCTAAGATGCACATCGTAACGACCAGCTACATCCATTTCCCTTTTTACAGCATCCCTTCCTCTGCCCAGAATGTTATGGTAAAGCTCTTTAAAAGCACTTCCAATCCATTCAAGACCTGCTAGTGCTTCTAATTACTGTATATTAGCATTTATCATTTGTTTTAAAAAATACGCTGGGCCAACTTTGAATTCAGAATTCATGAGGCTCAATCATAGGATCCATGCCGGTAAAGTAGTCCCACTCAGTGCTGTTGGATTGCTCTGGGGGTAACTGGGTGGTGGCACAAGACTAGAAGTCGATCACATCGCCATCCAAATGTGGCTGTGTCCCACCCCTTCCCCTCATTTGTGCCTTATATACTGAGTAGAATAATTGCACATTAAATAATCACAAGTTGACTGGGATACTAGTCTATCATTTTCATTTGTAACATGGGTCACTTCTTTACATCCTCCACTTAAGAAGTGTGTCAGGGCCCAGGGAAGCTGATGGAGATCCAAAGGCTTTGTTGTTGCACATTCAGGTCCCAGCAGTATGGCTTACCTGACGTGATGACTCTTTAAAAAAAAAAACCAACTACTTTATGAACAGTTAACTAAACAATTTCTATATCTCTGCAGCTACAACTAAGCTCTAAAAGACCTCTAAAATGCGTTTATATACTTCCCTTTCCTGTGTGCCAGATTGAAGCCCGCCCTTCACTGTAACTCTTAATTCATTTTCTTCTACTGCTTCTCAGAGCAACTGGCCAAATTGTTTCCCTTACTCACAACATAAGAGAATTACAGCCCAATCCAGCGTAGCCTTACGCTGGCGGAGCTGCTGCTCCGGTGGGGCCACTGTGAGATACAGGAAGCTGGACTAGATGGGCCTTTGGCCTGATCCAGCAGGGCTCTTCTTATGTTCTTATGCTGCTCCGCTGGCGTTGGGTGTCGTAAACGTGCTGTAAGGCATGTTTTCGGCACCCTCAGAGTAAGCTGCGCCAGCACTGCTCACTCTGCCACTTGATGAGGACCACGCCACCGGACGCAGGTAGGTCCTGCACCAGGAGGCGGGAGGGTATGGGGAGGGCAGGCTGAGGTGGCAGGGGAGGGTAATTGGGCCGTCGGGCCCGGGAGACGGGCAGGGATATCAGCGATGCGCTCCATCTATATCCAACGCCCCTTCTCGGGCCTGGTTGCCCTTATACCAGCACCTCGGATGTACGCCAGCAAAATAGCTGACACACATCCGAGGAGGCTCATTGGGGCCTCTGGGGCTGACACTGGAGGAAAGGGACGAATGTCCCCCCCCCCGAGGTGTGCCCCAGCTCCACCAGCACTGGCCACATCCTGCGTAGGATGCAGTGGTCAGCTGTTTAGGGCAGCCGGTGCATCCTACGCAGGATTGCACTGTTAATCCCTTAAAGCTTCAACAACCTCTCAGTGGTACCCACTGAAATGCAGGGGATGTCATCCAGCGGACGAGCAGGCTGAAGGCCACATTCAACACATAGCTTGAACATTAAAAAAAGTTATATAGCAGCCATATGGGTCAAGGTGGGGATGATCAGGGTCTAGACTGCAATTGGGGGAGGGTTTTTAAAAACTTTCTCACAGCCCCAATTAAAATGGCATCCCTTAGCTGGCACAGACATGCCCTGGGAGAGAAGCCTCCACTGGGGACACGCACGTCTCCACAACTTTATTTCACTTAAAAAATGTACGGTATATTGTACGGTATATTGTCTTTATAAAACACAATAAATCTAGAGCCAAGCCTTGCTTTCTCAAGGTTGAAGGAGCACCCTTGAGCTTATGGCGCTGTAGACTACTGCATTACTGGATTACTGCAACGCGCTCTACGTGGGGCTGCCCTTGAAGACTGTTCGGAACCTGCAATTAGTGCAGAATGCGGCGGCCCGGGTGGTAGCTGGAGCTAGGCGGTTTGACTCTGTTGAGCCGCTGCTTCAGCGGCTGCACTGGCTACCCATTCGTTTCCGAGCCCAATTCAAGGTGCTGGTAATGACCTTTAAAGCCCTTCACGGTTTGGGTCCAGGATATCTGAGGGACCGCCTTCTCCCATACATTCCGGCCCGCTCTCTTAGGTCATCTGAGGGGGCTCTCCTGCGTGTACCACCTCTATCGCAAGTTAGGCGAGTGGCAACACGTGGGCGAGCCTTCTCTGCTGTGGCGCCACAACTGTGGAACTCCCTGCCAGGGGATCTGAGAACCACCCCCTCCCTCATGACTTTTCAGCGAGGGCTCAAAACGTTTTTGTTTCGTCTAGCGTTTGGGTGATGGGTTGTGGCCTGCCTCCTGTGTCTCAAGATGCTCTGCCATGCTGCTTTTGTGCTCCCTACTGTTGCCCCCCCCAGTGGATTTTATTGTTTTTAAATTAAGTATGTATTGTTTAAACTTACTTTCTGTATTTTAAACTGTTCTTAATTTTTGTTGTAAGCCGCCTTGGGCATTTACCTCGGCATGGGATAAGGCAGGATATAATTTTTTTAAATAAATAAATAAATAATAGACCATTGGCTTGTTTGCCTCTATGGCTGGGCTGGCCTTTACCCAGAGGAGGCCTCCAGCTGCGCCAGAGCAGGCCCAATCCTGCTTAGGATGCGGTGGGCGCCTTATTTGCACTGCCGCGTCCTGCTAGACAGGATCAGGCTGTGAATAAATAAACTTGATTCATGTCTAAAATATTTCAAACAAACTCATAATTTGCAGGTTTGCTTCTTAATAAGTAATTGGCTAGAATACAGCCTCCATGCTTTTCCTTATATATTTCACAAGTAAAAGAACTAGAGACTTACAGTACTTTTTAAATATCAAATCTGGGAACTCAGAGGAGGAGTTGAGAATATCCTTGAGGGAGTAATACTACCACAGGTCTTGCTGTGGTTATAGCGCTGTGGTGGATACCCTGTTTGACTAGCAAGACAAAAGAAATCAGGGAAAATCAGGGTCTCACGTGGGCGCAAAGTTCCCTCCTGAGCCAGGCGCCGGGAGCTCTAGTTACGCCTCTGCACACACTGGCATATGGCAATTTATGACAGCGGGACCTCTGCTCTGCTGTCGTTAATATTAGTTAGGATTGGGCTGCTAGTCTTGTGTAATGGGAATTTCATTACAGATAACATTAATACAATCATAAGGTTTGATGAGACCAGAAGGGTGGTATAATCAGAGGTGTCTTTTCTTCAAGTCTCCAAAGCACAAATAAACTGTGTATGATTCTGGAATTTGCCTGCCTGCCTCAGTGCAATTTCTTGGTTTCTTTCAGCCATACGCCTCTGTATGTAGCGAGCAAAGGTAGTAGATTCTAGTAGTAGATTTGGTGTAGCGAGCAAAGGTAGTAGATTCTAGGGCTCAATTAGAGGTGGCAAAAGCATGCCTGACTTCTGTCACATATTAAAACTTATCTGGAAGCCAGTGTTGCAACTTGGGGTTAATAAATTCTTTAGCCAATTCCACAATCTGCAGAGTATGACTAATTAATTTAAACATTGCCCTTAGCAAGAGAGCATATTAGTTGCATGACCTCTCAGGATATCAGGATTAGCAGATTGCATAGAAGAGTTGGAGGGCACTGAGGAAATTGAATTAGCAAATGCTAGCGAAGCCTATCAGCTGGGGACTTTCCACACTCATGAGCATTAGGAGTTTAGGGCCTTGGGGATCACTGAGACAAGGCAGCTTCTTCACCAGATTGTGCAGTATGGATACTTCCTTAGGAATGAGGAGTAAATATGCATTTGAATTTTGTGTCTATTGAGCAGCTTGGGAATCAAGTGACCTAATTAACAACAACAAACATGCACATCGTTCCAGAATCAGGGCTGTTTCAGAGTCACTTGGGAACTGTGATTTTAATTTTTGTTTTCCTTGACAATCACCTGATTCTATCTGGCATCATCATACATACGATTCATAGCAAACTATCTACGCAATCCTATACTAACTTCAGCCGGCAGAACGAGCGTTCCGCCGGCCGAAGACGTCGTGAAAGTGCCGTAAAGCACTTTCGGGACAACTCACGAGCAGGGAAGACCAGTATAAGGCCAGCATGCCCTGCTCCACCATCCAGACCGGCTCCCGCCCACTGCCAGACCCAGATAAAGATCCAGCAGGGGGGGAGAAGTTTGGGAGCAAATGGCAGGGGCCGATAGGCCCAGCCGATCAGGGAGGGGGCGGGGATCGGCCTCGGCCGTATCCTGAACCCCGCCGATCGGCTGAGCTGTTACACGGTCTCCTCCGACTTCTGCTAGCAATATAGCTGGCGGAATTCCGAGGAGGCCTATCTGTTCCAGCCACTGTTACACTCGGGGAAGGGGACGAGCGTCCCCTCCCCAAGTAGACTTTCCACCGCGGGGTGCCTGCTGCAGGCTGCCCGTGATGGAGTTCATCAACATTTTGTTGATGTGAACACCTATGCATTCTTCCTTGCCATCAACTGAAAGTCCCTCTCAGAATTCCAACATGGCGCCACCTTTCCTCCTTCAAATCCTACTTTTCTGTGTGAGGTTGCTAGTCTTCCAGGACCAATAAGAGCAATCCCGATGACTTTCCAAGGCCCCAGTGCCTGCCTCTCACTCCTGAAACTCAGTATGGAATCTCCTGTCTGTCTCCGCTGCAGCCCGTTCTAGAGGTGGAGGGAACAGTGATATCATCACCACCTGTGCATTTGCACCTCTTCCTCAGCATCTGGGATGCTGAGTGGATACTCAGCACAAGGGAGATGCAGCAGCAAACATAGAGGAGGTAGTTGGACTGGATCACTGGCTGTTGGCAGGGGCGAGGTTAACAGGGCTCACAGGCACTGGCAGGGATGAGAGAGGAAGGATCTAAATTCTTGGTAAGCCGTCAAATGAAAAATGCATGAGTTGCTGCTGCCCTGTGTTCTCCTTAATGAACTAAAAATGCACTGAAATAGCAGGGGCAAGTCTGGCATCCTTTGGACTTTTAACAAAATTAAAAAATGGAGGTAAGTAATAAATGTTACTCTGAAGAAAGGTTTAATGCATCGCTTCCTGTTTTAAAAGAGATACTTCCATTTCCGAAGTGACCAAGTCTAAGGAAAAACAGAACATTGAATTAATTCATTTAAAATGGGGGGAGGGCAGAAATATCCAGCAATGGCTTCATCCTCTGAACTTAGGTTTTGATTTCACACCTTAGTCCTCTGCCCCAAACGGAGACTATGTTGAACTATGGGCAGCTGTACTTGACCAGTTGCCACCGTTGTGACCTCTGGTTCAATTGTCTATCTCTACGTCTTTTGCATAATGTATGCTGCTTCCTCTAACGACAATATAATTCTTCTTTAGAGAAACAGGTAGTACGAGAAACATCCCGTACTACCTGTTTCTGGAGACTGTTATAACCCGCTGTGATACTAATAGAACGAACCATCATCGGGATTCAGGGTTATAAAATATTTATGAATGTAAAAATTGTAAAATGCCAGCAATTTTACAAAACACGTTAAAAATCACACTGAATTAAAACTGCTTTTAAAAAACCACAGAAACAAATACAATAAAAACATTTCAGATCTTTCTTTGGCATTACGTTTCGTCCGTTAGCCATGAACATTTTCAAATGCAAAGCCTGAATAGTCAGGAAGATGGTGATCATCCGATACTTCCTTCTCTCCATCAAACAACATGGGAAAAAAGAGAAGGAAGTATCGGATGAGGAGATTAGACCCCCAGTCTACTTGCCATTTGTGAAGGGGACCACGGATAAAATTGGGAGGATTATGGGAAAGTATAACTTTAAAACTATTTTTAAACCCACTAATAAAATTAGTCAATGTTTAAGAAACCCTAAGGATCCTAGACCAGTATTAAATGCCCCAGGAATTTATAGGATACCCTGTAATTGTGGAAAGGTATATATAGGAACCACCAAACATTTTATTAATACAAGGATTAAAGAACATGAACGAGCATGCCGCCTTGGTCAGATTGAGAAGTCAGCTTTAGCTCAGCATAGGGTGGATTCTGGTCACAATATTAGATTTGAAGATACTGTGAAATTGTGCCAAGAAAATAATTAGAGCTAGACTGAGCTTGGAAGCTATTGAAATTTTTAAACATGGTTCCCAAGTCTTAAACCATAAACAAGAACTTTCTTTCATTAACAGGATTTGGATACCAGCAATAAATAAAAATAACACAGAGTGTAAATAGTTTTATTCAGGTTTTATCAAGTGCATTCTATGACCTGCCACTAGGGGCAGTATAATAAGGTTAAGTAAGGATAAGTTGACAGGTTCATGGCTTCCGTTGTTAATTGCCTGGACTGAAAAAAGCGCGCCAAAAATTCTTTCAAATAGCAGGACTGCGATGTGTGGTTTCACCATCTTCCTGACTATTCAGGCTTTGCATTTGAAAATGTTCATGGCTAATGGACGAAACGTAATGCCAAAGAAAGATCTGAAATGTTTTTATTGTATTTGTTTCTGTGGTTTTTTAAAAGCAGTTTTAATTCAGTGTGATTTTTAACGTGTTTTGTAAAATTGCTGGCATTTTACAATTTTTACATTCATAAATATTTTATAACCCTGAATCCAGATGATGGTTCGTTCTGTTACTACCTGTTTCTCTAACTATATCTGCTGGCCATGAAAGCTTTCGAATGAAAATGAATTCTTTATTATTATTTTCATGAAAATGACTTTATCATTGTAAAAACCTGACAAATGGCACTGGGTATACGGCTGCTCCATTTTCTGCTCCTTCACTTCCTTTGTAAATCATGTTTGAAAATGCTTTAATCAGAAAAAGGTCAGCTTCAATATCCTGAAACCATCTGGAATCCATGTTAAGATCCAAATGTTCTTGCTAAAGCACAGGGCATGTCAGCTTTTGATATTTGTTACCCTAGTATGACTGTGCTCACAATTCAACTGAAATTGGGTGGGAAATCAGCTGCTCATGGGTAAACCACTACTGACCATCTTCCACCATATACATAAGAAGGTGATTGAGATCTCTATCTGCATGGCCATGTTGATGATCCCATGTAATGTTGTCCACTCTCTGATACAGACTCACATAGAAAGTCAGAACTAAGTTAACCACCCCGCCTGTACTTAACATACATAAAAGAGTAAAACAAACAAACTTGGGTAGTCTTCATCAGTTGGTGTAAGGATCCCAATAGGAGGGCACAATCTACAGTAGTTCATTATATGAATATTGGCAACTAGTTAGTTTGTTGGGGGGAAAGCAAATTTATAGCCCAATCCTATCCTATGCTCAGCGATCCAGCTATGCTGGCGCCGGCAATGCTGTATCCTGAGCAGAGTAGGCAGGGTTGGAGGTCTCCACAACGCAAGGAAACCTTTGTTCCCTTACCCCAGGTAAAGCCCCAGTCCCTGCAATGGGCCTTGCATCTGTGCCTTCCATTTTCGTGGCGCAAATCAAGGCTGCCCGTGTCAGGAGAAACGGGACTGAGAGGGGGATAGGATAGGGCGTATGCCGCTGCCACTGATCCTGCCCCCTCCCAGGTCTGATCCACCTACTCCCGCCCTCCCCCTGCCCCAGAACACCCCTGAAATGCCCTCCCCCTATGCTGCTTGGCCCAGATGCAGCTTACCTGGGTCGCACAACGTCCGGATCTGACCTGCAGGGGCCAGTGTAGGCCTCTACACCGGCCTAGGGCCAGCACAACTGCTTTACGGCATCTTTTGCGACAGTCCTGGGCCGGCGCAGAGGTGGCCTAGTGGCCAGATAGGATTGCGCCCTTAGTGTCTTCCTGAAAAATACCACTTTGGCTACAACAATAGTAGGATGTCTCAGAAAAGGCAATCTCCTGGTACATTTCACACACAGCATCCCTCCTCCCCTAGGTATACAGGTATCTACCATTTGGTGCCTTCCACATTTTTAAACTTTTGATCATGGACCAGTGTGCTCCCCTTTGCCTCATCTGAAGATGCTCTTCTACCACAAATGGACAAGTACTGTGAAGGAATCATCTAAAATTCTGCATAATCATACACATCCACACTCTCAAGTTAGCCTGCTACAGACATAACATGACATGGAAAGGGATCTTCTGCAGGTTCACTTTTCCAGCCATTCTTCCTGAGCTCTCTCATTTGGAAATAGAAAATCTCACCCAAAAAATGGAGGAAGGGGGACCTTGTACAGGTACAGTACCTATTGTGTTACACAGGGGTTACACTTGTGAAAAACCACATATTTCAAACATACATAAATTATAAATCAAAACACACACACACACACACACACACACACACACACACACACACACACAGCCGAACATACAGGAGCACTGGGAAGTGTTACCATGTTATTTCAAAAATTAGAGCATGTAAATTGATGGTTTCGGTATTAATTTTGAAAGCATGTTATTTCAAAAACATGTACATCAAACTCATGTAAAATGAGAGGTGCCTGTTCCTTTGCATTCTGTATAACAGAAACATGTAGGTCTCCAACCTGAAGGTGACAAACTCCTCTGACCATAGTTATTATAGCTGGTATCACTTTGGTAATAACTACGGCTGATACTGAAGGTGATCAACCACACTGGCATTATTCAGGTATATGTATATCTTTAGGCTCTTTCATACATTTCTGTTGTCACAGCTGGTACACTTGGAGCAAGAAACGTTCACATCACACTCCATGCATTATGGTAAATTTATGTTTTCCTGCACAAAGCAAAGAAAAATCCACATACGAAACGAGTGAAAGAGGAAAAAGAAAATCATCTACCAACTCAGATTGTCTTGGAACTGAACAGACTCCAGATTGAGAATTGGGCTGCCCTTTATTCACTACACCGAAGAAAAGAGTGGGAACATCCGCAAGCTGCTGAAATATGACGCAATATACATTTCGATAACGTGGTTTCCCTTGAATTGAATGTGAAATGAATTAAAGGATTTCAATCATCAACCTACATTCTTTGTGGGAGCAAATCTAGGCACTCTCTCAAATGCTGTCATGCATTTTTGTTGGTTGATGATGCAGTACTTATTTTTTGGACGGGCAGCCATTTTACTCTGTTTCAGCAAAAAGAAAGAGTCTTATATAGCACCTTAAAGACTGGAAGCTATTTTGTGTGTGGGGGGGGAAAGAACCATTGAAAGGCTATTATACAATTTGCAAAATTTAAATGTGCAAAGTGACAGTTTTGGAGGTACTTTTAAATAGGCATTTTCACACATGAAGCTTAAGTTTCCTTTTTGAGTTTCTTCTGGTATTATGTTAACATCTGATTATTTGAAAACAGAGATGAGGCCCTTGAACAGCAACCTGGTTAGAAGAGTGTCACTTTTAGTCTCATGGATCAAAATGCTTATGGTGTCATGCAGTAGCGTCACTAGGACGCGCGTCACCCTAGTGACGCTGACATCGCGGCGCGGGGGGGGGGGTGACCCGGCTGCACCCTGCCCCGGGTGCCTCCCCCCCGTGTCGCCCTCCGTGTCGCCCTCCCAAAACAGAGACCGTTTTGAGGCCTTTTGCCCTCAAAACGGTCTGCGCATGCGCGAAAATTCAAAAAATACCCGGATGAACGCGCTGCATGGGCTTCCTTTCAGAAGGCCCTGGAGCGCCGACGGGGTCGGACGCTCCGAGGCCGGCTCCCAGGCCAGCCTCGGACCGTCTGGAGGGTGGCGCGCGTCACGGAGGTGACGCGCGCGGGGGTGCGCACGTCACCCCCTGGCGCCCCGCCCCCCACGCTCTAGCGACGCCTCTGGTGTCATGTTCTCCTTCTCACCCTGCTTTCCACATGTGCTACTCTGCACTACAGTGTCCCACACAATAGAAAAAAAAATCTGCTGCCACTTATCTTTATTGGATGAGCCTGGGTCCTAGCACTATAGGAAAGGGAGGAATACTTCTGTCTATCCAAAATGTGGTTACAGTGAGCTATCTTGGTTGAACTTGCAGATATTTTCTCTAAAGGATGGCAGGAGAGAGGAAACAGGATGTGAAACAGTGAACATCATTTGGTGGAGCTATAGAGCTACTGCCACTTTTTTTCAAGCAATGGTAACTTTTCTATACCATCCCTTCTAGTCCATGCAGACCAGCAGCTATATAAAAATTCTCCACTCTACTTAGGTAGTTTGATCTGCTCTTATTTAGAGTACTGGTCAGCCTGCAAACTAGTTTGAGTAGAAGGGCCCACAGATGTCCTAGTCACGCTCATACAGAACTTAAGTGAATGCACTTGCTGGTACTCATGGTTGGGGCAAAGGTCTGTGTACAGCAATAAAACCCCATGTTGTGTCTCTGAAAGTCTTGTTCCGTCATCCCTAGATTGACATTTCAGCAGGCATTGCCCAAATACACATTTGCAAGTATATTGTTGCATCCAAAGGGGCTATTGTTGCATCCAACAGGGGTGTCAAACATAAGGCCCACAGACTGGATATGGCCCACAGATGGCCCACATGATAATTGGGGTCTCCAGCACCACCATCAGCTGCTCTCAGTTGCTGAGTTTACGAAGTGGCACTGCTGAAAGGGTGGCACTGGGAGAGCCCAATCATCATGCAGGTCACCCTTACAGCAGTGTAACTTCTGCTGAGGGGTCATTGGTAAAAGGGAGGTCTGCTGATAATTGGGCTCTTCCAGCGTCACCCTTTCAGCAGCGCCGCTTCTTCCAAAGCACTGGGAGAGATGGAAGGAGGCCTTAGAAGGCGAGGAATGGTATGGGGGAAGAGGCAGACCAAGAGGGGTGGAGAAAACACCAAGTACACATTTACAGTAATGTGTCTTTTGATGAAATTATCAAGGAAGCTGAATTTTGTGCGCAGTACCATATTCAACCTTTTGTGGGACCAGAAGAGTACTAACGTATGGGGCCCTGGTGACCAGGGCCCCAGGCGCCGAGCTTCCGGGGGGCGCTCACCTCGGGCTCGAAGCTGGAGCGTGGTGCCCGCCCGCAGCCATAGCGGGCGGGCGGCGCTCCAGCTTTCGAGTCTGACAGCATCCTCGTTGTCTAGGCAATGCGCGCAGCGCGCGCCCAGACCCTGCTGCTGCGGGCGCGCGCTGAGCGCGTTGCCTAGACAACGAGACACTGCGCCAGGAGCCCCCTCAATAGGGAGAGCTGGCTCGGGGACGTCTTCCCCGGCCGGCTGCCTGGGGCCTTCTGAGGAAGGCCCGCTGCGAGAACGATATTTATACCGTTCTTTTTGCGCATGCTCAGACTGTTACTGAGGGAAAAGGGCTGCCCTTCTCCCTCAGTAACAGTCTGAGCGTGCGCAAAAAGAATGGTATAAATATCGTTCTCGCAGCGGGCCTTCCTCAGAAGGCCCGGGCAGCCGGCCGGAGAAGACGTCCCCAGCCGGCTCTCCCGATTGAGGGGGCACCCCCCTCAGTCACTACGTGACGCGCGCGCCCCACTGTGGGGCAGCGCGCGCCCTAGTGACACCACTGGTCACGTGACATATGTCACGTGACTGATGTGCGTCACGTGCCGTCCGGGGGCGCTCGGCCAGCCCCCTAGCCCCAGGCGTCCGGAGGGGTGAAGACGCCACTGTGTGGGACCACCGTGTAAGATATATACAGTGCTGTTCACAACTTCTACTTCTGCACTATGTACAAAGTCAAACTTTGCTTCTGGGCAGAATCATACAATACTCAAGGCTAGAAGGGGCCAGAGCCTCCCCTATTTTATTGTTATTGGTTACTCTTCTAGCCTGACTTCCGAGGAGCTCAGGGTGATACATATGGTGGCCTGGTTTTTTGTCAATTTTTTAAGATTGATTAGGCTCAAGGTCACATGGTGAGCTTCATGGCTAAGAGGAAGTTTGAACCCAGATCTCATCACTCCTAGTCCAACACCAGTCACAATGTTGTGCTGGCTCTAGCAATTACACAGATTACTGCAAGGTCATCATTTCAATATGCCAGTTGTCTCACACTACACACCTACCAACATACGAAGTAGTTGCTGTCAGGCAGCAGCCATAACATTTTCTGATGGCAGCAAAAGATGTTGCCTCTGTGTGAACACCCAAGGAAGTACTGCAGACATTCAGCTGCAAGCTTCTGAAACAGAGTTTAGATAGCAGATGGCTGCCAAAAGCCTCAGAAAGAATGAAAAATCATATGACGTTCTCTGGGTTACCCAACAGAACTACCTGCAGAGACAAGATTAATCATGTTAGCCAATTGGCAGAGCACAATAATGAAGATTTAAGAGAGGAAAGCAACAGATCGAAAGAGCTGTCAGCTTGAAAGACTGCTTCTTCCTAACAGCAGCAGAAATGATTACCACAAATGGGATAGAGCACTTCTTCCCTTTCAAATTAGGATATATGTTTGTTAACTTACCCACATTTGTCTTAATTCAATTATAAGACTTCCTCTTTTCTTTTTAACCCTCACCTCAAAATGGTTACTGGTGTGGGCTGACATTCGCAGCAAGAGTGGTCAAATGGGGTGGTATAGCTCTGGCGTTGCGCTCTTCCCTAGGCTAGTGCCAGGCAGCAGCAACACCTGAAACGGATGTTAACATGCACCAAGCTCCCAAGATTGTGAGATTCCAATCCTTCCTAGAGGACTGTCACTTGGTTCCCTCACCAAGGTGTGAACAAGACCCTGCTATTTCAGGGAGCACTGGAGGTAATGTAAAACTAGGAGGACATCTTTTTGTCCTTAGCCAGCTGTTTTATTGCAATAAAACAATCCAATTATTGTGCTTTTGTATATTTTGTTTCTATGACTATGTCGAGCCACCTTGTGACTCCATTTGAATGATTTTTCTTTGATTTATTGCAATTATTTATTTATTTATTTATTTACAGTATTTATATCCCGCCTTTCTCCCCGAAGGGACCCAAGGCGGCTTACAACAGGGGAAAAAATACATACAAAAAACACAGTATAAAGAGTATCATTTATTATTTTACTATTAGCCTCCTTGGGAGGGCATGGTTTACAAATGACAGGCATATACCTGTCCATGGCCACCGTAATTTTCAGAATTTCCCCCTCCCTGAGACCTCCTCCCCATGCTGCATCCCATAATGTTCCAGAAGGTCCTCTGACCTCAAGAGTGGGTTTTCGGAGGCTGCTGTGGGGATTAGGGGTGGCATCCTTTTGTGACAGTGGGATTAGGATACAACCCAGTTACCAAGGAGCAAAGCTGTGCTTGAATACCTGTGTGGCCAGATGTTCTGCTTCAGTTCTCAGAAGAGGGCCTGCAATGTAGTCCTTGATCATCCAGGCTGTGCAAGTGTTTTTTTCTAAACACAGGGGCCAAGGGCCCAGTTCAGACTTGAAAACAAGCCATCGTTTGTTGTTTCAAGAGCAAGCTTGTACAGTCCTTGCATTTGCATACTCCCTTGCCCCTCCTCCACATGCAAGAAGAGATTGAAAGCTTCCACTTTTCAGTCACAGTTATGGCTGAACTTGGGAAACTTATTTTAATTATGGGTTAGGGTTAAATTAAATCAGGATACCAAGCCATGGTTTCTTTAACTTTCCATAGGCTGAGGAAGCCATAGATCTCCTCCTCTTGAACACAAAGGAGAGGGAGAAAAAGGACCACATAAGCCTGGAGCTTGTGCAAGCTCAATCACGTGAACAACTGAACTGGGCAGCTTAGGGAACCAAAAATCATACTTGTGTCAAAGGACTAAAGTGGCATGTTCTTGTATGGCTGGTTTCAAAACAAGGGGAGAGAAAATGAATGTATCTGTTTTATTCTAATAGCATTAATTGAATTAGATAGGTGCTTTTGTGTAACTGCCACATCCAGAGGGCTAAGTACTACATTTGTAAGGTGCTTCAATACAGAATAACTGGTTAGCAACCATCACTTTTTGGCAAATGCTACATAATTTATGCAACTAAGATAGTCAAGTGATGTGGAACCACCAAGCCTGTTTCTAACATATTCCTCAAATACCATCATTTGTGTTGGTTTCTGGTCAAGGTTCATGAACTAATGCCATATCAACAGAGTCACTGCTTCACAACCCTGTCGCATATGTAATTAAAAAGTCACCTCAATTGCTTGTTATCAGCTGAGATACTCAGCATTTTTGAGGCAGAGAATCTGCAGGACACACTGACAGAGTACCCAAAAGACCAAGCATAAAGATTATCAGAGTCCTGAGAGGTATAAATTTTATTGATTTATATCTGATCAGCATGTTATGATATGGTCACACCTGCTCATACAGCTGACATTCTTATAGCCAAAAGAGGGATTTTTTTCCTTTTAAAAATACATTATTTTTTCCCAGCAAGAAGGAACTTTACAAACATTGTTCGTATTAAGAATTAAAAACAATGGCTTTTGTCAAATATGTGCAAAACAGGGCTGGTCAGCACTGGATCTTTTAGTGCTTTAAGCTTTAGTTTTCAGCGCCCCCCCGCCCTCTTATTTTTTTAAAGAAACGTTTTAAAACACCACTTTTTCATTATTAGAACAAAATCCAGACAAAAGCCAGAAGTTAAACGAAGAGGTATACGTTAACCATTGCACAGCTTGTGCAAGATGTTTGGGTTTGCTCCTAAGAGTTCAATTTGTTTCCATTTACTTGTTAACAAGAGTCGCTTGTTAAAACGAACAACATGAAAACAACACTAGACAAAGGGTTCAGGCTAAGGGCAGCTTCCATGCAAGTACCTTGGAAGCACGCAGGCCTGCTGCTGGTCTTACGGCCCAGTAGCACTTGTACTGAAGTGCCATTTCTGAGAATAACCACCCCACAAGGACAGTGTGCATAGCCACTGTGATTTGTGTTATTGTGGTAATTCAAGAGGACACACAAAAGTGGGCAAATCATAGTGGCTGTGGAGAAGCTGGCTTGCATGCTTGGCACTTCCACACAAATACTGTCAGGTCACAAGCCCACAGCAATCTCCAATGGTGGCTGCTATTAGTCTGCACTGGACCTTAGTGTAACTAGAGAGTGCTATCTCCTAGGGCAACAAAGTGAATGGCACCATAGCACCCTATATTGCCTTCTTTTTCTAAAAGCAAACAATTATTTAAATTTAGGTGGTTGCATACATTACAAAAAAAATACATAATGACAGCATACTTCTTAGGAAAGGACTTGAAGCCCAACTTTTCAATATTGAAATCTAAATTTGAAAATCTGTATCTTTTATCCCTTAGGCAAATCTGAACCTTTTTCTAGCTTTATATCAGGTTCTAGATCTATGCAAGAATTTATGCAGGGTTATTACCTAAACAGCAAATTTGAGTTAAAATGGTGGAAGACAATCCAGTCCTTTCTTGATCAGAAAGATAGCCTCTATGCTTTTCCTGCGAACTATACAAAGAAATACTTATTCAACTATATACTGCAAGTAAATGTTAATATATTCAGCTAACTAAAACACCCAACAAGAGCAGTTAACATAACTGATTTGATGTTTATGAAAAGCAAAATGAAGTGGAAACAATTTTGCTCTTCCCTGTCAAGCATCCTGTTAATAGTTATAAACACAAAACGTTAGGGGGAAAAATTCTTCATACTGGACCTAACATAAAATCCAAAAATGCCAGCTATTTCTGTGCCGAGGAAAACATATTTTGATTTCTGCATCAAGTTAAAGAAAAATAATGTTGACTGTTTAATGAATTTGATGAAGAAAAAAAAATCTGAAAGCAAGAAAAACACAAATCCAAATGTGACCAGCCCTTTAACAGAATCACACTATAGGTGTGTGCATTCATTCTGATCATATGCAGCACAAAAAGAAGAGACAGATAGATGAAAGGACTAAACTGAACAATATGGCATCCAAAACCCCAACATTAAGCAATTGAGGAACTTAAAAATAATAGCCTTTCAATGTAAGTTGTACTGGAAATTTATGAAATGTAACAATAAAATGTATAGACTTTTTTTTCTTTAAAACTACCACACACATTTTAGATTTTTTGGGAGACAGGTATACAACAAAGTAGGCTATAAATGTGCAATAGAAATAAAGCAATTCAGAACAGATTCTGATGACCTTGCAATTTGAGTTTTATTTTCCCTTTCCAACTTTTCTGCTACAAACCAAACGCATAATTCTGCAAAACATGCAAATTCATACACAATTTCTTTCATATGGCTCTTTTATTTCCATACAGTACAGTAGCTTCAGCTGTAAGCTTTCTTCTATTGTGTCCAATTTTGGTAGATTGACAGAAAACAAAAGCCATGGCTAATCACTGAGCATTTCTCTCAATACCATTTCCTTATTATTTATTTATTTATTTACAACTACCACCTTGTAGTTTGAAAATTTCAAATGTTCATTAACTTTGGTCCCAAGTGTGTAACGTTTTATCTGGAGGTAATGTGCAAAGTCCAACTGTTGCACACAAAGTTGTTTGGTATGCTTATTATTTTCTAAAGACAAATGGAGCAATTCACCACACTGAAAGAAAAGCAGATCTGGGTTAAAAAAAAATCAAGTGCCACAGCTGTCGTCAATGGCCACCCATTCCAATAGGGCATCTGAGGAGTCTCCATTACAATGAGCAGTGGTTGCAGAGCAGCAGAAGTTGGTGGATTAAGTCTTTTTTAAAAAAAAAATTGTGTTAGACTAGCACATGCATGCTCATCACTTGATGTCAACACCAAGTGATTGCTTGCATGTGTGAAAGCGTCACCACAGAGAAGAGGGATATCACCTCAAAATGCAATTCTTTTCAATAGAGGTGGTTCACAGATTCAGTGGTAAACCCTGAATTATTGAGTAATCAAGATACATATACATGCATGTGTGAACTTGTCTTAAAATACCTCTCATATTTTTGATAGATTTCAAAAGAGTAGCCTTGCTTCCTAAATACCACAAAACCTTTGGATCTATGAAGTTTAAAATATAAGATCTTCCTAAAATAGTACAGCATGTAAAAATTATAAGGAAATCTGTAGAAAAGAGATTGTCAACTCAGGGAGGGGGAAAATCTGTGTGAATGGCACGCATCACTGGTATGGCAGTAAATCTAAACTGTTAAGACCTTGATGGTTTCTTGTTAATAAATTATTCTTAAATCTTAACTTTTCAAAAAACTTCATTTGATGTCATATTATCAGCTTATGATACCACATGTAAAATTGCAAGTTTATAAGAATGGATTTAGTTGAATCTCCAACACCCACACTAAAAGCTGAAAAAGCCAGCAGCTCCACAAACGTTACAACCAATTTCTTCTACAGTAATTTTAATCCTTGTGCTTTGTACATATTTCTCCACAATACTGAAATGTGACATGGTCATTTTAAACAGTTACAGTTGCTAAAACAATGTTCACTAGACACATTGTTCTCTAGAAAAAAAAACTGTTCTGAACAGATAAGTGTGCAGATTGTAGCAAAATGGACTATATGCATGGCCTGGCCCCACCCACCATTCAGGGCTTTGTCAAAGGAACTTCTTGTATTCAAGTATCCAAGGATCAATGCAAACATTATGGCTGTTGGTGGGCCATCATGTTTGTACTACTGGATGGGTTTTGCATGATGAGCTCATATGTCCATATATTGGCATAGAGATTTACAGTAGCAGGCTGGAGCATGGGGAGAACTGGTATGGTATATTTTAAGGGGAAATGTAAGGGTGCATCTTCAACATAATTCAAAACAACTTAATAACCAGTTGCTGCCCTTCAACTACTATTACATATTTCTAATTGCGATGGTAGAAGGATTGGTTTCCTCCCCCCTCCCCCCATATTTCAATGCTTATGGATTCTAACTCAGGTTAGCAATTCCGAGTAGCAAACTAGGAAAACGTGTCTGGATTAAGTCATACAGAGTTAGGGTGTTACTATAGTACTGGTCACATGGCACTGGATGATGCAAACAATGAGAGAGTTCATTAAGTTCCAACTCCTCACTCTACCCAAAGCTTTACCATACCATAACGACTGTCAAGAGACCAGAGGATCCAGAACAATGCTGACTCATCTTTCACAATGAAATGTTTGCTGTATTCAGTGGTGGATTGAAACTGATAGCTGCTAACTGGTTGGCAATGAAGCTAAGCCAATAACTCATAGGAGTTCTGAATGTTCTCAACAGAACTGCTATGCTCAAACAGACTAAACCAGCTTAGCACATAAGTACAGCATTTCTTATATATACACATATAAAATATACATTAAGTGTTTTTCCTTAATCAAGTTTCTTTTTATTCTTCTGTGTTCCTAAAAATATACTAACTCTGCTTTTGGTCCTGCTAAATTCAATGGGGCTATTGTAGAATAAGTAGTAGCTTGAAGACAATAGTCCAAGTTGAAGAGGAAAAGTTGCTTTAAAAAAAAGAGAGAGAGAGAGTTCCTAATAATAATGTCCATTCACAGTTTCTTCTGGTTCAACCATAAAGGAGATATAATGACCTAATGTTCTTCACATTTTCTAGGAGAAAATCAATCTAATGCAACTTACATTCAACATTTTACTGGAGAGCTTTGCTGAAATCCGTGGGATATAACTTCACGTAAGTGATTTGGATCACAGTGATAGTCTACCCATCTGAATGGCCATGAACGCTGGAAAAAGTGAAAGCCAGCCATGGTGAAAGGCAAAATGAGAGGCCTGGTTATGTTGAAAACACTTCTGGCTATCCCCTTCTGTTTCATTAAGCAGCAAGTAAGCATTTCCATCACCTTACATTTCCAAGTAAGCACCATCTTAGGCCAGTGCAAAAAATATCTCCCAAGTGGGAGATGACTGTATTCTTGCAGAAATTGTAAAGTTTGTTAAGAAACTGGTAAAATGCATATCTAGCCTTGTATTGCCTACTTTCAGATATAAGGATCCCTTTTTAGAACTACCTTGTCCAACACAGGACATGGTATTTCCAATTAAATTACACACTAAAACAGCTGTTGCTTTGCATCCCAGTCTGACAGCACAATCCTATCCAACTTACACCACCGGTGCAGCGAGAACGGGAGGCCCTAGAACGGAAAGGGGATTCAAATCCCCTTTGGAGGGGATTTGAATCCCCTTTCCTTTCTGGGACCTCCTGTTCTCGTTGTACTACTGGTGTAAGTTGGATAGGATTGCGCTGTGAGATGTGAGACTAACCTGTAGCTAACCTGTAGCTCCAATTTATAAAGCTACATTTATCAAATGATCAGGAATGAACTTCTTAACAACTTCCTGCAGTGTGGCAAATGAAGCATGTTGCTTGCTTTAGAGATGGTTCAACAAGGCAAGTGGGAGGAAAAGGAAAAATCCTGACATCAAAGCAGTTTCTTTTTATTCTTCTGTTGGTATTCAACTGTCCGTGTCTTAAAAAGAACCAAGCTGAAACATAAAAGTTTATGCTCAAGGTGAAACAACATATTGACTCTGCCTTTTGCATTTCATCTGGGGTGGTACTGCAGCAATTAAGTGTATCAGTGCATCTCCTAAAATGTGTCCATCCCAATATACGTCATGATTTAAAAACAATATTTTGGCATTTTAAAAAAACTTTATGCACATTACAGGTCAATTACCCCTTATCTGTAATATTCAGGACTGGAAGTGTTCTGGATTTCAGAGACGTTTGGATTTCAGAATATTTGCCCAAAATATGATTTATATATCATACACACGTTCCACCCCACCCTCTGCTGTCCACAATGGGCTCCTTACCCAGCTTCTTGAAGAATGCTTTGTCTTGTCAGTGCACAAAGGCTGGGTAGTGCTGAGTAGCGCCCCATCGTGCATTGCGCTATGCCGGCCAGGCGCATGAAAAATCCGATGGAAAAAGTCCTACCAGCTTCCTCGGCTTAGTTGAGTGTGCAAAAAAAATCAAACAAAAAAGTCCTGTCGGCTTCCTTGGCTGGGTTGCGCTGAGTAGTGCCCCATCATGCATCGCGCTATGCTAGCCAGCAGCACACACACAAAAAAGTCACGTTGGCTCCCCAAAAAGTTCCAGATTTCAGTTGACCAGATAAGGAGTAATCGACTTGTACTAGTGGAAATCCACCTCTTTCCACTGTCCCTTTCCCCGTTCAAAACAAAAGAAATAGTATGATGCTGTGGTTTTATATTTTTTATTTTGTATACTACTCACCAAAACTGGTTTTCATGTGATTTGGGGGGAAAAAAACCAGGAGAATATATACTGAAAACTCAGCAGACAACTACTGCTGGCTTGGCTCTTAGAAAAAAAACAGTCCATAAGAGACAACATTCTGTAATTCAAGTCCAGTCTACAGGTCCGTACGTATAAACTGAAACTGTTTTCTAAGAATGGTTCTTTTATATATCTCTATGTAGTTACACAGACATGATGCCAAAAGTTCCAAAAGTGAAAGATAACATAGATGCCTTTCCTTCAAAACCATTATAAACTGTAACATTATCACCGAAAACCTTGCTATAGAGCCAATCTGCCTCTTAGATTAAAAAAAAGTTCCCTTTCTACGACAGTGACATTTTTCAGCAAGGTGGCAGATATAGTAATGCCCTTCATGGTTCACATAATTTTTACAACAGCTCAGGATGGTGAAGCAAGTATCTTCCTATTGTTTTATCCCACTGACTAGATATATTGTTTTGTACCTATGCTAATGTCCTTTGATTTTTTTTCCTATAAGCAACGTATCAAGGTGCTTGGCATGTACATACACAAACCCTTTCACAGATGATTTTAGTGCTATTGTGTCAAATGGAAATAAAAGGCCTCTGCAAGGTTAAAAACCCCACCACTTTGGCTAAACTGTGGCAACTTATAGTGTTGAACTGAACATCTACAGACCTTTCAGAGCAGCTAACAGCTCTCAAGAATCCAAATTTGTTAGGAGCAGCATCTATTCTTCTTTCAAGCTACATGCCTTTCTTTCACTGTACTGCATTTTCAAAAGTGCATTTTGGAAAAAAAAAAAAAGAGATGGATTATCGATTAACAAAATGCATTCTAAAACCAAACTGGGAAGTAGCTGAAATGATGTGCCATTTTGTGAAGTACCCTTCCAAGAGGACATTCACAAGAGGTTTACAAAGAGGGCAGGGACAGATGGGTCTATGAGGTATGCATAATTCTTTCAATACTTCACAGCACTGTAATGCCTTTTTGCAAATAGTTTTCCTTTTCTAAGTTTTCAACACAAGATCTCACTTTGATATTGTTTTCCAAAAGAAGATGCCTCTACTAAACAGAGAACATGGGGCAGTCACGATACCATAACCAGGTCTGCAGAATATATTAAACAGATCCAGCATGATTCATTATAATACAATTCGAGTCTGTGCAGATGAGGGATCTCTACCACAAGACTTGCAGTACAGACTACTGGAGAGAAAGTTGCTGAAGGTTCAGAGTTTTAACTACAATGCTGAATACTACCTGTGGTGAAAGCATTCTTGCTGCAGACGTTCACCAGTGATGGTTGCATAACTGTGTCTCCTGTTCATATGCCGAATTTGCTGACGTGGGTGTGTGGGGGCACACCTTTTAAAAATACGAACATTTCTTAAAATACATCATTAGGTCACTATGTTACTGATCCTCACCTTCTAGTGTAGTTTAAAATCTCCCCAAAAGAAGGGGAGAAAGTCCATCCAGTATGTTCCTTTCACCTGGTATATTCACATTTGCACACATAACATGATGCACTCTGTAAAGTACCAAGTTCCTCTTTGTGTTCTCAGGTTCCATTCATTCACCTTTTAAAATAGGCATTGATAAAAATACTGAAGAATGCAGTACCACATACCACCTGACAAAAATGCAAAGGACTGTATGAGAACTAGCCACAAATTGCTAAGGGTCATCTCCCGGGAAACAGCTTCTGTCTGTCCCTGCAGGGGAGGGAATGCTCCTGAAAGAAAAAAAAAAGAACAGCCTGTTAGTAGGACATTCAAGCTACCTTTTCAGAGTTTTCCCTGATCTATAAGGATTCAGGGAGGAGCAAATCTAACACTGGCTCTCTCAATCTTAATCATCATGTTATAAGAAACTAGAAGCTCGTCACGGGATCACTTGCTCCACTGCCACAGCCCCTTCCCTCCATGGAAAGAATTCTGCTCTTGTGCTTTAACAATGGGTTACACAGGATAAATTGGCACCGACACCAATTGCAGTTAAAGCTAACTGGGTTCATTACTTCGCCAGGGTTAGAAATTTGTTAGCAATCCCTAGTTAAGCAGGGAACCCAGTTAGCTTTAACTGCTGTTAATGCCAGTTGCCTACATGGTTAAGGTGAGAGGGGAAATTCAGTCTGTTGGCCCACAGGCAGCCTGATTCTGAGGTAGTGCGCCCACCATGAGCTAACTTGCTCCTTGGAAGCTGTCACTTCAGATAACAAGAATATCTGCCTTCCTCAAACCAGGGAAAGTAGAGCCTAGGACTGGCTAGGACCCAGTGGTGTAGCTGGGGGGGCAGGGGGCCCACAGCCCCCAGGTGACAAGAGGGGGGACGACAAATCCGCTGTATTGGCGGCGGCAAGTGATTTGCAGCACAAAAAAGGAGATTGGAGGGCGCAGAAGGCATCAGAAGCATCCTTGTGGGCGGGAGAAATAGTATGGATTTGTGGGCAGCTAAAACACTCAAAAGTTAGTTATTTCACCCATCAGAATACCACAGAAAAGTACCAGCAGTTGGAAGCCCGAATTGTAGCAAAACAAGCAAACACATTTATTTAACACTGTTTACAGTGTTTTGTAGGACGGTAGTTAATTATTGGCCAACCAAAGGGATATACTTCATGAGGAATCAGACACACAATAAAGCAGGTCT
Source organism: Plestiodon gilberti rubricaudatus (assembly GCA_026170595.1). Classification (NCBI taxonomy): domain Eukaryota; kingdom Metazoa; phylum Chordata; class Lepidosauria; order Squamata; family Scincidae; genus Plestiodon; species Plestiodon gilberti. The sequence goes on from JANXHW010000001.1 coordinate 24,834,727, forward strand.
CATCTTTCATTCAGCTAAGAGTGATGTATGAATCACTTTTGTGGGCAAATGCTAATTTGAGAATTTCTCACACATGTGTAATTAGCATATAATTGCATGTGTGTGGTTGAGCACACTTGTACAAAAAGTGATCATTTATTGTAAGCAGCATATCTAGTAATTAGGTGAAACTATGTACTGTATCCTAAAAAAGTATCAGCTGCAGATGATATCAAATTTCTTTGTTCTGGAGAAAGCTGATCAGTTTACCTTCCAACAGAATAAAGACGGGATATAAATGAATGAAGGAAGGCTAAACTGGTTAGGCTCTCAAGATGTGATTTGTAAATGGTTAAGAACCTATTGAGAGCCACTCTAGTAGCTCCTGCAGAGGTAGGAGGATGGGACAGAATCTTCTAAATAAAACTATGGCCATGTGGTAGGCAAAACATTTCAAACGGATAAACTTACAATTTTAATTAAGGAAAAATCAGTTAACCTTTTGTGAATAATTGGAAACCATTTATTAATTTTTTAAGAGAGAGAAAGAGAGAAGAACGATGTGATGATATGCGGATTTAATGAATAGAATGTGGGTGATATGTTGACTTAGTTGGATATTATATGTAGAAAATAGTGAATAGTATGCTAGTAGGAGGTATTGCTTCGCGCTTGCTATAACCTTATGAAATACGTATTGTTTTTATGTTTTAATATATTAATAAAATATAAATATATGCAAAAAACCTATGGCCATGTGCATTTCAAAGCACTTTAATCATCATTGATGGCTGTTCCGCCTCTTTGACGTTGTCACTGTTCAAAATCATAAATAGTTGAAATGCAATCTGAAAACATGCCTCTGGTCCTGAACATTACAAATATTTTATCTAAAGGAAGCATTACCTGTTTTGTAAAAGTGTGACAAGAGATATTCCTTTTCAATGAATCGTTGATATAGCCAAACAGTGAGGGCCTCAGTCTCCAAAGGTACATCTTTAATTGGAAAAATCCTGTTTTTAAAAAAGAACGGAACAATTAGCTGTGACCAGAAGTGCTTTTTCCCAACTTTTGCTGGTTATGTCAGCTGCAGTCTTTTCCTAAGGAAAATGATCTGGTTTACAGTGAGCCTGCTATAGTGATCAATGCCTTAAACACATTTCATTTAGATTTCTGTAATGCACTCTACTTAGGACTGTTTTTGAAGACTGTCTAGAATAGGGGTGGCCAACTTTTCAACGTGAATGCTTCTGGACCTTTAACGGTTGTATAGATGAGGGCATTTCAGCAGGTGCAGCTGCTTTAGCAACACCATCAGCAATTACAGCTGCCAAGATTCTGTCTTCTACACAACTCTTAAGAATGCAGAGGCGCTAATGGTGGAAAGTTGACCACCCCTGGTCTACAAACTTCAGCTGGTCGAGAATGCAACAGTTAGGTGCTTTCAGGGACATGATCGGAGCACATTACATCAGCGTTTCATGAGATAAACTGCCTTCCAGTACGTTCTTGAGCACAATTCAAAGTGTTGCATTCCTCATGGCTTGGGTAATCAAAGGATAGCATTCTCCCAAATGAGGCTGCCCACACTTTGTGTTTGTCATCTGAGGCTCTGCTTTGTGTCCGACCACCTGAGGTATGACTGATGTGGACATGGGACGGGGCCTTTTCAGTGGTGCTTCCCTGGTTGTGGAATTCCCTGCTCTGTGTGGCTTGGCTGACATCTATATTGCCTGCTCTAAAGTAGGCAGTAAAGATGAATTTGTTTCTTTTGACTATGAGTTACACATTGCTGCGTTTTGGTTTTATTTTTCTTATGCTGTTTGCTGGTTTGTCTTGTCTTATCTGGCTTGTTTGTTCTGCTTGTTATGGTGTTTTATTTGGCTATTATTGTTTTCAGTGACATTGTAAGCCACCTTGGTGCCCTCCATTATTGGAGCAGAAAAGCAGTCTATAAATAAGTTAATATCTCTACCTCATTTCTTCATAGCCAAGCACTGATGTACGCATTATAAGTTGCAACTTCATAACCCAGATCACACATCAAATGCACTTCGAAAAAACAAGACGAATATTTGAAGGTACTTATTCCATCTGTCCAACCCCATCTTTCACACTGACCAGAATCCACCAAGCATATTTGTCCAGGTTTATTCTTTCTCCAATACTTTCCCCTGCCCCTTCTTTATGGATAGTCCCTTTCATCAACCTCACTTATGTTGCCTCACAATATTATGTCCAGTACCTCCTATTCTGAATTCCTAGTCAAATTCCCCAGACTTATACCTCTTATTCAGCAAACACAGCATTAACTAGCACAGTATGGCCCCAAATCCTCTGCACCCATTTCCTACCTCAAGAAAAACCATTATGTATCCCTCTTGTACCAAGCAAGACTTCTCCCTAGCCTGGAACAGCAGCAATTGTGTCACAACAAGCAAGTCCAGTCCCCAATGCAAGTGGAAGGAGGAGTGTCCCTTTGCTGAACTCTGTGTCCTGCTGATTCTATGCAGCAAAGCACAGGATCACTCAATGGAAGAGCCCAAAGAGTCTATGATGAGTGGAAGAGGATGGCTAGTTAGAAGGATGCAGCCGTACTGCCCCATAATAAAAGCAGACTAATTTTAAGGCATGGACCAAATGACAGTGAAGCTACATATTGGCTGGGTTCAGGCACAAGGCAAACCACAGTGGCACTATGTCTGAACCCAGGCCTGCCCACAAATCATGGTTTGTTTGGGGCTCACAAATCAGGACCTGCAACCATGATTTGAAGGAGGTTTGCAAACCCCATTTATACAAACTGTCATTTCCCCATTATGCCTGAATTCAGAGACTACTGACATTTACAGCCCTATTTACAGCTATTGATCCACCTCAAGAAGCTGCTGCACCATGGAGTCAGGCGTGAACTTCTGTATCTCAGTCCTGAGCAAAAAGAAATGTTCCCTGGCTAAAACTGCAACAACAGTGCTGCAGCGCAGTCTCCCAAGCTGCTGCTTACATGGCAGTCAGAGAACCGAGCAGGAAGGTGCTTGCCCCACTTCATTATGTGGGGAGTGCCACCTTCGGAGGAAGGGGTGAGTACTAGTTCCATGGCTAAGGTTTTAAAAGTTTACAAGATTGCTCTGCCTAGGCACAGATCCCACTGGTGTGACTACAAAGAGCCCATGAAGAACCAGCATGGTTTCATGTTATGTCTGAACCCAGCAACTGAAAGCAAGTCTCCCACCTAACTGGCAAGTCCTTATTTAACTCATCTGTGGACTAAACAGCACTATATACAAATTTCATCACTGTCTCTTGTTTTCAGCATCTTGCTTTTACATTTTAGCCTCAACAAGCCTGAAAGATATCAAAAGGTCAAAGAAGTAGAGACTCTCCACTCTCATTAGTGAACTCTAACATAAGTGCCTTTTGGCTTCTCTTACGTAAGACTGCTGTGCATTGGCCTTCCGGTGAAAGACATAAAGGGACTAGCTGAATTTGGTCTCAGAGAAACAATTTAAAGCAAAAATCTTTCATACTAGGATTCTGTCTGCCACTGCACCTTTCACTGTGCTTCTCATGCCACTATCTTTTTTATTACCTTAGCAGATTTCTCAGGGCTATTTAAATGATCATTCATTAGACTAAAAAGGTTTTCGGTTAACAGAACAAGCAACAGCTGAGTATGCGAGGTTTCATACAACATAGATTCTCAGGGGGAATCTGGGAGGTGTCCAAATAGGATTATGAAATGCACCAGCTTTGCCATCATGTCCATGTTTATTCTTGAATTTCTGTGACTGGCTTCTCATTTCTGCTTGAGGTTAATCCACCTTCCTCCTGTCTTTGCAAGTTCAGCAACAGACATGGATGCCAGCCCAAAAACCGGTGCCTCAAGCTCTGCTGAGCCGGCAGAGCTCAAGCGCGTGGGCTCTAAGCGCAGTGGATGGCCCTACCACCTTCCCCTGCATCTTACCTTGCTTTTCCTTCCCTCTCCGAGCTCCGGCACAACCGCGAACCTGGAAGCAAGTGCCGATGACGTCATCGGCACTTTCTTCCAGTGGTACACGGCCCCACACGGAGGCCTGCATAGTTGGTACATGGGCTGAAAAGGTTGGGAAACGCTGGTTTAGAGGACAAGAAGAAGAGAGATGAGAGTACAGAAGAGAGAAAAGGCTGGCTGTCCTCTTGCACACATCTTTCTCTCCTAGCCATCAATCTAGTTCAGGCAACAAAGCAGACAGGGGAATTAATGCCCAGACTTGATGGCCAATCACCTTGGAGAAGTGGTCTTGGCCCACCATCTTCCTTTTTGCTTTCAAAACAGTCTACTAGTTGTGGAAGTTTAGGGACTCAGTGTTAAAACTAATGTAGATTTTCCCCCTCATCATTTATTTTTACAGAACTAGTATCAACCTTTTTTGCGACATGAACTTGCAGCGACAGTCTTATTGCAATCTTTCTTGCCTTTTATGGTAAAATGATGGATAGCGAGTGCACTGGATGAGTACTGAGTCTGTAAAGATGGGACTCAGGTAGGAGCTGGCAAGGTCAAGAGCAGTCCACTGTCAATCTTCCACTGGCAGTACGTCCAGTGGAAAAAAACAGAGCAAAGTCTTAGGACAAAGTCTAAAAACCAGCAGGAACCTTCTCTAGATTTTGCCTGGAGTTTAACCAATTGCAGCTCAAGCGCCAGGTATTCCTTTCCAGGCTGAGCATAGGTAAATATTAACAAATGAAAATGCCTTATACAATGCCAGACTATTGGTCCTTCTAACTCAGTGTTGCCTACACTCTTAACTGGCAGCAGTTCCTCAGGCTTTCAGAAAGGATTCTGTCTCAGCCCTATCTGAAGATGCCAATAACTGAACCTGGGACGTGCTGCATACAAAACATGTGCTCTACCATGATGAAGGTACATCCCTTCCCAATGCACACAATATGATGTTATTAGCAAGGGGAGAAGCTCAGCTGTAGGTCTTCTCCGATGCCACAAGCAATATACAGTATATGTTCCCAAAGGGATAGTCATGTTAGCCTGTAGTAGCAAAACAAAGATTCTTGTGGCACTTTAAAGGCTAACACTATTACTGTATTTTAGTATAAGATTGCATGGACTACACTTGTTTTCATCAAATGTTTGCGACATTTGTACAGCGAAACGGAACTTCAGATTACCACAGTTGCTAGCTCGGGGGGGGGGGGGGGGAAATTGCCTTTCTCCAGCAACTGCTATTTACAAATACACATCCGAGAACCTCCTGTGTTCCCACCCTGAAAGTTATTTGCCTGTACAAAACAGGAAACAATGCTGAAGTATTAAATAGCCTGAAGATTTTATTTCACATCTCTCATATTCTGAAATGTACTGTATTTTAAAAACCTAAAAGGTTTAATTTAAAATTAACCAAGGACAAAAAGTGTATTTCCTACCTGTAATGTACATGGGTAATTGTTGGTCGCCTGTAGCCAAGAATCCAGGTCTGGATGTCTATAGGTTTTGCTTTTGGATACGCAATGGTTGTATCTATTACCCACTGTAGACCTTTTGGTTTACTTTCTAAGAAAAGGGATTATAGAAGAAAACAAGAGGAAACAAACATTAAGGCTTTCAAGTCACCAACTTGTTCCAATCTTTCATTAATGTTACCTAGTCTAATAAGTTGTACACTATTGAGATGCAGAAGTATCATCACACTGTACAATACTGAAACATGCAGGTTGCTATTCAGTTCTTATTTCTCAAACTGGAATATAAACAAGGAACTCTAAACTGCCAACTGCATCAATGGTTAACCTTCATCAAAATTTCACAGAGACAGAGACATGTTCGTTATCCAAATCATAATTACCAAAATGCCCCTTACCCTGACGTGTTTGAAAGTCTATAATCTATAGTAGTGGTTCCCAAACGTCTTCAGGCCCGTCCCCTTGGGGCCACAAACTCATTCCCTACTCTACTCTCTAAAAAGCATTATTCAAAATAGTGGTTTGCACAACCCACTAAGGAAGATAACAATAAAATTCAAAGTAACAATTAACTGCACATTTATTCAAAATCCAATTAAAACTGTTTAGTTTAATTTATTCAATGAACTTGAGCCAGTGATACCAGCTTTTTGAAGTCCGATAGTAATTTAGCAAGAATTTTATCACATTTAGTAACCACTTCACCGTTCAGTAAATTCTTAATGCGATGGTTGGGCTCGATGAAGTGATAAAAAGGTAAAGGTATCCCCTGACAATTAAGTCCAGTCGTGTCCGACTCTAGGGTGTGGTGCTCATCTCCATTTCAAAGCCGAAGAGCCAGCGTTGTCCGAAGACGCCTCCGTGGTCATGTGGCCGGCATGACTCTCCTTGCCGCAGCGCGTAGCATGCGGCTGGAACACGGAGCGCTGTTTACCTTCCCGCAAGCGGTACCTATTTATCTACTCGCATTGACATGCTTTGGAACTGCTAGGTTGGCAGGAGCTGGCCAAGCAACGAGCGCTCACCCCGTCGCGGGAATCGAACTGCCGACCTTTCGAACGACAGCTTATGGTTCAGCGGTTTAACCCGCTGCGCCACCCGCTGGCCTGATGTAGTGATACCAGATTTCAAATGTCTGGTTTAAAATCACTTAGCAGAAGTCTTAAATCACCACATTTAGTAATCTGGAGTCAATTTCTTTGCTTGAAAAGAAGTTGGATGATCACACTAAAACCACGTTCTGTCAAATAGGATGTTGGAAATGCAACAAGGAGCTTAACCACTGTCCATAATGCAGGATAGTTATCAGAAATTTCCTTCTGTAACCAAAACTCTTAGTACTATTTCTTAAACTCTGGCTTCAGCCAGTGGCGTCGCCAGGCGCCCCCGAGGGGGGGCAGCCCGCCCGACGCCCCCAATAAAACTGTCAAAAATTTTAGGTTTTGTTTTCGAAACCTATTTTTGAAAGTTTTTTTAGGGTTTTTTTTCTGTTTTCGGGGGGGTTTAAGTGTTAAAAGGGCATGTGTAAGTGTATGTGCGCTTTCCCAGCACGTATCTGGAATATGGGACGCTTCCAGGACGTTCCAGCGACAATCTTCTTCCTGCGCCCGGGCACAGCTTCTTCCTGCGCCCGGGTGCGGACTCTGTAACGCCCCCAGCAGCAGTTTCCAGAGTTTGCGCAGGCGCAGAACCACGGAGTTTCCAGGGACGTTCTGCGCCTGCGCAAACTCTGGAAACCGCTGCTGGGGGCGTTACGGAGTTCACGCCCGGGCGCAGGGAGAAGCTATGCCCGGGCGCAGGAAGAAGATAGTCGCTGGAACGTCGCTGGAGGCACCTATACACAAGCTAAGTGGGGGCAAAGCATACACACACGCCGAGAAGCCGCGATACCACTAAAAAAACCCTAAACACACTAAAAAAAAACATGGAAAAAACTGAAAGTTAAGGAGGCCCGTGCCCCCCCAGAGCCTCAGCGCCCTACACCCTGGGGCCCCCCGCCCCATATCAGCTGACGCCATTGGCTTCAGTTCAATGTCCTTTCGTAGCTCAATTAGTTCTTCCTCCACCACCCCAACTTCCTCAGTCTGAAGATGGATTTTTCACCCAATCTGAAATTTCCATTGAAAGAAGATCCTCAAGTCACTCAGGCATATCTTCATGCAACATATCCAAATGGTCACAAAAAACTTGCAGATCAACATCTTGTATCCCACCTTTTCTTCTAGCTCAGACAGGCTTGGAATTTGGTATAGCTTGTGACGGCCTATATTACACTTGAATAGAATTAACTTGAAATAAATGCAGAGATGACAGATTTGGTCTTAATAAGACTGACCTCGTTTCCTTGCAACTGCAAATTCATTTCATTGTACTTTTGCAAATAGTTCTGATAAATAAGCAATGTCATGCCTGATCTCTTTGAGTTCTTCACTGAGCAAAGCATTAGTGTCTTCAAAAAACTTCACAACAGTGTCAAAAAGGTTGTAAAAGTATCTCACACAGTTACCTTCTGATAGTCAACAAACTTCAGTATGAAGCAGCAAGCGTTCAAAATCTCCCATCATTCTCAACACAGTTCCTGGAACAGTTGATTGAGAGCATGGGCTTCAATTTTATTCACTGCAGTAATGACTATGTGTAATGACTTGTGCAGGAAATCACTGAGATTTTTTTGCAACCAAATGTTGGCGATGAATGACACAGGGAATGGTAAAGACATTTGGCACTGCTTTTTTGGCACCCACGGTAGTGACCAGTCATTGAGTGTGCTCCATCAGTTGCACAAGCAAGTATGTTATTAAGTGGAACATCCTTGTCTTCATCATCCTAAAACATTCATCAACAAAACATTCATCCTTATAAAGCACACATATGTGAGAAGCTAAGATTCATTGCTTGGCAAAGTTGACTCATCCAGCTGTAATGCAAATTCTGTTGTCCTTAGTATGAGGCACAATGTATCTTCCACATTTTCAGCCATTTGATATGAATTTGCACTGAATTGTTGCTAAGAGGAATCGTCTTAATTCTATCATGTGGTGACTTATGCAAAACCGTGCTCAGAACCTCACTAACAGCTGGTAGGATGAGTTATTCACCACTTGTATGCGGATTTCCAGACTTAGCAAGCAAAAATGAAATGTTGTATTGATGCACGTGAACCCTCAACTGTTTTGTTGTGAAGCACTGCAAAACATGCTTAGTAGTGTTGAAATTTTTCACATAGTGATTGAAAAAAAGTTACGTTCTTGTCTGCTTTGTCAGGATGTGCCTTCTTCAAATGTTTAATCAGTCTGGAAGTCTTCACTAGCTCGTTAGAAAAAAAAAAAACCTTTACACATATTAGGCACATTGGCAGCTGCTCGTTTGTTGGTGCTGGGATAAATCCATACTTCAGATATTCCAAGCTATGTTGTCTACATTCTTCTTTGATTTTTATGCTTCTGTCATTTCTATTCAGTGACAAAGAGACAAACACACATGTGTTGACGACAGTTTCTCAAAATGCGGTACACTGGAGTAGAGCTCTGGTGGCATATTTATTAAAAATTCCAATAGTTTCCACCAGGTTTCAGCACTACGCAGAGGCAAAAACCTGGAACGTCATTTGCCAGCATGGTGCCATGATCTCACCTCCTGCTCCCTTGTCTCTTCAGATATTCCAAGTGGGCAGTGCTACCCACTTTGGGAGCCACTGGTAGCACATTCACTGGTAGCACATTTTGGGAGCACATTCTCCATATAGCTCAAGATAAGCATAATCCAACTGTAAATAAGTGTTGATTATGCAAAAAGCCTTGCTGTTTAAATGCTTCAGATTTCTCTTTATTTGGTCATCTACGCTAGTAGGATTGTTCTCATATGCAACTTCAAGAGGCTTTAATAATTGAAGGTATCTTTTTTTGTTTAAATCAATAGTCACAGAAAGTACACCATTAAGCATCTGGCACTCTGTCAGTAGGTTACATGCTAATTAAGCCTAGCACGCAACTCAAACACTTAACTAAGCACTATGTTCTACGTGGGAGTATTTTCTCTCTGGTCAGAGGGGCGGACACAAGGCTGAAGCCATCCAGAGCTTTGAAACCTTTGGGCTTCATATGACTAAGGACTTACTAGGTTTAGGTTCAAAATACTGAAAAAAACACATGTGTAGATTACTAATGTACAGTCCATTTAAAAATGTTCACCATAACCTGTATTGATATTTTACATTACAGAACTGAAGTTGTGTCCCTCCCCCCCAAAGTAGACAAAACTAAAACTATATATTTATAGTAAGTTACTGGACAGTATTGTCATGATGCTAAAGAGAACACTACTGGCATTACTGCATATCAGAAAGGGATACAAGTCAAATTCATAGAAACACTTTATGCTAAACAAGTTATAGTGACAAAGTACCATGCTAATTTAGAGATAAAGGCCACAACCAAGAAAAAAATAAACATGTTAAATCCAATTAATAGTAGTGGAGTAGACCCTTCGAGGTCATCTCACGTAAACAGTGCACCTCTATGCATGTTTACTCAGAAACAAGTCCTGTGTTCAAATGGAGGTTACTCCCTAGACAGGCAGCAATTCTAAACAGACTAATAGCCCAACCCTATCCAGGATTGGGCTGCCAGGCGGTGGGAGTTATGACAGTAGAAGTCACTTCCACAGTTGTAAAATGGGTGCTGACTGCATGAGCAGAGCTCCATCAGCGGCCATTCTGTGTGCGCTGCCGTGAGAGCCACAGATCTGTCACAGGACTAGTAGGGGTGGGCAGGACGGGGTAAGTAGACTGGGGGAGTAACTGGGTGGGGAGGGGGAGTAACTGGGTGGGGAGGGGGCAAGAGGGGGTGGATCTGGTGGCAGTGGCATGCACAGGCTCCTATTCCCCCCACCCCCGTTCCAATGCTTCCTGCCCCTTTCCTCTCCTTGGATACACGCCAACAAAAGTATGGCAGGGAGACCTATATGTGGCCCCATGGTTTACTGGGAGATAAGTAAACATCATTTTTACTTATCTTCTGTTTGCTATCAGTCGTCCCCCTACCGCTGGATGCAGCATGCACGTTTTTGGCGTGGCTGCATCAGTGTGGCTGGCAGGGGATAGGATTGGGCCCTAAGTACCATTACAGGTTTCCAGACCATGCCTTGCCCCATAATTCAGTAACTGCAACATGAGTTTTCATAGGTAACAGTTACATAAGATGCACAAAACAAACTGAATATATATATACACAGTACTCCCCCCTTATCCGCTGGAGATATGTTCCAGGCCCCTCCATGGATACTTGAAACCGTGGATAGGAGTGAACACCCCCTCCATGGTTTCCTGAGGGCCCCCCCGCCCTGCTTCCCCTGCGGACAGACGTGCGTGCCCACCTAGCTCTTATTTTTCTTTCAGCAAGCTTTGTTTCTTCCTTAAAACAAACAGAGAAGCAGCCTCCATTGCAAGCAAGTAGAACGAGACTAAGACCTAGAGAGGCTCTGCAAGGTTTCAGTTAACCTTGCAGAGCCTCTCTAGGACTTAGTCTCGTTCTACTTACCTGCAATAAGCAGCCAGAGGCTGTGTCTCCTGTTTGTTTAAGGAAGAAACGAAGCTTAGCGAGAAAAAAGTAAAAGCCTGGGGGGGGGTCCCCGCGATCCATGGATAACTGAATCCGTGGATAGCGGATCAGTGGATACGGGGGCCCACCTATACTAGAAACCTGTTGTCAAGAATGGGCTCATTAGTACAAACCAACATATGAAATGCACGTCTCACTGTCTCACCTCTTCGTCGTTTTCAGCTTGCTAGATGACAATGCTAAAGTAATAACAGAAGTCACAACTGGCAGAATTCCCCTTCTATGCAGAAGGGAAAAAGAGAGAAACCTCAGCTCAACTAGTATGAAAAAAGAAAACTAACTGTGACTAGAAAGGAGAAAAAGCAGCCTCTAAATGACTAGGATAATTGTTCTTCTACCAATAGTCTGGGGATTAGGGAAAGAAAACAGGTAGAAATCAATTGAACACAGAACTTACCTTTCACTTGGGCCTAAAGTACCAAGGGTCAACCAGTATGAACCACCCACACCCCATCCTATAGCACCCACTCACCTCTCACTGAGGATGGGAAACACAAGGACCAAAAGGCAAGGGCTCTTGTGCCAAACTCAAAGTATCAACCCCTTTTGGTGTTGCCCTCTTTAGTGCAATTTTGCTGGCCCCCCTTTCACTAGTGACAAGCTACCATCAAACGTTCAAGTATTCTGGCAGACAAAAGCAAATTAATATTATAGTTGTTGGTTTATCACATACAGCAATACCGCAATAGCAATACTGCTTTTCAACAGGAGTAGTTCACAAAGCAGTTTACATAGTAAAATAACTAATAAATTGAAGTATCTTATCTTATTACTTATTCATTAAGCACCTGAAGTTTTCTAGGAGCTGTGCATAGATTAAAAAAATGACAACACAGGGCCTACCTGCTGGCTTATAATGAAATGAACACCAAAGGAAAACGACAGGGGAGAAAAACATGCCTGTTCAGGTAACAAAACTTCCAGGTTTCCAGGTGGAAAGGTCCCCAAAGAGATAATTCTGGGAGAGGAGAAGCCAAATGGCAACTACTCCCAGCTAAATTAATGGAGGGGCTCTGCTGCCATGTACAGTACGTGTGTGCGCGCAGGCAGAGAGAGAGAGAGAGAGAGAGAGAGATGCACACAAACATGACACACATCTCTCTCCTCCTCCCCAGTATGCTCTTACAGACCACAATCCTTACATTTGAAAGCAATGTGCTATGTTGGGAGAATTATCATCATCTACCTCTCTTGGCTCCCAATATTGGCAATTACTATAGCCCCAGGAGATACCACAGCTCCTTTAAAACATTTTAAAGAGCACTAGAAAGCACATTAAAGCTCTGCAAAAGCAGAGGCTTTGAGAAAGGGGTTGAAAGAGGGGTGGAGGGGCAGGCTGGAGGGATAGAGGGGAAAAACTGTTCCAGGTGAAGGAACAGGGTAATATTAAGAACAAAGCAGGACAGAAATGGGAACAAAGAAGCCTGTCAGTAGGAAAAACATTACGGTCTGCTCCGTAGAGTAACATCACAATGGGAAATGTTTAAATAGCCTGATCAATTTTTATACTGCAGTTTCCTGTTGAACAGGAAACACATATATTAGAGAAACTGATCCCTCTTTTGTGTCTGGGCACCTGTTCAAATATAAGCAACATTGGATGCGTAAGCAAATAGGAATAGCTACAACCTCTGATTCGAGATTATATATAACTCAGCTCAGATGACAGCAAAGACAAGATCTGAGTAAGCTAATCAAACCATGAGTCTCATGCACTATTCAAGATTTTAACTCAAAGTAGCACTGCAGCTCCTGTCAACAGGGATGATGTCAGAACGGGGAGCCCTACCTTACATTCCTGGCTTACCTAGAGCAACCACAGACATCTCTAGCAGCCAAGCTATGTTGATATTTTGTTTTAATTAAAACATATTCTTTTTTCCTTTCTTTTTTTGCAAATGCTCCGCTCCCAAGAGTTCACTGAATTCAGCAGCCAAACAGATCAACTTTTCAAACTGCTCTTTCCAGGGACCACATACTTCCTTCTGGTTTCATCCAGGCAACCACTTCTGACATCGTATAGCAATAATAGAAAATCATGATTTTTAAATCTTGTTTATATTCAACCACTACTGGACAATTAAATCTACAATCTTCAAGAGTTAGACACATGAGATGCATGTATCAAAAGGATCCAGTGCAGGCTATCTTGCATCACAGGAACAAATCACACAGCATTATACAGCAGTTCTCATAATATTATCTTTCTACCTTCTGGTCTTGAAGCCAGAAGGAGAGATCAGTGTAAGCAAGACAGACCCAAACTCCATGGACTCCCTCAGCAAGGAAATGGGAGAGACATCAAAAGCAAACAGCCACAGTGTATAAGTGTATTTCCTCTCTCTTTCACAAGGGTGGGAGAGAAGAGAGAACACACGTGGACTTTCCTTTGGCCACATTGAGCTGCTCTGCTTCCCAAGCTAGAGAAACAAAATGAAATACTGCAGCCGCTGCACCAAGTCTCTACCTTCCTTCCAACCCATGAAAAAGCATGTAACATGCAAGAACAGTGGCACTGCATCTAGCAGTGGACTAATTTTTACTAATTAAAAAACAAAATGGTGGTGGGAGGGAAGGCAGAAAACTAAAAAGCCAGGATGGTGTAGTGGTTTGGGAGTCGGACTTAGACCTGGAAGATCCAGGTTCAAATCCCCGCTCAGTCACGAAGCTTCCTGGGTGACCTTGGGCCAGTCACTATCTCTCAGCCCCACCTACCTCACAGGGTTGTTGTGAAGACAAAAGGAGGGGAGGAAATACGTACACCACTCTGAGCTCCTTGGAGGAAGGGTGGTATAAAAATGTGAAATAAATAAATAAATAAAACACCTAATAAGAAAAAAAGAATCCGCTCCATAATGTATTGCATACATGCCAGAGAAAATATATAACAAAGTAGGATACTGTGTAATGAAAAATATCAACATTAAAGACTAGCTCAAAAGCAAAATACACAAAAGGCTATACACATCATACACACAAATATTTCTAAAGGACTTTGAGAAAATTCAGAACACACCCTGAAATTCCTACAGAGCGATGAAAAGGCAGATTTCAAAACCACTAAGCTTGAGCCTCTGCCGAATTCATCAATACTAATCAAACAAGGTCTTCATTGCCGACTTGAACTCAATGCTACAAGATGTCACTAATGAGACTGGAAAACTGATTATAGTACAAAATTCCAATACTGTATTTATTAGAAAAATAATCAAAGGAAGGTCGGTCCAATTGGATCCATTTCAAATCATGATTAAAACATTGAATTGAGAATGTTACTGTTAAGTCAACAATGAAAAGAGTTGGGAATCATAATGTTTTAGGCAGCAAATGTTATACTTTATGGCAGAGGTTCCTAAAGTGGGTGCTGCGGCGAACCTCCAGGGGCATCGTGGGACGCGCGCCGACCAAGCTGATTGGCAGTGCAACTGCGACACGGAAGACCACAGAGCAGAACCTCTGCTCCACGGGCTGCGTGCGGTGTTTTTGTGGCCCACCCGCCTGCCCTAACCTCCTTACCACTGATTTTAAGGTAGTCTGCAGTTGTGGAACCCAGAAGTTAGTGCCGATGGCGTCATCACATCACGCATCATTGGCACTTACTTCCGGGTTCTGCAACCGGCACCAGCAGAGGAAGGGTACCGCAACACTGGTAAGTTTGGGAACCACTGCTTTAAGGCTTTAAATATGTTTACTGTTCCATTGAGCATGAATGCTGCCCCTGTGATCTTAGATACAAATAAATCACCGCAGCAAAGTATAGGCACAGCTCTTATTCAGCTAGGGCTCAAAGTTTGAATGGCTGAAGGAAAACAAGTGGTTCACTGCTTACTTGCTTTCAGCCCCACAAAAGTCTGTGCAATGGGTTCAGAGGCCAACTTTAGGACCAGAGAAGGGGGCACAAAAGCTACATCTCCCTTGGATTCTGAGTTCACTGCAGAGACTTGGCAAGGGACTGCAAGGTGGCTCACTGCTGTGTCTTAAGAGTTCTTGGGGCATGATGCCAGGCCCCCTCAACTGCCGTTTTGCATAGGCCTTCTGGGAGAGGGAACTATGAGGAGGGCTGGTGTTGTATCCCTGCAGCTCTTAGGATAACAGTCTCCTCCAGAGTGCCTTCAGGAGTTCACTGGGAGGGAAAAGATGTAGGCAGGAATCAAAGAAAATCTTCTACTATCTACCTTTTCTTTCCCTTCCCAAATACACATTTATTTTGATCTTTAATCATAATCCTCTCAAACATATGAGGATTATTCCACTTTTTCTTAGCCTACTTTACAGGGTTGTTTGAAGATGGATGTCACTCTAAGGACAGACTGAGTGGGAATTGAACTCACATCTCCCCCATCCATCTGACATTCTTTTCGCTATCCCATACTGACTCTCAATGGTTATCCACCTTACTTTGCAGGCAGATGCACCTGAGCAAACACTAGAGACCAGACTGTAATATTACTGAAATAATCCCAGCTGAGCTACAGGAAGAAATACAATTTTGTAAATACTTCAGAGAGAGACTGCACCTATAAAGAAGATTTTTACAGTCTTCGGTGCCGTTTCTCTTGAGAATACGCTAGTCTGTCTTTGCTTCCTCTGAAAGCAAGCAAATTAGTCCGCAGTGGCTTGAGTGAAACCCTGTAGAGTAGACTACAGGATGCATATATCTATTACTCTCTACAGGCCCTTGAGTCTCTCTGGGTTTCTTGCAAGCAGAGGCTGCCAAATGCAATAGCTTGGCCTAACAGCTCTGAATGTATGCTTTAGTAGGGCTGCTTTCATTCAGTGTCAGTACAAATTCTCACAGTTCTCAGGGCAATCAAAGTAGTAGAAAGCGGGCTTTTTCTTTTTTGCTCGATATTAGCCATTAGAGTGTAATACTTCAAGATACAAAAAAAGCTATCCAGGAAATAAATGTAAATGTTTCAAAACTCAAAAGTTTCCCTTATTTCCCAGAAAGAAGGTATACCTGTATCATCAGTAACCTGGATGAGGCAGAACCAAAAGAGTGAAAGCAGTAGCAAATGAAAACAATAGAAATGTTGCTTTATCCTTTGTGACCTTACACGGGAACCGGGACCTAATCTAATGAAGTATTTGATTTAACTACAATTCCTACATCTTGATATAAAAACCCTGCAAGCATACTGTGGAATGAAGATTCAACCAATGGAGCAACAATACTGCTGCTTTTGTGCTCAACTTGCTGCCTCCCAGAGGCATCTAGCTGGTCACTACTGGAAACAAGATGCTGGACTGGGCAGACCCTTGGTCTGATCCAGCAGAGCTCCTTCTTAGGTTCTCAAATTACTCGTCCCTTGAAATACCCCACCTGATAAACTATTAATCAAGGTTCTGAAATCTGGTTGTTCACGTAGAAAAGATCCTCTCACTTTGCTCTATGGCACTTGTTCTGTGGAACTCTCGCAGTAACTACATTAAATGCTTAATTGATTTTATTGAATCGATTCCCCCCCCCCCTCTGCTTTTCACAAAGCTCAAAGCAGGTTACTAATCAACAGGTCAAAACAATGCAGCAACAAAATAAAATGATAATAAGAGTTGTTGTTGTTCAGTCGTTAAGTCATGTCCGACCCTTCGTGATCCCATGAACCATATCCCGCCAGGCCTTCCTATCCTCTACTATCTTCCTGAGTTCGCTCATTTTCATGTTCGTTGCATCGGTGATGCTGTCTAACTATCTCATCCTTTGCCTTCCCCTTCTCCTTTTGCCTTCAATTTTTCCCAGCATCAGAGTCTTCTCCAGGGACTCCTCTCTTCGCATTAGGTGGCCAAAATATTTGAGTTTCAGCCTTAGTACCTGTCCTTCCAGGGAACAGTCAGGGTTGATTTCATTTAGGATTGACTGATTTGATCTCCTAGCAGTCCAAGGGACTCTCAGGAGTCTTCTTCAGCACCACAGTTCAAAAGCATCTATTCTTCAGCGCTCAGCCTTCCTTATGGTCCAACTCTCGCAACCATACATTGCTACTGGGAACACCATCGCCCTGACTATATGAACTTTTGTTGGCATGGTGATATCTCTGCTTTTTATTATGCTATCTAAGTTTGCCATAGCTTTCCTTCCAAGGAGTAAGCGTCTTTTAATTTCATGGCTGCTGTCTCCGTCTGCAGTGATCTTGGAACCCAAAAAAGTAAAATCTGTTACTGCTTCCATTTCTGCCCCTTCTATTTGCCAGGAATTGATGGGACCAGATGCCATGATCTTAGTTTTATTAATGTTGAGTTTCAAGCCAACTTTTGCACTCTCCTCTTTCACTCTCATCAAGAGGCTCTTTAGTTCTTCTTCACTTTCTGCCATTAGGGTGGTATCGTCTGCATATCTGAGGTTGTTGATGTTTCTCCCAGCAATCTTGATTCCAGCTTGGGATTCATTCAGCCCTGCATTTCTCATAATGTACTCTGCATATAAGTTAAATAAGCAGGGTGACAATATACAGCCTTGCCGTACTCCCTTCCCAATTTTGAACCAATCAGTTGTTCCATGGCCGGTTCGAACTGTTGCTTCTTGACCCGCATACAGGTTTCTCAGGAGACAGGTAAGGTGGTCTGGTACCCCCATCTCTTTAAGAATTTGCCACAGTTTGTTGTGATCCACACAATCAAAGGCTTTT
Organism: Plestiodon gilberti rubricaudatus; assembly: GCA_026170595.1. Taxonomy (NCBI): domain Eukaryota; kingdom Metazoa; phylum Chordata; class Lepidosauria; order Squamata; family Scincidae; genus Plestiodon; species Plestiodon gilberti. The sequence goes on from JANXHW010000001.1 coordinate 24,852,407, forward strand.
GCGTAGTCAATGAAGCAGAAGTAGATTTTTTTTTGAACTCTCGTGCTTTCTCTATGATCCAGCGCATGTTGGCAATTTGATCTCTAGTTCCTCTGCCTCTTCGAAACCCAGCTTGTACTTCCGGTAGTTCTCGGTCCACGTACTGCTGAAGCCTAGCTTGTAGGATTTTGAGCATAAGATAATAAGAGTAACCAACCATAAACACACATGTCCAGCAACAGAGGCACTGAAAGCAGCACACACATCCAGAGGGCAAAGGTCCTTCAAAAGAGAATGGTTTTCAGCTTTATTTTAAAACATGCAAACATGGACCTCCTTTGGAAGAGAGTTCCATAACTGGAACTCTGTGGAACTCTGTTGAACCGCTATTGAGCAGCGCTCTCCCGCGTTTCGTTGAGATAAGTTAAAATGGAAGGCACACCGCATGCACGCGGGATGCCTCGGAATTCATGCGGTGTAGATCAGCCTTAACCCTCTTCCCTCACACCATTCCCCCCCGTACATTGGCCCCCGTATCTGCGATAGCAGACTTTGCTATCAGTGAATTGCAGTATCTGCGGGGGTTCCGGGAACGGAACCCCCATGGATACTGAGGGTCCACTGTAATCTTATTACAAAAAAACAACAACCTTGCAGCATCATGAAAGGAAAGATTACTGGTATACAGTAAAACCAGACACTACAAACATGTAACAAGTAAGCTGGCCAGGACACAAAATAATAACCTCTCACTCTCTGAAGACCAGCAAATTAATAATCCAAGAATTTGCTATGTCTGCAGTAAGTTCTTGAACAGATTTAGCATACCAAAAGACAGCAATCCTTTATTCTGCAAAGTTATTAAACAATACTGTCATAGAAGGAAGTGAGAAAGGCTTGTGGAAGGACACTTCTGACAAGATGTATTAACCTACCAAGCAACTGCAATTATGCTTGATCAAATATGGAGCAGAATCAACCATCAATGTCAAGGTCCCAGGAGAGGAGAAACCTCATCTTGACACACCGGATACTAGCCAGATAACAAAGACTTGCAAGTGAATTAAGTGAACAAGGTCTTCTCATACAGTCAGTCACACCCATACAGACAAAACCTAAAGTCAGCGAAGTCCATAACTAAAAGAAACCAGCTAGATTTGAATTGGGGTGCCTGCACAATAACACAACCTTGCACAGGCTGGGATGCCTGCACAATAACACTACAATTTCAAAGTTGCTTTTACAGCTCTAGCATTTTGTTCTAAATGAGTAGAGCAACAGTTAACCATTTTGGCTAACTAACATTTTAAACCCTTTGGTAAACAGAGAGTTCCTTTGCATTAGTTTCACTAATTCACTAGTTGCACTTCTTCCGCTCCAAACCACAGTGGCTAAATTTTGCTAGGAGTTTAACAAAAAATAAAAAGGAATTGCCCAGGATCACAAACTAGACAGACAAGAAACATCAGAGAAAACGCATGAAGAACAACAATACAGGTACTGTATATGTAAAAATTGTACACTTTTCAAATAATGTGGTAGAAAGTACACCACATGCATCAAAAAGAGAGATTTGTTTCTTTAATAGAGAACAAACAGTTAAGGACGGAAAAAAAGAAAAATGTAGGTATATTTTAAGACTTTTTAAGAAAAGTGAGAAAGTTTGCTGGGTACTACAGGTACAACATTCAACCATATGGAAAAACTCCACTGATGACAAGCAGTATAGGAAGTCATCTGAAACCTTAAAAAGAGCAAAGAGAGAGAGAGAGAGAGAGAGAGATGTAGCTAGCACTCCAGACACACTCAATTTACATTCAGGACTCTAAAAGAAGCAATCATTTTAAATTGGTGAAAAAATAGGAAGCCGGGTGAAATTACCAAGGAATGACATGATCAAACAGTGTGTGAGGGAGATAACACAAGCAGCAGGATTCTGAGCAGCAATTAAAGACTGAAGGAAAGAAAAAGGTACCCAAGACACACAATTATACACAGTAACCCAAACAAGACAAGCAGCAGAAATAAAAAAATAAAGAATTCTGCAAAGAAAAAAGACAGTTTCAAGTGAGGTTTTGTTTTCTACTAATTTTTTGTTTCATAGGAACATTTGAAGCTGTCTTATTTAGACCACTTGTCCCATCTAGCGCAGTATTGTCTTCACTGACTGGCAGCAACTATCAAGGGACTTGGGTGTGAAACTTCCAGTTGTGTAGTGGTAAACCCTGAAGTGGCCTGAACAACAGAAAGTAACAGGAGCAAAAGGGCAATTAGGACAAATTTCAAATAAAAAGAAGCGAAAATGACAAGACGCTGAAAGCATAAACCCAACCTCACCAACCTCAGCCTCAGGGAGTGTAAAAATGAGAAGGCATTAAATCTACCAAAAAAGAGCAGCAGGAAAGTAGAAAAGTTCCAGAGAATGCCAGAAAAATCTAAAAAGATCACAGAAGGTGCAGTGTTATCATATGCAGACAACCATACCCAGTCAATGACAACTCCTCTCTCTCAGGGCAAATAGTAGCTGCAGGGCCGTCCTATTCCAGATTAGCCTGTTGCAGGCTCAAAGTCCCCTTCTCCTTACCTTGGAATCTAGATTTTCAATCCTCATTTACACTCAGTTGTACCTGAAGAAGCATTGGGGCAATGGTTTTTGCACTACATACACACTATATATCACCCTTTCTTCCCTTCGCCTAATATAGTTCTTAAAAAAAAGTGTCCCTTTAAATCGCGGTTTAAAAACCTCTTTTCTTACCATTGTAGAAAGACAGGCAGGCAGTCTCCAGCGACGCCCTCCCTTGGCACTGGTGCGCTGAAGAATGCAACGTGGAAGTGATTAAACGCTTCCGCGTTGTATTCTGGGGCGACCAAAGGTGGGAGTCACAACCTTGGCGCAACCCGTAAATAGCCGTTCTAATTGCCAGAGACTGCTTGCCTGTCTCTCTACAATGGTAAGAAAAGCGGTTTTAAAACCGCAATTTAAAGGGACGCTTTTTTATTTAAAGTTTTGGCAGGGCCCTTCTTATCCGTGGCAGTCATCCGTGTTGTCAAATTAGAGACAGACAGCTAATCCACAGATTAGTAAGGCCCACTATACTTAAGATACAACCCATTCTCTCTCTCTCTCTCTCTCTCTCTCTCTCTCTCTCTCACACACACACACACACACACACACACACACACACACACACACACACAGCTACAGAGTATACAACTACAGTATTATTAAAGAGAGGCTACAGACAGCGGGGGGGGGGGAAGGAGGGAAAATTTCTCTCTGTTATGGGAACAGAAGCAAAAACTTGCTAGAGTTCATTTCCATGACATTAAGCCAGTATTTTTTACATTCTAGCCCACATCCTCCACAGCAAATAGCTCTACTCTGAGTCAGGAGGAAGAAATGACTCCAGTAGAACTATTTTAAAGGCAGCCAATAGCAAAGAACATAGAGAATTCAAACACTGCAGGTGACCGGAGAGTGCACAATACAGTATATTCATCTGGCAATAAAGTTTATAATAGATGCACAATAGGGAATGAGTCAAAGATATTGAAGTAATTTATACATCACTGTCTACTGAAAATCTCTCACTCACTCTGAATTTCCCTTCCTACACATGTGGTGTGAGCACTACATTCTATTATATAAAAAAAGAAGTTTTGAAACAGAAGCAATTAAGTTATTCAAGAACTACCAGGGATTTGGAGATATTTACAAAAACGAAACACGATGAACTTTTTTTACACGATATAGGATATACGGGAATAGAAGCCATGTAATGTATTACGAAGTCAAAATGGCTTCTATTCCCGTATATCCTATATCATGTAAAATAACTGCTGGCCATGAAAGCCTTCGTTCGAAGACAATGATGAACATTTGTTAATAAGGGTTATAAGCTGTTAAAAGCATAGAGGTGCTGCATATGAATGCATGAGGGGCAAATCTATAAAAGTAGCACAGATTCACATTTAATGAAAAAGTATGCAAGACATAATACATAGAACATGCCATGGAATGTAGTAATGTGACATTCATTCTGATTTGCTAGAATTCATAAACATTTGAATTGTTCCTTACCTGCTTCCACACCTTCACTACCTGCCAGAGTTCCATTTTCTTGCTGAGCTACCAGTTTTTTTAGTATAACTTGTGTGGCCCCCAGTCTTGGCAGTGTAACATGTGTAAGAAATGGCAAATTGTTTTTCTTGGCAAATGCCTGACTGGTTTCTCTTCTTTTTCTAAGAAAGCCACCTTCTGGAAACAAGACAATCCATTTACGATCACGGCTCCTGTAATATTTTTCTAGATGTTCCTGTAGTAGTACAAGCTGCTGGTCTCGGTAAGCTTTTCCCTAAAATAAAAGTTACAAGAGTGATATCAAAATACAGTAATAGTTATTTTCAGAACATCTATTTCTGTCTGCTTGTTCAAAGAAAAAATTGCAAAAAAATATGCCTCAGTAGATTTAGGAATTGAAATAAAGGAAAAACAAAAATGCTTTCAATTTTCATGTAAATGCTCTGACCCAATCTACACATTACACAGCGTGCAGCAGTAAGCTGAAGTGGTAGAATTTTGGACTGTCCCACCTCAGATTGGTGAGGAGTTATATTCCCCTAAAGACAAACAAAGTTTTGAAATCAGAGAAGTAACCAACAGAATGAACCTAGAGCTTATATACATAAGCATTGATGAATAACCTATGCATTGTTAAGCCACACTTTCAGAATGTATTGTGAGCACATTCTTATGGTCTTCTGGGGTCCTCAGACTGTTCAGCTTACAACCACAAAGTTCCTCCTTCACAGAAGGACACACGACAGACACTTCAGATAGTCAAATTTATTCAGATACCTCTCAGAGAATGAAGATTAAACATTAGTCATTTCTTGTATTGGTCTGAGTACAAGACTCACTTGTTTCTCCTAATTTAAGTTTTTAAACTAGGGGTGCGTCTTATAATCAGGCTGTTGCAATTTAATGCCAGTGATTTAATTAAATTTTTTTAATAGCGCCAAACTTTAAGGGTGCGTCTTATAATCAGGTGTATCTTATACTCGGGACAATACGGTATATCCTACAATATATGGTAAGAAAACCAAACATCCTTTTGCTTCATAGGTAATGTATACCATTGGTATAGGTACACCAAAGGGACCTTGGTGAGTTGCTGCCAATAAGTGCAGTTGTTAGTGGGCTAGATATTCCAATGGCTTGACTCAATAAAAGGCATGTTGCAAAATGATCAGAAGCTCTCATGGCCTGCTACAATCTTCATGGATTTAGTGCATACATGTTTGAATTTGTATGGCAGGGGAGGGGAACCTCCGGCCCGCGTGGCCATTGGCTCCGGCCCCCGGGGAGATTGTCAGGAGGCCGTCCAACCGGCCCCCGGAGGCTCCGCCGGGTCCGCACAGAGCCTTCGGAGGCCGGGAGAGGGCCTCCGCACGTCCTCTCGGGCTGCCAGCTCGGCCCGTTCTGACCAGGCCCTCGTCGGCGATTTTGCACATGTGTACAAGGCCGATGAGGGCAAGCTGCCCTCATCGGCCTTGTACGCATGTGCAAAATCGTCAACGAGGGCCTGGTCAGAATGGGCCGAGTCGGCGAACGGGGAGGACGTGCAAAGGCCCTCTCCCGGCCTCCGGAGGCTTCGCAGAGCCTCCGGAGGCCGGGAGAGGGCCTTTCCCGGGCCGCCGGCTTGGCCCATTCTGACCAGGCCCTCGTCGGCGATTTTGCACATGCGTACAAGGTCAAAACGGGCCGACCGGCGAGCGAGGAGGACGTGCAGGGGTCCTCTCCCGGCCTCTGGAGGCCTCGGACGGTGAGCGCAGAGCCTCCAGAGGCCGATGGGGGGGCAGGGCCCCCTAAAATTAAAAATGGCGGTCGGCCCGCAAACAAAATTTAAATATTTAAATGGCCCTCGGCGAGGAAAAGGTTCCCCACCCCTGTTATATGGGAACTTTTTTCCATACAAGTTGTATGGGAACTTGTATGGGAACTTTTTACATGGCTTTTAAACCTGTATACCCTTGCCTAAATCCATGAAGAAAAAAGGCATGTTTGTTATATCCAATTTTTTCCCCACAGACAGGACGGAAACAAAGGTGGTGCAAAGCTATGGAACTGTCAGAAATTAGACTGAACACTCTCCAATGAGTTTAATATTAAATGTTCTAAGGCAATGTTTCTGGGTTGTGACCCAGTTACTACCCCCTTAAGGGGTATGGCAATGGCACTTTTGAGGTCCTGCCACTGCGGCGGAAAAAGGGATATTTTCACTTACTGGGGATCACGCCAGCCCTCCAGAGCTCTCTACGGACCCCCCCCCCCCCAAAGAGCTTCCAATCGCGTTTGGGAGCTACTTCCAGTTTTTGCCAAAAAACTGAAGTAGCGTAGTGGGGGGACGTAGAGGGGACCCCGGGCCTCCTGCAACCCCTGGAGGGCCAGTGTGGCCCCCCGGTAAGTGGGAAAAACGTTTTCTGTGGTAGCGGGACCCCGGAAGGGCCATCGCCAACAAGTCCATGACCACTTACAGGTTCCTTTACGCCCCTGCGGTTTGAGAACCGCTATTCTAAGGTATTTGAAGATTTCTAAGGTAGATTCTATGGTAGATTCTAAAATATTGCTTATATTTTATCTGAAGACTAAACTTACCACCAGAAAGGATTATTGGGTTGTCCTGTATTTAAAGGAACAGTCCTATATTAAATGAGAGCACATTTCATTCAGGATTAAGATTGGAGTTTTGCTTGGCCACATTGATAAAGAAATGTAGAAACACAATTTTGCTCAGGTTGTGTACGTTTTGGGGCCTTTTTTCTTTTCTTCTTTTTAATTATTCATGTGAAATACTAAGTTCAATGGTTCTAGATGTAAAAACTGAAATTAACATGTATTGAACTATAAACAGTTACAATTGGGTTATTTTTACATTTTTTTATTCCTTCAAACTTGTGCCACACCATTCTGACCTTAAAAAGACACTAGTCACAATGTAAGCAAATAAGTCACACATGCAACTTAACATGTCAAGGGGGTTAATGGGGTTGACAGATTTCCAGTAGTCAAGAGATAGAGCTTCAGTGCCCTGAAGAGATTCACACTGCTTCCATGGTTACTGCTCGATCTCTTCTCCTCCATCCTTTCTCATCTTTCAAATTAAAACATTAATTTGGGGATGAACAATTTGTTCTGTTTGGAGTCCACTGTGGAAATTCATTACATGCTACCAGTAGCTTTGCTGGAGGTGGGGCGGAACGCTAAGTTCCGCACCGCGCAGACCTCCGTTACTCACTGGCACGAGGTGGCCCCGCCCCCTCGGCTTCAGAGCCATTCAGTGGGGCGAAGGCAACATGCAGGGAGTCTCCTGCATGTTGCCTTCACCCCACTGAATGGCTCCGGTTGAGGGGGCGGGGTTGCCTTGTGCCGGAGTAACAGAGGTCAGCGCGGTGTGGAACTTGGCGTTCCGCCCCACCTCAAGCGACGCTACTGCATGCTACTGGATTATAGGTACCTAGCATAGCAAATGACAGAGGTGTCTGGAATGTATAGTATGCCTGAAAAGTCCATTATGCCACTACTACACTTTTAATTACCTGTCTTATAAAGAAGTCTCCGTGGAGTAGTGATACAATTCCAAAGTTCGTATATTTAAAAATATGATCCATCAGCCACATCATCTGACGAACAACCTGGGAAAATACAGATTAGTACTTGTCAGTGAATTCTGTATACAAATAAGAACAAATACAGCAACCTGTCTCTAAAACCAAGACATTTTTTTAAGACATGCAAATATACCAACCAAAGTACAAAGTGAGATCTGGTAACTATTCAAACACAAAACAGGCAGAAATCCATTTTCTTTACAAAGTAAAGAACTGAAACTAAATGCTGTCCTTTGAAAATATCCATGCACAAATGTTACAATTAAAAGCTTATTAAGCAAGTAATTTGCAGGCACATCTCTTCCAGCGCAATCCTATCCAACTTACACCACCGGTGTAACCAGCGGTGCAGCGAGAACAGGAGGCCCCAGAATGGAAAGGGGATTCAAGTTATTATTTATTATTATTATTATTAACTTTTATTTCTAAAGCGCTGTAACTATACACAGCGCTGTACAAGATTAAAGGAGTCAAAAAGTACATAAAAGCCTGCCCAAGGCGTACAGTCTAAGATAATAACAGTAAAAGAGGGGTAATAAAATTAATATATAGAGGGAAAAAAAACTAAACATCAAATATAAAGAAAATCGAATCACATCATATCAAACAAATCAGATCATAACATACATTCAAGTCCCCTTCAAAGGGGGATTCAAAGGGGATTTAAATCTCCCTCCCCTCCAAAGACTCCCGCCCTGCCCTCCCCCACTGGTTACACCGGTGGTGTAAGTTGGATAGGATTGCGCTGTTCACATGCTATCCCCACCCCATCTCAATATGTTCATATTATAGTGGGTAAGTTATTTTTCAAAAAACCAACTTCCAGTTAATCCACAGCGTTAACAAGCATTTTAAAAGGTCTTTAATGGCACATGTAAATAGTCCTCACTGGCAAAAAAAAAAAAAATTAATCTGATTTGGAAAAGTCCTTGTGCTTTCTTTCTTGTTAGAGAAAGACAATATAAAAGGAAAATCAAGAAGGAAACAGTTTCTCAGAACAAACTACAGAAAAAGAGGCATTATGCACCAAAATATGTTCATTTCACTCTTTGGATTGCTCTGTTTTAAAAAAAGGATATCCAAGTAGAGAATTTAATGTTAAAAGATCTGTGCAGGCATATAATGTGGAAAGAGAGTATGAAACTATTAAGAATGTGGCAAAAAGTAATCATAACTTTCACTAATTTTTTCTCCCATCTTAACCACCTCAAATATGCCTTTGCACATTCTATCCATCATAATTATGGTATATTTGAACAAATTTCCTACATAGAAAGCACTATCAGATATGAAAAATCATGAAGACCATATTCAGTTGTTATGTGTCTATCACACAAGCAGAAAAATAGATGTGTACAAATATTGGGAAGCGATAACCAATAGCAGCTTCCCAAGATATGCAGTGACAACAGAAGCATGCAGAAGCGTTCATAATCTTTTAAAAAATCTTTTGATGTATAAATCTGTAGTCTTTAAATATAGTGTTTAAATAGGCTCTTAACACAGAACTCAGGTTTCTTTTTTTCCAAATATCAACCAACATTTAGACACAAAATAATCTACTAAAATTATCAACAGAAAATAGAAGACATTATATTTGTTACCTAAAAGTTCTCTCCTTCTGATACATTTCTAATAATCATGCAATTGAGCATTAATGAACAAGCTCCCAGCATTATTGAGCACACACTACCATGTGTGTTATTTTAATGTGTTATTCTAATATTCTATTAATTTGATTACTGTATAAAATAGACGTGCAGTAATCAAATTAATATAGTTCCAAAAGTGATATATTTCATTGAAAATTTGACCTGGTAAACCTCTTAAGGCAATTTTAAGAGCATTTATACTTATGCATCAACTTTCTGCCCAAAAGCAGCTGAGTCAAACATTTTAAGATTGGGGACAGGACTACCACTCTTCTAATGTGTAGGGGGAAGGGGAATACTTCAAGTCACCTTGGGCACCTCTCGATAGGGAGCAGAAAAGTAGGGTATAAATATTTTAAATAAATACATAAAGTTCCAGCTGTTCGTATACGACTACGCATAGTTTTCTTTTGGGATCAACAAAAGATCTGTGCCCTCAGAACACGTTTGTGTTCTCAACCGTGTTCATGCCTAATTTTAAATAACCAGCTAATCCTACATATTTTACTGTTACAGTGAACCCTCAATTTAATGGACTAGTAAGTTGAACAGGGCTGTGGAGTTGGTGCACAACCTCTAACTCCATTTCTGTCTTCTCAGTCCTATTTCATCGTTGACTTTAACACTTTATTGATGCTGTATGAAATTGTTATTTATTCTATTTTATCATGCCAAACAACTTTTCCATTATAGTATTGGGCATTTAGGGTGACTTTGGGGATGTATTTGGAATGAGTGGGGATTTTTCCCATTGAAATTAATGTAATAATTGTACTCATCTGGAGTACAATATATTACATTGTACTCCATATTTCACTATAAGGGAAGATTTCACTATATATTTCACTATAAGGGACGATTTCAAGAATGAGGACCCAATCCTATCCAACTTTCCAGCACCAATGCAAATGAAATGTAGCCTCCAGGTAAGAGAGCAAATGTTCCCTTACCTTGAGGAGACCTCCATGACTGCCCCCCCATCTCAGGATGCAGCACACGCCCCACTGGTAAGGCAGCATCAGCGATGGAAAGTTGGATAGGATTGGGCCCTGAATTAGGTATGGATAATGAAGGGTGTACTGTACAACTTTAGCTTCAACAACAACTCTAGTCAGAAGCTGATAAGGGAAAGCAACGGTTTCTCCATGCCATCTCCAGAGCCTTGTAGCCTGGTTCACGTTTCTGGGCCATCTTAACTATTTTAAATGACTCTTGGTCATTTGGACCTCAGCTATTTGGGCATCCAGCTCTCTGCTTGTGAGGCATGGCCATCTGAAGGATGTACGCTAATCCGCCTAGCAGTCTATAATTATGATATACACAAAAAACAGCATACCGTGCCTTTGTTCTGAAGGCACATCATTAGAGTGCAAATATCTCCAGTTGCTTGATGATTGACCAACATCACAGCTTCATCTTCTGAGATTACTTTAACATCATCTCCCCATTCCATGACTATTTTAAGAGGGAAAGAAAGAAAAACTCATTTAAACAACATATTTACAGTGACAAAGTCTTTAAAATGGCCATCTACAAGTCAAATCTATAAAGATATGTTTGAGTAATTTCATTGAGCATGATAGAAACAGTCTTAATTTTAAACAGCACAACCCTAATACACTCAGAAGATATTCTAGCACAGCATTTCTCAAAGTGTGCTCCTAGGAGCCTTGAGGTTCCCTAAGACCCCTTCAGGAGCTCCACAAGCACACCATAAGTGTGCACCACTCCACACATGCGCCAGTGCTCTGGGGCTCTTTGAGACTCTGTTTAGGAGTGTAAAGGGCTCAGGAGACAGAAAGGTTTGAGAACTGCTGTTCTAGCATATAGTTGCTGGCATCCAAAGAGCTACATTAGACATACCGAAGGTTTTGGGCACACAGTGACCCCCCCTTTTAAAACAGCACATCGTTATGCCATCACCAGTGTGTATGGGGGGGGGGAACATCCTTCGAGGAGTATTATAAAGTGTTAAGAATTCAACCAACAGAAATTGGTACTATCATACTAAATTTGCTGAACTTAAATGCAAGGGTGGAAAATGAGAATAGCAAACATCAAGGTTTTGGGCTTCGCTACTGTGCGACACTGACAACAAAAGGAGAGCGTGCAATCCAGCAGAGAAAAAGCAAGCAGAGCTATAAGAGTTTCCTCAATGTATTTTACAACATCATGCTGCCATAATGCCAACAAAGCTGCCATGCTGACCAAAGGGCAGTAATTGCTCAAGATAGCATTTTCTTACATTTGAAATTAAGCCAACCTTTTGCCTTAGGTCCACACTTCAGAGTTTTTCTGACGACAACACACATCACTTTTTTAGCACTGTATTTGCACTAGCCCCAATTCAAAATGTGTAGCACTATATCCTGTCCCCATACAATTCAGGGGGATAGAAAGCCTTCCTGCATGGGAGAGAATTTGCTTTTTAATACACACACAACACACACACACAAACCCGGGGGGGGGGGGGAATACAAAAAACTGCACAGCAGCCAAATACCCCCCCACACACACACACAATAGAGCCATTAAATGGCACCCTTTCTGTTTGATTAAATAACTAGGTAAGCATGCGTAGCTTATGTGGTACAGTAGGGAAACACAGCCTCTGAGCGAGGATGACGATAAAAAAAATAAAGCTACAAGCTTTTATAATACAGTACATATGAACTGGTGTGGGCTTGAAAAGGCTGTATTGCTCATCACTACTGCAGTTGTAGGCACTAAAAAACAGGTGCTCATGACAATCATGCCATAAGATTACACAGCGCACTCCCCACTGAAAGTGGCACATTGAGAAACATGCCACACACCATATACATTCTCTCAGCAAAAGATACTGCTGTTTGAGTGACAGAAAAAAGGTATTTCTTTCACAATAGTAGCACTACTTCTGTGAGGAAAGTGTCAGATCCAACACAGTAACAACTTCACAATCAAAATTGGATTGAAAAGGTTGGGCCTTTCCTTTTTTTGCCAAAGGAAATACTGTATTAATATAGGTGAGAAAAACACATAAGAAAAACTCCATAAATAAAATCTCCACAAGAGTTTTGGAGGGTCAGGTAGTAGCAGTGGTCAGGAGTGTTAATCATCAGCTACATCCAATGCAGCACTCTGACCCTCCTGGAAAAAGGGACGTCAAGTTTATTATCCATACACTTGTTAACCTTGAAAACCAACTACTGCAATGCAGTCTCTATGCAGTTGCCCTTGAAAATGGTTTTGAATGTTCAGATTGCCACAGCATTCTGCACTATCTCTTGTGGAAGGTAGGCAGATACACAATGAGATCTCCTGGTAGGAGGTCATTCCTCAAAATTGAAGTCACCACAGAGCAGACCCTGCTCCTAGCAATATTACTTGAATGTGTATCTTCCTCCTGGCTTTTGGCCAATTAAAGCAGCTGTGGTGCATAAGGAATTGCGGGTTTAATTTTTCATGAGTATTACTCATGAGTATTACTCAGAGTATCCCATTGCGCTGTGGTAGACTTACCATATCCGAAGGCGGACAGGGTGCCTACATCCTTAAGGACTTGAGCCATTTTTAGAAGAGGGAAGTTGGACAGGTGCAGCTCATCATGGAAGGGTGCAACAAGCTGCACCTGCCCATCTTCCCTCATCTAAAATGGCTTAAGGCTTTAAGGGTGTAGGCACCTTGTCCCCTTCGGATATGGTAAGTCTACACTGTGGGATAGTTTGGGCTGGTTTTTAGCTTTGCTGCTGTTTTGCACTTTTAGGTGCATTTTTTAAAAACTGTTATGCATTTAGTTTAAGTTTTGGTTCTAAGTTGCCTTGAATTCTCTTGGAAAGCTGGGTAAAAATGTTTATTTTAAATATCCACCAAATAAGGCTGTAAGGCAGCAATAGGAGACAAACATAGTGCTAGCAATAGGAGGCAAAGCTAGTGCTAGCAAACAGTACAGAAACAAATGAACTATATTTAAGTTGGCTCACTTTCATGTTCATTGGGTCTCTTTGACCAAACCCTCCCTATCATGCTCACAAGTGACATTTTGACCCTTCAGACTTCTGGAGAAAGCAAAACAAACATAGGTTAGGAGATGTTTGTATGCTTCTTTCCCTGCCTAAAGCTGCAACCTCTTACCCCCCCCCCCAAAAAACTACAACCCATCTATCAATCACCAGGAGTGCAGCAGGCAAACAAGCCAAGGAGACAATGATGTTCTTTGCTGGGAAATGAGCATTCAAGGGTAAACAGCTGTCACTAGGGGGTAACTGAACAACAGTGAATGCTTCCACTACAATTTTATCCTGTTGCCAAGTCCCACCTTTAAAGAGAGCACCAACAATCAAAACAAGAAAAATACAGAGAACAGAGAAAGGGAACCTGACCTGCTGAACACAATTTACTATCTGCACACTGCAAAACATTTGAGCTTTTATGTCCTTATATCCCAAGACTACAGAGCAGGAGAAAAACACAGTTCTGAATGAAATACAGATGGTTCTTCATATCTTGAAGGATTTGCAGTAGAGCAGAACAAAAAAAATGGATCCATGAACCAAAGAAAGGGAATTAGAACATTGTAAAGTATCAATGATTCAAAATATAGATAGGCCAATTAATTCTTCTGAATACAGTAATACCTCCTATAACACTGTGGAGGTTCCTGGAAACTGCTGTGTGAAACAGTGCTATACAGGTGGGCCCCCATATCCGCTGGGGATATGTTCCAGACCCTCCGTGGATACTTGAAACCGTGGATAAGAGCGAACACCCCCTCCATGGTTTCCTGAGGGCCCCCCCACCCTGCCTCCCCTGCAGGCAGGCATGCTTGCCCCCCAGCTCTTATTTTTCTTTCAGCAAGCTTTGTTTCTTCCTTAAAACAAACAGAGAAGCAGCCTCCATTGCAGGCAAGTAGAACGAGACTAAGTCCTAGAGAGGCTCTGCAAGGTTTCTGTTAACCTTGCAGAGCCTCTCTAGTACTTAGTCTTGATCTAAGGTAAAAGTAAAGGTGACCCCTGACAATTAAGTCCAGTCGTGTCCGACTCTAGGGTGTGGTGCTCATCTCCATTTCAAAGCCGAAGAAGCCAGCGTTGTCCGAAGACACCTCCATGGTCATGTGGCCGGCATGACTCTCCTTGCCGCAGCGTGCAGCTGGAACACGGAGCGCTGTTTACCTTCTCACAAGCGGTACCTATTTATCTACTCACATTGACATGCTTTGGAACTGCTAGGTTGGCAGGAGCTGGCCAAGCAACGAGCGCTCACCCTGTCGCGGGAATCGAACTGCCGACCTTTTGATCGACAGCTTATGGTTCAGCGGTTTAACCCGCTGCACCACCCACTGGCCTAGTCTTGTTCTACTTGCCTGTAATAAGCAGCCTCTCTCCTGTTTCTTTAAGGAAGAAACGAAGCTTACTGGGAAAAAAATAAAAGCCTGGGGGGGTCCCCCCACGATCCGTGGATAACTGAAACCGTGGATAGCGAATCAGTGGATATGGGGGCCCACCTGTAGTAGCTAACTGTAAAGCCTGATTCACGTATGACAGTGTTGTCCCTGCTGTGCGCTTCACGGACCCGCTCTGCGCTGTATTTGCATATTCATCATGTAAAAGGACACCATTCCGGGGCTCCAACGCTTGAATCGCTGGAGATGGTTCGGTTCATCTTTGGCGGAGCTTTTCTCGTGGAGCTTGTGGGCGGGTTCACAGCGCTACTGCAGCCACCAATCGCGTGAGAGGGGGGGAGAGTGGTTGCATGCCAATCACAAGTAGCTCCAATCGCGTCGGAGGTTACAATTCCACTGCTCTTCCGAGAGGGAAACCCGCGAGGAGAGAGCAAGCCTCGTTATTGCAAAATGTCATTGCAAAACTCTCAAAATGTTCCCAGTTCATGCTGGGATAATGATATAAAATTTGTGGTTGAAGTAAGGGCAAGAACTTCCGAGAGGAAAAGGCAAGCAGAACAAGAGTTCTCAAGACGTCAGCCAATCAGAGCGCAGTTGTGTGTAACCAATCACAGCTGAGCTTTCTTAAGAAGGCGGGACAGCAGGAGGGAAGACAAGCAGAGCGACGCTCCCCCTGCTCCAAGCGCCTGATCACGCCTGATCAGCACGTACGCTGGACAGGGACAACGCTGTCATATGTGAATCAGGCTTAACACTGTGTTCTCATGCAGATGTGTTCACAGTGTACTTAGCAGTGCATTAGGTCGGACCCTGCTGCATAATTGACTACCATTGTCATTCTTCTACATGGCACAAGTGGAAGATGATGGGAAGAGCTCCTCCCAGCAGGATGAGCCAGTTTTGTGACTCATCCTTGGGAACTACAGGCTTCTTGTTGAAGGCGGCATCTAAGGGAAATTGCCTTGTTCATTGTTTCCTCTCCTGAAGCATTTCATAATAGCAAGCGATTGGCCCGATGCGCTCTCGTTGGTGCAGCACTAGCCAGAGTCTGACTGAAAGCACAGCGCAGACAGCTATCCTCTTCCACATCAAACTTTTGAATGCTTTTTAGGAATTTTAACCTTATTAAGTACGATTTAAAATTTTCATGGCCAGCAACAATCTTGAAACAATTTAAAATGGACGGGGGGAAAAGCCGTATCAAAAAACTTGTAAAACGATAAAAACAGTTTTTATCATTTTACAAGTTTTGTCATGGCTTTTTCCCCCCGTCCATTTTAAATTGTTCAAGGTTTAACACCCAAGACAAAGAGTGCTGTAATGAAACAGACATATTACTGTATTTGTGAGAGAGGCAGGCCAATGTTCTGTTTTCCTCTCCCACCTGCAATTTCTAGACTGCTACTTTAGCTCAAGACTGATAGCCAAACTGGATGACAGAGGGTAATCCACAATAAGATCTGCATTTTTTGAAAGCTTAAACCCAAGGCATCATTTTTTGTTTTAACATTTCCTCCATCCATGCCATTTTCCTCAGTCTACACTGGAACAAAATTTCCCAGTTTCTGGAGCTTGTTGGATGTGGCCTTCTCAGAACAGAAACGCCACAAAGACCCCCTGTATATGCTAGAACCAAGAGGAACAGAGACTCTCCAAATGCTCCACAGAACATTCTACCCTTGAATCCACTGAATCCAAGGAGCTGGGCATATACCACTTGTAACATGCCTGAGCACAGGAGCCACCATAATGGACCCAAATAACACAAAGGCCAAAGTGAAATGAAGCCAGACAGAAGCATCCATTTGAACAGGGGTGTCAAATGAATATAGCCCATGGTAGCTCTTTATCTGGTCCGCATGATAATTGGGCTCTCTCAGCACCACCATCAGCTGCACTCAGCAGCATTGGCAGAAGCAGCACTGCTGAAAGGGTGGTGCTGGGGGAGCCCAATTATCCACTTCTGCTAAAGTGTCACTGCCGAAAGAGTGACCTGCATGATAATTGGGCTTCTCAGCATTGCCCTTTTAGCAGCACTGCTTCTGCCAAGGCATCACTTTGCAGAGCACCTCTCAGCTGCTGAGCTGCGAAGTGATGCCTCAGCAGAAGCGGCACTGCTGAAAGCGTGGCCCACATGATAACTGGGCTCTCCTATATCTTGAAAATATGATCAAAATTTTCATATTTTTTCTTCAGTTATTGCAGCTAATGAGTTCCTAAGTGAGAAAAAAGTGCTTATTTCTGGTCATCACCTATTTAATGGACATCACTTCCAGCCCTCAGCAGGCACCATGCTTCTGCCAAGGCATCACTTTGCAGAGCACCTCTCAGCTGATGAGCTGTGACGTGACCTGCTAAAAATGAGTCTGACCACCCCTGCATGCTTGTCTGAAGCACAAGGTTTCCATTCACCAAACTCTGTTCCTGTGAACAAGACCTGACTTCAGTGCTTCCAGGATCAGGGCCTTCCCTGATGTACCAAGAAAAACAAGACTGCAATCACGATCATGGATCTCACACCACCATTTCTAATTTGGCCATGAATCATTCTGAATTGTCCAAGTTGAAAAGCAGTTCACGCAGCTCCTTTGTACACTAATTTAGGTAGGGGTGAACTCCAGCATTTATCAGTCACTTCCTCCTCCTTGGAATTTCAGCCACTGTACCACCTTTAAACTCCACAAGCGAACGTACAATTGCTTTATAGACAATTGCAGACAGAATTTCAGAGGGATTTCTTTCATGGCTAATTGCTTGGAAACCAGAACCATCTCTAGTCTCTTCTCTGCAGTAGAGAAGAAACAAGGATACAGCACGCAGTGAACTCTCACAACACTCTTAATCACTAAAAAGCTAATTCATACGATCACCCGATATACTTCAGAAAGAAAAATAATACAGTATAAATGAAAGATTAGAGGCTTTCTTCCAAATTTTAGAAACATTCATCCTGAAGCTTTCAAAACACCCCTGACTAACTGTAGTCAGGAGGGGCAGTTTACTGCAACTTTCACGTCCCTGGCCATCCTATCGGACAACCCAAGCACCTTGGCAGTAAAAGGCCACAGTGAAATGAAGTAGCAACCCCATTGCTAGATCCTAGCAGTAACAGCAACAGGGACACTAGATCTGGGGATCATTGAAGGTGGTATATCCAATAATCCAGGACTACCTTGGTCCTGACGGTGCCAGACTACTGGAGTTTTACTGTACATAATCTTTTGCAGTTCTTGTTGGGCATTCCACTTTAACCATGTTAAGACAGCGTCTGCTAAGAAGCTCCAATATCTAGAAGAGGTTTGGGAGGAGTTCCAGTGAATACAGGGAAAGACTTTTTCAGGCTCCACAGCTCCCTTTCCCTCCTAGCCCAAACTCTACAGCCCATAAACATCCCACTGTGTCTCAATCGCCATTCCTTTCTACTAATGCTCTGCTTTGCAATTGGGACAGATCAGCTCTCCTAGCGTGGGTGGCAGCGTCTCAAATAAGCTGTTTCTATTTCTGCTCATGATGAATAGTACAGTATCTAAGAAATTTGACCGATTAGATCAAATGAGCAAATTCACATAGTATGTATAATTTGCAGAATTTGGCTCTGCAGGTTACAGAAGTCTGACTCACTTGCAGATTCAGGGAGGATTCAAACAACTGGCTCTTTGGCTGCAATGTCTAGTTTGGTTACTCAATGTTATTACACAAAGGGGTTATTTTCAGATTTGCAATGCAACATAGTTAAGTAATATTTGCCTTGTATTGCAGTGGGATCCAAGAGCTTAAGAGACAGCCTGGAAGAGATTATGTCTATTTCTCAGTGTAATATGAAAAGAACAAGAAAGAGGTGAGAACAGGGTCAGATGACAATAATGCTCTACTACTGTAAAAAGTAAATAATCAAGAGCTAGGGATACAAAGAAACGTGACAAAGCTCCATTACATTCAAAGCTAACCTACAATAATGGTGGCAATTCCACAATGAAGAAGAGAAGGCACAAGAAAAAAAAAAACTTGGATATTTATAACCTGCCTATACTTTACACCAGGGGTTCTCAACCAGTGATGGGGACTCGAGTCAAATGACTCGACTCGCAAGTGTGACTTAGCCACTTTTTCCCTGACTCGTATTCGTACTTGTACTCGTGACCCACTGACTCGCACTCGTGACCCACGGGACTCGTACTTGACTTGCACTTGTGGGGGTAACGACTTGCCATTTCCAAGTCATTTTCCTTTAATGGCCAGCATCAATGCAGGCAGGCGCAGTGGAGACCTCGGAGGAGGAGGGCAGCAGGGAGGAAGGGTTTTCAAGGGGGTGGGAAAGCAAGCCTGGCTCTGAGTCCCCCCCTTTTGTTGCTGTTTGTTTGGCATTGGCCACAACTCCGAGCGCGAGGGGTGGGGAGGAGTGAGGGAAGGCGAAGCTGCCGCAGCAGTTCCTCCTCATTGACCAAAACTCCGAGCCCAAGGGATGGTCGACTCAGCAAGGGGAAGGTGCAGGGAGGAAATAATAAATGGTTTGAATGTAAGACACGCTTGTTTTTCCCAAACCAGATGGGTGGTGACAAGACTGAGAGGTGAGGGAAAGGGCATAGGGGGAGCCAAGTGAGTGCTTTAAAAGTCTCAGAGGTCCCCACACACACCCCACACACAGACACCCACCCACCCCATTTTCAGGGGGAAAAGCAATTTTCCCCAAAGTGACTCGACTCGTGACTTTGTGACTCGTGGTTTCTGGCCTTACTCGTGCTCGACTCGCACTCGTGCAAAAATGACTCGCACTTGACTCGTACTTGCCCAAAAATGTTGACACTGACTTGCACTCGGACTCGCACTCTTGCAAAAATGACTCGTACTCGCACTCGCGACCTAGTTACTTAGATACATCACTGTTCTCAACCAGTGGTACTTCAGCTAACTGCTGCTGGCTGGAACCCCGCTCCGACGCAGTACTTTCAGCACTGCATTTTCACTCCTGAGCGTTTTCACTCTCAAAGGCTCCTGCCTTTGGCCAAGCCTCTCTGGAATGCTGAGAAGGGCCCCTCCCACCCGCCCAGAGCATCCTACCTGCATTTCTGGCCTCTGAAAACCTGGGAGTAACTGGTGATGATGTCAACACCAGTCACTTACATAGCAGGAGAGTGGCACCAGAGGTGGTACTCAGCTGGAAAGGGGTTGAGAACCCCTACTCTACATGCTTCTAGGTTCCATCTAGATTCTAGAACATACCATGCAATCTAGTAAACCCCTACAATGCAACTGCATTTCAAACTCATTCCAGACGGATATGCACATGTGTGTGCATGCACATGTACACAACCTCCTTGAGAATTTAGGATCAAGCATTTGTTAACTACGATACTCATTCAACAAAGCACACTACCCACACACAAATATTATACCCTCCCACACCACAACAAGGCCAGTTTGGTACTGGAGAACATTGCTATAGTAAGGGAGAACATTGGCAAGGGAGTACATTGCTATAGTAGTGGGTATAATGGAAACCTGGTAGAACAGAGAGAACCAGTGGCATACAGTTATTCAGGATATAAACTCTATAGAAAAGACAGGGAGGGGTGTGTTGGAGGTGGCGTAGCACTGTATGTCAATGAGGGTATAGAACATGGGTGTCAAACTCATTACATACAGCAGGCCAAATAGCATTTATGGCACCTGCGGAGGGCCGGAAGTGACATCATTAAGCAGGAAGTGATGTCATTAAGCAGGTGATGAAAAGACTAGAAATAAGCACTTTGTTCTCATCTAAGAACTCGTTGGCTACAAATGGTAGAAGAGAAAATATGCAAGTCTTGATTAGAGTTTCACGATATGGGAGAGCCCAAATATCACGTGGCCCACCCTTTCAGTGGTGCTGTTTCTGCCAAGGTGTCACTTCACAGCTCAGCAGCTGTGCTCTGCAAAGTGACTCTTCATAGAAGCACCGCTGAAAGGGCATCCTGCATGATAAATAAGCTTTCCCAGGGCCTCAGCAGTCTCCCTTCTCCCTTTCTCACCCCTCTTAATCTACCCCTCTCCCTGTACTGTTCCTCGCCTTCCGAGGCCTCCTTCCATCTGTCCCTCCCAGCACCTCGGCAGAAACCGTGCCACTGAAAAGGCAGCCCAAATGACAATTGAACTCTCCCAGTGCTGTCCTTTCAGCAGTGCTGCTGAAAGCAGCTGATGATGGTGCTGTGAGAGCTTACTTATCACGTGGGCCAGATAAAGAGTGCCCGTGAGCCGTATCTGGCCCACAGGCCTTATGTTTGACACCCCTGTCAAGTACATAGAAGAATAAAGCTTGCTGAAAGAGAATCAGCATGGTTTCAGCAAATACAAGTCTTGCCTAACCTTTCAGAGTTATTTGAGAAAGTCAACAGGCATGTGGATAGAGGCAATCCAATTGACAATGCATATTTGGATTTTGAAAATGTTTCTGATGATGTCCCTCACCAGACTCTTGAGTAAACCTAGCAATTATAGAATAAAATGCTATGTCCTTTTATGGTTTGGTAACCTGTTAAAAGAACAGGAAGCAGAGAGGAAGAATACAAGGGCAATTTACAAAGTGGAGGGAAGTACAAAATGGCGTTCCCCAAGAATAATAATTATTTATCTAATAAATAAATGCCTCATCATTAGACATTTGTCAGATTCATGAGACCACACAAACAAAATGTGTGCCCACACAGATGTCACACGGGTCATTCCAATGTCAAATCAACCAATGAAAAATCCATTTTGGAACTTGATGTCACGGATTTTGTTCATTTCTGGTACATTTCTACCTTACCATGAGATGTTTAAAAGTTTTTTTTCAGATTTTTTTGTCCATCCGTTTTTGAGATATTGAATTTTCAAAATTGCTTAAAAATGCCAACATTCACTTGTCACCATACCGTGAAATGCCATTTACAAGATAATGATGAAAGCTACAGATATGCAACAGGTGTCATTTTAAAGCTTATGAATAGGGCTTTCATTTGGTATACAACATGACAATTGCAAATTTTCAAGAAATTCAAAAATATTCAAATATTAATTTTGAATTTTTGGAATTTTTTTAAAATTTTCAAAAAAATCACACTTAAAGGTTTATTAACCCAGTGCCCCCTTTTTCTTAAAGAGTTGCAACAGTTTTTTGACCACTTATTCTCCTCGATATTTCAAATCATGTAATTATCAAACAGTTAATGAATTAAACTTGTTGTTCAGTCGTTAAGTCGTGTCCGACCCTTCGTGATCCCATGAACCATATCCCGCCAGGCCTTCCTGTCCTCCACTATTTTCCTGAGTTCGCTCATTTTCATTGCATCGGTGATGCTGTCTAACCATCTCATCCTTGGCCTTCCCCTTCTCCTTTTGCCTTCAATTTTTCCCAGCATCAGAGTCTTCTCCAGAGAGTCCTCTCTTCGCATTAGGTGGCCAAAATATTTGAGTTTCAGCCTTAGTATCTGTCCTTCCAGGGAACAGTCAGGGTTGATTTCATTTAGGATTGACTGATTTGATCTCCTAGCAGTCCAAGGGACTCTCAGGAGTCTTCTCCAGCACCACAGTTCAAAAGCATCTATTCTTCGGCGCTCAGCCTTCCTTATGGTCCAACTCTCGCAACCATACATTGCTACTGGGAACACCATTGCCCTGACTATATGAACTTTTGTTGGCATGGTGATATCTCTGCTTTTTATTATGCTGTCTAAGTTTGCCATAGCTTTCCTTCCAAGGACTAAGCGTCTTTTAATTTCATGGCTGCTGTCTCCGTCTGCAGTGATCTTGGAACCCAAAAAAGTAAAATTTGTTACTGCTTCCATTTCTGCCCCTTCTATTTGCCAGGAATTGATGGACCCAGATGCCATGATCTTAGTTTTATTAATGTTGAGTTTCAAGCCAACTTTTGCACTCTCCTTTTTCACCCTCATCAAGAGGCTCTTTAGTTCTTCTTCACTTTCTGCCATTAGGGTGGTATTGTCTGCATATCTGAGGTTGTTGATATTTCTCCCGGCAATCTTGATTCCGGCTTGCGATTCATTCAGCCCTGCATTTCTCATAATGTACTCTGCATATAAGTTAAATAGGCAGGGTGACAATATACCTTGCCGTACTCCCTTCCCAATTTTGAACCAGTCGGTTGTTCCATGGCCGGTCCGAACTGTTGCTTCTTGACCCGCATAAAGGTTTCTCAGGAGACAGGTAAGGTGGTCTGGTACCCCCATCTCTTTAAGAATTTGCCACAGTTTGTTGTGATCCACACAATCAAAGGCTTTTGCGTAGTCAATGAAGCAGAAGTAGGTGGTTTTTTAGAACTCTCGGGCTTTCTCCATGATCCAGCGCATGTTGGCAATTTGATCTCTAGTTCCTCTGCCTCTTCGAAACCCAGCTTGTACGTCCGGTAGTTCTCGGTCCACGTACTGCTGAAGCCTAGCTTGTAGGATTTTGAGCATAACCTTGCTAGCATGTGAAATGAGTGCAATTGTGCGATAGTTTGAGCACTCTTTGGCACTGCCCTTCTTTGGAATTGGAACATAAACTGACCTTTTCCAATCCTTTGGCCACTGCTGAGTTTTCCAAATGTGTTGGCATATTGAGTGCAGCACTTTCACAGCATCATCATTTAGGATTTTAAGTAGCTCAGCTGGGATATTATCATCTCCACTAGCTTTGTTGTTAGTGATGCTACCTAAGGCCCACTTGACTTCACTCTCTAGGATGTCCGGCTCTGGGTCAGTGACCACACCAGCGTGGTCATCAGGAACATTCAGATCTTTCTTGCATAGTTCTTCTGTATATTCTTGCCATCTCTTCTTAATCTCTTCTGCTTCTGTTAGGTCTCTGCCTTTTTTGTCCTTTATCATGCCCATCTTTGCACAAAACGTTCCCTTGATATCTCCAATTTTCTTGAAGAGATCTCTAGTCCTCCCCATTCTGTTGTTTTCCTCGATTTCCTTGCATTGTTCATTTAAGAAGGCCTTCTTATCTCTCCTTGCTATTCTCTGGAAATCTGCATTCAGTTGTTTATATCTTTCCCTTTCACCTTTGCTGAATTAAACCTTTGAATTAAACTTAATAAGGACTAATAAAGCAGCTTCACAACAAAAATGTCCTAGAAAGCTTCACTAAAAACACACTGTCCACATGAACTGAATTGCATACACAGAGAGCCAGACCACAACTAAGCTGACTGGAAGGTGGGAATATAGGCACAAAATAGGCACATGTTTTGAACAGTTCCTTTGCCAAGATAGTCTGTGCTTTGAGGTGCTTTCCCCCCACACACACACACCTCGCTCTCTGTAAAAATCCTGTTATAAATTTTTGGATTCATTTCAGTTTACCACATAATTTTATCAATGTAAATTGTAGAAAAATGGACTTGAGGGGTTTAATTCCTTGTCACTGCCAACAAGAAATGATACCATTTTTGTATGATACCATTGAGATACCATCTTGATATTTTGACTGATTGACTACAAGACATATACCTTTAAGTGTGATTTTTTTTGAAAATTAAAAAAAATAATTTTCCAAAAATTCAAAATTAATATTTGAATATGTTTTGAATTTCTTGAAAATTTACAATTGTCATGTTGTATACCAAATGAAAGCCCTATTCATAAGCTTTAAAATGACACCTGTCGCATATCTGTAGCTTTCATCATTATCTTGTAAATGGCATTTCACAATATGGTGACAAGTGAATTTTGGCATCTTTAGGCAATTTTGAAAATTCAATATCTCAAGAACGGATGGACAAAAATCTGAAAAAAAATAATTTTTAAACATCTCATGGTAAGGTACAAATGTACCAAAAATGAACAAAATCCATGACATCAAGGTTTCATGCATTGAGTGACCCACAACACATTCATCAATGAATGCACCCAGCAAACGTTTAAACAGTGCTTCTAAAATTCCCTCCATTTACTGTACCGCTGATGTCAATTTCATTTTAAAAATTGAGCTAGTTACAGTGGTCTTTTCAACTTTGAAGAATCTCTCCACTAAAAATATCATCAACTAAGGCAGGGTTGACACCTCTTGACCATCTCCAGAAAGTTGTTTTCCTTATTTCCCCATGTTTACTTGTCACAAAGTCTTTTCACAGAAAAATACTTTTCAGTGGCAAACTCTGGTCAGTGTCTACTAAGTGAACAAGACTGACACAGCATATGGAATATATAAATACATTATATAATTTATATACAAGTATATATACTTGTATGTATAAGCGGGTGGCGCAGTGGGTTAAACCACTGAACCATGAGCTGTTGATCAAAAAGGTCGGCAGTTTGAATCCGTGCGACGGCTCCTGCCAACCTAGCAGTTCGAAAGCAAGAAATTGTAAGTAGATTAATAGGTACCGCGTCAGCGGGACGGTAACAGCGTTCCATGCGCCTCGGTGTTGAGTCATGCCGGCCACATGACCATGGAAACATCTTCAGATAGCGCTGGCTCTTCGGCTTTGAAACGGAGAGGAGCACCGCTCCCTAGAGTCGGACACGACTGGACTTAATTGTCAAGGGATACCTTTACCTTTTTATATATCCATACATCTATACATAGATGAATTATTTAAGAGATCCTCAATATAACTCTAGGTTCTTTGGCAGGTTAGCAAATATCAATATCATACATGTTTTGCCTTTAAAAGAATGCAGTAATAATAAAGCACTATCCTACATCAAATGGAACAAAAAGGCTGTCAAAACAGGGAGAAGAAAGGAACAGCTGCAATAATGTCCCCTCCCACACAAACACCAATGCCTTCAGCTTTTGCCTACTCAAAGCGCAGAGAATAAATACATGCTCTTATAGGATCAGTTATATAAAAAACTTCCCGTCTCTCCAACACTTATATAGAATATCAGAAGAAAGCTCAGCTAAAATTAGATCTTTGCAGGGTTCACGCAGCACGTATTACCAGTAAGGTGGCAGTTACTTCTATCAATAGCTGAATCTGCTCATTGTCTGATCGCTACAGCCTCAAGGTTGTTCTGTTCTGTTCTGTTCAATCGCACTCCTCACTTGCCTGGGAATCTATGTTTAGCATGTTCTAATCTGTCTTCTTCACTTTTACGAAACTACAGCATTTCTAACAAAAATTAAATGCCCCATTGCTGCCTTTATTGTTACACTAAAGAAATTGCCACTAAAGAAAGATGCTGTGGGAGAACATGCAGTAAAACTACAAGATTTAAGAGATCAGTACAAGAAGATCCTGCTCTCTCACCACTCTAAGCAAGAACAAGGACTGTGCTGTATTTTAGTAAGTTCATACTGAAATGACAAGATGCTATATGCTCTAAGAACACACACTTCATTCTTCCTTTTAAAAAAAGAAACCAGGTTCTTCAAGTTGTCATCTGTGCAATCCCAGAAAAAAGATCTGCACCAGCATCGAGCAACCTTGGCAACTTCTAGAACTTTTGAATCAAGGAACTGGCACTCGCCCCTTTCCTTAAAGAGGCAGTGTCATCTGCCTAAGGGGCTGGAGAAGTGCCTCCCTGCTCAGATCCTTCTAACTGCTTTGAAGGATGGGTGGGAAGCACAAGTACACAGATGACCTGTTAGGCCAGGGAAAGGAACTCGGAGAAGGCAGGCTGGCCAAGGGGATTAGCACCTACTGGTTAACATCATACACCCATTCCTGCTCTCCATTTTCCCTTTACTGAATCATCAGCTGAACGGGAGAAGAAATTGGTAGTTTCTATCCATTGCCACCATCCCAGACTAGAGACCAGGCAAGGGGGGGGGGCTGTCTGGGAAAAACCCACCTTCTGCCCAGGAGAGCACAGAATCCGCCTAGAAGAGAGCAAGTTCTCCATCACTCAGGATTCAGAGATATTCCCCAGGTTCACTGGTTCTGGACTATGTTAGTTCTACTCCTTTCATTGAGAAAAATATGAAAACTTAGTCCACCTAGCTGCATATAAGTGATCTGTTGTTGACGTGTCAGTAGGACATTTTCAATTTCCAGACAGAAAGCTTGAGTGTGTTATCTTCCAGACTGTTGTACAGAGAGTATGTTCTGGTGCCAAATCCTCCCCTTGTTCTAGGGCAGGAGTTCTCAACCTTTGGAGGCCCGGGTACCCCCTATCATGGTTCAATTTTCTGAAGTACCCCCTGCTAATTAATTGGATCAATCAATCAATTAGCTAATTGATCATTAAATAAAAAGTACTAAAACAATTTTAAATGTGAAAAAGTCTTAGTGTGTGTGTGTGTGTGTGTGTGTGTGTGTGTGTGTGTGTGTGTGTGTGTGTGTGTGTGTGTGTGAGAGAGAGAGAGACAGACAGACAGACAGACAGACAGACAGACAGACAGACAGGGGGGATTGCATTTAAGTTCTAATTAACAAGTAACTACCGATTGATACTGATAGCGTACTTGGATCGTGCAGACCTGGCCACAGTGACCCATGCCCTAGTGACATCTAGACTAGATTACTGCAATGCGCTCTACATGGGGCTGCCTTTGAAGACTGTTCGGAAACTGCAACTAGTGCAGAATGCGGCGGCCCGGGTGGTTGCCGGGGCTTGTCGGTTCGACACAGTCGGACCGTTGCTTTGGCGGCTACACTGGCTACCGGTTTGGTTCCGGGCACAATTCAAAGTGCTAGTTTTGACTTTTAAAGCCCTTAACGGCTCGGGTCCAGGGTATTTGAGGGACTGCCTCCTTCCTTATAAGCAGACCCGTACTCTGAGGTCATCAGGGGGGGCCCTGTTGACCATGCCGCCATTGGCGGAATTGAGGGGGATGGCGGCGCGGAGTAGGGCCTTCTCGGCGGTGGCGCCCCAATTGTGGAATTCCCTCCCCTTGGAATTAAGAACGACTCCCTCTTTAGAGGCCTTTCGGTGGGGCCTTAAGACGTTTTTATTCAGGACTGCTTTTAATGTCTGACATGGTGGGCTGACCTTTTAACAAATGGTTTTAATATATGTAAATGCTGGTGACCCACTGGGGTTGTTTATTTTTAATCTTAAGTGTTTTAATTAATTTTAATGTGTTTAATTAACTGTTTTAATGTATTTATATGTATTTTAATATGTTGTAAGCCGCCTTGAGTGCCCTCGGGAGAAAGGCGGGCTACAAATTCCTAAAATAATAAATAATAATAAATAATAAGGGGCAGGCTCTGGTGTACCCCCTGCCATTGGTCTGCGTACCCCTAGGGGTACTCGTATCACAGGTTGAGAACCTCTGTTCTAGGGGATCACAAGAGATGCTGGGATCATTTTCTGGCCACCAGCTAAAGAACAGAAAACCACAGCTGACCAGGGCCAGTGCAGTGCTATGAGGATACAGCCTGTATTGTCCCACTGAGTCTTAGCCAAGATCCTCTGGAGAAAAAGAGGCATCTTAAACAAGTTATCGAGAAAGTGATGTCTGTCAACCACCTTCCCGAACATGCTCTGAGTAAAAATGAACACACAAACACACATAGGTATTTTCCTGGGTAGCAAAGAGATCAACCTGTGAATTCCGGCAGGAGGTCTAGTTCAGTTGGTAGAGTTACTGCCTCGTAAGCCTGAAGATCTATGAACTGCAGTTCGAGACATGCCACGGACAAAAAGCTGTGAAACCCTCTGTGAGGAGAGATAAAGCTGCCAACTGCTTCAGCAGAGCGTAGAAGACCAGTGAGAGGCCAGACTGAGAAGGAAACCATATAGAATGAAGTTGTTCGTGAAAGATTGAGCATTTATATATAATTGTAAAAATCCCTATTAGGGGGTTTGGGAAAACCTGGCCATGTAAACCGCCTTGGATTAAAGTCAGAGGAGAAATCCAATGACCAAGAAAGGCATTATATTATATTATATAATTCCCGCAGCAGTGGAAAAGAGTGCCCTAACACCTTTCCTGACAGGGACCATTCAAGAGTTACCTGACCTGTTCAATTTATGGCAACCTTACTATGACCAGCAGAATTTAGTCCCATTCTGGAGGCACCAATGTCAGTCAATAGGCACTGCTTACTCACGACTGATGACTGTAATAATTCTCAGGCTTTTTTGTCATTTTACCACACAGTAGTCTAAGTAGCAGCAATTGCAGAATACTGTAGTTTGCTTCAAATAAAAAGTACCTATCTACGCTTGCAAGATTGGATGGAATGCAGTGATTAGCTGGTAGCACAACCTGCACACTTTTTAAACATCAGCATTTTGTTTAGTCAAGATTTAATTTTCTTCTAGAAGATTTCAAAGTTTAATTATTTCTCCTTCAGTACAGAATACAAAAATAGTTGTAAATTGTGCATAAAAACTCCAAAAATAGCAAAGCATGGATGTACCCTGAACTCTCAAACAAGAGTTACCATTATACAGTTGTCTATAAAAACAATGATTTTTAAATACTGCCAATAAAATTCATTAAAATAACTGGCTCCTCATATATTTCCTGGAGCAGGAGAACATGAAGTACTGTAGCTAGAGCAGGGTAGAGCCCAACAGTAGATCTACCACTTTTGAATCCAGGCTTCCCTGGACATCAAGGAGATCTACTTGCAGAAGCAGACTTCTGAACACTTACTGGATTGGGATTACTCTGTGGGATTAATTGGAGATACATTCAAACCTGCATCTTAGTGCAGTTGCTTTCAGGGCACACATTCCAGTGTGCATCCCCATCAACATTCTGGGACAACTAGTCGTATGTAAATACTGTTTTTCAACACAACTACAGTTAGACAGGGGTGATCAACCTTTTTTTAAACATACACACACACACACCCCTACAAACAATCTAAATTCTTCACTTTCACCTGCCCTACATAGGAGGTAGTGCAAAGAAAGGAAGCCAGGAGCACTGGAGCCGGTGGAGGTGGGGTGGAAAGCTAAGTTCTGCAGCTTACCGCCCCACCGTTACTCTCCTGCACGAGGCGCCCCGCCCCCCGTCATAGGAGCCCATCAGCGGAGAGAAAGCAACGTGCAGGAGAGTCCCTGTGCGTTGCTTTCTCTCCGCTGACGGGCTCCTACGACGAGGGGGCGGGGTGCCTCTTGCAGGAGAGTAACGGTGGGGCGGTAAGCTGCAGAACTTAGCTTTCCACCCCATCTCCAGCGATGCCAGTGGCCAGGAGTGAACATGTGACTGGGAATAGGGAGAGAATGCTGGAAAGGCAAGATTTTTTTTAATTAAAAAATAAGTTTGTACCACATTTTAGGCACTATATTCTATACTTCTTACCGTTAATTTGATGTAAATTCAGATTTGCTTGATAAAGCTGCCTGAACTACATCCAGTTTCTTGCTTATACAGTCATGGAAGCCACCACAAGACAAATGCAATGATGCTCTTTTATCTTTTAAAGACAGCCTTTATTCCATCAAAGTGAAGATGGCTTTGTTGATTTGTCCAAATATTACCCATTATGGACAGTACGTGTTCCGTATAGCTACTGCCAACATACACTGACATTATATACTGTTCAACATAATGTTGATCATGTAATGTTCAATGTAATGTAATGTTGTTCATAATAAGTTCATGTAACTCTTGGGCAGAAGAGTCTGGCTCAGTTGGGAGAGCTGCTGCCTTCAAACCCGAAGACCGGTGAACTTGATAAGTTCGAGACACGCCGCTGGCAAAAAGCTGTGAAAGCCTCCAGGAGGAGAGATAAGAGCTTCCAGCTGCGTCAGTCGAGGGTGGAAGGCGCCAGCCAGCAGAATTGTCAGACTGTAAAAAAGATAGCACCTGGAAAGTAGCCGTTCATGAAAGATTGGACATATATATATATATATATATATATTGTAGAAACCCCCAAGGGGGGTTAGGACAGCCTGCCCATGTCCCATGTACACCGCCTTGGATTAAAGTCGGAGGAGAAATCCAATGACCAAGAAAGGTGGTATATAAATACTGTATATTATATTATTATTATTATTATTATATTAAATATTTGGTACAGAGTCAGCTGCACATTTTTGCCAACAGTAGCTTCCTATCCTTACATGAACTTTCAACTGCAGTCATAGACAACACACATTCGTGCACAAGCACACTCTGAATTCAATTTCTGCAAGATGCCTGCCCCACCTCCACGAGGTGACTGGTGCTGTAAGATCCAAATATTTTTAAGGTGCAGGTCAGCTGTGGAGAAGAAAGGTGTTGGTGCCCTTTGGGGAAATGGTAAGAGAAGGAGTGTGGGGTCCCAATGATAGCCCCTTACCCACAAAAAACCTAACTTAAATAGCTTTTAAAAAGCTATTAAGTTCATAGTGGATGGGTCAATTAGTTATGATAGCTAAATGGACCTTCAAGTTCAGAAGCAATATACAGTACCTCTGAACACAAGACGATAGGGATGAACAAGAGGAGAAGGCTACTGCCTTGTCCTTCTTGTAAGCTTCCAAGAAGAAGGCTTGTCACGGCTGGAAACAGAATGCTGGACTAGAAGGCATTTTGAGCTCATCACTAAGGTTCTCATTATGTTCTTAACCTGTAACTGACCCCAAGAGGAGAGAGAGAGAGAGAGAGAGACACACACACACATACTGTGGCTGGATTGGTTTGGGCAGTGTCTTCTCTGCTTCATCCTCCTTAGCTGTAACTTGACTCACCCAGGACTTATGCTGTCATGTTTCATCTTTCTCTCTCAGACCACAGAGCTAGACTCCCAAGCAGAATGGCATGAACACAAACCCTGTGTGAGTCAAGTGACAGCAGAAATGGGGGGGGGGGGGGAGAGAGAGAGAGAGAGAGAGAAGAAAGGGAAAAGCATGCCCTAGCCTTCCTTCTGTTCCAGTCATCCCTGTCTCCCCCCCCCCCGACATGGCTCACGGGGGGGGGGGTGTCAAACAGCAGCAGAGGATGACTGGACAGAGAAAACAGTGCCTCAATGAAAGCAATTTGTTCTCTCCCAAAGCCACTCTCAAATGTTAAGCATCCAGATACCAAACACAGATCTTCAGCTCCCATACAATCCTAGGTAACCACTCTGATCAGCAGTCTGGCAGCAGTACCAGAAATGTTGGTTTAGATTGTGGCAATTTATTCAGTATTCCAATTCTGAATGTATAATTCAGCCCCAACTATTAAAGATAAAGATAAACCATTCTACTACTGAATGTCATTTATTATTCTGCCCTATCTGGAAGTCTAATTGAAGCATGTGATAAGGAAAGGAACACAAAATACTCTGCCATATTTTCAGTTACTACTCCCATTTTATATGTGATGAATTCCGAGATGGAAAGACAATGGCTTGTTCAACATTCAACTGCACTATTTTCTTTATTTATTTAATGCCACACAGCACATGCCTTTTTAAAGAATAAAATAAATGATTTTTTATAAAATAGCAAGACAACCATGCTTTCATATTCTAGGGGAATTGTCTTTTCCTCCCTAACAGCACAATCCTATACAAGTGCTGTATAGCAAGTCATGTTCTGTTCATTGGAGCTTAGCCCCAGATACGTATGTTTAGGATTGCAGCTGACTTCTGAAATTTACTTCTGAAGAGGTATGCATAGGATTGCACTGCATAGCTAGGTTAAAATATCTATGTTATTAATAAATAAGATACCCGTTTATTAATTGTAGTGCCATTGTTAAAAGAAAAATGGGTACATAGCTTAAAATGTACAAGACAAACTGCAGTATATGTGAACACTGGCTAGACTACAAATGATAATAAAATATTAGGTCTCACAATTAATTTGAGAGCTACTGTTATGCAACTGAATACCCTGCATTATACTTAAAAAATCACACACATATATAGCTGAACCAGAAAGATACAATCATAGCTGAGGAATTAACTTCTGTAAAACAGGAAGCTCAAATTTCACTTATCATGCAATACTACTTCCAGCTCTATTTTTCCAGCTAGTTCCATCCCTTAGCTAGGAAAGTCATTGTCCAGATACCAAAATATTAAAGAGATATTACAAATGCAGGCTGTAACAGAACACAGGTGCGCATGCACAGCGCAAGCATCATATCCTGGCCAAGAGATCTTTCGTATTACAAGCTCGTATTACCCTCTCAACTCCAAAAAGAATGGCACCCTCAAAAAGGTGGGCCATGTGAATAGAGAACCAAAGTCGCTCTAAAACTCTACTTTAATCAATCATGCTCCTTAATTCTTCAGCTGCAAGAGGGAAAAAATATCTGTGTGAAACTGGTGCCCATTCTGTGAAGGACTGTGAAGCTGGAATATTCTGAAATATCAGCTGTCCAACTCTTATTTAAAATATTTTTATTACTTGAAATTATTATTAGAATCATCCTATGGGTTGGCCATTTTTAAAAATGAGGAACAATCCTGCAAAATAAGGGTATCACAAATAACTACCCTGCATAATTCAGATAAGTAGAAACAGCCTCCTCGTCTTCAAGAGGCAGACCTTTTATCCTCCTGTCATCTCAACTGTCAGTCCCCTAGGCTACAATCCATACACAAAGACAGAAAAAGTGCCAGCAAATTTAAGTTGCTGGTCCCTGCCAGTAAAAACAAAATCAATAGCTGAAATCCTGATATTCTCCCGCCCAAGTTCAACTTGTTGCAAAAGACCTTGCTCTGTGCAGCAACCAAATACCTGCATGGTGAGCTGTTATACAGATAAGCAAAGCAGACACCCTGCGAAAATTCAAAAGAAAATGAACAGTGATCCACTTGGAGACTGAATGCTGGAGAAAATATAGCAAGCAGGACACATTTCTCAGACATCCAGGGATTCACTGTTAAGTTATTTTCATATCATAAGACAAACACATAAAACATGCCACTTTGGGGTAGGAGATGCATGCTGCTCCAGGGTTCAACCCACTAGTGCAAACAAAGATAATGTATGGGGCATGATTTCACAGTGAGGAGTAGGCCAGCATGTCATAATCAGATTGACTGGGATAGTAAAAGCTACACTGACCACCCAAAAAACCCCATTGGCACACAGTACGAGAGATCAGAGATTACACTGAAATTTGAATCTTCAAAAGGCAGACTCTTGATGTAAGATCAAAATACACATGATGCTAGGAGGTCCAGGATTTAAGTGTGTAAATAAGCTTAAGTGAGGAATAAAGACGTAGGGGTTGGGGTGGGTGAAGTCTGATGACAAACACAGTCTGTAGGAAATAGCACTTCTTCACCCAGCACCACTCCTGAAATTCAATTTGCAGTTCTCAAAGTCTGCATTTTTTTAAAGAATCCAAACAGAGATGGAAGAACGTTCACCATTCACCAATCTCCCAATGTTGCATAACATTTGGTCCTGTGGACCTTAATCATCAAAGGGGCAGAATTTACAGGAGAGAGATAAGGACACAGAGAAGGTCATGCTTTCCGCACATGCATGCATATTTTCTTCTAGTCATTTATCATAGTTAATCTACATAGTCTACAACTACTTCAAAACTCTTTGGATTTTTGCACTGATCTACATTTCTAATGTACCCAAAAAAGATGTCCTTTACATCATAGGAGACTGGAATGCTAAAGTCGGAAATCAAGAAATAAACGGAACAACAGGCAAGTTTGGCCTTGGAGCGCAAAATGAAGCAGGGCAAAGGCTAACGGAGTTCTGTCAAGAGAACACGCTGGTCATAGCAAACACTCTTTTCCAACAACACAAGAGGCGACTCTACACATGGACATCACCAGATGGTCAATACCGAAACCAGATAGATTATGTGCTTTGCAGCCAAAGATGGAGAAGCTCTATACAATCAGTAAAAACAAGACCTGGAGCTGACTGTGGCTCAGATCATGAGCTTCTTATTGCAAAATTCAGACTTAAACTGAAGAATGTAGGGAACACCACTAGACCAGTCAGATATGACCTAAACCATATCCCTTATGAGTATACAGTGGAGGTGAAGAATAGATTTAGGGCATTAGACCTGGTAGACAGAGTGCCTGAAGAACTATGGACGGAAGTTCGTAACATTGTACAGGAGGCAGCAACTAAAACCATCCCAAAGAAAAAGAAATGCAAGAAAGCAAAGTGGCTGTCAGATGAGGCTTTACAAATAGCTGTGGAAAGAAGGAATGCAAAAAGCAAGGGTGAAAGGGAAAGATATAAACAACTGAATGCAGAGTTCCAGAGAATAGCAAGGAGAGATAAGAAGGCCTTCTTAAATGAACAATGCAAGGAAATCGAGGAAAACAACAGAATGGGGAGGACTAGAGATCTCTTCAAGAAAATTGGAGATATCAAGGGAACGTTTTGTGCAAAGATGGGCATGATAAAGGACAAAAAAGGCAAGGACCTAACAGAAGCAGACGAGATTAAGAAGAGATGGCAAGAATACACAGAAGAACTATACAAGAAAGATCTTAATGTTCCTGATGACCACGCTGGTGTGGTCACTGACCCAGAGCCGGACATCCTAGAGAGTGAAGTCAAGTGGGCCTTAGGTAGCATTACTAACAACAAAGCTAGTGGAGATGATAATATCCCAGCTGAGCTACTTAAAATCCTAAATGATGATGCTGTGAAAGTGCTGCACTCAATATGCCAACAAATTTGGAAAACTCAGCAGTGGCCAAAGGATTGGAAAAGGTCAGTTTACGTTCCAATTCCAAAGAAGGGCAGTGCCAAAGAGTGTTCAAACTACCGTACAATTGCACTCATTTCACATGCTAGCAAGGTTATGCTCAAAATACTACAAGCTAGGCTTCAGCAGTACGTGGACCGAGAACTACCGGACGTACAAGCTGGGTTTCGAAGAGGCAGAGGAACTAGAGATCAAATTGCCAACATGCGGTGGATCATGGAGAAAGCACGAGAGTTCCAAAAAAACACCTACTTCTGCTTCATTGACTACGCAAAAGCCTTTGATTGTGTGGATCACAACAAACTGTGGCAAATTCTTAAAGAGATGGGGGTACCAGACCACCTTACCTGTCTCCTGAGAAACCTGTATGCGGGTCAAGAAGCAACAGTTCGAACCGACCATGGAACAACTGATTGGTTCAAAATTGGGAAGGGAGTACGGCAAGGCTGTATATTGTCACCCTGCTTATTTAACTTATATGCAGAGTACATTATGAGAAATGCAGGGCTGAATGAATCACAAGCCGGAATCAAGATTGCCGGGAGAAATATCAACAACCTCAGATATGCAGACGATACCACCCTAATGGCAGAAAGTGAAGAAGAACTAAAGAGCCTCTTGATGAGAGTGAAAGAGGAGAGTGCAAAAGTTGGCTTGAAACTCAACATTAATAAAACTAAGATCATGGCATCGGGTCCCATCAATTCTTGGCAAATAGAAGGGGCAGAAATGGAAGCAGTAACAGATTTTACTTTTCTGGGCTCCAAGATCACTGCAGACGGAGACAGCAGCCATGAAATTAAAAGACGCTTACTCCTTGGAAGGAAAGCTATGGCAAACTTAGACAGCATAATAAAAAGCAGAGATATCACCATGCCAACAAAAGTTCGTATAGTCAGGGCGATGGTGTTCCCAGTAGCAATGTATGGTTGCGAGAGTTGGACCATAAGGAAGGCTGAGCGCCGAAGAATAGATGCTTTCGAACTGTGGTGCTGGAGAAGACTCCTGAGAGTCCCTTGGACTGCTAGGAGATCAAATCAGTCAATTCTAAATGAAATCAAGCCTGACTGTTCCCTGGAAGGACAGGTACTAAGGCTGAAACTCAAATATTTTGGCCACCTAATGCGAAGAGAGGACTCTCTGGAGAAGACTCTGATGCTGGGAAAGATTGAAGGCAAAAGGAGAAGGGGAAGGCCAAGGATGAGATGGTTAGACAGCATCACCGATGCAACAAACATGAAAATGAGCGAACTCAGGAAGATAGTGGAGGACAGGAGGGCCTGGCGGGATATGGTTCATGGGATCACGAAGGGTCGGACACGACTTAACGACTGAACAACAACAACAAAACATTTCTAAAGCATGCCTTGACATAGTATGCATTTTGCACCTTGAAGTTCCAGTAAAGTGACTTCACCCAAATGAAGACTCTGGAACGTTTTTACTAAAACACAAACTTGTTTTATTAACCATTATTAATAATAGTCAACTTAAGCTAGAATGACCAAACCAAAAGAAAACCTTTGCAGCTTCTCTACTACTTCCTACATACTCCCTCTAATCTAATGCCTCCCCCATGTTTCTGCTTTCCCAGTGCATCAGCTAACTCATTCCCATAATTCTGCAAGATAAACTCTTCAAGTTTCAACAATATCCAATTCAATGTACAAAATTTATGGAGAATTTTAACAGTACAAACGCTATAAGCAGCATGTTGCTCATAGCAACAAAGCAGGCAAGCTTCCTGCTTCCTGTTAATGGAGCCTCTCTAGCATTCAGGTTACTAGCCTGCTTCGTCGCTATAAGCTTGGAGAAGACAAAGGTAATAGGTGCAGGGCAACCCACAGATAAGCAAATCTGTGGATAGCAGATCTGGGGGTTGCACCTGTACTGTGCAACTACCTCCCTAGTGGCTAAGCATGTACAATACTAGAGAATGTCACTCAATTGTGGAAAGCAGAGAAGGAAAAGAGTTTGATAAGGAATCAGAAAAGAGCAAATATGTTTACAGAGATGGACCCTTACATAGTGCAGGAAAAATTGTTTTAATATCTCTCCCAGTCATAATTTAACATTCAACAAAGAAAACATCACCTACACCAACTGCACAACCAATTAAAAAGAACAATCATTACAGATAATGAACCTCTAGCAATGAATCAGTTAAACCAGTGTTTCTCAAACTGGTGGGTCACGACCCACAAGGAGAACTGGAAGCAGCCCCCAGGCCCTTAAGGGAAATGGCGACCATGCTCCCAGGACCATTCCACTGTAAGGGGAAAAAGGGATTTATTTTTAAATACTTACTGAGGGTCGTGCCGGCCCTCTGGAGGGTGCGGGGAGGCCAGCATCCCCCTGCGGGCCTCCACACGCTTCAGATCAACTATCTACAGCTACTGCGACTGGTTTTCGTCCAGGCTGCAATCGCCGTGGAGA
Organism: Plestiodon gilberti rubricaudatus; assembly: GCA_026170595.1. NCBI lineage: Eukaryota > Metazoa > Chordata > Lepidosauria > Squamata > Scincidae > Plestiodon > Plestiodon gilberti. The sequence goes on from JANXHW010000001.1 coordinate 24,890,018, forward strand.
GTCAATTTGAAACACAGGGAGGCCCACAGAGGGGGACCACAGACCTCCCCGCACCCTCCGGAAGGCCGACATGACCCTCAATAATAACCTCTTTTCCCCCTGGCAGTGGCGCGATCCTGGGAGCACCCCCGCACAGACTCACGGTTCTCCCCAACTCGCAGGAAGAACTTTGAGTACCGCCGATTTAAACACTATGCACATTCAAACAAAAAACTTACCGATATTTTTATTCATATTTTTATTCATTCAAAATACTTTAGTTCTTAAGAAGTGCAACCAAAGCAAAATCTATAAGGCATAATGAAAACAAAGGGGTGATTCATATACGCATGTCTTTATATGCCTTTGATGGCTTAATATAAACAAATAGCGAGTTTTATAGTAGATGCTAGAGATTGTTTAGATGGAGAATTTCTTAGAATGTATTTTCACAGAATCAAAGAGTAAAACGTGAAAGAAACCATATGTGTTGTCAACTCCAAATCCCACTCTCAGGATTCCAAACTAAAGAAATATCAACTATAGCTCTGTAATGAAAACGTGCAAGTGGAGGCATGCAATAAGTCACTAGCTACTGCACAGAGAGATCTCATTTCCTCATTATAGAAAATGTTTTGTTTATAAAACAGCCAACCTCAGATTTGCATGCTATTTCCCATAAGCCGCATAAGATAAGAATCTATGATTTGTGACAATTCATCATGTGGTAACTGAGAATAGCAGTTTCAGCTTTTCTACATACTAACTTCAGTTGCCATGTTCTGTGTGGATACAACATTAACAGCATAATCCTATGTAGATTTCCGGTGGCGGAGCGCTCCGCCACCAGAAGCTGTTGCAAACAGCTGTAAGGCACATTTGTGACGACTCAGGAGTAAGAGATCCCCGGCGGCCGCATGGGCAGTCCGGGCAGCAAGGGAAGGAAGCCATTGGCCGAGCCGGCCCAGGGGGGGGGCGGGGATTTTGTCCGCCATATCCCTGTCTCCCGCCGGGTCGGCTCAGCCATTACACGGCCTCCTCTTACTTCTGCCAGCTATTTAGGGGAGACATCCCCTTTCCCCAAGTAGACCTCCAGGCCACTGCAGAACGGCCCGGAATGGGCATAGGATACTTACGTAGTTTGCGCTGCAAGTCACTCTACTAGGTCAGATGCTGTCCCGACCAGCCAAACGTTATGAAATGATGATTAGAATTGTAACAGAGACACACACTAATTACAAAAAATGTCAATTTTACACTCATATGCACAACTCATTATTTAAAAAAAAACAATGCTGGAGGAACTGAACAAGGAGGTTTTTCTGCTTACTTACAGTTCTAATAAATAAGGTAGTGCAAAATTACCTGTTTGCTTTTGTGTTTTTTACAACCCACATATTGGGTTCAGAGTTTAAAGCTGCCCTATTGAAACTCAACCCTTTACATTTTGTAAAAGGCCAAATGCCTTATAAACTGCAACAGTTCGGAATCAACTGTACTGAAGTCAGCATGTGCAATTTCTAAAAACAGCTACCTTGAAGCAAAATGTACAGAGTTATCCAAAGAGAAAGGGTAGGAAAACTAGAACAGAGACCCTAGGAATCTGAATCTGATTGATTGAATAGGCAATTCTTAAACTTCTCTCCCTGCTCTTTTCCCTTCCAGCTAGCCTAATTACACACATCAACTTCTACAACATGTAGGATTTAAGTGAAAAAATTGAGGAAAAGGCCACAGGTTACCATGCTGACATATTTTGAATAGAACACAACTATAGCATTGCTTCAGCTCTCTATTATGAATTGTTCTAAGGAAAGAAAAAGCCACACGTAATTTATACTTTTTTCCCCCTTGTGACATTTTCCACCCACAAAAATAAATCAGAAACCATGCAGACAAGACAGACTAGGGAATGAAAGTACTACCGACAGAAAAGACAAAACACCCTGCACATACAGGCAACCATCTTCCCCATGTTAGTTTTAAAGCCCTATTTGTACACAGCAGTAGCATAGCTGGTGGAAGGCCCACTGCACCCCCTCGCGGTGGCAGAGTGGCCATTTTCTGGTGGCTCCGATGGCAAGAGGGGCGCTTTTCGAGGCAGCGACACGAGCTGGGTCCTCCCGTCCGCCCTCACCTCGTTACGGCTCCAAATGTAGCCATTCCAAAGGTGAGGCAAAGCGCAGGCGCGGAGGGGGGGCCTCGTGTGAGCAGCGGGGGTGTCATGAGGCGTCATGACATCATCCCAGCCCTGCCCCAGGCAGCAGCAGGGCTATAAATGCCGCTGCTACACAGGATGTCAATAATGGAGAGTTCCTTTCAGGGCTCCTCAGTGAAGGCAGGCAGCATGTACCCCCAAGGCACTCATGCTAGTTGTGCTGCATAAGTTGCTCTCAAGAAGCCTTTAAATCCAATTGTATTAATGAAAAAAAAGATATTTCCATATGACAGCATACTTCAGTTTAAAACACACACACCAGAGGCTCAAAACCAATAGGTTGTTGTTGTTTTTTAACTCCTAAAGATATTAGGGTTTTCAAACATTTTTCTACCCAAAGGGCCAATTCAAAGTTTTCTATGGGTGCTTCCACAATCAGATGGATGTGGAATTATAACTATAGTACCATACTGAACAGTGTGCTATCTTGTCCATGAACATCCTGAAATGCCCATCTACAAAAAATAGGGATTGTGTATCCATGTCCACTCATCTGCCTCAAGGACCCAGTGTTGCCACGGCCACCAAGAGGTCGTGGTCCGTGGGGGTCTCGCTGTCCGTTTCCAGCCTGAAAAGTGTGCCTTGACCCTGAGCCCTGTTTCCCTGCAGGGGTCGCCTCTGCAGGCCTCAGACACGGCCGGGGGAGGAGGTTACTCCACCCTGGCTCCTCCTCCTGACCCTGGCATGTAGGGGTTCACAGGCCTCTGGAACTGGCTGGTCTCGAGGCCTACCTCTTGTCTAGCCTCCTCTTCGGCCAAGTGTAGGCATATATATACCCGCTGGTAGCTTTCAGACCCCTCCCCTTCCCTTGCTCCCTTAATTAGCCGCCTTCCCTGGTTCCGGATTGGTGGCCTCCCTTACCCGGGCTTCGCCATGATGGGCTCAGGTTTCTTCCACCCCGGCTGCCTAGTCCCTGCCCCCAGGGGTTCTCCCCTGGGCAGGGGGGTCATCCCCCCAAGCGCCTGTGCTGACCAACGATGGTGGACTTATCAGCCTGTGGGGCCGGCCGTGCGTGCCAACCCTCACGGCCACTGCTGCAACTGTTGAGATCCCAGGCCCCACCCAGAGGCGTGTCTCCACGCGTTGCGCAAATGGGCCAGCGGAGGACGGATGACACGAGCCCAAGCTGGCTGTGCCAATTGGCACTGCAACAGCCAGAGGAAACTACTGAGCAGTCGGTTGGCCAGGCGGCCAGTGGGGTTGGCTGGTCCCAGGGGGCCGGCATCGGGCAGCACACCGCACACCAGGAGGACCGCAGAGACCGAGGATGCCGCATAACCGAAGTTGGCCGGGAGAAGTACAGGCTGGCCTGGACGATCCAGTGCATTATAGATGGCCACTGTCCCCCTCCCTGTGTACCGCATGTACCTGCAAACACTTTTTTTGCTTTAAAAAAAATCACTGTAATTAAAAGCTAGAATATGAATTTGAAGAGGATCCCTAGGTCAAAATCTCTCTGTCTCCCCACTCTCACCCCCTTCAAGTCAATTATGGTTGGCACCAAGAACTGCACACATGTTGACACATCTATACCATAATTAGGCTTTGACATTCACGTCTGCAAGAGTCTTCCCAGTCGCAGAAAAGAAAAAAAACTGTTTCAGTGCATTCTACTGAAACTTACTCCTGCCTTACTGCATCGCAGTCCATTGGTCAAATTCCTTCTTAACTCAGCGCAGCTAGTTCCAGTGCCAGAAGTTAGTCATGCTGCAAGAAAGCTGTCTGGCACATCAACAGCTCCCTTCACTCGTGCACCCCTTTTCATGAGTTTTTTTAAACCCAATTTTGTATGTGAATGGGACAGGCTGTGTTAAGGTAAATGATGCTATCACTGTTTTGCCTAGTTTGGACCACTGCAACCCTAAACTCAGTATATGAAACAAAACTAAAAGAATAAGCTACTAGTAGTACATTTATATTTTCACAGGAATGTCATTCTAGAGCACTCATTTAGAGACAGATGAAGGAAGAAATATATAAAACTAGGCATAAATTAACTGGCAATTATAAAGTCTCAAATACATTTATGATAATAAAGAAGCCAGCTAAGTACTGAGTCACCAACTACTGTACGTCAAAGGCTATTTCCCCATATGTGGCGATATAATTTTGACACTGTAGAAAGAAAATTTGAGGTGAGGAAGTTGCCATCTGAACTCTCTATCACAGTCCCAACTCCTGTTTTTGCACATGGTTGTAAACAAATGTTGACACCTGTGGAGTTGAAGAAGGTAAAGGTTTTGGCCATAACTAGCAAGATGACATAGCTGTAAATCACATTATAAGGACGCAAAGGAAGAGAACTGAACAGTGATTTGTTTTGTTTTTACTTTAGAACATATTTCTAAACTATGCAAACACAACAGTACATTTTTCTCTTCTGATGAGAAGGTGGGAATTTTGAAACACTTTGAGCTTAATGTCAACTCCACTTTCTCCTCCTTTGGGGTGGTGGTGGTGGTAATTCAACATCCAAAAGATGGAGCTTCCCCAATCATGTGCCAGAGATGCACCTAATGAAGTCTGCCCGATACATTTCTAGAAGGCACAGTGTTTCCCCAAAATGCCACCTTCTACTACAGCAAGTGCCCAGGCAGAAATTCTGCAGGAACCACATTCATCAAGTTAACTCTTAAGAGAATGTGCCACCATTACCATCCATGCATTATATGGGCATTCCTACAGCATCCAGCTGGGATCCTCAAAAAACCTGCATTGGATACTAGACACAACGTCAGCTCTGGGACGTTGCTCACACCTCAGTCAAAAGCACTATCAGAAGTTGGAATTGCAGAGAATCACTTTGTTTATTCCTCCAAAACATTTAAGAGAAACAGCTTGGCAGGCAGCAGCCATGTGTTGAGGGCAAAGATCTAAACGAAGTCAACTGCCTAAATGGACACGATCAACGTAAACTGACAGCACAACCCCCTACCAAAAACAATGGGTCTAAACACCGACAACTCAAAAAGTATCTTCAAAATAACGTACATCCAAACAAACAAAATTTTAAAAACAATTTCTATGACCCCCCAAAAAGTAGAACATGCTTTGGGGCTCTCAGGATTCGAGTGAGACTTTAAACTGTTGTATTTCCCCCTTTTCTCAACCGATCTGCACCAAATGTTGAAGGGTGGTGGAGACTGTGACTCTATGCCAAATTTCAGTTGGATGGTTTACATTTTATGACCAATAGAATTCTCAGGACTTATAATAAAAGGATGTTGTCTGTTCACCACAGCTTAGTAAGGCCTATATAACCTTCATATAAAGCCAAGTAAGAATGGGATCACTGCAACCAAACAGGAGCAAAAGCCTTACCACATACAGCTGAACATGTTGCATTTCAAGTAGCAACCATGCTATTTAAGATTTTTTAAATAGTGGTGGTGGTTAAGATATCCTGAGAATACATATGCGCGCACGCGAGCGAGCGAGCGAGAGAGATACACACACACTTCCCCATTTGCATACAAAGTTAGCAGAGTTAGGCAACTACCAACATTTACTGGTTAAATCTTTATGCTTTTAGATATTCACAAAGGTTTTGTGGGATTGTCAACATTCACCAAATTTCAGACATTCGTGGAAACATATAATATTTCATCACACTCTAACGACACCACAAAATATTATCAGGGACACCATTGAGGAAGAAAAAACCTGCCCATCATTCCAAATGCTGGGGTCACCAGAGATAGAAGCAGTGTTCCTGAGCTCATCCCTTTACTTTCTTCTATGTAACTGAGTGCTTACCATTTATTCCTGCGGTGAAATGAAAAACGCCATATTCAGAGAAGGTTAAATAGGCCCTCTACTCTTGTCACTGATGTGACCCAGTTCTCACTGATAAGAATTTTGTAGAAAGATGTAATATGCCCCATCATCCTGGGATCCTTGTGATAAATAGGCCTATGCAGTTTACTTAGCATTAAATCCCAGTTACTCCAATGGGGCTTACTCCTATCCCAGATAATTCTACTCGACTCCATCTCCCTCTCCTTATTCTAGATACCAAATGAGAATAACTTTGTTTAAGGGAAGGAAGGAAATGAACGGAATTTGTTTGACATAAAACTATAAAGGATTTATGATTTGCATTGTCCAGAGGTTGGGCATGTTTTGTGATTTGATTTTGTTAGCCATCTTGATCACTTTTTAGTGGAAAGGCAGAATATAAGCATTTTAAATAAATATAAGAATAAATGTGCACAGGTCTGCAGCCTCTGCAAATCACTCCACAAACTCCACAAACATTGAATACTGTATATCCATATGAAAAAATATTTTTAAAAGCTGTATCAGTATTTCAACATATAGATTTATTCCTGTATACATATACATTTCATTTCAAGTAGCAAATTGCCCTTACCTGTATATTCTGCCCACCAGCCCCAGGATGCCACCATAGCTAAAAGCCATTTAAATAATACTCCTTCAATGTACCAGAATCGTTTACTATCCAAAAATCGGAGAGGTTGCAGTATTATTAAATATAGAACGTAGGATGGAATAGCAACAAGATTATTCGCAACCATGAAGCCAAATCTTAACAGTGCTTTCAGAAATATATAGCCCGCCCTGTGGGCTTGTTCTAAAGTCACAGCCATTCTCTTCACGGGGGAGTCTGTAGTCTTTTCCTACAGGGTAAGAAAAAAAAAAGATTACTCAACTCAACACAAAGAACACAACTTCCCATTTACCAGTGATGAACAAGGACTTCCTTCAACTAAAGGGTTGCGTACTTTGCAAGTGTTGAGTCGCCTTAACAAAGATTTTTCCATTTAACTGGCCTATTTTTTCTTATACCTATCTTTCTCATCCTGAAATGAGAGAAATAAGTCTTAGCATTTCCACCTACATCTGCTCCACAAAATGTATATAACCAACCTTACTTAAAAACACCCTACCCCAACTAAGCAATGAAAATCACTTGTATTAATTGCTAGTACATGTTCTTGAAGACTGGATAGATCTCTTACAAAATTCTTCATCATGACTCAGTCTAGAGGTTTTTTTGTCTTATGTTTTCTGACAAATATCTAGTCAACTGAATTAATGGTATGTAAATCATCTAATTCTGTACATTCATGGCAGGGGAAATACATATTCTTTCTGGTTAGAAGACCACAGAATGTGATCGCAGTAGATGAAAGGGCAGTCCCTTCTAGAAAAAGAATTCCCCTTCCCTCCACAAATGACACAAGTATTGGTGATGGCTTACAAGTGTAAGGGGAGATGTTTAACTCCTCTTAAATTCTAGGAGAAAGCAAACGTTTTGAAATGAAATGTAGCCTAGGGAGATGGCAGGAGTGCAGAATATACAAACATTACAAAAACAGGTCTGTATGCACTAATAATATGTATACCCTAAAGCCAAACAGAAAAACATATAGGGTGGCAAACAGTGGGGGGGGGGTAGAAGAGAATCAATGGAAAGCAAAAAGGGGAAAGAAGAATAAAATAATCGAGAAGAGGGATGCCAAGAAGGGAAAAGTCGATGGTTTACAACAGGAACAGAAAAGTCACTGGAAACAAGCAGAGGGATACTACAGAATCACAAAGCTGAGCCAACGGGATTGACTCAATCACTCACCTTCTGCTGCGCAGAGGAAAGGAGTCGGCAGGGCCGGAGGAAATAGGCCCGGCGGTGGTGGAAGCAGCAGCGACGGCGTGTGCCCCAGTTGGCGGCTGCTGGCGAAGTAGGTGGTGGTGGTGGTGGCGACAGCAGCGGCGGCGGCGGCGGCGGCAGCAGCTCTGATGGGAGGACGGCGGGTTCATGGACACGGAGGTGGCTGGCCTGGCCCAACGTAACGGGCTGGGAGTGCTCGGCGCCAGATGCCTATTCCCTTTGCAGCTCCCTGCGGGGAGAAAGGCAGGCGGGGAGTGAGTCGGTGAATGAGAGAGAAGCGGCGCAAATGAAAGGGAAGCGCCGGCTTCCAGGGCCTATCGTGCCCTCCTCTCCTTGGCCCCGGGAAGAGGGGGCTGAGCTTTCCTGCCGCCGCCATCCCCGGCGGGTGTGTCCCCTCCTCCCCCTCCACGAAGCTGGGTGGGGAGAATGAGGGACCCGCCCGTTCTCGCTGACGGTGCTTAAGGGCAGCAGCAAAGAGGACTCCCGCACCTGTTGGGGTGCATAAGCGCCGTCCGGGGGGGGAGCTCTTAAGCTCAACGTACCGTTATCCTCTTTCCCCATCGCCTTTTGGGGGGCGGGGGCTACACCCTCTCCGCTCTGCCACTAAATGCTTGCAAAGCAGCAGCAAAAAAAGGCAGAAGGGGAAACTGCTCCCCCGTCAAATGGAGAACGAAACCGGAGAACACCAGGGGCGCTCTTCAGCATCTTCCCCCTCTAGAAGTGACGGGGAAAGTCCCTCGCTTGTCACCCAATTCTCTCCTCACAGAAAATTAGGCACAGCGTCGCCCCTTGTTAAAAAAAAAACATAAGGGGGAGGGAATTGTCTCTCTCCTCCATTTCGACCAGTTTCCCCACAGGAAGGGATTTTTCGCAAGGGCAACCACAGGGCCTGGCAGCAGAGGGGGCGCATTCTGTCTGAGAGACTGACTCAAAGTCTTTCAAAGAGTGACCGAGGTGCCCACTTGCGGGGTCCCCGAGACTCCAGAATCGCCTCAAGGCTGGAAGAGCCTTCCAAGGATGCCCAAAAGTCTTCTAATCTAGAGGGCTCCAAGGGCAGAAGTGGAGCCTCTCCGCCCCTCAATATAAAGGGGGAAGAAGCCTCGGTCTTCCCCTTCTAGAGAAAGATCGGGGGGGGGGAGAGAGAGTAAATCAGACTATCATCAGGAAAAGCACGGTCTTCTTCCCTATAATAACGAGATTGGAAATTGCCCCTTTCCAGAGACTGAAGTTGCTCCGTCCCCCTTCCAAATTCGGGGATTCTGTCAAGGACATCAATAGGGCGACTCTGCCAAAAGGGGGAGCTTTCCAAAAGAGCATCAATGGGGCGATGCCTCTTATCGGCGAGTGTATAGATGGGTGTACAGGTATAGGTATACCTGTGTATAGGGGGAGCCGCACAAAAAGCGCCAACGGGGCGACTCCACAACGCTCTTCACGGCTGGGGTGGAGAGGGACATGCTGAAGAGGTGCCCTTAACCTACTGCCTCTTGGGGCTTGGGACTCTCAAGGGCACTGATGGGCTAACTATGCGCCCACCACCATTCAATGCAGAGTGAATACGCTGAGAAGGACCAGTAAGGTGCACATATTCGGGGGGGGGGGGGGAAGAAAACCATCTTCCCTCCCCCGCCGTGTTTTCACCTAGGGAACAGCAGCAATGGGGAGAGATGACCCTTGTCCCCTTTCACAGTCTCAGAATGAGGGGAGTCCCTGGCCGCACCACCACCACCACCCCGCGCAGCAGCTCACCCAGAAGGGGAGGACCTGAAGAGAGCGCCAATGAGAAGAAGGCGCCCCAACATCCTACCAGTCTCCGAAGGGGGACCCTCTCAAGGGCGTCAAGGAGAGCCGGAGCCCGTCCTCCGCTTCCCCTCCGGAGGGAGCTGCCTTCTTCACACAGCCGGAGGCCGGCAGCGCCAGCAGCAGCTAAAAAGGCGCCCTTTCTCTGGGGAGAGTCCCCGCTCACGGAAGACGACGGGCGGGGGGCTTCCATACCTCCGTCTGGCCGGCTGTCTACCCGGGGTCGGTCCCGAGGATCCCGCGGTCTTCATAGCGGCGGTGAGCGTGGCTGCCAGGGCCCTGCGCGCCCTAGCCCGCCCCTACTGCCGGGAAGAGGCTGCGCCGTAACCGTTCTCCCCGCCGCCGCCTCTTTCTCCTGCTGCTCACTCGGTTCGGCGACTCTCTCTCTGGCTCCCGAGGAGGTGAAGGAGCGGGTCCCTCACTGCAGCAAGCGCCGCTTCCTCCGGCCGATAGCTCCCTCTAACGAGCCTAGACAAGCAGGCAGGCAGCCTTCGTCCGTCACTCCGCCCGCCAGTCAGCCAAACCCCGGGCGGGCAGGGCCTCAACTACAGGCCGCCTCCCTCCTCACCCCCACACAGGAAGGGGCTAAGCGCGCTCGTCGCCCTGAGACAACTACGACGCTGCTCACATAGCAGGAAAACACACAGTCTTCTCCCTCTGCGCAAGGGCTACAGCGCGGTAACGGGCAGCCATAAAAATGCAAAGAGATTTCGCAACCTCTCAAGTCTGAATTAGCGTGCTGTATAGGCAAAAAGACCGAGAGAAGGGATCTATGGCTAGCATTGGGGCATGGTACTACTGCCAGCATCTCTTCCTTACGTTTGTCATCCTCCAGCAGCGGCGCCCCTTGGTTTCAAGACAATCTCTAAGCCGCAGCAGGCCAGGAGTAGAGGCAAACCTGTAGTGTGCATTTTACCGCCTAGGAGAGAGGAGGAAAGTGGGGGAAAGGAGGCTGCGGTTTGGGGAAGTTGAAGCCAAGGGCGAAGATGAGGTGGGGCGAAAACCTCACGCAGGGTCTAATGATGGCTGGCCTGTTTCTGGTCTGGAGGCAGGAAGAGGGGCAGAGACTGGGGTGATAGCAGGCATTGAGGACTGAGAAGCGGGCCCAAGGCAGGGTCGGTAACGGCACCGTTGAACAGCTGCTGAGAGCCTCAGGGCCCACTTTTGTGCCCATAGCCTTTATGTAGTGGTGGCGGCGGCTGGCAGAGCAACTCTCTCGGGCCCACCCAGGTCGGGACACAAGAGCACGAATGCATGCAGTCGCTGTGGGTTGCAAAGGGCCTTGAGGCTGGGATGGGTGGAGGAGGCAGGGAGATGAAACGGGGGGACTGTAAGAAGGGGGCTCAGCTTGCACTTCGAGAGTAAACCCTCTGGAACCAAGAGGGACGTACTCGTACTTGTGAGCAAAGGTACAATACATAGATAGGACCGTACTGTTTTAAGGGCAGAATAAATTGTTAGTGAGAAAGGTGGAAAGAAAGCTAGAGTGCACCCCGGAGGCCAAGAAAGAGAAATGGGACTGAATATCACATGTTGATTTGAAATAATAAAGCCTTTGGCCGGAGGTGGAGCTCTGTTGTACATTATATTTTACCCTAATTTTAAAATGTATTTTGTTTGTGCATTTTTTCTTGTTCTGAGCCCTCAGAACGACGCTAGTTAGAAATTGATATACTGTAAATTAATTATTTCTATTAGTGGATCTTAAATTCGTGCTGTTGGTTTCATATATTGGTGCTTGGTGTACATATCTCTCCAGTTCCAGAGAAAAGAATACACAGGTTTTAATTTTGTTGTTACGATCCTCTCAGTAGTACAGTAGTGTAGTTTGAAAGCACCAACATTACTGTAATAGTGTAGTTTTTAGGCATGCTCTAAAAGTTTATAATTATTATTGTATTTACAGAGATGATAATGGATAGATATATTTTTATGTCTAAACCTTTGGTAAAATAAGGGAATGTTTAGTGTATGTTGCCTTTTCTACCAAAATTTAGAGTACAGTACTGTATAGTTAGATCTATTGCTATTACAACACAACACTTTGCATGTTTACTCAGAAGTAAACCTTCTGAGATGCCTTTAAAAGGAGATTGGATTGGATAGATTCATGGAGGAAAAGTCCATCACAAGTTACCAGCCGTAAGCAACCTCCTGGCTTTAGAAGTAGGTTTTCTCTGTATGCCAGGTGCAAAGGAGTGGCAACAGGATACAGGCATCTTGTTGTCTTCTGTGCTCCCTGAGGAATCTGGTGGGGCCACTGTGAGATACAGGAAGCTGGACTAGATGGGCCCTTGGCCTGATCCAGCAGGGCTCTTCTTATGTACAAGTAAGCCCCAGTGTGTTCACAGAGCCTTACTTCCAGGAGAGTGCACATAGGATTGTAGCCTTTGCATTGAGGCATTTTGCAACTCCAAAAATAAAAATCAGGCGCACGCACGCACTTAAATGTGTGTCTTGCTGCTTAGTAACTATATTCAAGCATTGTTAGGCTACAATCCTATACACACTTTCCAAGGAATAAGCCCCATTAAACACAATGGGACTTCTGAATAAACATGTACAGGCTTTTGCTTGTACAACTTTCATTCCATTATAAATATGTGAGATTTTCTCATTACTTCCCTTTAAAATAGAGATCTAAGGAGTAAAGGAACAGAAAAGAGAAGAAACTAATTATGATTCCATGTATTTCCTCTGTAAACTACCACAGTAATGTCAGAATATGCACTCCGAAAGCCAGAAGGTGAATACCTTCAGGTCATTATCAAAAAGAAGGTTGATGGGCAGACCAGAACAAGAGGAAAACAATCTAACAGTAATATTCAAAGAATACAAGCTAAAGGTGGCTCCATTGTTAGTTTTAATGAGTACATTGTTATGGCCAAAATCTATAGCAAGTACCAGTTTTTCTGGCCATTTTTAGATATAACTAGTTTTAGGCTGCAATTCTATACACACTTACCTGAGAGTAAGCCCTATTGAGTATAAGTACTGTAGTTTATAAGATTGCATTATAAGTAATGTTTAATAGCTGCAACTACACATATTTAAAATGCTTTTTGTACCTCTGTATTTCAGAGAATGGCAGCAGCAAACTGACATGGGAGCTACTGTGAATGCAGCAGAGCATAAACAAGAAACAGCTGTTTGTTACAGCAACATATCTGATAGTGAATTCTAGAACATGCCCAGTATTTAGAGTATGAAATCTAGAACTGATAAAGGGGATATTTAATTGAATTTGGGCAGGCAGCCCTGGATGACTCTGCTTTGGTTTAATTAAGTCATACAAGTTTAATTAGGATTATTTTCTGTGCCATGATTTGTACAGCAATTCAAGTTGGCAAAACATATCATGCGTCAGTTTGACTTTAACCATTTTGTATGGGCCTGTTAGCTAGACCAAACTGTGTTCCAAGGAAACCTGGAGTACCTTGAGCCTTCTTAGGAGTTCCTCAATAAAAAGTGCAGTAATGGTGGACAATATTCCTTATAGACAGCTTTCCCACCAATTTTTATGTATTTATTTGGTTCATTTATATTCTATCTTTTAGTCATAGACAGATCAAGAGGCCTTATAAACTTGAAAAAGAGCAATAAAACCTACAAAAAACATTATATAAATAGAGGCAGTTCAAAACAATAACAAAATATCACCAAAATACTGCAAAATTGACCTTAAAAAACCACATACAAATCTGCTTGATTTCCCAAAATAACCCCGATTTTACGTGTTGAAGCACTGTTTTTCGACTCCCTCATGTTTTTTGTCCATCTCTGATGGATTGATGTTCCTGGAAGGGTCCCCCGTCCCTACCCCACAATCCATGCCCTTGCTGGAAAACTGACTGACATCGAGATCAAGTTGAAACTTCGTACGGAAGGGGTCTTTAACGTCACTTGATCTTAGCCGATAGGCCGAGAAGCGATAGGTCTTTAACAAAGGAACTGTCAGGGAATACCAGATGCTCACAACCAAAGCAAAGGTCTCTGGTTCAATCCAAGATGAAATCTGCAGCACAGTCAGCATTGGAGAAATTGCAGCTTGACTGAAGGTTCAGAATTTTTTGCTGTCAGCCTGGTTGGCCCTTGGCAGGCTACATTTGTTTTTCTAATAGCAAATAGGAGGAAGTGACGTTTCTAGCATGCTTCTAAGCAGTTCATTTTAAAAATGGTGTCTTAGTTTAGTTCAGGCAGGGTGCTTTTGCACTGTTAAATATTTATTTACAAGAGCTAGATGGGACTCTGAAGATGACGAAGTGTTGCTGCAAGCCACCTTAGCTGTTTTGAATGAATTCTGTAGACATAAGCCTCAATTGAAGATAGCTCTTATTTCATTATAACTTGTACTACATCTCCCAGGCTCCTTTGCAGCCAAACAGCCTTCCTATTGGTGCATGAGGCTGCCATCTTTTCTAGCTTCAAGCTTGCACCTCAAATTGCTAGCGTGGCGAGCGTGCTAGAATGTGCAGAAAGAACGCAACCTGAGCGTGCTGGAAGGAGGAAAAATAAAACAGCTCTCCAGCGCTCCTAGCGCTGGAATGTGAAAAACCAACACAGCCAGAGTCTTACGATATATGTAAGCCTTCTAGATTCGAAGGTTCGGGAGAGGCCTATAATATAAGTAGGAGCTCTGAGGGCTCAGAGCACAGTCTGACAGCAAAATCCTGCGCAACTTTCTGCGGCTGGCCTAAAGGAATCCTGAGCCTGTTCTCGGGCCGCACCATTGCAGCCATTTTTTTTTTAAAAAAAAGGTTTTTTAACTTGTTTGGGAGTGTTTTGCCTAAAATCCTTTCCCTTATCAACTGCATTTTCCTGTCTATTGTTAGTAATAAAGCAATTTAACTGTTCGTTCTGAGTCTGTCTCAGATGGGGCAGGGCTTCTCCGGGGGTCTGACACTTTGGGCAAGGTCCCGGGGCCAAGGATTTTGTCAACAATTGTTTTTGCTGCAAGAAATCCTATACACCCTTTCAGAGTAAGACCCCGTTAACAGCAGGATTTACTTCTGAGTAAGTATTCATAGGATTGTACCGTAACATGCTCTTAATTGTGCGACTTGGCTGGATGAAGGAGTTGTTTTAGTGCTAAATAACAAGCAAGGGGGTTACAAAACGGGGGAACTGTGGCAGGGTAAGGGTACTTCTGTAGTTTGTCTGCACCTGAGTTTTGAGCCCAACTGCATCCTTCTCTACTAGGTATTTAGCACTAAAACACAACACTCCCCGTCTGCCCAAGTGCTATTGGGCTCAAAACCATGGTGGGGGTAAACTTCTAAAATCTCCCTACCCCCCCCCCCCGCCATGGTTTTGCCCCATTAGACCAAAGCCCCCATCCAGTCAGGATGCATAATTAAGCACATATCTGAGGAGTCAGAACAAATGTTACTTTTATCACCTGGTGTTTGTGGATGCATGAGTGCAATTTCAGATAGATGTTTTCATCTATGGTTTGTTTCTTTCACGCAATTGGCAGAATTCTTCCCCCCCCCCCCCTTTCAAACCCATGATTTCAGCCTTTCAGTGTGGTTCAGGTAACATTTGATAAGGGACCTCATGTGGTAATGTGTTTTGTGTGTATGATCCAAAGTGGGCCTGAAAATCTACACAAAATGATTGACACAGTCACTGGTGGCACCTGACTGAAATTTATCATGCATGAACAACTCCATTCTCTGGAAAATTTGACAGCATTTTCACACGGAAAACCGTGGAACAAATCCCAAGTGAGTACATTCCCACACGTGACTTGAACATTTGTTCTGGCTGTAAAACCCAATCTATACATCACACAGCATGATGTGGTAAGCTGAAGAGGTACAATTCTGGACTGTTCCACTTCAGACTGCAGGTGGAGAGTCATATTTTTGAATCTTCCCCCTTGAAAAAAACAACTCCTAGATGTGGTAAATGAGCAAATCCAGGGAAGGTCTGCTTATTCACCATGTGCAGAATATTTTTTGCATGGGGGGAAGATTCAAAAATATAATTCCCCACTTGCAGACTGAACAGTTCAGAATTCTACCTCGATTTGCCATCCCATGCTATGTAATGCATAGGTTGGGTTTAACACAGCTCCCCTTTGGGGAGCTGGTTGTGATGCATACACAAGCTGCATGCATATCAACAATTGTGCTGTTCCACAGTCTCTTTTTTTAGGATCTGCACAGCTTTCAAGGTAGCGTCAGCTAGGGGTTGCCCTCTGCCACACAGGTCTTGAACTGAGAGGTACAAATCACCATTTTCTTCCACTTCCTGTGTCCCATCAGCAGCAGCAACTGAAGCAGATACAGCAGGCATCCATCATATTCAAAAGGAATCCATTTTGTCTGATGTCAACTTTTTATACATCAGTGGTGGTAGCTGAATTATTTAGAAGGTCTTCTTGGTATTAAATTTCTCATTAAAACTAACAATTGCACACTTCGTTATGCTCTGCTTACCATGGTCTGACAAAGGCTTCATCACCACACAGTCCAGATGGTCAGTTACAGATGCATAAAAAAACAGGCATGCCATTGACTTGTGTTTATTAGCACACAGAGCTTGCCAACACGTTAGGTAGAGCAATTGATTATAATAAAGGGCAAGTACTTCCATCATTTCCTGAATACCACTGTAGCCACAATGGGTGGAAAAAAATATTTGGAATTTGAAGCAAGAGAGAAATGTAACTCACAAGATCTAGCGCATTACTGAAGCCTTATGTTTAGGTTTTATACACAAGAAAGTCCCTTCTGTAACCAAAGGTTGCTGGGAGATTTGTCCAGAAATAGTTTCTTCAAAAGCAGTTATGGAGAGTCACCTTATGAAGATGATGTTCTAGTTACATATATAAAATCATCCACCTTGATAATGCGTTCGGTGTACTTTTCCATGCGTCCAGTGTGGTATGAATATGAGGAGGTGGTGCTGCAACTCTCTCTACGAACACGTGACAAACTACTGGTAACCCACTACACTGCATAATATTTTTTTTAACGTGAATACAGTGCTGCTGCTGAAAGCTAGCTGCTGGCTAGGTTATTATTAGTAAGAGTACAGTATTTATTGAAATAGTGTCATCCATGAGAACATAGATCTCTGCCCTGAGGGGCTTGCAGTCTACACAACAGCACCCTCCAAAAAGGGGTAATTGGGGGGGGGGATCATGGGCCTGGTTGGGGTGGGAGAAGAAATTGGCTGAGGACACAGAAGAGGAGAAAGAAGCAAGGTCTGAAAGCAATGGCATGAAATAAGGAATAGTGGTAGGCATCAGAGCTTTGGAAAAAAAACAGCGAGCATTCAAGGCTCTCTGCCACATGAAGATTTGTTGTGTGCAGCTTCTGAGGTTGGAAACGGTGGCCTCACGGTCTAGACTCAGAACTAGAAACATGGCTCTTAAATGAGTCATTTATGCAAGAGTAAGGAAAATCATTTTGCTCCTGGAACTTCTTGAGGCCAGGTGAAGCCACTGTTGAAAGTGGCTTGCTTCAGCAGGGAGATGATGGAGGCAGAGGAAACACCAAAGGAAGCTCCAGCTGTATGCTTGGTTCTCGTACACATAGACGGCTATGTTGGACTACTATAGCATTACGCTTCAGCATTATGTACCATAAAACTGATTTTAATGGAGTTTACATTTCTCATTGCTGGACCCAGACCCTCAGCCTCTGATATGCTATGAAGATTCTGGACCGCAGGACAAAAGGTGCTTCATTCCTCTAATATAAAGAGGTCTGCCAGTAGCAATTGGTTTTCCTCTTATGCTTCAGTACTCAAATAATAAAGTGAGGATATTAACTACTTTTGAAGTGGGTACAGAATCTAACATAATTTGAGAAAAAAAACTACTGTACTTACCTGAAAACAAAGGTCATGCCACACAGTCTACTTCATTGTTACAACACAAGATGTAACAATGTCATATCATGACTTTAATTACTACACATTGTGGGGAGGAGCACAGAAACTAGACACAGGGCTGCTGTTTTCAGTAGTGGACCCCATGTTTTACTTAACATCTCATTCCCCCCCCCATAGCAACTTGCATCACATGGATGGTGTGAGGGGAAATAATAGAAGGGTAAGTAGGCACACTTACGGCACAATCCTGTCTAACCCCATGCCCTGCGATGCAGTGACGCCAGTGTAGCCTCTGCTGCATCCAGGGCACGAGGCAGGCTGCTGGGAGGTCACCTCGGGAGAAGGGTACATTTGGTTCCTTCCCCCGGGTAAAGCCCCAGCCACCCCGATGGGGCTACTTGGATGTGTGCCAGCTATTTTGCTGGCGCAAGTCTGACAGCCCCATGTAACACAGCCAGGCACAGGAAGGGGGATAGGATATGGCGGAGGAGGTCACCACCAATCCCTCCCCTTTCCCAAGCCCGGTTGACCAATCCCACCCCCTGGAACACGACATTCCGCCCTTCCCACACCCTTCTGTCGCCCGGCAGGGAACTCACCTTCCCCAGTGGGTGCTCCACTTGATCAGGATGGGGAGAGTGGTGCCGGCCTCTGCGCCGGTGCCATGTCCTCACCAGGTGATGCAAACATGGCTTCCGGCATGTTTGCAATACATGAGACCAGCGGAACAGCGTTCCACCGGTCTAAAATGTAGAGAGGATTTGGCTGCCCAACTATGAAACAATTATAAACATATGAGTGGTGCATGGATCCATCCATAACTCAAAGGCCCACATAGACATCAGACATAGTATGTATGTAAATTCATAGATGATGATGATGATGATAGAAAAGACTCAAGTTGATATCACTGAGATTTGGCCCCAAGCCTACATTGAGTATTCAGGAAACTGTACATTTTATGCTGTTACCAAGACACAAGCACACAACAATTATCATCATATGTGTTTACCGCAAGTTAATTGTACAGCTGCTGAAGTACAAGTTCCAGCTTGCTAATCTATTTGAGAGAGAGAGAGAGAGCACATGATGACAAAGAACTCAAGCAGTCAGTCATTTGTATGCTGGTTAACCCCAACCTCACCCACCACTTCTGGAATTCCCATAGCCAGAGTGTTGCTTTATGGCTTATTTTGCTTCTGCTCTTCTGCTGTATGGATGTAGGCTGTTAATGATTCCCTGCTGCTGTTATCTGAAAATATAAATATTAACTTGGACATGGACAGCTAGCTCATTATTTATTTATTTTGTTTTGTACCCAACTTTTCAGTCTAGACCAGAGTCACAAGGCAGTTTACAATGAAATCAGTGAGTATTTATTTATTTATTTAAAATATTTATATACCGCTTTTCTAAAAATTCAAAGCGGTGTACAACATACAAAACAAAACACTAATACAATTAAAACCCATTTTAAAAAAATCCATAATTAAAATTAAATATTAAAATAAAATCACAATTAAAAAAACATAATACAGAACAGCATTAACAGTAAAAACAGGCATACAGCAGCAACAGGGAAAGAAAAATAAATAAATAAATAAATAAATAAATAAAAGGGTCCTAGGTAGCTCCTAGGTGGTTCCTCCCTCCTCAGTATGCAGTAACAATTTTTTTTAATCCTAAAATAAATTTAAAATTCTATCAGTAGAACAGCAGTAAACCCTAAAGCAGCATTAAAATCAGTTCAAATGACCAGCCAGCAGTTAGTGATCAAACGCCTTTTCAGACAAGTCTGTTTTGACCATGTGCCGAAATGTTAGCACCAAGGAGAACTTCGCTAGCAGACCTCACTAGGAAGGGAGCTCTAGACAGGGGTGGCCCATCCACTAGGCCAGGTGATGCGGGTTGCATCAGCGGCAGATTGCAGGGGGGGGCGGGAGGGTACTAGTTGCCTTTCCCCCCCCCCCAAGCAGAGGCGTCGCTCCGATGGGGGCGGTACCCGTAAACGGTGCCCGCTGCTTTCTCTGCATGGAATGGCTCCGACGGAGAGGGGGCGGGGCCGCCTCCTGCCGGCTTGGTAAACGGGACTAGGACCGGGTGCAACTTACGGGTACCGCCCCCACCGGAGAGACACTTCTGCCCCCAAGTCTGCCACTGCCTCCCCCCTGCCTACCATGGATGCAACCTGCACTGACCCACCTTCTGCCTGCAAAAAGCAAGCCCAAAGTGGATCGCCTGCCTCCTTACCATGCTCTTTACACGCGTGCAGGACTTCGTTTTATTTACAGGGATGGTGTGAACGAAGGCTCTCCGTCATTCGCACGGTCTCTTTAAATAAAACATGGGAGTCTTGCATTTCCCCAATTGAAGCAACCCAGTGAGGAGTGGGGTAAGTAAGTGGCTGCTTTTTTATTATTGTGCAGAGGCTGCAAGCCTGAGGTGGCATTGGGCGCTGTTCCAGGTCACACCACTGCTGGTTCATATACACCACTCTGAGAAAGCCCTGTTCCTTGCACCAAATGAAACTGAATATGCAACGTGACAACTGACAATGTTTTAACTTTTTAGTGTTGATGTCCCACCCTAAGCATTTATGTGGTGGTACAATACAGTTTAAGACTGGGCAATCAGACATTTACAGTGCAATCCTTACACCAACTTACACCACCGGTGTAACCAGCAGTGCAGCGAGAACGGGAGGCCCCAGAACGGAAAGGGGATTCAGATCCCTTCCAAAGGGGGGTTCAAAGAGGATTTCCTTTTCTCTGTGAATCCCAATTCTGTGACACGGCTAGCGACTCCTAACAGACAAGTCACAGGACAGTCACTTAACTACAGTTCTTAGGATTCTGGGAGAGGCCTTAACTGCAAAACTCATGTAACCGCTTTTAAATATTTAAAGAAAATATTTCTTTACCCAGCGTGTAATTGGTTTGTGGAACTCCTTGCCACAGGATGTGGTGATGGCACCTGGCCTGGATGCCTTTAAAAGGGGATTGGACAGATTTATGGAGGAAAAGTCCATCACAGCTTACAAGCCATGATGGGGATAAGCAACCTCCTGGTTGTAGGAGTAGGTTTTCTCTGTGACAGGTGCAAGGGAGTGGCGACAAGACACAGGTATCTTGTTGTCTTGTGTGCTCCCTGAGGCATCTGGTGGGGCCACTGTGTGATACAGGAAGCTGGACTAGATGGGCCTTTGGCCTGATCCAGCAGGGCTCTTCTTATGTAACCTAAGCTTGCAGTATAATACACACTTTAAACATAGTACAGCCTCCCTTACAGCACAAGTCTATGCATGTTTACTCAGAAATAGCTTCCATTGAGTTCAATGGTGTTTACTCCCAAGTAAGCATGTATAGGACTGTAGCCTTAAAGTGCAGTAAAGCCTTCGCCTTGTCTTTCTAAAAGAGTTTGCAATGTTGTCCCCAAGGCTTTATATTTGAACTCACAATAATGTACAGTGTAGGTAAGCCAGCTGGCTCTTAAACAGATGCTGCTGTCTTGTACTGTATTTTGGTCCCTGTGTGTAGCTCAATATTGTAAATGCTGACTGGCAATCACTCTTCTTCAGGGTTTTGGAGAGGGCCTTTCCCCTCCAGGGGCAGTGCCAGAGGGTGGGCCTACCAGAACATATGCCAGAAGTCTACTATGGCTCCTGAAGGACCCTGGCTGACCTGCACCGCCTGCCACCATCTGCACATCCTCTAGATTTTCCCAAGTAAATGTCTAGGCTGCTGTGAGTCCCACAACAACAACCAACAGTTGTACCCAAGTAATGCCAAATAGGATTCTCCCAGCTGCCCCCTAAGATACCTGGGACAGAAGCAATATTTATTGGCTCTCCCCACACAGGCACTTCTACCCCCCTCCTCAGAGGCCAAGGGCCCAGCATGTTCTGGGGTGGGGCATGCCACCAGGGGGGCAGTGCACACATACCAGGCCTTGCCTCAAGGCCCAGTGCCTTCTCAAGGCCCAGAACCAGGCCTTGACTCAAGGCCATTGCACTCCAGCACAACTCCTGTTTCCAGCCCTACCTGGAGTCGCCTGGGATTGAAACCGAGACCTTCTGCAAATTATGTACTCTGCCAGTGAATGATGACCCCATCCCTATTCCAACACCACTGTCACAACACAACAGTCTTTCTGTGTGGGAGAAAGAACAAAAACCATGTGTGCATTATCATGTGTGAAAATTCACGCAGAATATTGCAATGCTTGGGTATGCTGCACCTCCAGCATCTTTGAATACGGAGCACAATGCTGATATTATAATATTTTTCCTATATTATATGTTTTCAATATAGGAAGCCAACTTTGTAATAATAACCATTTTACTAAGGGATACTGAGACCTACTACTATACAATTCAATTCTAAATGAAATCAAGCCTGACTGTTCCCTGGAAGGACAGGTATTAAGGCTGAAACTCAAATATTTTGGCCACCTAATGCGAAGAGAGGACTCTCTGGAGAAGACTCTGATGCTGGGAAAGATTGAAGGCAAAAGGAGAAGGGGAAGGCCAAGGATGAGATGGTTAGACAGCATCACCGATGCAACGAACATGAACATGAGCGAACTCAGGAAGATAGTGGAGGACAGGAAGGCCTGGCGGGATATGGTTCATGGGATCACGAAGGGTCGGACACGACTTAACGACTGAACAACAACAACTACTATACAATAACAAAGAAGGCTGAGAGGTATTCCCATGAGTTCTAAGAACTCGCAAGCAGGCAAAGTCAGTGACTTTTAATACAAAGTGACTTTTAATACAAAGTCAGTCTGTGTACTATAGCAGAAGCAGGTCTTCATAGGCTGAGGGACCACCAGATAATGACTGCCCAAGAGTCTCACAAGCCTTCTCCTTATTCTAGCAGGATTACTACAGAAAACTGATAACCATTTCTGGGTGTTTTCATGAATGGCATATTTGCAAATTGTGGCTTTACCCAGACTCCTCTCACATCTCAGCAAATCCCCATCGACTTGGCTAATCTCTCATGTGGGAAGCTACCATGGCAGTCTTCCAAGTGTTGGGAATTGGGTTTCATTCAGAACTTGGAGGATGGTGAATGATGTCATAAATGGTTATACTAGCTGGCACACAACCATTGCCCCACGTCAAACCATCTTTTTTCAACTATAATTTACAAATTATATGATTTCTTACTGTATGTACCACAACATCTTAGCTGATGGGAGACTAGTTAATGCAAATTATATTTCTAAATAGCATTTTAAAAGGAGCTATTATTTGTAGGAAGGGAGCCCCCTACGTAATTAGGGAGATTTGCAGGGGAAGGAGAGGGTGGGGGTCATGATCATGTGTGCATGCTGTGAACACACACATCTTTAAACATGGGGGCTGGTTGGACGGGAGGGGGGGAGCCTAATCCTGTGTAGGATACGGCGCCTGGCCTAAAGGGCCGGGTGCCGTAACCTATCGAGTTCCCCTGCTGCCCTGGGGCAGCCCGGTAACAACTCGGGAGAAGGGCACAATCATCCCCTTCCCTCGGTGTAAGTGGTGGGAGACCTCGAATGTGCACAAGCTCTGGAGCTCACGCACATTCACGCCGCTGGTGTATGGCCGCGCCAGGCCTGGAGAGGGCTTGGGATATCGGTGTAACTCGCCACAGATATCCTCGCCCCCTCCAGACCCAGGGCGGACAATGGCTGCCACCCCCTCGCCGCACAGACCACCCTGCCCCTGCTCTGGCGGTCACGGGGACGGCAGAACAGCAGGGTAAGGGCCGCCAGCCTCTGCGCCGGCATCCCTTACACTCTGGGTGCCATAAATGCGCTTTACAGCATATTTATGACACCCTGCACCAGGGGAGTGCATGCTCCTCCGGCGCAATTGTGCGCAGGATTGCGCTGTAAGTATCGTCCCAACCAGTCCTTAGTTTAATTTAAAGCAGATAGGGGTGGTGTTTTTTGTGTGTTTTTTGGGTAGAGCTCCCAAAACAACATACAAACATATGAAAAATACAATAACCAATCAAAAGAGCAGCAATACAATAAAACAGCAAACAGCAAAACAAAAGAGGCCTTATAAAGCCAACCTATAATAAGCAACCTCAGGTAGAACAAACAAAAATTAATCCAAATTGAAGGCTTTATAATGGCAGTGGACTTAATAAGTTGAGGAGGGACCCAAATGATTCTCCTGACGTAGGCATTCTCATGTCTGGGTGCCATGACTGAGAAGGCCCTGAGAGCTGTGCAGAAAAGGGACTTTTGACATGTTTTTGTATTGTGCTACCCTCACAAGTATGAGACATCAGTTGTGAATGGGAATATTCACAACACAATATTAATATATGTACGACATTGTTAGCTATAACAATGCCCATTTCTTCCTGTAACAAGAGGCACTGTTTTAGCAGATCTAAATGAAATCTTGAAACTGACAGCTGTGTTATGTCTTGTGTTTGACAAAGGGTTTTTGTAACACCCAGGAATGGCAACAGGTTGAGCCAGGTCCCAGGGTGAGATCTTTATCCAAAACATTGGTGTATTGGGTAACACACCTACAAGTGGTTATCCTGGTATGCGTTTTAACTCCTTTTTGAATACCACTAAAGCAATTTAAGTCTCAACAGACTGTTGAGGAATGACTTGCAGCAATTGATCTTGCATCATGCTTCTTTTATGAAACGTTTCCTCTACACAGCCATCTTCGGTTTGCTACCATTCAGTGGCTACGAGAAAATGTAAATGTAATAGACGTTTTCAGAATTGAACAAAAGATGGCGAGAAATTTATATTACTCCAAAATATTCATCGTTTGTAGAGTTTTCTAGAGAACATCCATAGAATTCTTCAAGTCTCTTTGTTCCGTCATCCTCAGCACGTAACCTTCATTCACCAAGGACAGTTGACTATCGCCACCAGCATGATCCAGGATTTTATTTTTTAAAGTTGTATCCTTCTATTCCTCCATCATTGCACTCAGGATGGTATACATACCATTCCCAGTGGTCTCTCCACCAGACACCGACCAGAGCGAGGCTTCCTTAGCCTCAGGACAGTCAGGCGCTGCATAATGTGTCCTCAGATGATACCCTGGGGATCCAGTGTGACTTTTAAAGATTCTGGGGCCCAGCACTTAAATCCATGTGCAGCAGCTGCCAATGAATATGAGCCTAAACGTCATCTGTGACATAACAGGAAGTTATGTTGTGTTCTTGTAGGATACAGAGCCAGATTATGTGCAACAGCTGCCAATGCTATCATGGGCTATGCCGTGACTTAGAGAAGGATTCTGGGGCATACTTCTTAGATGAGACCATATTTAACTAGCAACTGTGCATGCAATCCAAGAGGTGCACCTTTCCAATGTCTCAAGTGCTTCTAGGGCATACTTCTCCAAGGTCAGGCTGCATTCCCATCTCTCAGCAACCTCAAATGTATAAATAAACTAATTTATGCTGAGACAGGTAATTGTTTCATTTATCTCAGTGCTGTCTACTTTGAGTTCAAGGTGCGGCTCTGTGTGGTTTCAGGCAGAAGTCTTTTTCTCTCACACCCATTAGGAAACCGCTCCCATCCATGCTGTTACAGGTAAGGGTGAGTTGCCTTTTAACCTTAGCATGTCTCATTTGTGGCTGCTGGGGATACACTACAGCAGGCTCCTTGACACCAAACAAATATAAACAAACACTCTCTTCCAACAACCTAAGAGACGACTTTATACATGGACTTCACCAGATGGACGATACCAAAATCAGATTGACTACACCCCTTGCAGCCAAAGGTGGCGGACATCTATCGTCAGTAAAGACAAGACCTGAAGCTGACTGTAGTTCAGATCACGAACTTCTTATTGCACAATTTAGAATCAGACTAAAGAGAATTGGGAAGACCCACAGATCAGATAGATATGAGCTCACTAATATTCCTAAAGAATATGCAGTGGAGGTGAAGAATAGATTTAAAGGACTAGATTTAGTAGATAAGGTCCCGGAAGAACTATGGACAGAAGTTTGCAACATTGATCAGGAGGCGGCAACAACAAAACGTCCCAAACAAAAAGAAAACCAAGAAGGCAAGATGGCTGTCTGCTGAGACACTGGAAGTAACCCAAGAAAGAAGGAAAGCAAAAGGCAACAGTGATAGGCGGAGAGAGATGTGCCCAATTAAATGCAAAATTCCAGAGGTTATCCAGAAGAGATAAGGAATCATTTTTAAACAAGCAATGCGCAGAAGTGGAAAAAGACAATAGAATAGGAAGAAGGACAAGAGACCTCTTCCAGAAAATTAGAAATATTGGAGGTAAACTCCAGGCAAAAATGGGTGTGATCAAAAACAAAGATGGCAAGGACCTAACAGAAGAAATCAAGAAAAGGTGGCAACACTATACAGAAGATATGTATAGGAAGGATAATATCGGGGATAGCTTTGATGGTGTGGTCAGTGAGTTAGAGCCAGACATCCTGAAGAGTGAGGTTGAATGGGCCCTAAGAAGCATTGCTAATAACAAGGCAGCAGGAGACGACGGTATCCCAGCTGAACTGTTTAAAATCTTGCAAGACGATGCTGTCAAGGTGATGCATGCCATTATTGCCATATGCCAGCAAATCTGGAACACACAAGAATGGCCATCAGATTGAAAAAAAAATCAACTTATATCTCCATACCCAAAAAGGGAAACACTAAAGAATGTTCAAATTATCGAACAGTGGCACTTATCTCACATGCCAGTAAGGTAATGCTCAAGATCCTGCAAGGGAGACTCCAGCAATTCATGGAGCGAGAATTGCCAGATGTACAAGCTGGGTTTAGAAAAAGGCAGAGGAACTAGGGACCAAATTGCTAATGTCCGCTGGATAATGGGAAAATCCAGGAAGTTTCAGAAAAACATCTATTTCTGTTTTATTGACCATTCTAAAGCCTTTGACCATAACAAATTGTGGCAAGTTCTTGGTGGTATGGGGATACCAAGTCATCTGGTCTGCCTCCTGAGGAATCTGTATAACAATCAAGTAGCAACAGTAAGAACAGACCAAGGAACAACAGACAGGTTTAAGATTGGGAAAGGAGTACGGTAGGGTTGTATACTCTCACCCTACCTCTTCAACTTGTAGGCAGAACACATCATGCGACGTGCTGGGCTTGATGAATCCAAGGCTGGAGTTAAAATCGCTGGAAGAAACATTAACAATCTCAGATATGCAGATGATATCATTTTGATGGCTGAAAGCGAGGAGGAGCTGAAGAGCCTTACGACGAAGGTGACAGAAGAAAGTGCAAAAGCTGGGCTGCAGTTAAACCTAAAAAAAACACCAAGATTATGGCAACCAGCTTGATTGATATCTGGCAAATAGAGGGAGAAAACGTGGAGGCAGTGACAAACTTCGTATTTCTAGGCGCAAAGATTCCTGCAGATGCTGACTGCAGCCAGGAAATCAGAAGACATTCACTTCTTGGGAGGAGAGCAATGACAAATCTGGATAAAATAATCAAGAGCAGAGACATCACACTGACAACAAAGGTCCGCATAGTTAAAGCAATGGTATTTCCCATAGTAACATATGGCTGTGAGAGCTGGACCATAAGGAAGGCTGAGCGAAGGAAGATAGATGCTTTTGAATTGTGTGTTGGAGGAAAATTCTGAGAGTGCCTTGGATTGCAAGAAGATCAAACCAGTCCATACTCCAGGAAATAAAGCCAGACCGCTCGCTTGAGGGAATGATAGTAAAGGCAAAACTTGAAGTACTTCGGCCACATAATGAGAAGACAGGATACCCTGGAGAAGAGACTGATGCTAGGGAAAGTGGAAGGCAAAAGGGCCAACCAAGGGCAAGATGGATATGAATGATATTCTGGAGGTGACGGACTCGACCTTGGGGGAGCTGGGGGTGGCGACAGCCAACAGGAAGCTCTGCCATGGGCTGGTCCATGAAGTCACGAAGAGTCGGAAGCGACTGAACGAATAAACAACAACAACAAAGGTGGACGTGGCAATTGCAATCAGTTGATCTCATTGCCTGTGGAAAGGGTGTCAACAAGTGTCAACTAATACATCAGGTTCCACACCCAAAATATCCAGAACACTGCATTCCAACCATGGGCAAATATGCTTCACAGTCAACAGCTATAAAAGTGGCACTCTCAGGTCACACAACAATGATAGATAGCGCACCCAAGCATGCACATGAGGCTCACTTTCCATTTACATTTATGTGTTTGCTTTGGGAAACAGTGGGATGCCCTACAGCAAATTGCCACTTAAGGCGTGGGTTGACTCTGAGGAGCACCTCAAAGAAGTGGTTCAGCAACTGCAAACTGAACATGTGAGCTGAAAACACTAGACAGTTTGTTTGTGGTTTGTGTCATCCAATGAAACCAGCTGGCAGTAGATTCAGGACAGACAGAAGAAAGTACTTCTTTATGTAATGAAATGTATGGACTTTGCTGCCAGATGTGGCGATGGCCACTGGCTTAAATGGATTTAAAAGAGGATTAAACAGAGAAGAGAGATCTATCACTGTCTCCTAGTGATGATAGCTACGGGGAATCTCCATGTTTGGAAGCACTATGCCACTGAATACCAACTGCTGGGAAGCAACTGTGGAGAGGTCAACTTGCCTACACATCCCGCTTCTGAGCATCCCAGATGCATCTGGTTGTCTATGGTACTGCACTAGATGGACCTCTGGGCTCATCCAGTAGAGTGGCCACTATGCCACTGGGAAGCAACTGTGGAGAGGTCAACTTGCCTACACATCCCACTTCTGAGCATCCCAGATGCATCTGGTTGTCTATGGTACTGCACTAGATGGACCTCTGGGCTCATCCAGTAGAGTTCGTCTTACATTGTTAAAAAACAAACAAACCACCACCATCCCCTAACACCACTGCCCCATTCCAGTTTGGGGAGCCCTTCAGCTGCCTTT
The DNA here is from genome assembly GCA_026170595.1 of Plestiodon gilberti rubricaudatus. NCBI lineage: Eukaryota > Metazoa > Chordata > Lepidosauria > Squamata > Scincidae > Plestiodon > Plestiodon gilberti. Next base: position 24,918,396 of record JANXHW010000001.1, read on the forward strand.
CAGTTTTAAAAAGTCATGTATTAATTGATTGAGAGATCCAGTAATGGGTCTTCCACATCACATCTGCTTTGGCCCTCAGGATAAGAAAGAAAACACAATTTCTTGGATCCAACGGAGGACCATCAGATGTGTGATAGAAATGTGGAGCAGTGCGGTTGTCCTTTTTGAAACTCTCAGATTGTGCTTCTATTATTTGATCGCTGGATACAATTCCCTCGTGGAGCACTGATTGGGTGACAGTATCGCTGTTCAGCATCTCAGGTTCCTGTAACCTGTATGCCAGGTTTGTCATTGATGTCTCTTTGACATTTTAATATTGCATAGTGGTACAAATGAGTCATGGTGCTCCTTCCTTAGGACGTAAATTATATATTTGGCTTGGAGAAATGATGGAGTAAAACAAAGAAGCCCACTTGGGAAATGTACAAGCAATTTTGCCGCTATGGCAAAAAAACACAAGAAGAGACATATCATTTGCCCTGTTTGAACTCTGCAAAGGGAAATTTCTCTTTTACCTGGAAATTTGACTCTGTTCCCGTTCCTTTGCATCTGTCCTAGCTTGACAAATCACCTGCCAACCAGATAGAATGTACCACCTAGTGAATACATACATGGACCCTTCACAGAGGAGAGAGCTGAATGTCACCAAAATTTTAGTCCTGCTAAGCAGTATCTTGTCTAGGAGATCAAATGTTTTCAGTGAGGTCAATCTCCAGATGCAGTTACCTCTCTGCCCGCAGAGGAAGGAAGAGAGGACCTTTTGGCTTCATCTTGCCCTACATTTGGCAAGCTTAGGATAATAATGGGTTTCCATCCTAATAATTTGCAATGGGACAGGCGGTGACTAAACTGCAAAATGAGCCAGCCATCATTGACTGATATCTGTGGCCTGGATGGCCCTTGCTAAAAGATTTATTCTGCCTTTAGGGAGGACTTTGTGCAGGAGAGCTTTCTGCTGAAAGTATCGTCAGCATGACTGCTGAGCAGTGCTTGATTGTTTCTTGTCTATTTGACATCGGTTGAAAAAAAACCCCTAAGAAAACCATTTGCTAAGTTAACAATCACCAGTAGCTGCTTCAAAGACTATGTGGCTATGTTCACCAATGGGGCTATATAAACAATCAGGCCCACCAAGTACACACAACCCTGTGTATCCTAGTAAAGTATGGAGTGGCAATATAATCCACGCTTGTGCCTGTTAGACCAGACCCACACTATGGTGTGAGAACCTCATCATAACAATACTTCACATTGTGTAGCACTTTTGAACATAATTTTATTTAGTTTAAAAGATTTATATCCCGCCATTCTCCTTACTGAAAATGAATCAGGACGACTTAAAACTTCAATAAAACATAACAATTAATAAAATAAAATCAATATAAAATACAATCAGAGTAAAAACACCAGGCAATAAAACAGCAATAAAAGCAGTAAAAACAGCCATAAGCGGAAACTAACAAGCAGCCGAAATGATAATATTCAAGGAGCGAACATGATATGATATGACACAAAAAAGCCTTAAACCCCCACCAGAAGGCTAATAGGAAGGGCTCCGTTTTTAATTCATTAGGGAAGAAGTCCCACAGTTGTGGTGCCACTACGGAGAAGGTCTTCCTCTTATCATCAGCCAAGCCTCAGACTTGGCTGAGAAGCTCCCCCCCCCATGACCCATAGAAGCTCCCCCCCATGACCTCAGGGGTTGGGCTGTCTCATATGGAAGAAGTTGATCCTTGAGATACCTTACCCTTAAGCTGTAAGGGGCTTTAAAGATCAAGACCAGCACTTTGAATTGTGTCTGGTAAACAAATTGGCAGCCAGTGCAGACACAGCCAGGCCACTTCATGTGTATTATGTTGATGTAATCCTCACGTCACTCCTGTAAAGTAAGTATATGGTAATTATCCCCGTAATTCAGCTTGGGAACAGAGACTGAGAGGGAGTGGCTTATTTAAGACCACCTAGTGAGTTCATGACAGAAGTGAGAGTCAGACTGGCAAAATCATGATTCACAGCTTAGTTTCGTAGCCAGTCAGCTACACCGACCTGCTCAAAATATTCAGATCCTCTTTTGAAGCACATGTACTTTTGTTTTGGACAACCCTAAAGTTGCTCAGAAAAGCTTAAAAACATCACACTAGACAGGCTTGCCTGCCACACAATTACCATGTATACCAGGCAATTTTTATTTTTATTTTATTTAAAGAATTTCTACCCCGCCTTTCTCCCAATAAGGACACTCAAGGCAGCTTACAGTTAAAAACATGTTAAAATACATATTACACAATAAAAATAAGTAATTAAAACAATTAAAACAAACAAACCCAGTGGGTCACCTATAACTACATTTAGTAAAAAGCCAGCCCACCATGTCAGTCATCGAACGCCAACCTGAATAAAAATGTCTTGAGGCCCCGCCGAAAGGTCTCTAAGGAGGGAGCCGTTCTTAATTCCAGAGGGAGAGAATTCCATAATTGGGGCGCCACTGTCAAAACTAGCACTTTGAATTGTGCCCGGAAACGAACCGGCAGCCAGTGTAGCTGCTGAAGCAACGGTCCAACTGAGTCGAACCGACAAAGTCCCAGCAACCACCCGGGCAGCCGCATTCTGCACTAGTTGCAGTTTCCGAACAGTCTTCAAAGGTAGCCCCACGTAGAGCGCATTGCAGTAATCTAATCTAGATGTCACTAGGGCATGGGTCACTGTGGCCAGGTCTGCACGATCCAAGTATGGTTGCAGCTGGCACACCAGCCGAAGCTGGGCAAAAGCCTCCCTGGCCACAGCCGTCACCTGGGAATCCAGGAGCAGCTGTGCATCCAGGAGAACCCCCAAAATGGACAAAGACAGCTGCAGGAAGGAAGGGCCCAAGGAAAAAAATCAGATCAGACCAGCACTTGGCGGTCACGATGGGCAACGCAGATGTCTGCCTCCACACACGTCATACGTTGAAATTCAGTTGGAAACATTTTCCACTCTCCAAAACGTTGCCACTTGAACTGTGCAAACTGCATTTCCAGTGGTGCCTACAACGTTGGCCAGCAGAGCCTGGAGACCAGCTGCTGGTTAAGTCTATTTCAGCTCAGCAACAACTGCAATTAAACTCTGACAAACCTCATTTTTGCAGCTTAGACCAGCTTTTCGTACAGGAAACAATTTGCAGCAGTTTCCACACGTAGGGACATGGTTTCAAAGAGGATGTACCTTGGACCTGAGCAGAGGTGGTTGAGAAAGACACAAAAGAAGATGAGTTGGAAGGATTAACAAGAAATAAATTCCCAAAGATTTGCAGTCAAATTCAGTGCCTCTCTGCGTTTATCCTGATGGACTAGTAGCGTCTGTAGAAAACCCTTCCAAATCACAGATTATTCACTCAATCAGAGTCCATTGTTTTCTGGCAAGCCAAGGATTTAACTGAATCAACTTGGTGATTTCATGCCTGTGTGCAGATTTTGAGTCCTTAGCCCCAGTACTTAACTTCACAGATACAGACACAAAACCCCACACACACACCTCCAGGAATGGTGGTCAGGACAATCAGTGTTAAGTCTGCTTAGAATGACATTTGGCCCTGACATATTTGCTTTGTATTATGTAAACTGTAGGTGTGGGGGGGGCATGGTGAAACTAGGGGGTCTTTAAGCCTACCCCTTACCATGGTCCTGATCCAGGTCCATACAACTGACCTGGATATCCTCAATACAACTGCTTCCATTGGAGGCAATAGAAATGTGTTTTTCATGGCAAACAGCATATGTGGGGGTCCAGGTTGGATTGGGACCATGGAGAGGGGTAGGCTTAAAGTCCCCATATCTCCCCATAGTTCCAATTTGAATTGACTTTCCTTCATGCACAATTTACATAAGAAAAAGTAGGCATGTCAAGACCAATGATGGGACTAAAATCATGCCTAGGTTGGCCTCACTATCCCAGAAAGAAAGTGAAAACGTTTAAATATATAAGAGCCACATACGATGAACTTCAGATGTTTGAGGGCCGCAATATTTAAGAAGCATTTAAATGCTTAAATATATTTCCCCACCATTAACATTAAACTTATGTTTTAATCCAGTGGACTCTCAGTTTATGCCTGGTAAATAATTATAAATCTTGAAAATGTCTTATTTACCTTTTATATTAATTCTGATGCAAAAAGGAGCTCAGCTAATGTATTTCCGAGAGCTGCACATTATAGGTCAAAGAGCCACATGTGGCTCAGGAGACACAGTTTGGCCACCCCAGATATATACCAAACCTTACAAGGAACCTTTGCCAGCATAATCTGCTGATAAAATACAAGCAGTTCATAAACACACTGGGGCCCTGGGCCACTGCAGAAAAAAAGCTCTACTTCTTATAGGCAGAATTCCTGAGATACAAATCATCCGTATACTGTAATTATGAATGGATGCCAACTCTATAAAGATATTCATGATTCTGGCATGGCAACACTTTCACAGTTTAGTGTCCCCAGATTGACACGTTTGTCCCCAGATTGTCCCTAGATTGACACATCCCATTATGCTCGTGGCATTATTGCCTCAGGGCGGCAAGCTTTATATTTTGGGTGAGTTGTCTTGGTTCTGTTGTGCTTCTTTGACTGTCCTCTTGATATAACACTTGGCAATCCCGGTACTGCAAAACAGGCCTAGCTAGGCTGCATGTCTTGAATTGTTTCTCTGGGAAACAGGAAAATAAATTGCTAAATCATCCAGGAAGCATTTATTTAACTGGCAATTTAACTGGCGTGGTCTGTGTGGTACAGTCCTGCTTCCTCCTCCTGCGCAATCTACTGGGGTTGCACTAATTTTGTAGTAGGAACAAACTCTTATCCTGAAAGTGTTTTGTCAAATGATATAATTCAAGGTTGCACTTCAAATAGAGATACTGTATTCTCATTTGGCCTGCAGGAGAAAATAATCTTCATAAAAGCAATATGGTATTTTGCATGTTAGTTGCTTCAAATTTCAGGGCTTATTTTTAGTAAGTAGCAAATTTCCCTCTATATAGCAATTATAAAAAGACAAGCTGAGGCATGATAGTGTATCTGGAATCCAGCCTAGTGTTGTAAATTTAGCATGTCATACTTCAATCAGGGGCCTCTCTCTGTAGGCAATTGTCTATTCAAACTAGGCTTACCAGATCTCCAACCGGGACAGAGTGCTAGGCCTTTAGGAGAAGGAATGTGGGCAGGTATAGCTTGTTAAACCTTAGAGCACAATCCTAGGCATGTCTACAAAGAAGCAAGCCCCATTGTGTTCAGTGAGTAGACATGCCTAGGATTGTGCTCTAAGGTTTAACAAGCTATACCTGCCCACATTCCTTCTCCTAAAGGCCTAGCACTCTGTTCCGGTTGGAGATCTGGTAAGCCTAATTCAGACACAAAACCCATTGGGCGACAATGGACCAATCAGTATCAGCCATGGGACAATCCAAAACCTCCCAGCATCTGATGCTATGCCCAGTTTTCCCCATTATCCCACCTCTCTTCCTCCTCCGCTCACTTCCTGGATTTAAAAAAGGATGAGAACAAAAAAAGAGGAAATGTGGATGAGAGGAGTGGCCTGCAGCTTCTCTGACGACTCCCCATTCATCCACACTTCCTCTTCTGCTTCACTTCCCTCCTCCTTTTTGAATCCAAGGAGGAGTGGAGAAAGCAGATAATAGGACAGAGATGGGTGCCCTCACCTATCTGCTGCTTGAAATCACCACCTCACTTGTTTTCATGGATGGGCTGGCCCCGCTTTGCCAAACCTACCTCACAAGGTTGCTGTGCAGATAAAGTAAAATTAAAAAAAAAACGTTGAGCTCTTTTACAAGAAGGGTGGGGCATTGATAAATAACTTGTAAAATATCTCAGTTTCTTTCCTTGGTAGCATTAAAGTTGCTGTCTGCCCAAGTCAGTCAAAGGGCATGTGATTTCCCTTATCAGTTTGCTGCTTAAGTGCAAGAGTCATTTCCTGATGAAATTGGTATGAAGTGGGGGGAGTGAATTCCACCCAAAGCTTCACCCCAAACCTGGAGTCGTCCTTGACCAAAGATGCATTCTGAACGGCAGAGAGGGCCTCTCTCACTACCAATCACAAGGGCCATTGCAGACGGTCTCTGCTTGGGAAATGCAGCCAGTGGACTGTATGGCAAATACTGTATGCTGGAGATAACAAGCGCTCCAAGGAAATTAAATTTAGAGTGACAGTTGGCATCCTATCTCAGCTGTGGAGACATAATGGCACTAACAAGAATCCGGAAACCATAATGACATATAGTGAGAAAATTCATTTGGAATCTGGCAGCAAATGCAGGAACACCAACATCTTGGCTCATTGTTGAAAAGGGAGCAGGTTTCTAACTGCAGTTGTTGACTGTCCAGTGTTTACTCTGCAGTAGCAAAACAGCCATCACTGTGCTGTGCTGGGTGGAGAAGGCACTGGAGAAAGAGCCTGTATATATTGCCAGCGCCAGTCACACCCTATCCACCAGGTGAGCCTTCAGTGAGGCTGCTGCCCCCATAGTGCAGGAGCAGCTTTTGCCCACCCCACAATTTACTACTCCCCCTAAAAGGAGCAGCACGGTGGAGCGGGAGCCACTGAGAATCAAGTCAGCCCTATCTGCATAGTCCCTACATCTGCATTGTCCTGTTTTAAAGGTCATACCAGAGTGTAATAGACTGTGCAGAACCAGCTTGGTATGTGGATCAAGTCTCTGACTCCAAGACTCGAGTCAAATCCCAAGTCTTTGTGTCCAAGTCTCAAGTCCCAAGCCTTTGCCCCCAAGTGTCGAGTCTTTGGTTGCGAGCCCCTATCTGTTTAATGGGGGAAACGGGTTTAAACCTGAATAAAATTTGACATGTTGTAAAAGGCTCCCAGTCTCGAGTCAAGTCTTTTACAATCGCCGAGTCAAGTCCGAGTCAAGTCATTGATCTGACTTGAGTCTGACTTGAGTCCGAGTCAATAGACTCAAGTCTACATCACTATTGCTTTTAGAAGGCTACAGGGGCATAATTGGAAGAAAAGGGGGGGGAAGTCAAGTGGTGGGGTTATAAATTTCATTAAGGCTCCCTTACCTTTTCTTCCATAATGTGACCACTCCTGAGGAACAATGAAAGCCAGGCTAAAAGTTTGCATTTAATTGATCTGACGCATGCAAGACATGTCTTTGTAAATGGTCCGCATTTCTTGCACAACTGTATCTGAACTCACACTTTGTGAGATGCACTTATCCTGGCAACTTTCTTTTTCCCCTCCCTCCTGCCTCATCCTCTTCTTGTGCTTCTTTGGGACACATTGAGTGACTGAAGGAAAATAGGAATTGTATTCTTATTGTAAGGACATTATTCCTCAAACTGGCCCAGGCTAGCCAATTTTTCTCTTGCCCCAAGAGTATCAGCACATGGGCAGTGGCTTTATTTTTCCTCACCGGGGGGGGGAGGGGGAGGGATAGCAACCTGGGAGTTGAGCTGAAGCACCTGGGCACCAGTTGAGAGAGAGTTTTTTCAGTGAATTCCTTAGAATGTGACGGAATGGGAAGATTTGGTCTTATCTGTGAATTCCCCTTCTCAAGGGTTCCAGGTGACTCATCTACACCACCACCACGGTTGAATCAAAATGTGCACACTTGGGAATTGGCTGGTTTGGGAGAGTCCACTGTCTTGGGGGGCAGGCTTAAGCAACAAGAATCCTGTGGGCTTCCTTTGGTTGGGTAGGTTGCACACAGCTTTTAGATTTCCAGGCTTACAACCCATTCTGGTGGCTGCACAGAGGGGCTCCAGATGCTTGGTCCTCTCTGGGAAAGCAGGGAGAAGGCCCTCCCCTTGGAGTTCTGCCTGCAATGGTGACCCTGCCTGCTACCAAGAAGAGGAGCATAGGCCGGAAAGCTGGCAATTACCAGGGCTGGCCCAAGACCTTCCGGTTCCTGAGGTGGTGTGCCAAATGCTGCTCCCCATCACCAAGTTAAGCACTAGTTTCTCCCCCTCCCTGATTAGAAACAGAAGACGAGGAAGAAATAGAAGAGGAAGTGTGGAGGAGAGTGGTGGGCCAGAGGATGTTCTAGCCCACCATTTTCCTCTCCTCTCCTCCACACTTCCTCTTCTGCGTCCCCCCTTTTTCCTTTTCCAATCCAGGGAGTGGGAGGAGGGGCAGTGGAAACACGGGGACAGATGAAGGTGGGTGTGCCCTGCCAATCTGCTGCCCGAGGTGACCACTTCAGTCACCCTTACGGACCAGTTGGCCCTGGTGACTAGTCTAAATAGACACCTCCTATGGAAACTGGCTTTTCCTTCCTGCCACCTTCATGCTAGCATCTATACCCACATTAAAGGATTTCAAATGATGCAAGCACACAGGTTTTTCTACAAGCATTAGCACCATTCAGCAGATGCACGCACATTGCTGGGAATGTATTGCTGCAGCAGAGGAATGACATTAAATAAGCAGTTTTAGATTGTTTGGCACTTGTGGCGCTGAAGCCTCTGATAGTGATTGACTGAGCAGGTGTAACAGCACAGAACGTTCAGCTGTTCAGAGACCTGAAGAGCAGGACCGAGGCTGTGCATTGTGTGCAGAGAATGGACATGCAAGGGGGAGTTGAGCCTGGGTGGTAAGGCCAGAGAGCCAATAATGAAATGTGCTGTACAAACCAGTTTAGTATTGCTAATCTGGAAGGAGAGGCACTGACAATAATTCTGTGGTGAGTAATTCTATCACTGACATGAGAGATTCAGAGCAGTCTCTCTCTCCCCCCCCCCCAGTATATGCATTTTGAATGGCTGCTTAGCTGCAAATCTCCTAATAGATAACCTGCTTTCAAAGCCACAAAGAAAATAACCTTTGACCAAGTTGCATCATAAAAATCACAGTTCTAAAGTTCAGTATTTCCCACTAATGTGCAGTGCATAGATTTGTTCTTAAGGATGCCTGAAAGGTAGTAGGGAAACATTGAAAGCTACTTGGTCCTTAACAGCGCAATCCTATGCATGTCTTCTCAGTGTAAGTTCAATGGGGCTTACTTCTAGGTAGGCGTGCACAGGAGCGCAGCTTCAATCAACTACAGCTTGCTCTACATTTTTGTTTTTCAAAATGCCTGCTAATGAGAGCATAGGTGTGACACATGCTACCAACTGCAGTCAGAAAGGGACAAAGTCTAATTTGCACACAAAGTTATCATTAGGACCAGAGGTATGAGTAGACATGAGGCTGGCTGGTCCATGCCATGTGAGATAGGGCCGGCCATTACAGCTTGATGAAGCCAATTCACATACTGTATTCTGTTGTAAATCATCAAATGCTGAGTAATCAAGTAATGGAAAATTAAAGAATGTACATCCATGTATGAACTGGCCCATAGTTTGACTGGTTGGCAGACACTTGCAAGCCACATGGTGATTGTATCATTCCTGTGCTGTTTATGCTTAGTCCAAACAGCAGATGAGAGTCTACTCGAGAAGGATTAGTTTTTATCTGGCTCAGTGTTGCCTACTGATTGACTCTGTGTCCAGAGGTTTTTCCCAGTCCTACCTTGAGATGCCATGGATTAAACCCGAGATCTTCTGCATGCAAAGCAAGTGGCTTTGCTTTTGGTGCTGCTGAGCTACAGTCCCCCTTTTGCTCCTCTTTCCCTTTAAAGACCATATACAGTACGGTACAAACAGGCCTTGAACTAGTCACATGTTTTTCAGCACAAACCTCTGATTGCAAACATCAGCTCCAAGAAGGAAAACTCCTGCATCTACGACTACCGGCACAACCATGCACATCCTTGTCCGAGAGGCAATGACTTTTCTAGACCGAGGCGGGGAGGGAGAGATCAGAGCCTTGTCAGTCAAAACCCAGAGGTCTGCATTTTGGATTGGTTGTTGGGAGGTCTGAGGAAGTGAGAAGCAGGGAGGGCTTCAGCAGTGCAGCGACAAATCTGTACCACTGTGTTGGGTTTGCCACCATTTTCCAGTTTGGGGTGATTAAGTCAAAGAGTCCTCAAACATGCTGCAAGCGCAGAAGAGGGAAAACAAGCAAATCTGCCTTGCACTTTTAAAACAAGGACAAACAAAAACAAGATCCCAGGGGTTATAAATTGGAACTAATTGAAACCTATTTGCTTATTATTGGACGAACTGCTCATTTGTTGTACTCAAGCAGTCTCAGCCAAGGCAGTAAACCTGCCCCTGGCTAGAGGGAGTGATGGCAAAGAGGCACATGTCTTTGTGAGTAATCAGCCTGGTAACAGCAGCCCATGACAAAATCCCCCAACAACTGAGAACATATATATAAATATCCTGGGAATGGCAAAAATAGAAGTCCAGGCATGTCGCATAATGATTTTTTTAAGCATTACATTACTTTTAAGTAACACAGACGAGAGGGAAAAAAACCTCTTGAATTTGTGTTCCAAATTCTCTGCTTTGTCTCCAGCACATTAGTCTACTCTGTCTGAAATCCCATCTCCCATTAGCAATTTCTAACACATTTGAGAGAGGAAATATGTATGTATATATACAGTACATGAACATATGCACGTGGGAATCACAATCACCTATCATGATGGACACACATTTTAAAAAAACTAAACACTTCCTGCCCTAGCCCCTTTTTCTCCCGTCATCCCAACTCCCCCTAGTGTAGCCTTTGCCTGATGCATGCTGGAATTCAGAAACTCCAGCTTCATTTTTGCTAATTACTCTTTTCCAAGTAATTTCACCAGTGTCACCATAGGCCAGCATCAGAGTATTTCTTAATACTGTATTTTTGCCAAGGCTTTGCTATGATTTGGTTTTGTACTGGTCTGTTCTGTTTTTCACAGTTATAAATAGCTACTCATTTTATCTTTGTATATTATTGATAATCATTAAGAGTTGGGCAAAAGCAGCCTCCTCATTGCAAAAAAAAAAGAAAAAGGAAAAAATTGTATAAATATGCATGAACTGCATTCCAGTTTGTACCAATGACTTCTTTAAACCAAAAAGAAAGTTAGTTCTATCATGAACACATGAAGCTGCTTCCTACCAAGTCCCTCCTTCCCTGGCTCTTCCAGCTCAGTGTTGTCTACACCAGTGTTTCTCAACCGGTGGTATGTGCACCACCGGTGGTACACGAAGTGTCGGTGGTATACACAGCACCCATGGACACCCACCTCGCATCATGGAGGTCGGTAGGTGGCTCAGCTTGGCAGGCAGAGCTCCAGCACATGTGTTTTGCACGCTTGAAAAAGCCTACCCTGAGCCTCTTATCGGCATTTGCAGAGTCGTGTTGCGGCCTCCAACCTGGAAGTAACTGGCGATGACGACATAATTCCGGTGGTATGTGGAGAGGTCTGCGGCGTGGGAAGTAGTACGTCATGCCAGGATGTTGAAAAACACTGGTCTACATGGACTAGCAGCAGCTCCAAACAGGATCCAAGCAGCTTTCTAGTCTTACCTGGAGATGCCTGGGACCTTCTTCCTGCAAAGCATGTGCTCCACCATTGAGACTGCACCACAGCCCTTCCACTAAATAAACACTGTAATACTGTGGAAAGCAGGGGCTCATTTTGATCCAGGGGTCTTGCCCGTGGACCCCCTTAAATACGTATAGGTAGCTATCCATCACACTTTCCTCCTTTGTTTCCTGACTGGAGGGGCCTCTTTGGGAAGGCAGGATGCTTGGGAGGAGATATCCTGTGAGTCAATAGCTTATCCTCACGACCACTGGGCAAGATGCAGTCTGTCTTCCCTAACAGCCTACAGACTGTGGGAGAGGTTGCAAGTTCACCAGGCAGAGCTAAGTTTCAATTCAGGCACTTATTATGATACACAGGGCAAAGATTCAAGCCAGTTTTAAAAGAAAACAAAAAGGTCCATGCTAAATATTTGGAAACCTAGGCAATTACCAGCTTAGGGACACTCACGTATTCCAGTGAGGGTCAGCAGTTTCCAAGTAAACAGCTGACCCATTTATATCTGCACTAAGCCCATTTTCAGTCCTGTCAGCGCATAGGGGAAGCACCTTGTCCTATCAGCTTCTAAGAGGAAGAGGGCTCCAATGGAAAGATCCATTTTCCCACAGCCAGGTGATATAGTATCAGGGACTGCCTCTGGAATGGACTCTATGTAAATTGGGAGAAAATGTGGTGTCCGAATACGAATAATGCAACACTGACCTCATCTAAGATTGTTTCCAACTAGCCCTTGTCTCTGGAATTACCATCCTTTGTTCACTCTCTTTTTAAGGGAAAGCCAGAGAACATCACTGATTATTATTATTATTATTATTATTATTATTATTGTTTTGCATTTCAGCATTGCCTGTTCATTTTGAAAGTAACTGGTGGTGATTTAATTATTATTATTTTTTTTAAATACAAGTGCACCAGCCAGCATACCTGTAATCTGTTTGGCCATGCAGCACAGAGCTCGGCAACCTGGCAGTTTGTCAATGACATGTGACATCATCGCCGAATGTCCGGGGACGGCACCATGATGCAGTTGCGGCGCCACACACCAGAAGAAGGGTTTCGCGCACCAGCACGGACCCCTAGAGGGAATACTGGCACCAGCTTGTCCAAGTGCAGCCCTGTTGAGGTTTTCAGGGCTCCTCTGCATTTAATTAAGGCTTGTATTATTTGTAGCTCCTGCCCATTATATTGCTCTTGGTTAATCACAGTTGGGGGATAATAACTTCTTATTTGCCCCTTGAATAGCAGTTCTTGCCCCAATGTCAGTTTCTGTGTCAGAGCAAGGGACACATATAAAAAATGGGCACACATTAAAAGGGCGAGACTTTCATTACTGACTTCTCATTCATTTTTATCACAAAACAGCACTATTTTGATATTTAAAAAATGTAAGGAAACCAGTAATTAAAGCCTTCCTGTGCCTCAGCAGGAACAGATTAAGCAGGCTACTCATCATTAATCTTCCAGCTTGATCATCAGAAAGCAATACAAAATGCAGGACCTATAAACAGGTAAGTTTTACTTTACATGGGAAAGGACCTTTGCTAGATGGGGCTTTCTTGCAAGTAAACATTATAGAGGGATCTTAGCCATGGTCAAGGGCATTCTTAGCTAATACAGCACTATACATTAAGTACTGTCTGGAACTTCCATTTTAATTCCACTTCCAACTAATTAATGGAACAGCAATGCATCAGAAGCATTAAACGGCTCTATTGTGGAAGCAACCTACCGTAAATCAGCGCTGCGTTGGGATCAAAAAAGGGAAGACTGGTGTGAAGCTTCTCTGTTGCTCAGGAGGGAACCCCATCTATCCATGTCAGACAGGACATCTCCTGTTGCTTGCTATCAAGGGGTTATGCATCGTTCGCAAATTAACATACATGCTGGAGACTTGTGAGGCAAACTGTTTTGTTATGGTGACACTTTTGTACTGAAGACAGCCAATGTTGTCAACATTGGCCATCAAAGAAGAGATTTTATATCTGGAGACACACTTCGATCACAAGAACTTCACGTTTTGCTAATCAGATGCAAGTTGGAAAAAGCATATTTTATTCAAATATTCTGGTCAGAGCCAAGGACATTTGTTTTATCATCATTTACGAATAACGCTCATCTGAAGACTAAGTCCAAGATAAAAGTATATCAAACCCCTGTTCGAAAAACTATGTAGCAACTACCCCCTGATCTCTTCCCCCAAATACCCAGAGGCATTTTCAGTGAAAAAACATCAGCCTGAATCAGCTCCAAAGAGAGCCAAAGTGGACGGCTGATGTCTTCACCGTGTGAATAGGTGGCAGCTTATTACCTCACCACAAACACAGTCTTGAATGGTGGCAGGCTGAACTGGGTGTCACAATATGGACTTAGTTTAAGCATCTTTGATCAGAGATATGAATTGTTTCCTGTGGAAGGTACAGTATGTGAGACATGGGAAAGACTAAGAACTCGTACAGTATGAGCAGTGTTTCTCCACCCTTCTGCAATTTCAGGAGCATGGGAGGAGTCACTGAAAGTGTGAGAAGTACCACTTCAGACAACCTGCCTGCCACATAGGGGGGCTCCATGTGTCAGTATTTCAAAACAATCATCATGCTGTATTTCACTTACGTGAATGGGCCCTAAGAAAAGAGAGAGAAGGGGAGATGGTTGTGGTTCGACCCCACGGCACCCCCCCCCCCAAAGCAAGAAGCCCATGTAAGGCGTGGGCCTACTGCGTTGGCAGCAACTCAATAAAACGGAATGCCTGTGTCCCTTGGCCCCTTGAATACTAAGAGTACTGTGAAACGCTAAAAGCGGGAATACGCAGTCCGTTGCTGTGGCTGCGGCTGCGGCTGCGGAGGCTGCTGCTGTCCTTGCTGCTGCTGAAGTCGAATCTGTTGGGAATATGGATCTTCAAGAGACTTCACCAGCAGTGTGGTTTTGGGCCCAGTCTTCCATATGATGCCATTGAGATCTCTAACAGAGGACTCCACCGTGATGCTATGGGTGCCAACAATCACAAAGTTCAAGAGGAACTGTGTGCTGAAATAATCATTGTGAGGCTCAACCATCTGCTCCATCTCATTTGTCAGGCTGTCAATGGGCATCTGAGAAAGAAAGCAAACAGAATGGAATTCATGCTCCATCTCAAAAAGGAGTGGCCAGATGCTTCCGTTCTGCCACAAAAGTGGAAGTGAAACTTTTATGGCCTCAATTCACTTTGCCTTTCATTCCACAAAAACAATCCCTGAGTTTCCAGAAAAGGGACACCTAGGCTGGTATGCTTTAACAAATCTAAGCAAAACATAAGAATGTTTACTGATCTTGCCTAAACTATCACAAAATATTTAGTTGTCCATATCAGAGGCCTAGGGCTTGGAAAACCTTTAACTGATTGGCCTTTTCAAGTGATCAGCATTCTTTCATTGGAGCAGATTGGTTTCCTGCTGCCAAACAGCTGTGCTTTTGGCTAATTCTCGAGCTAGGATGTTTCAGTGCTACTGCCAAGACAGCAAATGAAGAAAGGGATTATCTAGCCAGATGCCCTTTACCTCTGAGATGGATACATACTCCTAATTAAATGATACACCAGAGGTGGTTAAGTGGGCATGGAAATATTAATATCTAGACTAGCTTTTACCTTCGAGTTCCTTCTTACAGCCCACATCAGTTAAGCCTCCTGCACAATCTCCCCATAACCTTAAATTTACATAGATTATGTGTAACTGAAATAAATGTCTCTTGTCTACTTTTGCCTCCATTTCCCTCCCCTTTCTCTGACATTGCCTCTGTGCTGAATGTTATGAATTTTAGCTTGTAAGCCTTTCAGTGCAGGGACAGGCCCTCTTATACTTTGTAAAGAGTCATGCACAGTGATGGCAGTATTTAAATAATAATGAACAACGATAAATAAGAATTGTGTTTCATTTTCAAAAGAACCAAAACTGTCACAGAAGCCTGAACTATCATTAAAAAAAAAAAAGACAACTGAGAGGACAGTTTGCTACCTAAATAAGAGAAACGAGATCTAATTCTTCATGGGGTTTGAGCAGCATTAATTGTTTGTTACAGTGTCCAGCTCTACACTTCTCTTACTTTGAAGTCTTGTCCAGATTTGCTCTGCAGTGTTGATGATACATTTAGACAGATGGACTGAATTTTACGGAACAGGCCTGGTTTGGAGCCATGCTGGACGACTCCTTCTACTTTTAAAGCCAGTTGTTGGTTATTCTGAACCACAATGGGCTCAGCAGGATTACGTGGAGACGGTGACAGGGCAAGCTGAAACACAAAACAACAGGATTGATAGTTATTAAAAGGAAAGTCTTGCTTGCTTGCTTTTTGGGCAGAATGGCAAAACATAAAAGGCAGGAAAAAGTACAGTATTTCTCAGTTGAAGAAAGAAGCAAATGGAAGATGGGAAAGTAACCTATTACAAGAAAAAGGGCACTATGGCCACCATTTACGATCAGTACATTCAGTGTATGGAGTTACAAAAATATACAGTACAGGTCTTTAAGGACTGAAATGTGGAGGGTATATTTTCTCTGAACTTGATTCTCTGTTAAACAGAATTCTACTACATCACAATAAGGATTATACCATTAAAGATTCCACAATATATTTTGTTTATATATTTAGCAAGTTTATATATTCTGCACAAATGGAACAACTTTATCTGGACTGTACCATTTCAGGCTGCAACTGCATCTGTGTTTTTCAATCTTCTCCCATTTAAAAAATAAAAACCCCAAACCTTCCCTATACATACAAAATGAACACGTTAGAGAGAAGAGTTCAGCCTAGGCTTCTTCATAACTGTGCATGTGCTGAAGTTGCAACTACGTGGAAGCACTCTCCCTGCACCCCACCTGGGAGTCTGAAGCGGTAGAATTCAGGGAAAGTTTACTGCTTACTTCTGTGTACGTGTAAAATTGCAGCCACTCATGGAACGTACGGGGAGGGGCTGTAGCTCAGTGGTACAGACACACCTTGCATGCTAAAGTCCCAGGTTCAATCCCTGGCATCTCCAGAGAGACCCGAGAACGAGCTCCGCCTTCTCAGGAAAGCAGCTGCCAGATGTTGTGCAGACAATGAGCTAGATGGACCAATGGTCTGATTCAGGAGAAGGCAGCTTCACCTATTTGGAAGTGTGTGCATGCAACCAGCCCCGCCCCCCCCCCCCCGCAAAAACAACAACAACAACAACACATGAGATGTGGTATTTATTAAGAATTTAGCATCTTGAGAATTTTGGGGTTTTTATTTTCAAAAGAACAAGTTTTTAGCCACAATGGTTTTAGAGCAAATTCTGGGCACCATCCAATGAAGGCAAGAAATCAAAAGAAGACCCGAGAAATGCTTCCAGTAGTAGTGGATCTTTAAATCATGCACTTCTCTCTCTCCTGGGATGATTGCTTCCCGCCTCCTGAACTAAATAATGATCTCATTGCAAACATCATACCCTTCCCTATATCCACCCACTTTCTTTCCCATTTGACATTCCATGGTCCTTGCCAAAGTTTTTTTTGAATGTTTTGAACCTTGAAAGCAGAATTATGCAAAGCAAATCTCTTCAGATGTATGTGATTTGCATCATCTGAGTGAGGAATCTAGGTTTCCACATTGCAGAATTCAGGGAGTATTTTTGACAGAGTAATACATAGCCTTTCTTCCTTATGTTTCCCAAAGGTATCCGTGCCTGTCTAGAAGCAGCAAATAACAGCACTCCTTTTCAGCACTCCCAGGACACAGGAGCTCTTTATAGGATCAGCATGGAAGCAAGCTGTTTGCCCAGGGCTTCATCCCATGTCGCTGCTATTAAACTCCCAGCACCACACGGCTGGTGCCCACTGCATGGGTCCTTCCCACCCAAACCAGGGTCAAGAATGACAATGACAAATGAGAGAGAGAGAGAGAGAGAGAGTGCACATGCGTGTGGGGGTCTATGTAAGATGACTCATGTGATTAGCCCCACCCCCATACTGTGCTGGGTCTGTAAATGTTACAGCACTGCCATGGGACAAAGCCACTGAAAAACAGCTCTCATGTTGCTGCTGAAGTTAAGGGCACTTCAGTGATCCTGGTATGAATGAAACCTTATGCTCAGAGACATGAATCTTGCAGCCTTCTACAATCTTTCAGATAAGCACTCTTGCTTGTTAAGAGTCCTTAGCTTTTGACTCAGACAATCTTATGTACACATACTTCCAGTGACTCCAAACAGACGTTAACTCACCTGCTATTGACCCAGCCGATTATGCAAAGGAGGCCAGCAGCTTCATGTGCTATAACTCTAGTATAAACACCTGTGCTGTGAAGCTCCCTTCCTAGAGAGACTCCTCAAGCAAGTCCCGGATGAATTCTGGAAGGAGGGATTCCTTTGGGAAGAACCTCTGGATCACTGTTTATTTGGTTTTTATATTGGCATGTATTGTTTTACTGCATACTTATTTACAGATTACTCTTTGTACTTTTTATTGTTGTGATACTGTAGGGAGGGACAGAAATCTCATAAATTAAATTGCGTGAACAAGTAAGTGCATAGCCTAACACAGTATCTGAGACATATACTGTAAGTGCTTATCAGTTATTTCCTAGGGATCTTAAAGAGGTCTGGGAGAGCTGCTTCTAAAGGAACATTCTGAACAAACATTCTGAACAAACAGATAGCCTTTTTTAGAGTAATTCCATCAGAGTCTCCATGTGGAAAGTTTATGTGGGAACCATAACATTTACTAGATGCATCTGTGAACAGGATCTAGATCTATGTTGGGTTCTGTTCACAGACACTGTTCCGGAAGAGGTGAATAAATGACTTTATGGCAGGAGGTCTGGCTCAGTTGGGAGAGCTGTAGCCTTATATGCCTGAAGATCAAGGCCAAGGACGGCAGTTCGAGACTCCATTGCCACTGACAAAGCTGAAAAAACCCCTCTGTGAGAAAGAGAGGAAGCTGCAGCTGGCACTCTGTGAGGAGGAGTTGCCTATCAGTCAACGCATGTGAAGGGAATCCCAGAGAGAGGCCAGATCATGAAAGGAAACACCTGGAAAGAAGCGTCCTATGAAAGAGTAGGACATGTATTGTAAAAACCGTTTGGTTTAGAAATGCCTGCCTATTGTAAACCACCTTGAATTAAAGTCAAAGGAGAAATCCAATGACAAGAAAGGTGGTATATAAATACTGAAATTATTATTATTATTATGGCAAGTAATGTTTCCACATGGAAATGTTCAGTTCAGTTCAGTAATGTTCAGTTGTTTTGCATTAAACACTCCATCCACGAGCAAAGAACTGGAAATTACATCTCCAAAAACACCCCACAACTCTCATCCTCTTTGCACAGTCGGTTCACTGGAAAGTGACCTTTCTATTAAAATATCAAGACATTCCCTCTGCAGCATTGTAACATAAGCACAGTGAGAATCATTTTATTTGGTGAGCAAAGAAACTTGCAGCTGTATACCACTTTCACAAGTACAGTCCACTGTTAGCGTTAACTGGGCCTGTGTGTGCATGCAAGTATCTCATGTACGCAACACAGAACTCAGGAAAAAAGAAAAGTACTGAACCTGGACCATTCAAAACGCATCTGATCCTAAAAGATGAGACTTTTCTCAGTTTGCTCAATCATTCAAGCATGAAACCTTTTATATTGGCTGGATTCAGACAATGTGAAACCATAGTTTGTGTGAAGCATTGTTAATATGATTTGAGCCTCCAGACATATAACAGACAAACCATGGTTTAGAGCTGCTTGCGTTTCCCATCTGCTCTGGACTCAGCTGCAGAAGTTCACTCCCAGTGTAGCAGTCTCTTGAGGCAGGACAATGGCCCTAACTGTGGTTTGTCTATGATCTATGAATTCAGACATAATGAGAAACCACCATGGTCTCAGTTGCTGGTTTGTCTGCCCACAAAACAAACCATGGTTTGTGGGCAGGTTCAGGTTCAAATTAGTGCAGAACTACAGTTTAGCTAACAAACCATGGTTTATAGTATTGTCTGAACCCAGTCACAAAGATCACATTACAAAACTTGAACCAGTAAGTGAGTCAGCACAAGGACATCTGTACCGAGGACTCACCACATTTGATCACTATTTTAAAACAACTATAAGGCTAAGCAGAGCAAGGTAGTGTGTTGCTCTCTACCACAAACACCACCCTACAACCCACACTGCAATTATCCATTTATCGTGGGTTTTTTTTTGCAATAATTGTCTTCACGTTTTTCCTCAGGCACAAAATATACCACTTTAGGCAGAAGATGTGGTGTCCATGTGATAAAGGCACCACACGGATAAAACATGTGTCGAGGAGTTCTGAAGTGGAGGCTTTCCTCCTGCCAGGGCCCAAACTGGTAGACTCCACTGCCACCAGGAGAACAAAGCATACACAGAGAGAAGCGGCCTCAAAAGGCTCCCTGCTAGTTATCTGGAGAACAGTGCGTAGCCCAGGGTCAAGAAGGGCTGGGGCAAGGCTCTGAACAAGTTCAACTGGCCACAGGCAGGCCAAAAGTCCAAACATAAAAAGAATTTTGTATTTTAAAATTAGTGTGGGTGGGGAAGAGTTGAGTAATACAAAGAGGAAAAACTAAAACAAGTAGGCTTGGAAAATGAATGTTGGCAGTGCACAGGTGTGGATCTTCGCAAAAATTGTTGTTGTTCAGTCGTTAAGTCGTGTCCGACCCTTCGTGATCCCATGAACCATATCCCGCCAGGCCTTCCTATCCTCCACTATCTTCCTGAGTTTGCTCATTTTCATGTTCGTTGCATCGGTGATGCTGTCTAACCATCTCATCCTTGGCCTTCCCCTTCTCCTTTTGCCTTCAGTCTTTCCCAGCATCAGAGTCTTCTCCAGAGAGTCCTCTCTTCGCATTAGGTGGCCAAAATATTTGAGTTTCAGCCTTAGTACCTGTCCTTCCAGGGAACAGTCAGGGTTGATTTCATTTAGGATTGACTGATTTGATCTCCTAGCAGTCCAAGGGACTCTCAGGAGTCTTCTCCAGCACCACAGTTCAAAAGCATCTATTCTTCGGCGCTCAGCCTTCCTTATGGTCCAGCTCTCGCAACCATACATTGCTACTGGGAACACCATCGCCCTGACTATACGAACTTTTGTTGGTATGGTGATATCTCTGCTTTTTATTATGCTATCTAAATTTGCCATAGCTTTCCTTCCAAGGAGTAAGCGTCTTTTAATTTCATGGCTGCTGTCTCCGTCTGCAGTGATCTTGGAACCCAAAAAAGTAAAATCTGTTACTGCTTCCATTTCTGCCCCTTCTATTTGCCAGGAATTGATGGGACCAGATGCCATGATCTTAGTTTTATTAATGTTGAGTTTCAAGCCAACTTTTGCACTCTCCTCTTTCACTCTCATCAAGAGGCTCTTTAGTTCTTCTTCACTTTCTGCCATTAGAGTGGTATCGTCTGCATATCTGAGGTTGTTGATGTTTCTCCCGGCAATCTTGATTCCGGCTTGCGATTCATTCAGCCCTGCATTTCTCATAATGTACTCTGCATATAAGTTAAATAGGCAGGGTGACAATATACAGCCTTGCCGTACTCCCTTCCCAATTTTGAACCAATCAGTTGTTCCATGGCCGGTTCGAACTGTTGCTTCTTGACCCGCATACAGGTTTCTCAGGAGACAGGTAAGGTGGTCTGGTATCCCCATCTCTTTAAGAACTTGCCACAGCTTGTTGTGATCCACACAATCAAAGGCTTTTGCGTAGTCAATGAAGCAGAAGTAGGTGTTTTTTTGGAACTCTCGTGCTTTCTCCATGATCCAGCGCATGTTGGCAATTTGATCTCTAGTTCCTCTGCCTCTTCGAAACCCAGCTTGTACATCCGGTAGTTCTCGGTCCACGTACTGCTGAAGCCTAGCTTGTAGAATTTTGAGCATAACCTTGCTAGCATGTGAAATGAGTGCAATTGTGCGATAGTTTGAACACTCTTTGGCACTGCCCTTCTTTGGAATTGGAACGTAAACTGACCTTTTCCAATCCTTTGGCCACTGCTGAGTTTTCCAAATTTGTTGGCATATTGAGTGCAGCACTTTCACAGCATCATCATTTAGGATTTTAAGTAGCTCAGCTGGGATATTATCATCTCCGCTAGCTTTGTTGTTAGTAATGCTATCTAAGGCCCACTTGACTTCGCTCTCTAGGATGTCTGGCTCTGGGTCAGTGACCACACCAGCGTGGTCATCAGGAACATTAAGCTCTTTCTTGTATAGTTCTTCTGTGTATTCTTGCCATCTCTTCTTAATCTCTTCTGCTTCTGTCAGG
Organism: Plestiodon gilberti rubricaudatus; assembly: GCA_026170595.1. Taxonomy (NCBI): domain Eukaryota; kingdom Metazoa; phylum Chordata; class Lepidosauria; order Squamata; family Scincidae; genus Plestiodon; species Plestiodon gilberti. The sequence continues at coordinate 24,940,088 of JANXHW010000001.1, forward strand.
TCTCTGCCTTTTTTATCCTTTATCATGCCCATCTTTGCACAAAATGTTCCCTTGATATCTCCAATTTTCTTGAAGAGATCTCTAGTCCTCCCCATTCTGTTGTTTTCCTCGATTTCCTTGCATTGTTCATTTAAGAAGGCCTTCTTATCTCTCCTGGCTATTCTCTGGAAATCTGCATTCAGTTGTTTATATCTTTCCCTTTCACCTTTGCTTTTCGCATTCCTTCTTTCCACAGCTATTTGTAAAGCCTCATCTGACAGCCACTTTGCTTTCTTGCATTTCTTTTTCTTTGGGATGGTTTTCGTTGCTGCCTCCTGTACAATGTTACGAACTTCCGTCCATAGTTCTTCAGGCACTCTGTCTACCAGGTCTAGTGCCCTAAACCTATTCTTCACCTCCACTGTATACTCACTTCGCAAAAATACAAGCAGGCAAACTCAAGAGCAAAACAATTCCCGAGTGCATCTAAATCTCGTTGTTCCCGGACCGTACTTACTCCACTCCAAGCTTGGGTAGTCCATTACACCTCTCTGATCCCAAGGGTGAAAACCTGACCACACACAGAGATGTTTTCTCTGAGGGAGACAAGCCAGAACACACACAGCCACCCTGAGGCTTAACCTTAAGAAAGCTAGGTTCAGTGATGCCACTGCCTCAACTTATTGGATTTTTTTAATGAACTCACTATTTGGCCTGTGATCTGGAGAGGTGGGCTCAGATGCCCAATCGGCTGGTGCATGCCAATTCCAGCAGGTTGGCTGGCTAAACCCTTTTCTTGAGGAAACCAGACAAAGACGACATGAAACACACAAAGCACCCTATTTGCCTGGCCACACAGTTTTGTTGCAATGGCACTAATTTCAAAGTGTCTCAGGGAAGCCTCTTTCCATACTGAAACTTATGCTGAGGGTTTCCTTAAAAAGAAAGAGATGGGAAAAAGAGAGCAGGGAAAGCTAAATCACAACTTGTATAAGCTATGCACCAAACACGGGGATTAAATGTGACCTAAACATGATCATCCAAAGTGGGGTGAAGGGTCTCAATGGGTAAATGGTTGCTTTCAATATATGCTTCATTTATACAGGAGTTGAATATTTATCCAAGAGCTTTATAAAAACGTTGCTCAATTATTTTATGAGCAGAATATGAGGTTAATGGCATAGGAGCATCTGAGGTCATATTACACCAAATGGATAGTCAATAAAACACAAAATGAAGTAATAAAATAGACCACAAGAGTTCAAAAGGTACAACAAATCCAGTAAACATTGAAATTTGTCAAGCTACCCAACAGAAATAAGAGGAGTGTGAAAGTCAATCCTTCTCAGAAATGCATCCAGAATATTGGGGTGCCCAGTGAGAGATGGAAAAGAAATAAAGAACATGCATACAATGTAGGCTCCCTCATCACTTTCTTCAAACTGAGAATAAAGGATGAAAAAGTATACATGTGCTACGTAGATGGCAGCGTTGAGTACAGCACCCAACGTTAGGTGCTTATGAACAGTTAATAAAACGTTGCATGCAGATTTTCATGGCTGTGGGTAACTGACAAGGTTCTTCACTGTATGGGTTCTGTAGCCATGTCAATGTAAAAATAAAGAAATAAAATCCTTTACCGCTTTTGTCGTTTGTGTAGATTTCTTTATATTGTGTTGGTTTCACATACACAGGAAAGGTTTTCTAACAACAACAACAACACGGGATCTTACTTCTCCAAGCCGACGTTTCACTCCATTCACGAAGCTTTCTCAAGGCAATTTCGCAGTAAAAAACTGCTGGATGAAAAAGATGTTACGGAATGGTGACAGTTAAATGTCAGTCTGTTCAAAAGTGCAGGGAACACACTAATTGTTAAAGGAACCTACTACTTGTTCCCTGCGCTTTTGAACAACAGACTGACATTTAACTGTCACCATTCCATAACATCTTTTTCATCCAGCAGTTTTTTACTGCGAAATTGCCTTGAGAAAGCTTCGTGAATGGAGTGAAACGTCGGCTTGGAGAAGTAAGATCCCGTGTTGTTGTTGTAAGAAAACCTTTCCTGTGTATGTGAAACCAACACAATATAAAGAAATCTACACAAACGACAAAAGCGGTAAAGGATTTTATTTCTTTATTTTTACATTGACATGGCTGCAGAACCCATACAGTTAAGAACCTTGTCAGTTAATAAAACAACAACAACAACAACAACGAGGAATGCTGTTGGCTTATACCACCACTCATCCACCTCCCTCTTTCTGCCCCTCCCTACTGTTCCCCATCTCTCCCCACTCCTGCTTCAGGCACTTAAAAGCTTTTGGCAAGTGCTATCATGCCGTTTCCATTGTCTCTCCTGGTCTTAAAGAGCCAGGAGAGTCAGGGCACAAGACACGACATTGGGACTGTGGTGGTGAACTTTCTGAAATGATGCACCTGAACTGTTATTTGCACTTTGGGGCAAAACACACAGGTATCGTGTCTTCTCTGGCCCTCAGGTATGTGCTGCCTAGGCGTGGAAGACTGTCCTCACTATGGCTTTGGGGCTGTCCTTACTGCCTGTCCCTGAGGGTTCTCATTTCAGCTGGAGAAACAGGACTTCAGACGCCCATGGGTCGTACGTAGGTGGCCATGGAAGAGCAAGGTACAATCTGTGACTACTTTAAGGAAAAACTGATATTTATTTTTATTTATTGAATTACTTTTTTATCCTTCCCCTTCTCCAAATACTTCAGGGTGGAGCACATGGTTCTTCCCTCACTTATTTTAGCCTCACAACAATCCTGCGAGGTAGGTTAGGCAGAGAGATAGTGACTGGGCCAAGGCCACCCATTGAACATAACGGGGGATGGGAGATTTGAATCTAGGTCTCCCCAGTCCAAGGCCACTGCCATCACTACCCCATAGTGGCCCTAAGAAAGCAAAAAAATTACCCCAGGCAAGCAGCAAATTGCACCGCGGATACAAAGCATAGAAGGGCTGGTTCACACAGGATGTTTCCTTTGTGAAGATAAATTCTATGGGGGGAGAGGGGGTCATGTCTGAAACCAGTGCAAGTGCTTACTTGTCACTATTACACATTTGGAAGCCTCTGTGGCCAAATGGGAAAATAGCACACAACAATGTGGTTTCTGGGGCAAAACACACAGGTATCGTGTCTTCTCTGGCCCTCAGGTATGTGCTGCCTAGGCTTGGAAGACTGTCCTCACTATGGCTATGACAGATGATGACAGATGAGTTCCGGAATGGTTTCCGTTTAACTGACAGCGGGTTCCCTGCTCTTTCGAAGTTCAAAGCAACGAAGCAAGACGAAGAGGACAGTAACATCTTTCATTCCTTTTTGGATTGCCCTAGAAGATGTGTACAGATTAGGACACGAAACGTTGGGCTCACTTGTCCAGCCATGTTTTTTTAATAATTTCTGTTTGTCCGGGAACACATCGTTAAACCCAGATAAAATCATCACTGTTTTAAAGCTTCGGTCGGATTGCTGTGTTTTTTACATGGATATGGCTGCGTTACCCATACTACCTGTTTCACTAACTATATCTGCTGGCCATGAAAGCTTTCGAATGAAAATGTGGTTTCTAGTTTGATCTTCCTGGTAAAGGTTGCCAAGGGCAATTTCTTTAAAGTCCACCTTTACAATGTAATTTTACTTCTGTTTCTACCTCTGAATTTTAGCGGAATCAGATTTTGACTGTGTTTCCAACCTACAGATCATGGTGAACAGGAGATTTGGATCGGCAATAATTTTCCGTCCTTCCCATGCCTATATAACACATAGGTAGCCATCCCAGATACGCCCGGCACTCGGCCGGGACTGGGGGCGTGGCCGGGGGCATGGCCGGGGGGCAGGGACTTCCTCCCTTGAGGCCGAGAGCTCTTCGGAACAGCCCGAGTGAACTCGGGCTGTTCCGGAGAGCTCCCAGCGTCGCGCAAATAGGCGCAAGACTAGAGATCAAAACAGACGCGCTGCAGCTGGCAGCACAGTCTCGGAAGAGCTCCGGCCCGCTGCGATGCAGTCGGCGGGCCGGGACAAAGAGACAGCTCGGGGGGGACGGGGGGACGAAGGGGGCGTCGCCGGGACAATCCCGGTCATTTCCGGGAAGATGGTAAGCCTACACATAGGGATTATAAACGTCGTATTCCCACCACATAAAATTCGTCTGTATTAACTGCAATTAAAATTCACTGCAATCATCACTTACCTTAATGCTAGTTGACTGTAGCTTCTGGAAAAAATACCTCTGAAACGACAGGGGAACTTTCAGCAAGGCAATGACTGCAGTACATAGACAAGCTGTGTGCTGAAAGAAAACAATGCCAAACCAGATCAGAACTAATCCCTTTTACAGCAGGGACAGGAAACAGCATGTACTTTGGGTATTAGCACTGCAGTCACTTGCACTTAAGAAGCCAAGCAAATGCACCATTGGATTATGGAGTAGCCTGTCAAGATGGAGAAAATGTATCTGTTGGGTTCTCTTTCTTGTATTTGACAGGGCAGACACTAGGAGTAGCCCAATTCAAGAGACAGCCCTTGCTCTCCTTTTCCTATGCACAACACTGGACCAAAAATTCATGAAAAGGGCAGGTGGCGGCCCAATCTGTAGGGATGCAAGAGTGAGGGTTCCTGGGGATTATAGGCCAACAGGGAAACAGGAGCAGGACAGCCAGACACGGAGTTATGAGGTGGTGTTGGAAGGAGCAGATTAGTCACAAAAGATGATTAAGGAGAACCCATATGTAAGACAAGAACTGAGCCTAAAATAGATTTGGAAAAAAAAATCGCAAATCCTAGGAACAACATCCTTATCTGTGTTCTCTGTCCTATGGGGATAGAGTGTCTATAGGGCTACCTGCTATAAAATATTTTTGGTGATATGAAGAATGATCTGTAGGCTGTTTAGTTCTAGAGACTGAGAAATCCTGGCCACGCCTGAGCCATAAGCGCTCAGGTCACAGAAGTGGTCAGTAAAAAACAATATCACCACTTCGGTTTTCATGCATGGGCCCGTGTCCGTTTTCTTCAACAACAACAACATAATAATAATAATTATATGCTCTGAACAAAACAGAAGGCACTAGAAGCCCTGCTCCACATGCAAGGCACTAGAAGCCCTGCTCCTTCCTTGAAGAGATGGCCTGAAAAGGAGATGGCCTGAAGTCAACATCTGAAATAGTGGCTCCAAGTCCATCCATGGAAAAAGCTCATTTGCAGCCCAATCCTAATTAACTCCCCATGTGGCGATAGGGGGGATTCAGCTTCCAGAGGCCTCCTCGGGGTAAGGGAACATTTGTTCCCTTGCCTCGGGGTAAGCCCCTGCCGGCCTGGTGGGTCTACTCAGACCTACACCAGCGATATCACTGCCATAAGTCCATGTGGACCTGTGAAGGTGGATCGGGCTTGGGAAGGGGGTTAGGATTTGGCAGGTGCTATACGCCAGTAAAGGTTCTGAAATCTGATCTAATTTGGCAGGTGCTACTGCTGTCGAACCTGCCCCCTTCCTGGGCCTGATCCGCTCTCCTCCCTGCCCCGTTTTGCCCTCCCCTGCCTCCCTCCCACCCCCTACGCACTCTTACCTGTGGCGGTGGGTGTCCGCCACTGTGCGGAGCCAGCCACTCGCCGCTCCCAGAAGTGGCCAGCCCATGCACTTCAGCAGGTCACGTTTTGTGACTGCTGGAAAGTGTGTTGTGCTGACGGAACCCTTGTTCCGGCGGCACAACGCACTAATAAGATTGGGCCGTTGGCAAACAAGGCATGTAACTGAACATCAGGTTCTCCACCGTGTGTTTGGAGTTAAGGCAACTGGTGCTTGTGTTCTCGGATGACTTGTCCCCGATAAAAGAAACACTGCACTGGTGAAAAGTTGTACTGAAACATGATCAGCTTTCATGAACAAAGCCAAGCTAGAACAATGACAGATGGCCTCCAGAGTGCTCCACAGATGAACTTTCTGCATGAAAGCCACCACAGCATCAGGCTCAGAGGTGTACTGTATTTAATAACCCGGGTACTAGAAAACTGCACAGAATTATAAGCAGAACAGAGGAATTCTCGGAGCAGTGATTGATGTCTTTGCATGCTGATAAACTTCACTCTGCATGTCCAATTTAAAATCTTTTCTTTTGGAAAAGTACAGTATGTGGCAGAGTTAAGTTATACGAGGGATGCACTATTTTTCCATTTGAGGTTTTCTACTTTCCAATTCAAGAGAAATGAAAAGAACAAAAGCTAAAATGTTATGTATCAGAAATATGATTTTTATGAAAAGGTGGCGACTAGTATCATTATAGGGGCTCAAAAAGTATATTTTGATAATGAATGTAGACTTACTACAAAGAAAATAAAACTTTTTCTCCATTCTGCATCTTTATTTTCAAAGCTTGGTAGTTTATATCTAAAGAAATATTTATTAACACGTTCAAAACTGTAATAGTGATATTCTTCTTTCATTTTTCACATCAATATTACTCCTTGCATTCTTACCACTTCAGTCAACGAGCTTTGGATAAATCCTGAATCCTGACTTGTAGTTACTAATCTGGCCATTTAAGATTCACACTACCTATGTTATACAAAATTGGCAGTGTGAGCCATTAAATACGATGCAGTCAACACAACATGCATCACCAACTTTGCTTTATGTTAGAGACTGATAAACTTCTATTTCTCCGTTAAAATGCCAATGAAAAATGTGGAGCACCAATATATTAATTTGAGTAATATTCTAAAAGTCTTCACTATAGGGTACTTGCCATGTAAGACACAGGTGCGTATTTTCTGTTCAGGGATTCCACTTCCTCCAACACATGACTGAACACGGACATCATTCTCCTTTCATATTCGCTCGTGGCATGTGCAACTCCAGCAGAGCCATATTCCTGAAAGCTAGAAAAAAAAATTATTATATCAACCGTCAACACAGCTCTTCTTTCACCTATCCTCAGAACCTCATATACATTTTGCAAGCCACCTCGGGCCTCCAGGGTTTTAACTGTTTAAATGTGAAGAGTGTCAGGTTGCTTGACTTCTTCCTATCTATCTGTTATTTAAAGAATTTATATCCCGCCTTTTCCATGCCGAAGCATATGCCCTTTAAACACTGAAAGCCATTAATACCTCAAGCAGTATACAATAATAAAACACACAACAGAATAATACACAATGTTTTTAAAACCTACAATCACACAGCAGCAAAAAATATCTCTCTCTCTCACACGCGCACGCGCACGCGCACGCGCACGCGCACGCATGCACGCACGCACGCACACTCTGAATGAATACAAGACCAGGCTCCGAACCAGGCAGGTGGTTCTTATTGTAGATTAAAGGTTGAGTCATTATGTAATGCTGCTTTAGCAATTCTGCTCAATGGTGGCCAAAGACGCGTGCGTGTTCATTTTGTACACAGAGTTTTGGTAATTCCTACGTGGATTGTGGTATGTCTGGCACAGGCTCCCTGCTAGTCTCCATTTTAAGATCCTCATGCTGAAGTGAGCAATTACTACTTCCGAGCAATTTTTCCAGCTTCTAGTCTCAAAGGGTCTGATCCAACTTCTGTTATGTCGACAGAAATCAGGGAAGGCCCAAAGGGGAGACCTTTCAGTAGTGCTAACTGTCTGTTGGGTAACTCTAGAGAAGTCGGTGGAATTACACCAGAGATTAATTATCTTGCTCATTTTGTCATCGAGAACAGAGGAGAAAAACAGAGACTGTTCAAAAGAGCCCAAACACAAGACTATGTTGTTAAGGCTGAGATTCAAAGCATAGCTACCTGGACTCCAGTTCCACTGAAAATATTTAGGTTTGCATCCAAGTTAAATTGATGGAAGACCAGTTGAAAATGTAGTAATATTTTTATATATCAAGTATTTATTCCCCCTCCCTTCATTATTCAGTAAGAACCCACCGCAATTCTTCTTGAACTCTTTTGTTAAGAGTCTATCAAGGCTTCTCACAATGAGAATACCAGTAATGGTAGACAAGCTTCCCCTGAAAGACGGGGGGGGGGGGGGTCAGTGGGCTGAGAGTTTTGAGTAGCATCCCAGCTCCATCTGCTGGGTGTTAGTAGTTACTGCATCCATCTGATGAAAACTTTTCTTTGTGCATTTTAGCCAAGCTCAGGCATTTTCAATCAACCTTCTTGTACTCTTACTATCCGCCTTTCTTTCCCCCATTTTGTTCAATTCCCTTTTCTTTTGGATTTTTAATAACCTAGTTACATTTTTACCTTTGGCCTGCCTGGTCCACGTTCATAGATAATTCAATGTATTTTAATGTCTTTTTGCTCTGCAGACGCTTGCTGTGGGTTTGAGTTTTAATAAGATCCCTTAGTGTTCAGTGACCTCCTGGGAGGGGGCGTTCTTCCCAGATGGCCCCCCTCTGCCTGGTCTCTGTAGACTGGGATGGTGGTAGTAGATACAAACGACTAAGGTTTTTTCCCCCATTCAGCTGCTGGTCCAGTAAAGGGCAAGTGGGGACCAGGAACAGATGCCTGTGCGCTAACCACTAGGTGCTATTCCCCTTGGTTAGCTGGCTCTTTTCAGGAGTCTCTTTTCCTAACAACCATCTTAAATGTCTCCATTTGGATAGGAAACGGTGGGGTATAAATATTAAAAAAACCAAATTTATCCACCATTTTATGATTAAAAAAATCATCAATAAGACAATATTGTCAAAGAAAAAAAATAAGGAATGATAAATTTCACCTTTAATTGTGGACAGAAGGAATAAAACACAAATGTAAAAGAAAAACCAAAGGAAAAGAGGACAAATTTCAGCACGACAATAAGCATGGCACAGCCTTAGCTAATTAATACAAATTGTTGAGTTTTCTGTGAACTACAATTGCAGTTATGTATAAAGATATAAAGTAAAGGGCAATTTGAATGGACTCTTCCATATTCTCCAAACTTTTGGTAACTTTGCACAACTAGCACTGTACAGCACACTGACTACATATCGGTAACCACAGTTTTCTTTTTTTTTAACTTTAATAATTTTCTAATCTTTGTGGCCATTACTGAAAAGGTCAGAACTGAAGCAAGTAAGACTGCATCACACTTACCTTGCAGATTCAGGATCTAAAATCAGGGCTTCGATAGCATGGGATATCAATAAGCAACTCTGCTGTTGTCTGATGTATTGTTAAAGGTGAACAAACGCAAGATGCAAAATCAGTGTTACATTATGTAGGATCCGAGGTTTTTGTGGCCAGTCAAACTATCATAGTTCAAACTGTTCATGCTTAAAGGCCATGGTCTCTTCGTGAGTTGTTCTTCCTAACATTTCGCCCTTATCTGTGATGGGCATTGTCAAAGGTATGTGTGTGTGTGCGTGCATGTGCAACAAATTACTCCACACCACTCAGTCTCTTCAGACGAGTGCTCCAATTGGTGTTAATACTGGCTACAGAAGGTGTTAACTGCCAGTGTTTCCGCATGACTAATTGGTTGATAGAAATTTGCCAGTCTCACCTTAAGATGAGCATTCTATCAACCAATTATGTCACGCAGAAACACTGGCAGTTAACACCTTCTGTAGCCAGTATTAACACCAACTGGAGCACTCGTCTGAAGAGACTGGGTGGTGTGGAGTAATTGTTGGGTGTGTGTGTGCGCGCGCACACACACACACACACACACCTTTGACAATGCCCATCACAGATAAGGGCGAAACGTTAAGAAGAACAACTCACAAGAGACCGTGGTCATTAAGCCCGAACAATTTGAACTACAATAGTGTCACATTACTTGGAACATAAACGTGTGAGTTTTGAAGTCTCTGAATTGGCATAGTCTCTATTGCTGAAGGGAATCATATGCAATAATCCCTCTAAGGGGTCTGTGCTAGTGATCCTGCAGAACAGTGGTTCTCAAACATTTCAGTCTCTGGAGTCCTTTGCACTCCTACGGCCATCTCAGGGAGCCCTGCCAGCATATGTGTGGAGTCTCAGGGAGCCCCAGAGCACTGGTGCAAACTGGGCAAGGGGCAGATGGAGACTACTTCTGGTGCGCTCATCGAGCCCCAGGGCCCCTAGGAGCACATTTTGAGAAATGCTGCCTTAGAGGGATGCTGCTGTGCTGGAGCCCTGTGGCATTTCCGGACACACAGCGATGACAATGCACATCATCACCAGACTTCCAGGAACACCAAGTTTCGAGCTGTGTGGACCTCGGCTTCCCAGGGCTTTGAGCTGCATGGCCACACAGCTTAAAAAAGTGGTTCCTAACGTGGGGGTTACGACCCCCGAGGTTTCATGTTTGAAAACTTCCGCCATCTTAAGGGGGGGGAGAGAGATTCAAAACAACCCAACAGCGACACCAGACGTCACTGTCAGGTCCTCGGAACCACCACTGATCGCTGCCAACCCTGGTAAGATCGCTGATCGCTGCCAACCCTTTAGGGGATAGAAGGTTGGGAACCACTGGCTTAAAGGGAACAGTGATCATAAGACATTATAAATTCAAGCACCTGGATGCTAAGGACATCATTATCTGGTGACAAACATGTGTATACTACCATGTATAAACCTGGATACATCATATGTAGCCAACCTCAGCTTCTTGAGGCAAGTACAGGTGGGCCCCCATATCCATGGATTCGCTATCCACGGTTTCAGTTATCCACGGATCATGGGGAACCCCCCCCCAGGCTTTTACTTCCCCCCCCCCCAGTAAGCTTCGTTTCTTCCTTTAAACAAACAGGAGAAGCGGGGGGGGGCACGCACACCTGCCCACAGGGGAAGCAGGGCAGGGGCCCCTCAGGAAACCATGGAGGGGGTTGTTCGCTCCTATCCATGGTTTCAAGTATCCACAAAGGGGCCTGGAACATATCCCCAGCGGATATGGGGGAAGTACTGTACTGGTACAATACACATTGTGGCAAATGCACATCTGTTGCACAGACATGTTGTATTTTGTAATACATAATGTATGAATAGAATCTAAATAACTTGACAAGGCTCCTGGGGATGCGTGCACATAATGAAAGTAGCTTTTTCTCCTGCAGCTATGTAACAGAATTTGAAAAGATGTTGGCAATAGCTATTAAAAAGACAGAGAGGATCTGGATGAACAGTTCAGGGGATGGGGCCTGCTAAGCTGGTCCTAACAATACTGGCTACAATCCAGGAAGCAATACATGTAAGCCAGAGAGATGCATGTACATCACTGGAGTGTCGCTTGCGGTTTTTTGGTGCAACAGCAGTTTCTACTGCCAGAGAAACAAGCAGGGCAAATAGCTGAGTCTCTCAAATAGCTAAGTGTGGAAAAGAGCAAATTCCTGCTACTTTGGCCCCCCAGGTTTTGCACCTCCTAAGCTTCAACAATACTTCCATTGATTGTATTATAAAGGCCTGTCCTTTAGGGAACATAACCAGCAGGATACAGCTCCACATTCCTCAGAGTTGCTGAGTCTGCATCAAAAGATGATTGATAGAGATCTCCGTATCTTGCAGCCAGGTTCCTGAATTCTTCCATGGAGAGTTTCATCTGCAGAAAAGGGGGCAGGGGGGAGAAAACATTGCTCATCATGACTGATTATACCACACTGAATCAAACTCAGACTTTTAGTTCGTTTTAGTTCACCAGGCTCACTTTTGCTATTGCTGTTTATTGTAGGTCATATAAAAATGTCATGGTACCCCTGCACTGAACCCTCACATCCTAAGGTCAGCTGGCCAGGAGTCACTCGACAACTTCAGCTTGCTTTAGCATGCAAACTTGCCTGAAGCCACTTGCTTTTCCCTGCTTTCTGCGGTTCCAGCCCTCCCAACAGCCACTATAAAAAAGGGGGCTGCATCTCAATGATAGAGCACATGCATTGCTTGCAGAAGGTTCCAAATTTTACCCCCTGGCATCTCCAAGCACAGCAGAGAAAAAAATCTTGTCTGAAACCCTGGAGAGCTGCTGCCAGTCAGTGTACACAATACTGATCTAGAAAGATCAACGTCTGACTCACCTGAAGGCAATTTGCTTACGTAGAAGATGTTGCTGGCAGGCTGGTCGGCAGCTCCAGTTAGAGCTCCTTGCTTGTACCGCAAACCTGTCCAGTCTTTCTTTGGCTTCTTGTGTTTTGTTTTGCTCTGCCCGGTGTCTCCTTGAATCCTGCCCAGTCCATTTCTCTTTTCCTGTTTGTCCTTCACTTCCCCTTGAAGCTGCTACACCACCCATGACGTGATTTGTCAACTTGACAACCAGGCCCTGTCCACCTGAAGTTGTGGGGCTTGCTTTTGAGTAGACATGCCTAGGATTGTGCTCTAAGGGTTTAACAAGCTACACCTGCCCACATTCCTTCTCCTAAAGGTCTAGCACTCTGTCCCAGTATGGATCTGGTAAGCCTAACTATGAAGAAGAAAAAAAACCAAACACAAAACTAAAAGAACAGAACAGCAAAGCAGGGGCATTTTAACAAATCAGCTACCAAAGATACACTGAAAAGCCTCTGGAAGGAACACAAGGAGCATAAGTACTGTGCATAGGATAGCACCCCAAAGTTCTGGGACCACAACTGGAAAGGCCCTGCTTCTGGTGGAGGCCAATCTAGCCTTCATGTAAGATACAGCCTTCATGAGGGCCCCATTAAAGAGATCTTAAGTGTCTGTGTGAGGAGAAGTTGAATTCTACACAATAAACAATATCAAATGTAAATAAGGTACGATGTGCAACCAGAACAGGGATATATGTAAATACCGTTGGCTCAGCCCACTGGAAAAGCAGTCTCATCATGCTACAGCAAATTCTATAGTAGCCATTTGTCAGGTTTTCTGCCAGAGACTTCCCAGTTCTTATCTCAGCACACAAAATCAAACATCAAATTGCATAATCACAATGGAGACCAATTGGAGCACATGCCTGGTTGGAAATGCGTCCACACCGCTGGAGTTCACTGCCTGAGGTCATGGCAATTGTTGTGGCAATGGCAGGTGGGGGACTCGTCTTCAGACTATTACAGGTGCAGATAAGCTGAGAGAAAGCCTGGAGAAGGTCAATCCTGAGTTTGACAAATCCACACTGGAAGCTCAAAGGGTTAAGAGGTGTGCTGGCAGCCTGACAAACAAAACAAAAACACAAAACAAGCAGAACTTGGAGGTTCATAGTCTGGGTCAAAGCAAACAGGTTGCAAAATAACCATATTTCAATTATTCAGAAATAGTTTCCTTCTTAAATGCAAAAAGAAGAATTTGCTAGATAATCCTTGCACTATCTATTAAAAGCAGACCGTGACAACTTCTATAAGTAGTTCATGCTTCTGGTTTGATGCTGTTTATTGAAGCTGAAAGAAACCACCATTTTTAATTTCAAAATAAGCATCCTTTAGATAAATAAGTTCTTAGATTTTCACGACGAGAACAAATCACTGAGTTAAAAGTTTTAGTCATGCCGGGAAAACTTATGGATTTGTGACTATTATAAGATACTCTAATGCAGTAAAGTTAAGAAATTGACAGCCAGGGCAGCAGAATATTTCAAGGACAAGACAAGGGGTTGAATTTGTCCCACCTTTGCAAAAGATGACAGATAAAAACAGGTCACAGGTGTGGAGGCCCATGGTACAGCTAAGCAAACTCCTCCCAATTTTTCCGGGAACTTAATTTTAAGAACAGACCATAAGCAAGTGGCCACACACACACACACACACACACACACACACACACACACACACACACCTTGTATGCCTCCTTCAATAGCAATATTTTCTCAATAAATGCCTTTGCCAGAGCTGTACTGATGCTGATAACGAGCTAACACACAAAACCTGGCTATTTCCATATCCATTCAAAGGACAGAGCTAAAAACACAGGAAACAACCAAATCAGTATTTGCCCTGCAAGATGAACCAATTACACAGCTTACCTTTTTAATGCTTCATTTAAAAAAAACAAAAAACTATTACCCTGGTAGTACAAGGCTTAACAGAGAGTGCAAAATTTGCAAAGGCAAACTGAAGTATCCACTTCCTTGTATTTCTATTCAAATGGGCACTATTTTTTGTCACATTAAAAGCAATTAAATACATTTTCTGCTCTATATAAACTGAGCACTATTTTATTTCTGCTTGCCTGAGCTGACAAATTGCCTTGTTCTGAAGTCAGAAATGCTCACACTCACGTTGTGCAACACACGACAGCAGCAATTTAACAGAACTAGCAAGGTAAATAAACCTTGTGCCTATCCTCTTCTTCCCACCACAATACGTGACTAATGTGGAATGCATGCTTTCCTATCTTGTAACTTTTCAGATCAAGAAAGGACAAGGCACGTCCCAAAGCTATACATATTCTCTTCCTTGAAGGCACTTTTTCGCAAGCTCTCTCGCTCTCTCTCTTCCTTGAGGGAGAAAAAAAAAAGGATTCCTAGTGCTTGTGAACTGCAGAGATCGATTCGAAAAGGTTATGGCAATGCTATATTACATTTGTATCCCACCTTTCCTCTAGGGGCTCTCTCATTTTATCCTAGCGACAGCCCAGTGAGGCAGATTATTATTGGCCCAAGATGGGCCATGAGGAGCATGGATAGGTTAATTTGAACCCAGGTCTTCCTGGTCCAGGTACAATGCTCTATCTGCTATGCTACCCTAGCTCTTGGCTCACATATAAGGTTTTAGAAGTAAAGGTATTTGAAAAACTCAATTTCATTATTCTCCCTTAACTCATGCTTCCTACACTGACTTCAAGATTGAGTAGCAGATTTAACATTTTCCCACATTTGCAATTATGCCAGAATAAGTTATGCCAGAATAAGGTTACAATGACCTGACAGGTACAACACATCCACAAGATGAAGCTTAGTATCCAGAATATACATGCCAGTGATGTGCAAACTCTTATTCAGGCCATCAATATACAAATTGGATACAACTCCACTCCCTTGTAATATCCAACAATGTAACAGGACAAGTCACTTTCGTGCACTTAAAGGTTCTCAAGGTTGTCGAATATAGTCCTGCTCCAAAGGATGCAGCATTTAATTAAATAAGACAAAGAAAACAGATTTTCCTATTACAGAAGGGAACTTTGACACTGACTTGGCTGATTATTACACAAAGAATCTGAGATTGCTCAAACAGCAGCCAAGGGCTTTTACCATTGTTCAAACCCCATCTCCTTTGCACTCCATTCCAGGAAAAAAGTTAATACAGGCAACAAAGCAGTAACTGGAAAGTACACCTAACTCTTTGAAAAGCAGCGACTTCCTCGAGCTGTAAAGTACTTCACTTCTGCATTGCCCACAATGGTAATTCAGTGAAAACCATACACTGAACTGGCCTTGTAGAAGTGAAGTATTTTACTGCTTAAGTTAGTGTGGTATCAACTGCAGTCTGAAAGAGTAAGTGCAAATGCACCATTTGTTTTTCCAAGGCATCTGAAGAGTCTAGGTAAAAACGGTGCAAGTGGAAAAAGGTCAATTGCTTTCACAAGTGGAAAAAGGTCAATTGCTTTCACCTCCAGAGCTGCAATAAATAAGAAAAAAATAACTCTTTACACTGACCGTTAAGGATGCTATTCCTTTGTGATAAGATCTTAGTGACTCAGCGATGAAAGAAAGTGCTGAACTAGAATCATCCTCTTGCAGTCCTGTTAGGCACTGCTCTGCATGGGAGAACTCCTTCAAACTATTTAGCCAGAAGTAGAAGTGTTCTGAAGCCACTTGAGTCAGCAAGCTTTGATAGAGCTCTTTGGCCATGCCATGATTACCCTACAGAGGGCAACAGGAGACAGACACAACCACAGCATAAGGATCGCAGCATGTAAGATAAAACAATTTACAACAGGAACTGCTTCATACCTGAAATAAAGCTAATTGTTTTTCAATAAAATCAGTCTTGCAATTTAAATATTGAATACATCCAAGATTTGAAGGCCTTTGAACTTTGCTCTCCTTCTCCACCAAAATTTGACATACTGCCTCTGTTCAGAATATATGCTCAAATTAGCTGTTGTCTAAAACGTCCACTGAACCTTATTTTATTTACAGACTCGCACACACGCATTTTCATCCTCATTAGGGAAAATAATGGAAAAGAATTACTTCTCAGAATCTGTAACTTTCACAGGCTTAAAAAGAACATTACGCAAAATATATTTTAAACCACTAGTGGAAATTCATCAACTGTAATGGATTAGCCAGGCCTATCGACAAAACCTGAATCATAATCATGGCTTATACATACCATTCTGGAAGCTTGTCTGGCTATCCTGTAAGCCGTCCATCCATTGGAGACATTTTCAAGTTGTTGCTTGATAATAGTTTTGACTTCAGAAGATAGAGTCTTCTGACTGGCAACAAATATCACCGTAGCAAGAGAGACCTAATGAGGAAAGAATTAAAAGGGCAAGGCTGAAATCTAGCAAAATGACGCTTACTTGAAAAATGCTGAAGTATAATCACTAGTGTAGTACACTGCTTTAGGGGATTTAAAAAACACACACACACAGAACACACAGTAGACTTCAATGACTTTTGTCAGAAAGCTTAACCACTCCAATTCTAAATATACTTCCAAATGAACTTTTGATCCCAGAGCAAAACGCTGACCTTGAACACAGTTGGCTGGAGTTCAGTCTTATGGATTTCTGTGGGAGTCATTTCTAGATAGGTATGGACAGCATGGCAGGCTTTGGCTAGTGACCACTTACTGGAAGGTCTCTGCCCTTCATTAAGAACAGTAGAAGAGCCCTGCTGGATCAGACCAAGTAGGCATTCAATCATAGTAGGAAGCTGCCTTCTACTAAGTCAGACCATTGGTCCACCTAGCTTAGTACAGTGTACACTGACTGGCAGCAGTTCTCCAAGGTTTCAGACAGGGATTTTTCTCTACCCTACCTGAAGATGCCAGGGATTGAAACTAGGGCCTTTTGCATGCAAAGCAGATCCTCTTTCACTGAGGCCAGGCAGTGCCTCTTGGAAGTCTGCAAAGGGGCATGAATTTAATGTCGATACAACTCCCTTCCATGAGTTTGTCTAATCTCCTTTTAAAGTCACTTATGGCCTGATATCACCATATTTTGTGGAAGTGAATTCCATAAGTTAAATTCTGCCTGGTGTGAATCCTTTTATCTGCCTTGAATCTCCTGGCAATCAATTTCATTGGATGGCCCTGAGTTTTAGTATTATGAGGGAGGAAAAAAACCCTCTGTATCTACTTTTGCTTCACCTTCCATAATTTTATGAACTTCAACCATTACCTGCCCCCTTGCACCCCTCTCAGTCTTTTTTCTAGATTAAAAAGACTAAAATGCTTTAACCTTCCCTTGTACAAAAAGTTAAACCTTCCTTTGATCAACCTTCTCTTTATCATTTTGGTTGCCTATTTCCATTCATTATAATGTTAAGGCTTAGGTTGATGTTAAAATTCAGAAATGCATTTAACAGTCACAATAAATTACTAGAATCACATGAAAACAGTACAAGCCTATTTCAGAAGCAAGGTAAGAAGGGAAACATGACAGAGACCTGCAAATGTTTACTCCAGTGTTCATACCATAAGGAAAAAAGATGGAAGAGGCAGCGATATTGCAAAAGACTCATGCTACCTACTGTGTTGGCAAGGCAGCAAATAAGCATACAACCCATGTAAAACAAGTGCCACCTACTGGACTGAAAAGTCACCAGGCTGCAATCTTGCTTAGCAAAAAGTCACTCTGAAATCAATGGGACTTACTCCTGAGTGGACATGTTGTGTTTTAGCTACTCATTAATTATTGGTGACATCACAGAATTCCTCTAGCACCACAAATGAGAGACAAGGAGTGATAAAACCTTTAGTTTCTGCTAGAAACTAGGTTAGAAATTCCTGACCACTGATACAAATTTAAATAATAAAATAAAAATAGTTTTACAACAACAAAAAAACAATAGCTGTTTAAAATCATCATACATTTCTCTACACTTGCTTTGAAAACCAAAAATGAGGAGAATACGACGTTTTCAAAGACACACACTTGGAAAACGATGATATAGGGCAAAGACCTGTAATTCCCCCCCCCCCCCAGGGTGCACACCTTAATAGGAAGAGGCAGCAAAAGGAGCCGTCTTGTAAGGACAACATATTTTCCTCTGTGTTTACAATGCAGTAAGTTGACAGCTGTGCACCGTTGAGCTCCAACTCATTACATCAGTAGTTTACAAAATTCAGTCTGGTTCCACATAGCTCCCCTCTCTTATCACGACAATGCTCTGAAATTGGTTTCTCACCAAAAGCTCTTGCTGTTTATCGGAGGCAGACCGTCCAATCACTTTATAGAGGTCCATCAAGTCTCCCAGCATCCCATCCCCCAAGACAGGTAAATGCATGGCGATGGCTGCCAAGCAATGACATATGAGGATCCTGGCAGCATCCTGAGCACTGTGTAGCTGTGTCAACAAAGACTCGACAATGGACTGGCTCAGATGGGGGCGACACTTCGCCAGCTTCACCATGCAAGTGAGCGCAACCTACAGTAAAAACAAGGGACACTATTTCAGCACCCGTCACACATCTTTCAAAATATGCTTTTTGGCACCACATTCAGGTTACCAATAACACACACAGAATAAAGGACAAAAATATTGTTGTGGAACAGCAAGCATAAAATATTAAGGCATTGTATTAAAGCTTATGAACCAAAGAACCAGCAAGGGGGATTCAAAGGAGCAATGATTTTCACCACGGTTTTATTGCTATAACTTATACACAAGACAATCTGAACTGAACTGCAAGACCTCACCACCCTACTCTCTGGATAACAGTACATCCTATTGCATCTACATGGAGTCATCTTCCATTTGACAAAGACTAAAAAAAGAATCCATCATAAGAACATAAGAAGAGCCCTGCTGGATCAGGCCAAAAGCCCATCTAGTCCAGCTTCCTGTATCACACAGTGGCCCCACCAGATGCCTCAGGGAGCACAAGACAACAAGATACCTGTATCCTGTCACCACCCCCTTGCACCTGGCACAAAGAAAACCCACTTCTAAAACCAGGAGGCTGCTTATGGATTGTAACCTGTGATGGTCTTTTCCTCCATGAATCTGTCCAAACCCCTTTTAAAGGCATCTAGGCCAGGTGCCATCACCACATCCTGTGGCAAGGAGTTCCACAGATGAATTACACGCTGGGTAAAGAAATATTTTCTTTTGTCCGTTCTAACTCTCCCTCCACTCAATTTTAGTGCGTGTCCCCTGGTCCTGGTGTTGTGCAAGAGGGAGAAGAATTTCCCTGTATCCACTCTCTCCATCCCATGCATAATTTTATACGTCTCAATCATGTCCCCCCTCAGGAGCCTTTTTTCTAGACTGAAAAGCCTTTCCTCATAAAGGAGGTGCTCCAGCCCACGAATCATTCTGGTCGCTCTTTTCTGCACCTTTTCCAATTCAACTATATCCTTTTTGAGGTGTGGTGACCAGAACCGGACACAATACTCCAGATGTGGCCTTACCATCGATTTGTACAAAGGCAGAATGATATTGGCCGTTTTATTCTCAATCCCTTTTTTAATGATCCCGAGCATGGAATTGGCCTTCTTCACAGCCGCCGCACACTGGGTCGACACTTTCATCGACCGGTCCACCAGCACCCCAAGATCTCTCTCTTGATCCGTTACAGACAACTCAGAACCCATTAGCGTATATGTGAAATTTTGGTTTCTTGCCCCAATGTGCATCACTTTGCACTTACTTACATTGAAGCACATCTGCCATTTTGCTGCCCATTCTCCCAGTTTGGAGAGATCCTTCTGGAGCTCTTCACAATCCCTGCTGGTGTTCACCACCCAGAAAAGTTTAGTGTCATCTGCAAACTTGGCCACCTCACTGCCTATCCCCAACTCCAGGTCATTTATAAATAAGTTGAAAAGCACTGGTCCCAAGACCGATCCTTGGGGCACACCGCTTTTCACCTCTCGCCATTGTGAAAATTGCCCATTGACTCCCACTCGCTGTTTCCTGGTCTTCAACCAGGTCTTCATTTCCTGGTTTCCTGGTCTTCATCCCAGCTCTGCTTCTATTGCTCAGTTTTTAGAAGGACCAGGTGGAAATTATGAATTGCCAGAGCACATAACATTACCTATCACTGCAATGACCACGTAAGTCGGACAAACGATCTTTTTTGAATACATGGTCCAATAAAGATAGCGCTCATTGGCCTTCAACTTCTAGGTAATCTGGGATGGCAAGAGCCCAGGGGCACAGTGAGACAAGAGCTGGGCGAGACGAAAAGGGAAGAGGCAGTATAGTACTTCAGTGGCAGAGCACGTTGTGCACACCAAAAGGTCCATGCTTCAATCCTTCTGGCAACTCCATTTTAAAAAGGATCTCAAGAAGCAAGGCTGGGAAAGAGCTCTGCCCAGGACCCTGGACAGCTGCTGCCAATCAGAGTAGACAGTACTGGACTGGATTGCTCAGTTGCCCAACTCAGTATAAGGCACTTTTGTGCGTTCAAGACTCACAGACAAAGACTGGCAAAAGATAAGCAAGATGAGGGAAATTACAGGCAGGTCTGTGCCAGCAAGCTAGAGCAACTTACAGCCTCTTATTGTTCTGGATAAGAAAGCAGGACTGATCTGCCAGCTCTCCTGAGGGCAGAGCTTGTCCAGTGTTCTGCCCAGGCATATTAACTTTGCAGGGGAGTCTTGAACATCTGGTTGGCTGGCTAGTTTGTAGTTTTCTCCTTTGATCAGAACAGGAAAATCACAAACCAAATCCCTCTCGGATGCCTCCCAAAAGGCCCCATATTCAAGACTTGCTGAGGCCCAAGTCCTGACCTTGGTCTCACACTGTAATACTTGAGCCACAGTATGCCTTTATACCTAAGAAAGGTATTACTATACTTTGGCTTTTGAATATTTTATTCTGAAGGACAGATACAAATACCAACCATTTTTGTTTGGAATGCCTGGATATTTATGCTGCTCAAAAACTAGAATTTTGATTTCTACTAATGCAAAAAGTGACAATACTTATTTATATACTTAATCATACTAGGAACAAAGGACTACAATATCTAAATCGGTGTTCCTCTTACATTTAAGACACAATCCTATGCATGTTTACTCAGAAGGAAGTCCCATTGTGTTAGCAATGGGGCTTGCTCCCAGGAATGTGTGGATAGGATTGGAGCCTTAGACAAAAAATTAATATGACTAACGATCAAGGGAACAAAACAATATTTACCTTTAACGTTGCTTGAGCACCTGGACTGCCATCTTGGCTACAAAGAACAAGAAGGGACTCAAGGCCAAAGACTGCATCTTGCTCCAATGGCAAAAGATCTGGGATGAAGATCTACATTTTATCCTTAATTTTAATACTAGCTTTAATTTGTTAACATGATGATCACTATGGTATTCACTACTGTGAAGAGCACAATTTATCCAACATGTTTCCCGTTCAAAATACAAAATTCAAATCCTGTCAGATTTAATACACATATTAGCAGTGGTTTCAACTGAAAGGTTCATCAGTTTCATATCAACATGAGGCAGGCCAGACTGGTGTTACAAGAAAACATGGCTAGACTAGACTGGACTATCTAGAGCAGAGTTTCCCAACCGGTGGTGGTGGTGGTACGTGCACTGCTGGCTGGTGGTATGCCGGCATGTGGGTGGCAAGATGGCGGCCGCCATTGTGGCCATGCTGTGCCAGAGTCCTGAAATGACAGTAAGCGGTCCTGGGTGGCTGGCAGAGCTAGAGTGCAAAGGTTTCCCACTGAGAAATGTCCTCCCGCCCACCCTGGCCTCCTCATTGTCGTTTTCAGGGCTCAATCATGGCCAAAACCCCGGAAGTAGCAATGACATCACCGCCACTTACTTCCGGTGGTACACAGTGCGATGGAGGTGGTATGCTGCACCAAAAAAGGTTGGGAACCAGACCACTGATCTAGAGACTATCGACTAGATTTGACTGTAAGCTTTGAAACTAACACCATCTTTAGATTTTTTTTTAATGACATTGGCATAGGGAAGGGTATAACAACAAAGCTAGCGGAGATGATAATATCCCAGCTGAGCTACTTAAAATCCTAAATGATGATGCTGTGAAAGTGCTGCACTCAATATGCCAACAAATTTGGAAAACTCAGCAGTGGCCAAAGGATTGGAAAAGGTCAGTTTACGTTCCAATTCCAAAGAAGGGCAGTGCCAAAGAGTGTTCAAACTACCGTACAATTGCACTCATTTCACATGCTAGCAAGGTTATGCTCAAAATCCTACAAGCTAGGCTGCAGCAGTACGTGGACCGAGAACTACCGGACGTACAAGCTGGGTTTCGAAGAGGCAGAGGAACTAGAGATCAAATTGCCAACATGCGCTGGATCATGGAGAAAGCACGAGAGTTCCAAAAAAACACCTACTTCTGCTTCATTGACTACGCAAAAGCCTTTGATTGTGTGGATCACAACAAACTGTGGCAAATTCTTAAAGAGATGGGGGTACCAGACCACCTTACCTGTCTCCTGAGAAACCTGTATGCGGGTCAAGAAGCAACAGTTCGAACCGGCCATGGAACAACCGACTGGTTCAAAATTGGGAAGGGAGTACGGCAAGGCTGTATATTGTCACCCTGCTTATTTAACTTATATGCAGAGTACATTATGAGAAATGCAGGGCTGAATGAATCACAAGCCGGAATAAAGATTGCCGGGAGAAATATCAACAACCTCAGATATGCGGACGATACCACCCTAATGGCAGAAAGTGAAGAAGAACTGAAGAGCCTCTTGATGAGGGTGAAAGAGGAGAGTGCAAAAGTTGGCTTGAAACTCAACATTAATAAAACTAAGATCATGGCATCGGGTCCCATCAATTCCTGGCAAATAGAAGGGGCAGAAATGGAAGCAGTAACAGATTTTACTTTTCTGGGCTCCAAGATCACTGCAGACGGAGACAGCAGCCATGAAATTAAAAGACGCTTACTCCTTGGAAGGAAAGCTATGGCAAACTTAGACAGCATAATAAAAAGCAGAGATATCACCATGCCAACAAAAGTTCGTATAGTCAGGGCGATGGTGTTCCCAGTAGCAATGTATGGGTGCGAGAGTTGGACCATAAGGAAGGCTGAGCGCCGAAGAATAGATGCTTTTGAACTGTGGTGCTGGAGAAGACTCCTGAGAGTCCCTTGGACTGCTAGGAGATCAAATCAGTCAATTCTAAATGAAATCAACCCTGACTGTTCCCTGGAAGGACAGGTACTAAGGCTGAAACTCAAATACTTTGGCCACCTAATGCGAAGAGAGGACTCTCTGGAGAAGACTCTGATGCTGGGAAAGATTGAAGGCAAAAGGAGAAGGGGAAGGCCAAGGATGAGATGGTTAGACAGCATCACCGATGCAACGAACATGAAAATGAGCGAACTCAGGAAGATAGTGGAGGACAGGAAGGCCTGGCGGGATATGGTTCATGGGATCACGAAGGGTCGGACACGACTTAACGACTGAACAACAACAACAATAGGCATCAATGACATTGGCATAGGGAAAGGACAGCAGACATTTCCACACAGTGGTGCACCGTCAATCTTTGCCCCACTGATTGACCAGGGAACAATTTTTAATCTGCAAGTCTGCTAATTAAATTTTTAATTTTAGTCTGCTAATTAAATTTATTAAAGTTTGGATACACAGAAATTATTCTGTGCGGGGATGACCCATTTTACAGGGGCCAGAGGAAGAAGTGCTTCAGTTAAGGAGGTCTGGCTCAGTTGGTAGAGTTGCCACCTCGTAAGCCTGAAGATCGGTGAATGGCCAGTTGGAGACACGCCGCTGACAAAAAGCTGTGAAAAAAGCCTCTGTGAGGAGAGATAGAGCTGCCAGCTGCGTCAGCCGAGCGTGGGAGGCGATGGCCAGGGAGAGGCCAGACTGCAAAGGATACCATCTGGAATGCAGTTGTTCATGAAAGATTGAACATTTATATATATGATTGTAAAGCCCCCCATTAGGGGGATTGGGAAATCCTGCCCATGTAAACTGCGCCTTGGATTAAAGTCAGAGGAGAAATTCAATGACCAAGAAAGGCAGTATATAAATACTGTGCGTTTGCGTATTTATTAAGGGACATGGGCCCTGCAGAAGCAAGAAAAGCCACAGCAGAGAAGCAAGTCAGAAGAGGGAAGTCCTGGTTGCTAAGAAAACAATGTCACAGCATAATGCTGTTGCTGGGCTGGAGCAAGCAAGAAGTAGTGGCTTGGTTGTCATGGCAATGTGCTCTCTGACTCCATAGAGGCAGGAGGCCTCACAGGCTTTGGGTTGGGAGCACTAGCTGTATTTAGGGTCAGGGTAGCAATGGCCAAGGAGGATTCCCTCATGGCTCAGTTCACTGCTAGGAATCGGAGTCCAAGGAAAAGACAACAAGTTCAAGGGAGCTCTAAGCCTCTGCCTATCCCTATCTGAGGCTGACACTGAGGTAACGATTGCTTGCTCTCAGATTCATGCACTTTCCCTCCGCAAACAATGAACAATCTATAGTGATTTAAAAATGGCATTTGAGTCCTTAAACTACAAGGAGTGTTGGATAAAGCTCAAAGGATGGGCAGTGGCTCAATACAGACTTTAAAAAATAAGTTTATCCTTGAGGACCATTTTGGATTTGTATTGGGATGACCAGACAGCTATAATCAGTCCTCATTCTAGTCCTCCCTCCCTCCCTCCCTCCCTCCCTCCCTCCCTCCCACACACACACACACACACACACACACACACACACACACACACACACACACACACAGAGTAACTAAACAAGAGAAAACAGCAAAGGTTAAAATGTTTAGCTTGAAGCTCTCAAATTTAGCAGCAAAGATACAATTTTGCAGAAGCCCTACCCACTTCCAAACAACCCCCATCACTCAAAACACAGAGGGCTCTACTGAAGTAGCTCCCCAAGCCATGCTTTTTCAAATTACCTTTGTCCTGGCAGGAGGCAGCTATATTTGTCAGAACTTGCACTCCGTGAGCTGCTATACCTTGGTTATTATGGTAGCAGCACTCCTGGGCTAGTCTGACTAGGTCAGAGGACCTTGCGGTGTTAGCTGTAGCTCCTAAATGAGAAGAACAAACAGCACAAAACTACATGTCACATTTTCTTTTTCCACAGTTTAACAAGAAGTCAGAATACTTTTAATGTGACTAACTTCCAATGAGGAGTTTGTGCAAGATTCAAGGCATTAGTTTTAACCTTTAAAGTCCCCAATGGCTGGAGAACAGAGTACAGGTGGGTCCCCATATCCACGGATTCACTATCCATGGTTTCAGTTAACCACGGATCACGGGGACACCCCCCGAAGCTTTTACTTTTTCCCCAGCAAGCTTTGTTTCTTCCTTAAACAAACAGGAGAAGTAGCCTCTGGCTGCTTATTGTAGGCAAGTAGAACAAGACTACGTTTCTGTTAACCTTGCAGAGCCTCTCTAGGACTTAGTCTCGTTCTACTTGCCTGCAATGGAGGCTGCTTCTCTGTTTGTTTTAAGGAAGAAACAAAGCTTGCTGAAAGAAAAATAAGAGCTGGGGGGCGCGCGCACCTGCCCACAGGGGAGGCAAGGCGGGGGGCCCTCAGGAAACCATTCACAAAAACCGGAAATGGCCGAAAATGGCCGTTTTTTTTGCCGAAATGAAGATGGGGAGGCCTGCGCGAGCCTCTGCAGGCCTCCCTGAAGCTCCGGTGAGTATTTTTAAACTTTTTTTTAACATTTGCTCCATAAGACGCAGGCTTTTTCCCCCCATTTTTTTTGGGGGGGGAAGTGCGTCTTATGGAGCGAAAAAAATACAGTATCCACGGAGGGGCCTGGAACATATCCCCAGCGGATATGGGGGGAGTACTGTACTTAAGAAAAGCCTGTCTTCTCCTGTACAAAGTTGCCCAAAACTGACAATCTGCCTGTGCTGCCAAACTCCCCTTTCCTATCCCTTTAACAGTTTTAGGCCCACTTGAGGCTAATTAGTTCCCCTTTTCCAGTCATGGGTTAGGCAGTCCAATTTTTCGGAACATATCCCCGTCGTTAAGCAGGGGACACCTGTACTCAAAAGCAGCAAATATTAACGTTCTAATTAAACAAGACATAGGCCCATATTCTACCACCCTGAATTGTGTGTGACTGCAGTGCTAAGGATCGTTTAAATCTCCTCTGTGTGCTGATGCATTCTCAGTCAACAGGAACCAGCAACTCAGCTATCAGCTAGCATACAATGCTCTGAATGCATCTGTAAACACAGAGATGAGGGTGATCTGGGAATATTCAAACAGGAGGCAGCTGCAGTGCAGGATTGGTGACTGATTTACACCAATAATGTCTGTCAATACACTTGCAACCATTCTTACACCCAGTTGGCCCTTGCTATAGAATGTCATGCAATCAGATTCTCAGTCATAATTTCAGCCATCATCACAGCCCCACAGCACAATTAAAATCAGTTCAGCTGTTCGCAAAGCGTTTCAGTGCCTTTCAGGGGAACACACTGTTCAACATTATTAACAGTGTTCAAAGAGCTGAAAATCACCACTTAAACAAAGCTCCAAAAAAGGAAAAAAGAAAAACGAATGCGTACTGACACTGGGCTGATCTAATCTATTCATACCTGGAGCAATGCTGAAGTACTGTTTGATGGCTACTGTCCCCGACAGCGTGGAAAGTACAGATAGCATGCCTAGCTTCAAGCTGTCATAAGGCGTTTGAAGAGCACATTCACAAAGTGCCTAAAAGCCAGGAGAAAGAATAATTTTAATACAAGGAAACCATTTTCTGTGAGGAAAAATAAGTAACAAAAATTCTCAATGTGTGTTAATTGCGGGTGATTGACACATATATGTATGTATGTCACGACATGCCATCGCTTGATGATTCACAACTGAGCACGTGAGGCACCTCCATTGAAAAGCCTTGATCATCATCATCATCTCAGCATGTTCAAAGTGCTTCACACATAAGATCTCAATATTCCGTATAATAACCCTGTAGAATAGGCCAATATTATTCCCAAGTGGCAGGTGCTGAAGCCGAGCACCTTACTGATGGCCATCTAGTGAATTCACAATGAAGGTCAGACCTCGAATGGGGACTTCCTGGATCACACAAGATCTTCATTAACCACTGTACTACACCAGCTCCTGCCTGACATGTAAAGCGATAGGAAAGCTCTTTATTCTGCAATGGCTGTTTCATTATGCCTTTCATCATTTCTTGCTGCAGTCACCAGGTAAGGAACATGCCTATGAGAATGCCCCCACAGAAGCTGCTCCCTGAAATGAGAATCATTGTGGTACGGTACCTGCTTCCTTAATCCAAGAGCCTTGGAGTCTAAATACAAGCGGCAGGTTTCCCCAGCTACTTACATTACTTCAATACCCAAAAACATAATATGGCATTAAGTGTAAACATGATGATTTATAGTTAGGAAAAACGTCTCTGTCCCTAAGTGGCAAACAGGATAGCCTTAACTACAACATGAGGCAAGAAAGATCCTATGCAAGTCATTCGTTAACATACCATCACTATTTTGAGGTTCTGGAACAATCGAAAAAAATAGTATTTCACAGCCTCCTCCCCACCACAATCTACATAAAAGTTGTATTACTTAAGCAACACATGTTTTGGAACAAACAATGAAAATGGGGAAGATAATTCAGATAATGGTTGAATTCTTTTTAGAAACAATTTCCATTTTAAATCTGTACTGTGCAATGCACAAAGGTTGCATTTATTACAGTCTCTGCGATATCTCAGTGGCTTCAATATCCTTATGATAAATGACAAAAATAAACACTAATTGTATATCTGTCCTAGACTCCTAGGGTTCAGTTCTGGTGCCAGGTTGCTGGAAGCCATAGGGCAAAGCCATGTCCTGGGCCCCCATGTCCCTGCTGTTCTCCAGTGGCAGTGGTGACGGCTCCTCCCACCCTCCCTATCAACCAATGAGAGCATACCCCTAGAGACACCACAGTGAGACAGAGGCCTCTGAGAGATACTCCCATTTGTTGATAGGTGCCAGGCACCGTGATGGTGCAAGTATATTGACCAACTCACACCACCGCTAGCATGGGTACTGGGAGGTTTGTTGGCCTGACAGGCCCTCTGATGGATATAGAACCTCAGCTGTTGCCCAGTCCGGCTCGCCTCTACTGCCTCCCTTGCTAGAGCTGCATGCTGGTCAACTATCTGTTATTTGACTGTGGTAAAATATTCCATGAAGTCCAAAATGCCCGAGTTGGTGGAAGATTACCATATTTATCAGCGTATAATACGCACCGGCGTATAAGACACACCTTCCTTTTGGCCCTGGGTTTCAAGAAAAAAACATTTAAAGCATTTTTGGGCCACTTGGCCACTTACCGCTTGGCTGCTTAATTAGCTAATTTACATTAATTGCAAAAAAATACCAGGATCTCTTTTAAAACACACAGCAATAAGACACATGAACAAAATGCACCAGAACATAAATCCCAAGTACAAAAAAAACCCCAGACTCAAATCTTTTTCCCCCAACCCACCCATGCACAGTTTCCAAAGTAAACATAAATCCCAAATACAAAACCCCCAGACTCAACTCTTTTCCCCCACCCCACCCCACCCATGCAGTTTCCAAAGTAAAAAACATAGAAGTACAAAAAAAACCCAGACTCAACTCTTACCACCTTACCACCCCCAGACTCAACTCTTACCAACTCTTAAACAACATAAATCCCAAATACAAAAACCCCAGACTCAACTCTTACCAACTCTTAAACAACATAAATCCCAACTACAAAAACCCCAGACTCAACTCTTTCCCCCCACCCCACCTAACCTATGCAGTTTTCAAAGCCTCCCAACTAGGCCCAGTTCAGAAGCTCACCCAAGCTGCATTCATTCAGCATCCAGGAGAGCTGGAAAGACTAGGCCCTCTGCAGCTCAGCTGAACTGAACTGAGCACAGCGCCCTCTGCTGGCTACTGAGAAGCTCAACTCATGCACGTGAATAAATTAAACCCGACAAACAGCTGTAGATCGGATAGATTAGTCAGGGAAGAAAGCACAAGGGAGCTCTCCGGCTCTGAAAAAAACCCGGTAAGCCCAAAAATGCTTTAAAACGGGCGGGGGGGGGGGGGAGGAGGGATTTTTTAGTATTGGCGTATAAGACGCACCCTACTATTTTGGGTCACAAATTTAGACAAAAAAGTGCGTCTTATACGCCAATAAATACGGTACTCTCTAAAAATGTCGTTATGGTATCATTTATTAGCAAAGGCTAATAATTAGCAAAGTAAGGGCTACTAGCCCCAAGCTCTGCAGCAGTCAGGCAAAAACACAGCAGCACAGCAAACTCTTTCCTACTGACTACCTGCTATTACTATAGGTGGCATCTCCAATGAGAAAAACATGCAGTAATCAGTCGCAAATGTCACTTCCTAGAACTACCCATGAGGAGTCCACCTCGCTTGCAGTAAGAATGAGGAAGTCAATACTGGGGATGTTTTAAAAACTGGAATGTGCCTCCTTAGCAAAACTGATTTTAAAAACTGAGTTGTTTTTACTTGGTTTTTATTTTTATTTATTTTTCACATTTTTATACCACCCTTCCTCCAAGGAGCTCAGAGTGGTGTACATATTTCCTCCCCTCCTTTTTGTCCTCACAACAACCCTGTGAGGTAGGTGGGGCTGAGAGATAGTGACTGGCCCAAGGTCACCCAGGAAGCTTCGTGGCTGAGCGGGGTGACCCAAGCCAAGTAAAAGCAACTAATAGTTTTTAAAAGCAGTTGTTGTGCTAAGGAGGCATCATTCCAGTTGACTTCCTCATTCTTACTGCAAACGAGGTGAAGCACATCCTGATAACATTCAGAGCCTCTCTAGCACTGAGGCTGCTTGCTATAAGCAGTCAGATGCTGTGCTACAAGCAGCATGCTGCTGCTTATAGAGTTTTGTTTAAAGGAAGACAAGCGCTTGATGCCAGCGCTACACACACGAAGGCAATGGGTGTGAGGATAACATTCACTCTTTTCCGTGGTTTCAATTAACCACAGAAAGAGCAGGAACCTATTCCCCATGGATATGTAGGGTTCTTGCTCTTTCTGTGGGTAATTGAAACCATGGAAAAGAGCGAATGCTATCCCCGTACCTACACACGTGAATGTAATGGGCGCAGGGTGGTGGTGCGGCTTCATGACCTGCAGATAAGTGAATCCATGGATACTGGATTCACGGATACAAAGCTCCCTGTCTTTTAATTTCATTTATTTATTTTTAGCTTTCGGCTGACCCTGCTGTTTCAGAATAAAAGCCAAAGTGAATAACTGTTGAGTGAAACCTTACCAAACACTGCAAAAGCAAAAATAATTCATTACAGATTTTTAGAAAGTTAATTTCATTGTGCCATAGTAACAGTTAATGTTTTTGTAATTGGCATATGTATCAAACTTTTTGATGACTGATGTATCTTTTTTGTTATTTTAATATAGTCAATGCTTTACAAATACTTTGGTACTATTTAACTGATCAAATGTCTCACCCTAATCTAGGTCTTAACTAGTTAATAGCAGCAGCTGATAGAGTGTAAAAATTATACTCCTGACTGTAATTTTTCACAGCCATGGAAAGTAGCGAGAGGGTTTACTTCTGTAATGCCCTCCTTTATTAGCAATGGTCCTTAGAGTGTAAAAATTATACTCCTGACTGTAATTTTTCACAGCCATGGAAAGTAGCGAGAGGGTTTACTTCTGTAATGCTCTCCTTTATTAGCAATGGTCCTTACAGAATACCAATGTCCATCTACTTGCTCTGAAATGCCATTTTTCCAAGTAATGACAATAAAAAGAGATTCAGAAAATCCTTCCCCCAATCTTTGTACCAAGAAATAGGTAGATTTTTAATTTGGAACTAAGTGTACCGAGCATCTTTTTTAGCATCAAATTGGAATAATCTATTCTAATTCAGAATCAGTTTTGAGTTTTCACAAAATTAAGAATGCTTTTGGATACGGAAAAGAGGAAGAAGGAGAAAGCAGCAACAGAGGCACAACAGACCGGAGATGTGTGGGGAAGGAGCTATACAAGCCAACGGAAGTCACAAAGAAATTCTTCATCTGAGTTTCTGCATTTCTGAAGATAATCCCTGAAGAATTCAAAGTTTTCATCCATAACTAGAAAACTAATTTTTTTTTGTTTTTAAATCTGTTTTCAGAAATCCTAATTCCTTGCCAGAATTCTGACATTTTTTGCTATGCTCATCTGCAGAAAATGAACAGGGTAAAGACTAACATCCTTGCTTTTGAATGTTTCATTGTATGTTACCTTATTCACTATGCTTTAACAGCCACATCTTGAATTCATCTGCTAAAAGGCAAGGGAGGATGATCAACTTTAAAGCGTGCACACACGCACGCACACTGGTGGAACTATACAGTTTAGATCCAAAGGAATTTCCTTCTCAGTTCATTAATGCATTTGCTTTCTATTGACTATTGCATAGAGTTCTCCTAAGTAATTACATTTCTTCCATCATTACATAACAGAAGGAAAAAGCAATATTCTGCTAATAATTTGAAACTTTCACACACTAATAAATGGGGTTCAAGTCATTCAAGACCAACAACTTCATGGGAAAAATAAAAACTCATACCCATCTCTTATATCTTCCTATCACTTTATCTGGTTTTATAACAAGAAACCGTAGTATAGACATTTTGCCAGAGTGATGCACATCCTTAATAAACCTTCAGCATAACGTCCAAATTGGAACATTTAGTGGATAACCTATCTTTGTAGTCCGAGAAACAAAATTAAATTACCCAAAATAAGGACATTAACAAATGGAATTTGGTTTCTTTGCAAACCCAGTTTGGTCTTTCCTTCGCTTATTAGAAATCAATTTTGTTCCAGGCTTGCTTAGAAACCAGCTTCTTTGTTATATCTCCAGTTCAGCAGTTACAAAAATGCGATCCTTTTTGGAGAACATTTTCCTATTCCATCCAGGGAGCCAAAACTATACTTCAGATGTGAGCTCCAATAGCATCACTGTGCTAAAGCCAAACTAGATGCAATGTCAGGAGATCCATGAACAGCTCTTCTGATTTTTTCCAATTACTTTTCTTTAAAAGGAGTTTCTTTAAAAGGAGTCTGAAAAAAAAAATTATATGGCCGAGGCCATCCCCTGCCTCCTCCCGGGCCAGCTAGGCCAATAGCCCCCCTCCCTCGCCGGATCCCGGCTTACCTTGTCTGGCGGCCGCTGGGGTGCTCCAGTGCCAGAGCTCCAGTGCCAGAGCACTTGCTCGAGAGTAGTCGCGAACATGCTTTACGGCATGTCTGCAACGTCTCCCAGCGATGGAATGCTCGCTCCATCACCATTTAGTTGCACAGGATTGTGCAGCAAATCTGATAGGGAAACTGAAGGCTGATCAATAGGAGTATCGCTAGGTGGTTAGCACCCAGTGCATCCTTCCTGCTCTTCACGTCACTGATTTGCTGGTTAAGGAGCTAAATGGTGAAAGGGAAATTGGTAGATATCTACTGCCACTATCCAAGGTGGAGGAAAACGGGCAGTGGTGGTAGGGGGTATCTTGGGAAAAAACTCCCCTCCCAGGAAAACCTAGGAGCTATTGTCTCTGGGAAAGCCCAGACAGATCAATCCACTTTCTGCACATTTTGGGAATGTGTTTCTAACACAGAATCTCAGAGGAACATCCTAGGGTAATGGTTCCTGTATCTAAGATACCAGGCAGGCTACTGGGAGGCTAGAAACATCCAAAAATAAGAAAAAAAAATAGGTCAAAAAAAGAGAGGGAAAAACAAGGCATTCATCACAAAGTGCAACACTATAATCACTGAGCAACCGCTACACCATGCTGGCACATGGAGGTTTGCCTGGCTGCAGCCTGGTAGTCCCTTCAGTGCAGCTAGCTTTGTTTTTTCTGGACAGATCTTATCAACAGAATTAGGCATTGTTGGTCATGCAAAGTAACATTAGAAGTACATTCAACACTTCAGAAAGATGATTACTGAGAGCCAAGCGACAAACAAAACTTCCAGCCAGGGGATCAGAAGGCATCAAAATGTTCTGCAGAATGGGAGGAGGAGATCTTGACAGTACAGAATGCTGCCAGCAGTATGGGACAGCCAAAACAGAGTTGTCAGCAGGAGGTGAGTCTCCAATTATTTTTCTCTTTAGCCTTAAGACTTCAGCCTGAAAATAGCAGAGATGAAAAATGCCACCATCTGACTGAATCACAACACCTCTCTCGCTAGAACGTTTCAACACTTCACTGAACATGGTTGCAGCAACAGTGAAGATCACATTAAACATCGCAGCTGACACATACCTTCGTTGCACACCACTAGCCATGGGAGAATTCTGCAAAACGGAACAGGTCTCAACTGAACAGGTCATCCATCTCAACAAATGCTGTAACACCGTTTACAAGACTAGAATTCCATAGTGGCAGAACTGGCTTAGCTCATATCAGGCACATGTTCACATGCTCCATCTCTCTGTCTTGCTGTGCCCATACCACAGATTCCCCCCCCCCCCCAGGTTCCCAGACTTCAGATTCCCTCCTTGCAAATATCACAAACCATCCTACCTAAACCTCTGGTGGATTTTCTTTCAGCTGCTGTTACTCCTTCACTTCTCTTTTCCTCGATTCCCTACTACCTTAACTGTTTGGTCAGGTGTCTGCCTGCTTTGCCTATTCTAGCTACATGTTCTTATTTATCTCCCATTGTCTATTCCGCCTTTTGCTTCAGCTATCCTGCCTCCGCACTCTTCATTCTACAGGTTCCTTTCTGACACACCTTCAAAATTGCCCTGCTTGCCTGTCCATGTCTCCCCTCCCATACCACCATTGTCTCTACTCTGTAAGTTTTTTTTTTCCTATGCAAACTGACCTTTTATTTCCTGCATTCTAGTGCTGTCTCCTTAACATTTAAAAAAGTTGCAAATGTTCCACCTCACCCAATGGCTTGGGGAGAAGCTCACAGACTGACAACTGGACAACAGCTGTTGTTCCAAACTTGAGACAGGATAGGGACCCTATCGCCTAAGAGTCTCCCTGCTCAAGTGGGTCTTGAGGTGGTGTTGGAGGCCCACTTATGGTCTTGGAAGATTTAAATAACTACATTGACCCACTTTGTCAAGTGTGATTCAGCATTTCTTCTTAAAAATAAAAATTTAACATTCTATTTATTTAAATTATTTATATCCTACTCTTTCCCTGCAAACCCTGGGGCACCAAGGGTAGCTTAGAACCATGATTAAAATGTGATACCATAAAAACAAATCACAATAAAAGCAGCAATCAGCATTAGAAACAAGACATAAAAATACATTTTTTTTATAAAAACAGCAATAAATAAAATGTTAAAATCCCACTCAAAACAACAGCAGAGCAGATTAGTGACCAAACAAAGTACAGGAAAAGCAACCAATAGAATCTGAGGAAGAAAAGCTCGCTACAATTAAAAAAAAATGTAGCCCCTGTCAAACAGTCCAGACTAACTGGGAGGGCAAAGATCTCAATTCAATTTCCATAGTGTTAGTGCCATCACAGAGAAGGCCCTTCCCCTTGTTGCTGCCAATCTAACCTCAGCTCCAGGCAGCACTCAGAGAAGGATCCCCTAGATGACTTTAGGGGATAAACTAAAATGGGAGAAGGCAGATATCCCAGTCCCAAGCTGTAAAGGGCCTTATAGGTCAAATCCTGCACCTTGAATTGTGCCCAGAAATCAATTGGCAGTCAATGCATTGCAGCCACAGCAACAGCAGTCTGTCAGTCACATCGCCAAGCTCCCAAAACCATACAGGCTACCGCATTCTGTACTAATTGCAGTTTCCAGACAATCTTCAAGGGCAGTCCAATGTAGAGTGCATTACAGCAGTTGAGTCTTTATGTCACTAAGGCATGGACCACTGTGCTGACTCAAGCATGGACGCAACTGGCACACCAGCTTCAGCTGGGCAGAGGCCCCCCCTGGCCATCACCAACACCTGGAAACCAGGAGCAGCAGAGAATCCAGAATGACCCCTAAGCTGCAAACATGCAGAGTGAGTGCAACCCAGCCTTTGCAGGAGGGAGTGGAATCCCATTCAGGACAGGTTGAAAATCCAGCACATGAGACATAGTTCTCCAAACCAGGAGGACCTCAGTTTTGCCTCCATTTAGTTTCAGCTTCATCCTGTCCCCAACCGCCTCCAGGATTTCGACACTATCCTTGGGATTAGATGTCACAGAGAAATAAAGTTGGGTGTTATCTACATATCAGTTACACCCAATCCCAAAATTGCAGATGATCAATCCCAGCGGTTTCATAGCTGTTAAACGGCGTGGGGGACAGAATGGAACCCTGTGGCACGCCCACATGCCAAAGGCCAGGGTGCCAAACAGGCATCACCCAGCAATACCTTCTGGGATCTTTCGGGCAGAAAGGACCAGAACCACCACAAGGCGGTGCCTCCAAGCCCCAACCCAGCCAAAAGGCCACCGCGGTTGATGGTATTGAGAGGTGCAGCAGGACCAAGAAGGACGCACTACCCTTTCTGTGCCATCTACTTCTCCTGCTTCAAGGAAGCACAACCAGTGGTAGAGACAGAGGAGGCATGCAGGAGGTGCTGACATCACTGCCGTGGGAGCAAGGGATGACTCCCCGAGTACCAACTTGAAGCAAAGCTTCCCGTTTTTCCTCATATGCGTAGACATTTTTTTACATTGGACAAAAAACATGGCTCTCTCCCAAACACAGGAGACAAGCGTTGTGCACATCGGAGGGGGTGGTGGTGGTGGGAGTTTTGTCCCATGGCAGTAGGACACTTTTTAAAGGTGACCCTGCTTGCCACACAATGAGGCAGGGCTAACTAACCTACTAACTACAGAAAAATAACTGGGTTAAACATTTTTTTTTTTAAGAAAAACAATTTTTAAAAAATAATAAATAATTATGAAATACATAATATTAGAATAAAGATGAAAACGGAGGTTAAAGACTTGGTTTTTTCTGACGGATGAAGGACAAAGCAAACTGCCCCTCACAATGCTGCTTCAACAGTGGTCAAACAGGAACTGAGGGACCAGGCATTCCCCTTCCTCTCAAGGCACAAAGAGTGCATGGGGTTTCCCTCACTCAGGAGCAGGGGCAGAACATTCGACAAAGCTCTGGAAGCAATATGGGGAAGGGGCTACATGCAGGACCTTACAAGCATCTTACAAGCATCTGCGGATTAAGAACAATTTATAGACTAGCAAAGAGAGGCCCTTCTACAGTGCAGATGAGAGAAAACATACATTTAGATGTTTAGCGTCAAAATAAAAATGGTGATGATATTTACATACCTGAATATTCTCTCTGCTCCAAGTATGCGGCGTTTTATTTGCAAGTAATTTTAAGTCTTGGATAGCAAGCCTCTTTACAGCCTCCCTTGGATCATTCTTCAAATATTGCAATAAAAGCTGTATCTGTATCAGAGTGAGTTTTGAAGGGAGGTTATTTCTGACTATTTCCTGGGTTTTCTCAAAAGGTATGCAGGTACAAGCAATTAAGAGAAGAAGCCTAATATGGAAACTTAGGGCCCAATCCTATTCAACTTTCCAGTGCCAATGTAGCCGCAATGCAGCCCCAAGGTAAGGAAACAAATGTTCCCTTACTTTGAAGAGGCCTTAGTGACTGCCCACCACCGGATGCAGTGCATGCACCATTGGCATGGCTGCATTGGTGCTGGAAAGTTACATAAGAAGAGCCCTGCTGGATCAGGCCAAAGGCCCATCTAGTCCAGCTTCCTGTATCTCACAGTGGCCCAACCAGATGCCTCAGGGAGCACACAAGACAACAAGATACCTGTATCCTGTTGCCACTCCCCTGCACCTGGTATTAAGAGATAGCCTATTACTAAAACCAGGAGGTTACTTATCCCCATCATGGCTTGTAACCTGTGATGAACGTTTCCTCCATAAATCTGTCCAATCCCCTTTTAAAGGCATCTAGGCCAGGTACCATCACCACATCCTGTGGCAAGGAGTTCCACAAACTAATTACACGCTGGGTAAAGAAATATTTTTCTTTTGTCTGTTTTAATCCTCCCTCCACTCAATTTGAGTGGATGTCCCCTAGTTCTAGTGTTGTGTGAGAGGGAAAAGAACTTTTCTCTATCGACTCTCTCCATTCCATGCATAATTTTATACGTCTCAATCATGTCCCCCCTCAGGCGCCTTTTTTCTAGGATTTTGATTTTATTTAGGATTGGATATCCTTTTTTGGATAGGACTGGGCCCCGAGAGAAGCTTTATGCACCAAGGCCAGCCCACAGAAGATGCAAATAATGCGACTCACGTCAAGTGGCCAGTTGTGGGGAAACGTAGAACAGACTCAGGTTAAAGGCCTCCCTCCAGCTCGCTGATCCGCTTATTGCCTCAATCCTTCCTTGGTCCTTTTAAATAAAACAGAAAGTTCATGATGCACTGAGTGTAATCCCAGTGCATTCTGCACTTCCTGTTTATTTAAAGGGACTGCAGGAGGAAAGTCCATGGTAAAGACAGGGAAGTGGGTCACTGCTGCACACGCAAACACATCCCCCCCAAATGTCGGCACAGAAGGTATTGATCTGCTTCCATAGCACCCTAAAACAGGAAGTGTGGAAAGCACTGGGATCACTTTCAGCATGTCCCGCACTTCCTATTTTATTCAAAGGGACTGCAAGAAGGAGGTGGTAGGAAAACAGGTTGCCATCTTCTGGATGGATTCTCAGGCCCGATCCGCCCCCTCTTCCGCCCCTGTCACCACCCTGTTCCACCTTATTCAATCCCTTCCCTGCCTTCCCCAGGTTTACCTGGGCCGGCAGATCTTCGGCCATTCGCCAGCGTGCGAGAGGCCACTTCAGCCTCCCCACCAGCGGACCTGCAGTGCACACCAATGGAGGCTGCTTTGCGACTGCCATAAAGCTGCCTCTGCCAGCGCAACGCTAGTTACGCCAGTGGCCACAAGGGATAGGATTGGGCTGAAAATCTCAGAAATAGGGAGAGGAGGGCTGAAGAAGATTTCCTTAGCTTAACCATGAGAAACAATTTCATTTCTTTCTTAAACTATACTGCACTCTCAGAAAGGGGGGGGGGGAAACTGACCTGTTTGGGAATGTCAACAAGAGAGGAGGCAGCAAGCAAGGTAAAGGTGTGCAAACTAACAATGACCATCTTGGTGGAAGGATAGGAAGTCACCAACTGCTGGAGTAGTTGACGGGCACTGGAGGCCAGGCTGGCATCATGGTGCATATGCTGCAGGATAGGGATCAACTTCAGCTTCATGTCTACAGGAGTGGCTAAACCTATTATACAAAATGAAAGACTGACTATAGAAGACTACCGGAAACAGGGAAAACTACCGTCTAAAGGGAAAAAGGCAACTCAGCAGCACCACCTAGCTGATCTGTGCTTAGAACAAAACGCCAACATTCCTAGATTTAGACAGCTGTGAGGAAATGGGGAGGTGGTTGTGAGTTGCACAGCCAGGTCAGGCAGAACCCAACACCTCTCCTGCCCGTTAACACCCTCAAGCAATTTTTTTTAATCAGACCATGAGAGGATTCTAAAATCCCATCCACTTTAACCACATATAAGGAAATTCCTTCTTAATGGTCACAGGACAGAAACTCATACAAAAACCTCTCATTTCTTACCCACTACAAACTCTTTTACCAATTACCCATTGTCACCGTACATTAAAACCCTTTCCCCAGTAATCTGGTAAGGAGTAGGTATGGTACTGATCACACAACCCGACATTACATTGAACAAGAAAATAAATGTCATTAAAAAACCCAAAAACAAAAAGGTTGCTTTGTTTGCTTAGACTTTCCTCTACTA
The DNA here is from genome assembly GCA_026170595.1 of Plestiodon gilberti rubricaudatus. NCBI lineage: Eukaryota > Metazoa > Chordata > Lepidosauria > Squamata > Scincidae > Plestiodon > Plestiodon gilberti. Next base: position 24,978,849 of record JANXHW010000001.1, read on the forward strand.
ATGAGGCTATTCTAATACCTGCTCCCACATAGAAAACCCCCTCATTCATGGAATTTCAATCTAGCAGCCTGTCTGGACCAGGTAGCCTATTTTTCTTCTCTTCTATAATGGAGCAAACATTTGAGAAAAAAAAAACAAATTGAAACTTTAAAAGGATATGGCATTTATATAGCACCTGTTTTGAAAAACACACTTCCCTTCAAAAACATAACCTTACAACAGTGGTTCTCAAAGTTCTCCCACTTACCGAGGCTGGGGGGGGGGAGGCTTGGAGAGGCATGCGCGACGAGAAGTGCCCGAAAACTGCCATTTTTCAGTGACCTAAAGATCAGGGAGGCCTGCAGAGGGTCACGCAGGCCTCCCCGAACCCCCCCCCCAAGCCCCAGTAAGTGAAAAAAAAATCATTTTCAGGTACTTTTTAAGCAGCAACAGCAATACCCGCTGCCATGCTGTCCCCGCCCCTTAAGGGGGCAGGGGACAGTTTGTAGTTTCAATGGTGGGTCGCAACCCACCACTTTGAGAACCATTGCCTTAGAACAGGGGTTCTCAACCTTTGGAAGCCCTGGTATCCCCTATCACGTTCCAATTTTCTGGCGTACCCCTTGCTAATTAGCATAATTAGTTATGCTAATTTTTAATTTGAAAGCACCCCTTTTAAATTTCTTTTTCTTTCCCTGAAGTACTGTACGTTTAAGGATAGAGTTGTAACATTTTTAAAAGAATAAAATAGAAACATATGCATGAAACATACATGTGCAAATACAAACATACATATACACTTTAATGAGAAGACAAAATAGGAGAACAGACCAGAGACCTTGACGCCACAGTATACATCCTGCCAAGTGCATGAGGACAACACAGAAACTGAAGATCTACACACAACATACAGATCAGATTCCTCCACTTCCTCCCACCCCTCCTCCTCCTCCTCCTCCTCCTCTCTTTGACAATCCAACTCCAACTCACAGACTGGGCAAAGCAAGGCAACAACAGCACAAAACACAGAGCGTTAAGATCAGATCAGGCAGCGCACTTGCAAAGAAATGTTGGAGGAAGTTTTGTGCAGGAGACGTTTTGTGCAGGAGACAGAGTGCTGTTAATATTACCCCCTCCTCCTCCTACAGGCACCTTGGCTCCCCCTCTTCCTTGCTTCTTCATAGTGTGGAAGGAAGTTTTGGGCAGTTTTGGGCAGACACTTTTAAGATCAGTCTACCTTTGAGCTTGACGGAGGCTGGGAAGGCTGAATTCCTACATGCGCTTTCTTTTTTGCTTCCCCCCCACTTCGTTTGTGATCCCAAAGGCACCGGGTATTGATCTGAATTCCTACGTGCACTTTCTCTTTTGCTCCCCCCCCCCCCCATACCAACCCAGTGCCTTTGAGATCACAAATGAATTAATTTATTTATTTTAAAAAATATACCCTGCCTTTTCTTATGCCGAAGGCAAATGAAGAGGAGGGGAGCAAAAGAGAACGCGCACGTAGGAATTCAGTTCAATACCAACGCCGTGCCTTTGGGATCACAAACGAAGCGGGGGGGGGGGGGAAGCAAAAAAGAAAGTGCACATAGGAATTCAGCCTTCCCAGCCTCCGTCACAGCAGCCTTCCCAGCAGTCTCCGTGCACGTAGGAATTCAGAATTTGAAGCGATACCAGCAAATAAGTATCTTGGCCCCAAGCCCTTCAATGCAAAATAAGTAACTGTTAATTTAAAGCTAATTAAGAGTTAATTACCTATTGATGGGGCAGATAAGGGGGACGGCTTCGCGTACCCCCAGCACGTGGTCTGCGTACCCCTAGGGGTACGTGTACCACAGGTTGAGAACCTCTGCCTTAGAAACAAACAAAAAGCAACCAGCAATATGGAGAGAAAAGAGAAAACCTTTCATATCTACCACAACTCCACAAACCAAAGAAGAAATGAAGTCAAATGAAAACTTGATTTACTGCTTTTCATTAATAATTGAATGAAATTCATATACCTTGAATCATTTCACTGATTTTGTTGCATATCCCTCCAGCAAAATCTCTGTCAGGAATAAGAGAAACAAAAATCACTCAGAAAAATGAAAGAATTGCAAACAGATTTGCAGGCTGATACTTAAAAAAAAAAAAAACACGACTCCCTGATAGATGTGATATTAACTGATTCGTTTGTTCACATAATATTATTCTGCCAAGATACAATAAACAGATGTGCTAGAAGCATAGAGAAAAACAGTAATCAAATACATAATAATAAGTAGCCTGCAATGGTTATCACAACTGGCACTTTAAATCATAACATTCCACTGTCTTTAGGCTTAGGAATCTCTGTTGCCAGCTAAAGGCTAAATACAGAAGGCAGAACCAGTAGTCAAAGTATAAACCATACAACTATATAGTAATGTCACCCTTCCTTCCTTCCTTCCTTCCTTCCCTCCCATAAAATATACCGGTATATAAAATTGGAAGTATTGTCTTAACAATCAGATAATAGAAGCACACAAAGAGCTCAGCTTACTTGGACTGAGCAGAAAAATTAGCTGCAGCAAAGATAGCAGCTTCAACCTCTACATTGTCATGAGAGTCCAGGCTCTGGCGAATACTGTGATGTGCATTCTTCCTTTCTGGGATTATGGTTGCCATACTGCCCAACATCCTGCAGGATAAAAAAGAGGGACATTGTTCATATCATCACAAGTGGAAGACCTTAATTACGGTATGGCTCATAAACCACTGGCAACACTCTCTGAAAGACTGACATTCTCAAGGCAGTATATTCATCAGTTTTGCCACTGTGAGCCCAATCCTATGCCAGCCTCTGCTGGCGAGACTGGGCTCTGCGCTGTTGCAAACGTGCCATAAAGCTGGTATGTCCTGTCCTGCCAGTATGGAGGTGAGCGCCAGCAGGCCTCTGCTGGGGAAGGAGCTGTGCCCGCTGGAGGCAGGTAAGCTCCATGCCAGCTGGCAGGGAGGGGGCAGTGGGGAGGCAGCGTTCAGGGGCAGGGAGGAGGGCGGATCAGGCCCAGAAGGGAGGGCGGGCTCCTAATCCTATCCCCCCATCTTGGGCTTCAAAGCCTGATACGGGGCTGTTTGGAGCTGCGCCGGCCATTTTGCTGGCACGCCTCCGAGTAGCCCCATAGGAGCTGCTGGGGTTTGACAGAGGAGAAGGGGGACAATCGTCCCCTTCCATCAAGGAGACCTCCAGCCCTGAGCTGGATCCACTGACAGAGTACACAATACTAGGCTAGATGGACCGTTATAAGGCAGCTTCATTTGTCCCACTATTACTATGCGGGCGGCATCATACTCTCAAGTAGATAGTGTTCAGAGAGGCTCTTACTTAGTAAAGATGCATACCTGAGTGTGATCGCTCGAGCAACTGGATCATTGCTGTGAATAACTGAGAAAACTCTTTTCACAAATTCATCCACATTCAGGATCTTCTCCAAGTGCTTCTCACTCTGCTGGGTAACTTTTAGAACACAGAGCCTCAGAAAGTTGTTTCTGTTTTAAAAGATATAAATAAGGTTTTTGTACAAGTGTGATGACTTCTGCCCTATATTTTGCCTATTTTTCACCTAGTTTGGACCCTTCTAGCACTTCAAAGCCTTCCATAATGCCTCAGCATACCAAAGTGGGTTCTGAATCATGCAGGTGTAGTAGCCATTATTCTTTGTTGTTTACTGTCTGAGAATCTTTTTCTACCTCAACTAACCAGTCAACAAAAACTAGCTTTGAGCCAGTTCACTGGACACCAGCAAATTCAGAGATGCAGGTGCCTCCTGCCTCCAGTAGTACAGATGAAACCTGGCAAATGCCTACAGGTTATTTGTGCATTTGCCCCTTTTTGCATTTCTTCAAGTCTGACCTTAGGAGCACTGGATGCATCTCAGGGGCTTACCACTCGCCTTGCAGAAAGTTTGGGTGTTAGGACCAGGATCTTGAAACAGATCATATATCCAGTTAGTTGCATCAGGCTGTTTTGTTTTATTTGCTGTTTGCATTTTAACATCCTTGTCAACCTTTGCTGTCACAACCTCCTTCCTTTGGCTAATTGATCAGTGCCTTGTTTTTATCCCATGCATCTTTCCCTCTACTGTTTCTTTCTTTCAACCTTTTAATAAACTTATTTTATAGTTTACTTGCCTTGTCTCGGTTCACTCAGGAGGAAATGCATCGTTTCTCAAACTGGTGGGTTGCGACCCACCAGGAGAACCGGATGCTGTCCCCTGCCACCTTAAGGGGTGGGGACAGCATGGCAGTGGCAGCAGGGATCCCAGGGATCGCTGCTGGGGGAAAAATGAAATGTTTGGACTTATTGGGGGTTCTGACATCCTCCAGACAGTGCAGGGAGATCTGCCAATCCCTGCGCGGACCTCCCCGAGCTGTAGATTGCCGCTCTGCAGCGATTACAACCACTTCCGGGTTTCGCCCGACACATCTTTTCAGGAAAAAGAATAAGGCCAACTGGCTTCAATGAGTATTAATCACCAAAAACACCTTTAAACAAAATATTTCATAAGAATATTGTTGTATATTTTTTCTTGTAAGCCGCCTTGAGTGCCCTTACCAGGAGAAAAGCGGGGTATAAATGCATCATTTAATCATTTGATTTTGTCTGTAAACCGCTTTGTGAACTTTGTTGAAAAGCGGTATATAAATACTAAATTAATAATAATAATAATAATAATAATTAATAAAGAATGCTGAAAAACAAACAAGAAGATGTTCAGGCTTCTAAGAGAAGCAGAAACTGTTACAATCCTATATACACCCACATGAGACTAAGTCGTTCCACTAAATTCAATGGGGCTTATTTCTGAGTAGACATGCATAGGATTGTACTATAAGAAAAATAAGCAATAGCTTGAGTACCAAGGACCAGGAACAAACCAATTCTACTTACCCAACTCTGAAAACATCAGCTAGCTTTAAAAATGCTGAGTTGATTAAAATCGGGAAAGGATATTTCTGAAAGAGTCTGGGAAAACGGACAACGGCTTCACATTGCTCTCCCAGTTTGCCAGATCTGAGACCTGTGGATAATATTAGTATTATTTATTTATTTTTATTTACAGTATTTTTACCCCGCCTTTCTCCCCGAAGGGACCCAAGGCGGCTTACAACATGGGAAAGGAATACAATACAATGTTGGAATACAATACAATGTTGTATTAATGTTGGAAAGTAGGTACAATGCTGCCTGGAGGATACTAGGGGGTAGTGTATTGTCTAGGAAGCTGATGACTCAGATGCTACCTGCCCCAGACATTTAGTCTTGTCCTCTTTGACCTTTGGGGTGTGTCCCTACCTGGCTTCCTTCCTCCACTTCTGATCTTCCAATATGCAGGACCATTCACCACTGGCGTCACTTGAGGTGGGGCAGAACAGTAAGTTCCGCACTGTGCTAACCTCCGTTTACTCCCCGGCATGAGGCGGCTCCGCCCCCTCGTCGTCAGAGCAGTGAAGGCAACGCGCAGGAAGTGGTTTTGAAACCATATTGACATTATGTACAGTAATCAGGTGCTGGAATTGGCTTCACCTCTTCACCAAGTGTATGTTGAGTAGGGAATCCAGGTTTGTGAAACAAAGCTCTCAAGCGGCAATAGAACAGGGGGTCCCATCCATGTCTGGACTTCAGGACACATGGGCAGTGAATACCAGACTGTTTCTCTTCCAGCACCAGCTAAGACTTGGCTGTGGAACTGTGCGCACATAGATATGTAACAGCCAGTCAACAGCTGCTATTTCCCTCATCATAATGTGATGGGGAGCCTCACCTACTGAACTTCCACTTGTTAAAGGCACAGAAGCCCTACCAGAAAGCACAAAAAGTAGCAATTTGAAGAGATAGAGCTAGAAGAATTAAAGCATCTACTGCTGGGATACTGACAAAGGTGTTTGCTCTGGGTTTGGTGTAAAGCAACAGCTACCTAGCATCCAGTAGAGCCAGGATGGTGTAGTGGTTTGGGAGTTGGACATAGACCTGGAAGATCCAGGTTCAAATCCCTGCTCAGCCACGAAGCTTCCTGGGTGACCTTGGGCCAGTCACTATCTCTCAGCCCCACCTACCTCACAGGGTTGTTGTGAGGACAAGAAGGAGGTGAGGAAATATGTACACCACTCTGAGCTCCTTGGAGGAAGGGCGGTATAAAAATGTGAAAAATAAAAAAATAAAAAATAAATACCTTGTTCTAATTATTGCAGAGATCTGAAAAAACATTGGAACAAGCTATGCTGCATTAGACCAGAGGCCCATTTAGTTAGACACTCTGTCAATCAGATGTCCCTGGCAAACATCACAAGCAGAGGAAGGCACTGTTAACTGCCCTATGAGCAAGAGGTCGAAGCAGTCAGTGAGGCAAAATATCACCATCACCATTTCCACCTACTGCTGCAGCTTCTCCGGCTGGGCCTAGCCCCTCCTCCACTCACAGGGGCCTGTAGAACCATCAACTACCCTGTGATGAAGAGGAAAAACTATCAAAGCAAGAAGCAAAACACCACACCTTTTATTGCTTTAATGGGCTAAATATTTTAGTGATTTTAAGTCATTCTGGGAGCATAGTTGGCTGAAGAACAAGGTAAAAATGCTTTAATAAAATAATGCTTTAATAAAATAAATACAATAATCCCTTCTGCTTATCTCCAATTTCTGGTAGTGTCTGAAAAACATGAAAATTGCATTTAGTCATGGCTAATGCTTTTTTAATTTAATTTTTTTTACCCTCTTTCAGGTTACTCTTTAATATCTACATGAAACCACTGGGAGAGATGATCCTGATGACACTCAGTTCCATCTCTCCTGTTAATCAAATCCCAAGGAGGTCATTAGGAGTCCGGGAGTGTTGTCTGGAGGCAGTGGGGAACTGGATGTGGGTTAATAAGCTGAAACTAAATCCTGGTGACAAGACAAAGGTCCTCCTCGTCAGGCAAACCATGACGCAGGTATTAGATAATTTACTCATCCTTCTGGACTGGCAGCTACTCCTGAATGGCCAGGGGAGCTTTCGCCCAGCTTCAGCTGGTGCACCTGCTATGGCGGTACCCGAGTCATTTGGATCTGGCCACTTTGGTCCATGTTTTGGCAACAGCATGATTGAACTACTGTAGCACACTGTACATGGGGCTGCCTTTAAATACAGTTTGAAAGTTGCAGTTGGTGCAGAATGTTTGACTCTGTTCAGCCACTGCTCCGGTGGCTTCATTTGCCCATTTGATTCCAAGCCCAATTCAAGGTGTTGGTTTGGACTTTTAATTAAGGACCTTAATGGCCTGGGAACAAGAGACCTCTGTCTACTCCCATACACTCTGACCCGTCCCCCATGACCTTCTATGGGGGTCCTGCTTTGCGTGCCATCAGTGACAGAAGTGGGAGTGGTGGCAGCTAGAGGCAGGACCTTTTCTGTAGTGGCACCTCTAATGTAGAACTTCCTCCCTTTTGCATTAAGAACTATACCATCACTGGAGGGGTTCCAGAGATGATACTTTTATTTCGTCAGGCTTTTGGAGAGAGGGGGAGTGGGGCTGCTGGTAAGTATGCTGGCTGCTGCTATTTATTTAATTACCTGTTTATTGTTTTGTAACTTTGTAATGCTATGTTTTATGCATTTTTAATGTTGTAAGCGGCCTTTGATCTTTTTAGGAAAAGCGGGATATCTTTTAAATAAACAACAATAAAGGCTTCAAAATAAACCCTCTGTAGCATAGTCTATTCTGCTGTCCCATGTGAGGACAAGACACCTTTTTCCTCTTGCAAGTTGCGTATCATCCACGAATACAAAACGGCCCTAAGGCAATTATTATTACAAAGTTCCACAACAAAGGGGTGGAGCTTCCGGTGGGAAGTGAGCATCCTTGCAATGACAAGGGCGCATGCGCACATCGCTAGCCTCACTGCCTTACCTTTATCCAGCTCCATGAGGGCTGAGTTGGCGTCCAGCTCCTGTTCCCCATAGCCAGCATCGGCCAGGAAGGATTTAGAAGCGGAAGCCATGAAATGTTGTGTTAAAGCGCTCCTGGCCGGAGAGATGGTGGAGGCACTAACGAGACACGTTACTAGTTTCCAGAGGGCGCGAACAAACCCCCTAGCTGTATTTCCGTCTCTAATAATAGCCAGTACTGCGCGTGTGCAGACTCCACACTCTTTGAGGCGCCTGCGCACTAGCCGCCTTGACAGTGCCGTTACTGCGCACGCGTTTAATAATTGCAGTCTTCTCGTGATAAGACCCGTTCTGAAATCAAGCGAGAGTGGTCGTTGGCACGCATGCGCCTATGTGTAATACGAAGGAGGCGGGTGAACGCTAATTTCATAGCGGGAAGACGACGAGCTGTAGGCGGGACCCATTCATTCGTTAGGCTAATAGCAAGCAGGGGGTGTGGTTTTTCGTTTGTCCTAGCCAATGGCAGTGCGAGATGACTTTGGCGGGTACTTTGCGTTGGCGGGAGTTGGTGATAGTACTGTATAGCTGTAGTATAGCGGGAGCCCCTATTTCGTTCCTTCTCGGTGAGGACGGAGTAGTGAGGTGAGGTCTTGTTGGGGGTAGTTGAGTCGTTTGCCGTCGCCATGGTGTGCCGTTCCCTCATTCGGCGCTCGCAGACTGGACTGCTGGGTGAGTATTGAGATCACCTCTCAGGCTCTCTCTGCCCCTTCAGAATCCATTTTCATTTATTTTTCTTTTTGGATCATTTATTGTTTGATTTTTAATCAAAACCAGCACACCCCTGTGCTGCTATTCTGAGCCAAGATGTGCGACCGGCACAGTTCTTCCAAAGCAAATAGTATATCAGCCTTTTTAGGGTAATTTGGATTACTGTTGTGAGTACACATGGCAGGCAAAAAGCCCTACTAGTTCATTAGCACACAATTAGGATTGCTGCCCAGCTAGACTATAACCCCCTTTGTGTGTTGCCAAAATTGGAGGATGTAAAGACAGGAAAAAACCAGCCCTGGAACCTTTTTGCTCTTAGTGGAGATGCATACGGTGGTGTTCAACCATCACTCATGTTTGCTAAGATGTTGTATGGAGTGTTGAGTGCATTTGTAATGCAGTACAACTGCATGTTGCCCCATGAAGGTGTACCTATTTATCCTGCCCTTTTTCCAAGCAGCTCAGGATGGATTATGTAGCTCTCTTTCTCCTATATCCCTTTCTGTGTTCATAACAACCCCAGGAAGCAGGGTAGGCTGAAAGAGATTGACTGGCCCAAGTTCAAGCTTTATGCTCCTGACTGATTGACTGGCCGAAGGTGAGCTTTATGCTCCTTATCTTCCCAAAAAGCAAGCCATTTAATTTTTTTTCCCATTTGGAAGTTTTAAAAAAACATTTTATTGCTTCTAGGTATGCAGCCACAATTTTCTTTATTCCACCTTTTGGATTGCTATCAATGTTCTAAGCAAGATGACCATCCTTCCTATGGAGAAATGGAAATGTCGGTTCCTCCTTTTGGCTGCACGTTTTCAACAGGTAAAAGTGGGGATTTGTCTGAAAGTGTTGCTAACTGTTCTTGCTTTTATGGCAAAGATAAACTAGACCACATAGGCCGCATAGACTGGCCTCTTTGATCTACCAATGATCTAGAACAGTGGTTCTCAAACCTTTCAGCACTGGGACCCACTTTTTAAAATGACACTCTATCGGGACCCGCCTAGCTTTATGAGACGCGCAAACGTTTATTTCCCTATATTTACACAAGCCTACAAACTGCAGGAGCTCAGCTGTTTGCAGGGTAATTAGCAGCTATCTTGCAAACTGCAGGAGCTCAGCTCTTTAAAGGGTAATTGGCAGCTATCTGATTTTTTAATAGCTTCAGGGCTTGTGGCAATTACGGATCTGATCTTTCCATCACCTGGGACCCACCAGAAATCAGGTCCCGACCCACCAAGTGGGTCCTGACCCACAGTTTGAGAACCACTGATCTAGAATAAGCAAGTAGTAAGACACGTGATACATTAAAAATGCTAGTTTTTATTAGATCAGCCATGGCTATGGCCCCTTAGGAGCTTTTCTCAGGTTCCAGGGCTCCCCTGTCAAACAAGAATATAACACAGATAAAACATAAAATCATTTTTATTGAACACCAGTCTGTGGCTCCCTTCAAATGTGCCATGGCTCCCATTGAGAATGGCTGGAGTAGATCATATTACAGGTACCTCTCATCAGTTATAATTATTTTGGTAAGAATGTTCATTTCATATATTACTTTTCAACAAAGTTCTCGAAGGAATGTACCAAAGGAATGAGATAGTTTGCTGTCCCAAAGGGCTCACAGTCTTAAAAAACATGCTTGCGCAAGGAATGGGGACAGTTGCTCTCCCCTTGCTAGATATAAAGAGCTACCACTTTAAAAGGTACCTCATTGCCCAGTTAGCAGGAGTCTACTACAGCATATTATGTTATCAGATACCCTGTTTTCCCTAAAATAAGACCTCCCCCGAAAGTAAGACCTACCATCGAAACACGGTAGATGCAAAATACTGTTTAGCACTCACTGCTGTATCATACATCTTTATTCCATTCTGAATTTCTGCCTGCCTCTATGGATTCCATGATTTAATTTTTGTTCTGTAAATACCTTTATGATGCTTTTTGTTTAGGTTTCTTGATTTGATTCAGGTAAACGGCACCCTTTAGCAGAGTACTATTCAAAACTGTACTTTTAAGAAATTCTTAACATGCATTCAACTACCTTGTTTTTCAGCTCTAGATCTGCAGCATATACTTGCTGTTGCAAATGAAGAGGGATTTGTTAGGCTGTATGACACCCACACCCAAACAAGCAACAAGCAGATTTTTAGAGGTAAGCAGTATAGCATGAGCTGAATTGTCTGAGAAAAGTCAAGTGCAATTAAACAAATGTTGTGCAATGAACTCTCAGTTATAATGGACTGTTGGGGGGGGGGAGAAGGGATGTCCATTAGTGCTGAAAATCCATTTAATGAGAACACCCCTTCTTCCCTGTTAGTCCATTAAAGCTCTGAAAGCTGTATGAGTGCTGCTGCTCCACCAGGGTGCTCTAGGAATGAAGAATTTTTCGATTCTGAGAGATCCTCATGGTGAGCAGAACAGCAGCACCAAGGGAGCTTACGGCACAATCCTGCGTAACTTCCCACCTGTGGAGCACGCGCTCCGCAGGTGGAGGGTGCCGTAAAGATCTGCCGCAGACCGGACCTGCTCCCGCTGGAGGAAGGTAAAGGTTGCTCCAGTGGGAGCTGGGGCGGGGGGAGGGTGGTCCAGGTGGCAAGGACGGGCGGTTGTTGGGTGAGCCAGCCTGGGAGGGGATGGGGTTGTTGGCTGTGATATCCTAGTCACCTTTACCGGGCTCAGCAGCTGTTACACCGCCTCCTTGAATTTCCTCCAGCTCGAATGCCGGCGGACATCTGAGGAGGCCCATCGGGGCCTTTCAGCCCTACTCCAGGGGAAGCCCCGAGGAGACCTCTGGCCGCGCCGGAGCGGCCCAGCAGCCGGCCCTATGGGCTGGCTATGGGCCTTTATGCAGGATTGGGCTGGCCGTGTCGGTTGTTGAATGGGCTTGTGGTAGGCATACCTGTCTGCCAAGACACTGGCACTCCACCCTGACCCAGGGCACTCTAGGAATAGAGACATTTCTCCACTCCTCAGGCTGCTCTAACGTGCGTGTTCATTTTCCCTTCAGAGTGGCAGGCTCACGCAAATGCCGTTTTTGATCTTGCCTGGGTGCCCAGAGAACACAAAATTGTAAGTAAACTATTACTACTTCCACTACTCAGCTCTTGCCTAGGCTTCTAACAAACCTTACTGCCAGCTCTATACTCTGGCAGGACTGCTAGTAGCCCTGACTTCCTCACTCATACAATCAAAGGTTCATTTAACTGCATATCCTCCACTGAGGTACACTCCACGTAGGTCCAAAAAAGGCAACTCCTCTAAAAGATAATGTATATCTGCAAATAGAATATTAGAAATGGAGATGGTACAGAACGTGGTGGGATGGACACGCAGGTGTGTTTCTCTTTCTGGACATTGACTCTGACATGGTTAACCCAATAAGTAGCAAGAACAGATGGGATGAGAAACTGCACAACTAGAATCCATGAATGAATTTGCTACTGTATCTTGTGATTTGCATAAAGACTATAGTTGGTTCTCTTGCTACAGAAGGTAATTCCACCTTGTATAGTGTTAACAGTACTTATTGATTTCCATGCTTTGATGCTGCTGCAAATGCATATTAAATTTACAGTAGATAATGGGCTGCGGCAGACAATCTAAACCATAGTTTAGAAACTTTAGATTATTGTGAACAAGCCTGCACGCTTCTCTATGAACATGTGTACTCCCATCTCTTTTGTGCACTTGAGGCAAATGAAAGCTTTTGCATTAGATTAGAATAAGCTAAAGGTCTTCAGCAAGTGGGTCGAGACCCAGGAGTTGTGTTATGATCTAACCAGGGAGGTGCGAGGGGCAGTGGCCAGAAATAGGGCCTTCTCAGTAGAGGCACCAACCTTATGGAATTCCCTCCCCTTTGACTTACGAACTGCTCCCTCCTTGGACACTTTCCGGCGAGGCCTAAAAACCTTCTTCTTCAAAGAAGCCTTCTGAGCCTTTGCCTTTTTAACATCTTGCTGGTACGGGTGGGGTGCTGCTGTTTTTATGATCTTGTTTTAAATGTAATTTTTTAAATCAATGTTTAGATTTTTTTAAAACTTTTTTTTGCTATTTAAAAAGTAATTATCTATTTGTATTTTTTGTATTTTTGAATTTTATTTTTGTGTAAGCCGCCTTGGGTCCCTTTGGGGAGAAAGGCGGGATAGAAATATTGTAAATAAATAAATAATAAAATAACCTCAGGCAAGTCGTGGCAACGCTGCTGCTGCCAGTTTGTTTTAAGGTTCAGATTGAATTATGTCTGAATGCATGGACTCCACTCCATTATTACTGGGCTTCAGGTTCATGGGCTCTTAAAGGTGGGTCTTGTGTTGCAGGTTGAACTGGATCCCAGCTCTTGACAAGTTGAAGACCACTGTAATAAACAACAGTTCCCTGAGTTTTTGTGTAGCAAAACTATGGTTTATTCTAAAGCAAAAGCTTGCTCTAGTGCAGGGGTTCTCAACCAGTGGTACTAGTACCACCAGTGGTACTTTGGCCGACTGCTGGTGGTACTCAGACTACCAGACCACTGGAACCCCGCCCCAACATACCAATTTTGGTGGTGTGTTTTTGCTCCCAAGAGGCTCCTGCCTTTGGCCCTGCCTCTCAGGAATGCTGAGAAGGGCCCTTGCACCCGCCCAGAACCTCCTACCTGTGTTTTCTGGCCTCTGAAAACCCAGAAATAATTGGCAGTGATGTCATCACCAGTCACATCCGGTGGTACGCAGCAGGAGAGTGGTGCTGGAGGTGGTACTCTGCCAGGAAGGGGTTGAGAACCCCTGCTCTACTGCATAGAATAGGAAGAAGAGATCAGAGCAAGGAAGCAAATCTATTCATGATAATCTAAATCATGGTTTACATGAGCATTTGAACCCTATTCCTGTCTTGCACACCAATTATTGGATACATTCTTTGTACAGTATTTCCATAATCTTGTACCTTCATATCTCAATTCATGCATATAATTTCTGTTTTCTGTGGCTGCAACACTGTGCATACTTGAGAGTGAAGAAGCATACATAGGATTGCATTGCAAGTCTACTTTATGTATCTGTTGAAAAATGCATTTTGCCTCTAAAGTGTCGCAGGATTTATACTCTCCTGCTGCAAAGAATGGCTAACTCTCATTTATTGTGTTAAAGGTGACTGCTTCAGGAGACCAGACTGCAAAATTGTGGGATGTATGGACTGGTGAGCTTCTGGGAGCGTGCAAAGGACACCAGTGCAGCCTCAAATCAATCGCTTTCTCTAAATTTGAGAGTGGTAAATATCCCTGTTATCATACTTCAGTAAATCTTAGCACGTAACATTTGAAACTGTGGCATTATCACAGGCTGTTAAAAAGCTGTCCCAGTGTCCTCTGGGACCTTCTGACATCCTTGGCCTTCTTTGAATAGATTGCTTTAAATTGTAGGGTAAAGGTAAAGGTGACCCCTGACAATTAAGTCCAGTCGTGTCCGACTCTAGGGTGTGGTGCTCATCCCCATTTCAAAGCCGAAGTGCCAGCGTTGTCCGAAGACGCCTCCGTGGTCATGTGGCCGGCATGACTCTCCTTGCCGCAGCGCGTAGCATGCGGCTGGAACACGGAGCGCTGTTTACCTTCCCGCAAGCGGTACCTATTTAATCTACTCACATTAACATGCTTTAGAACTGAGATCTGGTCTCTACTTAGATACAGGTGGATGTATTGGAAACCTTTGCTTCTACCTGTGTGGTGATACTGACTCATTTTCATATCTTTAGCGGGTGAAAAAAACAGTGACCTCAGACCTTGCAGAGTGGTTTTGGAGTGTGTTTCCCATCCAGATAAGCTGGAGCATCACAGGTCTCTCCAGTCACTCATACTGCTCAGTATTTTGTCTCTGTGAGGCAATTAAGTGTGGTGTTTGCAACACACTATTAGCATTGCATGAAGACCCTGGACATATTTGGGCTAGAGACAAGAGGATTAAAGGGAGGGAGAGAGTTGAATAGCTATCTGGTCATCTAGAAAGTTTCTTTTTCTTTCTTGGTTGTCTGGGTCACTGAATTGAGTCCAGGAGACATCAGATGTAGCCTTTTGTGAAAATAGACTTGGAATGAGTACAGTAAGTTCTCACTTAAAGCCGTTTCATCTTAAAGTTGATGGGAAAATTTCATAGGAACGTTTACGTTTTATCACTTAACCTATGGTAAAATAGGTTTCATTATAAGTCATTTTGCGTAAAGTCGCAGTTTCCAAGAAGAACCTATCGACCACTTTAAGTGAGGACTTGCTGTATTGGGAAACACTTCCTGGTGTTACAGTAGATGGAAAGGGTGTTCTTAATGTATGAAATTGGACAGACGCTTAAAAGACAGCTGCTTGAAACATCAGTTTTGAATCATAAGGCTCCCATCCTCTGAGAAAGGAAGCCATAGGATCCAGCCTGTCACCCTGTGTACAGTGCGATATGGCTTATATGCTGTCGCACAAGTTTTTCAAAATGGAAAGGGGGGTGTTAGTACATAATGCCCTCCAGCCACACTTGAGCTGTGCCATTGCTCATGCTGATCTTTGTTCGGGCAGGTGGCAAAGCAAGGTCAACTTAGGTGGCACAGTTCACAAGAGGAAGTGTATGAACAAAACTTCATTAATTTCTACTTTGTGTGTGTGGTTTGATGCTCTGCTGCAAAAGCAGTTGTAGGAAAGTTATGTTTTGGGAACCCTCTTAGCTAGAAGACTGCTGGACAGTTGAATATACTGCTTGAAAATGGGGCATTTTTCAGGTAAGAAAAGATGTGAAAATAAGAGGGGTTCACTGGAACAGCAAGTTGCTTAAACTTTCAAGTTGTTGTGTAAGATTTATCCTAATAATGGCAGAGGAATATCTTTAGAGTCCCTTAGAATTTGGTACAGTGTGTTTTGGATTTGCAAATCTGAAATGTCCCAGTGGAGGGTCGTGTTTTACAGGAAGCAGGTGAAGAGCCAGACCACACAATAAGTTTGTATTTATTTTAATGTCCACCATTTTAATAAGGGATCCTACTTGTATTTTTCGCAGCTGTGTTCTGTACTGGAGGAAGGGATGGCAACATCATGGTTTGGGACACTCGGTGCAGTAAGAAAGGTATGTGTGCTTTCCTCTCTTTTCTCCTCTTCTTCCCCACCCCACCTCTTTATCTTCAAAACAACTTTGTGAGGTAGGTTAAGCTGAGAGATAGCAAATTGTTGCAAGGTTAGTCAGTGAGCTTTATGGCTAAGTGGGGATTTGAACTTGGGTCATCCTGGTTTAATTATTCTGTCCAATATGTGGCACTGGCTTGGGTACCCTGCTTTCAAAAGGTTTGGTAACTTTTTTTAAAGAAATGTGTGATTACAGTGGACCACCGCTTTACTGTACTAATCTGTTCCATAGATTCCATCGTATTGTGAAAATATTGTATGTGAACCCAATAATACATTGATTTTTGGCATTCAACCTCAAATGTCCACCCCTACCCTGAGCTGCAAATACCAACCAACCCTTCACTGCCAAGCGTAGTACCTGTACTCCTTATTTCCCTCTATTGCAGGAAACGCAGCCATCCTCATCTTGTTCAGTTGCTACCGTTGCCGTTTTAACCCGTTTTGTCTTTCGGGGTATTTGCTGGTTTGCTGTGCTACAAAATGTGCTGGAGAGGGAAATGAGAGGAGCCACCTCTCTCCTTCCTCGTCCTAGCAAGAAGGCAGAGCTGCCTGCAACGCACTGCCACCACTCAGCCCATCCCTCCTCAGCTCTGCCTCAGCCTCCCTAGAAAGAGAGGTGCTGTTGCTGGCTTCACTGCCCCTACTTTGTGGAGCAGCACCCTTGCCAGGCAAGGAACAAGGGCACAGGGAGCTCTTCCTACTTCTGCTCAGTCGTATGCTAACTGGCCGTCGTTATTTCACATTTTTAAAGAAGAATGGAGATTTTCATGGCTTGTTACATCAACGTCAGCAAGCTTTGAAATATCTGTATTTCTTCAACTTTAAATACATGGCTGGAAAACCCATAAATTGTACTTCGGTTTCACATTTTTTTTTATACCACCCTTCCTCCAAGGAGCTCAGAGTGGTAGACATATTTCCTCCCCTCCTTTTTGTCCTCACAACAACCCTGTGAGGTAGGTGGGGCTGAGAGGTAGTGACTGGCCCAAGGTCACCCAGGAAGCTTCGTGGCTGAGCGGGGATTTGAACCTGGATCTTCCAGGTCTAAGTCCGGCTCCCAAACCACTACACCGTCCTGCCTTGTTACTTGTTTCCTCTCCCTTTTCTCTCCTCGGTCATGGCAGTGCATACTTACGGTAACGTGCATAACTTATGGTACAGTGAGCCTTATTTTATTATGGAGAGTCTTGTGACAAAGTGATTTCAACGTATGCTGAACCAATCGTAAAGCTGTATAATCTCTGTAATGTATTGATTAGGTCTACTTCTGTGTGCTGCGGAGGGTGCTTTAATACTCCTTTCTGAATGTGCCTTTCAGATGGATTTTACAGACAGGTGAAACAAATAAGTGGGGCCCACAACATCACGGACAAGCAGACACCATTAAAACCAAAGAAGAAAAAGCAGAATGTGAGAGGACTCGCTCCTTCAGTGGTAAGGATATGGCAGCTGAAGGGAAATGTAAGATCTTCTTCTCCCCCCCCCCCCCCCACACACTCACAGGGTTGCGATCTGCCTTGGTTTCAGCATAACCAGTGTAGAAATGATAAATACTTGGGATAAGTGAATGAGCAAATTCAATGCACTGAGCCCACAAGAGCTTTGGATAATAGCTGCCCAATAAAATAGCCTTGCTACCCAAAGAAACAAAATGGTAAAAGACCACTGTGGGTTAAAAGGCAGTTCTGTTAGGCCTTTCTCCGAATTACTGTTTTTGCTAAATCTGGCACCACAAACTGCTGTCCCCTCGTGTGCTGTCTTGCACATATTTGTAACTATTTAAAGCTAGTTACTTCAAACAAGCATGTTGTAGCTACCATTCTTTGTATGTTGTTAATTAACTTGGTTGATAGGAAGCAGAGGAGAGGTGCTTCTTAAAGCCCTCAGCAGGGAGCACTCAGGAGAAGTTAAGAAATCAAGACTGAAGCTGCTACAGAGAACGTTGGCTATTTGTTAGCCTGTTTAGAAATGAGGGTTGCTCTCCTTTTTCCTGCTCAGGATTTTCAGCAGAGCGTGACAGTGGTGCTACTTCAAGATGAACACACCTTGATCTCCGCGGGAGCAGTTGATGGGTAAAGAAGCAATGTCTGCATTATGATGATTCTTTGCTGCAGCATGCGCAGTTTACCATAACTCCTTTTCCCCCTGTTCAGCCAATCTTATAGTAAATTAATACATTCCTCCTCCCTTGTTTCCTCTGCTTTCTCCAAATTGCGAGAGGAGATGAAACAGGAGGGGTGTGTGAATAGTACAGACTCACTGAGTGCACCTAGTGTCAGACTGTTTCATGTGAATATTACCAGAATAGAACTTATTCCCATTCTTTCCACCACACTACAGGAAGGGGGACATTGGGATAACCCCACTTAGTGTGAAGTTGAAGATTTGTTGAAGATCATACTTCTGTTGTTCTCCTTTGTTGAAAATCATACTCTTTAATTAAAGCATATGAGAATAGCCCCTGCAAAAAAAAAAATCCAAGGGTGGAGTGTAATAAGAGACTCTACAATGGCTCCTTCCAGGCTTTGCCACTACACTGAAAGATGTGTATATGCTAGCAAATTGAATGCTGATCTTATTCCTCTTCCCACCATCTCAGGTGGGTTACCACTCCTGGACTCAACTGCCCATCCACTTCCTTTGCTTGTGCTACCCCCAAGTTAATCAAGTGTCGCTTAGCTGCAGAAACCAAAAATTACCTGTGCAACGGACTGGAGGGGAGGGGAACATGTTGGTCCTGATCCTTGTGCGTTGCACAAGGCTCCAGGCAAAGGAGTTTGTCCACCTCATTTCTGAGGCACCTACATAAAGATTTGCTTCAGTGACTGTGGGGTGCTTTCAGTTTCCTCAGCTGGAGGAAGCGGAGGCTGTGGTAGCAGCAGCAGCAGCAGTAGTAGTAGGGGAATGAGTGAGTCCAGGACATGTAGCCTACTTGACACATGGCAGGGAAACGGCATTTCATTGACAGGCATGTCTGTCAGTTTAATGACAAAGCTATACTTGTTTTGCAGTGGATCCTGTGTTAGTCTGTGTCTGACTGATGTTGCATGTTCCCTTGAACACCTTTTGCCTTTGTTAATGGTGGTTACTGTATCTGCAATTTCTGACTTCACCCAAGAATAGCTATGTAGTCTTAACTGATGTATTCATTGTTTTAGAAAATGCTGAGACAGTGCTTTTAGTTAGTTGGTTTGAGTAGAAAGCATACCATATATACTCGCCTACAAGATGAGAAATTTATGCCTAAAATAGACTCCAAAAGCCTGGGTCATCTTATCCACTGGTCAGTGATCAAAGCCAAGCTAATCCCTGACAATCAGATGTTCTGTGCAAAGCCCTGAGGCTATTCAAAAATCAGATAATTGCTAATTGCTCTGAGCTGAGCTCAGTTTGCAAGATACAGTAGTTGCTAATTGCTTCGCAAAGAGCTGTGCTGACCTGAGCTGCTAGAGTTTATAAGAGAGCTAATTGCTTTGCAAAAAGCTGTTGCTTTGCAAAGAGCTCAGCTCCTACAGGGAGGGAACCTATTACATTTTATATTTTCATATATAATATAAAATGCTCCTTCACCTTTTTTACTGTTTGGAGAAAAGTTCCATTTTGTGATGCTTCAGAACAAGGTAAAAAGGCTTCTTCTTTTTTAACCCACCCCAAACTTTTGTTGCAGTCTCAGAACAATTATTGGTAAGTCGTTTGAGCTTTTTCCAGGATCTGACCCCACAAGTCCTTAAGTTTTACCCTCGTCTTATCAAAGGGTCACAGCAAATTTCAGGATTTTTCGCTCAAAACTTGCCCTAGTCTTATCATTGAGATCGTCTTATATGCGAGTATATATGGTAACCCTTTTTGATCGTCAAAATGTCCTTAACTCTCACTTAAATCACAACTGTCTCGGGCAGCCCAATCCTGCATAACATCTGCCAAAGTGTGCTGTGGCAGATCCTAAGCAGGATCAGGGATGCGCCAGTGGAGCTGGGGCACACCTTGGAGGGGGGGAAGGGTTCCCCCCGTGTCAGCCCCAATGGGCCTCAGATGTGCGCTGGCAAAACGGCTTGTGCAAATCCAGGGAGTCTGTGTGCCAATCTGACCCAGGTAGGGGCTTTGGATATTGGCAGAGCACACCACCAATATCCCCACCCCTCTCCCGAGTCCAGCGGCCCAATCACCCCCTACCCACGCCCACCTGCAGCCTGGCGCAGAACCTACCTGTGTCCGGCGGCCAGGTCTGTGGCCATTGGCTGACTGAGATGCGTCGGTCTCAGCGCTGCTTACTTTGGGTGCCGCAAACATGCTTTACAGCACGTTTGCAACACCCAGCACTGTCCTGGGTAGGATTGTGCTGTAAACCTGATAGTTTTTACATTGAAAACCTTATTACTATGGTTACAAATGTGTTGGAAAACCGAATGAAGTAATCGATGTTGCTCCCTAACTGGTTAGTCACTACTTCTTTCCTGGTACTGTTGTTAAAGACATTTATGCCTATTATATTAAAATTTGTGTGTTCTACGTGTTTGTTACAAAGGAAAATGGAATATGGTGTGGAAACTGAGAGGTTCTGTGTGTCCTAATTTTAGTGTAATCAAAGTATGGGACCTGCGCAAGAATTACACCACCTATCGGCAGGATCCAGTACCATCCAGGTCTTTCAGTTACCCTGGGAGCAGCACTCGTAAGCTCGGTATGATCTAACAATGCGGTCAGGAAGACTGGAATTATTTCCTTCTAAAACTGGAGGTCTTGCTGCACCTTTCGTCGGTTTCTTAATTGTCTACCTCTCGTTCCTGTCCTTGAGCTGCACTCATGTATGTGTGAGGGAACTTCTATTACTTTGAGAGATCCTAGCTGCCTGGTCTGTACCTGAGAAAAAACCCACTGCTGTTAGGCCAGTTTGATTCGAGAGATTTGATCTGCTATGAGGGTTTTTTGGGTTGGTGGTTTTTAACTATCTTGGACAGGAGCTTTGAAGTCTGGCTTTAGAAATGCATAAGAACATAAGAAGAGCCCTGCTGGATCAGGCCAAAAGCCCATCTAGTCCAGCTTCCTGTATCACACAGTGGCCCCAACAGATGCCTCAGGGAGCACAAGACAACAAGATAACCTGTTTCCTGTTGTCACTCCCTTGCACCTGGCACAGAGAAAACCCACTACTAAAACCAGGAGGTTGCTTATGGCTTGTAACCTGTGATGGTCTTTTCCTCCATGAATCTGTCCAAACCCCTTTTAAAGGCATCTAGGCCAGGTGCCATCACCACATCATCGACACTTTCATCGACCTGTCCACCAGCACCCCAAGATCTCTCTCTTGATCCGTCACAGACAACTCAGAACCCATGAGCGTATATGTGAAATTTTGGTTTCTTGCCCCAATGTGCATCACTTTGCATTTACTTACATTGAAGCCCATCTGCCATTTTCCTGCCCATTCTCCCAGTTTGGAGAGATCCTTCTGGAGCTCTTCACAATCCCTGCTGGTGTTCACCACCCGGAAAAGTTTAGTGTCATCTGCAAACTTGGCCACCTCACTGCCTATCCCCGACTCCAGGTCATTTATGAATAAGTTGAAAAGCACCGGTCCCAAGACCGATCCTTGGGGCACACCGCTTTTCACCTCTCGCCACTGTGAAAATTGCCCATTGACTCCCACTCGCTGTTTCCTGGTCTTCAACCAGTTCCTAATCCACAAGAGGACCTGCCCTCTTATTCCCTGACTGTGGAGTTTTCCCTGGAGCCTTTCATGAGGGACTGTGTCAAACGCCTTCTGAAAATCCAGATATATAATATCCACGGGTTCTCCCACATCCACATGCCTGTTGACCTTTTTAAAGAATTCTAACAGGTTTGTGAGGCAAGACTTCCCCTTGCAGAAGCCATGCTGACTCTCCCTCAGCAGAGCTTGTTCTTCTATGTATTTTAAGATTTTATCCTTAATGAGACTTTCCACCATCTTCCCTGGAACAGATGTTAGGCTGACCGGCCTGTAGTTTCCCGGGTCCCCCCTCCTTCCTTTTTTAAAGATTGGCGTGACATTAGCTATCCTCCAATCCTCTGGCACAGTGGCCGTTTTAAGGGACAAGTTGCATATTTGGGTCAAGAGGTCAGCAACTTCATTCTTGAGTTCCTTCAGAACTCTTGGGTGGATGCCATCCGGGCCTGGTGATTTATTGATCTTTATTTTGTCAATTAAGCCTGAGACGTCTTCTCTTTTAACCTCTATTTGACTTAATTCTTTAGTCAGGGGAGGCTGTTCCGGCAGCGGTATTTGCCCGAGGTCTTCTGCCGTGAAGACAGATGCAAAGAACTCATTTAATTTCTCTGCAGTCTCCAAGTCCCCTTTTATCACCCCTTATCTCCCTCACCATCCAGCGGACCAACCGTTTCCCTGGCAGGTTTCCTGCTTCTAACATATTTGAAGAAGCTTTTATTATTCCCTTTTATGTTGCCTGCCATACATTCCTCAAAGTCTTTCTTGGCCTCCCGTATCATCTTTTTACATTTCTTTTGCCACAGTTTATGCTCCTGTTTATTTTCCTCACTAGGGCAAGACTTCCATTTACGGAAGGAAGCTTCCTTGCCTTTTATAGCCTCTTTAACTGTGCTTGTTAGCCATGCCGGCACCCTCCTGGACTTAGTCGAGCCCTTCCTCCTTTGTGGGATACACTCCCGCTGGGCCTCTATGACTGTTGTTTTAAACAGCCTCCATGCACTCTGGAGCGATTGGACTCTTTTTACCTTCCCTTTCAGCTTTTTTTTTTTAACTAGTCTCCTCATTTTGGGGAAGTCTGCCCTTCAGAAGTCAAAGGTTTTTGTGTCAGATTTGCTAGGCACTCTCCCCCCAACATGCATGGCGAAACAGATCGCAGCATGGTCACTGTTCCCCAATGGTTCGGTAACATTTACCTCCCTGACCAGATCTTGAGTGCCACACAATATCAAGTCCAGAGTCACCTGTCCTCTGGTCGGTTCCGTGACAAGCTGCTCTAAGGCACAGTCATTTAACATATCCAGAAATCCAGTCTCTCTTTCATGACCTGAGCATGAATTGACCCAGTCGATGTGAGGATAATTGAAGTCCCCCATGACTACAACTCTGTCTCTCGTTGACACCTCCCTGATTTGCTTCCTCATTTCAAGATCCCCTTCAGGTTTTTGATCTGGAGGACGGTAGCATGCCCCTACTATTACATCACTCTTTGAGCCTGGTAATCTAACCCACAGCGATTCTACAGAGGATTCAGAGCCCCCCTCCAGCTCTACTCTGGTGGATTCTACCCCTTCTTTGACATAGATGGCCACCCCACCTGCAACACGCCCCTCTTTATCCCTCCTATAGAGTTTATATCCTGGAATTGCAGTATCCCACTGGTTCTCCGCATTCCTCCAGGTTTCTGTTATACCTACTATGTCAATGTTTTCCCAAGCCACCAAACATTCCAGTTCTCCCATCTTTGCCCGTAGACTTCGGGCATTTGCATAAAAGCATTTATATACCTGGACCCCCAAGAAGGGCTGCATGTTTGCACCTTTATCCCTGCAGCCTTCTGTCCTGCTAGACTGGCTGTCATGTCCCATTACGCTACCACTCCCAATTCTTACTCTGTTATTTCTTGACTGCCTCTAGTATCTCTTCCCTTCATGATCAAAGGGGGAGCATGCAAGCCTGAGACTCGTTCGTGATGGTCTGAACTTGACCATTATTTATGAATCTGCTTCCGGGCCCAGTTTTAGGACAGAAATTGCTTTGTCTCCCTTTCAACGTTTCCATAAATTTTCAGACTCTGAAGAGGTGACTTGTTTATGGAACTTCTTCTGTAGAATCTTTTCTTCTCTTTTCTAGGTTATTCGAGTCTTGTTTTGGACTCCACTGGTACCAGCCTATTTGCTAATTGCACCGATGACTACATATACATGTTCAGTATGTCAAGTCTGAAGCCCACTCCAGGTAAGGCTTGTACCAATTTACCTCCAAAGCTAGATACTTCTTTAAATTTTTTTAAAGGACATGGTATGCACTTATACGCCTATGGAGAGATAACATATGTACAGTGCTTGGATAAGGAAGTGTATTGTTTTGACCCTCGGAGGTCTTTTCTTGGGCAATACAGTAGGGCCCCGGTATCCACAAGGGATAGGTTCCTGGCCACCCCCCGTGGATACCAGAAACCTGCGAACGGGGGTGAACACCATCTTCCATGGCCCTCCCCACGGCTATTACCTTATTGATGCACAAACGCACCAAGGGCTCGAAACAGGCCAGCGCGGGTCTTCATTAGAGCCGGCAGCCTCAGTGCTAGAGAGGCTCCAATGTTAACAGGAACTTCCGGTTAATGTTGCAGCCTCTCTAGCACTGAGGCTGCCGGCTCTACTGAAGACCCATGCTGGCCCATTTAGATCCGTTGGTGTGTTTGTGCATCGATAAAGGGAGGGGTGTGGGGCCCCCCCGCAATCTGCGGATAAGTGAATCAGCGGATCCACGGATATCCCCCCGTATTTACCTTCAGTTTGAGTTTGTATACGCAGCCAAATAAATTATCTTGCAGTTTAAATGCTTAACATCCTAGTCTTATCTGTTTGCTTGCTGCAGAAGAAATTTTTGTACATGAACCGAGTGAAAACCTAGAGGCGACTGTTCAGAGCATAATCTAGGACGAGTGCCATAAAACCCCTGCTCTATAGGCCAGTTTTAGTTTTATGCTGGAACCCATGATCGACCATAACTCGGATATAGATTTATATGCAGACTATCCTGGTAGATGGTTGGTTCATGAGGTGCATTGGTAACTGGCTCCACCCACTGAGTCACCATTTTGCATAGCTCCTTCCTAAATTACCATTTTCTTCTAAGCTCTTGTTGAGGAACTCTAGGGTTTTAGAAGGATCCCAACATCAAGTTTGCCCACTCCAGTGCTGGGCTATTATAATAAGCTCTGTGCCTGTCTGAGGGCCTACTTGTAATGAGTTACAAATGTAACCATGAAACATAGTTCTAAATTGTTAATGTACATTAAAATGCATTACTAGGTAAAATACCCACTCTATGTGACTTGCAATATAAAATATAACCAACTAGGAAACCACCAACAATAAAAGCAGAAGAGCAAAGGAGTTGACTAAAAATGTCCACTTTAATATAGTTTTCAGCACCTAGTCTTCAAAGGACGTGATGAGCTGGCCAGCCAAACGTCTCTAGGGAGAATGTTTCGTAACCAGAATGCCATAATGGAAAAATACCCTGTCCCTCATCCCCACAAATCATTGTTTCAGAGAAGCTGAGTGGGGTTCTTGGGCAAGAACACATGGGAAGAGGTGATGCTTGAGATACTCGGGTCCCAGACAATTTAGGGCTATTGTGTGCATATTTAGGCCACTGCTAGATTATAATGGGAGACTGAAACAGGGGTGGTGGTTTTCCTCGCCCACCTTGTTCTGTCTTCAGCTGCTCCTGTAGCTGGAGGCAAACTTTGTTTCACTTTATGCAATTGGTGGTTAAGATCTGACTTGTCATCAAACTGTGGCGTCTGTTCTTACACCACTAGAGAGCAGCAAATACTGGAAAGGAGCAGGGGCTGCCAGCTTTCTCTTTTGTTTGTTCTCTGACTCAGTAGTTTGACAAATGATTTCTAGAACCTAGCTCGTTCCACCCCTCCCTCTTTTTGAAGGCACTGGGGTTACAGCTAAACTATTCCGTCTACATTCCAGTCTGTATCATGTAATTCAGTACACTTAGATAAAAACCAACAAGGGGCCAATGGGTCTGTTGGGGTGCATTGACCTTTTCAAAGGCAGTTGTACACTCTTCAGCACATCATTTATTCTTGTGTCTTGTGCCCAGATGCACAACTCAGATATATGCTATAGATATGTATATTTCTGACTGCTGTAGTAGCACTGCTTTGGTGGTGTTTGGAAGGGAATTGAGCAAGTAGATGTTACCGTAGTATGAGGAAAAGTTAGAAGGTACTATCCTTTTTGGAAATCGAAAGGAGGGAAGTTGCAAGGTCAGTGTAGAGGGCATCAGTTGGGCTTGTTCTCTGCTGCTGGCCCTGAAGGTTACATGGCTGCTGGGTCCTAGTGCCTGACCCAGTTGTCCTGTCTGGCAGCAGTAACTTGAATTTTATTTATTGTGTTGTGCTTGAAACTTTTTTCTTCTTAGTAAACATCAATTTTCTTTGTCATTCATCTGGCACAGTATGGCCATTCTAGATAGTGTGTGCTGTAGCCCTTCTTAGCAGGAGGGCATGGTGCAGAGTGTGGCCAGCTCTTGTTCTAGACTACTATAAAAACATAAGGAACATGCACAAGCTTCTTGTCCACCGCAATTCATCTACATTGGTATGGTTGTGGTAGGAAAAAGGTGAACCAACTTTTGTGTAGCTTTCCTACTGAATGGCTTGGAGGCAATTCTCACTTTTGTCTAATTCGGGGATTCTCGACGTACTTGGCATGATGTACCATCTACATGGCCGCCACCGTGCCAAGTACCACCGGACGTAAGCGGCAATGACGTCATTGCCACTTACCATCAGGTTTTCAGCCCGGTTTTCGCCGCAGGAGGCCAGTGAGAGGCTTTGATTCATGGAGGAAAAGACCATTACAGGTTACAAGCCATAAGCAACCTCCTGGCTTTAGAAGTAGGTTTTCTCTGTGCCAGGTGCAGGGGAGTGGCAGCAGGAAACAGATTATCTTGTTGGCTATGTGCTCCCTGAGGCATCTGGTGGGGCCACTGTGTGATACAGGAAGCTGGACTAGATGGGCCTTTGGCCTGAGATCCAGCAGGGCTCTTCTTATGTTCTTACATTCTATGTTCTTTGGGTGGGTGGACTGTTGTCTTCGCTCCTGAGAGACGCGGCCAAAGGCAGGACGTTTTCACAGGGTTTGGGGTGTCTTGGAGGGGCCCCGCAGTCCGAGTACCACCAGAGGTACCCCATGGTGGTACGCGTACCAAGAACGTATAACAAGATTATTGAGTTCAGTCTGTTAATGCTGAAGGTTAGGGCTCTGACTCTGCCATCCTGCTCCAGACAGTAGAAGATCATAAACTTTCAGGGCCCAGTTGCTGGAAGAAGGGAGAAGATGCAGAAAGGCAGACTTGGACCACACATCAATTTGATGCTGGTGGCTGGAAGAAGGTTGTTCACATCCAGGCTGAGACATTTACTGAAAGGATGAATGGGCACTTTTCTCAATGGAATAGTAGCTGGATTCAGACATGCAAAACCATGCTATGTTTACTTGAAAATAGTGTTGTGGTATATCTGAACCGAAGCCTGCCACAAACTGTGGTTTGGGGATGACAAACCAAGATCTGAAACCATAATTTGAAACTGGTTTGCAAACCATAGTTTGTGCGAGCTGCAGTTTCCCATGATGTCTGAATTGACGAACCACAGTTAAGCCAGAGCTACATTACACACGTCGCGGAGCTTCTGACCTCATTTTTGAAGCAAGCAGAGCCGCTGCGACCTCCGCACGGCCGGCGCGTACCTCAAACTGGAATCCAATTTTTAGGGGGCGGGGGCGCAGAGCTAGGGGGCGGGCACGCAGAGCTACTGCAGCCCACCAATCGTAGGAGAGGGGGGGAGGGCGGCTGCATGCCAATCTGAACTACCTCCAATCACCTTGGAGGTTACATTCACCTTTGAGACTATTCTCTTGGATCACCTTGGAGGTTATCACCAAAGAGACTATTCCCAGAGGAAAGCACAGGACGAGAGAGAAAACCAGAATGGTGGGAAATACTGAAAATCGCACAAACTCCTGCTGGGATAATGATATAATACTTGTTCTTGAAGTTAAAGAAAGACGAGGCTGCAAGGTTTCAGCCAATCGTTGTGCGCTTGTGTTTAGCCTATCACAGCTGCGCTTACTTAAGAAGGCGGGACAACAGGAGGGACAACAGACGGGAAGACACTCCCCCGCTCCAAGCGCAGAAGCAGAGGTGGCGGCAGAGCCTCTGCCTGTAGTGTCGTTCAGCCTTTAGGGTTTGCTCTGCCTCTAGAAACCGTCACTCTATGGAGATGGGAGTGAACTTGTGAAGCTGAGTCCTGAGGAGATGAGGAAACGAAAGCAGATATGCAACTTTAAATCATGGTTTGCCTGTTGTGCATCTGGAAACTCAAAACATGGTGCAGGTTCTTACCTGCAGTTGGTGCAAAGCACAATTTTTGCTTTGAACCTGAAGCCAACCAATATGTCTGTCTAATTCATGAATTTAAAAACTAGGATTTTACCTCTTGTTAAACCAGATATTGCTACAGCGTTGGCATCTGTGTGAAGGATGCCACAACTAGATTCTCTTGGAAGCCTGATAGAGGGCCCTCAGTAGCTAAGTCTGGGAGTGTGCATTTTCCACCTCTACAGTCAGGCCAGGGTGCCCTGTATCTGCCCATAATTCTCCCGTTAGTGACGGGCATTTCCAGTTCTTAACATACCAGAAGCTGTAGCTATTTGTAGCTGAGTTGGACTCAGACCTGGAAGATCCAGGTTAAAATCCCTGCTCGGCCATGAAGCTTCCTGGGTGACCTTGGGCCAGTCACTGTCTCTCAGCCTCACCTACCTCACAGGGTTGTTGTGAGGACAAAAGGAGGGGAGGAACTATGTACACCACCCTGAGCTTGGAGGAAGGGTGGTATAAAAATGTGAAAAATAAATAAATATTTGGGGCAGTAGTTCTAAGGTGTAATGGATCAAGTGAGACATTACCTAGTTCTTAAAAATAGCCCATGTCACTGAGCCACCATGCATCCTCTTTAAGAAATAAGATACCAGTTCCAGGAAGTGAGTGGAATAGCAGCGTCCCTAAGTAGATATCAAAACTACTCTCTGCTGAGAAGTACTGAACAGTCCAGGATTGAAGGACACTGTTGTAACAGGTGAAACTTGGAGAACAAGAAGCAAACTTGGAGTTCAAGAAGCAAACCTACAGGAAGATAGTAGATGGTTGACCAGGGAGAAGGGAAGAGAGACTGCTATAAAGTTGTCATAAACTGCTGGCCAATCTTTTGTAAGTCTTGGTGTCCCAGGTTTAGAACTTCTCCCTGCTGGGGCTTGTACAAGGAATTGGTGTGGCCATACATGCACAATGTGGTAGCCTGCTTCTGTTTACTGATGAATTACTTTTATAAGCTGCTTTTATACATAATTTCAATGACATAGTTTCATTGAATTTCAAAGGCACAATGACAAACTAAAACATATCAATAAGGTAAAACCAAACACAGCAGCATCAAAAGAAGTTGGCAGATAAAATGTGACACACATTCTAGCAGACTCCAGTTTGTTTCCTTAGCACTTGGGCACAAGATGTGGAATCTAAACTCCTGGACAGAATCCAGCTCATATATATTTTTTTAAAAAGCAGCCTACTATATCTTATTTTGGAATGTGTAGCCTACCTTATGTTTTAGGCAAAATGCCTATTCGAGGCAGTTTACAATAAAACAGTATAAAATAACCCACCAGTAAAACACAGAGAAGCAAAGGAAAACCCCAATCTGTGCAAATGAACTTTTAAAAAAGGGCTTCTTGAAATAATACACTTTTATTAGCTTACCAGCTCTCATTGTGGGGAAAAGTTTGGAATTATGTGGTGATGGTGGGTTGGTGTTTTTGTCCAGAAAAGCCGATGGGGAATTGGAAGAGTTTCCTAGTGGCAGGATCTGCTTCTGTAAAAATTGAGCTGGCTTTCCATCTCTCTACCATCTCTTCTTCCACCCTACCCCATGCTTATGTTCTGAAATGTAAAACTTCTAAAAACAAGTTTTTAAAAAGCTTTGGACTGAACTTCAGCTTGTGCTTTTCCTATATGTAGGAAAGCTGAAAAAATGCATTAATTTTCTCAGCTACAGTGTACCCTTAATTTAATTGACCTCTGTAAAGCAGGCTTTGGAAATTGGGGGCTCTGTTTTCTAGTCTCTACCGCAGTCTGTTAAAGTAAAGGTTTCTTTAAGCTTGGAGAGCTCCCTCCGCAGCGCCAAGGGAGTTATTTAAGGCAGGTAAGTGTCGGAAGGGCATGTGGGCAGGCATACCTACCTTCCAGGATTCTACTCTACTGGCGCTGGTGATGTGGGCATTCGTAGAATGTCGGGCTTTCCTAAGGAAGTGGAGGAACATCTCTATTCCTAGAATGCCTTGGTGGAGAGCAGAGCTGCGGTGCCGGGGCATTCTCTAACGTCGGGGTTTAATGGAATAATGGGCAGGAAAGGCTGTCTGGTTGTAACAGACTTCTGACATTAAGGGAGATCCTTTCCCCCCCCCCATTAGTCTGTTAAATCAAGGGTTCACTGTAAGACTCATGTTGCTTAACTTGGTGCAAACTGCAACCAGTGTTGCTTACTGTCAATTTTAGAGACCTCTACTTTGGTATTACTAATGCTAGAAGAAGGGCAAAAAGGCAGTTTGGTTATATGGAATGTTTCTATTTTATTCTTCGCTTTGGTGTGAGAGAGTATTACTTGCACCAGAATGCATTTTCTCCCCATGTACAGCATGATCATGACACTTGTAGCTTGCACACCTTTGCCTTGAGTCCCCTTTTCTTGGGGCTGGTTGACTCTGTTGTCCTGGCTGGCATTTGGCCGTACTCCTCCCTACCAATTTATTCCATTTATACCCCATTTTTCTCACGAATGGGCACCCAAAGTGGCTACTTCAATGTCTCTAGAAGCTACTACCTTTGGGAGCTAACAAGAGAAGCCCTGACCCTTAGAGCTAAAGAAACCTGCCTAAACATGTCCAGGGGTGTGTGAACAAACAGGGAAAGCCTGTATTCTTGGCCTGTGTTGTATAACTGACTGATTCTCAAACTATGTTCTCAGTTGTGTCCGATTTGTTAAATTTCAGTATCGGCTTTCAGTGGACATCAAAACTCCAGCTTCTATGTCAAATCTAGCATCAGCCCAGACGACCAGTTCTTGATCAGTGGCTCCAGTGATCAGAATGCCTATATCTGGAAGGTAGGTTCCTTTGGAGACGTCACTGATATAACTGGCCTGCCTATGACATTGCTGTGTCCTCTCCGCATTCACTGTGTGTAGAGAAGGTGGAGACAGATGGGGGGAGGGGGAGTTGCAGAACATTCCTGGGGTGAGCTCCTCGCATGCTGTGATCAGAGTACACAGCTGTCAAGTCTGAATGCAAACCTTGATATAAAACAGAATGAACTTCCTGCTTCTACCTTCTCTCTCCGCTCTGGCTTATTACAAGTTGCTGATCTTAATCTGGTTTTAATGGGCCTTTAAAAATACCCTTTCAATCCTGTTTATTCAGCCAGCTATGACAAGCTGCAAGTTCTTACTTCATATCTAACAGTCCACATTAACCAGCATCTGATGGCTTAATTGTTTTGCTTTTTCTCCCTGGGCACTTTCCCCTAGTTTATAAGCTTTTGTATCAGATTCGTCTCTCTTCTGCTCCCCTGACTCCCCTCCCCAGCTGCTTAATTTTCCCAAGAGTTAAGACCTCTGCATTACTATGAAGGCTCAGCCGCAGCGTTCAGCAAAATTCTTCAGTACCAGCTGGCAACTGAGAAGCTTTGTTGTTGTTGTTCAGTCGTTAAGTCGTGTCCGACCCTTCGTGATCCCATGAACCATATCCTGCCAGGCCTTCCTGTCCTCCACTATCTTCCTGAGTTCGCTCATTTTCATGTTTGTTGCATCGGTGATGCTGTCTAACCATCTCATCCTTGGCCTTCCCCTTCTCCTTTTGCCTTCAATCTTTCCCAGCATCAGAGTCTTCTCCAGAGAGTCCTCTCTTCGCATTAGGTGGCCAAAATATTTGAGTTTCAGCCTTAGTACCTGTCCTTCCAGGGAACAGTCAGGCTTGATTTCATTTAGAATTGACTGATTTGATCTCCTAGCAGTCCAAGGGACTCTCAGGAGTCTTCTCCAGCACCACAGTTCAAAAGCATCTATTCTTCGGCGCTCAGCCTTCCTTATGGTCCAACTCTCGCAACCATACATTGCTACTGGGAACACCATCGCCCTGACTATGCGAACTTTGGTTGGCATGGTGATATCTCTGCTTTTTATTATTCTGTCTAAGTTTGCCATAGCTTTCCTTCCAAGGAGTAAGCGTCTTTTAATTTCATGGCTGCTGTCTCCGTCTGCAGTGATCTTGGAGCCCAGAAAAGTAAAATCTGTTACTGCTTCCATTTCTGCCCCTTCTATTTGCCAGGAATTGATGGGACCAGATGCCATGATCTTGGTTTTATTAATGCTGAGTTTCAAGCCAACGTTTGCACTCTCCTCTTTCACCCTCAGCAACAGGCTCTTTAGTTCTTCTTCACTTTCTGCCATTAGGGTGGTATCGTCTGCATATCTGAGGTTGTTGATATTTCTCCCGGCAATCTTAGCTTAGTAGGTATATAATAATATACAGTATTTATATACCGCCTGTCTTGGTTATTGGATTTCTCCTCCGACTTTAATCCAAGGAGGTGTACATGAGCAGGCTTTCCTAACCCCCCTAATGGTTGTGTGTTTGTTTTTTAACAACCTATAAATGTCCAATCTTTCGTGAACAGCTACATTCCAGGTGGTATCCTTTTGCAGCCTGGCTTTTCTGCTGGCTGGCGCCTCCCACACTCGACCAACGCAGCTGGGAGCTCTTATCTCTCCTCGAGGCTTTTCACAGCTTTTTGTCAATGGCGTGTCTCGAACTTGCCATTTGCTGATCTTCGGGCTTTGCAAGGCGGCGGCTCTACCGACTGAGCCAGACCCCTCTGCATATGAGCTGACACAGTGTAGAGACATGCAAATACATCTGTTTCCCCACCCAAGAACACTATTTAAACTTTCCAAGTCACCTATGCAGTGGAAAAATCATTGGTATGAACAGGGCTGTACACATTTTGGCTGGTCTTGGTAGCCAAGTGACAACCTGTGGCCCAAAGTTCTTCCTTTTTAGTGCAATCATATGCATATTTATTCAAAAACTACTCCCATTGTATTCAATGGGGCTTATTTCCAAGTAAGCATACAGAGAATTGCACCATTGGTCCCTGCCCACCTGATGTAAGGGTGGTGGAAAAGCAAACCTCAAAATGAAAGAAGGGAACATGAAACTGAACTGTTCCATGCCAACCTGCATCCTTATTTTGAACATATAATTTTAAAATCATCGAATTCTAAAAAACCAGGGCCATCCATTCCAACCCCCTGCGCCAAAATATGAAAATTCCCTTCCGAATACCTTTCCCTGCTTCCATCCAGACCAGCGTGCCATAAGTAAATAGCGGGTAGGTCAAGCAACAGAGCCAAGACCCATTCTCTAAGAGAAGGTAGTAGTTAGCTTGGGGTTTTCCTTGGTATTTTCTTGGTGCAGAATCTGACTAGCATAAGAATGACATCTGTGAATGTAGACT
The DNA here is from genome assembly GCA_026170595.1 of Plestiodon gilberti rubricaudatus. NCBI lineage: Eukaryota > Metazoa > Chordata > Lepidosauria > Squamata > Scincidae > Plestiodon > Plestiodon gilberti. The sequence continues at coordinate 25,011,973 of JANXHW010000001.1, forward strand.
CTTTTCTCTGACCAAGATAGGGGTCTTTCCCCCCCCCCTTCACAGAGTTGGGCCCAATCCACATAAACATGTGACATTTATTCTTGCCATGCAGCAATGTATGCTAACTATGCATTGCTTCTTGTGTGAACCAGGCTTGGGGTTTTTTTTCCTGTTGCATGCAGGTGCTGTTGACTGAACCAGAGCATTTTGTGCTCAAGAACAATTCCTGCCAACCTTAATCAGCATTGCTTGGTTGCATGACCGATTTCTTCCCCCCCCCCCCCCTTTCATCTCCTTATCTTGCAAGTTGCCCTCTGGGGATCTCTCTCAACAGGGTGGGAAGTCTGAAGATTTTTAGGGCTTGTCCGCCTTGTTGTTAAATCATTGCTTCCATCTCTCACCTTGTGCTCCAAGAAACAACTAATCATGGATTTGCCTCTGCTGCCTCATTACCTTCTCTGGGGATAATACAGCTGCTTGCCTTCTGTGATGGCTGTTCAATGTGTCCTCTAAGGGCAGGGAAAAACAAGTGGCACCTTAAACACTAGCGCCTTTATTATAGCATAAAACCAGAGTATGATTGTGGGAGATTGTGAGGAGGCGTGTTGGGAGTCATGTGGGAAGTGCACGCTAGGTTCTGGGATGGTTTGCCCTTGTTTGTGGTTGGTGCTGTCTTGAGTCTTGTATGTCTGTGTTGTATGTTACGTCTGTTGATCTGTTTATGCCAATAAAGATCTTCTGAATCTATTATAGCATAAGCTTTTGTGGACTCCAGTCCACTTCATCAGATGTATAAAGTACAGTCCTCAGCAGACAGAAAAGCGGTATATAAACGAGGAGCTTATATACTGTATAACGAGGAGCTTATATACTGTATTGCTTTTCTGCAAAAAAAAAAAAAAAGGTTCAGAGAGTAGATGAATATAGGTAAAGAGGGGAAAAAACCAAACAGTCAAATGCAACAGTCAAATGTAGCTTTATTGCTACATCAGTATCTGGGATACCTGTAGGAGGCACTTCACAGAATGCATACTGACCGCTTCTGTTGCTGTCTACACAATTACTTCCATTGTTGCTAAAGGCTGTGGCCCAGTCTCTGATCTAGGGAACCGGATAGTACAAGAAGAGAAAAAAGAGGGGGCAACTGTTGGCAGTAACAGCGTTGCTTGCGAGTCTTAAGTAGTACCCAGTATTCAATGTGGGGTAATCATTCCTACCCTTCAAGCAGTCTTTTCTGCATGTGAATTGGCCTCACAGCACAAATCTGTTTCTATTCAGGGATTGGCTTATCTGGACAGGAGCCTCTGTCAGCAGACAGGCTTCAACTGACATTTTGAATTTCAGCTTCTTGTGGCCTTAGCCCCCCCCCCTTTTTTTTTGGCAACTGTGGAAGAGCTGCTAAGCCAAAGCTGGGCTTTTCCACTTTTGCTTGGCTCCACTGTAATTACAGCTCTGAGACGAGAGTTTTCAAGGAGCATGTGTTTGTGGCTGTCTGTTGCTCTAAATGCAGGGGGCTTTTGGCCATATGCTCAGGGTATTCCTGTTCCTTATGGCTGCTGAATCTGGACCAAATGAGAATTATGCCCTTTGCCTGCCCTTATTAATGAGGGATTAAAAGATCTTGCTATGCACAGTGCAAGAAAATCTACTAAATGTAAGCAAAGGTATTCTCCCTCCCAAGAGCTTTAGCTGTTTTTCCTTAAAAGGGTTCTGGTTTCCATGGTATTGCCTGCCTTAGCAAAGAGGCTGTATTTTGAACAGGGCGCTTTCTAAATATATAGGCAAGAAGCTGACCTCCATTCTAGGGGGCAGGGAACAAACCCCTCTTAAAGTGTGTCAACCAATTCTCAATATTCTACTTTGGAACCTTATATAAAACTTCCAAGCTGCCAAACAGAGAGCTTCTGAAAGAGAAAAGTGGCGCATCTTTTCTTGTCTTCATGTCTTTCATACATTCTCGTTAAAGCTTCATTTACCCACATGGTGGTGAATCTATTAAGTTCGCTTAGTCATCAGTGCAAATCCCCACCAAATATCACTTTGTCAACAGTGACTCATAGATTCAGGAAGCAGAGCCTTCTGAAAACTAGAAGCATGTACCCGAGATTCTGCTACTGCTTGAGGTTAGGCTTGGGTTGCTCCTTATTCAGTAGCAGCCTAATGAATTAGAATGGCATATCGCCACTTGCGTCCCCACCTATAGCGGTATGAGAAGCTGCCTCTGGGCAATGGGGCTGAGTCGGTGCAAATAGCTGAGCACAGAGAATTATACAGGGAAGGGAGGACAGTGTCTTCTGACTATCCCTGTAAAACTTTGTTAATAGGGGGCATGTAGTGGCTTCTCCCTGTCTTTCATTTGGTCTCCAGAGAGAAGATCTAGAAGAAACAAGGTTGTAGGCCGTGTGTGTGTGTGTGTGTGTGTGTGTTGTAGTCTTGTGACACCTTCAAGACTAACAGGTTTATAGCAAACCTTTGTGGACTACTGTTCATCTCACGAAATACACAAAGTGTTATCCTCAGCTGACAGATATGTACGTATACAGGGTGTCGCAAGAAAATGTACACGCTTTTAGTGTCAAATTTATCATTCATAAATCATGACTTCATAATTCATGTAGTGTCAAATGCTATAATTCATACATGTACTTGAATTCACACACACTCTGCATATGGTGTACACAGAAGCAGTTGCTTGACCCAGTTAATGAATTAGACCAAGAGCTTGAAATGTTCCCCATTGGCGTCTATACACTGCTTACAGAGTTGACGAAGGGATCTGCAGACATCCACCAACACGTGTGCTGGGATGGTTCCACACATCATTTGCTTCCTTTAGAATCGATGTTTGAGCTTTGCAGATTTTCTACAATGAAGTCTGTATGAATTAGAGCTCATTAAAATATGTGTACATTTTTTTAGACACCCTGTATATAGTGTTGGAGAAAAGAAAAAAGTAAACAGAAGGTATGAAGTTTATGACCACACTGTTCAATTTCTTTCTTTAATACCTAGAAGATATTGAGAGCTCACAGATTGCTGTGCTGCCTCCTTTAACGTTTTAATGCTCCAGTCCTTGATGCTTTCTACTTCTTCCACAGCTTGTGTGTCTTTTTAAAATGGTGTAATAGTTTCTGGGACTTCCTGTCTTTTTTTTTAAGGTGTCTGAGCCCCAGCTTCCTCCCATGATGCTCCTTGGTCACTCACAAGAGGTGACATCTGTTGCCTGGTGTCCTTCTGACTTTACTAAGGTTTGTTGCTGCACTTTGAATTCTCGGTCATGCCTTCTTTATGGACACTTCTAGGAAGTCTTTGATTCAAAGTTTAAAGTGTCACTTCTGGCTCTTGCTTTCAGAACGACAGTAGCTGTTCCCACCCCAGTTGCCAGTGGCTTCAAGTGGCTCTCTCACTGATCATCCTTTTTGAAAAGTGGTGTTCTGTCCTATTTTCCCATACCCAGACTTTCATATTCACATTGGTACAGCTTACTGGAGCTGCTATGGTATAGTGCAGGGTTGGCCAACCTGCAACATGCCATATGCCACTTTTTATGTAGACAATCTTGAACGTGCCGCTCCATGGTTGCCCTGTTGGCTCACCGCTTCTGGCTGTCCATGGGGTTCTAAAGGACCCCACCCTCCTTCCAGTCCCTGACTCTGTGCCCTGCCCTTTCCTGTCACCCGTCCCAAAAGCCGCGCCATTGGCCGAGTTTCATCTGGCGGGTCTGGTGCCTTTGGGATGGGGAGGGATTGCTGGCGGCCCCCTTTGACAGCGTCCAGGTCCATCCTGGCACACCCGCCTGTGTCAGCCGGCACAATGGCCTGGTAGCACCCCAGCATGCTTTGCGTGGGGCCGGCCATCAGCCGGCTTCCATCTAGCTTGATGGCGGTGGCGGCAGTGGCAGCCAGGCTCGGAGACCGCACAACATGCCTCGAAGCAGGTCCGGGACAATGGTGATTTTGCATATGCCATTTAGAAAGTGTCCGCATGCCACTAGGGGTGCACGTGCTGCAGGTTGGCCACCTCTGGTATAGTGACTAAGAATGTGAGTTGATAAGTCCCTGGTTCAGGTTTTGCCTATGCCATTCACTGTCCCCTTCCCATCCATTTTATGGGGACAATGCTGACCTAGGGCTGTTATCAAGATTAAAGGTAAAGGTATCTCCTGACAATTAAGTCCAGTCGTGTCCGACTCTAGGGTGTGGTGCTCATCTCCATTTCAAAGCCGAAGAGCCAGCGTGGTCCGAAGACGCCTCTGTGGTCATGTGGCCGGCATGACTCTCCTTGCCGCAGTGCGTAGCATGCAGCTGGAACACGGAGCGCTGTTTACCTTCCCGCAAGCGGTGCCTATTTATCTACTCGCATTAACATGCTTTGGAACTGCTAGGTTGGCAGGAGCTGGCCAAGCAACGAGAGCTCACCCCGTCACGGATTCGAACTGCCGACCTTTCGACAGCTTATGGTTCAGCGGTTTAACCACTGAATTACTGATTACTGAAATGTAAATGTTCTGAAATGAAATGTAAAAAATGTTACATGAAGCACCATGAACATGCAAAAGCACTGTATAACTGCTAGGTGGTCTTATGATGATTGGAATGAGCTCATTTCACATGTACTTTTTCTTTTCCCCTTAGGCTGTAATCTAAAATCATGCAATGTTTTGTACTTGCCTTAAAAGTAAGGGCCAAACTACAAGTTTGTAGTTGCAACAATGCTGAGCATTGTATAGCTCTTCTGGGGTGTGCAGAGTGCTTTATAATATCTTGATGTAATTGTTACAAAAGCCCTGTAAGACACATGAGTATTTTTTAACCCCCTACTGTAGCTGGGGAGCTGAAGCTGGGAGGGAGTGGCTTACCTCCACAGTCCCAATCTGTGAGTGAGGGGGCAGCCTGACACAACTGCTATTGACTTAAGAAAAACGAAGCCTGTCAAAACTGATAATGTATGGTTCGGTTCTAAGTTACTAATGAGAGAGAGAGGGAGAGCGCCCAAGCCCTTCAGGGAACTGTGAGTTTGCTTCCTGGCCTGCCCCACTCTCCAGCTCTTTACCCCTTCACTGCCTGCAGACAGAAGAGGCATAAGCCCCACTTTGCATCGCTTCTGAACTGATTCTTGGTGTTCTGTAGATTTCCACGTGTTCTGATGACAACACCATCAAGATTTGGCGCTTGAGGCGAGGCAGTGTAGGAGAGAATGTGCCAGACAAAAGCAGCTTGGTGGGTTGGGCCTGCCAGAAGAAAGTGGGAGAACAACATGGAATTGGTAAGCTCTTCAGAGAAGCCGATACATTTTCTATCCTGTGACTTGAATGTGAAGATTGGGAAACTCTCTCTTTTTTTTTTTAAAGGTGCAGACATAATTGTGCTGTGTTTAACAATTGCTTCAACAACAGTTATATGAAACTGACAACTTGCATGCATGTGAGGATGATGTCAGTCAGCATGTGGAATACAAGCATAGTCTGAAGACTATTTCCTCTGCGTGGCTTGAGGAGGCCTGGTAATTAAACCCAAGGCAGATTCAGGTGGCTGGCTTGAGGTGCAACTGAGAGGATAAAGCTGCCACCGAGTGGTGATGGAGGCTTTTATAAAATAATGAATGGGATGGCAAGAGTAGAGAGAGGAGACTCCCCACCCCTCACTCCTGGGACACCTAATGAAATTGGTCTGCAGTAGGTTCAGAAAAGTAGTGTTAAACATCCAAGCTCTTATCTTGCCCATTAGCTGTTTGGCTTTAGATAAGGGCTTCAAAGCCCTTATCTAGCTTGAAACAACTGAAGAGCTGGGATTTAAAAAGATGTCCTTTTAAATCCTTTGCTCTCTTTTTACTGGGGACCTCTGTCATATATCCGATCTGTCATTAAGCAGGGGACACCTGTACACAATGCATGCCCTAACTTATGAAATTCACTGCCACAAATTGTTGTGATGGCCACTGAGTTAATGGACTTTAAAAAAAAAAGTTTAGAGCCTAGCTAAATGGAATCTCCATATTTGGAAGCAGTGGCAATGGAAAAGGAAGAAAGGAAGGGAAAAGAGTCTTTATTTGTACACTCTTGATATGAGCCTCCTTAGGGGACCTTTTGGGAGGCTGAAAGGCAGGATAAAAATATCCTAAATAAATAAATGCCAGACGTTGGGGGCATACAATGCAGGGAGTCTCCTGGAGGCATCTGGTTGGCTACGCTGGCAATGGGATGTTGCACTACTAGATTAACCATTGGCTTGATCTGGCTGGGCTGCTTTTGCATTCTTACATTCTTACCAGTGTCGGAGAACATAGTTCTTTTCCCTACTCCACAGTATGTACACAACCATTGCTGTTAATAACTCGTTGCTACCTGGAATTCCACGCTATAAAACATGTGAAGCTTCAGCAAGTATTTACATTCCTCTAGCTCTATAAGGGATTTACTACCCTCCAGGGCATTTTTCCCCCGATTTGGCAGTGTATTGTTCCTGTTCTACTAATGAAAACCAAACGTTCCCTTTTGCTGCATAACAGGTGCCTCCCTCCAGCACTTGTTGTGTATCGAGGCTGCTCTGAGGACATGAGTCAGCTCCTCCTGCCTTCTGACTGCAGAAAATGTTGAATCCGTTCTGTGATGGGAAGGAAAAGTGCTGCCAGGGCTCTTAATGTGCAAACAGGTTGTCTTGAAAGCATTTCCGACTTAACCCAGTTCTGCGTGTGTGTCTGTTCTAGGGCAAGCAAAGGAATGTAAACTTCAGATATACAGTTCCCTGGTGTAGAGTTGAGTGCATAATGATGATAAAGCCACCTTTACCTAAATCCTCTGGGTAGGGCATACAAATGTTTGGATAAGCAGGAATTCCAGTTATGTAGTGTTGTGCTGGTCCAGAGCTAAGAACTATGCGACTCTCTTCCTCCCCTCCCCCCCCCAATCCACAGAACTGGTTCACCCAGTCTCGCACGTCTCTAGGGGTTGTGCCCTGCCCATTCCTGCGGGATGAAATCTCACCCAGAATGTGACGTGTGACTCGACACGTTCCCAGATACAGGTACAGCTTCCAGTGGCGATTCCTAAAGGCTGACCTCCACCGTGCGAATTCCGGCGCATCCCGGGCGCATGCGGAGCTGTGTGACTTCTATTTTATGGAGAGCCGCGCTCTCCTGAGTTCTGTTGTGATCGGCCGTGGACCATGTTCATGATTTGAGAGGGCAGGACGTGGAGCTAATTGTTAGACCAATGGGATGAGGGGGTTTTCAGCCAATCGAAGCTGACTTGTGTTTCAGCCAATCAGTGTTGAGCTTTTATTAGAAGGCGGGACAATCAGGAGTGACTATTTGCGTTGAAGAAACTGGTGGAGCCCAGGGCAGCGTTTTGCGCGGGGCGTCCCGTCCCCTACGCTTGCGTGCCTCACCACGCAAGCGCAATGCAACAGGGATAGGTGTAGATCAGCCTTAAGAGTGTGGCAGCATAAGCGCATGTGTAGCTGTGACCAACTTTGGGCTGCATTGCTTGGGTACAAAGCTCCAAGTAAGCGTTCACCTTCACATGTGAAGCTGCCTCCTACCAAGTCAGACCCTTGGTCCACCTGGCTCAGGATTGTCTGCACTGACTGGCAGCAGCTCTCTGGGGTTTCAGACTGGGGTCTCTTCCAGCCCTAGAATTATAATTAGTCTGTGGAATTAATTGCCGCAAGCTTGAATGGCTTTAAATGGGGATTGGACAAATTCGTGGCAGACAGGTCTCTCAATGGCTACTAGTCGTCACGGCTATGCACTACCTTTCGGTTCAGCTGTGCTCTGAATATAGTTGCAGGGGAGCAATGGTGAGAGTGATGTACACCTTTCTGTGCTCTTTGGGCTTGGCAGAGGCAGCTGGTGGGCCACTGTGGGAAACAGGATGTTGGGCTTGATGGGCCTTTGGCCTGATCCAGCAGGGCTTTTTGTGGTTCTCATGACTGAATGCGAGACCTTCTGTATGTAAAGCAGGTGCTTTACTATTCAGCTACAGTCCTGTTTCCAGGTGGCCTTTTTTCCAGCCCTAGAGATGGGTTGCTTTGCCAGCATAGAATTGACTTGCAGGAAACCTGCGTAACAATAGGAGAGTTCGTGCCAGTTCTCTTTGATGCTGGCTCTGTGCGTGCGTGTGCTGATTTTCTGATTTGCATATCCCCATCCTCTAAGAGGAAACTTCTTTAAAAAAAACAAAACCTTTCCTTCCTTATCCATATATTTAGAAGGGGTTATTTAACCTCCCAGTTTGAGAACTGCAAGTGACGTGCATGCTGGTTCTTCATAAGTGCACTTGCACTTACATACAACATCGCCATCCCTTCTTGTTGGTTCTACCTTAAAACAGTTCAGGAATGGAAAAGGAAGTGCATGAACCTTGTAAACATAAGCAAGCTTCCTGCTGACCGTGGCTCTGAATGCACACCACATGCTTCGTGCATACAGGAGTTATTTGCATTCTGATTCATTATTGCCTTTACGAAGTTCTACTTTGGGGCTGTCCGGATAAAATGTGCATCTAGCTAGGTTTCCACCCACTTTAGTGCAACAAATTGTGACATTGTGGGTGTGTAGTGACATCTAACCTGGGGTGTGATACAGAGCAAACTTTACTTTCTTTTCAGAACGAGAGGGTGGAAAAAATTGATCTGCAAGCACTATACTCTAGATCAGGGGTTCCCAACCTTTGGAGGCCCACGTACCCCATACGCGGGCCTCCAGTTGCCCTGCATACCCCCAGATTGGCTGCCCCGTGTACCCCCTGTTAAAGTGGGGCTTTTTTCTCGGTTGCGGCGCAGGTGGGTCCTCCCGCTCGTGCCACAACCTGGGGAGAGAGAGGCTACAGCCCTGCTGAATCGGCAGCTACAGCCCTGCCGGAACCCTCACGCCCACGCCGAAACCCGGAAAAAAACCCCATTAACAGCTACCCGTTATCAGCTGCTGATTGCAGCAGCTGATAAAAGGCAGCGTCTTGCGCACCCCCGGCCTGCGGTCCACATACCCTAAGGGGTATGCGGACCACAGTTTGGGAATGCCTTCTCTAGATCAGTGGTTCTCAAAATTCTCCCCGCAAGGCGGGGAGAACTTTGAGTAGTTGTGTGGGCGGGGGCGGTAATCCCTGAGATTGCTGCTGACACTAGGAAAAAAAGGTGATTTGTGCACTTACCCAGGGTCCTGGAGCCCTCTAGAGGGTTTGGGGAGGCCTGCACTCCTCTCCTCGAACCCTCCAGAGGGCTCTAGGTCCCCCGGTAAGTGCACAAATCACCTTTTAAAGCTTTTTTCTCTGCAACGGCGGCGATCCTCAGGTTTGCCGTTGCCCTACTGTCCCTGCCCCTTAAGGTGGCAGGGGACAGCATTCACTTATAGTGGTGGGTCACAACCCACCACTTTGAGAACTGCTGCTCTAGATCACTGTTTCTCAAAGTTAAGTGTTTGCGGGGATGGGGATGGCAGGAAAAGGTATGTTTTGCACTTATTGGGGGTCCTGGAGCCCTCCAGAGAGCTCCAAGACCCCTGATAAGTGTAAACATTGCATTTTAATTTATTTCCCCTGGCGGTAGTGGGGATCGCTGCCACCATGCTGTCCCTGTCCCTTAAGGTGGCAGGGGACAGCATCCAGTTCTCCTGGTGGGTCATGACCCACCAGTTTGAGAACCGCTGCTCTAGATCAGTGGTTCTCAAACTCCTACAGGGTAGTAAGGGAACCTGTAAGTGGCCACGGATGTGGCGGCGACATCAATGATGGCACTTCCGGGGTCCATGTTGCACTGCAGTTGCAGCTGTCCTATTTAATTTCGTAGTATGGCAAGCAGGAACAGCCCATCATCTCCAAAAACCTATATTAGCACCACCAAAATGACACCATAGTCATGAATAGCAAGGCTGAGTTCTCCAGATCTCTTCTGGATGGACGGTGTCTTTAAGAAAACCGTGGCCCCACCCGGAGCAGTACAAAAAGGAGTGGGGGCATTTGATGTGGCAGAGACCTGCAGCGCAATCCTATCCAACTTACACCAGTGGTGCAGCGAGAATGGGAGGCTCCAGAATGGAAAGGGGATTCAAATCCCCTTCAAAGGGGATTTAAATCTCCCCTCTAAAGCCTCCCGCCCTGCTCTCCCCTACTGGTTATATCGGTGGTGTAAGTTGGATAGGATTGCGCTGTCGGAGAGCATGCAGTGGAGTAGTATGTGTCGTAGAACTAGATGCTGGAAATCTTTAACTTGTTCTGGCTTTAGAGTGTTGAAGATTCATGCTTGGAAAAAACAGCATGGTTAAACATTTTGGAAGATGTCTGTCTTGTCAACAGCCCATCCTTAAAGGGTTTATGAAACTATTTCCATGGGCTGTTCTTTGAGCACTCAAATCTTGATAATCCTCGCAATAAGCCTGCAAGGTATGCTAGTTGGACAAGCTGTGATGGTAAATGATGCTTCGTAGGGTTTCATATGAGCTTTGAGTGTGCACAACACAAGTATGTCAAACAACCGATAATTTGAGTCCTTTGATAGTGGCTAAATCCAGACAGTGAATCTCCCAGAACCTGTGCTATTCAGGCATGCCTTACTTGCCCCTTGCAGTGTGTTGTCCTCAGTGGGCTGTGTGCTTTGTTTCCCGTCTAGGTGCGCTAAGCAACAAGCAGAGGACTCCTGCAAAAGTCATTCCAATGCACAGCCCTCCTATGTCTTCACCACAGCCTGCAGCTTGTGCTCCATCTTACACTGGAGATCTTCCTCTCCCCACCAAAACACCAACGTCGTCTTCTGTCACCTCCCCAGCTACCACCACTCTGGCCTCTGCTCCAGCAAAGCAGAGTACAGAGCAGACGGAACCCAGTACAGGTGCTTCACCGAAATCGGCATCTCCCTCCACAGTGTCCATTCAGCGGTGGGTAACCAAGACTCCAGACTTATCTCCTGCTATGAAGGGAGCCAAGCAACCCTCTCCACGGAAAGCTCTGGCAGAAATTTCTCAGGTTCTACCTGAGGTCACTTCTGCTTCTCGATGGCCACACCTGAGGTTTGAAATGCGAGCCAAGAGGAGACTGGAATCCAGCAAGGAAGAGAGCCCTGCCCAGAAGTGCATGAGAAATTGTAACTGTGTGACTGAACTTGACCTGGTGTCTAAAAAACCCAGGCTGGAACAGTGTGCTTTGGCAGTGGATTCAAAGCCTTGTGGGAAAGACTGCCTGGCCCTTCATGGACTGGATCAGGCTGCTGCTCACCTGAAGGGATCTTCCACCCCGGGAAGTTCTCCAACAGGCTTCCCAAGGCTTCCACTTCCTCTCCAGACCACTCGTGGGAAAATGGCCGACAAGGAGAACGGTTCTCCTGACAACAAGAACTGGCTGTCTGCTTTGGGGGACAAACTGCGAACTACCAAGTCTAGTAGCCCTAATAGATTGGACAACAGCACTCCAAGTCCACGCAACCCTAGTGCAAGACGACAGGAAGCCAGGACAGGAATTGCTGCCCTTGCAACTGTAAGTAGATTCAGTAAGATGAATGGGAACATTTAAAATGTAGACTAGACTGAAACTATACATATGTGTCGCCTTGAGCTCTGTGAAGGAAGAATGAGATAATAGTTTCATCTTGATCGTTGTATGTTTGTTAGGTGGTACCGTAGAACTATACTAGCAGAATGATTGCAACTTGCAGGTAGGGTCTTGACATTGTTAGTGTTTTGTCTGTACAGTGTCTTGATTTTTAGGTGGGTTTTTTAAAGAAAAAATAGTATTATAACATTTCTACTCTGCTTTTCTCTGACTCAAAGCAGCTTACCATCTAACGCAAATACAGAATTTAGTAATGTAACATGATGGCTGTTCAGCTTGGCATTGCATTCTGATGGGCAGTATGTACAGGAGTTTCCCTTACATAATTAACGGATGCTGCTTAAATGCAAACATTCTGAAGATATGTGAAGCTCTAGAATCGTATACTTGGGAGTGGCTAGTATCTTGCTTGGAGAAAGCTGTAAAGAAAATATTTCTTTACCCAGCGAGTAATTTGTGGAACTCCCTGCCACAGGGTGTGGTGGTGCCACCTGGCCTGGGTACCTTTTTAAAAAGGGGTTTGGACAGATTTATAGAGGAAACATCTTGGCCTGGGTACCTTTTTAAAAAGGGGTTTGGACAGATTTATAGAGGAAAAGTCTATCACAGGTTACAAGTCATGATGACTATATGCAACCTCAGAGTTTTAGAGGTAGCCTATCTGAATGCCAGGTGCAAGGGAGTGGCAAAAGGATAATAAGATTGTGAGCCCTTTGGGGACAGGTAACCATTTGATTGATTTTACTATGTAAACCGTTTTGTTGAAAAGCAGTATATAAATATTCTTAACAGGAAGCTGGACTAGATGGGCCCTTGGCCTGATTCAGCGAGGCTCTTAGGAAGCTGCTTGATACGGAGTCAGACCGTTGACCTGCCTAGCTGGCAGCAGCTTTCCAGGGTTTCAGACAGAGGTCTTCCCCAGCCGTACCTGGAGATACCAGGGATTGAACCTGGGACTTTTTGCATGCAAAGGTGGTGCTTTGCCACTGAGCTACAGGGTTGCAAGGAAGAAATGTGATGAGGAATAGAGCATGTTGTGAAATAAAATGGCTATGGAGAAGATGGACTAGGATTTGACTTCATTCTCCTCTTCCCCCACCCCCACAGGTCACAAGCACATCTGTACCTATGAGGAAGATTTGCACATACTTCCAGCGAAAATCACAGGGAAATTGAAGAGCCGCCTTCTAGTTTTGCTCCAACATACTTTATGCTACTAAGAGTGGATTTTGAAGTGCTGGTGGAAAAGGACACTGGAGTGGCATAAAACCTAATCTTTGGGTTTTATCTGCCTGGGTGCAGGCATAAGTGTGTGAGAGGGAATTCTTTTAAAATCTGTTATCCATTTATTACATTAAATTAGTTAGCACATTGGTTAATAAACATGCTCAGTTAATGTAAAGGAGCTGATACAAGCTACGGTGCATGTTAGTTTTAAAAAACACTTTTATTATTTTCTCAAATTTTTTGAAGTTCTTCTTTGGAAACAAGTTTTTAAATCTGAAACTTACAAAGTTGACCAGAAATGTATTTTGCCATGGCTGACTAGCTGCTTCTTCAGCAAATAAAAAGGTTTCCAGTAAAAAGTTAGCATCCCATTTGTAAAGGTGAAATGGGAGCTTCGGAGGATGTGTCTGCCTGAGCCTCTGTCTCGTTGAAAGATGTATCTTTATTGAGCGCAGCACTGTCTTTCCCATTGTTTGAAGAAACAGTGTCAATGTGACCATGTTTTCCATAAATACAGTGGTGCCTCGCAAGACAAAATTAATTCGTTCCGTGAGTCATGTTGTCTTGCGAATAATTTTGTCTTGCGAGTCACCTCCCCTGCTGTGCTATTTACTTTTAAGTATTTACAGTACTCACAGTTCCCAGAGCTCCGCTCTAGTAATGCACACCGTTTCTGGAAGGGAAGTTTTATCTCTGCTTTGCCTTTATCTCTGCTGGTGTTAGCTATTTGTCGGGTGATAATCGGTGTGGCCTCGGGCTGTACTGTTTGCAGTCTGCTAACCCTCTTGAATACTTTATTCAAATGGCAAGTGTAGCTGTCGCCTACAGTATCCTCCTGCCGCGGTGCCGGCCAGGCTAAGGGGCGGAGCAGGCACCACTAAATGCACCATTACCTCTCGGCCGTGCAACAGCTGAAGAGGCTTTCCTCGGCGTGAGGGCGGCTCCTGTGTGAGTCAGTAAGAGACTCGAAGCAGGCAGGCAGACTCAGACAGCCTGTGCCGAGTTGCTGCTGCCACTTCCGGGCCAAAACGAAGAATGGGTAGGGTCTTAATCAGTACACCTACTAGGATGGGAAGTTTTTCAGGATGGTAGTTTTATCTCTGCTTTGCCTTTATCTCTGCTGATGTTAGCTATTTGTCGGGTGATAATCGGTGTGGCCTCAGGCTGTACTGTTTGCAGTCTGCTAACCCTCTTGAATACTTTAACATTTGAATAGATTGTGGCTTTAGGAGCTGAGTGTTCCACAAGACGAAATTGTTTTTGCAAGAAAATTTGTCTTGCGAGTCACCAAAAAACTTGCAAAATGCTTTTGTCTTGCGAGTTTTTTGTTGTGCGAGGCATTTGTCTTGTGAGGCATCACTGTACCAAGCTTTTTATTATTGTAATGACTGCTTTCTTTCATTCCTAATGAAGCATATATCAAGGGAGGATGGGGGAAGCTACGGAAAAGCCAGCACTGTATAGTGAACTATGTGCTGGTTTGGAGACCCAGGTTCAAATTCACACTCGGCCATGAAGCTTACTGGATTACCATAAATTAGGCTGGCAGCGTAATCCTGTCTAAGGATCCACTGGGCGCCCCAGGCCGCCCACTGGATCCCGTGCTCCGCTGCGGACAGGCTCCCACCCGGCAGAAAGTCTTCTCGGGGAAAGGGGTGCTTATCCCCTTCCCTGAGTGTAAATGGCGCTGGGACCGATCAGCCTCCTCGGATTTCCGCCAGGAAAATCGCTGGCGGAAGTCAGAGGAGGCTGTGTAACAGCCCAGCCGAGCGGCGGGGGTCAGAATTCAGCCGAGGCCGATCCCCGCCCCCCTCCCGGGCCGGCCTTCCCTGCTCTCGAGTAATCAAAAGTGCCTTACGGCACTTTTACAACGGCTTCGGGCTGCGGACCACTCGTTCCGCTGCCCAGCCGGGCGCTAGATGCCTGGCCCATCTCACAGGGTGGCTATGAGAATAAAATTAGGGTAGAAAGAATCTCATATTCTGAGTACTTTTGGAGGAAGAGTGGGATATAAACAGGATGGGGAAAGGTCTGCTACCTATATGCTGGAATCTCTGAGGAGGAGGAGGAGGTTGACAAGCCTGTGCCTGTCTGTGTAAACTGAGACTCTCCTGAAGGTGTGGCTAAACTAGACTGACTACCACAGGTGCGGGGGGGGGGGGGTTTCTAAGATTTTGGCATGTAATTTACCATCGCTGGGAAAACATGGATCTTGCCTGAGCCCTGTGCAAATATGAACATGAAGATTTTAGCAACCAGTATGAATGACTTCAGTTTCACACTAGAAGCAGCTCAGAAGACTCAGCTTCCAGTAAGACTTCCAGCCTAAGTATTTCCAGTCAAAACAGGCCCACTGCTTTCTCTAGTTTTAATTTCCTTTTGTTTCTCAGCATGCCAATATAAAGGCTGTTGCTGTGAGAAAACAAATCAAACATTCCACAAATACTGCGGCATCAAACAAATACTGTAGCATCAAACACATGCTATAATAGGTCTGCAGAGGATGATTTTTTCTGCAGTTGGAGGAAGGGTTGTTGCTCAGTGCAGAAAGTCTGCTCTGCATGCAGAAAGTCCCCGGTTCAATCTTTGGCATCTCCAGGTAGAGCAGGGAAAGGCTCCTCCTTGAGCTGAAGTCCTGGAGAGCAGCTACCAGCCACTGCAAGTAGACCTTGCCAAGCTAGATGGATTAATGGTCTTATGGTCTGACTTGGTAAAAGGCAACTTCCTGTGTACGTGCCTATATTCCCGGGGGGGGGGGGGGGGGATTTTATTTTATTTTTACAAAGCAAGTTAAGGTCAAGCAATGTATGAGATTGCCCTAGTAAACCTGGCACTGGAACTCGATCGCAACAGATCCTGGAAATGGCTTGCTCCCTGCAGAAGGTACCGTAATTATCCCTCTTTGGGTGTGTGTTTATAGTACTGTATTCACCATGCTGTGCCTATTCAGTGACTGCTAGATGGGTCACACCCATGCTGACTGTGCCTTGTATCCATTTGATCAGATTCTGTTTTTGCTTGTCCTCTGCATGGTACTGGGCCACACCTGCTGCTGTTTCTTGTGTTCCTTGACCTGACCTTTTTGACTTTTCTACTCTTCTTGCTAAATGCTGGGTATATATACTATACACATCAACCCCCTTAAGTAGCCACTTCAGCTATGTGATGGACTCTGGTCTATGAAAGCTTGTTCTATAAGCTGTTTAGATGTTACTGTGTGTGTGCGCGCGCACCACAACAGACTACGACAACTGCCCCTCAAGCTTTTCAGCAGCTCTTAGTTCAGTTTCATTGTGGGGTGCTTTTTCATCATTTTACAGCCCATTATGGTCTGTGCTTACTTGAAAGCAAGTCCTACTTATTTCACAACCAAGAGTCTTGTGACACCGTAAAGATGAATACGCTTATTGCAGCACACACTTATTGCATCTCGTGAAGCAGACTGTAGCCCACTGAAGCTTCTGCTGCAATAAATATGTTGGACTTCAAGTTGCTAACACAATGTTTGTTGCAATAGATAAACAGGGCTCCCCCTCTGCAAGTTATTTTGTGATGAAGACACGGAGGAAGCGAGTTCATGCCTTGTGTTAGTAGAATGGCTGACTGGGCAGGGAGCTTAAAAGTGGTATGAAGTAATTTTAAAGAGCTCTACCCTAGGTTGTGTGTTATACCTCTTAAAACACCCTGCTATACTCGCAATAATAGAAGCTCAAAGGGTGACCCCCTCCAGCACTTCAGAATGAACAGGGACAGCCCCCCCCAACGTATAACCCTAGCCCAGAAGAAAAGCATCTTTGCTTTAGCAAACACACACCCCTCCCCCTGCTCTGCATTTCCCCAGGACCCAGAATTGGACTGAGTCCCGGGCCCAAGTGGACCCTGGTGTTGACCCTGTTTACCTTACAGAGGAGTTGAAAGTTCTTCTCAAACATCAAAAGAAATGTGAAGTACTTTACACACCCCCAAAAGTGTGATACAAATCTTTGCCTCTGCTTCCTTTCATAGAGATGGGCTTACTGTGCAGTCTCTGCTGAAATCTGGGCAAGTTGTCACAGGCGGAAGATGAGTTTTCCATGCGTGACTTAGGCAAGTGTTTCTGAGAATTAATAATGGAAAGTATTCCTGCATGGGGGGGGGGGGGATAAGAAAAAGAAGCCAGTCTCTTTTTTTGTGTGTGCTTGCATTTCCATTAATAACTTGGACAGAGTGCTTCTCCTTTAAAATTCTTAAACAAACCTACAGCAGATGCAAAGATGAGAGACACTATTAATTAGAATCAAATCATCCTGGAATGTATTTCCCTGTCACGTCTGAGCCCCAAGATATGTACACTAATAAGGAGGCTCTCGTTAGGAGAGGGGCCGCAGTTCAGTGGATTTGCTTGCAGAAGGTCCTCAGGTTTACTCCGTGGCATCTCTAGGTAGGGCTGGGAAAGACCCCTCTCTGCCCTTGAGAGCTGCTGACTGTCGCTATTATTGAGCAAATTGGACCAATAGAACAACTCATGTTCATATCTCCAATAACAAAAACCGTGGCTTTTGAGTATGTATGTAAATGCCCTTAGCCTGCTATGGGTTTACCTAAAAATTATTCAGTCTTTACCAACATGGGGCAACATACCCCCCCTTCCTGTTTATTTCAGCCTTCTCCCTGCCATATCCTTACAATGATAACCAGCTAACATATAAATATCCAGCTTGATTAAACCATTTGGGAAAAAGGAACAAGAAAATAAAGAGATTCAGTAGAAAGAGGAAACATTAAAGGGGACGGAAGGCAGGGAGAACATTGAGGAGCTGGAGGGAAGTAGAAAGCATCAGAAAACAATCAGTGCAATTTTTGAAAAAATCACTTCCCATCTGTAGGGACCCAGAACTTGCCAAAAATCATAATTATCCTTTGTTTTTCCCCCCTCACCCTGGGGGTTCCATAGCTTTCCTCCAAAAGCGGGGCCTAGGACAAAGCCTATTAGCTCCTGGAAAGGACAGTTATTCTATTTTCTAATTTCTAGAGTCACTACATAGCTTTTAATAGTTCTATATCCGACTTGCACAGCAACTCCTGGGGCAGGCGTGATCCATCCCAGGTGGACCCCCTAAAAGCACTAGGAGCAACCCAAATTGGCTCTCCGTCTTCATAATTTCCCTCCAAATACAACAAGGCACGTAGGTATTTTCACGGCAAGGCAGTTTCCTGCTAGGAATCTTGTCTGACTAGCCTCAAGAGAACTCCCTTCATGAGCAGATGCATACCACTTTCCTCCTGTGCTATGATCTGCTCCATGACTGATACATGATCTGTGGGGCCAGCTTCATACACTGGCACACCTGGGAACACCAGGAATCGCCATTACTGGGGGGGGGAGGGAATCTTCAGGAACAGCATCAGAGGTTGGGACTGGCAGCCCTAGATGTGCCACCGATGTCGCCACTCAGCAAAGCCCCTTCTGCACAAAAACCAAGAGAGAGGATGGGCAAGTTGCATAGTCTCCAGTGCAAGTTTAAAACTATACAGTACTATGAAGCCTTGAGCAAGTGAGTCTTCTTCCCCGCCCAAATAAAATACCCGTCCCAGGAAAACACACAGCAACTAAATGGCCTCTACAGTACCTAATTTCCTTGTGGAATCCCGAGGGCAGAAATGATTTTGGGTATATCTGCTTCCCAGTGCATACAAGATCAAAATAGAAACTGGTACCTTGCAGGAAAGTACATTAAGAGCACAATCCAATCCTACTTACGCCACTGTTGTAACCAGCGGCGCAGCACAAACGGGAGGCCCCAGAACGGAAAGGGGATTCAAATCCCCGCCAAAAGGGGAATTCAAAGGGGATTTGAATCCCCTTTCCGTTCTGGGGCCTCCTGTTTTCACTGCGCTGCTGGTTACAACAGTGGCGTAAGTAGAATTGGATTGTGCCCTGAATCTGTTATTTTGTGTCGTCTGCAGCTCACACGACGATCATTCTGGCATTGTTCAGCTGCATCTTTAAACCACAACCAGCAATGCCTGCTCTGCGCAACATTATGCGATTAAAAACAATTTCTAGTTTTCTTTTTTTTAATATATATATTTATATTTTATTGATATATTAACATAAAAAAACAATACATATTTCATAAAGTTATAGCAAGCGCGAAGCAATACATCCTACTAGCATACTATTCACTATTTTCTACATACAATTTCCAACTAAGCCAAAACAACCCCCACATTCTATTCATTAAATCCGCATATCATCACATCATTCCTCTCTCTCTCTCTTAAAAAGTCAATAAATGGTTTCCAATTATTCACGAAAAAGTTAACTGACTTTTCCTTAATTAAAATTGTAAGTTTATCCATTTCAGCATAGTCCAAAACTTTCAGCCACCAATCTTCCAGCGAAGGTATCTCCGAATTCTTCCAATATTGTGCATATAAAATTCTTGCCGCAGCTGTCATATATAAAAACAAAGTTTGAAATTTTTCGCCTACATGATCCTCCCACATACCCAACAAAAATGTTTCCGGTTTCATTTGGATCTTAATCTTTAAAATCAACTCAATCTGTTTGTGAATCTGAGTCCAATACTTCTTTGCTTGAGGGCATGTCCACTACATATGGTAAAAAGTTCCTTCTTGCATTTTACATTTCCAACATCTATTCGTCACCTTCTCATACATTTTTGCTAATTTGCTTGGGGTTATATACCATCTATATATCATTTTATACATATTTTCTTTAATATTAACATTTAACGTAAATTTCAACTGTTTTAACCATAGTTGTTCCCATTGGTCCATTAAAATAACATGACCTATGTTTTTCGCCCAATGAATCGTACATTCTTTAACCTGTTCTTCTTCTGTTTCAAACTTCAAAAGCAATTTATACATTTTTGAAATTATCTGGTCTTCAGATTTTAATTGTGCCTCCAATATTGATTCTTCTTCTACAAATCCATATGTCTTCTTGTCCACTTTAAATCTCTCCAAAATTTGAGCATATACAAACCATTGACAATTAAAGTCTTCTTCCATTAGTTTTTCTCTTGACTTCATTATACAGTCTCCTTGTGAAAAAATTAATAAATTTCTGTACAGTAGTCCTTTCTCTTTTGGCACGCTACTTGCACCAAAGTGTGCTTCATATGGTGCAACCCATAATGGTACTTTCTCATAAAATCTCATTTTATATCTATTCCAAATTCTCCATAATGCATGTCTAACATAATGATTTTTAAATTCTAAATTTGCTTTTACTTTATCATACCACAAATACCCATGCCAACCAAATCTCAAGTCAGAGCCTTCTAACTCCAATAATCTTCTATTTTCTAAATACACCCACTCTTTCAACCACACAAAACAACATGCTGCATAATATACTTTCAAATCTGGTAGTCCTAATCCTCCTCTCTCTTTTGCATCTTGAAGAATCTTATATTTCACCCTTGGTTTTTTCCCTTGCCAAATAAATTTAGAAATGTCTTTCTGCCATTCTTTAAATGGTGCATCAGATATAATCACTGGTATCGTTTGAAATAAGAACATCATTTTTGGCAATACATTCATCTTAATCACCGATATCCTTCCTAGTAAGGACAATTTCAATCTTTCCCATCGTAACAGATCTTTCTTAATTTCATTCCATACTTTAACATAATTATTTTGAAATAATGTACAATTCATACTCGTCAATACAATTCCAAGATATTTAACTTTTTTTTCCACCTTAAATCCTGTTTTATTCATCAGTTTCAGTTGATCTTGAATCTTCATATTTTTAGTCACTATTTTTGTCTTCTGTTTATTAACTTTAAATCCTGCAAGAGATCCAAATTCTTTTAATTTACTCATCAACAACTCTATAACAATTTCTAGTTTTCATGGCCAGCAATTATCAAAGAATATTCTATGGGAGACAGGTATACAGCCATGGCAAAAAAAAACACTAGTTAAGTAAATAATAAAACCGATTAGTTTGGGCGTGATCTAAAACCATTGCACCTCTTGTATGTTTCTCTGGTCTGTGCTTGTAGGAAGATTTCGACCTGTTTATTAAGTCATAGCGGAGGGGGAAGGGATGGGGAAAGCCATGGTTGGCACTGAGGTTCACCAGCCTGTGATAGAGCAATTAGATGAATTACAATGGATTAAATTCCCTGGAGGGCTGCCAGAGTCTCACCTTCAAAAGCATGGATCACGGCGGGCAGCAGGGAGGGACTGTGCTTTGCAGATAAGCCACAGCATTGGAAGGAATCCGGAGTCCTATTTCTGGCTCTTTCAGAGAGGTGATTCATGCAGTTGCCTTTGCCTGCTGTAGCCTTGTATGTGGAATGTAGTGCACTGTGAAATTATCACTAGGCCTTTTCTCAGGATTCCCCACAACTACAGCTATGAACCCGATCCCACCCCTTCCTGCAACTCACAGTAGGCTGCAAGGATGCCTGTGGCTGCAGATTGAAATAGGCAGCTGCTGGGATTCTCCATGCAATCGTATCACTGGACACTTCCCGTTTCCCTGTCCTGTCCATTGACACAAGGATCACGTCACGTCTAAGGAACATTACTGTACCAAACGTATGGCCTCTTTGTGTTTGCTGTAATTCTGTTTCCAAAGTTCAGGAGATTGCCTGAGAACCCCACTACACCATTCTGAGTTGCTTGGTGATACAGTGGAGTACAATTGTATGAGCCTCTCCTGCTCTGAAGATGTTTTGAATGGATCCTGCTCTGAATTCTAGCTTATTTTGTCATCTGACTGGCCTTCACTAGGAGCGGGGCCTTTTCAGTAGCAGCCCCAACACACTAGAACTCTGCTTCTAAAAAGATCAGGATACCCTTCTCCCTGCCATCTTTCCCAAGAAGTCTAAAAACCACAGTTCAAAGTCACAGCACGTTCATGCCTTTCTCTCGTACTCACCACAAGCAAGGCGGAGAGATGGCTGCCCTTTAATACTGAAACAGAGAGGAGGAACTGTGGCGAAGAAGATGATCTAGGAGGATGCTGTCTCACTTACCAAACTTACAGATCTCGAGATCCACGTGGGCTTTGCAACCACATGTTCAAAAATTAACATGGAAAAATCCAAACTCATGGATTAGGAGGGTGACAAATATCAAATAGATACTTGGATATGCTGTGAAAATATAAGAAAATATATAAGAAAGGATAAAACTCACGCAAGTATTGTTTCCTAATGTGCTTATTCTATGGAAACTGCTCATTACCGTGTGGATTTTTGTACGTTTGGTTTGGGCCTCAGATTGACTTCTGCTTTTGCTATCTGTATTGCTGCCTCTGAATTTGGCTGCTGCTCTGTTTAATCTTGTGTTTCATTGTGCCTTTTATGATTTGATTATTTTATTATGGTTACAGCATCATCATGTACCACTACGATGAATGGCAGTATATAAATGTTTTACAATAAGTAATAAACATGGCTAATTAATTAATGCTAAATAGTAGTGACTGCCTAATGGAAACACTGAAGCAGGCATGGGAAACTAAAGTGCAGTTTTATAGCATGGAATTCTAAACTTGGCAGCAATAACTGCCTAGCATTTGGGTCTCCTGTCAATGACCAGAAAAATAGAATGTAGGAAGAGTACCACTGACACCTGTAAATCTGGATCATCACTTCTGCTCAACAGCCCGGGCCGACTCAACCATGAAGTTGACTGAAGCTATCTCTTCAGGCAACAGATGAATGAGGGCAGTGGCATTCCTAGGGGGGGGCAGTACTGTAAGTTGCACACAGGTCTACTCAGTGTTACATGGTGGCCCCGCCCACTCACCTTCGGAACCATTCCAAGCAGTGACGGCAACGTGCAGGAGACTCCCTGTGCATTGCCTTAGCTGCTCAGAATGGTTCTGACGGCGAGTGGGCGGGGCCACCGTGTAACACTGAGTAGACCTGTGTGCAACTTACAGTACCGCCACCCCTCTAGGAACGCCACTAGATGAGGGTGCCCACTTCTGTCCACCCAGTTGCCTCCATTGCTTCTCCTCCCCCCACTCTCCAGGAAAAGCAGCTCAAAGCTCTAGTCCCCCTCTCCTCACCATTTCCTCTTCTACTTCATTCTCGTTTTCTAGGGAATGGGAGGAGCAGAAGCTGGTGCATCATCCAGTGGGGGGGGGCAGCCTTTGGCACTCTTCCTCAGGTCTTAGGCTGGCCCTGTCAACAGCTATCTTTTTTAATAAGGGGTGAGGATGATGCTCACTTGGGTAGTGATATTCCTGCTTCCTGTTCACTACAATGAGACATTGTACTGTTTGTACAGCACTTTTGAAGAACAAGTAGAAAGTTTCTTTTTTATATATATTTATATTTTATTATATTGAAACATAAAAAACAATACATATTTCATAAAATTATAGCAAGTGTGAAGCAATACATCCTACTAGCATACTATTCACTATTTTCTACATATAATATCCAACTAAGCCAAAATAACACCCACATTCTAGTCATTAAATCCGCATATCATCACTTCGTTCCTCTCTCTCTTAAAAAATCAATAAATGGTTTCCAGTTATTCACAAAAAGGTTAAGTGACTTTTCCTTAATTAAAATTGTAAGTGTATCCATTTCAGCATAATCCAAAACTTTCAACCACCAATCTTCCAGTGAAGGTATCTCCGAATTCTTCCAGTATTGTGCGTATAAAATTCTTGCCGCACTTATCATATATAAAAACAAGGTTTGAAGTTTTTCGCCTACATAATCATCTTTCATACCCAACAAGAAGGTTTCCGGTTTCATTTGAATCTTAATCCATAAAATCAACTGTATCTGTTTATGAATCTGAATCCAGTACTTCTTTGCTTGAGAGCATGTCCACCACATGATAAAAAGTTCCCTCTTGCTTTTTACATTTCCAACAGCTATTCGTCAGCTTCTCATACATTTTTGCTAATTTGCTTGGGGTTATATACCATCTATACATCATTTTATACATATTTTCCTTAATATTAACATTTAACGTAAATTTCAACTGTTTTCAAGTAGAAAGTTTCATGGGCATGGAGTGAAGCATATTTTGTGGCCCAGCAGCCTAGCTCCTCTCTCCCACACTAGAGCGATTTTATCTGAGGCTTGTCTCCTTCTCCAACACATTTCCTGTTCATTGCCTGGCAACCACATTAGTACTGTTGTGAGCAAATGTTACACAACCTCGACAGTTCGGCTCTTTCGTGTTAGGAGAAGGTACACCTTGGCCCAAAATAGAATGTTTCCTCTTTTAATTCTTTTTCAAGCACCCACAGAAAACTGCATCCAGCCCAAGGATATTTTTAAAATGAAAGCTAAGTACTCGAGCAATGACATTATGAAGCTTTTCCTCTCAGATTACAGGCTCGCTCACCAAAGGCTTGTCTGCTGATTTGAGTTGTCTGCTTGGCTCGCACTATAGCACCATAAGCTCCAACTATCCCTATTTATTTACCAGGGACAAATTCTGTCTTCCAAGACCAGCCTCGGGTAAATCAGCATCTCTGTTTTGCTCTTGTCTCTGGTTTTTGAGCATACCTTGTTAGAATGTTTGTGTGTGTGAGTTGCTGGCATTGTCTCTCAGTCCAGTTCTTCTCCAGAGTTTTTTAGAAGTTACATGCACTCTCCACTCAAATTTCTCTCATCTCCAGCACACACTCATGTAAAATTTTGTAAATAGGTGTGCAGGAACATTTAGGGCGCAATCCTATTCTTCCACAGCGCTGGTGGAGTGTGCACTCTGCTGGCACTGAGTGTTGCAAACATGCTGTAAGTGTAAAGCATGTTTGCAGCAACCTGGGAGTAGGCCACACCAGCGCAGTAGCCTGTGCCACCTCTCCAGCGCAGAGGCCTGCACTGGTGGACGGATGAGATAAGCCCCATGCTGAGCGGGGGGGGGGCGGAACGGGGCTGGGAGAGGGGCCATTACAGGGCAGGGATTGGGCAGATTGGCCTGGGGGGAGGGACCAGGGGGAAAAGCCTCTGCTGTATCTATCCTCCCTCCCAGGTCTAGAAGCCCTACATGGGACTTTTCGAGCCTGCTCCAGTGATTTAGCTGGCGTAGATCCAAGTAGCCCCATTGAGCAGGCTGGAGCTCGACATGGGGTAAGAGGACAAATGTACTCAGATGCCCTTTTACCCCAAGGAGACCTCCAACCTGCTCAATCCCAGCACTGGATACAGCGTTGGCTGTGCAGCCCCGCTGTGCCAGTGCTGAATAGGATTGGGCTGCCCGGAATCATTTCATAATTGCTACGATATATTGCTCAATTGATGATAACCGTCCTATTGTAAGTAAGTTACATTATTTGGGTTAATCGCCCTCTTAGCTTTTAAATGCATGGAGGACAGACTTTTCAGAGTAAATCAATACCACATACAAAAGGGGGGTGAGGAGCATGCTTGGGTAGTGATGTCCCTTTTCTCATCTGTGATATGTTGGAGGATATGTAGCACAGTAAGAACTTCTGCTCTCCACCAGTTCATAAGGAGAGGTTTCTGGATGAGAATTTGGACAACTGCCAACATTTAGCTTAATTAACGTGAGACAAGACATTTTAAACTAAAAAAGAAATGGATTAATTATGACGATGGCCATAAGTTGTGGGTGCATTGCTTGGTGCAATGTGGTTGTGGCTGTTAGAGAACAAGTTCTTTCCATTGAGGCAAATGGCCAAACTACATGTTACGTTGGAGCTTTCAACATAATTGCTTTCTTTACAAGGCAGTCATGAGGAGGATGTTATTGCCGCCTTGGGCATTTGCCTTCGGCATAGGATAAGGCGGGGTATAATTTTTTAAAAATAAATAAATAAATATTGTCTAAGGTGGCAGTTTCTCCATGTTCTTCTGGATCTCACCCCTGCAAACAGAATACAAACCAGAGGGAACACTATTCCATTTGCTCAAAAGCCCCTGATTCGTCTGGGTATGCCCCAAAAGTCAGCGGGGCAAAAGGAGAAGGCCTTCCTGGTTTGTTTGTTTGTTTGTTTGAGCTGCAAAACCCCTCAGCAAACTCAAAAACAAAACTGAGAGGACAGAGCCTGCGGGTGAGAGGCAGAACATGAAAGCATTTTTGGCAAAGTGGCTCTCTGAGTTGGATCTGAAAATGGAGGCAACGGACTTCAAAAGAGCTCACAAGGTATTAATGCCATTATCTCTGAAAATTGCCCTGTACTAGAGATATTATAATTCAGCTTGCCTGACTTGCTGTTAAGGCAGCACATTGTGCCAAATTACAAGCCCTAGGTGCTGCTGAATACTGTACAACATTGCACCCATGCAATTTTTCCAGTATATTAGCCCTAAGTTAGGCTGCAACCCTATATACACTTACCTGGGAATACGTCCCACTGAACTCAATGGGACTGACTTCTGAGTAGACATGCATAGGGTTGCATTGTTAAGCCTAGAAGAGCTTTCAGACCACATACAGAACTCCTATGCGCTGCAGGGATTCCAAATCAATGGAGCTTTTTTTCCATTCAGTCTAATTGTAACCTTAGAGGGAGAAACCGATGTGGCCTCAGCGGCATTCACTGGGAAGCCAAGTGACCTGCAGTTTGCCCTACCTGATGACGTCCTGCTCCCAACAAGGAACACAACATACTGGGTCCACACAACTGGAGAATTTGTACAACTGGTCCCAGAAACCGAAAAAGAGGAAGAAACCAACAACAGACAAGATTTCCATGATGAGCTGCAAAAGTCATATCGTGGTGCAGCTACCTGAACGTTTTGGTTTTTACTTGCAAGGATCAATCAAAACTTATGTCCTTGTGAGTTTAGGCAGAGCAGTTCAGTCTTAAGTCATGTCATTCCATTTCTATGGTGAAGAAAATACAGGTGGGCCCCCATATCCACTGATTCGCTATCCACGGTTTCAGTTATCCACGGATCATGGGGACCCCCCCAGGCTTTTACTTTTTTCCCAGTAAGCTTCGTTTCTTCCTTAAAGAAACAGGAGAAGCAGCCTCTGGTTGCTTATTACAGGCAAGTAGAACGAGACTAAGTACTAGAGAGGCTCTGCAAGGTTAACAGAAACCTTGCAGAGCCTCTCTAGGACTTAGTCTTGTTCTACTTGCCTGCAATGGAGGCTGCTTCTCTGTTTGTTTTAAGGAAGAAACAAAGCTTGCTGAAAGAAAAATAAGAGCTGGGGGGGAGGGCAAGCATGCCTGCCTGCAGGGGAGGCAGGGTGGGGGGCCCCTCAGGAAACCATGGAGGGGGTGTTCGCTCTTATCCACGGTTTCAAGTATCCACAGAGGGGCCTGGAACATATCCCCAGCGGATATGGGGGCCCACCTGTATTGTTATAGCTCGAGGTTTACAAACTAACCCTTATCAATTTGTTGCAGAGGGAGATACAGAGGGAACTACTGAGTCACATCCCCAGGCTGAGTTGCCACTGACACCTGTAGCTCGGATCCATTGTGAACGTTCTATGAATGGAAGGCACTGGTTAGAGGGCAAGTTTGTTGGGAGGATGGCTAGATTTGTCAAAGGGTTATGTGGTTCCCTTTCCTTCCATTGGATATTTTCTGCTGCAGTGGATCTTTTCTACTGCAATTCAGCAAAAAGAAGGGGATTCTCAAACATTGTTATGGTGTTACTCAAAATTGTACATATAGGTAGATTGAAAATATACTCCCTGACGGCCCAATCCTATGGGCCCGCTGCACCTCCAGAATACGTTCCAGCGGTGCTGTGCACTTTATGGCAGTCGCAAAATGCAATGCGCCATGGAGCACAGCCTGGCCACCGCCGCAAACGGTGAGTGGAGGTGACGAGGCAACAGTGGCCTCCCTGGAGTCCCCGGTGCTGGTAAGCCAGCAGCGGGGGCGGGCCATGGGTAGGGAGGGGGAGTTCCAGGGGCATTTCTAGGCAGGGAGGAGGAGGGAGGGAGGGGTGGATCTAGTGGCAATGGCACCTGCTGGATCCCCCCCTTTTTAAAACCTCACTGCCCCATTTCTCTCCTCAGACATACGCCACCAAAAGAGGCACCATTGGCAATCAGGCAGCCTACCAGGAGGTAAGTGCAAATGTTTTCACTTACCTCCTGCAGGCTGTCCAATCATCTGCCATCACCCCCCCCCCTCCGTAGGATGCAGTGTGCGCTTTTTGTGTGTGTGTGGCTGCATCGGCAATGGTCGTGTGGGATAAGATTGGGTTGTTAATGACGAAGGCTTGGAAACTCTGGTAAAAAGGTGAAGTGTTTGCCCTAACTAATTAAAAAGGATATTCCATGCATAAATTCCAGGCATAATTTTATTTAAGAATTTCACCATAAAAGGCTAATTATATCAACAGCGTCTTGGACTCGGAGAGTACTATTCTGTTCCAGGAAGGTTCAAGTAACGGGATGTGGCGAAGCATACCGTTCGATATATTTTGCTGTGCTAGGGGTCGCTATATTTGTATCAAAAGGATACATTTAGAAATAGAATTAATATTAGGTTCAATATATAGCCCCAGTAAAGGCCAGGTAGACTTTCTGAAAGAAACATAAGCAATTCTATCTGAGTTCAGGGAGGACAAAGCTAACCCGAGAGGAGATTTCAATCTAATTAGCCACTCCAGGTTAGAAAAGCACCCCTCCCTGAAGGACACAAGTCAAGCTGGCCTGCAACCTCGTCTTAGAACATAATTTAAGAGATGGCTGGAGGGCAGTAAACCAAAATGAAAAGAACGATACTAGATTTTCCCTGAGACATAAATCTTCTTGAATAGCATCTGGGGAATGCTTGGGAGCAATGATAAGGGCAGACATAAGGCTGATCACTGCCTCGGACTCAGACCATTCCCCTGTTATGACTAACATTACATTAATGTAATCCACAACCCACCTCCCAAATCTGAAGACTAAATTCTTTCTTGTTAAGCGGGCAAGCTACAAATGACAACGTCCTCAGCGAAGAAATCAAACAATATTTCCTTAACACCACCACTACTGAATTATCCCAAACCAGCGGTTAAATCGCTGAACCATAAGCTGTCAATCAAAAGGTCGGCAGTTCGATTCCCGCGACGGGGTGAGCGCTCGTTGCTTGGCCAGCTCCTGCCAACCTAGCAGTTCCAAAGCATGTCAATGCAAGTAGATAAATAGGTACCGCTTGCGGGAAGGTAAACAGCGCTCCGTGTTCCAGCTGCATGCTACGCGCTGCGGCAAGGAGAGTCATGCCGGCCACATGACCACGGAGGCGTCTTTGGACAACGCTGGCTCTTTGGCTTTGAAATGGAGATGAGCACCACACCCTAGAGTCGGACACGACTGGACTTAATTGCAAGGGGATACCTTTACCTTTTTACTTACTATCTGGGATGCAATGAAACTGGTGGTTAAAAAATTAAAGTGGTGACTTAAGAAATGAGTTATATTTAAAACAAAACAGAGACAGAAAGCAACAATGAAATTACAGCAATTGCCAAATTAGAGAGGAAAAAAGGATAAAATTATGGGGTCCCCCAAAGAATTAATATAAAGAACTGATTGGAAAAAGGCAAGTGTTGCAGTCATTAGAAATTAAATAATAATAATACATCTATGACCTTCCTCAAACAAAAGCACTATGAATTTGGCAACACAATTCAAAAAATCCTTGCAAATTGTCCGAAGTGAAAACTTTCTAGGAAGATAACATGGAAACTTAAAATCGCTGAAGGGAGAAACTTGACCAAATCTAATGATATAATAAAACAATTCAAGGAGTTCTATATTTAGTTATACAGGTCAGATAAGCCAAACCAGGAAATATTTATATTGTTTTACAAAATGCGAATCTTACCCCTTTTTCCCCAGAACATATAGAATTACAAAATAAAAAGGGTACAAAACTGAAATACCGTATCTGGCCTAAAAGGTCTCCTGTGGTGGATTACTCAACGGGGGACTTTTATGAAAAGATCTCTGACAATTTAATAGCTCATCAGGTGATCCTTTATAAATTAATGATATCCTGGGGAGGCCCAATTCCAAATTCATAGAAACAATCCATATTGATCTGGAAAACCAAAAGGTCAATTGCCCTCAGTCAGGATGCAAAAATCTTTACAGCGTTACTAGCAAAACGCCTTAACATGGTCATTACTTAGTACATCAATGAAGACCAAGCTGGCTTCATGCCACACAGGCAACTAACCATCTCTGTCACACTATGGATGCAAAATTTCACAGTAAAAACAAAGACAGTCCTGGCTATACAGTACTTCCATTACATGCCTCAAAGGCCATTGACAAATTTGAAGGGCCATATTTGTTATCACTTTTACAACACCTAGAAGTTGGTTCCAATTTTTTTCGGCAATCACACAGCATGATTCTCAATCGTCAGCCCTGGTTAAAATTAATTATGTAGACTCAGGAACCGTACCTTTCTACAGAGTCACAAAACAGGGTTGCCACTCTCCACCTCTTCTTTTTGCTCTCTCATTAGAGCCCCTCGCCAATGTAATCTGTAACAAGAAAATAAAAGGGCTTCCAGTAAATGGAGCAGAACATCTTATAAGTCTCTTTGCAGATGACATAGCACTATTGCTTACTGACCTGCAAACTGCACTACTCAGACTTCAGAGGCTTTTGTCTTCATTCTGTGAAATGGCAGGCCTTCAAATTAAAGCCTGTGCTTATATGTCTCTAAATGGCAGATCCAGAACCGCAGTCCTTACATAGGCAACCTGGCATACCCATTAAATCTGGTTCCATTAAGTATCTCAGGGTACCCATTCCTAAAAGCCTGTTGCAGCTGAGAAAACTTAAGCTTACACAAATTGGGAATCAGCTGCTATGCTGTCATGGTTGAGGTGATCAGCAGTTTCTAAAATGACTGGGTCACACAAATTAGCCACTTGCTTCTAGAGCAGTGGTTCCCAGCCTTTTTAGCACCAGGACCCCCTTTTGTCGAATGACAGTCTGTCGGGACCCCCCTAAAACCTAGGGCCAGAAGTGATGTCAGTAAGCAGGAAGTGATGTCATTGTTTTTAATAAATTACACTGTTTAATAAATCACACTTTTTAAAATAACTCACATTTTTAAAGTTGTACTCATAAGTAGTGCCATTTTTTGAGGGGGGAGGAATGAGATAATATTAACAGAGATGCTAAAAGGGCAAGCAGAAAGTAACACAAGGTGAGCAAACAAGCCCCAAGAGAGTATCAGACACTTCTTTCTCTGTAATGGGGGGAGGAGTGAGCCACCATCTTGGGTGTGGTCATCCTGCCAACATCCTGCGACCCCCCAGAAACTGCTTCGTGACCCCCATTGGGGGTCCAGACCCCCAGGTTGGAAATCACTGGTCTAGAGTGATAGCATGGGAGAGAAGTCAGTGGTTGAGATATATATTGGCAGCAATAACACTGGGAAATAGAGTCGTGATGCTCTGGAAGCCAAATTCAGTGTATGCTAGAGTCATGCCACACAAGCCTGACAAGTGAACCCCCATACCCACCACCGCACTTACCAGCAAGAAGGGCTGCAGCCACCAGGCAGCACTGGGGGTACAACAATCTCCGGGAAATGTAGCCTCCCAGTGCTTCTGGATCTGCTGCTGCCTATGAAGGCTGCTGGGTCCAATTGTCAGTGGCTTCCAGGAATCTTTGCATTCTCAGACACATTGTTGGCCACACATGGTTCTCTGAATGGCCCCAATTTCGCTTGCTTAGGCAAGCCCATTCAGAACTGAGCTTGGGGAATTCACCCCTAACTAAATGAAAGGAAAATAAGTGATCTTAACTATGTACCCTTAGTCATACACAACCCATGATTTCCACAGTGCCATTCAATATATGCATTAAATCCACACAGCAATCCATAAAGCAACAGAGTAATTGCGTTCTGCCTCCCACGTCTCCCCTTTTCCAACAAAAGGATGCCTCGTGTAGCCCACATAAAGGACTAGTTATGACTCAGCGGCACTGTGTGAAGCACAATCTTGGCAAAGCCAACTTCTTTTTGCAACTTTGTACCTAATTTACTATTTTTCTTGTACGGCTGATATGCGCCTATCTCAATTTTTGAGAAGACCTTGGTTTTACCGGAATTAAGAAACAAAGCAGAGGTCAAAGAAAAAAAAAAGTTCCCACAGATTTCAGAAACAAACTTCAGAAAGATTTCAGAAAAAGAGTCCCATATCAACAAGTGTGTGTGTTTTCAGATATTCGGTGCGCTCATATCCTTGCATAAGCCAAACAGTCTGATAGCTTTTCAAGTGAAATGAAAGAACTCTGTCATGATCTGTAAACAATGTTTACAACGTCTGGAAGCATATTCTAATTTTTTTAAAAAGATGACCTGCCTATGGATGTTTGTAACCACCAGAAGACAAAATGTCCACCTGAGACACATTTTAGAGGAGGATCGAGGAATGTGAAAAACTTAACAGGTTTTGCCCTTTTACTTCTAGGGGAAGTACTGGGGAAACATACACACCAGGTTTGATTGCTCAGTGAGAAGCAAACCTCTTCCCGGCTCATTGACTGTCAGCCCAATCCTAACTATCTGGCAGGCGGCCCAGGGCCACCCACCAGATCCTACCCCCCTTCGTGGCCACTCTGGAGCGGCCTGGAGGTCTACTCGGGAAAAGGGGGATGTTCGTCCCTTTCCCATGGTGTCGAATGGGGGAGGCCCTCCTCGGATTGCCACCAGCTATTTAGCTGGCAGAAGAACAGGCTGTGTAACGACCGAGCTAGCCCGGAGGGAGATGGGGATATGGTGGACGCCATCTCTGCCCCCCCGGACAGGCTTGGTCAATGCCTCCCTCCCTCGCTGCCCGGACCGCCCCTGCGCCCACCGGAGCTGGACATACCTCCTCCGGGGGCCTCAGGGGCGAGCTGGTGCTGGAGTGAGGGTGGCCGGCCTCCACGCCAGCCGCCCTTACTCCCGAGTCATTGCGAATGTGCTTTACGGCATGTTCACGATGGCTTCAACCGACGGAACACTCATTCCGCTGGTCATTCCTTCCAGAGGATTGCACTGTGTGTCAGGTTGTTTTTGTCCCCAGCTGTTTCAAACCACCTCCCTTTATACCATATTGGACTACTAGACCCTTAGCTGATCATCATCATCATCATCATCATCATCATCATCATCATCATCATCATCATACGCACTTGTCCATAGGACTAGAAAACTTATGACAGCCAACCATGCCCTTCATCCTCGCAAAGACATCTATCAACTGTACCTACCAAGTAACATTGGTGGCCAAGGACTATTACAAGTAAAAAACTGGAAGAAGAAAGGAGGGCACTTAAGGACTACATCAAGAACAGTAAAGAAAAAAATGTTGGCAGAAGTTTATAAAGAGGATGTAATAGAAGTTAATGAAACAAAAGAGGCCTACAGAGAGCAAACTGTGAAAAATTGGCATAATAAACCACTGCATGGCTAATACATCAAGAAAACAGAAGACAAGGTAGACAAGGGCTCCAACCAGACGTCGTTGCAGATGACTGTGTGAGTAATAGCAGCAGCTTGCAGTTGGCATGAGTTGGGCCTGCAAAACTGCTCTCACAGCCTGAGTAGTCACACAGACCACCTCGCCTCACCCGCTTTCCTCCCAGACAGAGACCTCCACCCTTGGGAACTTGAGTGTCTGCCTCCCCTGACTGTGTCCTGGCCTCTGTCCCACCCCAAACCCTTGACCTGCTCTGGAAACTGACCATCACACTACTGCTGTTCTCTGAACCAGTCCCTTTCCCGCATTCGCCCTTGCCATCATGTGCTCCAGAGAAATGCAAACCAACGCTTTTTCAGAAATATGCACATGCCCCTGACCGCTAGTCTGGTTAAAGGAACTGCCAGCCTGTTACTTAGTAAGCACTTGTACAGAGTTTACTGTAATATAGATGGAGCTGTGAAATTGGAGACCTACGGTAACCTGCAACTGCACCAGTGTTCTGAGAGAACTTCCTGTGCAAAACCAAACATGTCACATAGCAGATAAAAACCACAAGCAAGGAGATAATAGGGTTGGCTTGAACTGCTCTTCTCTTCCCAGGCTGACTTGTTTGCCAGTGATGTAGTAAGCTCAAGTGAGCTTTGCAAGCGTTAAAAAAAAATTACTACTGTTGCAGAGTAGGCAAGCCTTTAATAACGCAGGATAGAACTGATGAGAGTTTCATCACAGCGGCTATACATGTTGCTCCTGTGCCACGTTTTTTTTAAAAGAGGAAGGACTTCACCTAGCATGGTCTGAATTGTGGGCCAGCCCTGACCTGCTAGCCTTGGAGCCACTGGCTGCCATTGTCTAGAGTTGTCAGCACTTCAGGACTGGCCTGAAGTCTCCAGGAAGCACCAACCTCCAGGTGAATACTGAAAGCACCTGCCAAGTCTTCTTGACCAGGCCCTCTCAAGTCCTGCCCTTCGAGCCTGATGGTCAACATTCTTTGCTTATGCTCCTGCTGCTCCCTCTTCTTGACGGACGGCTCCCTCAGAATCTGATGCCCAGGGAAATTCAGCCATGCACCTGCTTCTGGCCCTTCCACCCTGGTATTGCTGCCTTGAGCATAACGCTGCCTGACCTCGACTGCAGTTGTGCCACTGTCCTCTTTGATCTCGATTTGCCTGCTTAGAAATTTGACCTTCTGCCTGCTTTCGGTTATGCAGCTGCCTCTGGCTCCTTAGATCCTGGCCTGCCTTCTCTAGAACTCAGTCAGCTTTGCCTGTTTTGGATCATACCCTTTTCTCCGCCACCTTAGGGTGACAGCCGCCGGATACCCTGAGCCCTGGAACCCAAGAGCCTGCAGCAGATGCCTGCTGAGACCTAATATAACCTCCGATTCTGGCTCACTGGCTTGGTTCAGCTCACGCACTTCCTCTTCTCTTCATATGCACAGGTTCCCTCCTCCAGTTAAGTGGGAACCATAGTTTGCTGTGACCTCCAAGTCAGGCAAACTATTGCCACTGACCACAGTTTACCTCCAAACCAGAATCAAGAATGTGGTTTGAAATGGGTTTTGGATTCTGGTCTGGAGGTTACTGGTAACTCTTGTCTTCCCATTTTGGATGTCACAGCAAACTATGTTTACTGTGAACCAAGATGTGGAGGAAGGAACCAGTGGACATGAGGGGAAAGGGGAACGTAGGAACCCACAGCACATTCCTAATGCCAAACCATGGTTTGGCCAGGACATCTGAACTGGGCCACCAGATGCAATTACCTGGCATTCGTTGTACAGCAAACGTTATTCAGACTTTTAAAAAATGTGCTCTTGCAAATCTTATCTGCTGTACAACAAAAGCAAAGAATTGTTTAAGGAAGGAAGTGATGAAAGTCAGTTGTTCTCAAACGCTTCGTGCCAACACACAGTTCTGTAAGCTGCTTGAAGATCTTTTCCCCACAAGTACGTACGCAACACTGCCTGAACTCTTTCACTACAGCCGGGCAGTATCCCAAAACTACATGGCATAATGACACAGCAATAGGGAGCAGCCTATTGTTCTGTGCTTCCCCTTTCCTGAACAGTGGAAAGTTCAAAACAACCCATTACACAATCGGTTTCCTTTAGATGATGCAGCTCTGGAGACTTCCGTTGTCTTTGTAACTGTCTATTTACAAAGGTATATGCAAAGCCATTGCGACAGGGGACCCTAGGCAGGCAGAGTCGTAATGCTAGTCCCAAAACAAATGCATACCTGTCAGGGGGACAAAAAAGAGCCAACAACCAGATCAGTTATTCCTCCAGAAATCGAACAATTTTTCTGCCAAACAAGCGAATTGCTCCTTTTAACTCTTGCTGGCCTCACTCCCTGCAGCCAGACTGGGCAAACCAGTCTGAGTAGCTTCATCATACCTAGTAGGTAGGTGTAATTCTGGATAGTCTGCATTGTTTGATCTTTTGGCCTTTGTAAAAAACACACTTTTTAATCTCACTGTACTCAGGATGTGTGCGTGTGCGTGCGTGCGTGTGCGTGCGTGCGTGTACGTGTGCGCATGTGACTCCCCCTGAATAAATCAGTGTTTTTAACAATACAGTATGGGAAAAGCCCTTGCTGATGATGGGATGGTTTTCTGCTGGTTTTGAACAGACGTCTTTTATTTAGTTGCCTCGCCAAAGCCAAATTGTGATTTTATGTCTGATTTTGGTCCAGTTCACAATGTGGAGTGTGGTAACTGATGGTCTTAATTTGTTAAAAATAAAAAAGGGCCTCCGAAAACCTCAATCCAGGCCTGCTGAGTTTATGGGCCCTCCCTATATTTCCCATTATTTCCTTTGGACAGCAAATGGTGTTTTTACAACTTTGGTGCTAAAGGGAGATGGCAAAGGCACAATATAGTAAAGTCCTTGGCAGTGGCATACCTAGCGCCACTGGTACCTGGGGTGGGCTGCTCCCGCCACCCCCCCCACCCTTGGTTGCTCAAAGCTATGGGTAGACCTGGCCTCCACCTTGAGATCCCATAGGGGAGGCCCAGTCTACCTGGCATTCACAGGGACAAGCACACTGGCACCCCATACGGCATGCACACAGGGGAACCACCATAGGCACAGGAACCTATAAAGGTGCTTTATCCCGAGTCCGACCAGTGGTCCCTCTAGCTCAGTATTAGCCGAGTCAGTCTACTCAGACTCACCGGAGCTTCAGCCAGAGTCTTTCCCAGGCCTACGTGGTGTTGCCAACACTGATCCCCCCCACCCCCCCACTCACACAGGTCTACCACTGCATGTGCGAACACATTATTGGGTCTGCGTTTGCCCAGTCCAGAATTAAGACCAAACTGGAGGGATTTCAGCGAAGTAACCAGGGAGGCCAGGATGGAGTGAATGGCTCTTTTTGAGGCCGTTGACTGGATTGTGGAGCAAACAACCTCAAAGTGCCTCTAATTCGGCTAACAGTAACCATGAGACAGAGTTTTCGAAAAGAATGTAAGTTTTGTTAAAAGATATAAGGAAACAGGGAAAGGGGCAATTTTACTTTAGGATCAGTTGCTTGGAGTTTTAGTGGTTGTGGGTGAATAATAATTGAAATGTTCCGTTCAGACAGACACATCTTGGGGGGGGGGGAGTCAGGCTGCCAGCTGGGCTGAAGACCCAGGGACCTGCCCCAAGGACCTCACAGGAGGGAACAAGAAGGTTAGCAGGAGGGTTAAAGCAGGCATGGGGTGTGTGTGGAGTTTTGGGAGGGAGGACGAGTGGTTAGGGGGTTGGAGGAAGGAGAGAGAAGGGAAATTACCAACCCCTAATTAGCTGATTAGAGTTGGGTACGCTGTCCTTCTACGAAGTGAGGCCAGACTGCACTTTGAGTCCTGAGGGGAAAATGGAAAAATGAAGTCAAAAACGTGACCCTTTTTGCACAGTTACCACTTAGGGGAGTAGGGAGGAGTGTGAACAATGCTCTCTCAGAGATGCTGCCACAACTACAAGAGCATAATGGGAGAAGAGAGTCCGTTTCTGCCTTACAAAATGTTCGTATTTCTCTTGAAGAAGAGCCTGGGCTCGGGTTGGGGCTTGAAATCTGTTGGGGCCACTTTGCTGCACAGTGCATTTATTTCCACTCACTAGTTTTACTTCTGTATTTCTTCTGGTAGATGGATGGTTGGTTGGTTTGGTATTTTTCATACAAAGAACAGCTGGCTGTCAATCAGACAAAAACCACAGTTATTTTGAATTTCAGCACATGTGGTTAAAGTCAGCCTGGGCTGCAGGCAGAAGCACCTCTGATTCACTTTAAGTGGTTACTTGCGTCTCAGTTGAATACACCCCATGGCACAAACACGTTTATTTATTTTATAAATATGCATGTCAACCTCCAATCCAAACACTTCCAGAGCAGCTCACAAGATGAGAATCAAAACTAGAACCTCACAGCCTAACAATGCAAGACTAAAAGAGCAGCAGATAAAAAACAGCAGCAAGAAAACAAACGTTTCACAGTTATAAGATGCTTCTTCTCTGCACGAGGGAAGCAGAGAAGGTGGTTGAACATCATGTAGATTTCTCCAGGTGGAATTGCACATGATCTAATGTAGTACCAAACCTGTGTTTGCCAGACAATGGGAATGTAGGTTGGGGGAAACACTTATTATGGGGGAGATCAGTGGGCAGGAAGGTAATCACCACTCCCGCCTGGCTGATTTCCCCCGGCACATTCTTTTTATTTGTTTATCATAAATTGGTATACCACCCTTTGACAATGTAACCTGAGCAGTTTCCAAAACAATACATAATAAATACCGCAATAAGGCAATGGTCCATTAAGCGTCTCTTGCACATGGTTGCATGTAATATGTATGTACTATATTTATTTACTATAATGTTTCTACCTTGCCTTTTGCCATTAAAAAAAACAACTTCAAGGTAGTTTACAATAATAATGTGTAGCTGAATCCTCAAAGGCTAAACTAGAGAATGTAGTCTGAGGGTGCAGTCCTATACTCACTTTCCTGGGAGTGCGCCCAGAGACGTAGCAGTGCTGGTGCCGGGGGGGATGCAATGCCCCCGTGTGACAGCCATGGTCTCCTTCCGAGGAGGAGCCGTGGTGGGAGTTTTATGCTCTGTGGCTGCTTTTTTTGCAGCCGCGGAGCATCATCGCGTCGAAAACAGCACGTTTTTCCGGCCCTCCCACCCATCCCAGTTCCTGGAAGGCTTGAAATTAAGCCTTCCAGGAGCACAGGGAGCGGGACGATGATGCAAAATGCATCATCACCCCCCCTCCGGGAAGGCCAACAATACTACTGAGTACACCCCATTGAATTTAATAGGGCTTACTTCTGAATAGACATGCATAGAATTGCGCTGTAATTTAACCTTTAACTGACTGCATAGGCTGCGATATCCTGTAAAATTTGTAAAGAAGAAAAACAAGTTCTTATGCGGGAAGAGAACCAGACATCCAGACAAGGAGGAACCATTTAGTTACAGTCAGTTTTCGATATCCGCGAGGGCTAGATCCCTGCAAACCTAGCAGATACCAAAATTGTGGGTAGTGAACCATGGACCAATGGGATCAATGGGGTTAGGTGTAGGAGGGGGCCAGTTAGCTGCAGTGGAGACCCTCAAATCCAGTGGATATCAAAGGCAGCAGGAGATCAAAGGCAAAAGAGACCAGGAGAGACCTTCAGCTGGCAGCAGACAGGCAGCAGAGAGGTCTACAATAGCACCTGTGGCCAGTGTGTAGCCCTTTGAAATGCCTGTGGGAAGCTTCCCACAGGCATTTCAAAGGGCTGGACTAGTTGTGGGCACCATTTTGAATGTCTCTGCTGCAACATCAAGCTGAAATTAAATCCTGATAAGACAGAGGTTCTTCTGGTCCAGAAGTCTATGACTCAGGTACTGGATCATCGTCCTGCTCTGAATGGGGTTGTACTCCCCCTGAAGGAGCAGGTCCGCAGCTTGGGGGTTCTCCTGGATGCGCAGCTGCTCCTGGATTCCCAGGTAGCGGCTGTGGCCAGGGGGGCTTTTGCCCAGCTTCGGCTGGTGCGCCAGCTGCGACCGTACTTGGATCGTGCAGACCTGGCCACAGTGACCCATGCCCTAGTGACATCTAGACTAGATTACTGCAATGCTCTCTACGTGGGGCTGCCTTTGAAGACTGTTCGGAAACTGCAACTAGTGCAGAATGCAGCGGCCCGGGTGGTTGCCGGGGCTTGTCGGTTTGACTCAGTCGGACCGTTGCTTCGGCGGCTACACTGGCTGCCGGTTCGTTTCCGGGCACAATTCAAAGTGCTAGTTTTGACTTTTAAAGCCCTTAACGGCTCGGGTCCAGGGTATTTGAGGGACCGCCTCCTTCCTTATAATCCGACCCGTACTCTGAGGTCATCAGGGGGGGCCCTGTTAACCGTGCTGCCATTGACAGAAGTGAGGGGGATGATGGCGCGGAATAGGGCCTTCTCGGTGGTGGCGCCCCAATTGTGGAATTCCCTCCCCTTGGAATTAAGAACGACTCCCTCTTTAGAGGCCTTTCGGCGGGGCCTTAAGACGTTTTTATTCAGGACTGCTTTTAATGTCTGACATGGTGGGCTGACCTTTTAACAAATGGTTTTAATATATGTAAATGCTGGTGACCCACTGGGGTTGTTTATTTTTAACTTAAGTGTTTTAATTATTTTAATGTGTTTTTAAATTGTTTTAAATGGGTTAATGTGTGTTAATGTGATGGGTGTTAATGTGTTTATGTATTTTAATATGCTGTAAGCCGCCTTGAGTGCCCTCGGGAGAAAGGCGGGCTACAAATTCCTAAAATAAATAAAAATAAAATAATTCCGGAAGCCTGCAGAGACCTTCGGAAGGCAGCAGAGGTGTTCAGATTGCAGATAGGCGAGAACAGCGTTGCAGGAAACACGAGGTAGATGGCAATCCTGCTCTTTGAGGATGTGTGAATTCGCGTGTAGCCAATTTGAGTATGAAGAGAAATGACTGTATTTGTTTAGCTACGTAAACGGCTGTGTGAACTCCTTTTCCTTGGAAAGTGATATATACTGGAGTCTGAATAATAACAATAATAACAATAACAACAACAATATCATCATCATCAACAACAACAACTAGAGGGAAAGAGGGATAGGGACAGAGATGGGCAGCCAAATCCTAAGTATCCAGCGGGTGGCCCAGGGCCGCCCGCTGGATCCCATCCCCCGCCGTGGCCTGCCATGCAGTGGGCCAGAGGTCTACTCAGGGAAGGGGACATTTGTGTAAATGTCCCCTTCCCTGGGTGTAAACTGAGGTCGGCCCTATCGGCTTCCTCGGATTTCCGCCAGCTAAATAGCTGGCGGAAGTAGGAGGGGTCCGTGTAATGGCCGAACCGGCCCGGCAGGGACGTGGGATATGGCTGACGCCATCCCCGCTCTCTCCTGGGCCAGCTCACCCAATGGCCCCTCCCTCGCCGCCCGAACTGCCCACGCGGCCACCAGCGGGAGCCTTACCTGCCTCCGGCGGCCGCATCCTAGGTTCAACAACGGAGTGAGAGAGGCCGGTCTTGCGCCAGCCTCCCTTGCTCTAAAGTAGGTGCAAACGTGCCTTACAGCACGTTTGCGACAGCTTCCAGCGCCAGAGCGCTCACTTTGGCACCAGAAGTTTAGGTTGGATTTCACCCACAGCCATCTACAGACCAGTTTTTGCTCCTTTTGGACAGGTAGAGGGGTTAACTGTGCTGGGTTGCTTCTGGCAGGTGATTGGAACAATGGATCTGGCCACCCCGCCTCTTTTCCTCTCAGTCATATAGATTCTTCTATGCCTTTCTCTCTGTCATTTGTCACACACGCACACACTCTTCCTCCCTGCTTCCCACACTAGACTCACAGACACTTCCCAGATTCATTGGAAGCCTTTTTTGAACCCCTCCAGGA
This sequence comes from Plestiodon gilberti rubricaudatus, assembly GCA_026170595.1. NCBI lineage: Eukaryota > Metazoa > Chordata > Lepidosauria > Squamata > Scincidae > Plestiodon > Plestiodon gilberti. Next base: position 25,052,968 of record JANXHW010000001.1, read on the forward strand.
ACAAAGAAGCACAGACCAGAGTTCTTGCTCTTGAAGTGTCCCCCCCCCCCCCGCTCCTGGAGCAAAAGTGAAAGCTGTCCATAGAATACAATTGAGAAATTCAGGATTTTGCATAGCTGTGAAAGACACACGCATAGCAAAGAAAGGAGCTCATGCTCTTTCCCATTCTGGTTTTATTTCCTATTTTTAAATGGTTGCTTTGTTGTTGCTGTTTGTTGTTTTAGTCTTCAACCCCATTGTAAAATTGCTGTTGCAAATGCCAATACTAGTACTATCCATTTTGGCCAGAGAGCCCGTGGTTCAGAAAAGAGGCTTATGACAGCCACCCTCCTGCAATATGATACTGTTACTGTACATATTGCAGGTTAGAGAGGTATTGCTGAGGGCAATTTAATTTTCCAGCCAAAAACACTATTCAGGTTGCAGCAACGTTCAAGCTACTAAAACCGGCCCCTCTCCCCCCAATCCTTCGTAGGTCAACTCTAGCACTTAGTTGCATGAAGAAATCTTGTGCTCCACTGACTTGCATGCAGATATATCTCAGTTTAAATGCTTAAGAACTAAACTAAACAAAATAAAATCATATTTTAAAACTTGTAATAAGACCTGAATTGGAAAGTCCTCTCTTTGCTGCTACCTTACTTGGAGAGACAGACACTTGTGCCTGATCATAGCTATTCTAAAATCCTGGATTTCCGCACTGTATTCTGTAAATATCTCTCACATTCTCCCTAGGGGATTGGAGAAAAAAACCCAATAGATCCCGAAAGGAACCAGTAAGTTTCATTCTCGAACAATTTGACTGTGACTCTACTCGTTTCCTAGCTCTACGGGCCACATCTGTGAGAGGGAAAGAAAGCACATTCTGACTGCTTCCCTTGTGTGTCAATCCCAACTCTGCTTTCCTTTGTTGGCTAGAAGAATGGAAGGTGGGAGCAGGCTCTTCTCACTGAACACCACACACAATACTGTTTGCATGGTTTGACCCAGTTAGAAACTTGCTTTAACAAGTTAAATAAAAGAAAGAAAGCTGGCCATCTAATGAGCAAAATGGTTACTAGTGGGATGTCTACAATCCGTGAAAAACCTGCTAATCATCCAGGTATTATCACAACCCTACCTATATATGAGAGAACTGGGGGAACAATTTCAGTTTTGCAGCGGAAGCCTGTGTGAGTGGTTGGGCCTGTATGGTTTTCTCAGGGAGGAACGGTGCTAAGCTTGGATGGACTCAATCTAGAGTCAGCCCTTAGCTAAATCTTATACAGTACCTCTTTTTTGTTCACTAATCTATGTTTTTATGTACTTGTCCAGTGAGTTGAGTTTATTAGGAGAGTACTGCTGTGTACCGAGCCAGCGGGTGGCGCAGTGGGTTAAACCATTGAACCATGAGCTGTTGATCGAAAAGTCGGCAGTTTGAATCCATGCGACGGCTCCTGCCAACCTAGCAGTTCGAATGCAAGAAATTGCAAGTAGATTAATAGGTACCACGTCAGCAGAACGGTAACAGCATTCTATTTATTTACAGTATTTTATTTATTTACAGTATTTATATCCCGCCTTTCTCCCCGAAGGGACCCAAGGCGGCTCGGTGTCCATGCACCTCGGTGTTGAGTCATGCCGGCCACATGACCATGGAAACGTCTTCGGACAGCGCTGGCTCTTCGGCTTTGAAACGGAGATGAGCACCGCTCCCTAGAGTCGGACACGACTGGACTTAATTGTCAAGGGATACCTTTACCTTTACCTTACTGTTCCCACATTTCCAAAAGGAATGGCCCCTGGATTCCAGAGTTTATGGAAACTTCTCTGATGTTGGATTTGTTGGGCTCAATGGTTCTATTGGAAACCGATGGAAGAAGGAATTGAATTAAAGATAACTGGTAAAGACCATGAGTGGATTCTGTGGACCATGAGTGGACCGTGTGTGTGTGTGTGTGTGTGTGTGTGTGTGTGTGTGTGTGTGTGTGTAGGCCATAACAGTGTTTCCATGAAGAAGTATATGCACCGAGGTATAGCTATTGTTAAAGGTTGCACTTACCTGGGAGTAAATCTCATTGGACTTAATGGAACTTACTTCTGAGTAGATATGCATAGGATTGTGATGAAAATGTTGTAAGCTTAAAAAAGGGGGGGGATCCAAGACAGGGTAGGATGTAAATTTACGGTAAGTAAAGGCATGTTTTTATAGATTTCTAAAAAGTCTGTCTAAAGCCGTTTGTCACAAGATGTGTTATTTTTGCTGCAAGCTACCCCTCTGGAAATAGCATTCTGCTGCTGTGTTAATAAATGCTCTCCATGCTGTTACGAAAGATTTGCTTTGATCTGAAATGTGCATACTTTTAATGATGAAATAAACCACCACTTAATGTGAAAATTACAGATTCCTAACCATTTGGTGCATGAACTCATTCAAACTGCGTCCACTGAAGCAGCATAATTGACACTCACTTTTAGAGTAGCACATATGAGGGGGGGGGAAACCCCAGTTTTGTAGGTGATATGCATAATTCACAGTAATAATAGGATTGTGCTATAGCTCAGACAACCAAATAAATACACTGCATGTATGTTCACAGGATTTTAGCTTGACTGTCATTACATTAAAGAACATTCTTCAAGATGCTGTGGATTTTACCAAGTTACAGAAATCTACAGGAGCCCCGGAAGCAGAGGAAATAGTCCTAACAGCAGGACCAGCATCAGGGTCTAGAGAGATGAGTAGACTGTGGGAGATCCATCGCATAATGATCAGTGATATGGAAGCTAACCAAAGGCAAGGAGAAGAGCACTGAAGAGCACTGGAGAACATATACAGCAGTGGAACCCAGGTCAAGCCTGGTGGAGAAAAATGGCAAGCCTTTATTTCTTCCCATCTGCTCAAAAGAAGGAGCAGGCAGGAAGTTTAGATTCCACCCCAGCAGTGACCCCGAGTGCCCAACAGTCAGCATTTCCTATGAGGACTTGTGGATGCTGTTGCATCACCTGTCCTCTAGCCCTGATGGTGGCTGATCGGGATTCTGCAAGATGGGGTCTGCAAGCCATGAGGTGGGATGGTGTAGTGGTTAGAATGAGGGAGAGGCTGCAACATATGTTGAATGCTGACGGCCCCAGGATCAATCACTTGCATCTGCAGGTAGGGCTAGGAAAAAACCCTGACTGAAACCCTGGAGAGGAGAGTCACTACCAGTAAGCATAAGCGTAGCTGAATTATTGGACCAATAAGGTAGTGACATATATTCATATGACAGAACAGGCAGACCTAACTTAAATCCCACTCCCAGGGCTGGCTCAGCCATGAGGCCAGGTGAGGCAGGCTGTCTGGAGTAGCAGATGGGCACAGGTGGCACCCTGTGCCCACCAGCCACCTGAGCGCACCTCACCTCGCCCCCCCCATTTGCCCCCAGCTACCTCTTCCATCCTTGCCCTGCCACTCTATGTTTTGAAATATAGTGGCAGAACAAGGAAGCTAGGAGAAGCATGCTCCCGTCATCCTTGTTCTGCCACTAAATTTCTTGCCCGACTATATTTCTGCCATCTACTGGCCCTACTATATTTTTGGCTCACTATATTTCTGCCATCCTTGTTCTGGTCCTACTGCTGCTCTGTTGCAAAAGATCAAGCAGCATAGCAAGGACAGAAGAAATAGGGAAGCTTGGCAAACTGGGGTGGGGGCCTACCTACAACACCACTGGGCGAGGCAGAGTAGGGAGGAGACAGTAGCAGCATCCTATTCCCACTCTGTAATTGTGAAGAGGACCACCATCACCTCGTTCTCTGCTTCTGAACAGAAATGGAGGAGGAGGTGGGTGGCAGAGGAGGCAACAGCCATGTGGGGAGGCAGCAGAATTTTGGTGGTATTCAGGCATCATTTTGCCAGGGTTGGGCCAGCCTGCACACTCCACTATGAAGCAAACAGGGTACCAGACTGGGGCTGCAATCCTATACACACTTAGCTGGCAGTAGGTCCCATTGAACTCAATGGGACGCACTTCTGAGTAGACATGCATAAGATTGGGGGTCAGGGGGTCAGTCAATTGCTCTCTCTCAGCCATACCTACCTCATAGCATTTCTAGGGTAAGAATAAAATGGGAATGAAAAACCAACTATGCTGCTCTGAGCTCCTTGGAGGAACAACAGGGTTAAAATGCAAGAAAATAAATACATGCAGAAACTCTCCTTTCACACTCACACAACCTATCATAATGTCAGGCGTTTCGCTAGTATCTGATATAAGTTACATTACACGTCAACCCAGGACACCGGTGCTGCATCATATCATCAGTACTTCATGTAAAGTCTTCCCATTACTTTTACATGCCAATTGTGTGAAGGCAATGAAGAAGGACGGTTCATCCCTTCTAGCACAGGGTACGCTTAGGCTGCCTCTGTTTGAAGTTAAAAGCCTGTTTCGCAGTGCATGGGGGCTGAATGGGAACCATTCCAAGTCCTGCATGAACTGTGAAAGCTCCATTTAAAGGAAAGCATTTCACCGATTCTGTTTGGTTTAGTCCTCCCTACCCATTTGCTTACTCAACAAATATCTTTCAAAAAGGGGATGATCTATGACATACCTTGCATATTTGCTCTATTCAGTCTTACTCAATATGTTCTCAGAGTCAGACTGTCATTTTCGGGGTTTTACTTGAAGTCAGGCAGCCGCTGGCTGCCTGAGCCGATGGCTCACAGGAATACAGGAGAGCTCTACACTTCCTCCTAACAGTCTCACGACACCTCAATCTTCTGCCAAAACCAAGTTCCTGCTTTGTCTAAACCCAGTGCTTACATTCAGATTCTGGTTTTTTTTGGAGCTTTGAACTATGACTTTTTACTTCCTTCATTTTCTCTGAAGTGTTCCAAAAAGTCTTTGTTCAGAGGATTTTGTTTTAGTATTAAATTATTATTAGACATCAAATAAGTGTAGAAGTGTAGCAGCACGGATTGCATCTCCATAGCAAATGGGCCTTTCACCTCCTGCTAGGTGACTCAGGGCCAAACCAGATGTTATCTTGGCAAAAGGAGAACAAGACTGCATGGATACCAGTCACGATGGTGGTATCATATATGCTGCCTCCCAGTTCAGGTAGATGATGTCTCTGAATACTAGTTCTGGAAAGCCACAGCAACCTTCATCTGCTGCTTGTGGGCCTCCCAGAGGCATCAGGTGGGTCACTGTGGGAAACAGGATGCTGGTCTTTGGCCTGCTCCAGCAGGCCTCCTCTGAGGCACTGGTTCTTAACCGGGGTTCGATCGAACCCCAGGGGTTCGGTGAGTCAGTCTCGAGGGTTCGGCGGAGTAGTCCTCCGCCGAACCCGCGAGACTGACTCCCGAGGGTGCGCGCGCGCCGCCCTAATGACCCCCGTGCTGCCCAGGATGTCTCCGTAGCCGGCAGCAGCGGAGCCTCCGCTGCCGCCGGCTCCGGAGCTGGGCAGGAGAAGGCCTCAGAGCGTCCGCCCTCGGCGGAGCTCCAAGGCCTTCTGAGGGAAGCCCCATGCGCGACGTCTTATTTATAAGCTTTAGCGCATGCGCAGAACGTTTGAGGGCAAATTTGCCCTCAGAAACGTACTGCGCATGCGCTAAAGCTTATAAATAAGACGTCGCGCATGAGGCTTCCCTCAGAAGGCCTTGGAGCTCCGCCGAGGGCGGACGCTCCGAGGCCTCCTCCGAGGTGAGGCGTCGCTGGAGTACGAGGGGAAGGGCGGGACCGCCTGCGCACAACGCGCATCGCCCATTTCACGCGTCGCCCAGGCGGTCCGCCCTTCCCCTCGCACTCCAGCGACGCCTCGCCTCGGAGGAGGCCTCGGAGCGTCCGCCCTGGGCAATTAGATCGCAATTTAATTCTATTAAATGGAATGCTGTAGTCGTGGAATGCTACCCCCCACTTCCTGAAACTATTGGCAGGAAAGTTAATTCTATTTCAGCTACCCCCCCTTCCTGAAACTATTGGCAGGAAAGTTATTTCATTCTATTTCAGCTACCCCCCCCCCCTTCCTGAAACTATTGGCAGGAAAGTTTGGCAGTAAACTGAAGGTTTATTGAGTGACAGGCTTTTTCTCTGAGTGGCTGCAGGGGTGTGTTGTGTGTGCGGGGGGTGAAGTAACCTTCAAATGACATGAAAATGACATGAGAGTGGCACTTGCCAAGGTAAAGCCGCGCATTTCTAAACTGGTCTCTGAAAGGCAACAGCAGAAGTCACACTGATTTGCAGTGAGTAAATATTCATTATTATGTTTTTGTTTTTGTGTGAAAATCATGTTTTATATTTGTTCTTAATGGTTTTGTTCTTTAATGGTTTTGTTCATTTTGTGCGCCTATAAAAATATACCTATGTATATATACCTAAAATATATACCTATGACATGTTTTGAATTTGAAAAAATCATATTTTATTTTTCAAATTAAGAAGGGTTCAGTGAATGCGCATATGAAACTGGTGGGGTTCAGTACCTCCAACAAGGTTAAGAACCACTGCTCTGAGGCTTTGCACCTTTCCCTTGTGTTGGCAAAGGTCCTTGCAGCATTGCTGGCTTCTTCCCATCATCATCATCATCATCATCATCATCATCATCATCATTTCTTTATAGAGCCCATCAAGAAGAAAGCCCTTCCCAGTGGCTGAGTTAAAAACAAACTCTGCCTGTAGACTTATAGACTCTAAGAAGATCGAATCTCAATGAAAAAGGAATACAAAAAGGAGGGGGAAATGTCAAACGCCAAGGGGGCAGGAGGAAATATTTGACCCATGGAGTGCCTCTCCCTCCTAGGAGATACTCTAGCCCAGTGTTTCTCAAACTGTGGGTCGGAATCCACTTGGTGGGTCGCAACCTGATTTCTGGTGGGTCCCAGGTGATGGAAAGATCAGATAAGTAATTGCCACAAGCCCTAAGGCTATTCAAAAATCAGATACTGTAGCTACTAATTGCCCTTCAAAGAGCTGAGCTCCTGCAGTTTGCAAGATAACTGCTAATTACCCTGCAAGCAGCTGAGCTCTTTACTTGTAAATAAAAATATTTATTTCTAGATCACTTTTTTTAAGTCTCGTAAAGCTAGGTGGGTCCCGATAGAGTGTCATTTTAAAAAGTGGGTCCCAGTTCTAAAAAGTTTGAGAACCACTGCCCTAGTCACTTCTTGGGAAGGAGGGGATTCCTCTCTGAGAGTGACTCACCTTGTCTGAAGGTTGGCAGGGCTTGATTGAGCTCCTGGCTTTCCTGGAGGCCTAATTCTTTATGAGGACAGCATCCCTTTAGAACATCCTTACCCAACCTTAGCCAGGTAGGGATGGGAGCCAGGGATTTCACCTTTCCACTGACACAGAAGGCAGCTTTGGTGCTATTAAAGAAAAGGCACCAAAGTGATCATCATTGTGGCCAGAAGAGCCTTTCTCTCAAGCACAGGAGTAGACAAAGCCATGCAAGACTCTTCTCTCTAATTCCAGGGGCAAAGGTGGCAGTGCAGGTTTCAGAGTGGTGCCATGGATGCAAAAGGGGGCAGTGGGGCTACAGCAATGTTGCCTTAAAACTGTATCAGACCACACTCATCTCACTTCATCTTGTCCCAAAGTCGATTCTGATTGGCCCAAGCCATTCCTCCACGTCCCGCCCCCACAACACTGAACGTGGCCTCTCATTGGCCGAAGATCGTTCTGATGCATTCCAAGTTGAATAAATCGAGCTTTGGCCAATGAGAGGCCGTATTTGGCGTTGGGGGGAGGGACGTGGAGCAATGCCTCGGGCCAATCAGAATCTACTCCGGGATGCGACCAAGCAAGACGCCTGCTGTGTGAGGCTGGCTTAAACCTTCAGCTGGCAAGCTTGAAGATGCTGGGAGTGCCTCCCTACTCCAGCACTTTCTGCTCATTTCCCCAGTCTGACTCCAAAACTGAAACTGACTCAGCATCGCTGGAAGCCTGTCTCCAGGTGCCCCTATCATTCAAGTGAGGCAGGTGATGCCTGGGGGGAGGGCCTTCTTGGTGGTCGCACCCCAGTTGTGGACTTCTGTCCCCAGGAAGGCTTGCCTGGTATCTATGCTCCCCTTTCAGCACCACATAAAGACTGTTTATTGGTCTTTTAAATATGTTTTGCAAGTTGCCCTGGAAATAGGCTTGCCATCCATCCTGGAAAATCTGGGATGGTCCCGGAATCCAGGCTCAGGTCCCGGAACCGTCCCAGGCTTTCCGGGCCCGGTGAAGCCCTCTCGCCCTCGCCACTGCTGCCGCTTGTAATTTTAAAACTTACCTTTTTTTTCTGTCGGCGGCCATCTTGGATCTTGTGAAATCTTGCGAGATTCAAGATAAAGGCGCCCAAATCTTGTGAGGGCACGAGATTTGGGCGCCTCCATCTTGGATCTCGCGAGATTTCACGAGATCCAAGATGGCTGCCGACAGAAAAAAAGGTAAGTTTTAAAATTACAAGCAGCGGAGGAGGAGGCTGCAGCCGGCCAGGATGCAGCCGGCCAGGCTCCGAAGAGGCAAAGATAGCGGTGGCAACAGGCAAATGGTGGCATGGGGCAAAAGCGGTGGCGACGGGAAAATGGCGGCAAATGGTGGCACGATGGGCACAATGGCAGCGGCGGCACGACAGGCACAATGGCAGCGTGATGGTGGCAGCGGCACAATGGCGGTGGGACAGGCAAGTCAATTTAATTAATTAATTCTTGGCTAAAAAAACCAAATCATTAAAAAATTTGGCCACCCCCGCAAGAATTTTTTAAACATTTATTTATTTATTATTTAATTAGTTGTGGGAGGGGTTCCTGGTTTAGGATCAGGAAAATCTGATAAGCCTACCTGGAAACACTATTGAAGGGTGGCATAAAAATCTCATAGGAAATAAAATTTGCAGATGAAAAGCAAATGGTGTGTGTGTGTGTGTGTGTGTGTGTGTGTGTGTGTATTTATAGTGTGTGTGTGTGTGTGTGTGTGTGTGTGTGTGTGTGTATTTATAACATATATATATTTCCTGTTATTGCTCTGATCTTGGGTTTAAACATACTTGATTTGTCTTTTCAAAGTAATACATTCCACTTCCTGAATTTTTAGTATAACTTTCTCTCACCCAGGTTCACCAGTTCAGGGTAGATGCACAAGATAATATTCCTAACATCTGCTTTTTATGTTAGATTTTGATCACAGGTTGACTGCATCTTCTGCGTGTGGTTTGAAGGGCACTGTTGTAATCTAGAAACTTCAGAAAAAAGTGCATCTGGGGTCCCCAGAGGGACATATTTTATGACGACACAGGAATGCTCTTCAACTGCTACAAAAAAGCTGTTGCAGGCCCATGGTGACATGTTGCTGTACCATAAGAAAGCCACACACAGGGCATCTAATGCACAGTTTTGTATCTAATTTCTCAAATACTTGACCCATGGTGGCCGGGCCCCTCTGCCAGCAGTCAGTACATCTCAGAGGAGATTACTGTGAGACTAGCATGCACTGTTCAGTTAGCAATTCTGACATTATGACCCGCATGAGTGCAATAATTGTTTCTGCATCTTCCTTCTCTTTTTTTTTCTTAAGGCAGAAGACAAATCCCACTTTTAAAAGGGATCATCTACAAAGTAAAGCATACAAGCTATTTACCACATGACAGTGAACTGAATGGAAAAATAGTTTGATAAATTAAACACAATGCTGTTGAAATATTGCTTTAGGACACTTGATAGCTTCCTCAGATGAGCGATTAATCATCTTTACTTGTTTCCCGTGGTGAGGCTTCAACAGATGCCAGAGATACAATGCAACTGCTTGGGAGTTTGCATAGTGTGCTTCCCAGGACTTTGATGATGATTAAAGGCCAAATTAGATCTTACACTCTACTAACGTCTGGAGTTTTTCTCTTGAAAAGCAGCCTTGGAGATAGTAATGGGGAGTAGGGACAGATGTCAAGCAAGGAAAGGGTTAAGAGCTCCTCCTTATGCTTTTCTTCCACTCCTCCAGCACCGCAGAATGGTGGAGCACCGTGATGGAGAAGTGAGTCCCCGCCAGGCGACGGAGGGGCGTGGGGAGGGCTTTCTCTGTTGCATGCATTGCCAATACACCACCATTGCATGGGTGCCACCAAGACCATGCCAACAGATCTGCTCCTGAAATATAAGTAATGGAGTCTTTACTTGGATTATGTATAAAGATGGGTGCCGCCAGAGTCTGTCCGCAGTAAGCTTTAAGATTTTTGTTTAAGCCATAGTGATTATTGGCCGATTACCTCCATCATTGTGCCTATTATGAAACAAGTCATCTTCACTTTATTAGAAAAATGTTCTGCTCTGGTTTAATCCCTTGTGCCAAAAAACAAAATGAAAAGGAGGCAAAAAGTGGAATATAAAGCATTTGAGTAACCAAATCACATTATAGTGTAATGTTAGAAGGGGGGGAGGGATGAACTCTCCTTGCTTAATCCTTTGAATACAACATTGTACAGTATATATCAATTTCCAGGCAACTTTTTCAGCTGCTAGCCTGGAAGATATCCATATTTTACAAGTTAAGAAAGCAAATACTGCAATTAGCAGCCCACCATTTAAGCATATAGCTTTGAGCCCCAAACGCAATGACTAAGCCCCCCAAAAAGAATCACGATTCGGCATGAGTAACTGATAGCCAGATGACTCATTTCCATTCAGCAGGCTTGTGAAATGCTGAAGAACAGTGTAGGAAAAGGATCTGCTTCAGAAGTTTAATACTTACAAAGTCTCTCTCTCTCTCTCTCTCTCTCTCTCTCTCTCTCTCTCTCTCTCTCTCTCTCTCTTCCCCCACCCAACAGCCTAATGCACATTCACTAATGCTGTACATTTTCTAAAGATCAGTCAAATTAAAACTGATCACTGAGATCTTTGTAAGTGTGCCTACTAAAGCAGCACCATCCAGCTAAACGATTCTGTAATTCATTTTCTATGCCATTAGCACTGTGTTGCAGAGTTTATTTTAGGGCACTACCTACGCCACTAGCAGCAGTACTTAGGCTTTCATAACATGACTCAGAGCTTAAAAGATCTGCTTCTAAACAACATAGACTAGAAATAATAAGTGTAAGCAGAGATGGGGGATACTCAGGCTTCTTCATTCAAGTAATTTGTCCTGCATTTTTGAGAAGACGATGGTGTGGATCCATGATACCCAATACTAGCAGCAAAAATAAGGTGCCTGCAGATGTAGTAGCCTCAGTTTTCTCAGTGGGGTGAACTCAGCTTTCTCCCACATTCAGAATGCCAATGGCAAATATACTAAGCAGTGAAACAAGCACCTGTTCAGTCATTATTTAACCTTCCCCATGCCTCAGGAGAGCTGTTCACTTTTATTCAGTTTAGCATGCATTTTAATTCCAAAAATTGTTCCTTGTACCATTTCCCCCCACCCCCCCATAAAAACTCTTATGCAATCAGTATTTTTTAAGCCAAAAAGCTGTTCTGGAGAGGAAGTATTAGGGGGAAGTGGCCTCATGATGTCATGGAAAGCCTCATGATATCACAGGAAGCCAGCCAATCAGCATGGTTTATGGTCACCTTTGGCTGCAAACAGGAACAGGTTGATCTTGAACAAAATATGGTTGTAGCATTTGTGCCTCACATTCCTTTGGTTGCCAGGTTAATAGTCACTGTGAGTTTGAGCCCTACTATATCATCCAAATTCGCTGAGGGCACATGTACACCATGGCCTTAAACTAATTTAACCGTCATTCCCTCTTCCCAGGGAACTATAGGCATTGTGGTTTGGGGAAGAGGGGGAGATCTCTAAGAGAGAATTGTCAGCAGTATGAGATGACATACTACAATTCCTAAGATTCTTAGGGGGGAGCCTATCGGCGCAATCCTCCGTAAGTCTAGGGTGGCAGAACGAGCATTCTGCTGCCCTAAGCAGTCGCAAACGTGCCATTGCACAGCCAGCCCGACTTCCGCCAGCTCCCCTGCGGCCACCGGAACACCTAAGTATGGATCCGGCAGACGGGTGTGGGCGAGGTTCGACAGGGGAGGGAGTGCATTGGCCCAGCTGTCCCGGGCAGAGACAGGGGAATGGCTCCCACCATATCCCTGCCCCTGCCCCACAGCTGAGCCATTACATGGCCACCCCGACTTCCGCCAGCAAAATTGCTGGCGGAAATCCAAGGGGGCCAATTGGCCCCAGCGCCCTTTACTCTCGGGGAAGGAGACGAGTGTCCCCTTCCCCGAGGAGACTTTCTGCTGGGCCGGAGCCTGCCCACAGTGGAGCACGGGATCCGGCAGGCGGCCTGGGCCACCTGGCGGATACTTAAGCAGGATTGCACTGCCCGACAGTTAAAGTGATACAAATCCAATATAAGTGCTATACTGTATATACAGGTTTGTCTTGTGCCTCTCCCTTTACATCTTAGGTAATATTTCAATCATGATGTGAAGATTAATTGTTTCTTTCAGTCACCATTTAGGATCCAAGGAATTACATTCCTCTATAAAGTTCATTGCAAGAAATGTGGCATTAAGAAATATTTTGTTTTCGTTTGAGAAGCCAAAATGATCAAATGCTAAACGAAATTGTACTGAGAAAAGGGCTGATGGCCTGATTTTATCATAGTTTTGGATTCATAAAGCCACTCTGCAGTACAGACTCAAGAATAGAATCAGAAATGCCTCACTTACAAAAATATACCCATTGGCTCCAAAATAGAGAGTGGGAGCACAACACAAATAAAAACTGTCACAACAGCATATGGCCTAGTTTGGCAAAGACAGTTTTATTCTGGCTGAATATTAGCAAGGAAAACCCTTTCCTACAGATATTTTGCATAACTGCACCCAACACATTAGGGGAGCACTGAAGAGGGTGTCTCCTCTGTGCACTGGCAGTCACAAAAAGACTGAAGCACAGGTGTCCACTTCTACATACGACCCAGGAACGTACCCTACCCCGCATGTCTCACTGCATGGCCATCTCTTGAGACTAATGTTGAGAGGGGACAACCCTGAAAGGTTCTGTAATGTTCTAAATATACAGTACGTTCTAGCAAGTGTACTTCTTGTAGCTCTTTGGATCCTGGTCATAGTTAGTGAATCAATATAATAAATATGGGTTTGGATGCAAAGAACAGTAAATGGCTTTGTGGTATTCCAGGAATTCTTGTGCAAGCATTAGTGGAAGACTTCTCACAGTCCAGAGTCACAGTCTACCAGGAGTTGTGCCACAGTATGAGAAACATGTTGAATAAGGACACTAGTGGATCACAGAACAATTTTGAAAAGAACTTGTGCAAAGTCTTGTCCAACAGCTTGCACTAGCAGAGGAACACTTGTGGATTTGAGGTCATTTTTATCTTCTGCTAAGTCAAAAACACCCCTCTGGGCAGTGGAAGAAGCTTCCCATTAACTTATTTAGAGCCAAGCCATTTTATGTGTTGTTCAGCCTGATCCTGCGTAAAGATACATGGCTGGCCTAAAGGGCCAGCCTCCGTATCCATCGCCCTTCCCAGACCGCGTCAGTGCGGCCTGGGAACACCTCGGGAGAAGGGAATGTTTGTCCCCTTCCCTCGGTAAAGGGCTGCTCAGGCCCAATGGGCCTCCTCGGATATACGTTGGCTCTGGAGCCGGTATACATCCGGGGCGGCAGGGTAAGCTGGTGTACATTCAGGCTGGGAACGGGCTCGGGATATTGGCAGAGTGCACTGCCGATATCCCCGCACCCCCCCCAGCCCGGCCAACGGCCGCCCTCCCTCACCACTCGCCCCTCCCTTCCCCTGTCCCTAACGGAGCAGGACCTACCTCCGTCAGTGGGTGCCGGGTCCAGGGGACAGTGGTGTAAGGGCTGCAGTTCTTACTCTCCAGGAGTTGAAAATGAGATTTACGGCACATTTACACCTGGCGCCGGCAGAGCACACGCTCCCCGGCAAATACTTGCACAGGATTGCGCAGAAAATGACAGCGTTATCTGTTTATTCTGCATTTAAGCTTCCAGTGAGACTCTGGTCATACCAGCTAGAGTAGAGTCTGAATCTACTCTAAGCATCAAGAAAATGAACCACAGATAATCATTCCTTGGGGGGGGGGGGGAGAACAGCTGTCGTAAATAAAAAGAATGGCTTAGGAGGCAAACATAAAGGATGAAAGGTAAGAGAAACCGTGAACAATTTACACCAATCTGCTAGCAAGGTCAATGTCATAAAGCAAAAAATAATGATAAACAGAGAGTGTTATGACCATATAAAAGTAGCATTGTCTGCTTCCAGAGTAAAAAAAAAAACACTTTGTTTCCCTGTTTTGAACGAAGACCCAATGATAACACTGTGGCCTCTTGTTTAAAACATGAGAAGTGACGCTCGTAGTACACAATGAAAGACAATCAGTCTTTCGCTGTGCTTAAATATTCTGGATCCAGAACAAAATGTCCTAATCTCAAAACAAATCAGCCTCATTTCTATAAACACTGGCTGGTTGTAACAGGTGGGATTTCTCTTCAGTTCTATGAATACCCACTTATTGAAAAGCAAGGAAGCAGCATTTGCTGGTTTGTAGGGACAAGCAATCAAAGAAGCAACAGATATGATCCTCAAAAGATGTGATTTTGCTAGGGTAACTTGCAAGGGAGCTTATCTTTTAATGGTATTCTTTTGTCTTGTTTGCCAGGTGAGAGAAGAATGCCTGTCATGGTTTTCAAATTTGCATGCCTTCCCCCACCACATGTAGAGCCATCAGTGCGAATCAGATCTTGCTCATGCAACATATCCTCTCCTCCTGTGTGGCAGACACATACATCAGATGAGGAGCTTCCTCACGCAGGCATTTATATGCCTAGACCCCAATTTATCGTACACGTGGCAGGGGAGGGTACAGTATGCAAGGTTGAGGGCTGTTCGCACACCTCACTGTGTAAAGATAAGAAAGACTACACATGGGGCCAAGAAGTGAAATGAACCAAACATATTCATGCATGGGCTGCCTAATTCTATATAGACCATGACTCCTGGTATGTTTTTCTAGGACCTATTTTAGATTTCAGTGGAAGTTAGTACCAGACTTTGAAACTTTTCCACCTGCCTTCCTTGTTCACTAGGAAGGGGAAAAGCAGTGTGGTGTCATTTTGCCTTCCCCCTTCTACAGTTTATCTGTGACAAAAGTTAAACTGAGAAGGCTGTTATTTCTTTGATGCCTTTAAAAAAAATGGTGTTGGCATCTCATTCCACTCAGGTGATGTACCAAGACAGGATGAGGACTATGTTGGAGGAAACCTGAGCAATCCTATCATATTTGGTGGGCATGCCCTAAAACCCAGAGATTTTGCATTAAGATTAGAGATTATATTAGAGCCATTCTAGGACTTGCACATTACGAACTAAGTGATCCTAACTAAACTCTCCCGCGTCGATGTAGCGCCGCAGTGGCGCTGGCTACACTGCATCCTGCAGGGGAGTTTAGTAGGTGGGAGGCCTCCTCTAGGTAAGGGGAAATTTGTCCCCTTGCCCTGGGGTAAGCCCCAGCCTGTGCAACAGGTCAACTCGGACCTGTGCCAGTGATATCACTGGCACAAGTCCACATTGATCCATGTCAGTGGGGCATGTCACGCTCAGGAAGGGGGGGATAGGCTATGGCGCACGCCGGCGCCACTGATCCCACCCCCTTGGACCCAATCAGCCCTCTCCCCATCCTTACCCTGCCCCTATGCTGCTTACCTGCTCTAGCGGGCATAGCTCTGTCCACCAGTGCCAGCAGGAAGGCTCTGGTCTTCCCACTGGTGCTCCTGGAGGGTGCACTGTCGCAAAGTGCTTTATGGCACTTTTGTGACAGCTTGCAGCATTGGAGCGCACACTCTGCCGGCACTAGTATTGGTTAGGATTGGGCCAAAAATGACTTTGCAAAAAACAAAGATATGGTAGGAAAACCTTCCACTTCCACAGACTATTTCTGGAGTGAACCGTTTCCCCTTTTTGTTCTTCATCAAAGGCAAATCCCATTAAAAAAAAAAAGCCTTCAAAACTTGCATTTATGTCTATTGGTTGAGAAACTAATCCTTATGCTTTATAACGTATGACACCGATTCTGGCTTAAACTTGTATGCTCAGTTGCCCTAAGCTTTAGAATCACTCCTCCTGTCCCACACTATGCTTTCCTGCTTATCAGAACACAGTTTGTAACTGTATGCTGTCTTCTCTGGTTAACAGATGTTTTGTATTGTCACTTCTTTTTATTTAGTTGAGTTCTTTCGTATTTTGGTATAACCGAAAAAAGAATAAACACGAGTTACCGAACAAATGTTACCGAACCATTGGGGAACAGTGACCATGCTGTGATCTGTTTCGCCATGCATGTCGGAGGGAGAGTGCCGAGCAAATCTGACACGAAAACCCTTGACTTCCGAAGGGCAGACTTCCCCAAAATGAGGAGACTAGTTAAAGAAAAGCTGAAAGGGAAGGTAAAAAGAGTCCAATCGCTCCAGAGTGCATGGAGGCTGTTTAAAACAACAGTAATAGAGGCCCAGCGGGAGTGTATCCCACAAAGGAGGAAGGGCTCGACTAAGTCCAGGAGGGTGCCGACATGGCTAACAAACACAGTTAAGGAGGCTATAAAAGGCAAGGAAGCTTCCTTCTGTAAATGGAAGTCTTGCCCTAATGAGGAAAATAAACAGGAGCACAAACTGTGGCAAAAGAAATGTAAAAAGATGATATGGGAGGCCAAGCAAGACTTTGAGGAACGTATGGCAGGCAACATAAAAGGGAACAACAAAAGCTTCTTCAAATATGTTAGAAGCAGGAAACCTGCCAGGGAAACGGTTGGTCCGCTGGATGGTGAGGGAGAGAAAGGGGTGATAAAAGGGGACTTGGAGACTGCAGAGAAATTAAATGAGTTCTTTGCATCTGTCTTCACGGCAGAAGACCTCGGGCAAATACCGCTGCCGGAACGGTCTCCCCTGACTAAAGAATTAAGTCAAGTAGAGGTTAAAAGAGAAGACGTCTCAGATTTAATTGACAAAATAAAGATCAATAAATCACCAGGTCCGGATGGCATCCACCCAAGAGTTCTGAAGGAACTCAAGAATGAAGTTGCTGACCTCTTGACCCAAATATGCAACTTGTCCCTTAAAATGGCCACTGTGCCAGAGGATTGGAGGATAGCTAATGTCACGCCAATCTTTAAAAAAGGAAGGAGGGGGGACCCGGGAAACTACAGGCCGGTCAGCCCAACATCTGTTCCAGGGAAGATGGTGGAAAGTCTCATTAAGGATAGAATCTTAAAATACATAGAAGAACAAGCTCTGCTGAGGGAGAGTCAGCATGGCTTCTGCAAGGGGAAGTCTTGCCTCACAAACCTGTTAGAATTTTTTGAAAAGGTCAACAGGCATGTGGATGCGAGCGAACCCGTGGATATTATATATCTTGATTTTCAGAAGGCGTTTGACACAGTCCCTCATGAAAGGCTCCTGAGAAGTCAGGGAATAAGAGGGCAGGTCCTCTTGTGGATTAGGAACTGGTTGAAGACCAGGAAACAGCGAGTGGGAGTCAATGGGCAATTTTCACAATGGCGAGAGGTGAAATGCGGTGTGCCCCAAGGATCGGTCTTGGGACCGGTGCTTTTCAACTTATTCATAAATGACCTGGAGTCAGGGATAGGCAGTGAGGTGGCCAAGTTTGCAGATGACACTAAACCTTTCCGGGTGGTGAAGACCAGCAGGGATTGTGAAGAGCTCCAGAAGGATCTCTCCAAACTGGGAGAATGGGCAGCAAAATGGCAGATGGGCTTCAATGTAAGTAAGTGCAAAGTGATGCACATTGGGGCAAGAAACCAAAATTTCACATATACGCTAATGGGTTCTGAGTTGTCTGTGACGGATCAAGAGAGAGATCTTGGGGTGCTGGTGGACAGGTCGATGAAAGTGTCGACCCAGTGTGCGGCGGCTGTGAAGAAGGCCAATTCCATGCTCGGGATCATTAAAAAAGGGATTGAGAATAAAACGGCCAATATCATTATGTCTTTGTACAAATCGATGGTAAGGCCCACATCTGGAGTATTGTGTCCAGTTCTGGTCACCACACCTCAAAAAGGATATAGTTGAATTGGAAAAGGTGCAGAAAAGAGCGACCAGAATGATTCGTGGGCTGGAGCACCTCCCTTATGAGGAAAGGCTACAGTGTCTGGGGCTTTTCAGCCTAGAAAAAAGGCGCCTGAGGGGGGACATGATTGAGACGTATAAAATTATGCATGGGATGGAGAGAGTGGATAGAGGGAAATTCTTCTCCCTCTCGCACAACACCAGAACCAGGGGACATGCACTAAAATTGAGTGGAGGGAGAGTTAGAACAGACAAAAGAAAATATTTCTTTACCCAGCGTGTAATTCATCTGTGGAACTCCTTGCCACAGGATGTGGTGATGGCACCTGGCCTAGATGCCTTTAAAAGGGGTTTGGACGGATTCATGGAGGAAAAGACCATCACAGGTTACAAGCCATAAGCAACCTCCTGGTTTTAGAAGTGGGTTTTCTCTGTGCCAGGTGCAAGGGAGTGTCAACGGGAAACAGGTTATCTTGTGCTCCCTGAGGCATCTGGTGGGGCCACTGTGTGATACAGGAAGCTGGACTAGATGGGCTTTTGGCCTGATCCAGCAGGGCTCTTCTTATGTTCTTATTATGAGTTTTGGGTTGTTGTTTTTAATAGTGTTATGCTAGGTATTTCTCAGTTCTCCAACAAGGAAGTCAATTTTAGAAATGTATATTGTCAAAAGACTAATTGCACGTTTGCACTATTACTATTATTTTTAACTCCCATGTGAATGCCATCCAGCCCCACTGTCTGATTGTTTTTTAACTGTATTCATTCTGAAACTTCACCCTTTATCACTTCTATTTGATATACTTCTTCAGGAACATACATGCCGTCCAGTGTACTCCCTCCCACACCAAGGGATTTCGGTGTGGGTATTTGTGGTTGTGAAGAATTCATTTAGCTTCTCTGCTGTTGCTCTGTCTGTGTTCTTTGAGCATCAGCAATATTACAGTCGCCACAGGGATTCCATTGAAAATATGGCTTCTTCTCTCTGGCAAGCAATCGCTGTTGCAGCAGTCATGTGGTACCCACCATACGAGTCTTTTCCAGTACACTGAGTCTTCATGGCCATGTTTCATGTCCCATAGCAACAACAGAGTTTGTATATGACATGAAGACCCACAATGTGATGGGGGAAAGTCTGTAGTGTTTGGTTTGCGCACTGGCAATTTCTCTCACACAACTCAATCAGCTGGTATGAACCCTGAACCTTAAAGATGTGCATTTACATCCAGCCTGCCTCAGAAACCAGCAGCAGCCGGAACACCTGGGCTGGGGTGAGGACTGTTGCGATCTCATCCCTGCAGCCCTTGTTACCACTTGGAGCCATTGGAGAGAAGACGAGATGGCAGCCAGGAGCTGGCCCTGCACCCCTGCACAGAGAAGGCCTATATGCCCTGAAACTATCATCAGCTGCCAGGTTCTAACAGGTAAACATTACCATCAGGCCTGCTCCAAACCTGATTGTTTGAGATTTTCATTGTATGTAAACCACTTTGAGCTGCCTTTAACTGAAAGGCGGTATACCAATAAATCAATATGGAACGCAAACTTTCATGGCCAGCTATAACTTTCCAAGAGATAGAGTATATGAGTAAAGAAGCCATGTGGAAAAATATTTATAAAAGCCAGAAATTTACGAATAAAAACAAGCTAAAAACATATGTAACGCAAGTTAAAAAAAGCAAACATTGTGCACACAAATTAAAAAACAAGTTAAAATCACGCAAAAACTGGAGTTTTAAAAACTGACGTTTCGTCCTCTCCTGAGGACTTTTTCTAGGTAATAAACAGCGTGGCTGCAAAAGATGAAACGTTGGTTTTTAAAACTCCAGTTTTTGCGTGATTTTAACTTGTTTTTTAATTTATGCGCACAATGTTTTTTTTTTAACTTGCGCTACATATATTTTTAGCTTGTTTTTATTCGTAAATTTCTGACTTTTATAAATATTTTTCCACATGGCTTCTTTACCCATATACCCTATCTCTTGGAAAATCAATATGGTTTAAAAATTATCATCATAAGAACATAAGAACATAAGAGGAGCCCTGCTGGATCAGGCCAAAAGCCCATCTAGTCCAGCTTCCTGAGGAGGACGTGCAGTTCCATTAACCATATACAGGCCAATGCACTACTTCCTAGAAATGTCATAACAGAATCTATTTTGGCAAGATACGGGCCGTGGAAGATATGGTGGTGGGGGTCAGACAAGCCGTTCCAGGAGAAGGAGAGTCCATCATAGACAGATTGTCTCTCCTTCTGGTCCTTCCCCCAACTCTTTGATAAGTGGTACTCTTGGCAGTGGTTCCCTGAATCTGAAGCTTTAAAGAAGCCTTCTGAGCCCTTGCCTTTTAACATCCTCCTGGTACAGGTGGGGTGCTGCTGTTTTTATGTACTTGTTTTAATGTAATCTTTTAAAACTATTTTTAGATACTGTTTTTATTAATTGTCGTTAATTTGTTTTTAATGTTTTAAAATGTAACTATTTTTTATTTTTATATTGTACTGCACTATATTTTCTTTTTGTTGTAAGCCGCCTTGGGTCCCTTTGGGGAGAAAGGCGGGGTAAAAATACCGTAAATAAATAAATAAATAAATAAATATTTTCTGATCCAGGAACGCAAGTTGAATGGTTCACAGCAGCCACACAGGCAGTAGCGCTCTGAACACTGTATCAAGCCCGTTGCCACCTCAGATGTCTTGTTCGCTAGGGGAGCAGTGGGATGGGATATGCAGCTTTTATATAAATAATGATCCATTTGCCTCTGCATAAAAAAGAGAAGATAATCTTTGATTATCATTTATGCTAAGTGTCACCCAAAATGGGTGTTTTCCTACTAGTTTTTCTCAGCAGTGTTGAATGGAGATGCCACAGAATGAGACAACAGACTTTTGGAGTGTAGCGGAGAGATAGCGAGATGATTGACTTCTATTGCCTTAGGTCTATAGAGTTAAAAGCTTTCAACCTATCAGACAGGAGCTACCTTGTTTTCTAGCCAAATATGTTTTATGTAGACTGAACAACCGTTGACTTTTCCCATTAGGCCAGACCACCTCTGCAGGTGCTTCCTAAAAAGCACTAGTCAATTACTCCTCTTCCTGCTCATGATGACTCAGTTCTAAAGTTCCTTTGTCTAATTTGAAATGTAACCAAAATGTGTTTAGATTGGCACAGAACCACCTTACCCAGGAGGCCAGTGGAATTAAGGGATTTCTCCTCTAAATGGAGGGTGTGGTTTCTCTTTGAAGGAATCTAGCATGCCTGTGTTTTCACACAGACAGGATTGTTTTGCTATATACGTTTTGAATAACTCTGCCTGCCTAAAATGGATTAATACTCTTTGGACTATTGCATTGTTCTTTCAGGAGCTCTCAACATCTAAGCTAGGTCAGTGCAGTTGTTAGCATGATATTTTAGTGTTCATTAGCTCATAGTATAACATTTTACATTATAGTTTCCCTAAATAATTATTTTTGCTTTGATTGAACATGTACCTATTTTGTTTTGGGGATTCGGAAGTGCTGGTGTAAACAGCCCCCCATAAATCTGGTTGACTTCTATACCTGCTCCTGGTGTGAAAATATATATAAAAAAACCTTGTTTATATTTTCACACTAGGAGCTGATATAGGAGCCAATCAGATTTATGCGGGCTGCTTACACCAGCACTTCCGAATCCCCAAAACAAAATAGCATAGACATGTCAGTCCCAAGTACTTGTTGGTGTCAGCCAGGTGTCCTTAACTCACTGGACCTATATAGATTGTAAGGTGGTACCAGCTTCTCTGTCTTAGATGCCAGGGTGAACGCTTGTTCTTTTGTTTTAAAACTCATCACAGGCCCAGATGAGAGCAAGCAAAGTCCTGATTCCCTGTGATTGGTTGCCACTATCCCTTACTTTCCTTTTACAGGGAATCCAGGCAACATCATTGATTAACATTAAAATTTTAATGTTTTCTATGTTATCTTCCCATATTTTTTTCAGGCTTGATTTCTGGCCTTTTTTTTTTCAATATAACACAATTGAAGCATGAGCATGTCCAGTATGGACAGACAAGATGCTATGAGCTGTTTAAGGACTATTGTGTCTTTAGTGAAAAATGAAAAACATTCCTATTTGGAGTCTCTGACCCTTTTATTGCTTCCAGTTCAATGCAGCTGGATAGTGATGGGTAGCCACTTACGATAATTAGCCAGCTTGGCAGGCCTTAATTAGGGGTTTATTTTAATTATTTTTATCTTTTACTTTGTAGAAAAATAGAGTTGTTTTTTTCTTTAAAAGAAAGATAAAATGATAAAAAAGAAATCAGATTCAATTCACTCCCTGGTGGGAGTAGAAGCTGACTAATTCAGAGACAATTAATCATTACTTCACTCCACCACACTGAATGCAAAACAGTCAATGGGGCAGAAGTTGGAAAGAAGTTATTAATGAACATTGCAGGGGTGCTTCACTTGTGTGTGTAGCATCTTGGCTAAAGGAAAAAAAGCACCACTGATAAGATAGCATCTTCAATGCTGGGTGGAACGTGGACGCACTGTTTCAATCCCACTTCCAGCTCATTGTGGAAAAGCAATGCCTTAGAAGTGCTAAAGGAACTTACGGTACTGTGGAAGAAACCTGTGAGCACTGAGGGGGTGGTATGTGTGTTCTGTGATGTTCTGGTAACATCTAGTAAAAGGAATGTATGAAAAACGGTATCTTTGTCTGAGTATTTCCTCGATCCTACTCAAATTCATTGGTTGGCACATGAAGAAGGATGGGAAATGCTGAATGAGAGGGCACCATGTTATGAATTTTCTGGGCATCAAAGCAAAGAAGTGTAGGGGAGACCTGGTCCCTGGGAGACAGCAGCCATGTGTTCCCCATGTCACCTAGTTAGGCCCCAAGATCGGCGTAGGTTAGTTTCCTGCGAGATCAATGACAGAGCTGTGTGTATATAAGCAGACACAAAACCTGCTCTGTATCTGGCTGTCGCTAACTATGCCTTTCACAAACACAACATGCCTGGATTCAGTGATGACAAAGAAGAGAAACAGTTAATGAACAATCTTCCTCTTCCCCCTAAAAATAGCTATGGCAATAGATCTTGCACTTTCTTAACAAAACCTTCTGTTTGTTTTATTTAGACCTTGTCATCTAAATGCCAAAGAGAAGATAAACAGTGGTCAATGGATTACAAGCTGGGCTACCTAATAGTGCTCCAGGACTACACTTGACTTCATGCAGGCAGACTCGGGCACCTGTAATGAGCAAGTTGTAGAACTGTGACCAATACTGTAAGCAGTTCTGTATGGACAACTCTTGTGGCACCTATGCAGTGCTCTCTTGGGATTTTATACAGGTCATTTGGCAGGACTGGGAAGACAGATGGCATAAACAAAGACCCTGATTTTGTTAACTGACTGTGCAGGTGTGTTTGCAAAACTGCTTGCTCTATCCTGCTGTTGTTTTGCACACAATATCAATATTAGATATTTAGAGATAAAAAGGAAAATGGCATGAAATCAGGGACAAAACAAAATTTCAAATACTTTTGTGGTGCACAGGGTGGGCAGGCTGAATAAAACAAGGATGAAAGAATAAAATAAGCAGGCTTGGAAAATGGCTTGAGTATTGATAATGCCCAGGTGTGGAACTTAGTAAAAGTATAAGCAGGCCATTACAGGTAAACTTAAAAGCAAGATAATTCCCAAGTGCACCAGACAGCCCAATCCTAGCTGGGATTGGGCTGTTGTGCACAGCCATTTATGGCAACGGAACATAGTTCTGCCATTGTAAAATGGCTGCTGACGGAGAGCACAGCACTCCATCGACGGCTATTTTGGGAGTGCTGTCACAAGAGACAGCAGCGCTCTCTGGACATCAGTGGATCTCCCTGGACCCACCGGAGCAGGTAAGGCAGCAGTGGGGGCAGGGGGGGGAAAACTGGCCAGGGAGGGTGCAGGAGGGGATGGAGCGCACTGGATCCTATTCTCCCTTTTTGCAGCCTCCCCGCCTCCTTTCTCTCCTTGGACTTACGCCAGCTAAAGAGCTGGCACCAGGTCCAAGGAGACCCATTGTGGAGCAGGAGGCATACAGAGGAGTAAGGGGATCCCCTCCAAAGTCTCCTGATCTGTCCCCTCCCCTTGCTGGATACAGGACACGCTTTTTTGGCACAGCTGCACCAGTGGGGGGGGGTAGGATTGGGCCATCTCACTGTTCCCTGACTGTACTTACTCCAGTATAAGTTTGAGCAGTCCATTCCACCTTTCTGATTCCCAGGGAAGTGGGTAAGAACTTGACCACACACAGATGCTTTCCCTGAGGGAGCAAGCTGGAACAAGCATCCTTCAGCATAACCTTAAGAAACCTAGGTTCAGGTTCAGCTGAATTGTCCCATTCAGTTAGTTGCTTTACAACCACTTGGGCAACTCTACTTGTCCTCTGACCTGGTCAGGTGGGCTTGGATGCCCAATTGACTGACACCTGCCAATTCCAGTAGTTTTTTTTAAAGATCATAAGAATGAACTCTTTCCAGAATGAAAACAGATCTTCACCAAATCAGACCCATACAAACAAGCTTTCTTCTTTGCCCGTTGATCACCAAGATGTTAAAATGACTTCTAGTCCACAGCTATAAGGGAAAAGATCAGTGGTTAAACATGTCTGACTTTTGGAGCTAATTCAAACGGAAAAAAAAATCCAGGTCATTGGCCTTTTTAAATAGACCCCCGGCAATATTTACTCCTCCATAAATAGCACAGTCACATGGAATACAAATGGCAGCGAGTAAAGCTTGCAAAACAAAAGAACAATCTGCAGACCAAAACTCAAACTGTGGCTGGGTTTACTGGACAGGATTAAGTGAGATTGCTGAATGGGTGGTGATTGCGGTGTCAGGTCTGCGGGAAGGGAAGGCGAATCAACCTGTTGCTGGTACTTCATTTTCCAAGGAGCAGAATGGAAACAGGGGAGCTCTTTTTGTGGAGTTTCTGTGAGACAATCACAATTTCTGCAGCAGCAACCAGCACTGCTTTCTTTACAATAAGAAAGTACATGCAACTTAAACATTTAACTGTCCAATCCTGTGTACCCGGCCGGCCTAAAGGGCCGGCCGTGGTATCCTTTGGCTGTCCTGGGCTGCCCCGGGGCAGCCCAGAAGGACCGTGGGAGACCCTTCCCTGTGTGCAAGCCGACCAAGGCCCTATGGGCCTCCTCAAATATACAGCAGCTCTTTATTTATTATCCAGATCAAACTTTGTTCTGCCAAAATGTAGCCACCACCACAGCATTATCATTAGCTTGCTGTAAATCATCAACAGTACAAGACTCCGGCAATAATCGGCACACCATCAGATGCGTTGGATCTTGGATTTCTCCACTTTCACGTAATATATTGCCGTCAGCCAACAACCCCCACTTAAATAAATTCGTCTTATACTTTGGTACCCCCACCCTCATCCTATTCATTGTCCTCCAAACTGTATAAGGCAGAGTATTTCCTTCGGCCATTTCTTCCTTTGGTAAAACTGTTAAATCAGTGAGCTCATTCCTCCATTTGCTTATTTGGTTCTGTTCTTTGGACCCCCCTCTAGGGTATTAGTTCTCGCCATAAAGCTCTTTCTAGATTTAAGTTGGCGAATTGGAGGAGCGTATCTGCTTAACGGGTGACGAGAATCAGTCTCTTGCTTGGTTCTTTCGGCATCTGCTTCTACTTCCCTTCTAGTTTTAAGTGGAGCAATGGCTACAAGAGGATATAATTTATTAATGGACGTAGATTTAAGGCATCCGTCACTATACGCATTGCCTCATTCACAGCGATATCTACTTGCTTCGCATGTGCCGATGTGTTCCATACTGGTGCCACATATTCAGCAGTAGAGACACTCAAGGCCAGAGCTGATACTCTTAGTGTAGCTGGCTGGGCTCCCCATATGCGTAGTTTGTCAGTCGTCGGATTATGTTATTCCTAGCACATACTTTAGCCTTGGTATTCAGGAAATGAATATCCAGTGGCCGATATTCCCGCCCTCTCCCTGCCCGGTTCAGCCAATGGCGACCCTGCCTCATCGCCTGGTCCACCCTTGCACCAATTGGGGCAGGGCATACCTTCACTGGCGGGTACAGGAACGGTCCCCTGGCAGAGTGAGGGCTGCCGGCCTCTGCCCTGGCAGTCTTTACTTGCTGGGAGTTGCAAGTGTGCTTTACGGCGCACTTGCAACACTCTAGAGTGGTGGAGCCGCGCTCTAGAGTTACCCCGGATTGTGTCATAAGCCATTGTAAGAGCTCCGCCTATGAGTGGTTCAGAGCCAGCACTGTAAGTGCAAGACACATATACACTATGTATAGGTCCCATTGGTCTTGCCATTTAGCCCCACCCTTTTCATTTTTGGCTACGCTCTGTTTTTAGAGAAACAGAGACAGAGTTGTATAATATTTATTTTTCTTATTTTTATACCGCCCTTCCACCAAGGAGGGTGGTATACATGTTCCTTCCCTTCTTTTGTCCTCACAACAACCCTGTGAGGTAGGTGAGACTGAGAGACAGTCACTGACACCAAGGTCACCCAGGAAACTTCATGGCTGAGTGGAGATTTGAACCTGGATCTTCCAGGTTTAACTCCAGAACCACAGCAACATCCTGGCTCTCAAACAAGGGTAAGAGGAACAAGGGGAATATAACATATTATAAAATCTGCTCTGGAAACAACA
Organism: Plestiodon gilberti rubricaudatus; assembly: GCA_026170595.1. Taxonomy (NCBI): domain Eukaryota; kingdom Metazoa; phylum Chordata; class Lepidosauria; order Squamata; family Scincidae; genus Plestiodon; species Plestiodon gilberti. The sequence continues at coordinate 25,079,660 of JANXHW010000001.1, forward strand.
TTTGAATGATTAGGTCCTATTCCCATCACTTCTTTAAGTTTCTTTGGCAATGTTTTGGACTCCAAAGCTTGGCAATGTAGAAGTGTGGAGAGCAATGTAAAGCAGTGTGTGAACAACACATGTGGAGTTACTTCCTTGACCAGAGCAACAAATCCAGAGTTCTTGGCAACCATGGCATGAGCTCCATCCTTACAAATAGACCCAATCAAATCCCATGCTAACTCATGGCAATCACCCAATAAAAAAACTCCTCCTTGATGTGCATACTAATACGAGCAATTGGGTGTGGTTTGAAACATCAGTTGATTCATTGAGCTGCATGCCGATTTTTGCAGGACCATTTTTAATCTCATTGACAACTTGGGTTACTATGCCCTCACTCATGTCTTTAACTCTTTGGTATACAGTGTCGTTGGACAAGGGCACCTGACTAATCATGTCGCAGCACCCTCTCCTAGCACAATTGTAGCCATCACCAGTGCACAGGGCTTCACTAGGCTTTCTCTGATTGTGTGGAGCTTCTTTTCTTTGGCAATCATGTACGACACTTTGTAGGAGGATTCCAGAAGAGGTTTTCCAGAACGAGCAAACCCATAAGATTAGAGAGTTCCTTTCTGATCATAACAAATTCTTTTCAACTTGAAAGCATCAATCAAGGTTCCAACATGATTACTGTGCCAGGTTTCGAGATGTTCTCTCAGTTCTGATGGCTTCCATTTCCATTGCTCATTAGGTAAAGGTAAAGGTGACCCCTGACAGTCAAGTCCAGTAAAATATATTGCTTCATAGTGGAAATCTCCAGCACTTCCACCATAAGTACTGTAAGGTAAAGGTGACCCCTGACAATTAAGTCCAGTCGTGTCCGACTCTAGGGTGTGGTGCTCATCCCCATTTCAAAGCCGAAGAGCCAGCGTTGTCCGAAGACGCCACCATGGTCATGTGGCCGGCGTGACTCTCCTTGCCGCAGCGTGTAGCATGCAGCTGGAACACGGAGCGCTGTTTACTTTCCCGCAAGCGGTACCTATTTATCTACTCGCATTAACATGCTTTGGAACTGCTAGGTTGGCAGGAGCTGGCCAAGCAACTAGAGCTCACCCCATCGCGGATTCGAACTGCCGACCTTTCGATCGACAGCTCATGGTTCAGCGGTTTAACCCACTGCGCCACCAAACTGCAAATCATGCATTGGGGGTTTTCAGTTCCATCTTGTTCTGTCTCACAGGTGAAGCCAAAACCTACATAGTCATTATTCCACTTACATTTTATGACAGTCGACATTTTGCAGCAAATCTGTGAAAAAAATTAAAATGCAAAATGAAAATTTAAGGTTCAAATGAAAAATAATGTTTGCATGCAGTAACAGTATCTGAGAAATATTGTTTCAAAACAGACAGTCACTTGTAAAAAAATAAAGATATGAGTAAGGGCTGGACTGAGGGAGTAATCATCACTGACCATGCCAACATATCAACTGGCAATACTGGGAAGTGGGAAGACGTCTGTGTTGCATGATCTAATCTGTGATTGGTTAGCAGCCTCACCACCTCAGTCCGTATCGATAATGGTGATAGTTAATAATCTAATCTAGAGGTTCTCAGTCCCTCGGTGCTGGTGTACCACTGCCGCTTCCCGTAGTACCATTGGAAGTGACTGGCGATGATGTCATCACTATTCACTTCTGGGTTTCGGAGCTCAGATGCAGAGGTTTTCAATGCCATGGAGCTCAGAAAGCGCCGGTAAGAGACTCAGGGCGGGGCTTTTTCAGCACAGCATGCAAAACCTGTGTGCTTCACCTCCGCTTGCCGGCCGAGCCCCTTGTCGGCGCTTTCCGAGCTCCGCAGCATTGAAAATTGAGTTTTTTGGGGGAGTTTCAACCAATGGTGTACCACCAGAGGTACCCCAAAGTACCACTGGTGGTATGCATACCAACAGTTGAGAACCCAATCTAATCTAATTTTTTTTAAAAAAAATGTTCAGAGATCGAGTCCCATACCCCCATCATTTGGTTCCCATACCCCCAAGTGGTATGGATACCCCCGGTAAAGAATCCTTAATCTAGTAAATTACTTTGTGATACCTGAAAAACAGGCAATGACAGAAATTCAGTGCAGAAATTGCTTGGCCACTGGCTGTTGAAACCCTGATTTCCAACCTAAAATCTAGTAAAGATCAACAGAAATGTCAAGTTGCTCATTATATTCCTTTCTTCATACATATGCAAAATGACAGCTGTGGAATGCCCGACAATAAGCTCTTGACTGCAGTCTCTCATGGATTTAGTTGAAGCAAGCTGCACTATTTGATGCCATCCTTCAATCATAGGAGGCCTGACTTGCACATGATGCTGAGAAAACTGACCCAAGCAGCAATGTTCCATGCAGCCAAGATCTTGTTTAAATGGGACATCTTGCTTATACATGCAGCCAAGCGATAGCTCACTAGGAATACGTGGCCCATGTGGGGGTTGCTGCGATATGCTACTGGTGCCCAAACAGTTTAAGTCTGACATCAGCTTTCTGTTTGGAATGGCTCTTAATTTTTTGCTTGAAATGGGGTCCTGAAACAAAAGGCTACCTAGGCTGTGCTTCAGCAATTCACTTTTGTCTGACCAGCTCTCAAATATATGGCCAGTGACATTAACAGCGCAATCCTAACCGTGCCAACAGGGCGCACACTGCATTTTGCGTTGCAGAGGCTGTCATGGAGGCCTCTTCAAGGTGAGGGAACATTTGTTCCTTTACCTTGGGGCTGCATTGCAGCGTGCTGGAAAGTTGGTTAGGATTGCGCTGTAAATATTATAGGGTCGTGTTTTGTGCACATGCTGGATTTCAACATTGCAACCCATTGAAATAAAGGAGGGTCATTCATGTGGCCCATTCACTAGCAAAGGTTGCCCATCACTGCCTTAGAGCCAGACTCCTCCTCATCCTCCTAAGTCTAAGTGGCTTGGGAAAACTTCCCCAAACACTTAGATAAATAGGAATGCAGTTTCTAATCTAGAGAGTAACAATCATGTGAAAGTGCAGAAAGAATTCAGTGACTTTTCATTAGAGAACTTGTAAAAATAGGGGTTTGACACGTTCCACTACATTTGTGTTGTAACCATATCAGTTTGTGCACCAAACTCTCCCCTCACTCTGCATAGTATAAGATGCCTGCAACCATCAAATTTTCAAGGAAGAGACCATTTCTTAATTCCAACTAAGACCCTGCTAAGAAGCTGACAAGTCCTTATCTGACCGATATGATTTTCTTTTGTTCCCTCTGCATTCCCATTATGCCCCAAACAGCAAACCTGCACGTTACAAACCTGCTGGTTTTATGCAGCCCCAAATATGCAATGAAAAGCAAGAGAAACGAAAGGCAACACAGACTTGCCATGTTCAAGTAATATGTAAAATAAAAATGTGAGAATATGATTTGTTTCATTTCCTGTTCCTTGGGTTTGGGGATGACAGGAGTGTGTTACATCTGTATCCCACTCTTTCCTGTAAGATGCTAACTACAGCTCTGAGAGCTAGGCCAGTCTAAGGAATCCACCCAATGAACTTCATAGGTCTGAAAGGATATAAATGTGAGTTTCCCACAAGCAGGCCCCACACTCTAGCCACTGAGCCACATTGTCCACAATTTCAATTAACTGCATTTGACTGTGACCACTAGGACCTAGCTTTCAAAGCAGCAGATGAGCAAGTAAACCTATGTCTGGACTGGTCCATTTCAGACAGTGGCTGAGGCTGGCTGATTTGCATGCATGCATGCATTTAGACAGGCAAAAAAAATAATAATCCTGCATATAGAAAACAAGGGGAAGGACCACAGGTCAGTAGAAGAACATATGCTTTGCATACGGAAGGTCTCAGGTTCGATTTTTTATTATTATGAACATTTCTATCATGCCTTGCCCGCCATTGGCATATTTGCTGATAGTTTAGGCAGAGCGGGAAAGGATACTGTGGAAACCTTAAAGTTCAGATGTTAAGGTACCATAAACCTTTTCTTAATTTAACTTCTGTTCTGTATTATTGACACAACATCATGTGTTTTCCAGATACGGAATATTGATATGAACATATGGTGCAAACAGTTTGAATTGTCTGGAGCCTTGAAGGAAATGTAGAGTCAGGAATCAAAGGCAGACAGGCAATTTTTCCTGCTTATGTATGCGATATGTTTACTTTGATATTTGCTTGTGGGTTTTGGCACAAATATCTGAGCACTCCAGACAAAAAAAAAACACCCAACTACGGTGAACAACTTCACCTACCTGAAATGGAGGTATTCTGTCAAACCACCATTCTAGTGCAATTGTTATTTACTAGTGGACTGCAAGGCAAGGCCAGCTGAAAGAGAGATCAAACTCGTGAGCCAGTCCCTACCCAAATTTTTCTACCTCCTGATCTCCGTTCCAATCCCTCTGTCTCAAATCCTGTGATGCAAGGGAGACAACAGATGGTCGCTCAGATAAATTGTTCCCATGTTATTTAAGGTCTCACAATTATTGAGTGCAGAATAGCCGGTGCAATTTTCAGTGATTGAGGCCAAGGTCTTGCCAATACATTACTTAAATTTAAGCAACAGAACAATTAAAAGAAAAAGAAAAGATTATTGTGAAGTTACAATAGCAAAAAAGACTGAAATGTTATTCTATTTCTATGAGCTAAGATATCTTGAAACACTTGGGTCAAAGCCAGAAAAATAAATTTCCTTCAAGAATTATATTCGTATTAATTAACCTGAATTTCATGGTTCTTGAATCATACAGCACGCCAAGGTCTTGCAAATCTCTCTCTCTCTCTCTCTCTCTCTTTTTCTCTCATATTAAGAGTTTTGATTCTGCTACAGAGTTCCGTTGCCTCAAAAAGAGCAACATAATAGACGTTTGCTGTTAAATCCAACAAAAATTAACAGCCCAATTCTATCCTCCCCTGGCAAAGGCTAAGCAACCCATGTTGAATGCTATCCGGGGAAGTGACAGGCTGGAGGTTTACTCGGGGAAAGCGGGCATTTGTCAGCTTACCCTGGGTAAACCCCTAGCTGCCGCAATGGGGCTACTTGGTTCTCCGCCAGCTCCTTAGCTTGTGACCTGGGAGGAGGAATAGGATACGACGTCCAACATGGACACCGGTCCCTCCCCCCTCCCAAGCCTGATCCACTCACCCTTGCCCTCTCCCAGGTCCAGAGCTGCTTGGGGCAGCACCTGCTCCATGGCATAGGGTCTTCTGCTGCTTGGTGGGTGGTGCAGGCCTCACTACCAGTGGTGCCTACTTGTCTGGTGCTGCAAAGTGCCTTACAGTCCTATTCTTCCCACACCTTATGCCCTTACGGTACATTTGCATCACCCTAGGCTGGCGCAGCACTGCTGTGCCGGCATAGTCAGGGGATAGAACTGTGCCGTACGTTTTGAAAAGATGTTCAGTACAAGAAGCTGGTTCTGCCCTTGTGTTGATGGTATCAGTACCAAGGATCAATGAGAAAACACTGCATTCAGCTAAATCCCATCTCTCCCATTGCATCGCCAGTGAAGCACAACAGAGGATGACCCACTGTCAACGTCATAGCACTTCTGCATGAGGACAACTCATCCCCATGTTCTGCTGCCAGGCTCTGGGCCAGTCTGCTGTTCTGGCACGACTGCAGTCATTATAGCTCCTGCATGGTGCAGCACGCAGGGGCTTTCTGCCATGTACTACATCCTAACCACTTTCATGCAGACCTGCATCTCTACAGAGCAGTAAGGGAGTCTTACTGGCTTAAAGGCAAATGGGACAACACTGGATACTACTTTAGCTGCATGGCCCCCAAATCAACAGCAACGGCAAAAGCAAAAGTAGCTTCAAAGGACTGAGTCGTCTGCAAGCTGCTGTCCTTGGGTTCCTCTCTCCCTCCACCAAGCATACTGCAGGCCTGCATGGTTCTGGCCTTTCTCTTTCCTTGTGAACTGCTTGATCGGAGGATAAATGCAAGTGCTGCCGGGCAAATGACTTCTTTTTTTACTACATTTAGAGCCTAATCCGATCCTCCACAGGCACCGGCGCTGAGGTCTCAGCACTGGCGCCGGGTGTCACAAACGTTGGCCAGAAGACACAGAAGGCTGAACTTGATGAACTTTTGGTCTGCCCCAGAAGAGCTTGTCCTATGTTAAGTTCTTTTCAGATCAAGGTGCAGTTAGGAGCATCACAATATTAACAGGTCTGGTTCATCTGCTCAAAACCACAAAAAAAGTAAACCTGTGTTTCCTTCAGTGTAGGGCATGTCCTCAAGGACGCTTTCCTTAGTGAGAACACATTATCTCCTTCCCCTTGGGAGCACAGTGAAGGTCTGGAATGCAGTGGATCGAACAGGTTAGTTAAATCTAGATCTTTGGAATAGCCCCATTGATATTAGAGGAGTAAATGGGCTGATGATGATAAGAAATAATAGTGTTGGAAGAAGGCAATGGCCTGAAGTAACAATGGCTGTTGTCATCACTGATATTTATTCAGGTTTTGCATTTCTTGTATCTGCAGTTAAAACCAAAACCTACTTTGGCTATAACATTCACTAGGCTTTAGCCAAGATTGGCTTTAGCCAAGGTGCCTTTAAAAGGGGTTTGGACAGATTCATGGAGGAAAAGACCATCACAGGTTACAAGCCATAAGCAACCTCCTGGTTTTAGAAGTAGGTTTTCTCTGTGCCAGGTGCAGGGGAGTGGCAGCAGGAAACAAGTTATTTTGTTGGCTGTGTGTTCCCTGAGGCATCTGGTGGGGCCACTGTGTGGACTAGATGGGCCTTTGGCCTGATCCAGCAGGGCCCTTTTTATGTTCTTAAGATACAGCTGTTAACATCCCTACAACCGCGTATGTGCTGTTCTTTGAGCATTTAGGAAAAGCACTATATAAATGTATTGTTGTTGTTGTTCAGTCGTTAAGTCGTGTCCGACCCTTCGTGATCCCATGAACCATATCCCGCCAGGCCTTCCTGTCCTCCACTATCTTCCTGAGTTCGCTCATTTTCATGTTCGTTGCATCGGTGATGCTGTCTAACCATCTCATCCTTTGCCTTCCCCTTCTCCTTTTGCCTTCAATCTTTCCCAGCAGCAGAGTCTTCTCCAGAGACTCATCTCTTCACATTAGGTGGCCAAAATATTTGAGCTTCAGCCTCAGTACCTGTCCTTCCAGGGAACAGTCAGGGTTGATTTCATTTAGGATTGACTGATTTGATCTCCTAGCAGTCCAAGGGACTCTCAGGAGTCTTCTCCAGCACCACAGTTCGAAAGCATCTATTCTTCGGTGCTCAGCCTTCCTTATGGTCCAACTCTCGCAACCATACATTGCTAGTGGGAACACCATCGCCCTGACTATGCGAACTTTTGTTGGCATGGTGATATCTCTGCTTTTTATTATACTGTCTAAGTTTGCCATAGCTTTCCTCCCAAGGAGTAAGCATCTTTTAATTTCATGGCTGCTGTCTTCGTCTGCAGTGATCTTGGAACCCCAAAAAGTAAAATCTATTACTGCTTCCATTTCTGCCCCTTCTATTTGCCAGGAATTGATGGGGCCAGATGCCATGATCTTAGTTTTATTAATGTTGAGTTTCAAGCCAACTTTTGCACTCTCCTCTTTCACCCTCATCAAGAGGCTCTTTAGTTCTTCTTCACTTTCTGCCATTAGGGTGGTATCGTCTGCATATCTGAGGTTGTTGATATTTCTCCCGGCAATCTTGATTCCGGCTTGCGATTCATTCAGCCCTGCATTTCTCATAATGTACTCTGCATATAAGTTAAATAAGCAGGGTGATAATATACAGCCTTGCCATACTCCCTTCCCAATTTTGAACCAATCGGTTGTTCCATGGCCGGTTCGAACTGTTGCTTCTTGACCAGCATACAGGTTTCTCAGGAGACAGGTAAGGTGGTCTGGTACCCCCATCTCTTTAAGAATTTGCCACAGTTTGTTGTGATCCACACAATCAAAGGCTTTTGCGTAGTCAATGAAGCAGAAGTAGATTTTTTTTTTTGAACTCTTGTGCTTTCTCCATGATCCAGCGCATGTTGGCAATTTGATCTCTAGTTCCTCTGCCTCTTCGAAACCCAGCTTGTACTTCCGGTAGTTCTCGGTTCACGTACTGCTGAGATACCGTCTCCAAAGTCAATGCTATTCTTGTTAAGCATCTTTAATAATACCTGTGCTGATACTATACCATATATTTGGTTCACTAGTAATTTAAAGAGTGACTACTGAACTAAACACTTTCAACCTGGTTAGCATGCTTACTAAGCCCTAATAATGGGGCAAAGAGGCATCTATGACAGTAGTGGCTTTCTTATATTGTATTTAGTAGGGGAGACCAACTGTTTCTATTCATCCCAGTGCAGCCTCTCCACAAGTGCTCTTGCTGGTACCCCCTTTTCAGCGCAATCCTGTGTAACTCTTGCCCCGGTGTAACAGTAGATCCACCGGTGTAAGTGCATTTATGCCAGTGTAACTTGCCGTACGCCGATGAATGCAGGACGGACACCAGCGTAAACCCTCTCAGACGGTAGTTCAGATGCAGGACAGACGCGAGCTCAACTCTGCCGGTGTAGGGGGGCGTTCTGGGGGTGTGTGGACACACCCGGAATGCCCCCTGCGCCGGCAGAGTTGTGCTGGTGTCAGTCCTGCATCCAAACTGCGCGTGCACGGTGTCCGAGAGGGGTTATGTTGGTTTCCGTTTTGCGTCCATCAGCGTACGGCAAGTTACACTGGCATAAGTGCACTTACACCGGTGGATCTACTGTTACACCGGGGCAAGAGTTACACAGGATTGCGCTGCTTGTCTCTTTTTAAAATTGTGACCCCTCTTTGGGACAGGGAACCATCTTCCTCTTCCTATGTAAACTGTTTTGTGAACTTATTTTGCTGAATTGCAGTAAACAGAGAAGTGTCTAACTGTGACCAACAGGGCTTTCTCCCCGGAAAGTGTGCGCAAGTCTGCAACTATAACTAGTCAACAGCAATAACGATCAGATATAGATAAATGTAATTGCCAATTACGGTAGCAGCTCAGGAGACCAAAAACACACCCATATTTATTTATTTTAAAAATTTATATCTCGCCTTTTCCTATGCCGAAGGCAACTGCCCAAGGTGGCATACAACAGAATAAAATACATAATTTAAAATACATAAAATAAGTTTAAACAATACATAACGATACATAAACAAATTTAAAAAACAATAACCTAAGTTAGTAACAGCATAAAACATCAACCAAAGGAATGAAAGAATATTTCTTGACATTAGCCCCAGCTCTTCTTTAAAATTATCTTTCCTGATGACAAGGCATGTTCATGTTTAATTGTTTTGCTCTTGCCTGCAATAGACTTGGTTCGGGTTTCCTCAGCTAATCGATGCAGAAATAGTAAGAAGTTCAAATATACCAGGAGGTTGGTGTTCCCTGTCATACGGAGCTGGGGAGTGTGCCTCTTCACCAGAACCTTCAGGGTGCTGCGCTGCACAGTGCGCTTCATCGTTAACCAGGACACGGTCCTCTCCCTCAGGGGCCCAGAAAAGCCAAGTGAAGGTCTCGCTCTCTGCAACCGTCTCACTTGGCCTACAGCGCCATATGTTAACAATGGTATCTGCAACATTGTGATAAAATGGTTTTAAGGGCAGTTCCACTCCATGTCTCCTGATATTTATGAAATACTAACTTCTATGAGACCCACTTGCTAAAGCACATTTTCTGAATGTAATACAGTATTCCTGTTGGTTGCTAGAAGATGACAACAAAATGGAAATAAGGTTGCAAACCTAGATGTGCTTACCTGGGAGTACACCCCATTGAATTTAATGGGACTTACTTCTGAGTAAGCATACATAGAATTGCGCTGTGTAGCAGTTCAACTGGTCAGAGTCGAAGTAGCACTAGCCCCAGGCCAGTGCCAGTGGTGTTATTTGCCCATCCTCTCATAATGGAAGGGTGCAGGAGCAGCCTTACTCCTGGGGGATAGGTTTAAAAACAAAACAAAACAGAAAAAGCACACTGGAAAAAATGTATTGTCCAGCACTGGTGAAGTGGGAAATGTACACGAGAAGAAAGGCCACTGAAGTGGTAGGACACAGACGAAAATGATCCAAGGAAAAGACCCATAAGTGCCTTTCGCACTAGGGTGACCATGACCTACTACGCAGTTACTTTTACTGTGAGCTGTAGGGTCTCATTAGATTGTCCCAGTAACTCAGCACTAGCACTGGAGTGCCGGGGAAATGTGATTGCTCAAGAACGGATATGCGTGGTGTGTGTGTGTGTGTGTGAGAGAGAAGGGAAGATAATCACTTGGACCATGCTCAACAAATGAGCAACAACTGCACATTCCAGACACAAAGGCAACTTTGTCTGGAAAAGCCCTTACATGACACAAGCTGCCTAGCTCTGAATCAGACTGTGTTTACCTTCCTTTTGGGGTTGCCCGATTCATCTGAGGATAAGGATCCGGTGCCCTTAATAAAAAAAATGAAAACAGACATTCTAAAGGAGAGATTTTGGAGCTTATTCAGTTATAGTAGCGTAGTGGTAGGAGCTGTGCTTGTTACACATCTATCCTGTTCCTATTGTCACTATTCCATACTATTAGAGGCCCTGGAGCCAATTCCTTTAATCCTTCTAAAAGGAAATAAAAATGGTAGTGTATAAAATGGCAACAGTGCAGGCTATCACTTTCTAAAATAAACAGTTCCTTTTCATCTTGGATGGAATCACTTTACAGTACACAAACAGACTGTGTCAAGAAAATAATGCTTCTAGTGTGGTAAGTACCGGTACATGAAGTCTCCAAATCCCACTCCTTCAGCTCCATGGTCTCATACTGTCTGAAAGTCTCCCGCTTCTCCAAGCATCTCTGCCCTTTCTCCCTTGTCATTTTCTCCTTTTGCCTGTCTTAGAACTCCTGTGCGATGTCTTCTCTCAAATCCCTTCTTAAAACCATTCTTTTCCATGACAGCTCTGGCACAATAGCCTTAGTCCACACTACTTACCATAATTAAGATTTTGAGCCCAATCCTATTCATGTCTACTCAGAAGTAGGTCCCATTAGAGTCAATGAGGCTTACTCCCAGGTGGTTTGGGAGGATTGCAGCCTAAGCCAACTAACTGAAATAACCACATGTTTTTCCTTGCCTCCCCACGCCTCCCTTTCCCTCTCCTTCCTCTGCTGTTTCCTTTGTATCTGTATAAACTGTAAGCTCTCAAGGGCAGGGATCTGTTCTCTCACTCTTTGCAAAGCACCACATGTACATTGATGGTGCTATATAAAATAAAATAACATTCAGGACAGAAAAAAGGAAACAATTCATAAAATTCATCCCATTCACTGTTATAGGATGGGTGATGGCCACTATCTTAGATGATTTTAAAACGGGATTAGACAAATTCACAACGGAGGAGAGGTCTATCATCAACAGCTATTACACATGTTGGCTATGTGGAACATTCATATTCAAAGGAGGTGCATGCCAGTTGCGGGGAGGGGGGGGAGAAGAGGCAATAGTGAGGAAGAGTTTTCTTCATGGGCTTCTCAGAAGCATCTCCTTGGCCACTATGGGGAACCAGTATGCTGGCTTTGATGGCCCTTTGGCCTGATTCAGGAGAGCTCTTCTTATTTACCGGTACTTATTTTATTTAAGATCTCTCTCTCTCCCTCCCTGTCTAGGATGTTTACTTTCCCCATTCATTCAGAGATGTCTAGGGTGGCTTAACAGATTCCCCCCCCCCCAACACATTATTAGAAAACAAAAATCAAGGCTGGCCCAAGACCTTTTCCCACCTGAGGCAGTGTGCCAAATGCAGCCCCCCTTATGTGGCAGCCTATGCTCTCTGACACACTAGCCCAGACGTTCCCAAACTCCTGGGAAGAGCCTCCGCTGCCCTGAGTGGCAGCGGGACCTTCCCAGGAGTAGCGCCGCCATGTCCAGGAACGTGCTGCCGCCGCCACCACAAACAAAAAGTGACCATTTTACCTTCATTGGTGGCTGTGGAGGTCCTTCAGGGTGTGTGGGGAGCCTGCGGACCCCTCTGCAGGCTTCCCCAAGCGTTGGAGCAGCCCTCCAACGCGATCGCGACCCACTTCCGGTTTTGTCGTAAAACCAGAAGTGGGTCGCGATCACATCAGAGGGTCGCTCCGATGCTTGGGGAGGCCTGCAGAGGGGACCGCAGGCTCCTCACAAGCCCCACAGGATCTCCACAGCCACCAACGAAGGTAAAGGGAACTATTTGTTTGTGACGGCGGCAGTGCGATCCTGAATGCGATGTTAATGTCACCGTGGGTTGCCATGCCCCTTAAGGGTGTAGCGACCCTTTGTTCCTGGCTGGGGCGTCGCAATGCCCCAGTTTGGGAACCTCTATTCTAGCCTACTGCTCTCCTTTCCTCCATACTTCCACATTGTCCCCCTCTTCTTTTTTCAGTCCAGAGACTGAGAGGAGGAGGCTCAGTGGAGGCTAACGAGTGGACAGGAGCAGGCATCCCGTTAATCTGCTGCCTGAGGCGACCACTTCAGTTGGCCTCACAGATGGACCAGTCCTGAGTAAAGGGCGATATGCCTCTCTGGCCTCTTCTCCTCACAGGGCAGCTGGTGTTTCTCTGCGAGAGGGAGGGGCACAATCCAGCTTCTTATGCTTTGTTGTAAACCATTAGGCCAGTTCAGACAAGAGGACCCTTTACTTCTGAACCATATCGTGCATGCAATAATGGGTGTGCAGTGCACACATCCTTGTCCCTCCTCTCTGGGTCAGTTTCTCTAATCTGCTTCAAAAGTAAATTGAGCAGGGGATGCAGAGAGGCAGTTTGGACCATCCGCAGCAGTGCTTAGAGAAATTAACCAGGGAGCAAGGGGAGGGGGCAGTACGTGCGCCCACAGTGAGAGCATGAACATCAGTTATCGTGTGGGGCCAGTTTGGAGGCTAAAGTAAGTATCATCCAATCTGGTCGATTGTTATAAAAGGTAAACCGCCCCAAGTGCATGAGCAGAAAGATGGTATCTAAATGTATAGGCTGCAATTCTACTCATGTCATGAGTAACAGGGAGCAAGTCCAAAGGGACCCATGAGACTGGCTTAAGTTTTGGTTCTCATCAACTAGGTTGTGGTTACTAGTTTAGCTAGGGAGCTACAATCCAACACTCACTCCCATTTTAAGTGGCAGATTATGTGATCAGTTTTTCAGACCCGCTGTATTCCGAAGGGCTTATTGCAAGGTAAGCGTGGACAGGAATGCAACCTGTGAATAAGTGCCGGTTGACACCTTCCCCACAGTTCCCCACACATGCGTGTAAGCTCCATTGAAAAGAATAGGACTTTCTTTTATCGGATAGGGCTACTGAAGCCAGGAGAGCCAAGCAATAACCAGTATCACAAACGTGCACAGTACCTCGTGAGACGTGCCCGCCAGCCGCTTCGGTTTCACCAACATTCACCGCCCGCTCTGTCTTCCCAGAAAGCCGCCTGAAAACAAACCCTCCACACATACCCTACGAAGCTCCCCCGCTCTGAATTGGCTGGCCACTCGTCCCGCCCTCATCGCTGAAGACCCAATCACATTTCGCCTTCCCCACAAGTCACCCCGCCCATAACCCTCTCGTATTGGACAATTCTGGTGTCACTCGCTCAGTCCCCTCTGGATGCCGTGGCCCACCCCAGGTAAATCGGGAGCCTCTGTTTCCTGATTGGTTGCTTTTCTCCCGTCAGTTATCCTTCGACTGAGCTCCTCCAACGGTTCTTCCAACCGCCGACTTCTCTTCTCCCTGCCCCCCTCGCGTTTCTGGCGCCGCCCCCTTTGGAGTCGGAACTCTCCTGTCCCGGTGGCTAGTTCGCTGCCAAAGCGAGTTGCTCGCTTGTTCTGGAGCGGAAGATTGCCCCCCCCCCTTACGTTGTGCCGCGCGAACAGGGGAGAGGGCTGGGCGAAAGAGGAAGTGGAGTCCCAGAAGAGGAGAGGGCGGCGACAGTGCGGTGCGCGCGGGGCAGGCGAGTGACGAGATGTTGGCGGAAGAAACGCGGCGGGCTCCTGACGGTGGCTGAGGAGGCTGCAGCCCGGCCTCCCGCCTCCCCTCCCTCAAGTCCCTGATAAGCTCCAGCTCATGTCAGCGAGCTCCTGGCCGGGCGGCCCAGGCAACAGCGAACCCGGCTGAGAGAAGACGTCCTCGCTTCAGGGAGCTCGCACTTGCCCACTGCTGCGACCGCCGCTAAAGTCTGCTGCTCGTGGGCGGACGGCTAAAGGACGCTGCTGCTGCTGCTGGAGTAAAGTTTTGTTGGCGGCTCCGCTTGTTGGAGAATAGACCCGGCAGTGCAGGGGGGCCTCTTTGCTGTGTGCCTCCGCACCCCCCCCCCCCTCATCTACCTCCAATTCAGCTCACGTTTGGTATCTTCTCTTTCCCTTTCTTGGATAGTATTGGATTAAGAAGCCTCTCCATCCACCCGCACTCTCCCCCCCCCCCCGATCCTCGGGGCCCTGGATCAAGAGCTCGTTCCCCCTTCCTGAGGATTACCGGATTAGGAGCCCCTGTTATTTGGCAGAGTCTCCTTGAGGGGTTGGATTAATAGCCCCCCCTTTATTTGGAGGCCTCCTCCCGCTCCCTTTGGGGTGTTAGATCAAGAGCTTTCCTCGGATTAAGGGTCCCCTTTTATTTGGAAGCCCCCGCCATTCTTGGGAGTATTCTCTGAGGAGCCCTCTCGTCCCGGCCTTCGCCTCTTGTCCTTCTGCCTCCCATTTTGTGTGAGATTATATATAATATATATATGCTTCAAGAGAGAGGCGATCCCCCCTGTATCTCCTTCGCGTCCAGCCATGTCGACAACGGCCATCTCCGCGGCGGAGAAAGTGGACGGCTTCACACGGAGGTCTGTACGCAAGGCTCAGAAGCAAAAGCGATCGCAAGGCTCCTCGCAGTTCCGCACCCAGAGCAGCCAAGTGGAGCTCTGTTCGCTACCCCAGCTCAAAGGTAACGCTTGGAGGAACAAGCCTGGCGAGCAACAGCTCACCTAGCCTCGGGCTACAGGTGGTGCTGGAAGAGCGCGCTGCGTCCGCCCCCTCCTTCCTACCCGCTGCTGCTTCCTTGTGACAAGCCTTCTAATCCCATGCTAGCTCGTCTCTCACCTCCTTGTCCTCTACTCGAGATCTAAACTTGCTTTTCTCCTGTAACTCGGTTCCGACTCTCCTCCGCCCCCTTTTCCTATAAAATAGTGACAGCTTCCTATTCAAACAACTTGTTAGGCAGGTCGCTTGGGACAAGGCAAGGGTTTTCTTGCGTTTTGATGATTTTGCGCTTCTCATGGCCTGTTGGAGTAGTTGGGATTAAATTTTGTTTACCCTGCTGTAGGGAGCTAGAGATTTAAAGTGTTTGCTTAATAATTGCATGTATAAATAGTGTTAGGGGGGAAATGGAGAATCTTGGTGCCTGTGGAGTGGGGAGGTACACTGTTCTTCTGTGGCATAAGGCCTGCAGAAAAACTTATTCAGAATATAGACCTTCATTGTTGCATGTCTCTTACATTTCATTTGGAAAATCTTGTGTTGACCACCTCCTTCCTGGTACTTCAGCATTTGTATAGTTTGTTTTATATGAGGAGGTTCATAATGCTTTAAAATTGCAAATTTAACACAGTTCAGTTTCTGGAATTAGTGATCAGTTAGGTTCCCAGAGAAGCTCATACTACTGTTTAGTTTAGCCAAATTACAAGGCATGGAGTTCCTGTGAATTTCTTTATTCCTTGATCTTGGTTCTGTGCTAAAACGTATGTGGCCGTTGAGTCTATTGGATGACGCACCATGTCCATGCAAATATAGATTGAAACCTGTACATTCTAGTGTACATGTAGGTTCAGAGGAGGGAAAACATGTGCATTTGTCTTGTGATAGTGAAATATTTTAGTATCTCTTGGCTTGAGCTCTTAAATATTTAAAATCTTTTGACTGCAGTTCTCAATGCAAAATAATTTAATATGCAAAAGTTAAGTCAGTTCACATATAGTATTAATATTTCAAATAGCAGAAATCTGTTTTAATACTCTTATTGCTGTTTTTATAACGTTTGTTGTACAAGGCTATACACAATTTCACTCCTGTCCATACTAGATTTGTCTGGTAGAGGGTTGGTGCCTTTTTAAAAAACGGCATTCTTATCTGGCAATTCCCAGTTCAATAAACTAAATTTCAGTAGGGCTTCAGTTTCAATATCAGTAACTCTGAAGCTTTTTTCAAAGTTCCAGATTTCCTTCTTACCACTCAAAACTTGTAAGCTTCTCTAGTTGTTTGTTTTTTCTTTCTGTGAAGAGAAGAGGGTGGGGATGGTGAAGTAAGCATTTCCATTTTTGTAGCAATTTTAGGTTTCATTGTAATGTTTGTTAGGTGTGTGTGTGTTTTGGCAATATTGTCAGTAGTAAAACTTAGTAGTAAGACTAAAGACCACACCATGATGAAGAAATTGCACTCTTGCCCTTTGAAGGGCTTATCTACCCATGCAAATATCTGCTAACTCCCAGGCAGGGAACACTACAAGATTCAAAGGTACACCAAGCAACCTCATGTTAATTACCTGGTAACGAACATGAAAATGAGCGAACTCAGGAAGATAGTGGAGGACAGGAAGGCCTGGCGGGATATGGTTCATGGGATCACGAAGGGTCGGACACGACTTAACGACTGAACACGACTTAACGACTGAACAACAACAACAAAGCAGTTGAGTGGAAGCCCTGTTAGAAGGCAGGAAGGTATAAGACCATACCTTGTATCTACTGAGACTAGTGAGATTGTTTTAGAAAATATGGAAAATGAAGGCGTTTTGAGGGGTAACTAGGTATATGGTGTTAATAGAAACATTACACTGAATTTGGAAATCTAGGTTGCACAAATTTTGTATCCCATGATCTGGCTGCTTGGGAAATGGTCTTCTTTTTAAATAGTTTCATATATAAAGGAATAAGGAACTAGAGGTGTGTTCCCTGAATCATAACCCCACCGGTTATGCCTTCACGATAACCTAGCATCCTGTCCAGCCCAGTGCTCTATTTTGGTACAAGTCACTCTCAATGCTTTTCCTGGGCTAAAATATATAAAATGAATAAGGAACTGAGTGTGCCCCCAAAACTGTGGGCTACCTCAGCATGCTAGAAAGTGACTTCCTTCTACACCTACAGGATGTTTTAGCATCGTGGCCAACCTGATGCTTCATTTTTTGTGTAAGCCAAACTCTTTACTGTGCAGCTCCCACCAGTCTTTGCCAATGTTCATATTAGGAATAAGGTATTGGCATGTATACCTCAAACTAAGGTTTGGGCCAACCTGAATCATATATGCACACAACCAGGAGATTGTTGTCTTTCAGGAGCTCTAGCATCATGTCCAACTCTGCGAGAGCATAAATTGCTCTCAAGCATGGTGTCCTATGCCAGTCTTTGAAAATATCTGTATAAAGGAATAAGGAACTGGGTGTGCACCCCCAAATAAGCAAAAGCTTTGAAATACCCCAAAGGACATGACCACATCACCAGGAGACTATTGCCAGTAAGCATTGTCTTACTGTGTATGATAAATGCCTCATTTTTTGTGCAAGTCACATTTGAGTATACAATCTCATGCCAATCTTTGAGAATGAATACACACACACACACACACACACACACACACACACACACACACACACACACACACACAGGTAGTCCCCAACGTAAGGACATCCAACTAGTGTACAGAGGAGGGAAAACATGTGCAAAGTCTTTTTCTGCTGTGCATATATCCTGGAAAGTTGTACTGTATGTAACCTCTAGACTGTACAGCAATACCTTGCACATTCGTCTAGTTAAGGATGAAAGTAAAAAAAGGATGAATGTTGAAGCACAGCCAGGCAGCCCAATCCTAACTAACTATCCGGCGGGCTGCCCAGGGCCGCCTGCCGGATACGTCCCCTTACCCCTATGTAAACTGGGGAAGGCCCGATGGGCCTCCTTGGATTTCCGCCAGCTATCTAGCTGGCGGGAGAAAGAGGAGGCCGTGTAACAGCTGCACTGCCAGGACGGGGATATGGCAGACGCCATCCCTGCCTCCTCCTGGGCTGGCATGGCCAATGGCCCCCTTCCCTCGCCGCCCGGACTGCCCCCCGCCCGCAGGAGGATTACTTACTACCTCTGGTGGTGACGGGCGATCCGGCCGCGGAGTGAGGGTGGCTGGCCTCCGCGCTGGCCGTGTGCTTTACGGCATGTTCATGACTCTTTCCAGCGGTGGAGTGTTCACTCTGCTGCTGGAAGTCTCTGGTGGATTGAAATGTGTTTATACGCTGTAATTAAAAATGGCTGAAAGAGCAAAGCTATGAAGTCAAGCATATGAAAGTCAAAGTATTGCTGTATTGGTTTTGGCACCACACAATGTGGTGTTTCCATGTTGTATGCATAGTGAGGAAAGAGACACAACTGTTATGTAGTTGGAGGGGTACATGGTACATCTAATGGATATGTGAAGAAGCCACTCTCATGAGTAATGATGATAAATCATTGCTCAAGTAAGTTCATAAAAGCACTTAAAAGTGCTTCTTGAATGCTATGACTGTTCTCCATTTAGTCTGAAATGAGATTTAATAGCATGCTTTATATTTTGACTTGTTAAGTACATGTTCTAAGTCCACAGTAACCTCCCAGTAAGCTGTATCTAGATCACAACTATTCATGTAATCTATTAACATTTCCTATGTTGTGACAAACTATACTTTGGCATTTAAGAATATTAGCAAATGACATAATTCATGATCTGTTATTTTGAAAAACTATAACACAAGGTCCTTAAATAATAGCACTCGGCTACCTAGCTTCTTATTTAGGCTTCCACAAATCTATTTGCAACCCCCTCCACCACCACCACCACCCAGGCAACTATGCCTCATTCTCCATCCCCAGCACAAAGATCTCCACTTCTGAGTTTTTGCTGAAGGGATGTTTTCTCTGCCTTGTGTGCAAACCCAAAATGTGAAGGCCAAGAAAACGTCTCTCCTTTTTCCTGACTTGTCTACAGTTCATAAAGAACTTCGGAGAAGGAGGGAATGCTCTTTCTTTTTTTCCTTTGGACTCTTACAGAAATAGCCAGCACAAGCAGCACCTTACTACAAAAGCATAGCAGACGGGAGAGAAACCACCTCTCTCCCCCCACCCTCCATTCGTCTGCACATACTGTAGGACTCTAGGAAAGCAATGACCACCAACATGAATAATAGCTAGTGATTTAAGTCAAACCAAAATGTGTGGACTTACACATGTTAGGTATGTATTTGAGGCTATTTTTAGGTCTTGTTATGCCTAAACTAGATGTGGTGATAGTGTCTGTCTTTGTGTCAGTCTCCTGAAGTTTGTGCAGTAGCTAGCGATGCCAAATTTAATATTATGGGCCATAATGTATTTTAAGTTCATGGTTTTCAAAATACATAATTACAGTATTGAATTCTTAAACTGGGTGTCTTGTACAATTTATTGTGCTGGAGTTCTTTGTGTAATTTTCTATCAGTTTTGTTCTCTGTATTTAAAGGAGAATGAGCTGTGGATTGTACGTAAATATTGATGTACTGAGCCTTTTGAGAGAATGGGCTATAAATCTCATTGAATGAAGGGTGATGGATAAGGTAGATAAAATGGCATGTTATGGTCATGGGTTTGTTCTGTGCAGGGAGATTGGTTCAGCATGGGAAATCAACTTCTCAAGCAGAGTTGATTCCTGACTTTTCCTGATCCACAGCCTCTTTACCACATTGTAGCAAAACGATTTAATATTCCCAAATTTAAAACAAAAGTCAAAACAAAAAAACCTGGTTTGAGGCTGGCACAACTTGTGACCCACTAACCCAAATGCAGCCCATCAGTCACGTATTGTTGTCTGCCAGCTTCTTGACAGCCTCCCCTGTTTTGCATCTTAGGTAAGCAGCGAACTCAGGAAGCTCATGAAATCCCTTGCAGAATGCATTCATCTTCCTGGAAGGGTGGCGACGGGGCATAAATGAGTTGTGGTCACATGTTCAGGCTTGCACTGTGGTGTTTGGGGCCTGTCTGAGGACTAGAAACTGACAATCTGGAAAACAATCACTTGTGTCTCTATGGAAAGGGCTTATTAGATGATTGGGTCTATTGAGTTTTCATGTACCGGTATATCTTGATTTAAATGTACAGTATTGTATACTTTACAATGGTGGTGTCTGTTTTAGTAATTTGATTCATATTTTGCATGTTTCTCAATAACTCTTGTTGATTGAGAATAGCAATGTGCTTTTGTGAAGCTTTTGAGGTCTAGGGAGAACAATGTTTGATCAATTCAACGTGCACCTCAGTTGATAGTTGTGTTGATGAGGTACAGGTGTGTGTGGGGGGAGTGTGCGTTGACCTCCCTTCCATGATTGGTCATAGTTGTATGCCTTTGTAGGTGGTGGGAGTAGATGGTGTATTTGTTGGATTATAATGGAACAGTGCTACAGCCATAACAACCAGTGTTTGTTTGAACTACCCTGACCAGCACTCGTTCTGTTTGTAAAAGATGCATAAGTAGTCGCTGATAGATAGTTGTGGAGGGCAAAAATCTATATCCTGTGTCAACATTTGCAGTTTTAGGAAGACTTTAAAGGCTGTGACACACTGCTGGTGGTGCAGAGTGAAGCGAGGACGACCTTTGCGTCGCACTGTGCCTCTTCCTGTCTGTACAGTCGGTGGGGGCGGGGGCTTGAATGGCTATTTCTCTGCTGTCTTTTCAGCCATTCAGAATTGAGTATTTTCAGATTTGATTCTGATTGGCTGTTCACTTCCCTTTGCGTCCCACCCCACTGCACTGAACTCACCTGCTGATTGGGCTAAATTCAATATTTTCATCTCCTCTCGCACGGCTCCACAGCTCACGTGAGTTGCCATGTGAAGGAGAGTGTGGGACACACTGCACACAAGCAGCTGCGTCGCGGGCAGTGTCAGCCTTTAGAAGTCATATTCTAAAACATGGGTGGTGAGCCTCCGGCTCCCGAGGCCATCCGGTCCGGTTCCCGGAGAGATTGCTGGGAGGCCACCCAATTGGCCCCCGGAGGCTCCGCCGGGTCCGCGTGTCACCTCCGGAGGCCGGGAGAGGGCCTCCGCATGTCCTCCCGGGCCTCTGGCTCGGGCCCTTCTGACCAGGCCCTCGTCGGCGATTTCGCAAGTTGCCCTCATCGGCATTGTACGCATGTGAGAAATCGCCAACGAGGGCCTGGTCAGAAGGGGCCGAGCCGGTGACTGAGGAGGACGTGCGGGGGCCTGGCCTCTGAAGGCTTCGGACGGTGAGCGCGGAGCCTTCGGAGGCTGATGGGGGGGCGCCCCCCAAAATAATTAATTAAATAAAAATGGCAGGTGGCCTTACGGCCGGCCCGCTAGCAAATTTCCAATATTTAAAACGGCCCTTGGCAGGGAAAAGGTTCCCCGCCCCTGTTCTAAAAAGAAGTGTAAGCAGAGTAGTTATCAGTTTTATTAAATAGGTGGGCTACCTTCTTCTGAAAGCATCATTGTCAATAATGGGCAGCCCGATCCTACCTAAATTCCCCTGTGCCGATGTAGGTGATGCCTGCATGGTCTACGCTGTCCCACAGGAGAATTTAGCAGACTGGATATCTCCTTGGGGTAAGGGACGTTGCCCCAGGCTGCGCAATATACTGTATATATTGTGCAATATAGCTGGCGCACGTCCATGTTGACCCATGTTGGTGGATCAGACCTGGGAAATGGATAGGCTACAGCAAGTGCCAGCACTGTCGATCCCGCCTCCCCTCCTGGGCCCAATCTGTACGCCCCTGTTGCCGCCCTCCCTCACCCCGCGCAGCCTTGCAAGGGAATTGCTTGCTCCAGCGGGCATCCTCCAGTGGGCTGGTGCGCGTGGGAAGACTCCAGCCTTCCTGCTGCTGCACACATCCTTTGTGCCATTGCAAAGTGCTTTATGGCACTTTTGCAACAGCGCAAAGGTCTGGCACGCCAGAAGAGCATGTGCTCTGTGGGTGCACCAGTTAGTAAGGATTAGACCCAGAATAATACTTTACAATGCAGTATTCATGGTTTTGAAATTCAATAGTTTTTCTGAGGAACTTGTGCAACAGTCTCTTGTGTATTCTGGAGTGCTTTTGTCATAGAATTGTTCCACACATAGTCCTTTACGTAGGCGCTTATGGAGAATTTCCCCTATAATTATGACATTTTGTAAATTCACATGGAATTTACCTTGATATTGTAGAATCCTGCTGTTAGACTGTTAGTGCATGCAGTATTTCTTGGCTCCCAGAGCTAGAAGTGGGAGAAATTTCTCTCTCCTCATGTGTTGCTAGCCTGACGCTGTTCTGTGTTGTTGTGATGATGAATTTTATTACTTACTATAATAAACAAGAACTTATGACTTCTTCCTAAGCAGAAGAAGGTGTCTCTTCCTTCGTCTACCACCTTATTGTATTCTACAAGAGAGACCTTCCAGGGAAATATCAAATACTAACTGCTCCCAAATGGTGACTTGATCCGATTGCCAGGCACAGCACCAGTGCAATACAGTAGACTGAGTGGGCCCCCATCCCCTTTGTAGTTTAATGCTATGGTATCTGTGCAGCTGTTATCATTGGAACCCTCAAAATGGAATTTAAAATAAACTGTCACCTTGTATAGCCACTTGCCTTAAAAGAGTTGGTTTTTTTTAGACTTTTGGGGGTTGGGACAACTTGGGAAGTACGAGAGTAGGCACTGCTAGATTTATCATCTGTTACTTTGCACTTGCACAGGGAGATGAATGATTTTTTTCTTGCCTTATGGAAATTTGAGTATTTAGTAGTGGACAAATTTGTGAATTTCTCTCTGTGACAAATTTGAGAATTTTTGTTGCAGGCAGATGCAAATCAACTATTTTACTTAATAAACCTTAAATCTGCCCATCCATGTCCATCTGGTCACATGAAATAATTGCCTTTTGTCACTCATCTAGAATAAGAGAGATCTGTATGGTTGTTTTTTTAAATTCCATTCAGTTACAGCTCAGGAATAAACTTTTACTTGTACTATATAGCAACGTGTAAACTTAGGTTCAAATTAGAGGTCTGTTTTATTACATAGCTTATTCATTAATGTCAGCTTATCTGAACAAGTTACACTGGAAGTAACAATACATACAATTCTTATACTTCTAGATGTGTGATTAAGACCAAATTCTAAATATAATCTAAACATTTGATTGAGGAGAGAAGAATCAATAAGTTGGTAGTTGCTTTCAAAATACTGATGCCCGTTTAACAGAAAATCTCTAGTTAGCAGAGCTGGAAATGGAAAAGAACAATTTGTTAAACCACTAAAATCAAATCTCTTGTTTACTTCAGTTTGTGTCCAAATGAGGTCTCCTGGTGGAAAAGTATGCCCTTTACAGTGGAAGAATGGGAAGTATGCCAAAGAATTAAGGTTTGAGAGAGGTTATTGAGGCTGTTTTTTCCAGTTTAAAAATGGAGTGTCCAAATATGGGATTCAAGAATTAATGTGACAAGTGTTCTCTACCTCCTCCACTTGCAAGGGAGATAATTCTGATGTAATTGCAAACCAGTTATTTTAGCTACTGTAAAACTGTAGTTAATTTTTTTAAAACTCTTAATATCTAGCAGTATAGTTTACAACCTCAATGAATCCATTTGGGCCAGGTTAGCCATAACTTGTAGAATGTGAATTCTGCTAAATTTCAGTGTAATACAGTTAATCCAATTGTTTCCTGATGTCTAAAAATGAGACCATGTATTCTGAATAATGAATCCCTAACATATCAAACATCCTAGATGAAGGCTTTCAGAAGAAGGCAATGCCTCTAATTGTAGGAAGGTATGACAACTTTTGACTCTCCATTAGAATTATATCCAAGCAGGTCAAAGGCGCACACAAAGCTCTTTAATGTGCACATGGACAAGTTGCTGGCTTTTCCTTTCCAGTGGCAGCAACTCTTTGTGCCCCATGGAAAGTTGCTTAAAACCCATTTGGTCCCACGGTATGACTTTCCCAGACTTCCCAAATGTCAGTTTGATCCACATTTGAAAATTTCGCAGGTGTACCTTGCACCTGGTCTACAGGCGGTGCTTTAGGGACTCAATGGGACTTAAGGTCAACTCAACTCGTCCATTTACTCCTATGTAAAGCATGGACCTGAAAACACAAGATTTCAAACAAAAACATAGTTGTATTTAACACACAGCTCCAGGGCTTTAGGGGTGTTTAGGGGGATGTCTCACCTAAGTGTACCCCAAGTTACAAGTCCCTCCCTTCAAGGGATTTTTTATGGCCCTTTAAATTCTTGAAATACGCAGATTTTGTTGTGAGTCCAGCACGAAAATGCTCAAACAAACATAGTTGTGTTTAACACACAGCTCCAGGGCTTTAGGGGTGTTTAGGGGGATGTCTCACCTAAGTGTACCTCAAGTTTCAAGTCCCTACCTTAAAGGTTTTTTTTATGGCACTTTAAATTCTTGAAATACGCAGCTTTAGGTATGAGTTCTATATGAATAAGACCAGTGAGTGGTTGCAGCAACACTTACCCATGAAGTCCCGTTGAGTCCTTTGAGGTACGCCTAATGTTGCGCTGTTGTGCAGCTGTGTACAGCTGCTCCCCTGCACCTGAGGTGCTCCACACAAGGTGGATTCAAAAGCCAGGGCCCTGGCCATGAAAACAAAGCCAGAGTTTCATTTTTAATTTCAGTGAGGAGGGGGGGCAGCCCCCCAATTCCGGGGCATCATTTTCCCTAAAAATAGTGATCATTGTTCTCCTGGGGGGTTCAGAGGGGTGACCCTAGAACTCTGACAATTGTTTTAAAACATAGGTCCATCTGTCTACTTTCCACAAATAAATTCCAGTAACATTGGGGCAAGCCATTTTTTTAAAACTATTTACTTTTCGGCCGTACCTCTAAGGACTCAACGGGACCAAATTAAGAGGGTTCCCTGACTTTTGGGACCAACTCTTTGGGGCATGTTGGAGCTATCATTCCAAGGGAGAATGTTGAAAACCCCGGCCTGTACGAAGCAGATTATGTGCAACACTTTTTTCCCGTCCTGTCTGAAGTGCAACACTTTTTTCCCATCCTGTCTGAAGTGCAAACTCCACTACTAAATACTTTTGGAAGAACTTATACAGTACCAGTTAATACAACCCAGATAAATCTGTTTAGATTTAAATTCATAAGACCAGTCTTCTAGAAATGAGGATGAAGATAAACTTTTTATTTTGTGTTTTATGGGTACAGTAAGGTTCTAAAATGTTGAGTCTTAAAATATTTTTAAAATGTTGCAACACAAAATTTCCATGTCTTCTAAACAGAGGGACTATTCTTAGCTTGAGTTCTTCAAAAGGTGACCTCTAATCCTTAGAATGCTTGATTTTTTTAAAAAAATAAGTTTTCATGAACAGTAATTGCTTAATATAGAGTCCATTGACAGTCTTCACATGAAGAGCTTTTCTATTTAAATCTTCTGTATCTTGTGTGCCAGCTTAGTATTGAATTTCTTTTTCCATGTTGCACTCAAGTTGAGTTGGATTGTAGCGGTGCAGGTGTTAAATTGAATAAACTTAGTTCTTCAATTAAGGAGAAAATTATTGTTCAAAACCAACTTTCATTATGTAATTCACGGAACTATTGATAATATTTATACCCTCTCTTTCACATGAAATTTCACACAACACAGAAATGAACTCTGACCATAATAACTATGCTAGAGAGGATTGCAAAGATTGATAGAATAGCAATTGCTGAATCTCCTTTTGAGATTTAAAAAGAAAAACCAACACACCTGTTTGGGAAGTTGTGGCTCAGTTTCTTAGCAGTAATCTCTGGCTGTATGTAGCACCTATTGGTTCTGAGCATCACTATAAGTACTTGGAGAACCTATGTTCTGTCCTATTCTAGAAATAGAGAGATAATCCTTGGATGTTTGACAGGTTTATGAATTTTAAAAGTGTTAGTAATATCATTCCTTGCCATATTAAAAGGGAAACTAGCAAGTATCCCCACCGGCCACCGCCCCAATATTTCCTAAATATGTATTATAAAGAAACTGACATACCAGATTTGTCAAGATTGAGGTGGGTTGTCTATTATAAAAAACATACTTTGGTTGGTACAGAATCAAGTGACTTCTCTTTAAAAAGATTTAAAGTACAGTAGACATCTAAAATGTATAAGCAAGCATCTTCTACACCAGGGGTGGCCAACGTTCCACCATTAGGGCCACTGCGTTCTTAAGAATTGTGTAGAATCCAGAATCTTGGCAACTGGAATTGCTGCTGCTAAAGCAGCTGCACCTGCTGAAATGCCCTCACCTATACAACCATTAAAAGTCCAGGAGCATTCATGTTGAAAGGTTGGCCATCCCTGTTCTACACACCTTCTACAGTTTAAATTAGGAAGCTATAGCTGTTTAATTGGTGATGTCATAGCCATGTGATGCTTGTGGAAAAAAAACAAAAGATGCTGTGTTCTGCCAGCATAGCATAAAACCCCTTTGCAGCACAAGAACATATTGAAGTAAGGGAGAGGGGTCAGAAGGGGTCAATGTATTAAAGCTGGACAACTCTGCCTACTTGTTTTGTATTATGGTATCACTGCTGTTGCTGCTTGAGTCTACTTGTGCCACAACAACTAATGCAGAGATAAGATTGACCTATTGCATGTAAATGATTGCAGCTTTTAAGGCAATTTTCAGTAGAAATTAAACTTTTTGTTCCACACTACTACTTAGGTTTTCAAAATATTTGAAAGTTACTTCTGTAGATAATGGTGAAGAATAACCTGCAAGAAATGTTAATCCTTCTCTGTGGATTATTACAACAGTGTCTGGAAAGTATGGTTTAACCCAGTGGCTCACGGCACCCTCGCAGCCTCTTCTTCCTGGCTCTCCTGGCTGCTGCCATCTTGGCTCACATGAAATCTCATGAGATCCAAGATGGCGGTGCCCATATCTCATGAGATTTGGGTGTCGCCATCTTGGATCCTGCAATATTTTGTGCGATCCAAGATGGCGGTGCCCAAATTTCACCGCCATCTTGGATCGCACAAAATCTTACGAGATCCAAGATGGCGGTGCCCGGGAGAGCAGGTAGGAGGGGCCACCGAGGAATCCCGCGCCACCCCTGTGAGTGCGCTATGACGCCCTAAAGCGTCGCAATGCACAGTTCGGAAACCACTGGTTTAAACAGATCATCTATGGTTATGTCTTCCTTTGGTGGCTAGTTAAAAGTCAATTAGTGTTTTTCTTTCAAGTAGTCATGAGGTGATTAACAGCACAATCCTCACTAAGTAGAGAGCGGCAGAGCGTGCACTCTGCTGCTCTAAGCCGTTGCAAATGTGCCGTAAAGCACATTTGTGACGACGCAGGTGTAAGTGACTCACATCCCTGGCAGACCGAACCTGCGCCAGACGATGCAGGTAGGGTCTTTGCCGCTCGGTGCATGGGAGGGACATTGATTGGCCCAGGCTGGGAAGGGGCAGGGATATTGGCAGCATGCTCTGCCAATATCCTTTGCCTGTTCCCAGGCCGGTTTGGCTTTACATGGCCTCCCTGAATGTATACCAGATCTGGGACCTGGCGTACATCTGACGAGGCCCATAGGGCCCCAGCCGGCTTATACCCAGAGGATATAGCAGGCGGCCTAAAGGGTGTGCATCTTTAGGCAGGATTGAGCTGTAAAGCTTTTATCCTGAGAGCCCCCTAACGAAATTTTCATATGATAGACCTACGCATTCTGTTTCTCCAGTACCGGTAATTCCTTCTTCTTCCATGTTCATTGCTCAGCAGCCCCATGCACAGGAGAAAACACACAGCACTCCTACATACCTTTTGACATTTTAGTCCCTTCCGCCTGGTATAGTGCCCTACAGATAATGCTAGTATTGCAGCTTCTTTCTTCTTTTGCCATGCTCTTTTAGCCCCAGCATCTGTTTGAAAGCACATGCACAATATGTTTCTTAATCATGTTTCTGTTATATTCCATGAATTGCCAAAATGTGATATGTATCTTGCAGGCTACAGTTTTCATTATTCTGAAATAGATTGTATTAGGTTGTTCTTCCAAATACAAACATGTGTTGCCATGCATATATGTAATATATTTGATACTGAAAACATCAAGGATAGGAGTAAATGTCAGGAAGCTGAAGTGGAAATGAAATTTTAAAGCTAGTTCCTTTCATTTCAGAATTAGTCGAAAAATTGTGCAAAGCCTTAAGGATTAATTTTTAGATCTCCCAAAGTTAAACATTTGCCACTCCCATCTATAGCGAGATCAGGTATTAAAATTTGGGGTGTCTGGATACTGTAACATGACTTTGTATATGGCTATTTTTGTGTAGTTGTAGCTTTCAAAACTTCAGTTTTGGGAACTGAAACATTCAGATCTTTTTAGATTACCGTATTTCTTCGAGTCTAAGGCGCCATCGATTCTAAGGCGCACCTTTACATTCAGTACCACCAGCAGGGGAAAAAAAAATCCATCGATTGTAAGACTCGCCTCCCTTCATTGAATCTACCTGCTCAGCACCAACTCTCCCCAGCATGTCTCCTGCAGCTGAGGATGACTGAGTGCACTGCCTTTGCATAGCATTTCTGGCCCCGCCAGAAAGTGCCATTTCCTTCGTTATCTGGGCTTGGGGGAGCTTCAGGGAGGCCTGCGCAACCCTCTGCAGGCCTCCCTGATCTTCAGTTCGGCGAAAAACAGCGATTTTTGGCCATTTCTGGTTTTCGCTAAAACCGGAAATGGCTGAAAATCACCATTTTTTGCTGAACGGAAGATCGGGGAGGCCTGCAGAGGGCCGCGCAGGTCTCCCTGAAGCTCCCCCAAGCCCTAGTAAATAAGAAGATAGCATTTGGGGTGCTTTTTGGAGACCTTCGATTCTAAGACGCACCCCATTTTTTGAAATGCTTAATTGGGAAAAAACATGCGTCTTAGAATTGAAGAAATACAGTATTACCCACTAACTTTATACTTTGCATCTTTCTCAAGAATGATGGGGAGAACCGGGGAAAATACTACTTTAAAGAAACTATGAATATCAAAAAAGCTTTTGAGGTAGGTAAGTTACTTGTGTAGCGGAATTTTTAAGCAGAGGATAGTTGTTAATGGAGTACCAGGAAGACTGGTGAACAAGGAAAAAGTATGGGTTTATTTGTTATACTGCGCAGTGGACAGCACCCCCAAAGGGGACACTGACCCTTTGCTCCATGTGAGCACAGTTTTTATACATTTCCAACAACAGTACATCACATGGTTGCTGAGAATGTGCATAGTCACAGAGTCATACCATTTCTACAAGAGATTTTGGATTTACATTTTACAGAAGACAATAGGAACAATAGTGGACTGAGCTAGTCAGAGGACTCCTTGATGGTCCTTGATGGTCCGATCCTTGAATCCAGGGAGACTTAATTGAGTTAGCTCTGGGAGTCTCCCAGCTGCCAGAGTCAGCCTAATGTGTGTGCCATTCCGAAGAGGAGGGAGTGATGAAGTTGTTTATGCAAGAGTTCTCCCCATGCTAATGGGCAAACAGGTATGGATAAAACAATACCTAAAAATTTTGCTTCACTTGTCTTACATTAGTCATTGTGGCTTGCTAATCTATGTCTAGGCCAACGGGTGGCTCAGTGGGTTAAACCGCTGAACCATGAGCTGTTGATCGAAAGGTCGGCAGTTCGAATCCGCGACAGGGTGAGCTCTCGTTGCTTGGCCAGCTCCTGCCAATCTAGCAGTTCCAAAGCATGTTAATGTGAGTAGCTAAATAGGTACCGCTTGTGGGAAGGTAAACAGCGCTCCGTGTTCCAGCTGCATGCTACGCGCTGCGGCAAGGAGAGTCATGCCGACCACATGACCACAGAGGCGTCTTCGGACAACGCTGGCTCTTCGGCTTTGAAATGGGGATGAGCACCACACCCTAGAGTCGGACACTGGACTGAATTGTCAGGGGTCACCTTTACCTTTACCTTAATCTATGTCTGCTTTTCAGAAAGATGGCTTGCCACTTTAGAATTCTGAACAAGAGACAAGCAGTGAGTTAAATTCTTTGCAGTGAGCCCATGATGAAGTGAAAGATATTCCTAACATGCCTAATTTGGCAAAATAAAGGCTATCTTGGATTAGAATGTTTATATTCAAACATTTTCCAGTACCTTTTCTGCCCATGTTGTGCTGCATAACCAGACTGATATTTGATATATTTGTGTTAACTCTGATCTACATGCGTTTTAAAAAAAACCTTCCCCACTTCTTCCTTTGGCAGGGAGGACCCTATTACTACTCTTTCTAGGTTAAGAAAATATGGTCTTGCTGTTGCCAGCTCTTTTGTACCTATCTATAGGTCTGAATTGCTCTATGTGCAACCAAAATCTTTAATCAACATAAGAATGCTCTTAATCTAGTTGTTGTCCATGCCTTCAACTAAACCTGTGTCACAGTAATGCTGAACTGGTGAAGTTTTGCTTTTGTGTTGTAAATCACAATGCACTTATTAAATATGCGCAGCTCAAAACGGGTCATGTGTTGGCTGCTCCAGGGCTGATTTCAGCCATGTTGAAGTAACCTTACTTTAAAAATAACCTGCTTCCACTCCAGGGTTTTTCTGTTCTTTTATCATACCAGTGTTTGCACATTTGTCCTTGCTGGGGGAGGGGGTGTCTTATCCTGAATCTAACATGTGATATATTACTATGGAGTGAGCTATCTGATCCTATAATCTCAGATTACTCAGGGTTAGTCTTGCATTTCATTTAAGATTATGAGCTGGCAAAAACATCATTTCCTATTAAATGTGAATGTGGGGTTCTCCCTTTCTCCCACCTTCTCTTATCTCATTGACTGTGTTATAGAGCTGTGATGACAACATCCTGGTTTATTTAAATGCTGGTTCTACAGTTTGTGCAAAGCCTGGGAACTAAGGTTCTGTGGCTTCCAGATGAGGGTGCATGCCAACTTCAAACTCTTGTTTCATGGGGCTTGAAAATCCGAATTAAATCGCAGTTCCTGGCTTTGCACAAGCTGTGCAATTGTACTCTAAATGAACAAGATTGTTAATGATTGCAAGCTGCGCAGCTGAAGGAGGAAACCAGAGAATGCATGGACTTGGAAGGGTTAAAAGACCTGTTCATGTCGTGGGAAACCATGGTTTCTCATTATGTCTGATGAGTCCATTAGTTGCAGTGTTCATATTCTGTTGGCCCCTATTTTGCCAAAAGAGTAAATTGTTGAATGAGAGGCAGCTGGAGTGCCAGTAAGACAAGCCTATCCCCTCCATCTGCAATATGGATATAATACAGATCTAATTTGCAGAACGGTCATTGTAAACTTTACAGGATATGTACATGAAGCTCATTAGACTGTAAGGCCGGAACTACACTGCACTGCTGCCGGCGCGTTGCGGAGATTCTGACAGCATTTCGGAAGCAAGCGGAGCAGCTGCGAGCTCCACAATGCCGCCGTGTACGCAAAGCTGGGAAGATGGTATCCCCTCATCTTTTGAGGGGGCGGGCTTCGCGGAGCTGGGGCGGGTTCACGGAGCTACTGCAGTCTACCAATTGGATGAGAGGGGGGGAGAGTGGCTGCATGCCAATCAGAACTACCTCCAATCACCGTGGAGGTTTTATTTCAAGGCTTAATCCCAGAGGAAACCACAGGACGAGGAGAGGGAAAACCAGAATGGCGGGAAATATTCAAAATAGCTCAAACTCCTGCTCTGATAATGATATTAAACTTGTCCTTGAAGTTAGAGAAAGACCATGTCTTTATGACATGATCACCAAGACGAGGCTGCAAGATTTTCGGCCAATCGGAGCGCACTTGTGTTTAACCAATCACAGCTGCGCTTTCATAAGAAGGCGGGACAGCAAGAGGGACAACAGGCGGGAAGATACTCCTTCTGGCCAGCTCTGCGCGCGGAGGCAGGGGCAGGGGCCTCCGCGCCGGCAGCAGTGCAGTGTAGTTCCGGCCTAAGTCGTTGAGTTGCATAATACTCGCCCTGTATCAGCAATAAAGACTTCAGACATGTGGTGGTTTTGCACATTCTTACGCTGATTTGCAAGAAT
This sequence comes from Plestiodon gilberti rubricaudatus, assembly GCA_026170595.1. Classification (NCBI taxonomy): domain Eukaryota; kingdom Metazoa; phylum Chordata; class Lepidosauria; order Squamata; family Scincidae; genus Plestiodon; species Plestiodon gilberti. Next base: position 25,111,718 of record JANXHW010000001.1, read on the forward strand.
TCCCTTGTGATTCTAGGGTGGGTCAGTCTTGTCTGCTGGGAAGCTCCTCCTCTTGGTAATCTGGCAGGGTCACCTACAGAAAAACACCAAGTGAAGGGCCATCCCTCTGATCGCCCGAGCAGTCAGTTAAGGTGGTGGGGAAGGCAGCTTCAGCAGTCATGTCTTGCAGGAGGTTTCTTCTGGGGTCCCTGCACTCCTTTCTGGGTAATGCCTTAGGAAAGGATGAAGGCCACTGTTGCTTGGGCATAACCTGCTCCAGTCCAGCCTCTCTCCCTGGCCACATGGCAGGGAAGACCAGCAGTGGCATGGAATAGTGACAATAGATGGAGCAGCACCTGACATTTTGGACTGAGTTGGCATCGGAGCTCTTGGGTGCTCCTCCCTCCTTCCATAGCAGGGGCAACACCATCCTTCGTGTTCTGTTCTGAGCCATCCTCCTTCAGAGAGAGAGAGAGAGAGAGAGAGAGAGAGAGAGAGAGAGAGAGAGAGAGAGTACCTGGGCCGCACGCCATCCGGATACAGCCTGTGGGACCCAGCACAAGCCCCTGGGCTGGCGCAACTACTTTATGGCAGCTTTTGTGATCATCCTGGGCTGGTGCAGAGGTCCTATGCTGGCCTAGTAGCCGGATAGGATTGTGCCCTTAGTTATTTATTATGGTGACCTAAATAGTAACTTCCATAACTTACTAGCGTATGCTGATGGTTGTGCTATCATCACCCTTGCCATATTGAAACAATCCTTCCTGACTCATAAAGCAGTTAAATGTTTCCTCTGCCCCCTTTCTATTTCTCCTCTTTACTTTTCTGTTTTTACTTAAAGTATGATGGTTATATAGGAATATGCATGGTATATATAACTTGCATGAATGTTTTGGAAAGTAATGACAATGAGTGCCTCATTGTACTTTTGCTAAGCAAGAGTATTATGCTGCCATTTGATCCTTCACTGGCACTTAGTCTAATTTATGTAAAAATTTAAATTAACTATGTGTGCTGAAAGGGTATCTTTCTGGCTTAGGACAATTAGAAGAATTCTCATGTCATGTAGCTCTGCTGTCTTGCTAGTAAAACTAGTTAGAGAGGTTAAAGCAGATATTCACTCAAGCTTTGAATTATGTGCGCTGGTGACGTGGGGATCCACTTTCCTTTTGTAAATTTCTTCTGTAGACAGCTTTCCAAGTGCATTATTGCATTTTTGCTTGTTCCTGTCTTCCTGAATAGTGTAAAAATGTTGCCTTTCAGATAACAGGAATCCTATCTTGCATGCGATGTTAAAATTAGCTTAATCTCCCTGACACCATGTTTATGACATATTACAAATCTTTCTAATGCATTTTTGGCTGAAATACATGCTAGGTACACCTTGCCTCCAGTCTTACTGAATTTGATAACCTCTTTAGACTTGAAGCACACTGGGCAATTGGCCTCTGGTTTGATAGACTAATGAACAGAAAATGACCAAATTTGACTCTGAATCCCTCTATCTGAGTCTTCTCTCCGTGTTGGGATTTGCAATGAATATTTACCATACTTCAGTTGAATAAAAGCACTAGCTCTGCTTCTGTTACAATAGCATATAGGAGTTAAGGAAGGAGCAAGAGTTTGAGTAGTTCTTAGAGTATTCATGACTGGTTTCCGTGAATGTTAGGGTTTGCTGTGTATTCCTTCCAGGATATGTCTAAAGTAGATGGTCAAGTAGGAAACTAAGGAGACCTTTGGGATCTTCCTGCATGAAGTTTGTAAACATGATTGCAGCCCCACAGTGTTACAGTATTGCATGCTTCTAAAGATGAAATGCTTGCAAACAGTTCAGAAGTCGGGCGTCTTCTCCTAAAGAACCCATATAGAAGTTCCTATGGCTGTTTGCCTTTGTTCACACACAGTATAACAAAAATAAAATAGTCATATTTCATAAATTGCTAAAACATTTGGTGGTTAAGAATATTTTTGACCAAATCATATATTTTGGGGTTCTTAAGCAATTTCCTGATGTTTAGAGATGTGAAGGCCTGGAAAAATTGGGAAGAAAATCACTCTGAAGCATTTTTTTCCCAGTGGAAAATTGGAAATTTGGGGAAATGTTAAAAATCTTCTTATGAAATGTTTTCTTCTTGAAGGGCGCTTCAGACCGCACGAATCTCGGCTCGTCCCGGATCTTAGCCGAGACGTGCTTGGGTGTCTGGTTAACACAGCGGAAGCGAGCGGTCTCCTGATTGCCGGCACGCTCGAACATCCCCTGGGCCGTGTTTTCAGGGGGACGCACAGCGACGCTACTGGAGCCATCAATCAGAAGAGAGGGGGAGGAGTGTTAGCCAATCACCGTGGAGGTTTCTTCCAAGAAGGCGGGACAAAAGGAGGGACTATTTGCAGGGAGACACTCCTACAGACAGGCAGGTCGGTGGCCAGCCTCTCGCGCTCGCTCGTCTTCGTCCGCTTTCGCAAGCGGTCTGAATCCACTCTTAGAATGAGTGAAATGTTTTAAAGGCAAGGTTTTAAGTCAGTTTTTGAGTTAAAAACCCACATATTTCTGGGTAAGACTACGTCGTTTATAAATTCTTTATTACGAAAACAAGATGTTACCAGTAACTTAACGTTTCACCGCTGACATTCGGGGCATCATCAGAAGATTAACACTGTAGGACAGACACTCAATATATACTCCTACTACTCAATCTAATTGACATCAGGAGTCCTAACAGTGACCCAAATGTAATTAGCGTCAACTGTCAATGGTGACAATACTTCTACCAGGCATTAAACAGGCATCCTAGCTTGATCAAACTCTCATGTAAAAACAAATCAGTAAAATATCAACAATCTCTCCTGCTCCTTCTGACAGTTCTCCCATGGCTGAAGAGAAACAACGCGGTAGAAGTTGTTTAATGCCTGGTATCGTCACCATTGACAGTTGACGCTAATTACATTTGGGTCACTATTAGGACACCTGATGTCAATTAGATTGAGTAATAGGAGTATATATTGAGTGTCTGTCCTACAGTGTTAATCTTCTGATGATGCCCCGAATGTCAGGGGTGAAACGTTAAGTTACTGGTAACATCTTGTTTTTGTAATAAAGAATTTATAAACAACGTAGTCTTACTCAAAAATATGGTCACGTCGTGAGAGTCTACAATTGTATTTTAAGTCAGTCCTTTTTTCCCCTTCAGATTTGGAACTTGTGGATTTGACTAACCGTGGGTTCTGAACCCACAGGAAAAAAAGGCACCTCCAGTTTTTCCAAGAAACTAGAAGTGCCCTTCAGACGCGGGGTGGTCATGTGTGGCCCCTGCGTGCTTCAGAAGGCCTCCCGGAGGCTTCTGAAAGGCACTTCTGGTTTTGGGGAATTGCCCCCACAGCAGGTTTCATCATCCACTGGGGATCCTGGAATGAATTCCTACAGATAACAAGGGCCAACTGTATTGTTAAACCTGCCCACTTCTCTCTCTCAAAATGCATTCTAATAACTATGTAAGATTCTAATAAGTACCGGTATGTAAGATTACCTACAGTATCAAACAAATTGCAATTGCTGTATATTGCAGGTATGTACAACCCTTACAGTCTCTCACCTGCTTCAACTTCTTTCATACGCTGAAGATGGAAAAATCTAATCTATGCTTGGAAGTTTGTCAAGGCTATATTGTTTAAATGACATGATATGGGTTTAATGTGGCTAATTTTATTCATGGTTGCTATGACACTTACAGAATGTGATAGTGATAATATAATAAAGGTAAAGGTATCCCCTGACAATTGAGTCCAGTCGTGTCCGACTCTAGGGTGTGGTGCTCATCTCCATTTCAAAGCCGAAGAGCCAGCGTTGTCCGAAGACGCCTCCGTGGTCATGTGGCCGGCATGACTCTCCTTGCCGCAGCGCGTAACATGCGGCTGGAACAATATAATATAATACTGAATATATATAATATATAATAATATAATATAATACTGAAGAGTTTAATATTATAAAGTTTAACTGGGGGCCAAACTACACGTTCACCTAAATGCTTATAATAAGAGGTGAACTTAAACCATGATGTATATAAAAAGCAACTTTGGGGTCCCCATTGGGCCAACAGACATAGGGAGAGAAGAGTTACCCTTTTTCCTCCAGAATCATTTTCTCACCCCAAAGCTCACCCCATTTGCCACTGAGGTTGCTTTTTACAAAATGTGAAGGTAAAAAGAAGGTAAAATACATTGTCAGTATTCACAAATTGCTAGGATATTTGGCTGTTGAGAATCTGTCATGGATTTGAGGCTCTTGTCTTGTATAATCTCCTCTGTTCTGCTTAGAGATGTGAAGTCCTGGAGAAAAAAGCTGAGAAAAAATAGTTCATGAGTTGCTGCTTCAGGGGCAAGTAGCAGCTGGTTGATTTTCCTCAGGAAAGGTTTGCTCTCCCCACAGCCCTGATCAAGATTACTCACCTCTGACCCCCCTCTCCACTGCTTTTCTCCAAAGTAGAGACACTTTAAGCACCCCTCTTAAATCAGTGGTTCTCAAACTCCCCCCCCCACTGCAACCCACCTGTTCTCTGGTGGAGGCGGGCGTTGTGACCCACCTCGTTCAACTGCGGTGAGAATACCTTCTTAACTTATCTGTCTTCGACTGCTCCACCTCCGAGCTGAAACTGAGTCGCAGCTTTGGCTCTGAGGCAGAGCCACCCAGCACTTTATTTGCCCATCTTTGCTTTTCTTCTTCGTTCTCCCTCTATCCATGTCTTGCTGAACCAGAAGTAATTTACGGTGGTTTGATGACGTTGCCATGAATTACTTCCGGTTCAGAGATCTCTTCTGGGTCCTGCATACTACTAGTTGCCGTCCAGGTAAGCGCCGCCACTGTTTTCCCCAATTCCAGCATTTCTCAAACTGTGAGTTAGGACCCACTTGGTGGGTCGTGACCCAATTTCTGGTGTGTCCTGCAGAACTTGCAATGAAAACATGGGTGATGGAAAGATCAGATAACTAATTGCCTCAAGCCCTGAGGCTATTCAAAAATCAGATCACTACTAATTGCCCTGCAATCAGGAGATAAATGTTATCTTTTTATGGTGTTTTTCCCCCCCAAGTCCCATCAATGACAAGTAGTGGGAGCAGGTGAAGGCTGGGTCACATAACTAAGCCTCTCAAGCCTTAAGGCTATTCATTAGTAGGCTTACCATATTCCCCCCCCCCCGTTCTTTCACCCCCTTAACGCGCCTTTTCGTCCAGCCGCCGCCATTCCTTCTCAAATCCGGTGGGTGGTGGTGGTGGTGCCGCTGTCGCCACCACCATTTTTCGCAAGCTGGCTCGCAAGCTGGGATAAGAGCAAACCCCACTTCCATGGTTTCCTGAGTCTTGAGGGGCCCTCGTCCTGCCTCCCCTGCGGGCAGGCGTGCGCACCCCCCCCAGCTCTTATTTTTCTTTCAGCAAGCTTTGTTTCTTCCTTAAACAGAGAAGCAGCCTCCATTGCAAGGTTCATAGAAACCTTGCAGAGCCTCTCTAGGACTTAGTCTCGTTCTACTTGCCTGCAATAAGCAGCCAGAGGCTGCTTCTCCTGTTTGTTTAAGGAAGAAACGAAGCTTACTGGGAAAAAAGTAAAAGCCTGGGGGGGTTCCCGTGATCCGTGGATAACTGAAACAGTGGATAGCGAATCCATGGATATGGGGGCCCACCTGTACTTGTAAATAAATAAATACATTTTTTCTAGATCACCTTTTTTCAAAGTCTCGTAAAGCTAGGTGTGTCCTGATAGTGTCATTTTACAAAATAGTAAAAGGTTTGTGCTAAAAGTCGGTGCTAAAAGGTTTGTGAATCACTGCCCTATTCTTATGACTGGCAAAACGGGCATCCCAATCCTGTTGTAAGTATGCACGACCGGCCACTGCATCCTGAGCCCATTGCGGGTTGCCCTGGGGCTGCTAGTCTGCACCTCGTCCCCTTCCCCAGGTGTAAGTGAGCCCAGGGCCTATGGGCCTCCTCGAAAGCACACCAGGTCTGGACCTGGTATACATTTGGGGAGTCCATGTAAGGCCGACTGAAGGCACTGAGGATATTGGTGGAGCGTGCTACCAATATCCCTGCCCCTGCACCGAGCGGTGCAGGACTGACTCTCAGCAGCCAAAAAGGGGTAAGTTCCGCGGCATGGTAAGTTGTGCCAACCTCCGTACATGCGCCACTCACTCTCGAGTCATCGCAAACATGCTTTCTGGCATATTTGCGATGCTTTAGTCTGGCGGAACTGGGATTTGAACTTGTCTCTCTGGTCTAAGTCAACACTCTAACCCAGGGGTGGCGAACCTTACACCATTAGGGCATCTGTGTTCTTAAAAGTTGAGTAGAAGACAGAATCTTGGCAGCTGCAATTGCTGATGGTGCTGCTAAAGCAGCTGCACCTGCTGAAATGCTCTCACCTATCCTCTCACGCCAGGATGGCGTAGTGGTTTGGGTGTCCGATTTAGACCTGGAAGATCAAGGTTCAAATCCCCGCTCAGCCATGAAGCTTCCTGGGTGACTTTGGGCCAGTCACTATCTCTCAGCCCCACCTACCTCGCAGGGTTGTTGTGAAGACAAAAAGAAGGGGAGGAAATATGTATACCACTCTGAGCTCCTTGGAGGAAGGGTGGTATAAAAATGTGAATTAAATAAATAAATATACAACCATTAAAGGACCAGGAGCATTCATGTTGAAAGGTTGGCCACCCCTGCTCTAACCTGTAGGATGCTGATTCTGTATTCCTTTGCAAGAAGTTTACACTCTTCACTCCCCAAGTGCTTGGGGGGCCTTGCGCTGTTTTTCCTTCCTTCTAATAGAAGAATGTTTGTCAGTTCTTGGGAGCATTATCTTTTTTAGGATCAAGACAAGGTTGACATTCACGTTTTTAGGTTGACATTCACATTCACTGGTTTGAAAGCGTGTTCACGTATACCAATTAAATAAGTATGCTCTTCAGGTTGCTGGGAAAAGGGAGATAGGGGGATTGCATACATAAGATGGCTTCATTTTGTGGATTTTAATGAAATATTGAATTTGCTCTTTCTTACTTGGCATGAGTTAGTTTCTGTTACTGAAGCTTATGGCAAATATGTTGATTTCTAGACACTGAGTTTTAAATCCTAATTCTGCCATGTTTGTTTTTTCTTTTATAGACGCCACCTCAATTGAACAGCAAGATCTCTTCTGTCAAAAGTTACAGCAATGTTGTGTATTGTTTGATTTCATGGACTCTGTCTCTGACTTGAGGAGCAAAGAAATTAAGAGAGCAACACTGAATGAACTGGTGGAATATGTTTCAACAAATCGTGGAGTGATTGTTGAATCGGCGTATTCTGATATAGTGAAGATGGTAAGTAAAGCACCTAAAGTGTTGTTCTTTCTTTGGATACATTTAAAAGTGAAACTAAATACAGTTTGCTCAACGATCATGGTGTCCTGTCTGTGTTCTGAATTATCTTTCTGTGGTGAACTTCTGCTCTGGTTTGCACTATGAATTTGCTGCCATTAAATTGTAACAAAATTGAGGTGCAAAAATCCAGTTGCCTGCTCACCGCTAGCTTCTTAAAAATTGGGTTTGGCAACTAGGTGATACAAAAGAGTAATATTTTGTTGGTGCTCTTATTCTTGACTTACTACTAAAAATGGAGCTCTTTAGAAATGTTGTGCAAACTTTAGGTTGCATTGAACACCAAGACACTTTGCATCATCTGCAGATGTCTGTTAGGTTCTGTTTAGGGTTTTTTTTGTATTGGCCAAATACATGCAAATATATCATTGAAATCTTGATTATGGTGTGGTTGAACTACTTCGTACCTTGATAACAGTTGTTTCCAAATGTCCAAATATATATTTATTGTTTTGTTTTTCACATTTTTGTATCACCCTTCCTCCAAGGAGCTCAGGGTGGTCCTTGGTTCCGTACATGGTTCCTTCCCTCCTTTTGTCTTCATAACAACCCTGTGAGGTAGGTGAGGCTGAGAGATAGTGACTGGCCCAAGGTCACCCAGGAATCTTCATGGCTGAGTAGGGATTTGAACCTGGATCATTGAACTTTAGTGTGTGTATTCTTCCTAAATGTAAGTTCCTACTGTACAGTCTGACTGGCAAACAAATTGTGGACCCTACCCAACTTTCCAGCACCGATGCAGGTGTGTGTGTGTGGGGGAAGAGTCACAGAGGCCTCCACAGGGTAAAGGAACATTTGTTCCCTTACCTCAGGGCTGCATTGTGGCTGCATCAGCGCTAGAAAGTTGGATAGGATTGGGCCTTGAGTCTCAGCCTGTCTCCAGGAAAGGTGACTCTAGAATCTGGTTCCTCTCGAATTGTATTTCCTCCCTGATTGTGTTAGTCACCTTCAGGGAGCTTCATCTGGAGGTCTTTATACACGGAATTTTTTTTTTCCTGCAGTGGTGGTTCTTTTGGCATAGTTCTTTTGGCAGTATGGGCTATTATAGTACTGAAGTTAATGCTAAAAACAATAGTCGCAGCACTATAAAGACTAATCAATTTATTTCAAATGAACGTTCAGTGATTAGCATTCGTCTTTAGTAACTCTGGCCTGGACATGCACAAAAGACATATTTGGCTACAGTCCTGGAAAACCGATGTCCAAGTATAACAGCTGATGACAGCCACAAGATACCATGAGGAGAAAGTGTTTGAGCAATTGCAATACTGCTCACTGTGGGTGGGAGCATTTTGAACAGTGATGATGGTGCTGGCTGAGAGACCTGGAAAAAAGCTTTTGTTCACCAGGTAACAACATAATCCAGATAATCATCAACGATGATTATCCCCCTGGTGTCTGCTAGATCAGTTTTGTGGGATTCTTTTCAACTTGTAAAGCCTGAGGACATGGACATGTCTGCCTGCATGCTTGATCCTTGCCCAGCCTGGCTTATTAGATCTGCCCGGGAGGGGCTGGCCAAGTGGACAGTGGTTAATTCCACTAGCTGAGTGGACAGTGGTTAATTCCTCTCTGGTGGAGGGGGTGCTGCTGGTAGCTGTGAAGTGGGCGGTGGGTCGCCCCCTTCTGAAGAGGCCCTCCCTGGATTCCACTGTATTAGACAACTATCGGCCAGTCTCAAAGCTCCTGTTTCTGGGCAAGATAGTTGAGCAGGTGGTGGCTTTGCCACTCCAGAAGGTCCTGGATGAAACTGATTATCTGGATCCCTTTCAGTCTGGCTCAGGCCGGGCTTTGGGACAGAGACTGCCTTGGTCACCCTGGTGGATGACCTACGCCGGGGACTGGACAAGGGGGAGTGCGTCCCTGGTGGTCCTGCTGGACCTCTCAGCAGCTTTTGACACTATTGATCATGGTGTCCTTCTGGGCCAATTGGCCAAGTTGGGGGTCAGGGCACCGTTTTGCGGTGGTTCCGCTCCTACTTGGCAGATAGGTCCCAGATGGTGGTGTGGGAGACGCCTGTTCGACACCCTGGTTCTTGAGGTGTGGGGTGCCACAGGGTTCAATCTTGTCTCCCATGCTATTTAACATCTACATGAAACCGCTGGGAGAGGTCATCGGGGGATTTGGCCATCAGTATGCTGATGACACCCAGCTCTATCTCTCCTTTCTACCAGATACCAGGGTGGCTGTTGAGGTCCTTGAGCATTGCATGGAGGTGATTGGGATCTGGATGAGTGCAAACAAGCTGAAATTAAACCCTGACAAGACAGAGGTTCTCCTGGTCCAGAAATCCATGATGCAGGTGCTAGTGTCATCCTGCTCTGAATGTGGTTGCACTTCCTTTGAAGGAGCAGGTCCGCAGCTTGGGGGTTTGCTTGGACTCGTAGCTGCTCCTGGATTCCCAGGCGGCGGCTGTGGCCAGGGCGGCCTTTGCCCAGCTTAGGCTGGTGTGCCGGCTGTGACCGTACCTGGATCACGCAGACCTGGCCATGGTGATCCATGCCACGGTGACCTCAAGGTTAGGTTATTGTAACACACTCTACGTGGGGCTGCCCTTGAAGATGGTTCGGAAACTGCAACTGGTGCAGAATGCGGCAGCCCATGTAGTCACCAGAAGTAAGCGGTTCGACTCAGTCGGGCCGCTGCTCCAGCGACTGCACTGGCTGCCAATTCGTTTCCGGGCCCAATTCAAAGTGCTGGTTTTGACCTTTAAAGCCCTATATGGCTCGGGGCCAGGCTATTTGAGAGACTGCCTACTTCGGTACAATCCGGCCCGCCCCCTCAGGTCATCGGAGTAGGCCCTTCTAAAAGTGCCTTCACCTTCAGAGGTGAGAGGGGCAGCGGCGGCGTAATAGGGCCTTCTCAGCAGTGACACCGGCCTTATGGAATTCCCTCCCTCTAAACTTAAGAACTGGGTGGCTAACTCAGAGGGCTTATTTAAAAAGGAATGTCTTTAGGCCCCGCTGGAAGGCCTCCAAGGTGGGAGACCTTGGAGGCCTTCCAGCGGGGCCTAAAGACATTCCTTTTTAAACAAGCCCTCTGAGTTAGCCACCCAGCCTAACTCTTTTAGTGGTCCAGCCCCTTTTACTTCTGTTTTTTACTTTTTTACTCCTGCTTTTATATTCTGTATTGTGGTTTTAGATTTTACCAATGTTTTAAGAGTTTTATATTGTTGTAAGCTGCTTTGAGTCCCTCCTACGGGGGGAGAAAGCGGGATAAAAATCAAATAAATAAATAAATAAACATAAAATGCAGCTAGACTCTTTCCGCACTTGAAAGTTGTATAAAATTTGAAAGTTACCTTCATCAAGACACTGTTGGGGATTCCAATCGAAATCTTGTCTATTCAAGTTCTGGTATAGAAACTGCAAGGTTCTCTCTCTGACATTACAATGAAGAGAGAAAATGTGAGGTGGGCCGGCATAAGAATTATTGTTTACCAAATCTTTAGCAGATGATGAGTGGTGTATGCATGCGCACATGCAAACATATCTTAAGTCAAGAGAGTAATCTGATTCTCTGGATCTCTGCCTATTGTGGAATAGAACTTTGATTTGTCACTTTGGATTCATACCAGTGAGTAACCCATGACTACATAACCCACCACTTTCCTTGGGATCATTATTCATCCATATTTTCTGTAGGCTGCTTACTAAACATCTCTGTCCATATAGTTATGAAGAAAAGCTTCCTATGGTCGCCTTTTTAACTAAAAGTTTTAGAATGTGCAGACAGTGTCTGCTGAAAGTTTCAAAACCAGGCGAAGCTGGAGTTTCCAGGGATCTGTACAGTATTTGTGGCTTCTCTGCACTGCGCGGCATGTCTTTTTTTGTTCTCAGCCCTTCTGTCCTTTCTTCTACTGTATCCTTTATTTGCTCCTTATTAGCTATATTATTGACACAGTGAATTGTGAAAACAAATATATAATAAATTACACTGAGGCAGAATCTGGAGGATATGCTATATGTATTTGCTGTCCTTCAGAATAATAGAAGTTCCTGGTAGCGTAATGCAAAGCCAAGTAGACTATCACAGAGGAGTATTAAGAAGGGAAGCAGAATTATTGGAATTGACTGACATGTTTCTACTAGCAAGTTGACAGGCTTGTTTTGCAATTTGAAATTCCTTGCAATTTCATCCATATTTCAGACATCTGGTTCAAATCACTAAGGGCCCAATCCTATCCACCTTTCCAGTGCTGATGCAGCCGTGCCAATGGTTGTGTGCCAGCTAAAAAGCTGGTGCGCATCTGAGGAGGCCCATTATAGCCTGCACTGCTTACACCAGGGAAGGGGACAAACGTCCCCATCCCCCAAGGTGAGCCCGGGCCGCGCTGGTGCAGGCCGTAATGGGCTTAGGATGCAGTGGCCAGCCCTTTAGGCTGGCCACGCATACTTGCACAGGATTGGGCTGTAAGAGTTCAGGCTTTCCCGGAATTCTCTAGGTTTGAAGCCTAGAGGCTCTGATACTTCTGCTCTGTCCCTTCTGGTATGGATCAGTTGATAGGAGTGGCAGAATGGACATGGTCCATGTTGGAGGGGTATGGTAAGTTCAGACAGCTTTAGGTCCATTTGTGTACCTGGCACCACTTTGCTAATGGACTGGATCTTCCTTACTTTTGCTAAGTAGTATGAAGTGAAGTTGGATGATGGGGAAGCTTGGTTAGCAATTGGTGTTGAGTCATGCTGGCCACATGACCATGGAAACGTCTTTGGACAGCGCTGGCTCTTTGGCTTTGAAACTGAGATGAGCACCGCTCCCTAGAGTCGGACACGACTGGACTTAATTGTCATAGGATACCTTTACCTTTTATACCAGAAGCTTTTGGTGCCTTGAACATTTTGGATGGTTAACTGGCATTGAAGAGAGCGAAACTCTGGGTTCTCTCCACTTACCCACCTGGTTCCTTCCCAGCTCAGGTAGCCCCTTCAACCCCATTACACTTTGTTACTTGGCTTAGCACTGTGCCGTTCAAGTATGCTGTTGCATAAAGGTGAACAGAGTCTGCCTTTTTCTTAACAGTCCCTTCCTTTCACTTTTTTTTAGGCATGATTTTTTTCTTTCTTCCTCTAACATAAGAAGAGCCCTGCTGGATCAGGCCAAAGGCCCATCTAGTCCAGCTTCCTGTATCACACAGTGGCCCCACCAGATGCCTCAGGGAGCACACAGCTAACAAGATAATCTGTTTCCTGCTGCCACTCCCCTGCACCTGGCACAGAGAGAACCTACTTCTAAAACCAGGAGGTTGCTTATGGCTTGTAACCTGTGATGGTCTTTTCCTCCATGAATCTGTCGAAACCCCTTTTAAAGGCATCTAGGCCAGGTGCCATCACCACATCCTGTGGCAAGGAGTTCCACAGATGAATTACACGCCTGGGTAAAGAAATATTTTCTTTTGTCTGTTCTAACTCTCCCTCTACTCAATTGTAGTGGATGTCCCCTGGTTCTGGTGTTGTGCGAGAGGGAGAAGAATTTCCCTCTATCCACTCTCCATCCCATGCATAATTTTATACGTCTCAATCATGTCCCCCCTCAGGCGCCTTTTTTTTAGACTGAAAAGCCCCAAACGCTGTAGCCTTTCCTCATAAGGGAGGTGCTCCAGCTCACAAATCATTCTGGTCGCTCTTTTCTGCACCTTTTCCAATTCAACTATATCCTTTTTGAGGTGTGGTGACCAGAACTGGACACAATACTCCAGATGTGGCCTTACCATCGATTTGTACAAAGGCATAATGATATTGGCCGTTTTATTCTTAATCCCTTTTTTAATGATCCCGAGCATGGAATTGGCCTTCTTCACAGCCGCCGCACACTGGGTCGACACTTTCATCGACCTGTCCACCAGCACCCCAAGATCTCTCTCTTGATCCATCACAGACAACTCAGAACCCATTAGCGTATATGTGAAATTTTGGTTTCTTGCCCCAATGTGCATCAGTTTGCACTTACTTACATTGAAGCGCACCTGCCATTTTGCTGCCCATTCTCCCGGTTTGGAGAGATTCTCCCTCTGGAGCTCTTCACAATCCCTGCTGGTCTTCACCACCCGGAAAAGTTTAGTGTCATCTGCAAACTTGGCCACCTTGCTGCTTATCCCCAACTCCAGGTCATTTATGAATAAGTTGAAAAGCACCGGTCCGAAGACCAATCCTTGGGGCACACCGCATTTCACCTCTCGCCATTGTGAAAATTGCCCATTGACTCCCACTCGCTGTTTCCTGGTCTTCAACCAGTTCCTAATCCACAAGAGGACCTGCCCTCTTATTCCCAGACTGTGGAGTTTTCTCAGGAGCCTTTCATGAGGGACCGTGTCAAACGCCTTCTGAAAATCCAGATATATAATATCCACCGGTTCTCCCATATCTACATGCCTGTTGACCTTTTCAAAAAATTCTAAAAGGTTTGTGAGGCAAGACTTCCCCTTGCAGAAGCCATGCTGACTCTCCCTCAGCAGAGCTTGTTCTTCTATGTGTTTTAAGATTTTATCTTTAATGAGACTTTCCACCATCTTCCCTGGAACAGATGTTAGGCTGACCGGCCTGTAGTTTCCTGGGTCCCTCCTCCTTCCTTTTTTAAAGATTGGCGTGACATTAGCTATCCTCCAGTCCTCTGGCACAGTGGCCGTTTTAAGGGACAAGTTGCATATTTTGGTCAATAGGTCAGCAACTTCATTCTTGAGTTCCTTCAGAACTCTTGGGTGGATGCCATCCGGGCCTGGTGATTTATTGATCTTTATTTTGTCAATTAAGTCTGAGACGTCTTCTCTTTTAACCTCTATTTGACTTAATTCTTTAGTCAGGGGAGGCTGTTCCGGCAGCGGTATTTGCTCGAGGTCTTCTGCCGTGACGACAGATGCAAATAACTCATTTAATTTCTCTGCAGTCTCCAAGTCCCCTTTTATCACCCCTTTCTCTCCCTCACCATCCAGCGGACCAACCGTTTCCCTGGCAGGTTTCCTGCTTCTAACATATTTGAAGAAGCTTTTGTTATTCCCTTTTATGTTGCCTGCCATACGTTCCTCAAAGTCTTGCTTGGCCTCCCGTATCATCTTTTTACATTTCTTTTGCCACAGTTTATGCTCCTGTTTATTTTTCTCATTAGGGCAAGACTTCAATTTACGGAAGGAAGCTTCCTTGCCTTTTATAGCCTCTTTTATTGGACTCTTTTTACCTTCCCTTTCAGCTTTTTTTTTAACTAGTCTCCTCATTTTGGGGAAGTCAGCCCTTCGGAAGTCAAGGGTTTTTGTGTCAGATTTGCTCGGCACTCTCCCTCCGACATGCATGGCGAAACTGATCGCAGCATGGTCACTGTTCCCCAATGGTTCGGTAACATTTACATCCCTGACCAGATCTTGAGTGCCACACAATATCAAATCCAGAGTCACCTGTCCTCTGGTCAGCTCCGTGACTAGCTGCTCTAAGGCACAGTCATTTAGCATAGCCAGAAGTCCAGTCTCTCTTTCTTGACCTGAGCATGAATTGACCCAGTCGATGTGAGGATAATTGAAGTCCCCCATGACTTACAACCCTGTCTCTCGTTGACACCTCCCTGATTTGCATCCTCATTTCAAGATCCCCTTCAGGTTTTTGATCTGGAGGACGGTAGCATGCCCCTACTATTACATCGCTCTTTGAGCGTAGTAATCTAACCCACAGTGATTCTACGGAGGAGCCAGAGCTCCCCTCCAGCTCTACTCTGGTGGATTCTACCCTTTCTTTGACATAGATGGCCATCCCACCTCCAACGTGCCCCTCTCTGTCCCTCCTATAGAGTTTATATCCTGGGATTGCAGTATCCCACCGGTTCTCCGCATTCCACCAGGTTTCTGTTTACACCTACTATATCAATGTTTTCCCTAGCCACCAAACATTCAAGTTCTCCCATTTTTGCCCGTAGACTTCGGGCATTTGCATAAAAGCACTTATATACCAGGTCCCCCAAGAAGGGCTGCATGTTTGCACCTTTATCCCTGCAGCCTTCTGTCCTGCTAGACTGGCTGTCATGTCCCATCACGCTACCACTCCTAATTCTTACTCTGTTATTACTTGACTGTTCCCAATCCTCTGTGCCTTCATTCCCTAGGGATGAGAAGTCCCGAACCGGATGCCCCTCGGCTCCTGTCGGCTTTCCCCCAGGGGTCAGTTTAAAAGCTGCTCTGCCACCTTTTTCATGTTACGTGCCAGCAGTCTGGTTCCGTTTTGGTTCAAGTGAAGCCTGTCCCTCTTGTACAGGCCTGGCTTGTCTCAAAACACTCCCCAGTGCCTAACAAACTTAAACCCCTCCTCCTGACACCAGTGTCTCATCCACGCATTGAGACCCCTGAGCTCCGCCTGCCTAGCTGGCCCTGCGCGTGGAACAGGTAGCACTTCTGAGAACGCTACCGTTGGCGTCCTGGATTTGAGCTTCCTACCTAGCAACCTAAATTTGGCCTCCAGGACCGCCCGGCTTCATTTCCCCACGTCGTTGGTGCCAACATGCACCACAACCGCTACCTCCTCCCCAGCACTCTCTACCAGCCTATCTAGATGAGAGGTGATGTCCGCAACCTTTGCACCAGGCAGGCATGTCACCATGCGGTCCTCACATCCGTCACAGACCCCCCTCTCTATGTTCCTGACTATAGAGTCACCCACGACAAGAAGCCCCCTTCCTCCCCTCCCCAGAGGAGTATCCATAGTGCGACTGGATACGGGCCCATTACCTGAAGAAGGGGTCCCCACTGTGGGATTGTTTCCCTCTTTTCCAGAGCGACGTCCTCCAGCCCTGAGACTCCCTTCCCTGGCAGCTGAGGAGCCGGCCAACTGAGGGTGGGATGACACTTCCATGTCCCTAGAAGTCTCAACCTGGTCCCTCTCTACCTGTCTCTGCTTCTCCAGGTCAGCAAACATGGCTTCAAGGGAGCGAACTCGTTCCCTGATAGCCTGGAGCTCTTTGCACTGAGCACACACCCATGACTTGTGCCCAAGAGGCAGATAATCATACATGTGACACTCGGTGCAAAACACTGGATAGCCCCCACCCTTCTGCTGGCTGTCTGACTGCATAGCTTTTGTGTGTAAGGTATGGGTTTATCAAAGTTTAGGTACCTTAATGTTGTTGGAGCTCTCTTCTCTTCAAGGGAAGTGCCGGGCCATGTGTGGGGCCTGGCTTCTTCGCCCCGCTGCTGAACTCGCACAGCTGCTTAACTCGCTGTGTCTTCTTTTACCTTGGCACTTTGTCCCAATGAGGCACTTCGTCCAGGAGGCCACTCGCTGCTCCCGAAAAAAAACACTCGCTGCTCCTGAAAAAAAGAAACAGCTGCTCTTCTAGTTTTCTAATCTGTTCCGGGTCTTCCTCATGCCGATTTCCCCTAATTTTCTTCCCTTTTCTTCCAATAGCTTTTCCTAGAAATGGGAATTTGAGCAAGAACACAGTGCTAGAATCTGTTAACATTACGGCACATCTTTGAGGGATATGAAGTAGTGGAATTAAGTGTTGTGAGTGTTTAGGTTGTCTTTCCCACACCATTGAATGACAAGCAACCAACCATTCACTGGGAACATGTCACATCTCAAACACTTCTTGGGATGAAGTGAGGAGAGTAGAATGCATGAGCGAGAACATGATTCTTCTTATTGGAACACTCAGCTCTTATTCCCTTCATAGAGGCTCCTTCTATGTTTTGGAAAAAAACTTGCACTTCTGACTTTAGGGTCTTAATGTCTGATGGCTGAAGATCAATTCCTACTGCCTTTGTTGGCTCTCTACCATCAATTCCTTTTAAAAAAATTCAGTTGGCTACTGAAACGGGAGGTAATACCATCCTAGAAGAATTATACTAGATACATTTTTGGAGGTAGAAAATGGGTGGTAATATCCTGTAGAAAGAATGGTTTTAGACATGGAGAACTGTGTTTAGAAATTTAATCTATATTGGAAGGAAACTTTTTATAAAATCCAACTTTATTGTTTCCTAAATATTTTGTGTGTGTGAGTGAGAAGCATAACAACTGATATTGCAACATGCCAAGTGCTTGGATTTACATATATTTTTGACTTACCGGTATCTTTCTGTTATGGGTTTGTGAAACCATATTTTGGAAATCATTGAGGAGATCACTGGTTACAGAATGCTATCCAGTCCATAAGCAGGGATAGGTAAAGAATGCTAAAGCAGATGATTATTTAGAGCTGTTGCTTGTTTAACAATCGCAAAAATGTATTGCTTCATAGTGGAAATCTCCAGCAGTTCCACCATAAGTACTGTAAGGTAAAGGTGACCCCTGACAATTAAGTCCAGTCCTGTCCGACTCTAGGGTGTGGTGCTCATCCCCATTTCAAAGCCGAAGAGCCAGCGTTGTCCGAAGACGCCTCCGTGGTCATGTGGCCGGCATGACTCTCCTTGCCGCAGCATGTAGCATGCGGCTGGAACATGGAGCGCTGTTTACCTTCCCACAAGCGGTACCTATTTATCTACTCACATTAACATGCTTTGGAACTGCTAGGATGGCAGGAGCTGGCCAAGCAACGAGAGCTCACCCTGTCGCGGAATCGAACTGCCAACCTTTCGATCGACAGCTCATGGTTCAGCGGTTTAATCCACTGCGCCACCCGCAGTGGGTTATAAACGTATAAATATGTTTATACCAATACTGTAGTTTGGTATAAAAATATTTGGAATGAGGAATACTTAGCCAGATTAACACATTAAAAAACTAGTTGCATTTAAAACAGATTTGTTGAAAATTTGATTTTATTTATAGCACACTGAAATGATACACATTCAGTGGCTTGTATTCTGGAATTTGTGGACCTCTGCTCTGTCATGAAAAGGGGCCTCGCATGAACAGAACACTCCTTCCAGGAATGGAAGGAGCTTCCAATGATGGAATAGCAGTTCTTCACAAAATGTTCAGTATTGCACATTATTTTCTCTTTTGTAGATATTTGCATGATTGTACTGTTAATCCTTTATGGACTGGACATTGAGGACACAGAGTACAGTAAAAAAAATGTAACTGAGATCTACCAAACATTTGCAAATATGATGGCGTGTGTGTTTGCCCTCTGAAATGTTTCCGTGCTCTAAAAAGGTTGGACCTTCAGGAAGTGTCCCCCCTCCCCCCAAAAGGTTCATAAATGTGAGTTAACTGAGACCTAGCTGTAAATCTGGATACTCTTAATTTGACACGGTTGGCAAAGACTCAGTCTGAGACCTTGAAGATCACTGCCTGCAAGAATAGGCCATACTGTACTAAACTACCGGTAGCTGGACAAGTACACTGTTTAAGTATAAGGCAGATTATACTGTCCATTTTGTGTGGCATAAGTTTAATAATTTAAATATTTAAGTATTAGCAAAAAGAAACTGGAATCTTGTATTTTTTGTGCACACCATACGTTAGAAGATAAATTACCTTTGTGAGGGCGCATATGACAATTGCTAAACACACTCTTCACGTGCATAAAGTTACACATTCAATCCATGGCATTCCGTTTAAAGGTTCTTTGGTGGCAGGACTGGAAAAGGTTAGTTGGAAGAGCTCAGTGGATAAATGACTTAACCCATCTGGTCCCGTGGTATGACCTTCCCAGACTTCCCAAATGTTAGTTTGATCAACATTTGTAACGAACCCCCATGTAACCCCCATGTAGAAAGAATCACCCGCAGTAAATTTCGCTGGTGCACCTTGCACCTGGTCTACAGGTGGTGCTTTAGGGACTCAACGGGACTTAAGGTCAACTCAACTCGTCCATTTATTTCTATGTAAAGCATGGACCTGAAAACACAAGATTTCAAACAAAAACATAGTTATGTTTAACACACAGCTCCAGGGCTTTAGGGGTGTTTAGGGGGATGTCTCACCAAAGAGTACCTCAAGTTTCAAGTCCCTACCTTCAAGGGGTTTTTTTATGGCCCTTTAAATTCTTGAAATATGCAGATTTTGTTGTGAGTCCAGCACGAAAATGCTCAAACAAACATAGTTGTGTTTAACACACAGCTCCAGGGCTTTAGGGGTGTTTAGGGGGATGTCTCACCTAAGTGTACCCCAAGATTCAAGTCCCTACCTTCAAGGGGTTTTTTTTTATGGCACTTTAAATTCTTGAAATATGCAGCTTTGGTTCTTTTTGTGCATTAAAAAGACCACTGAGTTGTTTGCGCAACGCGTACCCATAAAGTCCCGTTGAGTCCTTTGAGGTACGCCTAATGTTGCACATGTGTACAGCTGTGTACAGCTGCTCCCCTGCACCTGAGGTGCTCCACACAAGGTGGATTCAAAAGCCAGGGCCCTGGCCATGAAAACAAAGTCAGAGTTTCATTTTTAATTTCAGTGAGGGGGGGGCCAGCCCCCCAATTCCGGGGCATCATTTTCCCTAAAAATAGTGATGTTTGCTCCTCTGGGGGGGGGGTCAGTGGGGTGACTCTAGAACTCTGACAATTGTTTTAAAACATAGGTCCATCTGTCTACTTTCCACAAAAAAATTCCTGGAACATTTGGGGAAGCCATTTTTTTTTTAAACTATTTACTTTTCGGCTGTACCTCTAAGGACTCAACGGGACTATATGGGTTTTAACTTGATATGGCAGCTTCATATATTCACGTAACTTGCATATACTTAAGTTTTGGAATAAAAAGCTGAACATCCATATACTGTATATACTTTGACTGTTATATTAGGTAAAAGTAAATTTAATTGTGTTTAAAAATGAATCTTTCCCCCAGATTAGTTCTAATATCTTCAGAACACTTCCACCAAGTGAAAATCCAGATTTTGATCCAGAAGAAGATGAGCCTACGTTAGAAGCCTCATGGCCCCATATACAGGTATCATCCTCTTTATAGAAGTATTTCTGTTTTATAATTATGCTACTCCTATGTTAACATTTTATGCCAACGGTGTGCTAGTACTCAGTAATGTTGCACCTTGTTATCTGATGAATTATTCTTTTCACAGTAGCAGTGTAAAAGACGGGCAAAAGCTTTGAATAAAGAGGCTGTTAACTTGCTACGAAAGGTTTCATGGCCCGCAGTAACTCTCCAGTGTCTTAGTTGTACGGGTAAAGACGCCATGTTGTCCAAAAGCAAGAAAAACCTTTGATGTTCAAATGAACTTCAAAAACCACGTACGGGTCTCCTTTGCAGGCAGCCGTGCGTGGGCTGAAAACATTAAAAAAACCCAAAGGTAAAGCAGCCTCAACGTTTCGTTCCGCTCAAGCCCGGAACCTAGTCATGGGAATCAATCAGATCACTTTACCATCTTGATCTGATTGATTCCCATGACTAGGTTCCGGGCTTGAGCGGAACGAAACGTTGGGGCTGCTTTACCTTTGGGTTTTTTAATGTTTTCAGCCCACGCACGGCTGCCTGCAAAGGAGACCCGTACGTGGTTTTTGAAGTTCATTTGAACATCAGAGGTTTTTCTTGCTTTTGGACAACATGGCGTCTTTACCCGTACAACTAAGACACTGGAGGCTGTTAACTGTCTGGTGATTTCTAGTTATAACATCCTACTGTGTATATGGACGATGATAGGTTTGTTCTGTATTTTATCTATAGAATGTGTATTTTATTTAATGGTCTGTGGTGACGAGGTACCCAAAATGACGAGGTACGAGCAGTTATGGAAATGCAATAATAGGACATTCATGCCTAAGCAACTTCGTATATTTTTTGTGCATGCTTTTGTACCCCCACTTAAAACAGCGACAAAATGTTTGTTTGACTTGTCTTGTGGCTCTAACTATGATTTTCTTCCTTTTACCTCCACGCTGAAACTTGCTGCTTTAACTTCTTTCCCACCCCTCTCTTGATCTTCTGACTTCCATCCCCTGTACTTCATTGAAAGTGGCCTTACTAAAAACTACCAGTTACATCCCTGCCACATCTAACTCAGTCCATCCATGCCATTTGGAAATAGGTGGCCTCCCTGGTGGTCTGAGCAATTTGCCAACCGCAATCATTTGGATGCAACAAACTGTGAGTGACCCTGGTTTTTCTTGCCCACTCCATCTGCCGCAGTCCTGTGGCACCCAAAAAGCCAATTCTCTGGGTAAAGGAATGGCATGGACTGTCTGTGGAAATCATGGAACCTCTCCCACCCATGTGCAAGCAGAAGTACGTTTTGCTTATGCTGGGACCTCTCTGGATTCAACTGATTTTATTTGAAATCTGCTTTCACTTCTAGTTAGGCTTACCAGAACCATATCGGGACAGAGTGCTAGACCTTTAGGAGAAGGAATGTGGGCAGGTGTAGCTTGTTAAACCCTTAGAGCACAATCCTAGGCATGTCCACTCAGAAGCAAGCCCCATTGAACACATTGGATTGTGCTCTAAAGGTTTAACAAGCTACACCTGCCCACATTCCTTCTCCTAAAGGTCTAGCACTCTGTCCCAGTATGGATCCGGTAAGCCTACTTCTAGTTGACCCTTGATATGAACGTTCTTTTTCTCTTTGAAAGTTTTGAATTTCTAAGTTTTCATTTTACTCTTTCGTAGCTGGTGTACGAGTTTTTATTGCGATTTTTAGAGAGTCCTGATTTCCAGCCTAGCATTGCAAAGCGTCATATCGACCAGAAATTTGTACAGCAGGTAAATATACATCTGAAATCCTGTTTTAGCTGCAAGATAATGTTTGTATACCACTGTATTGTGGAAGAAATAAAACAGTGTGGTGCATGAACTTCTTATGCTGCCAGATTAGTAAGTTTAGAGAGATTGGGCTTGTTTCAGAGTAAGTTAACTACATGTGAACCATAGTGAAATAACATAACTCTTAAAATGTTAGCAAAGACCCATTTCTGGCAGAATTTATTTACGGTTCCTGACTTTGGACTGTGCCCACTGAATTCAGCAACCTCAGTTGGCTTAAATGCATAAAATTGTAACCAGCCTTAACCTATGGAAATATAGTATTAAATTATTACATCACAATAGGTAGTGCCCTAACTAGTTAGTGGGATGCTTCCTATTAACACTGTTAAGTTATACTACCTTAATTTTTTTTAAAGGTATACTTTGCATTGCTTACTCTGTGTACATGTGTGAAGTGAATTATTTCCAGTAACACATCTCTGGTTCTGTGCTTTAACTTTTGTGGTTAGGAAGAAGGAATTGAGTTAGAATTTGTTTTATTCTAATTAGAGTGTTACTGTAACTGAAGTAATAAGCAATACTTTATTTAACAGTTGTTGGAGCTTTTTGATAGTGAAGATCCACGAGAGCGTGACTTCCTGAAAACGGTGCTTCATCGAATTTATGGCAAATTCCTTGGATTAAGAGCATTCATAAGAAAACAAATAAACAATATTTTTCTCAGGTATATTATATGGAGTCCTTCTTTGAAAGCATTTATACCATGCTTGTAAAATTACTTGCTTCTATTTTAGTTTAGAAAAATTAGTAAACCACAGGTTTTTACTAGTCTACCTGGCTCCACACATGTGGATTTAAAAAGGAATCCTTCTCATAGGAATCTTATAGTAGGGAGAATAAAAACATAGGAGTAAGAAAAAAGGAAGATACTTAAAGTAATTAAAAAGAAGCTATTGTCTCAGACACAATACCATGACTAATGTACCATGACAATACTATGATTAAAAGCCATGACGCAAAAAATCTAACATTAAAAAACACGATAAAAACTCAATTTTAAAACTTTGTAGATTAAAATTAATAGATCTTAAAATGCAATCATGCGCACGTGCACGTGCACACATAAGGATTCCTACCATCATGATAGGCCTTTCCTTGCAGAAAAATAAAAGGACTGTGATAAAATCTAACATTAAACATTATTAGCTATACGATCCTCTGTTTATCAGAGTACTGCTAGTGATACAGTTGTTAGCGGTGAGTGTGTCTTGCATAATACTGTAGACATCTGTACACCTTTGCAGAAAACTGCATTTTAAGAGTCTAAATACTATACAGTAGATTCAAATACTTGCATAGTTTAGAAAGGCTCCAGTAATGCAGGCATTCCTTTACTGCTGAAACACTTGATATGTGCTTACCACATGAAATTGCACAGCTCAGTTCCATCCTATGCTGTGTTGTAACAGTACAGAATAGGACTGAGGATCAGACTGCCAAAGCCAGTCTTGTCTCTGTATCTGGCCTTGAAAGCCAGTCTTGCTTTCCTTGCTGGCCTGGGGACATGCCATATATGCAGTTCATATACAGTGAAGGGGTTTTGGAGAGAGCACTGTGACTGCCCATGTTCCTGACATTGCATCCTAAGTTGCATGCTTTCTTTGCATTTTTAAAAAACAACTGGATAGCACTCCCTTGTATCTACTCTCCCCCCTCTCCCTCTTTTAAGCTCTTAGGAATTAAAAGGACCTAGTTGCTGTTGAAGAGTCCTGTACGTAAACTGAACGGAAACTTGGGAATGGCTGCCTGAAGCAGAATCTGATGTTTGGTGCAATATAACTAGGTGCTGCAGCACCATAAACGCCTAACCAATCTACCTCATGCTAGAGCAGTGTTGCACCATGAAATGATTTCTGCTTATTTCTCAAGAAAAATGAGGCAGAGCGTAGTTGCTGTTGTCCTTCTTGAACCTGCAAGAAGCTATATACTATATAAGATATTATTTCGCTTATTGCAGCATATTCAATCATTTTCACCTCAGCATCTAAAGTCTGGGATATAGGACTGGGGCTGTTTCTATTGAATGCATCTTAGGTTTGAAGTAGTGATGTCTGAAATTCAGGCAACCAGAATAAGCAGTTAAATCTAAAACCAGAAGCTTCAGTTTTTATTTTCCTATCTCCATTTTGTTTACATATTGATTTCATATTACCAGGTTTATATATGAAACGGAACATTTCAATGGTGTTGCTGAGCTACTTGAGATACTAGGAAGGTAGGTTTCCTCTTCAGCTAAGTGGCCAAGAGGAAGGGGTTTGTATCCCCCAACTTTTTTATTGTTGTTTTTCGGCATGGGAGGTGGTAGGTGTAAAACATTTGGGCTACATGAATAGATTTGAAGGGCTTTAATCTGGATTTTTCTTCCTGAGTGAAAAGGCAGCAGTTTAAACACACAGAAAGAAGTGATAGGATGGGGCGGGGAGTCTAATGAGCAGCAAATGGAATGTATGAATGAATGCAGGCACCTCTTCCACCCCTTGGTGAGAGGAGCTATGGGGAAGTAAATGGCGAGCACAGAAAGAGTTCAGCACTCCTCATGCATCTACGCCTTTTGCTGCTAAACCTGGAACTGCTTTCTATGGGGTTTGGAGGCAGAACCAGAGGCGTAACTACGGCGGAGCCTGAGGGGCACCTGCCCTGGGCGCTACACCAAGGGGAGGTGCAATTTTTGCGAGGAGGCGGCCATGGCCTGATTGCGAAGAGGCAGCCGCTCTCTGTTCCAAGCAGAGAGAGTAGATGGTGGCCGCAACTTCGTGATCGGGCTGTGGCTGCCTCCTCAGGGCACGCCTCGAGGAGGAGGTTGCAATGTGAGGAGGTCATGGCCTGATCATGAAGCTGCGGCTGCTCTCTGAGGAGGCGCACCCCAAAAAGAAGGTTGTGAAGAAGAGGCGGCTGCAGCCCGATCACGAAGCTGGGGCCTCTCTCCACAGCCGCCACTTCACAATCGTGGAAAAAACCCAGAAGTGATGTCATCATGATGTCTTGGCATCAAAAAACCCAGAAGTGATGTCATGATGACGTCGTGACATCACTGCCCTGGGTGCCATGGCAGGTACTTAATACCTCTGGGCAGAACTGTATCTTAATGCAGGAACTGAGACAGTTGCATCCAGTTTTCACCTTGACTGGTGGCTTTTGCTTCTGCTTTGTGTTGCATCTCCAGTTGCATTTAGCTAATGCACTAATTTACAGATAAACCTCAGAATCATCCCATAACTACAGTATCGCAGTAGTAGTGAATCCTTACCCTGCATAATTAGCATCATAAGGAAAATCTGTCCAGAGACTCTGTGATGCTGTGGCTATTGGGATAACTGTGGCAAACAGAGGTTGTCTACGTAGCCCATGATGTCCATCTGTCCTTTCTCCAAAGTATTAGCTTATAATTATGTTCTTTAGTTGCATGGTCTGTCTTATACAGGGAAAATTTATTCCAAGTAAAATACCTTTCCAGCTAGACAGTGTTAAAGCAAAAGAGGGCATTGTCGAGGAATTTAAAAAAAAATTCGTCTATTTGTGGCAATTAACAGTAGTACTGATTAAACTAGAAAACACTTGACTTAAATCCATTTTCACAATGTTAAGCAGCAGTTCTCATGAAGCCCACTTCAGTCATTATGAATTGCCTATGTGGGCAGCACGTCTGTAAAAGAAAAAGCATATAAACCTCATGTAAATCACATTTGATCACATGCATTTATTTCACTGCATACATGTGCAATTAGCACATGCCATCACATAGACCTGTACCTTTGTCATGTTGCGATCTTCATGCAGTTAGTATGCTTGTTCATGTGCTGTAGTGCTTATCATGTAGAGAATACATTTATATTTGAAGTAGCCCTGTCAGTACAAAGTGGCTACCGTGAGTGTGCTTTCAATTGATTTTATAATATAGAAAGCATTTTTTCCTCAGTGAAGATGTATATTTGATTGCCGGGGGGAGGGGGGACACACCAACTTGGTACTCAGTGTTTGGGATCTGCTACCCCATCATTGCCATCTTCTGCAACAGAATTAAAAATTTAACAGTCTTGATAGCTCTGGAGGAAAACTGAACCAGAGCTGGTCTTGTAGCTGCTTCACATTTATGAAGAGACTAGTATTACCAGACACTGCAAAAGGTGCACAGAGAAACTTCCAATTTTAGTGTGTTGGGTGGCTCAGTGTGGATTGATCTTGTGCTCAATTTTCAATGTTCACTGTACATTTTGACCTTTAATACTGTATTCTTTAAACTTCAAAACAAAAATAAGCTTTCCTGTCTAACTTGTGTTTTTCAGTATTATCAATGGTTTTGCATTGCCATTGAAAGCAGAACATAAACAGTTCCTTATGAAGGTTCTTATTCCCATGCATACTGCAAAGGGATTAGCTTTATTTCATGCACAGGTATGTCTGTTAGATGGAAGCAGATGTGTTTTATAAATGTAGAAATATTAAGTGCTATTGATCAGTTACAGTACTATACACATTTATTTGCTCTGAGTTTCCACATCAGCCTATCTTGCTGCTGACAAAGTGTCATTTGTGTAGGTTTTTTAAATGCTTCATGTGGTACAAATACTGTTTACCAATGAAAAGGTTTACCAGACTGTTTCTAGTTTACAAATATTTCTCCCCAAGATTGTTTGATCAGTTCTTTCGAATTTACAATACTCTTTAGAGTTGATCTATAGATTATAGTTCCTAAAAAAGAAATCTACCAATCTGGCAGGCAGGACCTTAAACTCCAGCTCTGCAGTAGATTTGCTACATGACTTGAGCAACGTTTTCACCAATAAAACAGGAATAACTACCTGTCATGTGAAGGCATTGAAGATGAATGACTGTAAAGACCACTCCCCTGGAATGCCACCCTTCTCTCCACTTGTCAGGGCGACTTTTGGAAAAAAGCTGAAGATGCTGCTTTTTTCTTCTGCTTTAGTATGTTAAAATGCTGCAGCTGTTTCTTAATTCTGATACTGTTTGTTTTATTTGTTTAAGGTTTCATTGTGACACTATATTTTAGCTGCCTCCTGAATTTCTGTCATTGAGTAGTTGGGTAAAAACATATTAAATGTCAGTTCAAGGCATCTAGACAAGATTGCTACCAGTGTACCTCTTCACTCCTCCCCCCCCCCTGCTGCAAGTACCTGCTGCTAGCTGGTACTTTAGATCTGGGCTGGTAGCTTAGTGCCCTGTTGTTTGTAATAATAGTAATACTTTAACATAGGGGACTGTTTAAATCTGAAAACTTAAGACCTATCCAGGTTTATAATTCCCCTTGAATATACAGCAGCACAGGTGTAAAGCATTCAAGGATGCTGTTAAAGTGTCCTGCAAACACATTGGGAATTGAGGAATTGGTTCATTCGAGAGTGTTGGGTATGAACCTTCTCCAAACATTTAAGCCATTGTGGAAGTATTGTGGAAGTATTGCTAAAAAGTGGGATAGAAGTGGAGATGATGCAAGACATTTCCACATATGGTAGACTTAGCTTGCCCAGTTGTCAAAAGTAGAATCACAAAAAAAAGCTCAATATTGCCAACAGAAATACCAGGAAATCCCTTAGTTACTCTATGCTAAGGAAATCATTTACTCTATGCGAAGTTGAAGGATATGTTCCAAGTAAATATGAAGAATTGGCAGCAAATTTAAGTGCAGCCTAGATCAGGGGTTCTCAACCTGTGGTACTTTGACTGACTGCTGGTGGTACTCAAGACCCCTGGACCACTGGATTTTTTGCTCCCAAGAGGCTCCTGCCTTTGGCCAAGCCTCTCAGGAATGCTGAGAAGGGCCCTCCCACCTGCCCAGAATTTCCTACCTCCCGGGTTTTCGGAGGCCAGAAAACGGAAGTAACTGGTGATGATGTCTCCACCAGTCAATTCTGATGGTACGCAGCAGGAGAGTGGTGCTGGAGGTGATACTCAGCCAGGAAGGGGTTGAGAACCCCTGACCTAGATGTTAATAGTATATTAGTGGTGATGTTCACCCTCTTTTCTTTTGGCTGTTGTTTTCTTCTTACATGCACCAATTGCTCTTAGGGAGAGATCAGTGGCAGTCCTTGGGTTGGTACACTCCCACCTGTGTACACTTGACATGGGGAGAAGTGAACTACCAAACGAGGAGACATTGCACTTATATGAAGGTGGGATATCCAAATTGATCCTATGAGAGTAAGCCTTCTTTAAAGGGATGCTTCCTGGAGCAGTAATTCACTCTTCCCTGTTATGAAGGCAGTAGAGAATGTATGAGCCCATACAAAGTCTCGGTTTGAGCCAAGGCCTTCCATGTTCAGGTGCAGCATTTTAGCCAGTTAGGAGTCTCACTTTGAGTTCTAATAATTGTGAACGGTCCACAATGTATCACACTTGTTTTGAAATAAATGAGACTGAAGCAATATTATTCTTAACAACGGAAACAGTTAAACCTTTTTACTTGTGTTTTAGCTGGCCTATTGTGTTGTTCAGTTCTTGGAGAAAGATATGACATTAACAGAGCCAGTAAGTAAACTGTCCATTTTGAACATTTTTTTGGTGTGGTTATATTCAGTTTACGTTTAAATATATTTTATTTTGATGTTTTAATATGAACATTCACCAAATTAGGCCTAGTTGACCACAGAATAGCCTATCAGATCTTGTATTGAATTGCATGAGAAGCTACACTCAGATTTTCCACCAAGAGCTTATAGTTCGCATGCAGTTTGAATGCGGATGTTGTGGAAACAGAGGCACAATACTGACTCTAGTATTCATTTCAATGGAACTCAAGCAAGAAGCCTGCATGTGCCCTGTTGAAATGAATGGAAGATGCTTGCCTATTTTTGCATGATGACCTGTGCCAAGCAAATTAGAAATACCGTAGATACAGCTTTTCGAAGGCAAAAAAACCACACATACACAACAACAACCAAGAAGGGCATGCAAGAATCATTTTGACATTATGTTGCTTAATACAATAATTCTGTGGATTGTTCTTCTAAAAATGTGTAATTGTTAAACTCTGATATATGGTTGAACCAAAAGTATTCATCAGAAAGTCAGAATGTGTTGATCAAACATAGTCTCCTTTATAGTCAGTAGACATTAACATTTGTTCTCTTTATTCCCTGTGCACTCAAGTCAATATGCAGTTCTCAATCTTAGTAGATATGTTCTGATTTTGGTATTAATTTTTAATTTTGTATTTTTGTAATCTAGGTCATCAGGGGATTGCTCAAATTTTGGCCAAAAACATGCAGCCAGAAAGAGGTCAGCCTTATCAATTTCTATAACTAGTCCTCCCCACTTAGCTCAGTCAAGTTATGTGAGCTGAGGGAGGGGTAAAGAGCTCTGGGGTAAAGAGGTGTAAAGAGGTGAAGTAGTTTACACCTGAACACACTTAGTCATGGTTGAAGTTTCTGCTAATTCCAGCAATGACTGTCCTGGCCATTCAGAATAATAACTTCTGGTGGTCCAAGTTGACAGAGGATGTTTGTGCTTCACATCTTCCTTTTGCTGTTTGTTTTGCACATGGGCCAAGTGTGTAGGTTATTTATGTGGTGGGGAGGCCCTCCCCTCCTCTACTGTCTGTGACCTTTCATTTGAATAGGTGTTTAAGCATGTAATGCCAATGCAAGCAGGTCCTTTAAAACAATTAATAGCATGAGGAGAAAATATTTTAATCCTCTAAGCCAGTCTAAAATCAATAAATCTGTAAGAAGGTGTGCCCACCCTGTCCCCTTGAACACCTCCATCTCTTGCAGGCAATTACTCAGGTTGTTGCTGCAGTAGTGTAGGCCATGGTGGAAGAAAGACTCCTCCCCGCTTAAAAAAAGGAGTGGGGAGGAGGTGAGAGCCAAAGATGGGTGGTAAGGGAAGAATGCAACAGATCCTTCAGTACAGTGGAGGAGGCTATAGGGGACAGAGAATCTCAGTGGCTTGAAAGAGTGCCTGTCCACCTCTGAAGTATTCTTCCCCACTGCAATTCTATGACCAGCAAATGAAACAAAGCCTATGGGAAACAGCTTCACACTCACTTAAAATCTTCCTGAAATATCGCAAGAATACTTTTATCTTGTGTCACATATATCTGTCATGTGTAATACAACTCGAATCAAGGGTTGTTGGGTTTGGGTTTTTATTTTTATTTGTTTGGCCTAAATGCTCTTCTTTTTAATAGGTCATGTTTTTAGGTGAAATTGAAGAAATACTGGATGTAATAGAGCCAACACAGTTCAGAAAAATACAAGATCCTCTCTTTAAACAGATAGCCAAGTGTGTGTCAAGTTCACACTTTCAGGTATATAACCTGGTAATCTTAACTTTTATTTAAAATTGGTACTACCCAACTTCATAGTCTTGATACTCTGTCATGTGTATTTCAGGTTGCAGAAAGGGCTTTGTACTTCTGGAATAACGAGTACATTCTTGGTCTGATCGAGGAGAACATTGATACAATTCTGCCAATTATGTTTGGTAGTTTATACAAGATCTCCAAAGAACACTGGAATCCGTATGTACATTTTACTATTCAGTCTTTTAAACTGTTTTTAGATAATTAACTACATTAGCATTTTTGTATACACACTTAATTCAAGGAGGTAGTCATTATTATTATACCAGAAATCAAGTGTATGGTGAATAGAATAGAATGCATGCTCTTGAAGATTCCTGGAATAGTGATGATTTAAAATTGTTGAATTAAAGTGAACAAGATAGCAGCGTCTGCATGGATCTAGAGCTGCTGAATCACAGCAGTGTCCTGAAATAAGATTGCATTTGAATTTTGTTGTCTTAAAAAAATCTTGCAGTAGTGACTTATGAACCATCATTGTAACTATTATTACTGTTTGTCGAATACAAAAATTACAAAATGGTTTACATATTGAAAGAAATGGAAAAATGTAATTCACATCCGCTGCATTATGGACACCTCCTAAAAAGAAGAAACATAAGCATGAACTCAATGTGCCCATTATTTACTTTTTAAATGTAATTAATTGGCCTTTATTAAACTGTGTATAAGGTTTACTTTCATGAGCTTTTTTCTGTGAATAACAATTTTGTAGAATCCATTCATCCCGATGGATATGTACTTTGAAAATTGACTGCTGAAATGTGTTTAAGGCCCTGTCTAAGGATGAAACTAGATGAGACATGAAATTTTTGTGTCTATTAAAATTACAGTTGTGAGGAGGAGACTGATCAGGATTGGGCCCTTTCCTCATGAAATCCTTTCTCCTGGTGCTGTTTGCCTTAGGTGCGAAACTGTTACTTGCACTCCTACTTTATTCCTCCTAGGACAGCTTTGAGCTTTCATATCTTGTTGCAAACCACTCTGTTCCAAGAGGAGGAAGCTAACTGTGTAGGCTTTGAAGTAGAAATAGGTTCTTGAATACTGCCAGGAGTCATGCTGAAAGTCAGCTGTTTTGGAAGATATTTCCTCATGAACTGAACAAGTGAAGCCGTAAATTAAATGAATACTTTTAATGAACTTGAGTGAAGCTGATTAGTGTAGATAAGGTCCTCCTCGTGTATGGTGCAGTCTCGGTACTCGTTGTGGGAATCCAGTATGTTCTTTCCCCCAACCCATGGGAATGAAATCTCAATCTTGAAAGCTTTTCCTAAATGTGGACACTGAATATTAAATAAGAACTAACTTAGAGTGGTTTCCGAATATATTTTATTAATATAATATTAAAACAAAACAATACATAGCATTTCGAAAGGTTACAGCAAGCGCAAAGCAATATATCCTACTAGCATACTTATCTCTACTTTCTACTTGCAATATCCAACTAAGCCAAGATATCTCCAACACTCTATTCATCAAATCCACATATCATCACATCGTTCTTCCCTCTCATAAAAAATCAATAAGTGGTTTCCAATTATTCACAAAAAGGTTTACTGAATTTCCCTGTGCGTTTGTCCATTTCTGCAAAGTTCAAAACTTTTATCCACCAGCCTTTCAGCAAAGGTATTTCTGGAATCTTCGAATATTGGGCATATAAAATTCTTGCTGCACTTAAGAACATAAGAGCCCCGCTGGATCAGGCCAAAGGCCCATCTAGTCCAGCTTCCTGTATCACACAGTGGCCCCACCAGATGCACACAGCCAACACGATAACCTGTTTCCTGTTGTCACTCCCCTGCACCTAGCACAGAGAAAACCTACTTCTAAAACCAGGAGGTTGCTTATGGCTTGTAACCTGTGATGGTCTTTTCCTCCATGAATCTGTCCACACCCCTTTTAAAGGCATCTAGGCCAGGTGCCATCACCACATCCTGTGGCAAGGAGTTCCACAGATGAATTACACGCTGGGTAAAGAAATATTTTCTTTTATCCGTTCTAACTCTCCCTCCACTCAATTTTAGTGCATGTCCCCTGGTTCTGGTGTTGTGCGAGAGGGAGAAGAATTTCCCTCTATCCACTCTCTCCATCCCATGCATAATTTTATATGTCTCAATCATGTCCCCCCTCAGGCACCTTTTTTTAGACTGAAAAGCCCCAAACGCTGTAGCCTTTCCTCATAAGGGAGGTGCTCCAGCCCACAAATCATTCTGGTCGCTCTTTTCTGCACCTTTTCCAATTCAACTATATCCTTTTTGAGGTGTGGTGACCAGAACTGGACACAATACTCCAGATGTGGCCTTACCATCGATTTGTACAAAGGCAGAATGATATTGGCCGTTTTATTCTTAATCCCTTTTTTAATGATCCCGAGCATGGAATTGGCCTTCTTCACAGCCGCCGCACACTGGGTCGACACTTTCATCGACCTGTCCACCAGCACCCCAAGATCTCTCTCTTGATCCATCACAGACAAC
Organism: Plestiodon gilberti rubricaudatus; assembly: GCA_026170595.1. Taxonomy (NCBI): domain Eukaryota; kingdom Metazoa; phylum Chordata; class Lepidosauria; order Squamata; family Scincidae; genus Plestiodon; species Plestiodon gilberti. The sequence continues at coordinate 25,144,527 of JANXHW010000001.1, forward strand.
TTAGAACCCATTAGTGTATATGTGAAATTTTGGTTTCTTGCCCCAATGTGCATCACTTTGCACTTACTTACATTGAAGCGCATCTGCCATTTTGCTGCCCATTCTCCCAGTTTGGAGAGATCCTTCTGGAGCTCTTCACAATCCCTGCTGGTCTTCACCACCCGGAAATGTTTAGTGTCATCCGCAAACTTGGCCACCTCGTTGCTTATCCCTAACTCCAGGTTCATTTATGAATAAGTTGAAAAGCACTGGTCCCAAGACCGATCCTTGGGGCACACTGCTTTTCACCTCTCGCCAAAATTGCCCATTGACTCCCACTCGCTGTTTCCTGGTCTTCAACCAGTTCCTAATCCACAAGAGGACCTGCCCTCTTATTCCCTGACTGTGGAGTTTTCTCAGGAGCCTTTCATGAGGGACCGTGTCAAACGCCTTCTGAAAATCTAGATATATAATATCCACGGGTTCGCTCGCATCCACATGCCTGTTGACCTTTTCAAAAAATTCTAAAAGGTTTGTGAGGTAAGACTTCCCCTTGCAGAAGCCATGCTGACTCTCCCTCAGCAGAGCTTGTTCTTCTATGTGTTTTAAGATTTTATGTTTAATGAGACTTTGCACCATCTTCCCTGGAACAGATGTTAGGTTGACCGGCCTGTAGTTTCCCGGGTCCCCCCTCCTTCCTTTTTTAAAGATTGGCGTGACATTAGCTATCCTCCAATCCTCTGGCACAGTGGCCGTTTTAAGGGACAAGTTGCATATTTGGGTCAAGAGGTCAGCAACTTCGTTCTTGAGTTCCTTCAGAACTCTTGGGTGGATGCCATCCAGGCCTGGTGATTTATTGATCTTTATTTTGTTAATTAAGTCTGAGACGTCTTCTCTTTTAACCTCTATTTGACTTAATTATTTAGTCAGGGGAGTCCGTTCAGGCAGCGGTATTTGCCCGAGGTCTTCTACCGTGTAGACAGATGCAAAGAACTTGTTTAATTTCTCTGCAGTCTCCAAGTCCCCTTTTATCACCCCTTTCTCTCCCTCACCATCCAGCGGACCAACCGTTTCCCTGGCAGGTTTCCTGCTTCTAACATATTTGAAGAAGCTTTTGTTGTTCCCTTTTATGTTGCCTGCCATACGTTCCTCAAAGTCTTGCTTGGCCTCCCGTATCATCTTTATACATTTTTTTGCCACAGTTTGTGCTCCTGTTTGTTATCCTCATTAGGGCAAGACTTCCATTTACGGAAGGAAGCTTCCTTGCCTTTTATAGCCTTTTTAACTGTGCTTGTTAGCCATGCCGGCACCCTCCTGGACTTAGTCGAGCCCTTCCTCCTTTGTGGGATACACTCCCGCTGAGCCTCTATGACTGTTGTTTTAAACAGCCTCCATGCACTCTGGAGCGATTGGACTCTTTTTACCTTGCCTTTCAGTTTTTTTTAACTAGTCTCCTCTTTTTGGGGAAGTCTGCCCTTCGGAAGTCAAGGGTTTTTCTGTCAAATTTGCTCGGCACTCTCCCCCCAACATGCATGGCGAAACAGATCGCAGCATGGTCACTGTTCCCCAATGGTTCGGTAACATTTACATCCCTGACCAGATCTTGAGTGCCACACAATATCAAATCCAGAGTCACCTGTCCTCTGGTCGGCTCCGTGACTAGCTGCTCTAAGGCACAGTCATTTAGCATAGCCAGAAATCCAGTCTCTCTTTCATGACCTGAGCATGAATTGACCCAGTCGATGTGAGGATAATTGAAGTCCCCCATGACTACAACCCTGTCTCTCGTTGACGCCTCCCTGATTTGCTTCCTGATTTCAAGATCCCCTTCAGGTTTTTGATCTGGAGGATGGTAGCATGCCCCTACTATTACATCGTTATTTGAGCCTAGTAATCTAACCCACAGTGATTCTACTTATCATATATAAAAAGCTCATTTCTACTTTTTGCCGAAAACTGGAAGTGGGCTTCGGAACACTATAGGTTCTGTTTGGAGCAGCAGCCCCCCTCTCCCAGACGCTTCAGGGAGCTGGCAGGGCAATCAGGTACGTTTAAAAACAGCGTTTCGGCGGCGGCAGGCTCAATCTGGAACACCTCCATCACCATTCCTGCTGGCCCACCCCCCCTTAAGGGCATATCATCCACTTCTGTTAAAAGTGGTGGGTCGCGACCCACCACTTTGAGAAGCACTGGTCTATAAATTGGCTAAGTTAGAATCACTATTCTGGATTTCCAGAATTCTTTTGCTAGCTCTGCTTGAAAAGTCTCCATACTATGATTATTATTTTTTTTGTCAGAGAGGCATGATGGCACAGTACTTGGGGCACTCTACTCTGTTTTTAAGGTGCGCTTCTTAGTTTTGCTTTTATTGTCTTGAAAAATTGCTGCTTATAGGCTATACTTTTTGTGAATGGATACTGTGATGCATGTTCTTGGACATCATGGATAATGGGGATGCAATTTCACCATGCCAGTGAGTGCTGTGGACTGTTGACTTCCGGGGAGCTGGGATCCTATGGCAAAATGTCATTTATCTCTAAGAGGAGTGTCACAGAAAGAAATGCAGAGTAAAGTTAAAAATGAATTAGTTTCAGCTAATTCAAACAATTATTTTGTTTCAACTTGCGAACTAGTTTTATGCTTGAAAGTAGCAGACAAATCTGTCTAGAGAGCATAAAAACTTATTTCTTGATGTGATTTTAGGTAGGCTAACTGTGCTATAAGTACATAAAGTAAGGTTTGGTTTTTTTTTGCTGTTGTGGAATTTGCTTAGATCTGATCTCTTTTGTAGTAGTGTCTTTTCTAGTGGCTTTTGGCTGGTGTTTCTTCTGCATCTTTGTGAGCCCTTTTGGGACAAGGAACCATTTATATATTTGACTTTGTGAACCACTTCCAACTTTCGTTAAAGCGTTATACAATCGTCCCCGTCCCCCTTATCCACGGCTTCAGTCATCTGCGGATCAAAAATATTTTTAAAAATCTAGAAAGTTCTTCCTTCCTTCTCCCCACCCCACCACCATTGCCCTTTCAAGCGCACTGTGTTTGACTGCAGGCTCTGGCTCACCTCGATCACTGCGCTTAGTGGCACCGTATGATTCAGCAGCACTTTCCAGCCAGTGGCTCCTCCATGAAGGCCATGCCGAGGGGAAAGCCCACCACGCTTCCCTCTCCGCCTCACCCAGAGGCTCCCCCCAGCCTAGAGACATTTTGGCGGCTGTCAACATGGGAGCAGCCAACCAGCCCATCACGCAGGCAAGCCGCCTCTGGGTACAGGTGGGCCCCCGTATCCGCTGGGGATATGTTCCAGGCCCCTCCGTGGATACTTGAAACCGTGGATAAGAGCGAACACCCCCTCCATGGTTTCCTGAGGGGCCCCTCACCCTGCCTCCCCTGCAGGCAGGCATGCTTGCCCCTCCCAGCTCTTATTTCTTTCAGCAAGCTTTGTTTCTTCCTTAAAACAAACAGAGAAGCAGCCTCCATTGCAAGCAAGTAGAACGAGACTAAGTCCTTCAGAGGTTCTGCAAGGTTTCTGTTAACCTTGCAGAGCCTCTCCAGGACTTAGTCTCGTTCTACTTGCCTGTAATAAGCAGCCAGAGGCTGCTTCTCCTGTTTCTTTAAGGAAGAAACGAAGCTTACTGGGGAAAAAAGTAAAAGCCTGGAGGGGTCCCCACGATCCGTGGATAACTGAAACCGTGGATAGCGAATCAGTGGATATGGGGGCCCACCTGTATTAAAGCCCAGAATCTGCAAATAAAGTATATAGGGTTTGCTACTATCCATAGTTTCGGGTATCCGTGGTATGTCTTGGAACATCTCCTCCTCCGGAAACAGGTAGACGCCTGTATAAATATTCTTAATAATAACTTACAGAAAATAACTGTTCTGATAGACACTATGTTACAATACTTCTTTCATTTATACTAGCCTCTTGTGACTATGGAACTATTAATTATTATAGCAACCATCAGTGGAGTTGAATTAGATGGAGCCACCTTGCTGTTTTCAAGCTTCATTAATCTGGCAATGACTAAGCCAGATATACCCAATGCACACATTAAAAGTCCTCAAGCTGCATGTATTTGAGAGAAAGCATTTGTTTTAAAACTCATTCATATTACATTGCTGTTACTTACTCTACATAAAGTGACTACAGAATGCAAGCAGAAGTCAGATATTCTGACAGTGTTGGAAAGCAATCGTCATGCCTCTTAATTTAACTTGTGCTGCTTTACTTCTTGTTCTAGAACCATTGTAGCATTAGTGTATAATGTGCTGAAAACACTGATGGAGATGAATGGAAAACTATTTGATGAACTCACAAGCTCTTATAAAGCAGAAAGACAAAGGTATGCCTTTTTTTTTTTTTTTACTACTTAGAATGTGCTTGAAAGCTGCCCCGTTACTAGCATTAGCTAACTTGGCATTAAGTACCAAACTGCCAATTTATCTTAAGTGAATTTGTTCTCCACTATGTTTAGCAGTCACTTTCCTTTCCTTAAAACAAACGAAACAAACTCCTTCAAATCCATTTCTTCTATGGGGCCATGCCTGGACTACTGTTTCTCACCTTTCCTGCACAACCTGCTGCTTTGCTACTCATTTATCCAATCCTGCCTTCCCTCTTGTTCTTTGCTAGGGCTTCTGCTTGGACAATAAGTTATAGACTTCCTGAGTAAGAGCTATTTTAGTTCTATGCTTTATGCAGCACCTAGTGTCCTTATGCACAATACAAAATAATACTTACTGGTATGTTTTTTTTAAGATTGTTCTTTTCTTAAGGAATCATAGTATTTTTTCTAATCAGATTTGATCAGTCAAGTGTTAATTTGTACAAGGTATAGTCAGCTTCTTCAGGTTACAGGGCAACTCCCTCTCTAGTCAAACTGCTTGGGACTGAACCCTGAAGAGTTCACATTGCAATTCATTCTCTCTCCTTCTATTCCCCCTTTATCCCTGGCCAATCCCCTCAACATTGAAGGAGAGCATGTGCCTCTGAGCCTCCTGAGAAGTGTACTGTGTGGATGGTTGGAAACTTTGGCAGCAGATCTACCTTTGACTAATCCAGGGTCACTCTCAAACTTTCCTCACAGCACTGGAATGGAAAGGCCTCTGGGACATCCTTCCATTCAAACAATCAGGATTTGTTTTAGTTCTCCTACATAACATTGCTGTTTGCACCCCCACTACCTTCTCAGACTTCTTTATCGGAGGCATACAATAGTATCTACACAAACTCATGCTAGGATAAACCAGTTCATCTCCAAGCCTGCATTACAGTGAAACTGGGTGTAGTGCATATGGTCAAAGACACAATTTGTTTTGCTTTTCTGCAGAGAGAAGAAGAAAGAGCTAGAAAGAGAAGAACTGTGGATGAAGCTGGAGGAACTAAAGCTAAAGAAAGCTCTGGCTGACCAGCAGGATGTTACGTCCTCTACAATAAATGCACAAATTGATACAAGTGCCAAATGAGAATGACAGCCTCTCTTTGTGAGGCAAACCTTTTTTTATACACCGGTTTTTTAAATATGTAAAAAATGCAAAAGACAAACCTCATCAGTATATTAGAAATGGCCATTCTCCTCCCCCCCCCCCGGCAAAATGTAAATGAAAGTTTTTGAACTGAAATACAATAATTGAATGTGACATTATTTACCACAGCATATTGTAAATGTGTCTAATCATTGCTATATTCTGACATTTCACAGAAATGCATAGTCCATGATGTGTGTGATTTAATTATGGGAGTGGTGAAAAATTATGACTTGAATTTTTCTTTTTTAAAAAATTGTGTTGCACATAGGCATAGAAGTCAGCTATTTTACATGTTTTCCCCTCCCCCATGTACATTTCACATTACTGCAGGCTTTGGCTGAGATTTTGGAAGAGACTTCTAGCTGTGCTGTATTTTCTCAAATGAAACGAAGGCTGCTGTTATGCCTGCCTACTTGGAAGTAAGTCCCATTGAACTCAGTGGGCCTTGTTTCTGAGTACACTTGCATAAAAATGGATTGCAAGTTATATTTACTTCCATATCTGTGTCTGAATAAGATGTGCTTCTGCTCATTACACTGCCACAGATTTCAGAGCTATTGCTGTAGAGTGTTCCAAGAGTCGTGGAGTGGGAAGATGTGTTTAAATAAAGCACAAGTTAAAAATGATACAGCACCCGTGATCTGAGCTTTCTGAATGAATACAGAGGAAACATCACGTTCCACTGAACAATTGCCTTGCTTCCCACATAGCTTTCATGTCTGGGGCATTCTGTAGTTATGCTTCTGATCCTATAACTGAGGATGGAACTTCTTTTTGAGCCTTATAGTGAAGCTCCTAACCCTAGCCCTGAAGTCTTGCAGAACATAGCATAGCAGTTCTCTCCTGCACCAACTCTGCAAGATTATGGCTTGGGTTGTACCATTCCTATCTTGATAGGAACAGTCTGTGACAAAACAGTTCTTTCTTTTTGTTTAAGGAAAATACAGTGCACTTGTTTAAGATGAGGGTAGCTCACTGTAGAAGTCTTGTCTATTTTTACTTGATCAGGTGGGTGCTTTTTTTTTTTTTTGGCAGATCTTTCTATCAGAGTACCATTCCAGTCTCTTAAATTGCAATTGTGTGGAAAATGGTTTTGTATTGAAAGACTGAGGGATTAAGCAGCATTCAATAAAGTCTCTATGTTTGTAATTAGTGCTGTATATTACCATCTTTGTAGTTAAACTGTGCTGGACAGAAGGTTGCTGTGTTGGGTTGTCTAGAAAGGTATTCAAACAAATGCAGCATTAATGAACATGTTGAAACCATAAGTACAGTACAGAACTAAACCACATATTTGCTGTCAAATTGAGAGGGAAAGAAGCTGACAAACTGAATGCAGATCAGTCTGTGGTCTCGTTTTAGATCAGCGCTTGTGGGGGAAACTTAATATCAAGAGAAGCTGTTTCAGCTTTTTATGGTCATTGGTCTCATTTTTACTTTTTGGTAAATCTTTAACTGAAACACAGTGGATTCTAGATTGATGCAGGTAATATATTTACACTTAAGGGTGAACGGAATTAAGAGTTGGATACACTACAGTGCTGTTGCATTTGCAGTCTGCATGCCACAGATCTGAGGAATTGGGCTTGGTGTGCATTTTGGATTCCTACAGGGAACAGCAAATTGAAGCCAATGGCATGTGAAAATTACAGTAGGCTTTGGCTACACAGTACTTCATATAATTTGGAAGAGAATGTCAAAGACGGTGTTTTGACCTGCCTTATCAGTAGGTGGCAGAAGTCGAATGTAGAATACAGTAATAGCATCCATCATTCAAACAAATGGATCTCGTTTTTTCTTAAAAGAAACGAGATGAATAACAGTGCAATATTTAATTAGTTTGGTATAGATGCATTCTCCCCATCCTGGACCCCCAACTAACAAACGTGTTTTTGCTGTGTGTGTGCTTTCTTGTCACTGTTTTATGGTAGAATTTTGCTATCACTACTGTTGGTCCTCAACTCATGCTGTTATACGGTTCGAGTAGTTTCTTGTCTTAAGGATTCTGTATAAAGCAATCTTGTTTCATTAAGGTACTGTATATGAATCCTAAGCAAGCATTAGGATTGTATTTGAAGTCTATCTTCTGATGTATGGCAAACCCAATGTTGCAAACCATAAAAAGATGCAAGATCAGAACCAGAACATAACTGGGTAATATTTTCCTGTATATTCTGCACTGGAATGTAGCCTAATGTGGTAGCAACATTGTGACAACTTTGTACAATAGCAGTATTTTTGCTTTTGCAGTTCAGGCTTATTGTAACCACTGGTATTTTTCTTCTGGTATGCTGGAACCCAGTGTTCTCCAAAAACTGGCTTTCAGCAGGAACGCCTTCAGTCATGTTATAGCTACCAAAAGTGACAACTGTGACATATTTCACTGCACATCCTAATCCACTACAAAGTTAAGCAGACTTGCTGAAATCAATAGGCTTAAATGTGCCTAACTTTGTCTAGAATTGGACTGCTAATATGTACTTTATTACAATCCTATTCCCCCCTCCCCCTTTCACTGTGGAATTCCAAAGTAAGCATTCATGAGTTTCCCCGGTGGTCACCCATTTTGACCTGATCTCTTTAGCTTCAGCAAGGTGGCTGTAACATGTCTTCCAACTACTGGTTAAATGATTGGAATTGATCTCTCCCGTGTTTTTGCCCTTTGAGTGATGCCGGCCTGCAAGGTGTCAAGCTGCTATCCTCCAGTGGCTCCGTAAAATCTCAAGCAATTGACTGTACAAATGCTGCCGAGTGTGGTTTCATATTTGGAACTTCTCATGGTGTGATGGTTCTGATAAACTCCTAGTCAAGATAATTCAAAATGTTTCTCAAGGGATTTGAAATAACAAACTTGGTTGTGGCTATTTTATCCTACAACCAACTGGGTCAAGATGTTAGTGAGTGAGTTAACTGTAAAGTTGAAGTCTGTTCACAGCTCCCATAGATTTATATCCCCCCAAAAAGACAGGAGGAAGTTCTAAAATTGGAGGACCTTTCTGGCTAGGCTAGTTGGCCAACAGCAATAGCTCAAGATATTAAATATTCACACAGTTGTAATTTTATTGGGAGGGGGAATCAAACAATTTAATACATTTTAGCCAAATAGGAATGCTTGATAAAAACAAAAACAACCCAGTGCTTTCTGTATTGCTTCATCAATTCTGTGACAACAGCCAACTTTAAATCTTGTGGGTTTTTTTGCCAGTTACAGGTCAAACATTTGGTGGGGGCAGGGGTTGCAGCAGAGACTGTACTTCATGTAAGAATAGTGAGGAAAGAGACTGCTATTGACACCATGCAGTGAGCCCATCAGCTTTTAACCAAGCTCATCTGCAGCACTGACAGCAAGTCAATCATGGATCAACAGGCATCCAATGTACACCTAGTACAAACTCTGACTAAACTGAACTAGTAAGGTACTTCTGTTTGATAGATATGCCTGGAATATTTCTCTAAAGTAACATACAGAATCAGACCAATCATTCATGTAGCACAATTACTGTCCATTCCAACTGGCAGCTTTGAAAGCTGGTAGCACTTTCGGGTATGGGAGTAGATGTCTTTTTCCTGAGAGATGAGATGAAGATGCTGGAGGCCCAACCGTCTGCCTCGAGAGATGCAAGATCATGGATTAACTAAACTCACTCCTGTGGTGAAGATATTCCATGGGTATTTGAAAAATATTTTTACACAGACTCTGTTTTTGTTTCACTATTGAGGAAAAAATGGCCTTGTCTGTCAATACTGGTTGTGAGTGCAGTTACAAAAGGTTGAATGTTGCTTCAAGAGTTTAGTTACTAATAGCTTAGTAAAGACATGTTCTAAAAGAACATGGATGTAAAAGTTCCTATACAGTTAGTAGTCTAAAACTTCAAGTGTCAGTGCATTGTACTCCAGCAAAACAAGTCGTTCTCCTGTCAATGCAGTTTCTTTGTGCATCAGCTGCTTCTGTCATGGTTCAGCTTTATGCTTTCTGTATTCTCTCCAGTGTCTTAAAACTTTCAGCCATGCTGAGTCCTCAACTTATGTGATTCAGGACTTGACTTCTTCTTTTGAGGTGCCGTTTACGGATTTTTATCATCCACTTCACACTGAGCTTGGCAAAATCAGCTGCTTTAAATAAAGCTAAGAAAATGCCACAGAGAAGAGCAATCATGTTCCAGGGATTTGCGGTGACAATCTGTACAAAGGAAAACCGAACTCGTGACTTAAAATGGTTTACATTTGTAAGGCAACTATTTTTCTTCATAGGAGTACATTTTTTATTGCAAAACATTCTGCTCCTTAGTTCATAAGAGCCTTCTCATATGGTTACTACCTTCAGCCTCATCCACCCTTTTAGATCAAATTACTCAAAGGAAGAGAGCACTCTTGTACGTGCACAATTCTACATGGCCAGGAGATGGGGATAAACTGCCCTTCATTATCAGCAGGAGCTGAATGACATGGTTTGTACAAGCTTCTGTGCCTACTAGTGTTCCATATGGCTACCATTTTCTGAGATGGTATTGGAGGAAAAAGTGTACAATAGTGCAAAGTTTTTCTAGCTCTGTGTACACCAGTTGGGGAGCTCCTGCGAGTAGTCTCCCTGTTTTGTCTATACATCAAAGAAAAAAAATGTTAAGATTAGCACATGTGTTGGGAGGGGGGTATTCATCTTAGAGGCACGGTCCCCCTTTTTCCAGACAGCTAGGAGTGCCTCTTGATGGCACTTGCTAACTACAGTTTTGAAATGTAAATATGCTGCTGCCTGATTGAGAGTATTTTTTAAAATGCTGCAGCTCTAATTTTTACCCGGCTTCTCTGTAAAGCTCCTCAAGCAGCAGGCTTTTAGTAGCGTAGCTTGTTGTGGCTTCCAGTTTACATGATTAAATAGTGCTGCTGGCAGGAAAACACTTTTGCTGCTGATTATTTTATTGTCAGTCTTGGGGTGATTTTTATCATAAGCTCTCCAGCTCAATGGTGAGAGGTAGGGTTATATAGCTATTGAGTTTAAATAAGTAAAGGAGCAGGACCTGCTGTAGAAAACTGCAGCAGGAGTAAGAAAGGGCAGGAAACCTAATGACAAAGATGCATATGTACAAAAAATGGTTTCTGGGACAAAGGGAAAGTATTTTCCCATTCTTTCCACAACTGCAAAATCTTCCCCTTTCTCCATACAAGTCAATGGAATAGCATTTGCTCCATTACCTTCTATAGAGAAATGGGAAGGCTCTACAACAGGGGTGGGGAGCCTATTTGCAGTGGGGGGCCATTTTCCCATAGGGAAAATTTGCTGTGGGCTGGCGAATTTACCACCCACCCACCCACCGCTCGCGACTCCTTCTCAACCCAGCTGTTTCTGCGCATGTCTATAACAGCCAGGTTTGAAAAGGAGTCTGGTGAGGTGAGCGTGGCCTCTGGTCCGAACCCACGCGGGCCGGATCGGATGGAATCAGGTCCAGGCTCGCGGGGGGCCGGACCGGAAAAGTTTAGTGTCATCTGCAAACTTGGCCACCTCACTGCTTATCCCCAACTCCAGGTCATTTATGAACAAATTGATAAGCACCGGTCCCAAGACCGATCCTTGGGGCACACCGCTTTTCACCTCTCGCCATTGTGAAAATTGCCCATTGACACCCACTCACTGTTTCCTGCTCTTCAACCGGTTCCTAATCCATAAGAGGACCTGCCCTCTTATTCCCTGACTGTGGAGTTTTCTCGAGAGCCTTTCATGAGGGACCTCTAGCCATAGCTGAAGGCTGGCCTGCATACTGCTGACTGTCTGGCGATAGGTGTTCCAACTGAATTCTACTGTAATATTTTCCAGATACACGTACACAAAATATCCTTTTCCATAGCTGTGTCACCATCAAGAAAAGGTGGCACCTAGTTTTCATTTGACTTAAAACATGTGTCCAACCCTTGGATGTAATGTCCCCAACGTTTACTCACATCTTGAACTTCCTGAATAAAAGGATCTTTCCATTCAAATACCACAAAGAAAAGTTGATTGCCTCTTGCTTCTATCTGCCTTTCAATGTAGTTGATCACGCTGATCTAATGCCAGGGTAAGGAGAAAAAGATTGCCTTTATATCACACAGGCAGCTCCAAAGTACATTTGCCTTAAAGGGGGTTAGAAATCCCAAATGCCCCAATGTCAGAAGAAAAGTCCAAAAAGCAACAGACTGCAGTTGGCAATTTCTCCCCCCACTTTCCAGCATGCATTTGGACTGGGTTTCAATGAACAAAATCTGATTTTACTATTGTTGGCATTCTCTCCCTCTAATATTCCCTTCTGGAAAGAGAGATGCAGGTTAGGAGATACTGTTCCCTTCTAAACCTATTACAGGTGAGAATAGAAGCACTTCTGGCTTCAAAAGTGAGCACCTGCACACAACTGGAACAGTTCACTGCTATCTTTCACTAATTTTGTGGAAAGTCTCATTTCTAAACACTGGGGTTGGGTGACTATTTGCCTTTCCTTTTGACTGTATCGCAAGACAAATATGGTGCCACCAGTGTTCCCTCTAAGGTGTGCACCCAAGCAACCACACACCTCCCTACTGAGCTCCATGCAGAGTGGAGCTCAGCAACCTGGAAGTCCAGCAATGATGTCATCACTGAGCATCTGGAGGCAGCATCATGTCGCTGCACAGCTGCCGGAGGGGTCTGTGCACCAACGTGCACCCTTTACAGGGAATGCTGGCTACCACACCTTCAGATATACACAAAGGCCCAAACTACGTTACATGTGAGCATTTCCAACGTGCATCTCTGTTGTAATGTGTATGGGGGGGGGGGGGAAGAATGCATGAGGTTGTGTTTTCTCATCATTGCTGTGCTGGATTAGCATCCCCGGCCTCCAAGCAGTTGTCAATGCATTATTTGGGCTTATCTTCCAACTTCCTGTTTCTTTCTACATTCTTAAATGCCAGACTAATCTAGGTTATTTCCAGTCTTTACCTTTGGTAAACTGTGGTATAAATTAGTCTCTTTGGTGTTGCACTAAGTTTTTTTGTTAATAGTGCATTGCTCTAACCCTTAATTGTACTGGCAAGGACCTTCACCATGTGAGAGAAGGAATCACTACGACATTTTTCCTGGACAGATGTAGGAAAAACAAAGGCCTCTTCAGCACCAGAGCATAAAGGTGAAACTGTTCTCGCTCCCTCCGCTGGCTTTTTCTTCCAGCAGGAATGTTGATCTTGTGTGACATCTACAAGCAGTGGGACCTCTTGGGTGGCAAAGGCTGTTATGTGGCACCTTCGTATAATAGAAGGTAACCCATGGGAGTTGTGCTCTAATGCATGCAATTCCTCTGAAACACATCAAAACCAACCCTCACTGAATCTTCAAGAAGCCACAATGCTGCATTCCAAGTGCAAGATTTGCAGCTGGGGAGGAGACAAGGGAGTGGCTTGATGTTCAAGACAGACTCAAACACTATTATGCCGGCCTCTCGCATGTACAATATGTCATTACAGAAAACCCACTCATGGAGCTCTAGGGGGGTGAGCAGGAGCTGAGCAAAATGGTTTCATATTTCTTAATAGTTAAGAACCTCTTTCTGACCTTTTGAGGTGCATCAGCCTTCAGCTAGCAGGAGGAGCAAAGAAATGTTGGTTGTGGTTCCACATTAAGGAGAGGTGTGCGTTTGAAGTGGACTTGACTAAAGCAAGGATGCAACTGTTGCTTTGGGAGATCCAAGTCCCATTAGCAGTTGTGCTATCTTTGTTTCTACCCTGCTTTGACTGTGGATTTATAAATAACTCGGAAAGACACCAAGTGTCTCTTGTGTTCTTCCATCCAAAGGAAACTACTAGACCTCGTAGCATCATCCCTGGGGGAACTGGAGAGTGCCTGAGAAGACGCAAGAATATTCAGGCTGGTGATGCCAGAAAACCCAAGAGTGTACTATATCTCCTCTGTCAGTCCAATCAACCATTAGCACAGTTCCCCGTTAGCAAAGCACGGCTGTAGCTCTGGCAGACTTGAGCTCGTCCCCCAGCAGTGACAGCTGTGCTTTGTTGCTGACCGCAGTCAGGAAGCCTCACGAGAGCTCATTACCTCCTGTCTGAATTCAACCGCCTCCCTGCCATCCTCTTCTTTCGTTTTCACCAAAGACATTTTGACCCAGGTTCGAAAACTGCCGGAGAACTTCCAGCTGGAGTAGGAGCTTTCGCACGCCTTCATAAACTCTGATTTGTTTGGACTACAGCAGGAAGAGGGAGCGTTACTTTTGGAAAGGAAAGGTCAAAATGCGTTGCTATACAGACGGGACGCCATCCTTTTACCTCCCACTATGCCCTTGTTGAATAACCTATTTGCTGCAGATCTAGAAATCAGCACAGCCACACCCAAGGAGCAAACTGTTTCATGGGGTAGCAGTTGCAGACTTTTGTGTAGGTTCAAGTAGCAAGTTGGAAACCTTCTGATTCAGAGGGAAAAAAATGGGCTGAAGATTCTTGTATATCCTTGCAAGCACATACTGCCTCAGGCTTCCTTAAAAAAAAGCCCTGAAAGTAACAGCGTCTTGACAAAACTAAAGTAAAACTTCCTATCATGACAATTTGGGGAAGTCAAGGGGGGGGGTCGATGCAATTAAAAGTCTAATTTGCATTATGTATGCTCTTGGGGGCATCCTCTTATGAACATACTATGTGACAGCTCCCATTCCAACTATCCAGCCCTGTAGTGGCCACAGTTCCCCAAGGTCTCAAGCAGAGTGCTCCTTCCCAGTCCTGCAACTGGAGATCACCAGGCTTGAAGCTGGGGCTTTCAGTATGCAAAACATGCGCTCGAGCTCCGAGAGCACCGGGTTCCTTGGATGGATTGCTGGGGAGAAACTCTACAGAGCAGTGAATTCTGACATTTAAAGAGCAAAATGACTCCTAAAAAATGAATTAAAATAAAGAACCATCACAACCTCAGCAGGGTTCTGTCCATTTACACTTGTTTTAGCACTAGTATTGCACTTTAGAAGTGGTGAACAAAGAAAGAAGGTGATCTAACTTCCAAGTTAAGTTCCAACCAGCCTCCAACCATGCACACACCTATAGTTAAAAGTAACGCACAAAATACTAAATTCATGGCAGCTATCTAGCCCTTGATCTGATCAACTAGCAGCAGTATTCCACTGGCTCAGGCAAAAAGTTCTCCCAATTTCGCTGCCTGCCAGGGACTGAACCTAGAACCTTACAATTGCAAAGCATGTACTCTACCACTGAGCTATGGGAGGTCCTTAGTTTTTAGTTCCTGCACCAGCAGTCAAGTCACTCTAGCCTCCACACATATGTTTTGAGCCACATTTAGCTAACCACATCAGCAACAAGGAGACTAGAGTGGCAACGTTAAATCATTCCATGACAACTGAACTAGTTTTTCCATGCTGGTTTCTCCTAAAGAATTAAAGTGGAACTCTCATGATGTCCAAAAGTGCTCTGACAGACTTTTTTTCCATTGCTGAGTAATAAGTCATTGCATAGTCTCATATTTCATTAGCTGAAACAACAACAGTGGAGTCATTGGTCTTGGCTGCCATGTATCTCCTTGGGCTGGCATTACTGAAGCTGCAAGGGGTGTGTGTGTGTGTGATTTGGGCTGGATTCCCAGATTCGTGCTGCAACAGCCCCCTCAGCAGGATCTTGCACACATGGCCAGCACCTAGGGAGGGGAATGATTTTCCAAGGCCTGTTGAGCTGAGCTACAAACTCAGTGCAATTCCTAAGCCACTGTCGTCTCCTGATACTTGGAAGACCACTTGGTAAAATAGACTAAAACAGGGGTTCTTAACCAGTGGTACTCATACCACCAGTGGTACTTCAGCCAACTGCTGGTGGTATTCGAACCACCAGACAGCTGGAACCCTGCCCAACAAGCGCAGTGTTTTCGCTCCTGAGAGGCTCCTGCCTTTGGCTGAGCCTCTCAGGAATGCTGAGAAGGGCGCTCCCATCTGCCCGGAGCCTCCTACCTGCATTTTCTGGCCTCCAAAAACCAGGTAGTAACTGGTGATGATGTCATTGCCAGTCACTTCTGGTGGTACTCAGCAGGAGAGTGGTGCCAGAGGTGGTACTTGGATGGGAAGAGGTTGAGAACCCCTGGATTAAAACTCAGTAGAAGTAAATGAGTAGCATGCATCTTTTGAAGGAGGGGCACTTCTCTTGTCTGGAAGTCAGATTATTCTGTGCATCTCGTCTGGGCAAGGAAGATTCTTGCTCAAGGGAATCCACCACAGAAGCTTGGAGTTGGGCTTACTTGCATAATAAGCCTTTCTGAAAGCTGGGCGCATAAAAGGAGGAGGGTCCTGCTGGACCACACCAAAGGTCCATCTAATCCAGCACCCCATTTTCCACAGTGGTCAACCAAGATACCTCTGAGACATCCACAAGCAGGAGGTGAAAGTAACACCTCCTGAGCCACATGCGGCTCTTTGACGTATAATGTGCGGCTCACGGAAATATGTTGGCTGAGCTCCTTTTTGCATCACAATTAATATAAAAAGGTAAATAAGAAAGTTTCAAGCTTTATAATTATTTACCAGGTATAAACTGAGAGTCCACTGGATTGAAACACAAGTTTAATGTTCATGGTGAGTAAATATATTTAAGAATTTAAATGCTTCTTAAATATTGATGTGGCTCTTACATGAAGCAAGTTTGGCCACCCCTGATCTATACAGTATTTACAAGGGCAACA
Source organism: Plestiodon gilberti rubricaudatus (assembly GCA_026170595.1). Taxonomy (NCBI): domain Eukaryota; kingdom Metazoa; phylum Chordata; class Lepidosauria; order Squamata; family Scincidae; genus Plestiodon; species Plestiodon gilberti. The sequence goes on from JANXHW010000001.1 coordinate 25,160,716, forward strand.
GAAAGCAACATGCAGGGTGATGGGAAATGGCATATTTCCAGCATCAAATTATTGAAACATTTCCATGTTTTTTGAAAAATGCAATTACTTTTTTCTTTTTTGGCAACAGAAACTCTTGCTTGAAATCCAAATCCTCACCGGACAACTGAATAATGGCTAAACGGGGGCTGGTACAACAAAACCATATTCTAGGAAGGCTCTGGGTTTACTATTGCTGCACAACAGTTGCTTTCCGATTCTACCCCCACTACTGTTGCTGCTTTAATTTCCATGTTATTTACTCAAGGAGACTTCTGATGGAAATATGATTAAACTGGAATGGATGTTTTGCACGGCCAGTCGACAAGGGTTTTTAGCTCCATTACCAGGCCTGGCTGGGCCTTTTAAATTATTCAGTCTTACCCACTATATTTTGAAAGTCACTCCACACTTGGGCTAATTGTACGTTACCAAGTATGCTACAGGAAGAGCCCCCCAAAAAGACATGTGGATTCTAAGGTATGATTCACGCCAAGCTTCATTTATATGGAAAGCTTCTAAACAGGCAATTACCTAGAATCCATTAAGCTGCAGCATCTGAAGCAGAACATTTGCAGCCTAGTGCACTGTGTCATGCGCTGCTGTTTCTAGAGAGATGAAATTTCTCCTCCGACACATGCAACAAATTGTAATTGACTTACTGCAAGTGGCCATGCAAATGTATGGTTTGCCTCTTATCCCTTCCCAATTACTACTCACAGGCAGCAAGAAAAAATGGCCACATCTATGCCACACTGGTTGTTTAACAGTCATGTCCTCTCCCAGAGGAATCCTGGGGACTGAAGTTCGTGGGTGAGGGAGGGGAGCAAGGGGCCTCCAGAGTATTCTCAGCACCTTCACTGAACTACAATTCCCAAGGTCCTTTGGGGAAAGCCATATAGATAAGCTAGTATAATACATACGTGGAGGGGAAGATACGTTGAGGGGAACATATGGCTGAAGAACAAACCAAAATCCACAGATTTTTGCACAACAGTTCCTAGTTTATATTGTACCAGCTGCACAACTCCACTGATCCAGGTCTTTGACATCCTCTAAGAAGGCATCAGTACAAAAGGTGGTATACACCCTGTGCAGCTTGCAAAACAAACAAACACCTGCAGGTGGAAGCACCCTTAGGGCCCCTGTACACACTATTTCCTACAAGGAAATGCATCATGTGCAAAGCAGTCCCTCACTCCATCAAGAACAGATAGAGTGATGTTGACCACTCCAATACAGCAGAGGAGGTCTATATTCAGCACTGCGGAGTGGTGAGGAGCTCAGACTGGCAGGTTCAAATTCTGGCTCACCCATGAAGTTCATTGAGTGACCCTGAGTTTCTCTAGTTCAAAAGGCTGTTGTGATGAGGCCCAAATGGTGAGGTGGGGGGGGGGGAAGGAAGGAGGCAATCTTGTATGTGGCCCTGAGCTCTTGGAGGGAGCGTAATGTAGAAATGAAACCAGTGCTACAGCCACCCTTGTGGAAGCCGTCTTCCAGGAACATGCAGTCAATGCCAGTGTACATGTACAACCCCACCTATCCTGAAGCTTATGTCCAAGTCTGACTGATCTGGCTTGATGCATCTATCCCTATCTGAGGCACGGCTAGCGCCAGATTCAAGCCTTCACCTTTTTTAATGTTTTGATAGAACTGACAAATAGGGCCATACCTGTGGAGAAAGGCCTGGAAAGAGGAGAAGAGAAGGTAGTCTATTGCACTGAAGTCTTGGTCCGTTTCGTTGAGGTGGAACTGCATGAACACCAGCTCCCGTTTCTGAACATCCTGTGGTCCTTGGACAATGACAGCATGTTTCTAGGAGCACAAGGAACAGAGAAGGTCTGTGGGAAAATGCTGGTGCAAGAAAGGGAATCTCTGCCCCCTGGGTTAGTACTTGTGCCACGGGACTGATCAGATAGAAAATAATTGTGTGTGTGTGTTTATCATCTATGTAGTCTGTCCGTTCTTTTTTCCTCAGAAATAATCAAAACTACTTAGGATAACTCAAAGAAAGTGTTTGTGCCATTCTTTCCTGTTAAATACAATGGAAAATGGGGTCATTCTCCAGACTTGTCACATAATCAGGAAATTCCTTAATAACTACTGACACTCCAAACAAAGCAAGAGTTGGGATACTAGATGCTTGCCTGAATAAGCCCTGTGACTCTTAAGAAAGACACCACCTTTGCATTTATATAGTTCATTTCAAGTATTCAAAGTATTTCACATACATCACTCTTGGTAGCCCTTACAATCACTCCAAGGTAGGCCAGTGTTGCTATTCCTATATTATAGCTGAGGTTGAGAGATGAGAAGCTTCAGCATTTTTCCACAGTTGCTAGCCAATAGCTGCTTGCAGTAGCCCTCATGTCCCCTCTCAATAGATGGAATCAATGGTTCCCAGTTCAGCTTACAAAGTCTACCTGAACGGAGTCTTCAGAAAAACATGTATATCTCTACTGTACAGATGTACAGCATAGGTACATACCACCAAGTACATACCTATCGTATAGGAACTGCACACCCATTTAAGACATTACATCTGTTGCCATTGCTTCTAAGGGCCAAACTGTACATGGCAGCAACACTCTTAAACGCATTTATGCTCGATTTACAAGGAAAACAAGGGTTAAGGAGTGCAATTTAAAAAGGCAAGTGAGTGAGGGTACTGAACCCTCTTCCCCTGCCCACCACTCTTGCCCTTGCAGCCTCTCCCCCCCCCCCCAGCACTCTTCTCTCAGCCAGGCTCAATTCTGATATTGGAACCCAGCTGGGAGAACTTTGATATTGGAAATCCAGCTGATGGAGGTAAGAGAGGGCCTTTTCTCAATCTGGGAAAATTCAGCACTCTACTTACATACCCTTTGACCCTTAGATAACATCTTCACCCCCTGCTTTATACATTTGGGCAGATTCATGTTTAAACAGTTTGTGTGCAGTTTGGGGCTGAAGGATTTTTAGGCCAGCATCTATATTCGGCACAGGGCAATTTAACATATGCTATGCACCATAAATAGGCCAGCGGGTGGCGCAGTGGGTTAAACCGCTGAACCATGAGCTGTCGATCGAAAGGTCGGCAGCTCGAATCCGCGACGGGGTGAGCTCTCGTTGCTTGGCCAGCTCCTGCCAACCTAGCAGTTCCAAAGCATGTTAATGTGAGTAGATAAATAGGTACCACTTGCAGGAAGGTAAACAGCGCTCCGTGTTCCAGCTGCATGCTACGCGCTGCGGCAAGGAGAGTCATGCCGGCCACATGACCACGGAGGCGTCTTCGGACAACGCTGACTCTTCGGCTTTGAAATGGGGATGAGCACCACACCCTAGAGTCGGACAGGACTGGACTTAATTGTCAGGAGTCACCTTTACCTACGCACCATAAACTATGGCTTTGGTCCATCTTGCCTTTATTCACATCACTGTAAAGCCGGAGCTACACTACAGGCAGAGGCTCTGCCGCCGCCTGTGCCTCCGCCTCCACGCTGGAAGCGGGGGAATGTCTTCCAGCCTGTTGTCCCTCTTGTTGTCCCGCCTTCTTAAGAAGGTGATTGGAGGCCACTCTCCCCCCCTCTCCTCCGATTGGTAGGCTGCAGTAGCTCCGCGAACCGCCCCCTAGCTCTACGTCCCTGCCCCCTGAAAAATAGAACTCCAGCTTGAGATACGCGCCGGCTGTGCGGAGGTCGTGGCGGCTCCGCCTGCTTCAAAAATCAGGTCAGAAGCTCCGCGACGCGTGTAATGTAGCTCTGACTTGAGTCACCAAGTCTGCAGAGTAAAATATACCTTGCAAGATTGTTTCCAAACTCCTCAAAGTAAGATTTAGGAAGACAAAACACTCAGCTTGGAAAATTCCACAGCAGTTCCTGGTTGGGGCCAATGCAACCCAATGATGCACCCAATAGACCTTGGTCAATACACACCTTGGTCTGATTAGTAAAAGGATCTGTGTAGTTGATTCTCTCAATAACGCATTCAATTTCCCCCGGTTGGCCAGGGTTGACTAGAGGTGGAATGTAATCGTAGTAGTGATGCTTGCAGGTCAGCAGGTCAGCCTTGCCTGGGTAGAGGGCAATGCCTGCGATAAGGATAAACACGGGAAGAAGAGTGTCATGATTCTAGTACACTGGGTTAGCCACAGGTCACTGCAAAACTGTCGCATGCAACAATGCAACCCAAAATACAATATTGCTCAAACATCACACAATATATAGAATCAGAGTCAAGATCTGCAGAAGGTTAGGCTGAAACAGAGGGAATTCTGGGTGCAAGAACTATGCTTAGCTGTGAACTTTGGGAGTGCACATGAACACCACAGGACAACGCCTTATACCAAATCAAGCCACTGGTTCACCTAAACTCAATATTATCTACACAGACTGGCAGCAACTCTCAAGGATTTCCAATAGGGGTCTTTCCCTGGCATCTCCAGGCACGACTGAATCTGAGAACCTTTATATAGCAAGGACTGTGGAGATCACAGTTCATCTCTGCGCACTCTGCACAGATAGCCAATTGCAAATACACTCATAGGATCTTTGTCAATGTCTAGGGTGCTGGACAGGTTTTGCCCTCACTGAAATGGTGTACTCAAGCAAGCATATGACTTTCCTCCCAAGGAGGGGATGGAAGCCACTTTGTCACTTATATGGAACAAAATTAGAAGGGTTCACTTAGGGGCACCTACACCCTACTCCTGATAGCACCAACCACCAGGACTGGCCCAAGGACCCCCCCCCCGCCAGCTCCTGAAGTGGTGTGCCAAATGTCGCCTCCCATCTCCAACGCTCTAGCCCACCACTCTTTATATTTCCTTTTTCCCAGCTTCCTTTTACAGTTCGAGGAGTGGATGGGGCAGTGGAGGTAAACGGGTGGATGGAGGTGGGCACCCCCACCAATCTGTAGTCTGAGGTGACCGATTCAGTCCGCTTCATGGAAGAATGTGCCCTAGCAACCACTGAGAAGCAATCTAGCTTTCATTTCCATAGCCCTGCCCTGGGCTCTCTTTCTGGGTCATGCTACATTGACACAAAGTGTTGGGAGTTGACTTGTGCAAGAGAGAGAGAGAGAGAGAGAGCACGATCTGAATAGTCTGGGGCTAGCTTGGGGCAGCATTAGCTTCCACTAACAGTTGCCTGAATTTGAGGGCCAAACGACAAGTGATGGGACAGCCACACATATTTTATCCACATTCCTTTCCACATATGAAGTACAGTAGGTGGCTGGGTGTGGCTCTGGGTTTTCTTTACATGACATGGAGCATGCAAAAAAGAAGAGCTAATCCCAGCCCCTTGCACAAATTACCACTTTGTGCTCCGTTGCTTCTAGCAATTTGCTCCCCAGCACAGCTCACTTCCAGGTTTGGAGGATTTTTTTCTTTTTTGGGGGGGGGGGGGAAGTGCTTGAGGCAATGGAGCACAGCATGGCAAGATGGTTTCACGTCCCTCCCCTGCACACTCCCCATATTGTGTAACCCACCCACCCCTGTAACACCCTTTGCATTGTATGTGAACAGACCAAACCTTCATCAGAGGTGCTGCACAGAGTTTGTCTCCTCCCTGCCTTTGTCCCATTCTGCCAGACAGAAAAAAGAGAGAAGATACAGAGAAGGGCTGAGGGAAGCTGCTCCTTGCCTTAACTTGCAACGTGTATTTGTACGGCTACGCTGCTTCCACATGCGGAGAATATACAAATAAGAAACATTCCTCTTAAGTGTTTTAAGACCTATATTTTTAAAAAGGGTAGTCTAACTGTGGCAGAAAAGCAAAAACCCTGACAATGGGTTAGGAAATAAAACCTAATCAGCGCAGTGCGGGGGGGGGGGGGGGAGAAGAGAGAGAAAGAGAGAGAGAGAGAGAGACATGGAAAGTTTGCCGATGCATGAAATACAGACTTTGCAGAGGATCAGGGTGGATCTAAGCATGACAAGAAACACGAGGCTGTCACCAAAAGTGGTATCCCCACCTACAAAAAGCCGAATGCAACCTCCCCCCTATCTTGATCTCACTGCACTCTGCAATTTCCTGTTCCTACAGCAGCTGCAGATGATGATATGAAGCACAGCATAATGAAGCTGGGAGGGACCCAGGAAAAGCTGTACTAGAATGACAGGGTGAAATGGAGAACTTTCTAGTGGCAATGCCACCGATCTCATCATGCGTGGTTATCGGGGCTGAGCAGTTTGATGCTGTCAGGCTGCGGCTCCGGCAGCTGCACTGGCTGCTAATTTGTTTCCAGGCCCAATTCAAGGTGCTGCTGGTGTTGACCTTTAAAAGCCTTTACAGCTCAGGACCAGAGGGACCGTCTTCAGCCATATATTCTGGTCCATCCTCTGAGATCTTTAGAGGGGACCTTCTTATGTGTCACCCCCCCCCCTCAACAGATGTCAGGGAGGCAGTGGTGAGAAAATCAGGGTCTTCTCTGTAGCGGCACCACAGCTGAGGAACCACCACCCCCTTTTGAGATGTTTTGGTGGGCATTAAACACGTTTGTTTAGGTTAGCATTTTCTTTGTAGTGGGTGGGGTGTATTGTTTTTTTCTCCACTTTTACTGCTGCCTCCTTTTTAAATTGCTGTTTTGTTGCAATTTTTCTGTTTAATTTTTTTTATTGCCATTTTATATTGTGTGTGCTCACTGGCGTCGCTCGAGGTGGGGTGGAAAGCTAAGTTCTGCACCTTTCCGTCCCACCGTTACTCTCCTGCACGAGGTGCCCCGCCCCCTCGTCGTAGGAGCCTGTCAGGACTCTCCTGCGCATTGCTTTCTCTCCGCTGACGGGCTCCTACGATGAGGGGGCGGGGCGCCTCATACCGGAGAGTAACGGTGGGGCGGAAAGCTGCAGAACTTAGCTTTCCGCCCCACCCCGAGCGACGCCAGTGTGTGTGCTGCTGCTTTTATGTGCTGGTTGTGTTGATTTTGCCTTTGCTTTTAATTGCTGTTTTTTCTGTGCTGAGGTTCTTTTTAATCATATGGGCAAATTTGATTTGTTAATTTTTTGTATATGGAGGCTTTGTGGTATTTATTCTTTACTGTAACTATATTTTTAACTTTGTTAGCCGCCTTGGACGCCCACAATTGTGAGGAAAAGGCAGGATATACATTTATTGAAAACAAATATTTAGTTTAGACCATTACAGGTCTGCCAAGGAGTGCATACAGGGTGTGCTTACACAAAATATGTTCAGCTCTGCTCATTGCCATAGCTTCTACCCAGCACCTGGAACATCCAACACGTTTTTCAACACCGCCACAAAACTACAATTCCCAGGATTCCTTGGGAGAAGCTTCAACTGCATAGTGCTTAATAAAGGCAGTATAAAGCCCTGCAACCAAACACCATACAAGTTTGAGAACTGGTAAGCTGAACAACAAGTCAGCTGTAAGTCAGTGGAAATTCACCATCCGCAGCTGCTTAAGATAAGACACTTCCCAATTAGCTTCTAGCCTTACCAGGCGCGTCATAGAAGGGCACTTCCTTGTAAGAGACGGACATCACTGGGTGCTTGAGCTTTTCCCTGAAGTCAGCGATGGTTTGGTAGACCAGGAAAACGGCCACAGCCATAAGCAGCAGATAAAGGAAAAGGAGAATGACTGAGAAGACATTCTTCAGGCAGGACTTGCTGAAACGTATCGAAGGGCTGCTGCCTCCTAAGACTGAGGGGAAAAAATGCGCCAAAGTTGCTGACAGACACTGAATCACATTGTGTCAGAATTTCAAGCTACCCTCCCTGTGTTAAAGACTAAAGAACCAAACACTTGGGGCACAATCCTCTGCACATCGGAGACCAAAGGCCTGTCTAATCCAGCATTCATTTCCCCCACAGTGGCCAATCAGATGCTTCTGGGAAGCCCACAAGCAGGAGTTGTCAGCAAATCCTCTCTTTTGCTGTGGTTTCTCTCGACCCAACAATAGACTATTAGCCATTGACAGCCTCCATGAATGTACTCAACCCTCCTTTAAAGACCACTAGGCAGGGCACAGGGTTGGAGGCAAGTGTAGCCTTTCCATTTCCCACAATGCCACCTCAGGGCCCAGCCACCACTACTACTGCTCTTGGTCTGTCTCAGCCAGAACATTTACTTCAAGATAGGACCTCCTGCAATTGTCAAATCATTTGTCTCATCCTTCCATGTGGCGCTACTACTCCTTACTTCAGAGAGATGTACGGGTCCTGCTTGTCAAAATGAAAACAATACTCCCAATAGGGGATACTTATACCACCCATATACCGTATTTATTCAGCCACATGGCCACTTAGCAACCAGAAGGATCAGCAGTCCGCACCTGGAAGGATCGTTGAGCTGGCATCTTCCTGATCTTCTTCGTCAACTTGCTCTTCTGCTGGATCCGAGTTTACAGAGAGGGGCTCTACGTCGTCACTCAGCTGCCAATACAAGACATACAACTATCACAGAACAGTGTAGCAAGTACAGCCCCTGGGCTCAGTGGGTGACCTTGGGCAAGTCACTCTTATTCAGGTCCAGTCCACATGTTACAAACACCTCATGAAGCAGCCTCCATGTTATGGCTGCTCTCTGCAGTGAGAGTAACATGTAGAGCACCTCACTAGATGGATCAGTCCCATTGTATGAAAAGTCTCCACACTTTTCATGTAGTTGTTAAGACTTTGGGCATTCAGTGTTGAACCATTTTTTTTAAACCCAATATCATAATATTGAAAGGATTGTGAAGAGCCAGAGCTGGAGAATATTTGGGGGAGGGGCCATAACTCAGTGGTAGAGCATGGAGAAGGTTTAGTCCTTGGCATCTCCGGTTAAACATCAGGTAGTCAACAATGAAAGAGACCTCTACACCTAAGACTCTGCCAGCGCAATCGTATCCATGTCTACTCAGAAGTAAGTCCCATTGTATTCACTGGAGCTTACTCCCAGGAAAGTGTGTATAGGACTGCAGCCTGCAGAGCTGCTGACAGTCAGCAGCATACGGTATTTGGCTGGATGGCCCAAAGGTCTGGCTCAGTAGAAAGCAGCTTCCTAGGTTGATTTCACGTTCCTAACAGTTATGATCAGGTATCTGTCAGCTCTAGTGAACAAAAAAGTGGGCCCTTGCAGTTCTTCTTGGCTCACAATTAACAGACAAAGTGTTGATTGTGCAGTGGAGAAAACTATGGGGCAGAGAAACCCAAGGGAGATCCCTGGCAATGATTCATGGGCACTTGCAGAGAATATGATGCTTCTTTTTCCCAAATCCTCTCTCAATATCATAGTTTATGTTGCACAGTGCACACTGCTGTGGGGCTACAAGCCAAAACGAGACCTATACATTCCAGAACAAAAGAAATGGCAAAGGAAGGAGAAGATGATGCCAGGGGTTGAAAGTGGGTTGATCAGAGAGGTTTGGCCAGCCTCATGTGGCCACCAAGCCAACTATTTAAAGAACAAGGGAACCACACTATAGATTATTTTGTGCATAAAGGAAAATACATGTGTTGTATTTTCCATTTCATTCATCCATCCAGTCATACCGTGGACATGGAGGGCACAACAGCACGGACAGTTATGGAAGATGGACAACAATACTTCCAAATAGAGGATGGGGCTGACAAGAGTTTCCTAAACAAGATGAAAAGTACACAGATCCACCACCCCTGACCATACTTCAAAAAACTTAGTGATGTTGGAAAATCCCCAAATCATAAGGACGACATCCACACAAGCAATTCAGTATGGGGTGCATATCTGGCGTCAATGGAATTCTTGTCAATTTATATTCCCTTCCAGGCTAAGGCAGAGCTCTGCTCCAACATCCAAATTCCAGAATATAATCTTATCTGAAAGGACCCTCTCCATGAGTGAATACACATACTAGTATAGCTACGCATTGACTAGGGAGCATGGATTATGGACTCTAATGCAGAATCCAGTAATTATCCTGCAAATCAGAGAAACAAAAATTTAAAAAAGAGAACGTTTCTGAGAACGTTAAGGAAGAAAATATGTTGGGTCCTTTATGTAAAAGGCTAGAATCTAGAAAGACACAGTTTTGTCAACGTCTTCCTTCTCATACCACTTGTCAGTACGCAGTAACGTATCCTCTACGTCCCCTCCTCCCTTATCCCAAGTTCTGGCCTTCACTCATTCTTCCCCCAGTCACAACAAAAGGACAGAGATAAACCCAAATCACAGAATTGCTGGTTGAGACGTTTCTGGTGTACACAGAGAAGACGCCTGACCAATTTTAGCTTGTGTTAATTCAGCACAAATACCCTATATCTGCAGCCAATGCAAAATTAGCAGCAACTCAAATGGTCGGCTGTTGCTTTATGATACTTCAGCTCAATGTCCCATAATAACAAACGACTGGACACCTTTCAGAGCAGCACTACAGACCAGATGCTTTCTTGCTCTGTCATTTGCAGCCCAGGGCCCAAACTGCCAGGACATTTTTGTCAATGTCGCAAGCTTGTCACATCCGATAGACATTATCCCTACATGCTACACGGCATCTAATTCGAGAACAGAAGAAAAATAACTAAAGGCATGCCAGAAAAGATACAGTTTCCTTTTGTTAGTTTCCTCTACATTCTTTCCTCTTGTGGCTTTCTCATGCGGTCCTACACATCATAACCATAGCATTCCTTTTTTTCCAAATCGTGAACATGATCTTTGGGAGAATTTTTTTTAAAATATGAACTATTTAGGTGCATGTGCCCCACTTTCTCAAGCAGCTGCTCCAGGGGCACAGCATAAGCCTGAACCCAGTTTCTTTAGAGAAACCATGAGAGACTTAGGGGATCTTTGTAGTATTGGTTGTATTTACAAATATACTGGTTTAAGCATCTGAACACCATTAGCAGCATGCACTCCTGCAAACAATATCAGCTACATTTGTTTTCTAAGCATGTCTGCAGCTGCCACTTCCTTCTCCTGGCTTCCACTGGAACACGTTTCTCTTGGAACAAATCTCATCTTAGTCTCTGTCTCTTCCAAATCTACACCTTGTCTTTTGAGAATCACATTATGCATTAGCCCCTCCTCTCAGGTAGGTGAGGGTCCTCAGGGCCCCAACTAGGACCATCAGAGAGTAATTAAGAACCATTAAGTAGCCTCCTGGCTTATTAGTTCAACAAAAGCACTGGCTAGCCAGCATTCCCCATTGCCAACCAGGATTATTTTTGGCAAACAAGACATTTCATGTAAATCTCAGTTTATGACCAGATCTCAATAGTCAACTTGATTTTCCATGCAACAGTATCAGAGGTATGCTGATGGGCCTCCGCTCCAGAGTCAAGGGGGATACAGTACTTGGCCACCAACCAAATTCCTAGGTCCATAATGATTCACTAGTCCAGTTAGAAAGGGGACCAATGCTTTCGGAATCACTAGCAAACCCATAATTTCTCTGGTAGAACAACAGGTGGGAACCAAAAAGTGCAGAACAGGAAAAAAAAAAAACAGAATGCCAAAATACAGGAATATTTTGGAATATGATGGAATAGATTCTATTATTCAGACAGACAAGCGTCTAGGATGCAGGAAAACAGGATTCTAACAGTGTGCTCCTGTGTAGTCTTCGAGCGGTATAGCATGTGCTCTGCCACTCGAAGGCGTCGCAAACACGTTGTAAAGTGCGTTTGCGACTCCTAGCGAGTAAAGGCCACTGCGGCAAAGGCCGGCAGCTCTCGCTCCGCCGGAGGACCGTCTCTGAGCCCGCCGGACCAGTTAAGGCGGTGCAGGGGCAGAGGGAGGGTGGATCGAGCGGCGAGGGAGGGTGGCCATTGGCCGCACTGGGCAGGGAGAGGGCGGGATATCGACGTCGAGCTCCGACGATATCCAAAGCCCTCTCCCAGTGCGGACTTACACAGAGGGCTCGAATGCACGCCAGCTCCAGAGCTAGCATACATTTGAGTAGGCCCATAGGGCCTCAGGCCACTTGCACTGAGGGAAAGGAATGATCATCCCCTTACCTCGAGGTGCACCCAGGCTGCCCTGGGGCAGCCCGGAACCTGGATAGGATGTGGCGGCCGGCCCTTTAGGATTGGGCTGCCCGAGATTAAACCCATGATCAGTAGCAGCACACAGGTTTTGCATACAAGGTCCCAGGTAAGGCTGAAATATCCCCATCTCAAACTCTGGAGTGCTGCTGCCGGTCAGTGCAGACAATACTGACCTAGATGGGGCATGGTCTGACTCAGTATATGGCAGCTTCATGTGTTGGAGTGGACCACTTCAGACAGGTTGGACATCAAATGTTTGAGTGCTCAATCTATAAAACGTTTGTTATACATTCAAGATTAGCATGTCAGAGAAAAGACCTGAACCTCTCCCATGCTAGACTAGCTTTGTACATGTATGAATTTATATGTGATGATTAGAAAAAGGAAAAACATTCACATACACAGCTGCAAGCAGCTCAGTTCAGCAACATCAGATTCATCCTGTAGGTTGCTCATCATGTAGCTTTGCTCTAAAAGCTACCAACACACAGCAGTTCCTTCCAGAGATAGTGAGTTAGTACACCTGGGCCCAAGCTATACCATTTCAAACTGCAGGAGGGGGTTCACAGGAATGAATCCTCATCTGCACAACGGAATTCCCTTCACACAGAAAACCATCATGTCAGTAAGACACCTAGGCTAGAGAACCCTCCTCCCTTTCACCTACTGCTTTATGTGGAGAGATGTGTGTGTACGTAAGCATTCAACCATGCAAACCCCAACATGAAGTCTGAAGTGGTAACAGCCCAAGCACAGATCTACCACCTCAGTGAGAACTAGGAACAGATAAGAAAAGTATCTCGTCTGGGGAGTCAAGCCAGCATCCCAGCACCACCAGAATGCAAACTTCTGGATGTTTCCAGGAACGCCTGCTGCAGAACTTGCCCGGATATCCCAAGAGGCTTGCAAAACAGTCAGCACAGTCAGGCTAGGCCTTGAGAAAAGATCATGGAATGATGGAAGGAAACCGAGGAAGTTCTCTCATCTGTCCAGAGCCTATTTTTGTTATCAATCTGCAATTGCCTACAATGATGCAAGACCTGGAATTTCACTGTGGGAGTAACAAACAGGGCCTTCCCAAGACAACCTGGCACCTAAGGCTGCATGCTATCCACCCATTACCTGGTGATGGGATGTGCCAGTCTCTGCGCCTCCCACTTTCCGGACTGAAGAGGCACAGGAAGCAGGCATGGAGGGGGGAAGATTGGTACACTAGAGTTTTAGAGTCTCCAATGCTCCAGCCCACCACTCCTCTCTTCCTCTGTCCCCTTTTCCAATCCAGGGAAGAGCAGCAGCAGCAGTGGGGGCGTGGTTGAACCCCCCCCCCCCAATCTACTGCCTGAGGTAACCGCCTCAATTGGATGGGCAGTCAAAAGTCAAACACAGCATTTTAGAACAATCATTTATAGATGAGTTAGTTGTTAAACACATGTTCATTTTCTTAAGGAAAGCTGACAAATGGGGTCTGTGTGTGAATGTTCAGCTCTTCCAAAGTCCATTTAAATAATGGAAATTGCAGGACTAATGCAGGACTAATCCATGTCAGCAGCCACAATCCGAGCTATTTTTGCACCAAGTAGAGCCTAACCTTATTAAACCTGCAATCCAATGCACACTTACTTAGGAGTTAGGCCCACTGTGCTTAGTGGATCGTACCGCAAATCTGTGCAAACTTCCCTCATTCTATTTTAAGTCTATTGCAGCCAGCACAATATTGCCCAAGAGCCTTTTGTGCCCCCTCACTTCTCTCTCTCTCTCTTTGCTTAACAAACAGCTTGATAGTAAACTCAAAAGCTCTCTTTGTGATCTTTTAGCCTTGAACATCTAAAGCACAGCGTGCACAATTATTATTATTATTATTATTCAGTCTGCCTTCACGAATGTGAGAACAGAACCAGAGAATGATATTTTTATTTAGGATTACAACCAAGCAGGCCTGTTAACCTCCCCGCACCCCAGCAACGTTTAAAGTGAGCAGCTGGCTTTTGAAGTCAAAGGAACTGTAGTCTCAAGGAGAAACCAAGCCAAGCAGGCACAGAATTACAGTTGCACCAGCTGGGACGCTGATATGCAGATTAGGCAGAACCCTCAAGGTCTGGCATCTGAACAACAGGAAAGTTTAACAATTTAGCTAAGATCAGTGTGGGCTCATAAAATCCCCATGCCAAGTGCATTCAATGCCACAGTCAATTTTCTGAGTTCCCTTAAAATGCCATCAAAGGGCACTCACCCCTCCCCCTATCTCTGTCAGATTAACTTTCTGAATACTGTATATTGATCTGAATTTTGCCATCCAGACAGGCAGCAGAAATATTTAGGATTACAAGAGCAGCTCTCTTTTGAAACACTGAAGGATGGGAACAAACAAACATCATTTAATACAGTACATGAGAGAGAGAGAGAGAGAGAGAGAGAGAGAGCACTTGCTCAGTGCAACAAGGCACCATGAGCCATTACTGAAATTGAGAAAGGAGCTGAAATTAAAGTAGAGATCCTTCCGGCTAACATCCTCCATGATGAGGCTACTGACTTTTCCATGCCTTGAAGATCAGAGCTAAGGGCCAGATATAAGAGGGGGACAGGCTTAGCTGGGGTTGGAGAAGATAGAGGGGGAAAGCTACAGTGTGTTCAACATTTCAACTACAAACTAGAAAGAGAATTAAGGAGTCGCCATCGTCAATACTCGTCTAAGGTAGCACCCAGCTTATTAGGAGTTAGTGATTCATATGCTTATCCGACTGATTCATTATTAATAACTGCATTATTAATTCAGAGAGAGAGAGAGAGAGAGAGAGAGAGAATAGTGAATCTGCAAATTAATTTTGTGCTCCCATTTCTGAATTCTTGCCACTTTGCCTAGAAAGTATATGTAGATCGGATAAGGGGGTGGGTGGGAAGGGACTTCGTGCAGGCCGAACGTTTCTTCGGAAGTAACTCCGAATTCAATGAACTTTTCCCCCAATTTGCCAGTAATTGTGCTGTGACTCCGTATGCTGCAGTCCGTATGCAGATTTGCTTTGAAGTCAGCGCCACTATGTTCAATGAGATTTGTTTGCTCCTATGTACGTGTACACAGGATCGAAGCCATCCTTTCTTTTGTCTTTGAGGCTGCAATCCTATGCAGAATTAGACTCGCCCAAACCCCTTGGTTCCGATGAACTTAGGTGCCCGAGGCTTCGATTCTATATGTGCACTTAATCGGGAGCAAGACTCATTGAATTTAGTGGGCGTATCTTCCGAGAAACCCTACAGAAGTTTGTGCTACCCTGTGCACAAGATCGGGCTGCTGCAGCCTGCAGGTTTCTCGTTTGTCACTGCTGAAGCCACAGGCGGCATTTTCCGCTGCTCGTCAGCACAGAAAAGCAGGGCAAAGCAGCGCGATCACTTAACGCCTCGCGGTTTTATTTAGCAAGACAAGATCAAAGTAATTTCGCCTCCCTCCCCGCGCGCGCTCTCAATACCTCCCGGTAAGATGATGAGGTCTCTTGTCTACTCATGGCATCGGCAAAAAGAAATGCAGGAGGGAGAGGCTGGATAAGCAGGAGCCGAGGGCTAGCGCGAGAGTTGTGGCGAAACCACAAGTCAATCAAAGAGTAGAAGGCGCAGCCGCACAGGCACGCCGCACAACAGCGGCCACGAAGCGCGCGCGCACACACACTTGTTGGCCAGCAGGCGCATTGCGCAAGCGCGCACGACGCTCCGAACGCTGCTCAACTGATGATCGGTTATTTTAATAAGAATGATCGGTTATTTTCACGGCCCGGTGAAGCGGGGCTGGCAGGAATGGGATGTCGGGAAGTGTAGTTTATTAGGCGACGTTAATAAAACCGATTCCACGCTGCCGGGGGAATGTTCAAAACATTATGCATGCAGCAGTCCTGTTCACACTCACTACTAGACAGTAAGCATCACTGAACTCGGAAGGGCTTACTTCCAAGTAAACATACTTAGGACTGTGCTGTTAGTAAAAAAAGGTAAAGGTGACCCCTGACAATTAAGTCCATTCGTGTCCGACTCTAGGGTGTGGTGCTCATCCCCATTTCAAAGCCGAAGAGCCAGCGTTGTCCGAAGACGCCTCCGTGGTCATGTGGCTGGCATGACTCTCCTTGCCGCAGCGCGTAGCATGCAGCTGTAACACGGAGCGCTGTTTACCTTCCCGCAAGCGGTACCTATTTATCTACTCGCATTAACATGCTTTGGAACTGCTAGGTTGGCAGGAGCTGGCCAAGCAACGAGAGCTCACCCCGTCGCGGATTTGAACTGCCGACCTTTCGATCGACAGCTCATGGTCCCTAGCAAAGAAGAGTAGTGTGGCATCTTCAAGACTAACAGTGCAATCCTATATACACAGGGTTATTCTAAGGCTGCAGTTCTAAGCACACCTTCCTGGGAGTTAAGATAATCAAGCTTATCTTTAAAAAAAAAAAGTAGTCATGCCTAAAATTGTGCTGTAAGAAGTGAGTCCTGTTGTGTTCAATGGGATTTACTCCCAGGAAAATATATGCATATTACAGCTCAACAAATATATTGGTAAGATACACTTGTTCCTCTTTAAAGTGCTGCAAAACTCTTTGCTATTTTTATTTCACATTAGGGTTGCAATGTGTGCAGCAGCTCAGTCCAATGTGTATTAACTCTGGGTCCAGTGGAGTGTATTTATTTATTTATTTAAATAATTTTTAGTCCGCCTTTCTAAGGGCAATCAAGGCAGCTTGTGTACAAGTGTGTGCTACTCCCATGTAAGAGTGTACTGGAGGACTGCTGCCTTACTGTGCAGATTTATGCATATTTCCTTGGAAGTCAGCCCCACAGAGTCCAGTGGAATTTACTTAATCCCAAGTAACTGTGCAGAGAATTGTAGTTAGATTAATAAAGCGTTTGATTGATTAAAAAGTTGCCCCTGATTAGTGGAGCAGATTTTAAAAAAATAAGTTAATTATTCTTAAATTTACAAGTTCTTCCAAAAACAGAGTCATCTTTTCTCCTATGGCACGCAGGAGATAATGCTTTTAAGATAACGCTTTCTGTGACGTGTACATAATCTAAGGATAGATGGAATGGGGCAGGGGCAAGTGCAATTGGGGTGGTGGGCAGATCAGGCCTGGGAGGGGGCAGGATTGGCGGCGTCAGCACATGCTGTATCCTATCTCCCTTCCTGGGTCTGATCCACTGACATAGATCAATGTGGACTTGCACCCACGATATTGCTGTCGCGGATCTGAGCTGACCCGTACCACAGGCTGGGCCTTTCCCCGGGGCAAGGGCAGGGCTCTTTTCCATTGGGCACGCTGGGCAGTTGCCCAGGGGCCCTCGAGCGCAGGGAGCCCCATCGCTGTGTTTAAAAAGGCGCTTTTTTGCCCCACTCCCAGGGGGTGCGGGGAGTCTGCAGACCCCTCTGCAGGCCTCCCTACGCCTCAGAAAGATCCTCTGACGTGATCGCAACTCACTTCCGGGGTCGCGATCGCATCGGTGCCTGGGGCCCCACAATGCAGTTAAGACTGCTCTGGGCAAGGGGACAAATGTTCCTTTACCCCAAGGAGACTTTCTGCTTGCTAAACTTCCCCGCTGGGATGCAGTGTAGCCCATGCTGGCACTGCCGCATCAGCACAGGCAGTGGCGTCACTGGTGCGTGGCGGGGGGCATAGCACACGGGGTGACGTGCCGGGAGTCCCGGCACGTCACCCCCCGCTACACTCACCCCCATCCAGGCGCGTCACTCCCGGAGCCGGCAAGCCGAGCCGCGTCTTCCTTGGTGGCCCAGCTGCTTCTGAATAGGCCGGCAAGGCTTCGAACGGCGTTGTGCGCATGTGCCGCTCAAAGCCTTGCTGGCCTATTCAGAAGCAGCCGAGTCGACGAGGAAGACACGGCTCGGCTTGCCGGCTCTGGGAGTGACACGCCGGGATGGGGGTGAGTGTAGTGGGGGGTGACGCACCTCTGGGGGGGGTGGCGTGCCTGGGGGGGTGGTGACGCGCAGAGCCAGCTGACCCCACACAGGGTGACGTGCCAGCTTGTGACGCCACTGAGTTTAGGTTTAGGGTTTAAACTCTACGCCACTGAGTTTAGGGAAATTTAGGTAGGATTGGGCTGCCCATTTATTAATGAATCTAATCAAGACGCCTTATTCGTAGGCTGCGTGAGGTGACCCATCTTGGGCAGCATATTTTGGGGTATCACTTAAGAGCAGCAAACTGTAAATTCATTTGTTTGTTTTTATTCTGTTTTTACTAGAAGAGTGTTGAATTTTCTGCCTCAGACCATCTCTGAGTCTAACATAGCCAACACTGATGAATACAGCCAGAATACAGCCACATCCATTTTCATAAACATCAGAGCAGTGAATTGAAAGACTTGAGTTTACCCATCAAATGTACCTGTTTGGGCTGGAATAATGCAACTACTAAGCTTCTGACGTGTCATCCCTGGTTTTGCTAGTATGTGCTGAATGTCAGAATTCTTATTGTTTTAGTATTTAGAAAATTATAATAGAAAGTCACATTTTTGTTCAATGGAGCTTACTCCCAGGCAAGTGTGTTTAGGACTGCAGCCTTAAGGTATTTTTATTCTGCCCTTCCATCCCCACAGAGGCCACCAAGGGGTCTCACAACAGTTAAAGTGATAATACTGTACAAATTACAAGCAAAAGCAGTTTAAACAGTAACCATTTAAAAGAGCACAGCAATAAACAGTTTAAAAGGAACAGGCTAACCTGAGCAGGATAAGAAAGCTAAAAACAGCAACAGCTAGTTATAAATCAACCTCCTGTTAGAATAAAAATCGCTTTATAGGGAGTTTAAAAGAGGCCTGTCGAGGGGAGGGAATTCCACTCTCAGGTGCCACTATCAAAAGGTGCCATCCCTCATCCCTGGCAGTCCTGGGTAAGTGTGCATAAGACTGCAGTCTTGCCAGGGCTCGCCAGAGTTTAGCCCCAGAACTTTTGTTCAAAGTTGGACACAATGCTGATATGCTGTAACGTCAAAGAAACAAGTACATTGGTGTGTGTGCAGAGTGCCACAGATAACCTCAACCAACAACAGATCCCTCCCCATCCCCTTTCTGGGATTTGGTTTCTAGGTGAGAGTGTGACTACAGGGAGGTTTGAGCCCTGGTACCTGTCATTTTGAGCCAGCGGGTGGCACAGTGGGTTAAACCACTGAACCATGAGCTGTTGATCAAAAGATCGGCAGTTCGAATCCGTGCGATGGCTCCTGCCAACTTAGCAGTTCGAAAGCAAGAAATTGCAAGTAGATTAATAGGTACTGCGTCAGCGGGACGGTAACAGCGTTCCATGAGCCTCGGTGTTGAGTCATGCCGGCCACATGACCATGGAAACGTCTTCGGACAGCGCTGGCTCTTCGGCTTTGAAACGGAGATGAGCACCGCTCCCTAGAGTTGGACACGACTGGACTTAATTGTCAAGGGATACCTTTACTACCTGTCATTTTAGAAATTAAGTACTGAGTGAGGTTAAGGAAACGTAAAAAAGGAAGGATGGATTTGTGGGTGGCTGCGATCCTATACACACCTACCTGGGAGTAAATCCCAATCAATTCAATGGGGCTTCCTTCCGCGTAGGATTGCGTGGTGTGGGAAGGAGAAGGCGTGGAAGAAAGGCTATCCCTAGGCATCCAGGAGGGGGCGTTCCCTTCCGAGCTCATTCCAGCGGTGCTGCTTTTCGTGTCCCCGCCCGGCAGAGGGAGTTTGCAGCTCTGCGCCTCCGAAGCGGCGCGCCATGGCCGACGGCGTGGGATTGGCTCTTGCCCTGCTGGCGTTGGCCCTGCTGGACTCCCAGGAGACGCGGGCAGACCAGGAGCTCCGCTTCAAGCCCGCGCCCCGGGACAGACCCGTCCGCCTCTTCACCGAGGCCGAGCTGGCCCGATACAACGGGCAGGAGGTACAGGGAGCGGGTAGGGGCGAAGTGCTGCCCCCTTGCGGGCCAGGCTGGGTTGGGACTGGCCGGCTGCTCTCTTACCAGGCTAGCCAAGGCTTCCAAACACGAAGACAGGGGAACTCCCCTAGTACTCCCCCCCCCTTTTCCCGCACACCTTTTGGAATTTCTGCTCTCTGTAATCTTCCCTGAGTCCAATTAGTTTTAGCCTGGCGTCATTCCAGGGCAATAAGCTTTCCATTAGTTGCTTTTTTAAACATATCTGTACAGTTCAGTGAACTAGAAGGAAGAAGCATCGTTCTCTTGTAGGACATTTGTGCAACTGTTATATAATAAAGGTGCTTCTAAGCAGGCGCTTTGGGATGACTTTATTAAAAACTGCCGGGGTGCATGTGAAGAATCCCATGGAATTTCAGTTTGCAACCTCAAGCCTTTTGGGACCCGTTAGGACCGAGCTTGTTTTTCAAACGTTCTTCCTTCTGGGGACCCTTTCCAGACCAGTTTGTTTGGCCTCCTGGTCTGCTATTCTTGATCTTGCTGAGAAATCCTTAATTAGCTTAAAGAAGATGCCTAGGATCTGCCCAGGAACAGAGTTTGAAAATAAATGGAAGAAGGTCCAGCACAGTATCTGGGGCTGTCTTGTGAGATCCTGTCTTGTGAAAAGCCAAAGTAGTTAACAGGATTCATGATCATGTGCTAGAAAAGCCAGTTTCTTGGGCCTGTAAGGAAGTCTGCATTTTTGTTCAGACAGTGTGTAATTGATTATCGGGCTGAATGGTAAAGAAATGTTAGTTCATCCAGTGTAATGCATGCAGAATTCAGAGAGTGATGTGATTTGTTCTTGCTTCACCATCCATTTTAAAAAAAAAGCCAACTTGCATAAAAGTATACAGCAGCCATGAAATTAAAAGACGCTTACTCCTTGGAAGGAAAGCTATGGCAAACTTAGACAGTATAATAAAAAGCAGAGATATCACCATGCCAACAAAAGTTCGCATAGTCAGGGCGATGGTGTTCCCAGTAGCAATGTATGGTTGCGAGAGTTGGACCATAAGGAAGGCTGAGCGCCAAAGAATAGATGCTTTTGAACTGTGGTGCTGGAGAAGACTCCTGAGAGTCCCTTGGACTGCTAGGAGATCAAATCAGTCAATCCTAAATGAAATCAATCCTGACTGTTCCCTGGAAGGACAGGTACTGAGGCTGAAGCTCAAATATTTTGGCCACCTAATGCGAAGAGAGGACTCTGGAGAAGACTCTGATGCTGGGAAAGATTGAAGGCAAAAGGAGAAGGGGAAGGCCAAGGATGAGATGGTTAGACAGCATCACCGATGCAACGAACATGAAAATGAGCGAACTCAGGAAGATAGTGGAGGACAGGAAGGCCTGGCGGGATATGGTTCATGGGATCACGAAGGGTCGGACACGACTTAACGACTGAACAACAAATACATGTACTCACATATCTTATTCCAAAGCAGTCCTTTGCATGCAGATAGGGTTGCCAGATAGAGTTGTCTCAAATCTGAGTAGTCCAATTTTGCTTATTATGCCAGTATTTGCCAATTTTTAACATGGCAATATTGCTTGTCTCTTAAATGTGTGTTTCGGGGGGGGGGGAATGTCTTTTCAGGAGGATCAGCCTATTTACATGGCGGTGAAAGGTGTGGTGTTTGATGTCACTTCTGGAAAAGGTGAGTTAACTTTGCAACAACAGGTGTTTTCCTCTCTCCTGTTTTGCCCAGCCTTGGAGACAGGGATGTCAGCGTTGCTTAAAGAGCTGGTTCAGGTGAACGTAAGAAGCTGCTGTATACCGAGTCAGACCATTCATGCATCTCGTTCTGTATTGTCTGCACTGAACGGCAGTGGCTCTCCAGGGTTCCAGTCCTGTCTGGTGAACTGGGGCCCTTCTGCACGCAAGGCATGTGCTCTAGCTTGGAGCTAGAAACGGATAGGACGGATAGAGTTAGAACAGATAAAATAAAATATTTCTTTACCCAGCGTGTAATTCATCTGTGGAACTCCTTGCCACAGGATGTGGTGATGGCACCTGGCCTAGATGCCTTTAAAAGGGGTTTGGACAGATTCATGGAGGAAAAGACCATCACAGGTTACAAGCCATAAGCAACCTCCTGGTTTTAGAAGTAGGTTTCTCTGTGCCAGGTGCAGTAGCGTCACTGGACGCGCGTCACCCGGGATCAGGAGGGGGGCGTCACCCCCCCGCCCCCGGGCGGCGCCCAGCGACGCTCTTTCCAGGGGAACGGGCCTTCTGAGAAGGTGACCCTCTTCTTCCGGCGTCCGGGGCCTTCTGAGAAGGCCCACGGTGTCGGTGCGCTATTTATTCTTTTTTTCGCGCATGCTCAGAACGTTTTTGAGGCAAGGGCTGCCCATTTCCGTTCTGCGCATGCGTGAAAAAAAGAATAAATAGTGCGCTGACGCCGTGGGCCTTCTCAGAAGGCCCCGGACGCCGCCGGTCGTGGTGGACGTTCCGGGGCTTTCTCCGGCTCCGAGGCCGGGAGAAGCCTCGGATCGCCCGCCCACGTGGCCCGTCCAGAGGCTCCGAGCCCGGGAGAAGGTCTCGGGACGCTCCCAGGGGCTCTGAGCCTCCGGATAGTGATGCGGGCATGCGCACATGGGGCTCAGAGCCTCGGGGCGCGCGTCACTCCCCAGCGGCCAGCTCCGCGCACCACGCTCCAGTGACGCCGCTGGCCAGGTGCAGGGGAGTGGCAGCAGGAAACAGGTTATCTTGTTGTCTTGTGTGCTCCCTGAGTCATCTGGTGGGGCAACTGTGTGATACAGGAAGCTGGACTAGATGGGCCTTTGGCCTGATCCAGCAGGGCTCTTCTTATGTTCTTATGAGCTACAATCCCATTCTCCTCAGATGTGCTGGAAATGGTAATGGAGCCTCTCTCACCTACTGTTTCAGCAAAAATGCTGCCCTTGGATTTATGTTTGTGTCTCAGGGCAGCACACATGGGGTGGTCATTGCTTCCATTTTATTCTTACAACAGCCCTTTTTGAGATATTATATTTTTGAACCCAGGACTGCCCAGTCCCTACAGTCTTACCATTCAATTACTGGGAAGCTTGAATGTATCTAGAGATGACTTCTCACATGGTACTGTTAACCCTTTGGGCACCCAAGTCATGGTCCCCCCAAATCAGAATAAACAAGTTATTTGTGTTTCCTCTCCGACCTGGCCCCGATCCCATCTACTCCAGGCTGCAAGTTTCTTTCAGGCTTTTACCAGGTTCCCTTTACCCCTGAGGAAAACTTCCTTGAACCCAGAGTTCTTGTGTTAAACATTAGAGGATTGCTGCCTTGAAGGGTCCGAAACCCAAAGTTCACTAACTTACATCAGTGTCCTATTTGATATCTATTTACAATTAGCATTCCAACTACTGATGGCTGGTTAATGCTTTTTTAGGGGAACAGATGGACAAAGGGATGAAATAAGATAAATGAATTGTGTCCAGAAACACACAGGAAACCATCTGAGTTGTCTTAACACAGGCAAGATGTAGCTAGTTTCAGTTTATAATCTAGCTATTGCATTTTGCATCAAACTCACATTTCCGAGTAATCTTTGAAGGCAGCCTGACCTATATCACGTTGCAGTAGTCAAATCTGGATGTTACCAGGACATGGGTGACTCGCTGGGCTATGTCTATGTCCAGGAGGTGGCGCTGTTGGTGCACCAGTCAAATCTGATGACAGGCACTTCAGGTGAGGAACACAGTTTCTGCAAGACTGGGATAAGCAAATTATCTTCTCTTTCACTTAGTTGGGCTAAAAATATTCCCTAGTGTAATAATCAATTTTTTGGGTACCAACCTTTGCAGAGATTAAGCAAAAAAAACAACACACAAAACCACCTCTACACCCCACCCCACCCCGCATTACAAAAAAAAAAAAAAAAAAAAGTGTACAAGCATCACGTGTGTAGGCTCGTGAGCCAGCACATGCCTAGGATTTTTCTGATCTTGTTTACAGTTTTCTAATTTGTAGGCTGTTGCCCTCAAACAAGAGATGTCAACCATGGAAATATCATAGGCCTGGTAGCATCTATGATATGATGATTTACAAAAGTCGAATGAGTTTGGGCTTCATTTCATTGCTATGCTGTTTTCTTCTCCTTGGACAGAGTTTTATGGGAAAGGAGCGCCATACAATGCACTGGTTGGCAGAGATTCAACACGAGGAATTGCAAAGATGTCACTTGATCCAGCCGATCTCACTCATGATACAGTAAGGAACAGTTTTCTGTGAGACCACAATCTTGGAAATTGTTTACTGTTGATGTCGGTGGGATTGGTTGGCCCAAGTGCATGCAGGTTCAAAGACCATGGCAGGTGGGGGAGTTACCAGTCTTGATGCTTATGTGGAGCCTCTAGGTTGAGGGGCAGTGTGCCACTGAATGCCAGTTGTTGAACTACAGTGGGCGATTACCTTCATCATGCCTTGCTTGTGGGCATCTCAGAGGCATCTGGTTGGTTGCTGTGAGAAGCAGGAGGCTGGACTAGATGGACCTTAGGACTGTTCTTAGGGACTGAGGAAGGAAGTGAAGCTGCCAAGGGGAGGGGGGATCCTTGGTCTCTGAATTGAGCCTCTGTCTTCCTATTTATGTGTAACTGTCCTCGTCCTGCATCTTCTTCTGCAAGGAGTCACAGTCAAGTCACTGTATTTGCTCTCTTCCTACCCCCTTACCCTCTTTTTGTCTCTTAACTCAATCGTATTTCACTGAGACGGGACTCACCGAGGAGGAGCTACAATCTCTGGATGAGACCTTCAGTACTGTCTACAAAGCCAAGTACCCTATTGTTGGCTACACTGCCCAAAGGGTTCTCAATGAGGATGGTAGCGCCAATCCGAACTTCAAACCCGAAGATCAGCCACACTTCAACATTAAGGATGAGTTTTGACCAATAACTTTTGTGTTCTGAGAATTCACAGGTGCTTACCCTGAGTTGTACTGGAATACGAAGAAAATCTGACTTTATCACTGTCAACTGGTGAACACTTGATATAGGAATAGCATGGTGTGCCTGTCATATGTGCGTATGTTGTAAGTCCCCGGAGGCAAACCTTGTATCCAAATACTGTTTCCCAGTGCTGCTGCAGTAGGTGGACTTGTGATGTATCAGTGATGCATATGGACCTTTGATTCAAATGAGGTGTTTTCAGTGCATTTGCTGTCAGCACCTTCCTGCCAATTGGCTAAGACAAGTCAATGCATGTGTTTAGGGAAGGAACAGTTTTCCAGTAGCTAGCTAGAATATTTGCAATTGTCAGATTTTTCTGCGTCTGGCTTTGGCTACAGTGAATCTCATGGGTAGAGCATGACTTGCTGTGATTACACACACACATTAAGGCACTGCATGGCACAAACAGGATACACATTGGAAAACTGGTCCTGGCCACTACAGTGTCTAAAACTGAAACTCCCTGGGCAGAGGTCTCCGGTCATCTTTGATTGCCAGGTACTTACAGGGAATCCTTGTCACTTTCATGCCTTGTTGGTTGCAGGGAGCAACTGGATAGCTGCTATTGAAGTGTGTCAGACTAGATGTCTTGCTGGAGCCGACCAAAGGCCAGTTCTTGCATTTCTAGAGAGATCGTCCTAAGTGACGTCCTAGATTTCAGCTCCATGTGCAATGAAAATATGTGGAGGGTGGGGGGACCAGTACCAGAGTGAAGACTCCCAGTGAATATTGATTGCAAAGACTGGACGTGCATTAGGGTCGTGCAGTGAAATAATGGAAATTATACATAGAACATACTTAATCCCATAATGCATAATTAATTTATGCTACTTGCTGCTGCGAAACGGGTGATGGCTGGTAGTTCAGATGCTTTTAAAAAGACCACAAGACCATTTCAGGGAGGACAAGTCTACGTACCATAGTATGTTTACTGCATACTATTTGCTGGGCAGCGACAGTCAGGAAGGGCTCGCCTTCCTGCCTTCCTTATGAGCTTCTCGGGAGCATCTGATTGGCCACTGCGGGAAGGACTAGATGGGTCTATGGTCTGATCCTTCTTACTGGATGCATAAGCATCTCCATGCAGACATGACCTTTGCATCGCTGCCGTTCAAAGGTTTTTTTACGACAATTTCTTCATGACTTCCATATATCCAGCTTCTTTATACTGAGATTCACAGCGCAATCCTATCCATCTTATGCCACCGGTGTAACTAAACTCAATCCTATCCAACTTACACCACCGGTGTAACCCAGCGGTGCAGCGAGAACAGGAGACCCCAGAATGGAAAGGGGATTCAAATCCTCTTCAAAGGGGATTTGAATCCCGTTTCCGTTCTGGAGCCTCCCGTTCTCGCTGCACCGCTGGGTTACACCGGTGGCATAAGTTGGATAGGCTTGCGCTGTCAGTCAGTGTGAATATATCCGGATTTTGTCATCTTAAATCTGAACTGGACTCTTTGTCTTATTACTGTTTCTCTGTGTCTTGGTCCTCTTATTTACTGCAGTTCCCTAAAGAGAAGGTCATGTATGTGTTTTTCTGCTCTTCAACTGAATTGACATTGACTGCAGTTCCTGCCTACCAGGTGAAGCAAAGCCCTTTGCTCTGTCAGATTCCTGTTAGCAAGTCTCTCCGACCTTAATTTGCATAGCTCCTGGAGAACATGACTACTTATGCTACACAAATTACAGCACGAAGGCGTTGCAATAGCCTAAGGAGAGAGTGATGTGCTATGTTGATTTGTCTGACAGGCTGAATTAGCAGTATGGTGTTGAGCAGCCGCTCCCCTCCCTCCCAAGAGAATTTGTTCTATTGCCTTAACCGCCTGACTGTTTTCTTTCAAAGAATAAATGATTCTTCGTTTTCCTTCTCATGGGGATTTGTGCACTCTCTTTCTGTTGGAAAATATGCTGCTAAAGAACAGTAAATAAGGAAACATGAGCTAGATTAGCATGGTGGTTAGGAGACTAATGGCACAATCCTAGCCATGTCTACTCAAAAGTAAATCCCATGAAGTTTGAGACTTATTGCCAGGTAAGTGTGTGCAGTATTGCATGCTTGGGTCGAAACACACATTACTTTAAATGCATGTGTTGACTCTCTTGTCCTGTAAATAGTACATGCAGGGACACATAAACCAGATAGGAACCATAGCAGGGGGGATGGGGACGAGGGGCTCGATCATTTTCTCCCTGCTGCAGTTCCAGTCGGGATTACACACCTCTGCGCACACCCTTAGCTTTTGATCAGAATCACGATCAACCCTACTCCCCATGCCAGAGTTCTGATCTGGTTTGCACACACCCATGTGTGCTGTTTACTATGCGTATGTTGATCCTTTTTTTGTGCACTTTGACACCCCACCCCACCCCAAAACCGTGAACTGTGAAATCCCTGCTTCAGGTATTCCCTCAGCCATGAAACTGGGAGCATGCATGCAGAACCTGTGCTCTGCCACTGAGATGTAGCCCCTCCCCATAACCACTGTGCTACACCACCAGTCTGATGTAGGTGCTGGTACACATCTTGTTTTCACTCCATGAGGTTATCTCGGGATCAAATTTGATGTGAGGATGGTGGTCCAGTCTTAAATGCAGATCAGCCTCAATCCCAGATGAAGTAGCAGGTTGGAGGTACAGGTGGGCCCCCATATCCATGGATTCGCTATCCACGGTTTCAGTTATCCACGGATCGTGGGGACCCCCCAGGCGTTTACTTTTTTCCCAGTAAGCTTCGTTTCTTCCTTAAAGAAACAGGAGAAGCAGCCAGGCTGCTTATTACAGGCAAGTAGAACGATACTAAGTACTAGAGAGGCTCTGCAAGGTTAACAGAAACCTTGCAGAGCCTCTCTAGGACTTAGTCTCGTTCTACTTGCCTGCAATGGAGGCTGCTTCTCTGTTTGTTTTAAGGAAGAAACAAAGCTTGCTGAAAGAAAAATAAGAGCTGGGGGGGGGGGCAAGCATGCCTGCCTGCAGGGGAGGCAGGGTGGGGGGCCCTCAGGAAACCATGGAGGGGGTGTTCGCTCTTATCCACGGTTTCAAGTATCCACGGAGGGGCCTGGAACATATCCCCAGCGGATATGGGGGCCCACCTGTATCTGATTTTAATGAGCAGAAGAGGGTGAGGGGGGCTGAACCCTCTTCCCACCTGCTGCTTCTCTCTCCAAACCCCTGTCAGCCCAGGTCTTTTCTTCCAGCTGGGCTCCAGTCTTGGAATAAGAACAGCTTGGGATGGGAGGGAAGCAGAGTTTGGCATTGCCCCACCTGTGCACCTCTTGTGCTTTTTAAAATTGGGGACTCCCCGCTTTATATACGGTTGACAAGAGCCTGCTGCTTTCGTGTCTCTTTTGGCCCTCGTAGGGGAAATGGGGTGTGTAAAGCAGCCCTTGACCTGTAACCTTTTAAACAGAGCGGTTAACACCAGCTTGTGTTATATTGTGAGAGGTTTTCTGATGCAGCGATGGGGAAGTGTTGAGTTTCATCTCACGGTGCTGGAAACGTTCAGGTTTGGCAACAGAAATGTGTGGGTTGCATCAGATGGCTGTTTTACATCTGGCTCACATATCTGTTCCATCCTTACCATTGTGAAGAGCACAGTGTTATGTTTGTTTGCTTGGAAGTAAGCTCCCCTATCTTCCAGGAGGCTTATTCCCAGGTAAGAAGCATGCACAGGTTGTAGCATGCATCTCTGCACAAGGGAAGGGGCAATCTCCTCTTTCCCTACGGGGAAAGGTGGGGGTGACATGTGTAACATCTGTGCAACCGAGATTTAACATTTTTTGTTTTTAAAAACAAGTTATTGGCTGATGTGTTGTGCTAAATGGTATAATTTTAGCCAATGGGTAAAACAATAAAACTGAATCTGGTAGCTACCCCCAACAGAAGGAACTCCCTTCTTCCTCTCGAGGTTGGTCACTGTTCAAACTTGTGTCACATGGAAGTGAAACTCCACATAGATCCCTCAGTTCAAAGCTTCGGTTTTGCGGAAATGGGAGCTAGCACGGAGAATAGAACATCTGGAGCAAGAAATCCCACTTCGAAACCCAAAAGCTGCAACAATATGGCGAGAAGGGATGCTGACTTCCTGTACGAACCAAATGGCGGCTTTGAAAATTCCACTGTCAATTAATCCAAGAACATTATACAGTGATGGAGTAGTTATTAGAGAGAGGTGTAATTTCCTTTTTTGTTGTTTTTTAAGATTCATGGTCTTATGGAATTTTGTACACCATCTTGCATGCCTTTTGGCATATCGGGTCATTTTGTTTTTATTTTGTCAAACACAGATGCCTTACATGTTGTGCCAGACTTGGAAAGCTCTTGTATATTGCTGGAATTGCTGTAGTAGGTAATTTCCAATGTTCCGTTTGTATTGTAAGATTTACACTTCAACCTCAGTACTGTAGTTATAAAGCCTTACGCATCTTGCGCCAGGTGTACTTAAGAAATTGTTTCCTTCTCTAGATCATGTTCCCAAAGCGAAGGTTAGGCAGGTGTAGTCTTTTGATAGGGCCTTCTCTTGGGCAAGTACAATGGTTAATTTCTGCAATCGCAGATGCCAAGGCTCAGGTGTGCCAGCAACCATTCCCTCGAATCCAGAAACGTTGCTATTTATTTAATCTCAGTTGCCTACAAGCTAGCGGTGGTGGAAAGGACAGCATCTGATCCGAGGTATTCCTTCTGTGAGTACTGACGTATTCCAAATCTAAAAACTGGGGAGTCCTGGGCATGTTCCAATGGTGAGGATATGCAAGGGGAGAGAGTCTCAAGGAAGGTAGACCTGTCAGAGACCTGTCAAAGCCCAAACTTGGGTATCTTTCTGGAACTGATACAAGGCTTTGATTCAGGTGTGTGTTCTCTTGCTGAGCAGGAGACTTTTCCTATATTAGGTGTGTGTGTGTTTTCAATAACCAGTATTAAATTTTTGAATTTATATTTTTGTGCTCCTGCTTCTGTGAGCAATTGGTTCAGGGAAGCCTTTACATGGTCACCTTTTCTGAGAGGTGAGAACAGTGAAGACCTAGGATGTCTTTGTAAACGTTTCATTGATAAATGTACATATTAAATGGGTAGAGCCGATGTGCAGAAGCAAGCACACAGGCAGAACCAGATTTACAGCAACATTATTGTTAATATAATGCCATCTGTGTGCAAGATTCATAGCCCGATTTATGTTGGGTACCGATCTCTGCATTAGGACCATATCATAAAACTAGGATATTACTATCAGTGTTGCATGAAGGTATCTTGGAGCAGATATTTAGGACTAGACATTGGTGAAGAAGGTAAACGTTCTGCTTTTAGGAGAAAGAAGAAAGAAGGCATCTGAAACATCTTAATTGTTTGGCCAAAAGCAAAGTGTTTAGTGTTTCATCTAGTGTTTCTCCCACTAGAGGGCAATGTGATTCAGGCCATAAGAGCTGACAGCCTCCTATAGTTGGCAAAAGTGGGAAAGTGGTGATGGCAAATGCACAAGTTTCTACATGCATCCTATAAAACTTTCTTAAGATAAATATGTAAACCCAGCCATTTAAGTAGATATTTCCCTGGAGTGTCTAACATTTTGAAGCCTCAAAATGGATGAAACAGTCACGTTTTCCCCCTGTTATGGTCTAAGCATCAGCTCAAGATCTAGGAGAAGCATTCTAGGCAGAAGAGCCGCTACCTGGCCAATCCTCCCCCACCTCCATCATTTCATCCTTGTGTCTGAATGGGCCCGTCTGCATTAGCCCAGAAGGTGGTCTGACTCTGAATGCATGTGATGCAGGGGTATAGCTGAAGTGAAGCTGGTTTTGCTATGTAAGCTGCCTGGATGGAAACTCTTTGTTGTAAACAAAGTGTGAGCTCCAGTTCTTCAGAGGTAGATGTATGAGAGACGAATAAAATGTATCAAGGAGGTAGGGAGTTAAGCTGTTCAGTGGATTCTTCTGTGCAGGACTGAATCAGACCTGGTGGTGGCCTCGGGCAGACTAGTGGTGGCCTCGGGCAACAGGCTGGCAGTGCCTGCCTGCTCTGTCTGCCTCTGCAGCATCTGCAGATGCTCCAACCTGCCACCATTCTCCTCTCCTCCCAGATCCACTCCATTCCCCTCTTCCTTTTCAGAGCCAGTGAGACAGGGAGGAGGAGAGGACCAGTGGCTATATCTCTTTGTGCTTACTGGCATGCCACTGGATAAAGAGGCATTTGGCATGGCAAGGGGGGATTGCAGCATATGATGCCTTACTGCGTCAGAAACTCTTGGGCTGGCCCCTGCTACTGTAATAAATGTGCTATGGAGCAGTAATGGGTAGGAGGTCTGGTTCATTTGGTAGAGCGGACGTCTCGTATGCCTGAAGATCTCAAGGACGGCAGTTCGGGATGGCTGGAAGTCTGTCGGAGAGCTGCCAGCACGCCACTGATAAGCTGCAGAGCCTCTGTGAGGGAGAGAAGCTGCAGCTGGCACCCTGAGTGGGAGTCAAGGTTGCCTGTCAATTGAAGCGTGATGAGACAGATGCCAGTGAGAAGCTGGACTGTGAAAGAAACCATCTAGAATGAAGGGTTCTATGAAAGACTGGAAATATTGTATTGTAAAAACCCCTTGGGGTTTAGAAAGCCTGCCTGTGTAAACCGCCTTTGAATTAAAGTCAAAGGAGAAATCCAATGACCCAAAAAAAGGCAGTATATAAATACTGGTGGTGGTGGTTGATGATGATAATAATAATAATAATGTATAGCTTGGCCCTCAGTAAGAAAAAGGAGAGGACGATTCCTGCACTGATGACTATACATGCAAAGGATTGGCCTTTTCAACAGGGTGGCTCTATTTTAAAATGAATTCAGTTTTAGAATTTACAAGCAAGGGTGAGCAAGTTTAATGCTCTGTCTGAGAAGTTCTTGAGTATTTGCTGGCTTTACTTTTTGTTCAACATGCAGAAGATTGCGTGCTGCAATTTCAGATAAGCTGTGCCAGAGGTTGATTGTCATAATGAAGAGCTTAGATCCCAAAAAGCACATATCTTAGTAGGGTTTAACATCACCCTGATAAAGGCTACAGTGTTTCCCCAATCTCCTTTTAATGGAGCATTCTGGAACATTCTGCGGACAAAGCTTGTGCTCTGCTATTGAGCTATGACATGGAGGTGTATGTGTATACTGTAATATAAAATAAATATTAAAATGTCTTTACAGAGCAACTTTACTGTTGGACCAGAGGACAGCATCGCTGTCTTGCTCCCATTTTCAACCATGATGTGTCCATGTAAACTCCCACATATGCATTCAGAGTTCACTCTTAATCATAAATCATGTGGATGGAAGTAGATTTTGAAAGCGTAGATTCATAACTTCCACTACCCAGGTCTTGTTGGTTCATTTTATAGGAAAAACGTCATAATTTCCGGACAGTGCGTCTTAACTCATTAAATCTTAAAGGGACCATACCCCATGAACCAAATGAAATATTCATTGCAAGTGTGGTCATGGTATTTACTAGGACTGATTTTACTGATGCAGGAAAAATGACTTCATTTTCACATAAGGAATTAATATATTTAATTATATTCTGTAATCTCTTAGTGTCGATTTCAGATTTGGATTACCAAAATCAGGAGAGCCAGACAAATATTCAGGTAAACTCTTGAGTTTTCTTTGTATATTTGCGCACAGAGTCAGTCCCGTAAGTTCAGTTGCACCCAAGCACATGAGCAGTAGAGACAAAATGCATTCATTGATCTTCTCTGATGAAAATGTGAAGCTGTCTTAATACTGAGCCTGACCATCTACCTCAGGGTTGTCTACACGGGCTGGCAGTGGCTCTTCAAGGTTTCGGACAGGGCTCTTTCCAAGCCTTGCCTGGACATGCCAAGGACTGATCATGGGAGTTCTGCATGCAAATTCTATGCTGGTAGACATGTGCCCTATTGCTGAGTGTCGCCTCTTCTCCCCCCCCCCCATCTTCTAGATGTAACTTTTACAGCGCAATCCTATCCAATTTACATCACCGGTGTAACCAGCGGGGGAGGGCAGGGTGGGAGGCTTTGGAGGGGAGGGGAGATTTAAATCCCCTTTGAATCCCGCTTTGGAGGGGATTTGAATCCCGTTTCCGTTCTGGGTGCACCGCTGCACCGCTGGTTACACCGGTGGTGTAAATTGGATAGGATTGCGTTGTTAGAGTGCTAGTCATCATTCTTTAGGGTACAAGCCTTGGTTTCAATATTTACAAATTAGGTGTGTGACTGCAAGGTTTAAAGGTGGATTGACTGTCTTAGGCAATTCAACCCATGTGAAGCTCTGGTAGCTCCAGATGGAGAAATTAAGAAATGTTATCTCCTGATTTATCAGATTACAGCATCTTTGAGCCAGAACCAGGATTTGTACAAAAATGTGAGGGCTAGAAACTTGGAATTGGAGATTTCTGATAAAATATGTGGCAAAATATGGGACACTATTAGAGATTTCTCTGTCTATGCTTAAAACGTGAGAGAGATTCAACATAAAGTTCTGTTTAGGTGATATTTAATCCTGCAGAGATTTCATCTATGAATTGAACTCCATCTGATGCTGCAAACCTATATCATTGTTGATGCTTGTGCCTAAAAACCCAAGTCTACTGTTACTTGGGTGGCTGAGGCAATATTAACCTCGGACAAAGTTAGAATATGATGCTTGACAATTGTTCGAAATTATTTGGTGAGGATCAGCTCTAAGAGAAATAATTACCGTAGTTGACGGCAAGCCTTTGGTTGCAGCAGAAATCATGCTGGCCCATTAGTAGGCACAGATGGGCTACATGCATGAGTGCATGCAGAAGAAGGTCCCAGGTCCTCAGTAGGGTTGAAAAAGGCCCCTCTCTAAAACCCTGGATTGCCACTGTGTCAGGGTAAATAATGAACTGAACTAAGTGGACCAATGGTCTGACTCGCTGTAAGGCATTCATACATTCCATGTAAAGAATCTTCCTAAAAAGGAAAGGTTCTTGAAACTGCACATGTAGACCAACTTCTGGATTTAGTCCATCAAAGACAGAATGGACTCTTTTCCAAAATTATATTCTCCTAAATGTTTTTTTTTTTGAATTGGCAGCAGTATGTGACAGCGGCTGGACCCTTTTGCATGTTCATGCCATAGGGGTCTTTGGCACATTGGATCCACGACAGTCCCAGTCTGGATCAGCTGCCTCCCGGCATCTGGTGCTTACCAGGTGGGGAGGGGCACTAACAGAGCAACAATTGGGTCTGCAAGGCTAGAAGCAAAGCAACAATTAAAAAGAAAGAATGGGGGTGGGTGGAGGAAGAAGGCAGGATCAACACTTTGCAGTTAGCAGCAGACCTCCTGCCTTTTTCCTCTCCCAACTGGGATGGGGTATTTGGGGAATTCGGTAGGTGTCCGCTGCCACCACCAAGGTGGGAAAAAGTCAGACAGGGGCCACCTTGGAAGCTCCCCCCCCCCTCAATCAGTAAACGAGTTCCCAAAATGCAGAGGAACCCCACTGACACTGAAACAAAACAATGAGGGCTGAATGATCGCGGAAACTGTGACAACCTGCAGTTTGAGGAACTGAGACCAAGCAGGCACTAAAGAGCAATAAAAAGACATCTATTAAAAGATTATATAAACAAGACACAATCAAGGAAATGAGGAAGGGATGCAGATGATCAAAAACGCAAGGCACAGGTCGGAAGACAGCAATGCTGTCCCAAAACAGGGTTTGACAATGTTGTCACAGAGCTTAAAAGACTAGCAGAAAACAAAATAAAACCCCTAAACACAAGTTGCTGGATTTTTCCCTATTTTTAGCTACTCAGGCTGTCCAAGAAAAGGGGAAGGGGGTCCAGTTTCTACACCTCCTGGAGGGCTGGGCAAACCTTTCACTAATGTTGACATGGCACAACAGTGACATACGAGACAAAACAACCAAGAGCTGCTCTGTGCTTGCCCTTAAAAAAACTAGGTTTGCTGATGTTATACAGTCAGCCAATTAGAGGAGTGAGGGTCACCTGGGACTTGCCCCCCATCCCTTTACCTAGCCAGGTGGGCTTGGCTGCCCAGTCAGTCGCATATGCTAATCTCAGCAGGAGGCTAGGCCAGCATCCTTTGTCTCTGGGGGAGCCCAGACATGAAGATAGTGAATCCACAAGGACTTGTCTGAGATGCCATGTGGACCCTTTATAATGGGCAGGAGGTCTGACTCAGTGGTAGAGCTGCCACCTTGTAATGCCTGAAGAGATCTGAGGACGCCAGCTTGAGACAACCGGAAGTATCTGAGAGCTGTCAACACGCCTCTGACGATCTGCAGAAGCCCTCGGTGAGAGCGGGGAAAAGCTGTCGGATAACACTCTGAAGTGAGAGGCAGAATGCCGTCAAGCCGAGCGTGGAAGGCGAATGCCAGAGATAAGCCAGACTGTGAAGGTCACCATCTGGAATGAAGACGTTCTATGAAAGATTAGAACTTATATTGTAAACCCCCCCTTTTTTGGGGGGTAGAATTGCCTGCCTATGTACACCACCTTGAATTAAAGTCAGAGGAGAAATCCAATGACCAAGAAAGGCGGTATTTAAATACCATTATTATTATTATTATTATTATTATTATTATTATTATTATTATTATTATTACTGGCTTTTAAAAAAGACAAGAAGATGTCTCAGCTGCTTTTATGATGCTCAGACAGTACAAAAGCTTGTGGAGGGTTAGAAAAACTCCAAAAATAGGCAAATACGAGGGGAGCGCAAGGATTTTTGCCACCTGGGAGTGCAGTTGACCAGCCTAAGCCTATCAATCAAATGGACTCAGTCTCAGGTTTAATTGACAAAACAGACCAGGTCCTCAGGCACTCTTCACCCAGTTATACAACAGTGTTTTTGAGATAAAAGAAAAATGAGGAAATAGAACATTCCTTCATTACTGCAGTTTGTTCCTCCTAAGAGTCAAATGATCTATCACATTGTGCTGAATCATGTTCGCTTGCCTGGTATCAGAAGAAGCCACAGTGTGAAGGATGCTGGAACTGGCAGACAGTGCTGGCCAGCTAAATGGAGGGATGATGAAAGAGAGAGGGCGGCATTTAATATTACGGTATATTGGGACTATGGGCAATACAGAAATCACAAAACCTTAACATTTAAAGATGCATCCACCTTCAAATATCATGTTCCATTTCCATTTTGTTACTTGCAGTCCTGGGAAGGCTTGTCCCTCAGTGGTAGAGCCCCTGCTTTGCATAAGGAACATCCTAGCCCTAATCCTGATATGTTGGTATATTTTAGATATAAATTCCCGAGATATATTTCTGTATATATCTGAAGGATTGCCTCTATCTAAATGAGCCTGCCTATGTGTTACAAGTTTCTTCTGAGGCCCTTGTCAGGGTGTCCCCATCACCTGGGGTTACAGAGGTGGCTACCAGAGAGAGCTTTTTCAGTGTTGGTACCCAATGTTCATCTGGCACCTGTTACTACAGTATTTTTTAATCTATCTTGATCTCTCAAGCTTTTAAGGCATTTAATTGCGTTTATGCTAAAAGATTTCCCAACTTTTAACCTGGAACTGTTTTGGAATTTTTTTGTGTGGTTTTGTCAGCTGTGTATCATTCTGTGTTTATCTACTATATTTGTTGTCTCTGTTTATTACTGCATTGTTCACTGGTGATGGTTTTATTGCCTGTCTTATTGTGTTTTTGTTCTCTGCCTTGAACAGAGGCAGAGAACTTTCTGCTCCAGTAAGAAAGTGCTATACGAATTCTGAAAATAAATAAATAGGAAGGTGTTTTTTAAACACGGGGGAGCATTTCAGTTTGTGACTTCCTCCACCTGCAGACTGAAGTGGTCTAGTCCAGGAAGAGCCATATCATATGTTCTGTACCTGAGTGTTGCATTATGAGAACCATGTGATTAGCACTTCTGTGTGTGGGTTTTTTGTTGTTGTAATTAGTGATTGAGCGGGGTTGATCCAGTTCTGGACCACAGTGACTGAAAGGAGGGGCTTTAACTTCCCCCCTACTATAGTCCTGACCTGAATCGGGCCCTTCACAGCTGTTTCCTCCAGGAGGAGACATAGCTTCTATTTTATATAAGGGTGATAACTCTGCACTCCTTCATGAAATTGACAGCGAGATTAATCTGGCTTTTTTAGTCAAGTTTTGATGGGGTGGGGGATGAGGACTGTAGTAGGGATGCATGGCTTCAGTTGGGATTTTTTGGTTGTAATACTGTCTTTATGCTTATAGGTGTTTTATTGTTTTATTCTTTGTTGAAAGCCAGCTTGGACTGGCAGCAAGGTTTGACCTTTGGTTCGTTACAGGCCTGTGGGCCATGATGCTTCCTCACCATCATCCCAAGCAAAGTGAATGGTCTGGGTGATGCTCGCATGGCATACAGGCATGTACACATGACTATAACCTGTCAGGTAACACCTATGCATGCCTACTCAGAAGGGTCTTTACAATATTGTTCTATTCATATATAGAACCTTCATATATAGAACCTTCAGAAGTAAGCTCCATTGTGTTCAGTTGAGTTTACTCCCAGGAAGGCATGTATAGCTATGTTCATTTGAGGATTTTTTTAAAGACCAGGGTAATGATGCGATGTGAACTTTGGTTTCATTCTTTTTTTTTAAAAAAAAGAGAAGTGTTTCTTTCAAATATTTCCTATTATGGTGTAGGGTTTATAAATCCCTTGACACTGAGGTTCAAGGGTTTATAAATAATTTGAGCTGTTGTAATTGAATATGGTTTCATGTGACAAGTTTGCCGTGTGGGCTGACGCCCGCATGAAGTTATATTTTTCCAGCACAGCTAATCCATGCTATGGAAGGGTCCCAAATCAAATTCAAAAATGAGAGGAGCTAGATTTCGGAGTTGAATTGGGTTGGCGTAAGCAAGGGGTCTGGGGTTCATTTGCTTGCGGTCCTAAAGCTAAGGTTGCAAAATGACCAGGACAAAGGTCATACCCGTTTTCTCAGAGCTGGCCCAGCCATGAGGTGGACTGAAGTGGCCGGTTTGAGTGGTGGGTTGGAAGGCTGCTGCAAACTGACAAGGGGTGCCCCACACCCTGCATCTGCCCATTGTGCCCACCCAGCCACTTCACTCCATATTTGTTGCTTGTTGTTGCTTCACTCTTGCTTGTTGAAAGCAGGTCAGAAGAGGCCGGGGGCGGCGGCAGTGGAGGAAATGGCCGCAGAGTGCTGTAAGAAGAAGCAGAACAGCAATCCTGTTTTGATCCTTTGCTTCCATGACCAATCAAGAAGGGTAGCTCTGCCTCCTTGCTTGGGAGGCAAGAAGGAAGTGGAGGCAGAGTAACCCCTTACTTACCTGGAGCTCCACCACCATCCGCTGCTTCCTGCCCAGCCGCTTCTTCAAGCACACAGGCTGGTCGAGCATGCTGGGAGCCGAGTCCTCTTCAGGGGATGAAAGGGGGCAGCATTTAGTGCCTTGCTGATTCAAAAGTTGTCAACCCACAATCTATACAACTTCCGATTGCAGGTGGAAGATGTCAAGTTTGAACATTTCCTCTGCATAATGCTAGGGAGAATTGTGTTGAGTCTAGTGCTGCCCCCTTTCTATATGTGGGGCTTTTCCCACAAGCAAGTTAAAGTAGATAGAACACCACATTTTTAAAATGGTACCTACTTTTTGATCTATATTTTACCAGCAATGAATCAGGATAAAACGGTACACACAGTCTTCTCTCTCCTGTTACCAAAATGTCTTCATGTTATAAAAGCCTGGTTCAAATTCAAGACAGCATAGCTCCAATGCAGATGTCTGAGAGCTTTCCCCCCCTCCCAGGGCAAATACAGTACTCCCCCCATATCCGCTGGGGATATGTTCCAGGCTTTTCCGTGGATACTTGAAACCGTGGATAGGGGCGGACACCCCCTCCATGGTTTCCTGAGGGGCCCCCCACCCTGCCTCCCCTGCAGGCAGGCGTGTGCACCCCCTCCAGCTCTTATTTTTCTTTCAGCAAGCTTTGTTTCTTCCTTAAAACAGAGAAGCAACCTCCATTGCAGGCAAGTAGACTAAGTCCTGGAGAGGCTCTGCAAGGTTTCTATGAACCTTGCAGAGCCTCTCTAGGACTTAGTCTCGTTCTACTTGCCTGCAATAAGCAGCCAGAGGCTGCTTCTCCTGTTTCTTTAAGGAAGAAACGAAGCTTACTGGGAAAAAAGTAAAAGCCTGGGGGGGGGGGGTTCCCCGTGATCTGTGGATAACTGAAACCGTGGATAGCGAATCCGTGGCTATGGGGGGGGCACCTGTAGCAGCCACTGGGAGGGGCAATCTTGATTGGGGCTGTGGTAAGAGCAGAGATTAAATGCCTCTCCACCATGCCACACCATGCTCCCTAATCCACGAGGGGGACAGATCCAGCTGTCATGTATTGACCCAAAAAGCAAGCTTACTACTAGCCCCAGTCATCTGTTTAAAATATCCACTAGTTTGACCTGTATCAGCCCTGTAGACATGAAATTAACTTTTTCATTCAGCCTGATAAAGAGCTCTGTGTTTCTTGAAAGCTTGCATGCTCCTACATCTGAAGGAGTTGTTTCAGTTCAAGATACTGCTTTGCATTGCTTATTTTGTGAAAGCAGTGCAGAAATCGTACTCTACAATCAAAGAGTGATTTCAGGTCATAACTCTTGCCTGTTATTTCATCACAAGTCTCGCTCTGTCACAGGCAGTAGGAGTAACCAATGGGATCAGGGGTCACTTTTATTCTCCCTGGAGCTGAATTCTTTTGTATTTGAGAGAGACTGCTTTTTTTCACAGGTCTTGCCTTCCAGCTAATCTTCTGTGCTGCTTTAACAACATGCAACAAAAGGGAATGCAAATCTTGATACTCCGACTATGATGCAAATTCTGAAACACTAGAAATGACTGGCAGTTTGTTTGTTTGTTTTCAAATGGTGCAATATGTGGGAAACGTGCTATATAGATGTAACACTGTGAAATACATCAGCCAGCTGTGAAACATGATCCCTCAATAATTCACCACCCAGTCACATGGTGGGGATTTCCCAGGTATGCAAGCGTTTGTGTGGGTACGCACGCGCGCCTCTCTTCCAAAACACACAGAGAAGAAAAAAGTCCGCACTGATTTGCTTAATCATGTGATGATAATGTTTTGTTCTCTCCATGACTTAAAACTACAAAGTCTGGGTTTGAAAACATATAGCTCAGCAGGCATCTGTTGACTGTGAGCGTTCCCGTGCTCCCAGGTGCACTAATACTGTAATTAATCCACTAGATTTTTAAAGTTATCTCATGTACTGTTTTCACCATTATGTGCCCAGAGTTGTGAGATTATAATTTCCAACATAAGGAGCTGAAATAAACAGACATTATGGATCCCTGGTGTTCTACAGATGACAAGTGTTTTTTTAATTAGGGAAGTACCAATCTGATCCTATACATATTTACTCAGAAGTAGAACCCATTACGGTTAACCCCCCCCCCCTGCTTGGGCTTACTCCTAAGTAAGTGTACATGGGAACACAACCTTTCTGTTAAATTGGTAGAAAGGCTTTGGTACTGTAGCAGAGTGCCAGGAACTTAAAAATGAGAATTGGTGCACTGAATTGTCTTAACAAAATGCAGAGTTTATTGCTGAGTTCTTTCTCTGCAGATGGCCACAGATTGCTATCCATTTTTTTTTAATTCTCCTTGCCCCTTCAGCTAATATAAATCCCGGAATGGACTCTTACAGCGCAATCCTGTAGAACTGGCGGGTGGCGGAACGAGCATTCTGCTGCCCGAAGCCGTCACAAACATGCTGTAAGGCACGTTTGTGACTACTTGAGAGCAGGGAAGGCCGGCGCAAGGCTGGCCTCCCCTGCTCCGCCGACGGACCCAGGTAAGGATTCGGCGGGGGGGGGTTCAGCAGGGGAGGGAGGGTGCCTATAGGCCTAGCTGGCCCAGGAGGGGGCGGGGGATGGCCTCGGCCATATCCCGGTCCCCACCGGGCAACTGGGCCGTTGCATGGCCTCCTCCTACCTGGCGGAAATCCAAGGAGGCCAATTGGCCGGGCCTGGATGTACACTCGGGGAAGGGGACAAGCATCCCCTTCCTTGAGTAGACCCCTGGCCGTGCGGCATCCTGGCTGCAGCGGAGCACAGGATCCGCCGGCCAGCCAGGGTCGCCCGCCAGATCCTTATGCAGGATTGCTCTGTTAGTCTGTGACTAACCCAGAGCATTCTAAATACTGGCCTGGATTAAGGAATGGCTTAATTACAAACATTACAGATACAGTAAGTCCCCAAGATGCGTACCAGTTCTGTTCCAGAAGTTTGAACGTACATAAATCGAAGCTCTTGCCAGCCCAGCACTTTTGCACTTGTGCAAAAGCACCACAATGCATGTACTGTGCCTGTGCAGCAGCACTGATGCGGCTGACCGTATGTCAGATGTCTGAAACTCAGATGTCCATATTTTGGGGATCCAGCTGGTACCAAACATGGCTGACAGGTCCAGCAAAATCAACAGGATCAAAATCAGCACTCCGCAGGTCCAGTTTCTGGCATAGGTCATCCACCAGAGCAACCAAAGTACTTGGTCCCAAAACTAGGCCAGAAGCCAGAGTGCAAATGATCCAGATGATCAGTTTCCTCTAAGAATCCCTGGTGCTAGGCTGCCACACAAACACCTTGCCCAAGAATGGCATATTGGAGACTGGCCTGTAATTATCCAATATACTGGGCTGCAGGGAAGGCTTCTTCCACAGAGGACAAACAACTGTCGAGTTGAAGTAGGGTGGAACCGTCCATGCCCTCTGCGCATGATGCGTTTATAACCTTCCCCGCTCACTCTGCCAGTCTGCTCTCCCTGTCATTGCATTGACTGGTGGGGGTTCATGTGCATACCCTTTTTGTCATGCAAGGGAGAAAAAAGCCAGTCTTGTTGAAATTCTTACTCGGTGATTAAAAGTATCAGGGCTTTGCCCTCCTTTGTGACACTCTGAATATTGTGCAGTTGCAGCTTTTTTTGCAAACAGCTCTTGTCTACTTTCTGGCCTCTTATTGGAGGCCTGGTATTTTGCATTCTAGGGCTGGCTCTTTGCCCAGAGATAACACAAGTCTCCAGTTCCACTTCCCCCTAGGCTACATTTGCTGTTATCATCCTTTTGGAATAATTGGTAAGCCCAAACATCTGTAATGCAAAGCACATTCCAGTCTCTCCTTAAAAAACACTTCTGTCGCAATAGCACACATGGGAAAGTCCGGAGGGTGACGGAAACAGCTTTTCTGAAGAATGGCATAGACTGGGTGCAATAAAAATGGATCGCTGAAGTTCTTCTACCTGCAGGCATTTAAATTGATTGATGATCATATGATTGAGCAAGTGACCCACTTTAAATATCTGGGTGTAATCTTCCATTCGAGTGGCTCTAGAAAAGCTCATGGGGAACATGTGGCCTCAAATGCCCAAAGAAGTTCTCTTGCTATTTTACAATTCATGCGTACAAAAGGAGGCCATTATTTTCCCGCTGCTCTTAAATTATTTCAAGCTAAGGCATTAGATCAACTACTATATGGTGCCCAATTGGGGCCTTTACCCAATATCTTGACTTTGGAACATGTCCAATCAAAGTTTCTTCGGGCAGCCCTTGGAGTGCCTAGATGTGTCTCCAATGCAATGTTGCGTTTAGAGACTGGTCAGATTAAGATTGAGGCCACAGTGTGGATAGTTATTTTTGCATACTGGCTAAGATTGCACTTCTGTTCAGCTGGCCTTGCCCCTTTAATTCTTCAAGACAAATATAAGACAGAATTTTGTATTGGTGAGGAATTTAAATATATTGTGGCTCCAGTATCTTATCTTGCTCAGTTGGAGATCCCAAAATATAGATGGGCATTCACACTGGCTCGCTGTAGTGGATTGCCCTCAGCAGCGCTAGAGAGTTGCTAACAGAAAGATCCCTTTTGCAGAGCGGCTATGTCCTTGTGGGGCGGATCAAATAGAAACTACTGAACATGTTCTGCTGGACTGTATGTTATATAGAGATATACGTACCACCCTTATCTCTCGGAGATCCTATCGGAGGAGAAATCCAATGACCAGAAAGGCGGTATATATTAATACTGTATATTATTATTATTATTATTATTATTATTATTATTGCTGGTTAAGTTACCGGGTCGTACGAGACAGTGACAGTTCTATAGATTTCTGCTTCTATCAGATTCCAACTCTGCTGTTACATACAGCGTTGTTAAATTCTTTGCAGCTGCAGTAAGTATCCGAAGAAAGATGGTAACTTCTAACTTGGTATAGGAGATCTCTGATGGGATGTGTATTTAATTTATACTTTGTTAAGATAGTTGATTCTTATTTCTGTTTATTTTTACTATTAGTATAGATTACAGATTTATAGATATATTTAACATTCTAATTCAGAGCAAACTTTTTATCTTAGATTTTATAGTATTAAGTATGGGTTGATTGGTGGTTGGGGGGATCTATTTTATTATAACTTCTTGTCTTAATTGATACAAACATAAGAAGAGCCCTGCTGGATCAGGCCAAAGGCCCATCTAGTCCAGCTTCCTGTATCACACAGTGGCCCCACCAGATGCCTCAGGGAGCACAACACAACAAGATACTTGTATCCTGTCGCCACTCCCTTGCACCTGGCACAAAGAAAACCTACTCCTACAACCAGGAGGTTGCTTATCCCCATCATGGCTTGTAAGCTGTGATGGACTTTTCCTCCATAATGTTTATGATGCTTCTTTTGGCTCTGTACTGGTAACTTTTGCGCTGCTCTGTGACTGCAATAAAGATTATGATGATGAACAAGATGAAGTGAGGTGCCTCCCGTTGGCGGCAAGCTTGGGGGTGTGGCTGACTTGAAGTCACGCTCCCTCACCTCACCTCTGCTGTGGCCAGCAGCATCACAGAACAGCTAGCAGTGGTCAAGCCAGCCCAAATCTATGGTGAGCACCCATCTAGCCCTACCGTATGGGTGGAGATCTCGCTTGCTCTCCCTGCTTCCTTTCCATAGCTTTCAGGCCCAACAACAACCCTCTCCCTTGATGCCACCCAGCACCAAGGAGCAGGGGAGGCACAGGAGGACTAACAAGGTACGGGGGTCGGGGGACAAGTGTGCATGTGGAGGGAAGACTGGTGGCAGCATTTGGCACCTTGTTTAAATGCCAACATGACTTGGGCCTGTACAGAGGCCGGTTACTAAGGAGGGACAAGAAAAGCAGCACTGCAAAGCTTGTCCTTTGGTGACAACAGGCTGTTTGTCCTTTGCTTCCAGTGGGAGGGGGGGGCTTCATTTGGCCTGCAGTCTTCAAAACAACACGGTGACTGTTTTGCCCTTTTTAGTTCATAATTTCTTAAGGGTTGTATTGACA
Source organism: Plestiodon gilberti rubricaudatus (assembly GCA_026170595.1). Lineage (NCBI taxonomy): Eukaryota > Metazoa > Chordata > Lepidosauria > Squamata > Scincidae > Plestiodon > Plestiodon gilberti. Next base: position 25,204,874 of record JANXHW010000001.1, read on the forward strand.
GTTTTTGTGACTATGACAGGCCCTGTGGTGTAACAATGACACCCAGCCTTGCCTTAAATAGCCATTTCATGAGGTTCCTTCTTCTTCTAAATATATTTGTGTGGGTATTGACAAGACGACCAAATGGAGCCTTTTCATAATTCTTTCATTCACAGTGGTTTCCTTCTCATGTATTTATAGACTGACCACAATACTGATCTTTTTTTGGGCTTCATTAACATACATAATGGAGTTAACTAGAAAACCAAACAAAACAAAACCTACGCAATTTTGGTGCCTGCCCACTTCTCTATAGACATTATTATGACGTATTGAAGGGTTTCCTTGGCTGCGTTGGGGGATTTAGAGGTGCATGGATGCCTGGAAACCCTGTTCTGAAATCTGATCTCCTGGGATCTATAGCAGAGGGTGTTCACTGCTATCATTTGCCCTACTATTGTGCCTCTGAAAACCAGTTGCAGGGTAGCAGTGATATGGCAGTGTTTCCCAAACATTTTAGCACCATGACCCAAATTTTAAAATGACAATCTATCATGACCCACATAGCTTTATTAGACAATCTATGTGACCCACATAGCTTTACTTCCAGCTGCCTATCTGGCCCAAAAGCGGCCCCGTCTCCACCTCTTCCCACCATGCTATCCCCTCGCTCCCATGCCCCACCCTCTCCCATAGCCTGCCCAGGGGTGAAATTGGCCGTGCGCAGCTCGCCTGGCTGCTGTGGTGACTGGGTAGCACCCCAGCCTGCCTTGCACCTTTTGTGACTCACCAAAATTCGGCTCTCAACCAACCCACAATTTGGGAAACACATATGGTAATGCTGTGATCTGGGCTGGCCCACTCACGAGGCAGGGTGAAGCGGCCACTTAGTGCATCAGGTTGGACAGGACCTCTGGACACTCCATGCCTGTCCACCACCACCTCCTCCCAGTCCTCCAGCCACACACCTGCTCAACTCATGGGCCAAGATGGGCCATTCTTGGCTCAAGAGTTAGGGGGCTCTCAGTTGAACCAACCAAGACCTGCGAAGCTGAGAAGAGCTGCCAATGCCTGAGACAGGCTCTCGGACTTAATTTGTCTCAAAATTCATCCAATTATCCAGCCATGGCCATGGCCTCTTCCCACTGGATCCCTCAGTACTTGGGGACCACGTAGGAACAGGAACTGGCAGCAACTGGAGAATTGTCTGAACAGGGAGGGAGGATAGAGTGGGGATTCCTAGAGTGTCCCACTCTTCCTCTTCATTTTCTCTGGCGGCTGAAGAATTGGACCTCTTTCAGCCCAAGAATCATTTGTTTCTCCAGCCCACCACCTCTTTGTGCAGGATCCCCTTTCTCTGCCAGTCTGTTGACCCAGCAGGAAGAGGGGCAGCGAATCAGTCAGTTCCTGAGCTGCCACTGCAACCTGTTTTGAGAACAGTGAGCCTGCAGAGCCTGGGGATCAATCAGGAAGATGCGCATCTCATGGGGAGGGAGAGTGACAGCATGCACACACTCCCCCCCCCAGGCAGCAAGGAGATGTGCTGCCCCTGGTGTACTGGGGGGTTGGGACACACCTGTCCCTGATTGAAATTCCGCATGTCTTTTTAAAAAAAAACTGATTGAAATTCCGCATGTCTTTTTTGGATTGGGATTGCTGCACTGAGAAGGAGGGTATAACTTGTTTCCTTCCGTTCTGCAGACCTAATCCAAACCCTCCCCCTGAAGCCAATACTGGCCATGGAAGGAAATACCGTATTGTCCCGAGTATAAGACGCACTTGATTATAAGACGCACCCTTAAAGTTTGGTGCTATTAAATTTTTTTAATTAAATCATTGGCATTAAATTTATGCCTGATTATAAGACGCACCCCTAGTTAAAAAACTTAAATTAGGAGAAAAAAGTGAGTCTTATACTCAGACCAATACGGTATATGTGCCTTTACGTTTGCCATCCTCAGTGAATTCCAGCTGGGGAGCAGGGTTTAAGCTGGGGGATTGGTACAGGTGCAGTTTTGAGCTCCCTCCCCCATGCCATTGCTAGATCCAAATTGCCCCCTGGCCACTTTTTGAAAAAGATAAGACATTGAGAGACCCGTTATGAAACTCCTATTTCATGTCTCGTTTTGCCTTCCGTTCACACCTACTGCCAGAAGCCTAGCCTCCAGCCTCCATGAATAGAGAGTTCACCCCTAGAACATGCTCCAGAATGCTTTGCAACACACAGGAATTCTACAGCAGACACAAAGGGCATCTGCAGCAGACAAGCTGGCATGGAAAAGATTTCCATGAAGGTAGATTTCAAAACTGCTGCTATTAACTGAAACCTTCAACGGGGTTTTGTCTGGTTTTGTTTTGGGATCTAGCGGACTGTGCCCTCAATGCTCTCAGTGCTTATGCAAGAATGCAAGCAGGTTGGCATTCCCGTTTAGATGAATAGGGGCTTTGTCTGTAGACAAGCAAGGTTTCCACACAACTCACAATCAGCATCCTGAGGAGGAGAAAGAGAAGAGAACATCTGCAGCTGAATCTTGCCATAATACCTGGATTGAGAATTGGTCATAAGCAGGAATATGTGCAGGCATGTTGTCTCCCTATCTCTGAATGTGTGGTGGAAGAGAGAGTGCTGCTGAGTGATCACATGCCAAATGTTTGCACAACTGGCAGTGTTTACAAAAGAACAAGACTCACTGGGTTTCCTAGTAGGAGTTGGGTGGATTTCACAACTTATTATATTAAGATTTCCACCACTATCCTACTTTTTCCTGCAATTTCCAAACAGTCTTAAAAGATTATTAGAAGACCGCTCAGAACATTTGCGCACTGTGTTTCAGGAAGGAATAATTTAAAAAAAACCAGAACAAAATAATGATAACTGGCATCAAATTGTTGGAGAGTGTGAATGAATGACAGGGAAAGGGTGCCTTAGTATAACCTTGTGCTTCTTCCTTTGTTCTTTTTCAAGAAAGGAGTTCTGGCCATTCTTCTTCAGCTTGACAAACCACTTCCACTATCACCTTGACAAATTTTACACCAGTATAACTTTCCTGGGCTACCCCGAAGCATCTTGAGAATTCTTGTCATTTGGTGAGGATAATGAGAGTTCCCAGCTAGAGATCCCCATCCTCCTCACGGATCTAGTCTCTAGAGTTTCTTGGAGAGAAAGAATACGTCTTCTGAAACCAGTTTAAGGTTGTGGCAAAGATATACCCTCGGTTCATCGAGCATAGTTGTTAAGAACATAGGGAGCACTTGGCTGGATCAGACCAAAAGCCCATCTAGTCCAGCATCCACATTCTCACATTGCTTAACCAAATGCCTTTGGGCAGACTCTTTGAAGAGCCCTCCCCTATTATTTCCCAGCAACTGGCATTCAATCAGTAGCATACTTCCTTTGAACCTGAAGGTTCAATATTTAGCTATCATGCTTAATAGCCACTAATTGACATTTCCTCCATCAACATGTCTAAAGCCAGAGCTACACTGCATGTGTTCGCATTCCGTATGCGTCTGGTGTCCCGCCCCCAGGTCAAACAAACGGGCTCAGATTGGCCGAATGTAACGCAAACGCAGCCAAAGTTGAGCCGGCTTAACCCCCTTTTAAAGCTTTCTGTGCTACCACATGGTGCAGCAACAAACTCCATAAATTCATTATGCACAGCAGCCTTTCACTAATCCAGCATCTTTGGGACCTAGATGGTTCCAGATTATTGGATATGCCAGGCTATCAGGAGGTACTATCCCACCCTTGATGATCCCTGACCCTGGATGTAGCAAGCATCCCTGTACCTACATTACTGCCCAGCATGTCTCTCAGCAGCTTCCGTAGCTTGTCTCAGCAATGCCATAGCCGAGCCATGCACACCTTGTACAGGGAAAGATTGGGAGTCTGCTGAGGAAGTGGGCATACTCCCTCCCAAACAATATGTAACCAGCGTTTTGATGTTGAACTATCAGGAGTGCTGGATAACTGGATGCTGAACTATTAGAGTTTTACTGTATTGTGTACTTTATCCTCCCAGCAAATGAGTGTAATTATTTTTAACAACTGTCACCCTGTTTCTAGGAAACCTTCTATACAATCATCTCACCCAGTATTGCCTGGCAGCAGCTCGCCAGGGTTCCAGACAGAAAAAAAAGTCTTTCCCCAGCCCTACTTGGGGAAATATTGTATAATAATACAAATATTGTAAATAACAAATAATAATAAAAAATACTTGGAGATGCCAGGGAACACCTGAGACCTTCTAACATGCAAAGCAAGGATGCTGTCACTGAGCTCCGATCCGTCCCCTATGTGTCCTTTTGCTTTTTTCAGCAATAATCAAAACAGCTTACAGATTGAGTAAGGCTGTATACAACAACATTATTAGAGAAACAGGTAGTACGGGTAACACAACCATATCTATGTAAAAAACACAGCAATCCGACTGAGGTTTAAAAACAATGACGATTTTATCTAGGTTTAACGATGTATTCCCGGACAAACAGAAATTATTTAGAAACCACGGCTGGACAAGTGAGCCCAACGTTTCGTGTCCTAATCTGGACACATCTTCTGGGGCAATCCAAAAAGGAATGAAAGATGTTATAGTTCTCGGCGTCTCGCCTCGTTGTTTTGAACTTCAGAAGCTAGGGAAACACGCTGTCAGTTGAACGGAAACCATTCCGGAACTCCTCTGTCAATCAAAGAGATCGATCCTGCAAAAACTAACAGTGATAGCTTGCAATTTTGTCCTTTAGGCCTGGTGGATCAATAACAGTTGCATGTCAGTTCATGTTTAAACTGCGGTGATTGCGAAAACTCCGCAGGAAACCCTGCTGTCAGGCGAAGGGGTTCAATCTGGAAACAGCTTGCCAACATAGAGGTTGAGACTGCAGTTGATCCTGCAGTTACTAGGTTGATTCTGCACTTATTAGCATGGAATTTTGTATATTTCCAAGGGGCTGTTGTTCACTTTGAGACCCGGTGTCTATCAGTCACATAGTATCAACTCGCATTTTCTGTTGTTATATTATTGTGAGCCTGTACCTTCATAGGATGTTTACTTATGACAGGGAGCCAAATGCGATTGGCAAGATTCAATTCTTGCTGCCTATTCATCAGTAGGTGAGGTAGTTTTTTGCTAATCTCAAGAGCTTCCAAGTTCTTCAAAATCATTCCCTTGTTTTCTGTTCTTATAGAGCAGGAGTGTCCTGTGGTAAAAACATGTTCAGCCACCGCAGATTGTTCTGGGTGTTCCAGTCTTACCGAACCTTCATGTTCTTTTAATCTAGTGCTGATGGACATAAGAACATAAGAACATAAAGAACATAAGAACATAAGAAGAGCCCTGCTGGATCAGGCCAAAAGCCCATCTAGTCCAGCTTCCTGTGTCACACAGTGGCCCCACCAGATGCCTCAGGGAGCACACAAGACAACAAGATAACCTGTGTCCAGTTGCCACTCCCTTGCACCTGGCACAGAGAAAACCCACTTCTAAAACCAGGAGGTTGGTTATGGCTTGTAACCTGTGATGGTCTTTTCCTCCATGAATCTGTCCAAACCCCTTTTAAAGGCATCTAGGCCAGATGCCATCACCACATCCTGTGGCAAGGAGTTCCACAGATGAATTACACGCTGGGTAAAGAAATATTTTCTTTTGTCTGTTCTAACTCTCCCTCCACTCAATTTTAGTGCATGTCCCCTGGTTCTGGTGTTGTGCGAGAGGGAGAAGAATTTCCCTCTATCCACTCTCTCCATCCCATGCATAATTTTATACGTCTCAATCATGTCCCCCCTCAGGCGCCTTTTTTCTAGGCTGAAAAGCCCCAGACGCTGTAGCCTTTCCTCGTAAGGGAGGTGCTCCAGCCCACGAATCATTCTGGTCACTCTTTTCTGCACCTTTTCCAATTTAACTATATCCTTTTTGAGGTGTGGTGACCAGAACTGGACACAATACTCCAGATGTGGGCCTTACCATCGATTTGTACAAAGGCATAATGATATTGGCCGTTTTATTCTCAATCCCTTTTTTAATGATCCCGAGCATGGAATTGGCCTTCTTCACAGCCGCCGCACACTGGGTCGACACTTTCATCGACCTGTCCACCAGCACCCCAAGATCTCTCTCTTGATCCGTCACAGACAACTCAGAACCCATTAGCGTATATGTGAAATTTTGGTTTCTTGCCCCGATGTGCATCACTTTGCACTTACTTACATTGAAACGCATCTGCCATTTTGCTGCCCATTCTCCCAGTTTGGAGAGGTCCTTCTGGAGCTCTTCACAATCCCTGCTGGTCTTCACCACCCGGAAAAGTTTAGTGTCATCTGCAAACTTGGCCACCTCACTGCCTATTCCTGACTCCAGGTCATTTATGAATAAGTTGAAAAGCACCGGTCCCAAGACCGATCCTTGGGGCACACCGCTTTTCACCTCTCGCCATTGTGAAAATTGCCCATTGACTCCCACTCGCTGTTTCCTGGTCTTCAACCAGTTCCTAACCCACAAGAGGACCTGCTCTCTTATTCCCTGACTGTGGAGTTTTCTCAGGAGCCTTTCATGAGGGACCGTGTCAAACGCCTTCTGAAAATCCAGATATATAATATCCATGGGTTCGCTCGCATCCACATGCCTGTTGACCTTTTCAAAAAATTCTAACAGGTTTGTGAGGCAAGACTTCCCCTTGCAGAAGCCATGCTGACTCTCCCTCAGCAGAGCTTGTTCTTCTATGTATTTTAAGATTTTATCCTTAATGAGACTTTCCACCATCTTCCCTGGAACAGATGTTAGGCTGACCGGCCTGTAGTTTCCCGGGTCCCCCCTCCTTCCTTTTTTAAAGATTGGCGTGACATTAGCTATCCTCCAATCCTCTGGCACAGTGGCCGTTTTAAGGGATAATTTGCATATTTGGGGCAAGAGGTCAGCAACTTCATTCTTGAGTTCCTTCAGAACTCTTGGGTGGATGCCATTCGGGCCTGGTGATTTATTGATCTTTATTTTGTCAATTAAGTCTGAGACGTCTTCTCTTTTAACCTCTATTTGACTTAATTCTTTATTCAGGGGAGACCGTTCCGGCAGCAGTATTTGCCCGAGGTCTTCTGCCGTGAAGACAGATGCAAAGAACTCATTTAATTTCTCTGCAGTCTCCAAGTCCCCTTTTATCACCCCTTTCTCTCCCTCACCATCCAGCGGACCAACTGTTTCCCTGGCAGGTTTCCTGCTTCTAACATATTTGAAGAAGCTTTTATTATTCCCTTTTATGTTGCCTGCCATACGTTCCTCAAAGTCTTGCTTGGCCTCCCGTATCATCTTTTTACACTTCTTTTGCCACAGTTTGCAAGACTTCCATTTACGGAAGGAAGCTTCCTTGCCTTTTATAGCCTCCTTAACTGTGCTTGTTAGCCATGCCGGCACCCTCCTGGACTTGGTCGAGCCCTTCCTCCTTAGTGGGATACACTCCCGCTGGGCCTCTATGACTGTTGTTTTAAACAGCCTCCATGCACTCTGGAGCGATTGGACTCTTTTTACCTTCCCTTTCAGCTTTTTTTTTAACTAGTCTTCTCATTTTGGGGAAGTCTGCCCTTCAGAAGTCAAGGGTTTTCGTGTCAGATTTGCTCGGCACTCTCCCTCCGACATGCATGGCAAAACAGATTGCAGCATGGTCACTATTCCCCAACGGTTCGGTAACATTTACCTCCCTGACCAGATCTTGAGTGCCACACAATATCAAGTCCAGAGTCACCTGTCCTCTGGTCAGTTCCGTGACAAGCTGCTCTAAGGCACAGTCATTTAACATATCCAGAAATCCAGTCTCTCTTTCATGACCTGAGCATGAATTGACCCAGTCGATGTGAGGATAATTGAAGTCCCCCATGACTACAACCCTGTCTCTCGTTGACACCTCCCTGATTTGCTTCCTCATTTCAAGATCCCCTTCAGGTTTTTGATCTGGAGGATGGTAGCATGCCCCTACTATTACATCACTCTTTGAGCCTGGTAATCTAACCCACAGTGATTCTACGGAGGAGTCAGAGCCCCCCTCCAGCTCTACTCTGGTAGATTCTACCCCCTCTTTGACATAGATGGCCACTCCACCTCCAACACGCCCCTCTCTGTCCCTCCTATAGAGTTCATATCCTGGAATTGCAGTATCCCACTGGTTCTCCGCTTTCCACCAGGTTTCTGTTATACCTACTATGTCAATGTTTTCCCTAGCCACCAAACATTCCAGTTCTCCCATCTTTGCCCGTAGACTTCGGGCATTTGCATAAAAGCACTTATATACCTGGTCCCCCAAGAAGGGCTGCATGTTTGCACCTTTATTCCTGCAGCCTTCTGTCCTGCTAGACTGGCTGTCATGTCCCATCACGCTACCACTCCCAATTTTTACTCTGCTATTACTTGACTGTTCCCCATCCTCTGCACCCTCATTTCCTAGGGATGAGGAGTCATGAACCGGATGCCCCTCGGCTGCTGTCGGCTTTCCCCCAGGAGTCAGTTTAAAAGCTGCTCTGCCACCTTCTTAATGTTACGCGCCAGCAGTCTGGTTCCGTTTTGGTTCAAGTGAAGCCCATCCCTCTTGTACAGGCCCGGCTTGTCCCCAAACGTTCCCCAGTGCCTAATAAACTTAAACCCCTCCTCCTGACACCAGTGTCTCATCCACGCATTGAGACCCCTGAGCTCTGCTTGCCTAGCTGGCCCTGCGCGTGGAACAGGTAGCACTTCTGAGAACGCTACCTTTGGGGTCCTGGATTTGAGCTTCCTACCTAGCAACCTAAATTTGGCCTCCAGGACCGCCCGGCTACATTTCCCCACGTCGTTGGTGCCAACATGCACCACAACCGCTACCTCCTCCCCAGCACTCTCTACCAGCCTATCTAGACGAGAGGTGATGTCCGCAACCTTCGCACCAGGTAGGCAAGTCACCATGCGGTCCTCACATCCGTCACTGACCCCCCTCTCTATGTTCCTGACTATAGAGTCACCCACAACAAGAAGCCCCCTTCGCCCCCTCCCCAGAGGAGTATCCATAGTGCGACTGGATACAGGCCCATCACCTGAAGAAGGGGTCCCCACTGTGGGATTGTTTCCCTCTTTTCCAGAGCGACGTCCTCCAGCCCTGAGACTCCCTTCCCTGACAGCTGAGGAGCTGGCCAACTGAGGGTGGGACGATGCCTCCACATCCCTAGAAGTCTCACCCTGGTTCCTCTCTACCTGTCTCTGCTTCTCCAGGTCAGCAACCGTGGCTTCAAGGGAGCGAACCTGTTCCCTGAGAGCCTGGAGCTCTTTGCACCGAGCACACACCCATGACTTGTGCCCAAGAGGCAGATAGCCATACATGTGACACTCAGTGCAAAACACTGGATAGCCCCCAACCTTCTGCTGTTTGTCTGACTGCATAGCTTTTGAGTGTAAGTTATGGATTTATCAAAGTTTGGGTACCTTAATGTCGTTGGAGCTCTCCTCTCTTCAAGGTTGTTGGAGCTCTCCTCTCTTCCTCTCTCCTCTCCACAGAGGAGAAGTGCCGGGCAGTGTGTGGGACCTCTGAGTCAATCCAATATACTCCTTTCCACATGTACCACAGGGAATGCTGTAAACGCCTGGGTTGGAAAGGGGTGGTCTCTTGTCCTTGGGGTTGTTTAAAAGTTGCTCAATCTTCCTGGTTGGCTTAAAGATTGTCCTGATGTTGCCCTGCCTGAGAATTCTTGCGATTTTATCAGTTACCCCTTTAATAAATGGTAGAAAAGTCCAATTTTTTTGTTCTTTGTCAACTTTTTGTATCTCATAGGTGTCTTCTGTATTTATTGGAATATTGCTTCTTCCTTCCCTAGCTGTCTTGATTTTTTTACTTTGTGATATCCAGCCTTTGTTAATTTGTGCGACCGGGTAGCCATTGGCTCTCAAGGTAGCGAACACAACCTGTTTCTCTTTATCTATTGACTCTTTATCACAGATTTTAATGGCTCTATAAGCCAATGAATTAATTAGGGAGCTTTTCTGGGCAGGATGGTGATTCGAATCAAAATTCAAATACCTTCCTGTATTGGTCGGTTTTCTATATACTGAGTGCGTAAACGTCAAGTCTTCTCTCCTGGTGACCAAAACATCTAAGAAAGCCAAGGACCCATTCTTTTCTTTTTCTACTGTAAATCGGATCTCTTTACAGAAGTTGTTTAGATGTATTAAAAAGTTATGTAATTCTACCTCTCCATGCGACCATATACAAAAGATGTCGTCTACATAGCGCCACCAGACATCAGGTTTAAATGGAGCCATCTGGAGCACCTGCTTTTCAAGAAATTCCATATATAAGTTTGCTACTATGGGACTTAATATCCGCAGTTTAAACATGAACTGACATGCAACTGTTATTGATCCACCAGGTCAAAAGGACAAAATTGCAAGCTATCACTGTTAGTTTTTGCAGGATCGATCTCTTTGATTGACAGAGGAGTTCCGGAATGGTTTCCGTTCAACTGACAGCGTATTTCCCTAGCTTCTGAAGTTCAAAACAACGAAGCGAGACGCCGAGAACTATAACATCTTTCATTCCTTTTTGGATTGCCCCAGAAGATGTGTCCAGATTAGGACACGAAACGTTGGGCTCACTTGTCCAGCCGTGGTTTCTAAATAATTTCTGTTTGTCCGGGAATACATCGTTAAACCCAGATAAAATCGTCATTGTTTTTAAACCTCAGTCGGATTGCTGTGTTTTTTACATAGATATGGCTGCGTTACCCGTACTACCTGTTTCTCTAACTATATCTGCTGGCCATGAAAGCTTTCGAATGAAAACAACATTATTATTCAGTAAAAGTACTTAAACTACTTGCAAAATGGTGAGGGCAGCAAAAGTGGGTGGGATTCGGGTGGTAGGGAGCCAGGGGCCATCCCTTCATCCAAAACCAGCCTAAAGTCATTCTACAGCCTTAAGCAGATGCACCTCATGATCCAAAATGTTACAGAGGATGTTGGTGTCCATATTTCAGGTTGTATGTAACTATGCATAACCCAAGGCACAGATCTCACTGCTCCATGACACTGCAAGGGATCTTGAGACATATATCTCAAATTGCAGATGACTGTACTTCATTAGCACTCATGAAAATATGGCTACCTCCAGGGACCACGAGCTTTGCTTCTGCAGTTGGGGGCAGCCAGACAACGGCTGTGCTTTTCTGATGCACATGGTAACTGGGAGATGAGCTGACTGTAGAGCAGTGGTGCCCAAACTGGGAGGTGCGGCTCCCAGGGGAGCCACCACGGAGTGTCACAGAGTCCTCTCGGAATATAGTGCAATGCCAATTGGCAGGCATTAACATAATGTAATGGGGAGCAGCGGCCAATGGTAAAGAGAGCTGCAGGTCGAAAACGTTTGGGAAACACTGCTATAGAGAGTATTTGTACACAGAAGACCTGCCTGAGGGAGGAATGTTTGGCTAGTTATCTTCTAGCCTGAATTCTCCAAGACCATCATTGCATTTGGCCTTTGCAACATGTTGCAGTGTACAGAGCAACTTCTGCCCACAAGGCATTCTGTTTCTAAGTGACACATTACAAAAAGGAAGAGGAAGCGTAGGCTTAGGGAAGAGCAAAGATTACAGAGGGAAGAGATGGACATCTGTCTTTTTACAGACCTATTTTGTAAGTTCCTCTCTTTGAGACATCTTTTCACATTGTAGCCTGAAGAGACAACTGGAAGTCAGGTGGAAATAATATGACCGTACAAAGCTGCCTTATGTTGAGTCAGATGGCTGGGGCATCTCCCTCATCTTGTCTAACTGACAGTGGCTCCCTAGCGCTTATTCTGCACTAACTATTTTTCTCTCAAACTGACCTCATTTGGTTGCTCAGTTGTTACAGAGAATTCAGATGATGTCACTGCCAAATCATTACATGACGGGATTTCCTCTGTTGTCGTCTTCCTCTTTTTTTTAAATACCTGGTATGTTGCTGTTTTGCTGACCAGCAATGCAATTGTAGTGCCAGCCTGCCCAGTGTGGTCTGGCAAAATGCAATTAATGGTAAAAATACATTAAATGTGGACACACACACCCTCATTTTAAACCCCTAACTTACAGAGCTCCTCTGGCCATGCTTAAGGCTGCAATTCTATTCACACTTACCTGGGAGGAAACCTCATTGACTATAATGGAACTTACTTCTGAGGACTTACTTCTGAATGCATAGGGTTGGGCTCTATGTGTCAGAAGGGACTTAGGTGCAGGCTTACCTACCTTCCAGAGCTCCCATGGTGCTGGTGCTGCTGCTCTCCACTCTACATTCAACTAGGTTGCTGTAGGAATGGAGATGTTCCTTCTACGTCTAGAGGAACGTCTCATTCCTAGACTGTCCTGGTTGAGGCTAGACTGCTGAATGGACTTTCAGCACTGCTGAGAGAGATCTATAAGGTAGGTGTTTATGGACCTTTGCAGATGCTGGAAAGCATCACAGGTGTTATTTTCAAAGTCCATTGAATTGAGGTCTGTTAAATTTAGGGTTCATTGTAATACTAGTGGGCAGAAGAAGCAGAAGCCATTTTTACATTATGCCTTATTTGGTGTGATCCTTGCTGACTGAAAGCTGAAATCCTAAACACGCTTTCTGGAACTTAATTCTGGATAAACATCTTGCCTGGGGGGGGATGGGCATAATAGGATTGTAATGGGGAATACAACTCCATGAAACTCTGGTTTCAATTCGGCTACCAGTTGATTCAGCAGCATGTAAGAATCCAAGAACTCAGGCAAAGGTACCGGTACTCCCTCCTGGCCTTGTTAACCAAGATCCTTTAACTAATTCATTAAAGAGTTAAAACCTGCCTTTCAAAAACAAAGATCCCAAATGTGGGGAGCAACAAGTTACGAAAAAAATAATATTGAAGTTGTATTCTTTTGCTGTGATCAGTAAAACACAATGATCTGCAGTTTTCCAACTGATTGTTGAAGTGTTTGTTCGTTCAGTCGCTTCTGACTCTTTGTGACTTCACACCAGAGCTTCCTATCGGCCGTCGCCACCCCCAGCTCCCCCAAGGTCAGGTCCGTCACCTCCAGAATATCATCCATCTATCTTGCCCTTGGTCGGCCCTTCTTCCTTTTGGAAGTGTTTTGTTGGGGTGTTAAGGTGACTGAAACAGGGTGGGCAAGTAAGCAATTCTTGATCATGCCCTGGATCACTGCAGCACATGAATTTGTGGGTATCACCAGTTTTGCGGTGGGCCACATACACAGTGGAGATGGGAATGGAGAGAGCCCCTTTTGGAATTATTGACCCAGGGGTACCAACTACCTCAGCCCCACCTACCTCACAGGGTTGTTGTGAGGACAAAAAGGAGGGGAGGAAATACGTACACCACTCTGAGCTCTTGGAGGAAGAAAAATGTGAAAAACAAACAAACAAACAAACAAATATGGCAATTGCTCTCCTTTTTCTATAAAGCCAGCACAGTGTATGCCTAGGGAAACAAATCCACCTTGATTAAAACAATGAGTTTTCAGATCATGATACAGCGATGATGACTGAAGCCCTGCCAACATTACATTAGGCGACTCAGCGACGTTATCTGACTGTAAGCAGAATATGACTAGATTGTGTTTCGCTTGCCAGAATGTATGGCAACCGTATCAAAACCCATCAGCAGGAACAGTGCTGACATGATAATACATGAGAAAAGGCTGCGATCCAAATTGGCTGAAAAGCCCATCTTGTACTACTTCTTTTGCACATCAAATTTATTTCAATGCGTCAGGTAACTCTATAGCCAACTCCCAACCCTCAGATGGCTTTTATGTTTTTCTCATCAAGATCGGTTTTCTACTTCCTGGTTATTCATCATGCTTTCATCAAGTGGATTACAACAGACTGTTGCACCTGGGCATCAGGCCATCAGCCTTGAAGAAACTCAGAATGCAGCTGCAGTTAAGCTCCCTACAGACCTCAACCAAACGGGCCTTTAAAGCACCTCCCTCCTGCCATTTCTTTGCTACAAATTGCACTTCCCACCCTCCCCACGGCTGCTTTGCAGACGGTTAGCAGCACTTCAGTTCCACTGCCAAAGATCTAATTCAGCTCATAGCTTGAAACTTATTAGCCAACTTCTGACCACTTCCTGAAAGGCAATGACTCATGCGGGCCTCTTTGGGGAGGGCACTACACAGCTTACAACTGAAGAGGCTGTGTTGCCTTCAACGGTGGTGGAACAATCAGCAGGACAGGATCATACAGAAAAGAGGCAGTTCTTGGGTATCCTGGTCCCAGAGAGTTGGCAGTGTTTCCCAAACTTTTTCAACCTGTGATTCCCTTGACCATTGGCGACCATTGGCTGTGGCGCCCCATTACACAGTGGCGTTGCTCCCGTCAAGTGAAGGGAGCGGCCCGCCACGGGGTGACGCGCGCACAGGGGTGACGTGCGCACCCCCACGCGTGTCACCTCCATGACGCGCATCACCCTCGCATGACGCGGGAGCCGGCTTCGGAGCGTCCAGCTTGGCCGGCGCTCTAGGGCCTTCTGAAAGAAGGCCCAATGCGTCAGTACAATACGCGAACTTTTCGCACATGCGCAGACCGTTTTGAGGGCAAGAGGGCAGGCCCTTGCCCTCAGAAACGGTCTCTGCACATGCGCGAAACCAGTAAATGTTCGCATATTGTAGTGACGCATTGGGCCTTCTTTTAGAAGGCCCTGGTGCGCCGGCCAAGCCAGACGCTCCGAGACCGGCTCCCGGGCCGGCCTCAGAGCGTCCGGAGGGCGACGCGAAGGGGCGGGGGCAACCGGGGCAGGGTGCAGCAGGGTCGCTCCCCCCAAAAATCGCGGCGCGGCCGTAGTTTAATAGGGGCGCAATGTCAGGGGACTCACTAGGGTGGCGCGCGCCCCCCCACCTTGGGGTGATGCGCGTCCTAGTGACGCCTCTGCCATTACATTATATTGATGCCTGCCAATTGGCATTGTACTGTTTTCCGAGAGGATTCCGTGGCACTCCGTGGTTCCCCGACTTTTCCGTGACTCCTCTGGGAGCTGTGCCCCCCAGTTTGGGATCCACTGGTTTAGGGCCTTACCAGACCAGAATGTTGAACTAGGCCCAGAAGCAAACGGACAGCCGGTGGAGCTGAAACAGCATGGGGCTGATGTAAGTGGAACACCTTCCACAATAGTCTGGATGCTGAATTCTGAACTGACTGAGCCTTCTGAACACTCTTCAAAAGGCAGCCCCAACATACAGTGCATGACAGTAATCCAATCTGGATGTAACTAGGGCATGAAAAAGTGTGACTCGCCTCTTCCTCATCATTCCCCTCCCTCCATTTGTCACACTCCATCAGTTGCTCAAAGAAATTGTGCCTTTTAAAAGTCTGGTTGTTTGAAGACTGAATACACTCTGCGTGCACAACCCTAGAAAGATTTTTTTAAAGCAAGCAGGTGGATATCAAGGCCAATTCACACATGTAGAAGTAAACAAAATAACATGAAAATGTGAAGCTGCCTTATACTAGACTGGCCCATCTAGGTTAAAGTTGTCTCCATTGACAAGCAACAGCAGTAGCTGCTCTCCCAGGTTTCAGAAAGGGGTCTTTTCCAGCCAGGAGTGGCTCACCCATAAGGTGGACAGAATCATCTGCTTCAAGTGGTGGTCGGGGGGGGAGTAGTGAACTGGTGGGGGGTGTCCCACACCCAGTGCCTTCCGCTGCCTGCTCCACCTGGCCACTGTCCCATCTTCTCACTTGTAGAGTGAGTGAGAAGAGGAGGGGAGGCTTATGTCCCTCAACAGCAGAGCTGGAGGACATACCCCCCCCTTCTCACTAGTTCTACAAGGAGAGCGAGAACAAGGAGAACACAATGGTGGAGCTAGAGGAGGTGGTAGGGCTGCTTACTGCAATCCTGATTGCTCACTGTCCGTATTACTTTCCCATTTAAGCACAATACATTGTTGGAGCCAATCATAGCGCACTGATTATTAGCATACCTGTATGATCCACACAGCTGCAAACATGCTCATCACAGCCACACGTTAACATTTTCATGGGTTCACATAAAACATCTGATCTCAATTGTAAACTTAAAAAAAGGTGCACAATGCAAAGAAGCTCTCAGAGCCCTTGCGAGAAGTTGCTACTCTGGGACAAGAGGCTCTGGAACAATAGTGGACAACTTCCGGAAACTTCATCTTTACTTTCGACCCACCACATTCCTACATGCTACATTGATCAAGGTAAGAAAACAATGCTAGCGTTTATGACAAAATATATAGCCAAACATTTCCAGCCCTGGTTCCTTCCTGTTCCCCCTTGGAAGGTATTTACTTCATTCAAAATGAACACCTATTTCATTTACTGAACATTTCCTGCATGCTAATGATGGGCTCTATGGCTGGCATTATTTATTTGAGCCTCAGTTTCTCCAGAAGTATATGGTTTCCCAATCTAGGCAGGTTTCTCTGCCTGGCTCAGATAGCAATTAGCTTGTTACGCACTCCAGCCACAAAGAGAGATAAGAAATTTTTATGGCCCTCCAGTCTTACAAGAAATCGTAAGTGAAAACAAGACTTATGAGCAGCAAGAGGGATGACCAAGCGCTGTGTCATTGTGCAAGCAAGGAGGGCCTCTGCAATTATGAGCTCCTGTTACCAGAACTAAAAATTCTACTTTCCATCTCCACTCCATGCAAGAGAAAGTGGCTTCTTTCTTTTCCCCTTTGCCCAGCAATAACACTGCAGGTTGTAAATGTAAAATATTATCATCAACAGAAATGCTTTGCATTTTTTAAAAGGCTTCTCAGATACAGTTCCTTGTGCAACCCAGGGGAGTGAAAGCACAGAGGTGCCTTAATTGCTTGTTCTTTCACAAATGCCAAGGACAAAAGAACCTGTTATTCCCTTCCCAGACAAGTATTCCATGATCAGGGATTAACTAGCCCAGGTGTAAAACATTTGCTTATTTATTCCAATTTTAGCCTACCTTTCTTCCCAGGAACTGAGGTCAGCATACACAGCCTGTTTAGTTTCCTTCCCTATTCATTCATTCATTCATTCATTCATTTAAAGAATGTTTACCCCACCTTTCTCCCGATAAGGTCAATCAAGGCCGCTCACAACAACCCAATCAATTTAGCCTCACAACAACCCTGTCAGGCAGGTTAGAAAGAAAGTGAGGTCACCCAGTAAGCTTCATAGCCAAGGGGGTGGGGCTGAACCAAAGTCTTCCAATCCGAGTCTCCTTCTGTAAGAAGCTGTTGCGGGGAGGGCTGTGTCTTCTATGGTAGAACACCACTTTGCGTGAATAAGATCCCAGGTTCAATCTCTACATAAGATGGCGAAAAAAATCCTGTCTGAAAGGATGGAGAGCAGCTTCTAGTCTGTGTTGACAAATGCTGACCTCAGTGAACCAATGGTCGACTCCGTGGACAGTGGCTTCCTATGACCTACAGCTGTGTTTTTAAGGGGACGGGTACCGCTGCATGCGGCACGGCTGGCTGGTTTGGATTTGCAACAACGTGGAGTGGGGGGAGACACACACAGCATTTTTTGCCTTTTCCCTCATGCTGTTTTCCTCCGTTTGCGCGGCCTTTCCCTGCACTGCCATCGGATTGTTAACTTTTGATTTGAATAATACTAATCCTCTTGGTGGGCTCAGAGGGGTGGGACCTTTCTGGTCAGTGGCAGAGCTGCGGAAAGTTGCTGAGTCATGTCAGGAGTCACCCAGGAATGTTTCACTAGCAAGCAATAAAAAAAGAAAATGAAATCAAAAACAAGTCATTTCTGAAACTTACTGGATTTTCAGTTCCTTATAGTGGTTAGTTGCCAAAATGTGGTTTTACTTTTATCAAACTGGTGAAATGATGACTGGCGAAGAGCCTGGATACAAGCAGTCCATGGTTATTTCTTCACAGAGGGTTTTTTCAGGTCTCATTCAGCACACCCAAGACCCATACGGCTATGTCTTGATCCTCTGTCTACTCACAGCACATGGTGTGTGTGTGTGTGTGTGTGTGACGAGGACACTAGGCTGTGCACGGCCAATATCATTATGCCTTTGTACAAATCGATGGTAAGGCCACATCTGGAGTATTGTGTCCAGTTCTGGTCACCACACCTCAAAAAGGATATAGTTGAATTGGAAAAGGTGCAGGAAAGAGCGACCAGAATGATTCATGGGCTGGAGCACCTCCCTTATGAGGAAAGGCTACAGCGTCTGGGGCTTTTCAGCCTAGAAAAAAGGCGCCTGAGGGGGGACATGATTGAGACGTATAAAATTATGCATGGGATGGAGAGAGTGGATAGAGAAAAGTTCTTTTCCCTCTCGCACAACACCAGAACCAGGGGACATGTACTAAAATTGAGTGGAGGCAGAGTTAGAACAGACAAAAGAAAATATTTTTTTACCCAGCGTGTAATTCATCTGTGGAACTCCTTGCCACAGGATGTGGTGATGGCACCTGGCCTAGATGCCTTTAAAAGGGGTTTGGACAGATTCATGGAGGAAAAGACCATCACAGGTTACAAGCCATAAGCAACCTCCTGGTTTTAGAAGTGGGTTTTCTCTGTGCCAGGTGCAAGGGAGTGACAACGGGAAACAGGTTATCTTGTTGGCTGTGTGCTCCCTGAGGTATCTGGTGGGGCCGCTGTGAGATACAGGAAGCTGGACTAGATGGGCTTTTGGCCTGATCCAGCAGGGCTCTTCTTATGTTCTTATGTTCTTATGCACGGTTATCAAACCTCACAGGAGGGTGCAAAACGACCTGTGCTACCTTCGACTTCTCTTCCCCCTAGATTAGAACTACTGAGCTAAGCTTACTTTGTAAAGGACACCTGCTGCACACAATGAACCTAAAAAGGCTTCATGGGCATGGCTTCTCTGCGAGGGACTCTGGGAACTCTAGTCTTATAGCAATCTTCAACAGCTGCAGCTGGTGAATGCAGCAGCACTCCCATCTGGAGTTCTTGCCCTGCTAAGAATGGAAAGAGACAAAAAGTCTTTCTCATTTGTACCATTGCAGCTTCCATTGAAAGAACAGGAGCTAGTTTTTCCAAGAGGAAAGTATCTACCCAGTAGTTGTAAAGACAGCAGTGGCTGGTACCAGTGGTGTCACTATGGGGGGCGCATGGGGGGGAACCGCCCCAGGTGACACCTTCAGGGGGTTTGACACCACTAGTGGCTAAAATTGTGAAAACTTTCAGAGAAGGAACTACGCCCCCACGTGGGGGGGCCGCCAACGCGATGTCCCCCACATGTCGCCGCTAGCGCCATGCCCCCCCACTGTTTTGCAAGCCTTTTCAGAGCCAAACGGCTCCAGGGCGGGCGGGCTGAAACAACACGTGAATGATCATTGGGAGCGACCAAGACACGTACCGGAGGCCCTGCGCCCTGGGGCCCACCACCCCAACCACCCCCAGTGCCATGATGTCTCTGAAAACCTTGTATTTATGCATAATACCATCATGTTATATATCATTCAATGTGTACGTTCCTGGGGAATGCAATGTAACAAACCATTTTAAAATATCTGCATTCTATCAAACGGTATGGCCAAATAACCGGAAGAATAAAACACAACTGTAACAAAAAGTGGATTTCCTTAACTCAAAACAGACCAATGAGACTGATTGTTCTGAGAACTGAGTTGGTTACTGATTTGTTGGGTGAACTATATATTAAAATAAAGTTAATGGGGGTGACACCATGAGTTACCGGATTGGGTGACACCAACCCTAGTGATACCACTGACCAGGAGTAATCTGTAGAAATACATAGTCCTGCCTGATGGGCATCTTTTGTAGAACCCAGCTCAGTCCAACCTTGTTTCTCCCTATTCACTTCTGGGGTCCATCGTGGGGGTGACATGCTGAGCTCTCGCACCAGGTGACGCAAACCCTAGTGACGCTCTGGCTGGTACCCTAGCTCAGTGGTGAAACCCCTGCTTTCCCTGCAGATAACCTCCCTTCAATCCCTGCCAGATCCCTCCTCCAGAGCCAAGGTCAGTCCCCAGACCACCTGCCTCTCAGAATCTCGGTTTATTAGCCCTCTTTGCCTTCGGCAACCAGGTCTTACAAATTCACTTGCTTTCCCTGTGTTGGGACCACAATCTGAATCCCAGTGGAAATGCTTAGCTGCTTTTCCTTTGGATTAGAGTTTAAACTGCAGTGCCTCAAAATCGAAGCCACTTGGAGATTTATCTTCAAGTTCAGAGTCCTTTTCCTCTCATAAACTTGCTCTCATTAGCTGCTTTCAGGAGGCTGGATTTATATTGATTGGCTCACATCACACCTGCGCCTCCCGCAGCAGTATTAGATGTATTGCCTGTAAAACATCATCTTCTCATGAATCTTTCATTGGCCGGCATGACCTGAGAAGGCAGCAGTGATCACACCACGCTGACTTGCTCTTCTGAGATGATGCCACTGCAGAGAGCTCCCTTATTGGATCAGCTCTATTAATCTGCTTACAAGACAGATCCTCAGAGCCTTATCAAATTTCCTCCCGGGTACAGCAGGCTTACAAAAGAGTCATGTGCTATTTTGTTTGGTGAGGACATCGCAGAATTACTCCAAAGTGTAGTAAACTGAAATCATTTCCAATTAAGCACATGACTTGCAATTCCAAGATGAAACACTGTCATCCCTACTTACGGCTTACTAACATTTTACAGAAAAGCCAGGCCCATATAAAGGGGGGGGGGGAGACTCCTCCAAATGACAACTTCCAGTTAAATCCCAGGTAATAACCCAAAGAAAGATTTCTTAGTTGGGGGAAATACTAAAGCTACAGTCCCAAATACACTTACTAGAGAGTAAGTCCCCTTGAACTCAATGGGATTTACTTCTGAGCAAGGCTGGCCCAAGGCCTCCTGAGGCAGCATGCCAAATGCTGCCCCCAGAGGCGTCACTAGGGGGAGTGGGGGGGCCCAACGACAGGGGCAATAGGTGGCGGGGGGTCACAAGCCGGCAATTCGGTGGCAGAGGGGCAGCACAGGGGTGGTGGCAGCGGCAAAAAGGTCCTTTTGCGACGCAGCACCAGCAACAGGAGTCGCTCGCCCACCCGCACCTCTAGTGTGCTTTTTTTTTAGTTAAAAACGCTGGGGGTGTGTGTGTTTCCCCAGAGATTTTTTGGCGCAGGGGTGGGGCTTGTGACATCACATTCAGGTGGGCGGGGCTTGTGACATCACCAGGGGGTGTCACGGGGTGCAGCCCCCATATCCACGGGCCGTAGCTACACCTCTGGCTGCCCCTCTTTCCCAGTGATGCGCCAGTGCCTGCTCCTCCCTCTCTTTGATGTTCTAGCTCAGCACTCTTCTCCCCTCCACATTTCCACTTCCTCTCTGTCCCCTTCTTTGTTTTCCATTCCAGGGAGTGGATTGGGCTATCCATTACATGAAGCTATCCTTGAAACAAAATGCTTCAGTATGGGTCTTAGTGGGGGCTTGTGCTTAGGAACATATAACTCCCATTCTACATCAGCTCCTTGGTTGCCAGTATGCTGTTGGGTTCAAGTCAAGGTGTTGGTTACAGTCCTTCAAGGTCAAGGACTGCCTCTGCCCACCCACTTTGCTCATCCAACAGGGCCCTGATTCATGTTCCTTCCGACATGTCATCGGGGGCCCACGACAGGACCTTTCCTTCTGTCTGGAGGCTCAGTTGACCCCCTGAGTAGCATTCTTCTACTGCTTGGTGAAAACTTGTTAGTTAGTTAGTTTGTTTCTGCAAGCTTTTGATTCAGCTCTGCATCCTTTCATTGATACAGCTTGCTTTCTTTTTAATAATTTTTGTTGCCTGTGGGTTTTAATAATGCTCATTTTATTGTGTTCTATCTTATCTGATTTTTAAAAATGGTTTTGATTGTGATGTGCTTTGTTTTTTTCCAACTTTGAACCTTTATGAGAGGGCCTCTTGGGAGGTGAAAAGGCAGCATATAAACGCCCAGATAAATAGATAAAGCCCAGTAGGGCTTAATGCTGTCAGCTGACCAGAAAGAGCCCATCCAGGTGTGCCCCTGTGCCTTTAATCACAACTTGACCTGCAGAAATGAACTGGTGAAGTTCTTCACTGTATAAAGAAACAGTAACACGTCTGTATATCTGCATTTCAGGCTGTGGTTGAAGGCACAGCTACAGGAGCCAGATGAAACGTTGGCAATCTAATTGCCTGTGGGCAGTGCATTATATGCCTCAGGTTAGTATCAGGCTTCCTGCGTTACAGAGAATTCCTAGACTATGAATTTACTTTGTCTTTCTGTTTCTGTTGCTCCATAGTTTCTATTAGCATCATACCCTGATCGGAGCCTGATTACATACAGCAAAGCACTGTACTGTGAGAAAGAGTAACAGAAAGGTACACTATTGTAAAAACCTTTTGTTGAAACAAGTGACTTCACTTCCACAGTGTATTAATATACCAATAATTGGTGTGTGGGCGGCATGGGAAAGGGGAACTGGTTTCGTTAGGAACAGGGTGATAACACGGTGCTACTTTTCGTTTTACACAGCTTAGTTATCTCCCAGGCCAGGTCGAAAATGTTACAGGCAAACTTACTTGCCACTGACAGCAGAATGAAATAAAGCCTCTTGGCCTAATAGGCCTGCTCAGCTTTCCATAGCAAATACTTGGAGGTGTTAAACCCTGTTTATGGGCCAGTGGTGTAAATGAGTCCTGAAGGAGGTAGGATCAAATTACTGACCTACATTTCTGGAATATTTTCCTGCCTTGTTTGAAAAACCAGACATTACATCCCCAAGCAGGAACCAGCCTGCCCGCAGAAGGTAATTAGGAAACAACAGAGGTGTTGAATAGATTGACAGGCATTCCCTTCCCGTATATTACTTATACCTATTAATGAAAGATAGTTAGGCTGAAATTCACACAGAGGCTTTTTGCACCATGCAAACAATGCCAAAGCATTCCAACGAGAACAGGGGGGCTGGGTAGTTCAGTGAGCAGGTGCAATTGGCCATTCCTGTGGGCCTGGGCCTGGGCATGCACCTGCCTCATCTAGAATACACAGTCACACGTATATATTTACGGAGTCCTGGGACAAGCATTTTTCCCCCAACAAACATGCAAAAATATGAACATGGGGATTGCTCCTAGCCTTCGAGCCATTCTCTCTTCTAGCAGGATGGAGGTTCCAAGGGTGGGATTTCTGACGCTCTTGGTAAGCTGCAGCTACTGTCCCTCTAGGCTGGACGTGCATCATGCACCTAGTGGGAAGTGATCAGAATATTCTATAAGCCACTTTGTGCCTCCAAAATGAGGCAGCTTATGCATTTATATCAATAAAATGTATTTGCCACCAAATACAGATTCTGTACTTTGCAGAACACAAAGGTGGCACAGACTTCAGCCAGTGGACCCATTCTTCAGTTAAACTGAAGTATTATGATTTAAGTCAACAGAGGGCTGATTCACGGGAAGCCTGATCCTGTCCAACTTTAGGCTAGCGGAGCTCTTGCTCTGCCGGCCTAGGGTGTTGTATACGTGCCGTAAGGCACGTTTTAGACACGCTGGGAGTAAGCGGTGCTGGCACAGAGGCCGGCACCGCTTACTCCACCGCCCTCCAATCGCCGCACCGGCTGACACAGGTAAGCCCTGCGCTGGGCGGCGGGAGAACATGGGGAGGGAGGGCAGGGGTGGCGAGGGAGGGAGGCCATTGGCTGGCCCCACCTGGAAGGGGAAGGGGATATTGGTGCTGGGTTGCGCTGATATCCAACGTCCCTTCCCAGGCCGGGCCGCCCTTACAAGGCCTCCCCAGACATGCACCAGCAAAATGCTGGTGCGTATCCAAGGAGGTCCATTGGGCCTCCGGCGCTTACACCGGGGGAAGGGGATGAATGCCGCCTTCCCCTGAGGCGAGCCTGGGCTGCGCCAGCGCAGCCCACATCCTGCAGCGGCCGGCCATTTAGGCCGGCCGCCACAACTTGCGCAGGATTGCGCTGTCAGTATCATTCTAGCAGCGGCAAGGATGCTGCCAAGAAGTCACTGCAGCTTGAAGGGAATGTGGAGCACAGTGATGCCTGAGGCATAGCAGAACTAACCCTAGCATTTACTAGAAAGAAGCACTTTTTCTCGAGTCCCGAGAGACTCACTCGAGTCTGTCTCGAGGCGGCCCAGGCGGGGAAACTGAAGGAGGGGGCGGGGACTCACACTTGTTGATCTTCTTGTCTTCCGTTCCACTGCGAATTGAAGGAGGGGGCCGGCCGGGCACTCTCACGTCACTTCCGATGCGCCGGCCTGCCGCGCTGTCGGCTGTGGCCGGCACTTGAGTTGAACTGAACCGGCCGGGAATGCAATGGAATGGAGCAAGCCAGCGAGGTAAGCTGGCCGGGTCCGCGCTGGGGTGGTGGTGCCCGGTGCAGGGTCCCGCTGGGTCGCCCCCCGGAGCGCAGCGCCCACCCCCGGAGTGCAGTGCCCCCACCCCCGGATTGCGGCGCGGTGTATTAAATGTCTAGGGCGCCAAATCCCCCCCTGAACCGGGCGCCAACTGAGCCCGTTACGCTACTGGGCCGGGGCGCTTTGTTCTCCCGTGTAACGGAGGGTCGGACCGTGGCGGAACTTAGAGCTCCACACCCCCTGCAATGACGCCAGTGTTTGACACCCCTGTGAAAAAATGGGAAAAGAACAGAGGTAAGCATGTGTGCCCTTTCCTTTGACAAGTGCTGCGTGATGCCAATAAAGGTTTGATTGATTGATTGACAAGTGCTGCAGTATGTTTCATTTTTGCTTGGCTGCTGCTGCTGTTCTTAAACTATTCTTGCAAAAATGTCCATGTCTTCTTCTTTCACTGGAGGAGATGCAAGCCATCAGCAGCCATCGACATTTCCTTTGGAGCCCTTTTTGGGCATTCATTAATTTATGTAGAACAAAAACGCATGAAGGGAGGCGAGATTGTTGCCTGCCATGTTGCCATCTATTGGTGCATTTTTATTCTCACCTCCCTCCTATTTTCATGCCATTCCATTGAGCTGGGTCATGAGCCACTGCATTTGGGCCCTGCACATGCAATAATTTCCCCCACATGTACGTGTTATACATGTTTTAAAAAGCATGCCCAAGAACCACATCATTTTATTTACATTTTATTTACAGTATTTTTATCCCGCCTTTCTCCCCGAAGGGACCCAAGGCGGCTTCATTGTGACAGGTTCCAATCCCGACCTATGTCCTTGGAATGTACATGTAAAGGCTTCCTTAAAATGTTGTGAGGAATGGAAATAGGTCGGGCATGGACCTGCCCCCCCCCCCGCATATTAATTCTGTATTAATGAATGACTGAAAAGTGTTTTGCAAAACCAAGAGGAATAAGAGGAAGGGAGAGATCAGGGTTCCATGAAGCAGTAGCAACTGTGATGGGAAGACGTTCCACTGGTAGCAGAAAGTATCAGAGTGGTCAGTCTCTGGTGGCTCACATGGGAGACTTCTGAGGAAGCAGGTTTGAAAGCAAGCCTTCAAAGCTTTGAGCATGTTATCCAACCTGAGTTTCTATATATGACTGAAGGGTTTTCCTGGAATCTCTGGCAGCACATGCAGTTGTTTCATATCCCAGAGGAAAGCAAAAGACATTGCCAAATGCATTGGATTTTGTATGCAGCTTCTATAGAAGCAAAACTAATTGGGCCAAGGCTATCTCTAGAAGGTATACATTAAGCTATCCATAGATCCTTACGCTACAGTTGCCAATGGACGTTCCAAGCTTTTTTTTATTTATTAAAAAAAGGCATTAGGAATAAACTCTTCGAGTGGGTAACACAAAATCCCAGTGTTTCCTTTTTTTTCTGTTACTCACTTTAGTGGGATACAAAGTTGCAATTATTAAAGATATAACACTGTTTTTATTTATTATTTAACTTGTACCATCACATAGTGGTTTACAATATAATACCAGCAAAAAAGATAAGGGAGGAGAGAGGAAGCAGGATAACAGGTACATAGCTTTAATATAAATGAAAACCACTGTGGTGTAGTGGTTAGAGTGTTGGGCTAGGACTGAGGAGACCTGGGTTCAAATCCCCACTCAGCCATGAAGGTGATAGGGTGACCTTGGGCCAGCCTAATCTACCTCACAGGGTTGTTGTGAGGATAAAATAGGGAGAGGAGCACTTACACTGCTGTGAGCTCCTTGGGGAACGGGTGGGGTAAAAATGTAGTAACTACTGTAAATGGTTACTATAATGGGATGAATGTGAGCATATGCAGTGACATGTACTTTTTTTTTCATTCCAAACTCCCTCCCAGTGGCAACATCAGAAAAAAAAATGGGGTGACACAGAAGAGGAAAAATGCATTTCAGAGACAATGACACTTTGGGCCCAATTCTATCCAACTTTCCAGTGCTGAGGAAGCCACAATGCAGCCCTGACGTAAGGGTCGGGGGAACAAATGTTCTCGTACATCTGTGACTGCCCCCCCCACCGCAGGATGCAGTGCACGTCCCATTGGCACAGCTGCATCAGCGCTGGAAAATTGGATAGAATTTGGCCCTTTGTCCCACAACTTAGATTTATGTATTTAATATTTTTTTTCAGATTTCACATGAATGGTCCCTTTCTAAACATAAACAGAAGTGAGTATATGTAGGAAACTGCTCACCATATGTTACTTTTTATAAACATTTATTTATTCAGAAGATTTATATACTTCCTTTCCCCAGGCTGAGAGCCTTGTGCTCAAGGCAGTTTATGATAATAAAAACACTCTGTGTGAAAGTGTAATTCCTTTGAGTTACCACAGAAACCCAGAAATGGGGGGGGTAGTGGCAGGGGGAGCTACTTGTCTGGGGGTACTTGGTTCCTTTGAGGGGGGTACCTGTGTTCCACCTTTCCTTGTGGTGTATGTATTCATAGGCCAAGCAAAGCAAACATGATTAAAATCATGTGATCATTGCATTTTAAAAGGACAATAAAGTATTGCATGTGGCATACTATTTTTAGTAACTCCCCAGAAAGTATCCTGCGATAATGCTCAGAAGTTGTTTATTATAACTCTGGTTGTTGATAACTAAGAGGAAGCAGAACAGAAATAAGTGAATAGAATATTACTTTTGAATGAATGCTGAGTCACTGTTCCTCATCACCACGTCACACACTGCTCTTTGTGTTCTCTGACCTACCAGAAGCAGGAACCTTCAGTAGTCAACAAATTAACAGTCATGCTGAAAAGACAGACGATTAAATGATTTCAGCATCTCTCTTATAAGATGGGTCACATGGATTTGTGGTAATGATTGGAGGGAAAGTTCTAAGGGTAGAAAACATTATTTCTATCCATCATCTATCCATACATCTCAGGATGTAAGAAGTTCTTTGTTCATTACTGTAATGTAGCTGTGAGCGTTTCTTAGAAGAAAGAAATAAAAAAATGTTGGAAGCTGAGTAATGTTGGCTAAAATGAGTAATTATGTTCTTTTTGTTGTCTTTGACTTCAAAACAAGGGACTTCTCAAAAATGAGGGGTCTAGTAAAAGGGATGCTGAAAGGGAAAATCAAAAGGTTAAATCTCTCCAAACATACTCATGCCTGAACGGACCTTCTCAGGTATGAAGTCTGAAGAACTGAGTCAAATAGAAGTGACAAGGGATGAGATTCTAGAGTTCTAGAGGTTCCTTAATTTTGACAAAATAAAAACTGACAATAAACTGGGTCCAGATGGCATCCATCTAAGAATTATTCAAGGACTCAAATGGTGTGTGATTGGCATGACGTGGGAGCAATGCCCATGTATCATCAGTGTGATGTCCAAGGAGCCAATCACCGCATCCACCCAGCACAACGCTGGCAGCCAGAGAAGCACCTCCAGGCTGAACAGACCAGGGGTTGGGGGAACATGCAAGGCCAGTGAGTGGTCAGTGCTGGGGGGACTCCCCCTGCCAGCCCCTGGGGATGAGCAGCACAGCAACAGGCCCCTCCACGAAACATGGGGAGGTGCTCCAAGGTGTGTGAGCACATGTGCGCACGTGCGCACACACCACGGATGCCACACACACAGAGGTGCCACACCACCCACAGGAGCTACAGTGCCATAAGCAAAGAAGGGGCAAGAACAAAGACCTGCTAGGAACCCCTGCACCCAAGTCCCATCATCCCACACACACATCCAAGGAATAACGTTTTGAGCAGAGCACAAGGGCAGAAAGATAGCGCCCTCGGAAGAGAGCAGCCATATGCAACGAACACACAAGTCTCTCCATGGCAGGGGTTAGAGTCCGGGGGGGGGGTATTCACCACCTGGCATGAGCCTTATTTGCCAGGGGAGGGACTGGGACATGTCACAAGGGGAGCCTCAACAGCACACAAGCAAAGTAGGGTGCTGATGCCTCACTGCACAACGATACAGGCCGGGAGCCAGGCCCAGCCAAGGGATGTGCCCTAACCGGCAAGGCTGGTTGCATGATTGCCTTTTGCATCATGGCCAGAGAAACCCATAGAAACCCATTTGGCCAGAGAAACCCATAGCAGGGAAAAAGCAGAGAGAGAGGCCAGTCTAGAACTCAGGTTGGCTATTCCACAGAGCTGCTCTCAATGCTCACCATATCCGGCTTTTAACACCTTGTGTCATCGCAAAGAGGCACACCTGGTTGGGACGCCATAGCACATGGACCTAGCAGAGGGAGCACTACATGGGCCAATCATTGGGCTAGCATGTGACACAAGATGCTGACTGCAGTGACCTCACTCACACACACCCATGCCCTTTGCTTTACCACTGGTACCTGCTGGTGTGGCTGTTGGTATGCTGCCCCTCCTGCCCCCCTGCCACTGCCCACTATATACAATGGAAGCAGAGAACAGAGGGCTCTTGATCACTGAGACGTGTCCCCTCCTTGGAACCCAAGGAGGATGCTGCAGGCCCTGGGAGCAGAGGGGGTCCGCCACCCCGTGGAGTCCCGAAGTAGTTTTTCACATTAGCACATAATGAAACAGTGGAATTTGTTGCTACAAAATGTGGTGATGGTCATGAGCTTGGATGGCTTTAAAAGAGAACTGGACACATTCATGGAAGGCAGGTCTATCAATGACTACGCATCATGACGACTATGCACTACCTCCAGTTCAGCAGCAGTGTGCCTCTGAATACCAGTTGCAGGGCAGCAACGGTGGGAGAGAGTTATACCTTTTGTTACTTCTTGTAGGCTTCCCAGAGGCAGCTGGTGGGCCATTGTGGGAAACAGGATGCTGGACTAGATGGGCCTTTTACATTTTTTTGACAGGGGGTAACCTAACTGATGCAATGTGGTATACGCATGTCAAATTCACTTAACATTCAAACCACAGGGTGGCATCCTCCCTCTAAGGTGCGTGGCCGGGTGGCCGTGCACCTCCCTGCTGAGCTTCGTGCAGCGCGGAGCTCGGCAACCCAGATGTTTGATGATGATGTCATCAGCAAGCGTCCAGAGGCGTTGTCATGATGAGTCACAATTCCATTCAGCTGCCAAAGGGGTCCACGCACTGGCACGGACCCCTTAGAGGGAACACTGGTGACATCCCAGTTAGCTTCCACTGTTGAGGGCTCACTGGGCAAATGGAAGCTTCCTCCAGGAATCCAAGGAGCGTTCTGCTCATGGAAGAAGTGGAACAGTGAACTCCTGATGGTGAACATGTTAGCTGGGATGCTACCCAAAAGCTATCTGATATGTTACCGTATGTGTGCCATAAAAATAGTCATGGCCAGCACTTCTAGGCAGTAATAGAAGATTTCATCATAAGTTGCAGTCTTCCCTGTAAATGGAATTGGCCACTGCTTCAGTGTGCAGCAATCTATCTATTCCAGCAGAACCTCAAGACTGTAAAACCCTGAATGACCAAGAGAAGGCAAACCCGTTGTTGCAACAAACTCCCCACTCTCTTCTGTTTACTGGCATTGGTCTGTTTGTGGCTAGGTCTAGGATCAGTCAGCCCAGTGACATTTAGGGCCAGGCGAGGCCCTAAAGGCCTGACCAGATGATGGGTGGTTTTTCCATATTCTCTACTCATGAGTAGGGGCAGGAAAAAATGGTGATAATGAAATAGAAGAAGAGAACAGAAATAGGAAGCTGCCTTCTACTGAGTCAGAGCATTGGTCCATCTGGGCGAGGACCGTCTGCTCTGACTAGCAGCAGTGCTGCATCTGGATTTCAAACAAGGTTTTTCCCACTCCCAGTCCTACTTGGTGATGCCAGAGATGGCGCCTAGAAGGCCGTCACCATGCAAAGCAGGTGCTCTGCCATGAGCTAGACTAGAGCCCCTCTCTTATGCAACAGGGAGCACCGATGTGTACACACCCTACGAATGTACAATGACCGCTTGGTTAGCATTGCTTTCACAAGTGTAGATGGTCATTGGCTGATGTGTGTGTGTGTGTGTGTGTGTGTGTGTGCTATGCCTATGTTAATGTGATGATCACCAAGGTAGAGCTTGTCCGTTTCCAGCTGGCCTGCAATCCCTTAGAATGCTGTGCAAGGCCTTGAAGGAAGCAACATGGAGCAGTGGTAGGTAGATGCATGCAGGCAGCAAGGAGCAGGAATCCTATAGCTGCTTTATAAATAACAGGTCAGAATCAGGTTTGCACAGGACTTGGAAAAGCTCCCAACAAGGATTGCCTACATTGCTCTGATAAACTCCAAAGCTCAATTGGGTCCTTTGTATTTCCAATTAAGCTTCATAACTGTCAGACCCTGCCTGCAACTAACATTGTAAAGAACTTAGAGGCAGGACTCTGGCTTAGGCTGAAGTAACATGTGCGTGCGTCTCCAAGCACTTTAATGATTACTGAGGAATCTTTCCACTGCACTCCTCTAGCTAGTATTGAAAGAAGCTCCCCCTCTCCAGTCCCACCCCCCCGATACTGAACCACAGTGCCCTGTGACTAGAGTCAGATGCCGTTCCAGCCTGCTGTGATGGTGACTATCTGTGTAACTGCCCTCCTCAGCTTTCTGTGTTAACAGTTTGCCGACCTCGTCATTTCCTTCACTCTCTTTTCTTCTAGTCCTCCAGAAAAACTGACATGATTGGGGGAAAGTCATGTTTTACCTGTTTTAATTATTTTTATTGTATTGTATTGTATTATGTATTTTAACATGTTTTAATTGTAAGCCGCCTTGATTGCCCTTATAAGGCGGAGTAAGGCGGGGTAAACATTATTTAAATAAAATAAAATAATAATAATGTTAATGTCATCAATGCCACCCGGTCTCCAGTGAAACTGACAAGTTTGAGGGGAAGCCTATGATTACTTCACCTTCCTGTTTTCCAGTCTCTGGTGAAACAATAGGATCCGGGGCTGGGATCATCTCCATGGCATTTCTCCAACTCTTCTCCAACTCCTTCATCAGGTTATAAATAAGGTATTATTATATACTGTACTCTAGTGCCACACTGTGTATGCTTATCCTTTTGATGAACCCCCCCCCCACTCCTGAAATTGACAAATACCGTATTGTCCCGAGTATAAGACGCACCTGATTATAAGACGCACCCTTAAAGTTTGGTGCTATTAAAAAAAAAATTAAATCACTGGCATTAAATTGCAACAGCCTGATTATAAGACGCACCCGTAGTTTAAAAACTTAAATTAGGAGAAAAAAGTGAGTCTTATACTCAGACCAATACGGTATTTTTCCCAACTTCATCAATTTCAACATACTGGGGTGGGAGTGATTGTGGTAATTACAGTAACTAAATGGCTGTGCTACAGATGCCAATGGTCATGGAAAAGAAGGAATTTGGTAAGCCACACCTGTTACGATTGACCAAAGAAACACTTCAGTACAGGGAGGAGGGGATAATAATATGTGAAAAAGTCATTTTCAAATTTTATGGGGAAAATGGTGGATTAATGGATGGATTATGGTGGGAAATGGTGGATTAAATCTGAGAGTTCATTGGTTTACAAGGGCACATAAAACGCAGGACAACTGAAATATGATTGTAAATCCACTTTCCTGCATGGCCACCAACTAATTCAAAACTTGGGCACAGTATATTTAAAACTGCATTTCTGTCTTTCACACAGGCACATGCCAAAAGCAAGAGAGTGGCTCAAAAGCACTTTAAGCTAAGCAGCACATGTGAAATCTGCCTTATTTGGAATCATGTGTGGTGTCTGTGGAATCATGTGCTATGGTGTCCGTTGCATCTTTTTTTCCTTCACTGGGGAATTCTAGGGGAACTGGCTTGCTTGAAAAGTAGGAACTGCCAGTCCCAGATTCAGCATCTGGCAATCCCTGTGCCGCCTCCATTATGGGGTGTTTAGACTTTATTTCCACTGGATTGGGGGGCTGCAAGTCCAGCCAGTCTGGCTTCAAGTCACTTCTAGAGGGGTGGGAAGGTATTCCACAAATCCATATTCAGTTTGTTTCACTGCTCACCTGATTTTATAGTTGTTTTTGCCTCTCTCCTACTGATGTAGACTGGTACTCGAAGGAGTATGTTGAAATAAATGTTTTTCTTTGAACAGCCACAAGATTCATTGGTTCCCCCCCCCGCTAATGTTTAACGTAGTTTCCTATCATTTACACCTGTGCCAGGAAATCTCTTTTAAATGTGGAAGGAGGAAATGTTTAACAAAGCCAGAGAGTTTGTCCCTCCATCGCAATCATGCCATCTGCTTATTGTTTTTAATGTGTAAACAATGCAGCTGCAGAACCCACCATATATAGTTGGTGTGGAGCTGATTTTGTGGAGGCACCACAACATGTTCCAGAAATTTTAAGGGAACTGCCCAGGAGTCTAACAGTGCAATCCTATTCTTGTCTACTCAGAGGTAAGTTCTACTGAGTGCAATGGGATATACTGCCAGGTAAGTATGCATAGGATTGCGGCCTATGATTTCTAGAGTAGCAATAGCTTGGTTTCAACAATGACCTCTGCATTGTCCTTTACTTTACAGCATGTGAGACGCTCCTGGAATAAAAATATTCTAAGTAGATTTCAACAAGTTCACGTTTTTGTCTGGAGTGGAAAAATGCCAGGCTGCAAGAACCAGGTTAATGTTCAACTTTAATGCCTGATAATTGAGCATGCAGGACTCCAGCCTTCTGATCTTAGAAATAAATGAGAGGCACGTGAAAAGTTGCATAGATCTCTTATCAGCTCTGTTTCTTGTCACATAATTGAGAAATCAAACCAAAATTAGAAAGATCATGAATGATTCAAATGTCTACTTTATCTATGCAGCCAAGGGTAGGAGAGAGGAAATTACATCAACATAACAGATCCTAGGTAAAGGTAAAGGTGACCCCTGACAATTAAGTCCAGTCGTGTCCAACTCTAGGGTGTTGTGCTCATCCCCATTTCAAAGCCGAAGAGCCAGCGTTGTCCGAAGATGCCTCCGTGGACATGTGGCCGGCGTGACTCTCCTTGCCACAGTGCGTAGCATGCAGGAACACGGAGCGCTGTTTACCTTCCCGCAAGCGGTACCTATTTATCTACTCACATTAACATGCTTTGGAACTGCTAGGTTGGCAGGAGCTGGCCAAGCAACAAGAGCTCACCCCGTCGCGGATTCGAACTGCTGACCTTTCGATCGACAGCTCCAGACAATTATATTGTGCCACCAACATAATAGCTCCAAGCAATAGGCAACTGCAGAATATTACATGCAGAACAAAGAATCTTTTCCTGGTTTTCTTCAAATCTCCGGTCCGCAGGCACATAAAGGAAATGGAAGAAATGTACGGCAATGTTCTTTCTTCAAGAAAGAACAAACTTTTTGTAGCTCTTGAAAGCAGTGTCGAGGCAATGATTGCAATAGCTCTTTTGTTGTTCAGTCATTAAGTTGTGTCCGACCCTTCGTGATAGTCTAGACCAAATAGAAGGGATCAATCACGAAGGGTTGCTAACAAATATCAAAACAGTTTTCTAGCTTGTGATCTGGATGCTACGGCTTTGTGAGAGTTTCATCACTGACAGGTACAGTATACTTTGAGCTTAATCATGAGTCCCACTGTGTCCAATGGAACATACTCATTATGTGTGTTTAGGATTGTAGCCTTGATTCTATGGTGCTGCCAGCTTGTTTGTTATGAGTCTTGGGTGCAGATGATTTGGCTCAAACTGGCAGAGTCAAGCTAGGCTTGTGGATTTTGTTAAGGGCATCACAGTGTGTATAGGGCATAGTAAAGTTTTTGTATAAAACAAACATGAAAACTGTTTTCATAAAAAAAGGAGCCCATAAGGTACATGATAACCCACAAATGTGAAGGAGTCATGCTGGCATAAGAACCTTCTTCCCCTAGGAAGTACTTCTGGAAGTGCACTGAAACATATCTACTTGACAAGAGGGGATCTGCAAAAGAAACTTTGAATTCCATGGGTGATCATTTCTATACACAAGAGCAGGGTCAAGTAGAGAGCACACAACACAAGGAGACATGTTTGTAGGGTTCTTGACCATGAATGAAATCAAGTGTCCAGATCCTTTGATTGGCAACATGAAAAACTGCCCAACTCCATTCGGTAACATAGGGGAAATGCTTATCTTTTGCCAAAGTAAAAAAATAACTGAATTTGCTTTGGGGCATTAGATGGTTTATTGTCATTTCATTTATTTTGCTTTGGGGCATTAGATGGTTTATTGTCATTTCATTTATTTCAACTAAAGCTCCCCCAAAGAGGAGAAGCTTCATTTTATGATATCAGAAGCAAAACAAACAGCCCTTCACTGACAGACCTTGTTCTTTGAGGTATGATTTTAAATTCAATAATATGTTGCTAATACTTATATTTGGTTTTAGCCCTGTCTTTAAATCATAACAGGCCATGAGAGCTCTAAATATCAAGCCAAATTCACAACCACATCCAGAAAAAACAAACAAGATAAACTGGAGAGTGTGCATGTGCGTGTAAACCTGTGCAGAACAGTTGACCATGCTCTTATTTATTATATCTCTTTCTGGGAATGCAGGGAAGACATTAGGGCGGCAAGCATCACAGTATAATCCTAAACACACTTCTTTTTAAACTAAACTAAACAAAACACACTTACCCATTGAATCAATATAAGAACATAATAACATAAGAAGAGCCCTGCTGGATCAGGCCAAAAGCCCATCTAGTCCAGCTTCCTGTATCACACAGTGGCCCCACCAGATGCCTCAGGGAGCACAAGACAACAAGATATCCTGTTTCCCGTTGACACTCCCTTGCACCTGGCACAGAGAAAACCCACTTCTAAACCCAGGAGGTTGCTTATGGCTTGTAACCTGTGATGGTCTTTTCCTCCATGAATCTGTCCAAACCCCTTTTAAAGGCATCTAGGCCAGGTGCCATCACCACATCCTGTGGCAAGGAGTTCCACAGATGAATTTCACGCTGGGTAAAGAAATATTTTCTTTTGTCTGTTCTAACTCTCCCTCCACTCAATTTTAGTGCATGTCCCCTGGTTCTGGTGTTGTGCGAGAGGGAGAAGAATTTCCCTCTATCCACTCTCTCCATCCCATGCATAATTTTATACGTCTCAATCACATCCCCCCTCAGGCGCCTTTTTTCTAGGCTGAAAAGCCCCCGATGCTGTAGCCTTTTCTCATAAGGGAGGTGCTCCAACCCACAAATCATTCTGGTCGCTCTTTTCTGCACCTTTTCCAATTCAACTATATCCTTTTTGAGGTGTGGTGACCAGAACTGGACACAATACTCCAGATGTGGCCTTACCATCGATTTGTACAAAGGCATAATGATATTGGCCGTTTTATTCTCAATCCCTTTTTTAATGATCCCGAGCATGGAACTGGCCTTCTTCACAGCCGCCGCACACTGGGTCGACACTTTCATCGACCTGTCCAAGAATATGACTTACTTCTGAGGAAATATGTTTAAGTTTGCACTGTATATTAGTTAATCTCATGCTGAAGGGTTCACTTGGCTCTACTGCAAAACATTAACACAGTCTGCTTTTGGCCCACTATCATAGAAACATCATATCCTCTTTTGCCACATACCGTACATCCTGGGAAATGGGTGGGTGTTAGCCTTAATGCAGTAAGGAAGCACCAATATAGGACTTTCACATGACACGTTCTATCCAATCCAGAAGAGCCCTTTTGTCACCACCCCTTAAGGGGCCAATAGGAACCAGTGGTTCTCCTGGTGGGTCACGACCCACCAGTTTGAGAACCGCTGCAACTACACACCATCCTTGCTCCATATGGAGTCAGACCATTATTTGGTCTACCTGACCTGGCCTACTCCGGCTGGCTCAAGGCCTTAGGCAGGGGTCTAGCCCCACTACCTGAACTTTTTTAGTTGGAAATGCCACTTTGAATTTGGGGATGTGTAAAAAAGACCCGCACAGTGAAAAGTAGGGCATTGTGTGTGAAGCATTGTCAAGAACTGACAGAGCCAGAACTAAGCCCCAGAACCTATTTTTAAAAATACTGTACTTTAATCACGCATATGTCAGTGATTACCATACAATCCACTCCAAAACCATTCATAATAATGTACTGTATTTCTAACTGATAATAATAAACATATTTAAAAAGACAAGGTACAAAACAGTGGCTTTCACGCAAAATGAAAAAGATACTAAAACATCACTTCCTCAAACTCAAACTAACATAAAGAGTAACCTTACTTCATAAAACACTCTGGCGGGATATGGTTCATGGGATCACGAAGGGTCGGACACGACTTAACGACTGAACAACAACAACTGAGTCATTCAAACGTTTCCCTAAAAGTTTATCTGTCCCCCAGAACCTATTTTTAAACGCCAGAGCGCTAGAATATTCAAAACAATGAGACTACCTCTGAGCATGTGTAGAGAGGCTGTACACTAACGCTAAGTATCTGCCCCCCCCCCCGTGAACATATCCAAAATCGAAGGAAGAAGCCGTAACCACACTGTGCTGCTTATCAGGCAGGTAGTGACAGGATACGTGGTAATGTGCGTGAGGGTATCCTCCGTGGTAAATGCAGTTTTTGTTTAAGCGGTGGCTGAACTCGCCTTCCACACATTCCATTTCACGCGCCTCGACTGTGTTGCTAAGTTACCTGCAGACCTCCCCCCGTAAACACCACCACGCTGCTAGGCAACACGCGGGGTGAGGCAGCATAGAAGAGCCCTACATCGCAGGCACTGCCCAACGGCTCCTTACAATGATATCATTCACCCTTCTTGGAGAGCTATAAATAAACAGAGCATCTGCGCATGCGTAAAGGACTTCTGCGGTCAACTATGAGTCACGGAAGCAGAGAAGGAAAGAGGACTTTTCAGCCCCGCCCCTATGAGTCATCACCCAATGGTGAACCCGGCCGCTCCGAAGCGAAGAATCTGGATGCGCTGGCCTTGCCGCCTTCAGTATAGGACGGTATATCGCTCGTGTAGAAAGTACTCGAGAGGCCCGACCGACCGTATCGAGTCGAATCGTCACCCCCTCTTTTCACTAGGCTATTTTTATTTCTTTGTTTCGAGTTGCCGCCCCTCAGTCAAGGACGGAAGGGATGACGCTAGCCGCTTCCCGGAATGCCGATGACGCGTCTGCGTTAAGGAGGGAAGGAGAAAGCCTGGAATGTTCATTGGAGAATGGCAGTCTTAAAGGGACAGCGGCCCTTTCTCCTGCGCTGTTGATTCTCAGTGCAGAAGGAAGCAATACAGTACAGTAGTTAAAAGAGCATATACCATATATGACCTAAGAAGTACAGGTTCTTTTTGTTCTTAAATTGTTACAAGATTTGTATGGTTTATTGATACAAATCACACACACACACACAGAGGACTGTGTGATAACAATCTCCTTCCTATCTACCCCACCACTCACTCTGGTCACTTCCTTCCTCCTGCACTCAATCCATAGCTATCAATGAACACTTTTTTTTAAAGAAGGACAGATAAGAATCGCCCAGAACAGTCCCCATCCACTTGAATCTGCCTGTTCCCTGAGATCAGTTAGGGTCCCTTGTGTGTCCCTTCATTTTCTGAAGCTTGGTTGGCAGTAAGTTGTGAGAGCCTTTTCAAATTCTGGGTAGCCCCTATGATGTGGAATTCCTTGTGCTGGGAAATCTGCCCTTCAATCTTTTGAGGGTCACTGAAGACCTGGCTTTTTCACCACGCTTTAAATTAGTCATGCTTTGGTTGTGTAGTCTTCTGCTGGTTTTTGTGGCCCTGATGTTTCCGCTGCTTAATTAATTTTTATTTTGTCATAGTTTTTATTTTAGTTTGTGATAATTTTTATTATGTTTTTGTGTTTGGTTTTTTAACACTCATGGTGAGTGAAGTTTTGCATGATTGGAAAGGCAGGCTATACATTTTCTTAAGTACATATGTCTCCATGTCTGAAAGGGCTTCTAAAACCCCAACTAAAGGTAAAGGTGACCCCTGACAATTAAGTCCAGTCATGTCCGACTCTAGGGTGTGGTGCTCATCCCCATTTCAAAGCCGAAGAGCCAGCGTTGTCCGAAGACGCCTCCGTATCAAATGTAGAGTCTTGTGGTATGTGGAAAACTAACAGGTTTGTTGCTTTTATCTGATGAAGTCGGCTCTGCTGCATGCATGAGTAGGCCACAGTCAATCGGTTAGTGCCACAAGACTGTTGTTGAATGTGCCACGACAGACTTGGCATGGCTTTCTTTTTGTACTTTGCCACAGTATTCTATTTAGTACCACCCTCTATCTGTATGTGGTCTTTGAGCTGCTAGGTTCGTTCAATAATCCTTCCAGATTTCAAGATGTGTGTATGTGAATGTTCTCTCACCCAAGCCATTTTCCATACAGCCTTCAATTAACGTCCTAATTTGAGCCGAGTTTATGACCCTAAAGAGCCCTGCTGGGTCTAACTAGATTGGCTTCTACTAGTGGCTAGCTAGATTCTCCTGGGAAATGTACAATCTGAGAACATAAAGGCACAGTCCTTCCCCATTGTTAGTTCCCAGCACCTGGTGTTTTGAGGTATACCTGCCTGTGTCCATAGAGGTTCTATTCACCTATCATGGGGCGCTAATAGTTATTGATAAAAATGTCCGCTTCGCACCGCAGCACTTCCTGTCTACACTGCAGCTGCTGCCTGCACAGCAAAGTCTTTCAGGATTGGTCTCTTGTGAAGAGGAGCGCTGCGCAGGTATTGTGTCACAACCCTAACTCTTTCCCTGCCTGCTGTTTTCTTGCAGGAACACCCCACCCCACCATGGGTATTTTTCCCTGAAGCAGCTATTTGTTTTTGTAGGGTGGGGAGACTTACACGAGAAAAATTGGATGGCATTGGAAGATTTAAGCATCCCCTTCCTGCAGGTCATACAAACATGGTCTGCACCTCTAGGACAAATTGTATGTCTGAGTTCCAGGCACAGTTTTGAATCTCGGCCGTTTTCCTGGACTAAAACACTCAATTCTTGATTGGCTGAAAGACTCTGCTCTGATTGGTTGAAAAAAACCCTCAATTCTGATTGGTTGTTTGCTTCCCTACGCATCCTGCCCCACTGCACAGAACTCGGCTTCTGATTGGCCAAAGTTCAGTTTTCCCATCTCCTCTTGTGGGGTCTGCAACGTGACACACGCTGCCATGTGAAAAGAGAAAATGGAAGGTGCTGCATGACACACTGCCTGCGCAGCGCTGTTTCGCACTGCACCACAGGCTGTCACCTTAAGACAGTCTGTCACAGTCTTAAGAATTCGTGATGCAGTAACCTTGCTGGAACTAAACAGGTCTAGATCTGGTCAATGCCTGGATGAGTGACCACCTGGGAACCTCACGTATGCTGTCTTGAGTTCCATGATGGAAGATGGAATATAAACACAGTACCATGTTTTTCCCTAGGAATGATTGAGTGAACCAGCCCTACTACAACTCAGTTTTTATTTCTTTATTTTAAAGATCAATACCCTGCCTTTTGTTCTTACGAGGGCCATTTAATTTAAAGGGTTGTTCTGAAATCTGAGCACGTTCCATGACAATCACGGTGCATGTGAAAAAGAACAAGTATCAGTCCAGTGCTGACGAAACTGGTAACAATCGGCCCCAAATAACCCCGAACCTCCCCTCTTATTATTGGAATGGTGCCAAGAATGTATTTGTCACATTGAGTTATACGAATGACCCAGTCAGAGCTTGTTTGTATGTTATGGTTTGAAGTCAAATGCATCCATTCCCTAGAATGGAGAAACCATGGGATAACTCCGTCCTCCTTGCTGCTCTTTTAAATGCTTAAATGCTTTGATGTGTTTGAGTAGGAATCCCATAAATTCTCTTTTTAGACCTATTCAAGGGGGCTCTTTGTTGATATACTTCTATTAAAAACAAAAACAAGCGTCTTCTCACAAGAATAATTAATGCCACAAGATGCAATGATGGCTGTTAGCTTAGACGGCTTTACAAAGAAATTAGACATATTTGTGGTCTATTGGTGGCTATTAGCCATGATGGCTAAATGGCTAAATGGATCAGCTATGTGAAGAGGCACAATGCCCCTGAATATCAGCTTTGGGGGAGCAACAGTATGGGCCTCCATGCCTTGTTTGTGAGCTTTGCAGAGGCATTGGACTGACCACTATGGGAAAACAGGACGCTGGACTAGGTGGGATGTTGGTTTGGTCTTGTAGGTCTCTTCTTATGTTCTGAAACTACTGTGAGATTCTCCTTATGTTTCACTTTCGTTTACTCAACAGGTATACATGTGCAGGATGTCTTGCTGATGTAAAGGACAAGAATGTTGGCTTTGGACCACAGATACTTGCAAAACCCTATCCACCTACTGTGCTCACTGATTAGGCCTTGGGCAGCTCACAACTTCTCAGACTAACCTGCCTCACAGGATTGAGGGTTGCTGTGAGGATAAAATGGGATGGCCTTGTGTATGCCACATTGAACCTTTCCAAGGAAAAGTGTCCAAATACAATGTATAAAAGCCTATTACAAAGATTGGTAGTTGCTTCCTTGCACGCCAGTGAGATGACCTGAGGTGTCAACCATGAATTTGACCAAAAACAGCAATTGTAAGGAGTGACTGCTGCTCAGAAAGCTTTGCATTTCTTTTGAAGTGGCCCCTTCCCTCCTGGCATTTTGATAGCTGGTGAAAAAGTGGCTCTTTCTCCATGCCTTTGATCTGGCCTGACTCCCTGCCATATTCTGTGCCATTGATGAGCTTTTATGTATTGTCATTTTGATTGGGCATTCATTGTGTGGGTTTCTTTTATATTGTTTTAACTTTGTACGCCACTTTGGGAGTTATGCTGAAAAGAGGGGGGAAAGGCAATAAATAAGTACAGTTGGCTGTATCCGCGGGGGTTCCGTTCCCGGAACCCTTGCGGATACTGAAATCTGCGGATTCCTGGGGCCAACCGGAAAACATTATAAAAAGGGGAAAAAAGCGGTTTGCGTACCTTTTTAGTTGCAAACCGCTGTGTATTTTTCCTTTTAACAAGCTGAAATCACGCTCCAGAAGCCTCTTCCGGGTCATGCAACTTCCCCCCTTCCTTCGTCCAAATTCGCCCCAGAATGTATTGCAATTCTGGAGCACGATTTCAGCTTGTTAAAAGAAGAACACACAGTGGTTTGCATCTAAAAGGTAAGCAAAGTATGTTTTAACCCTTTTTTCTTTTTTTGAGTTTTACAGTGGACCCCTGTATCCACGTTGAGACAAATCTGTGGATGCGGGATCCGCGGATAGCAGGAGTCCACTGTGGATGCGGGATCCGCGGATAGCGGGAGTCCACTTTATATCTAACATGAATGTGCTTTTCCACTGTCACCTGACTTAGGGCTCAATCCAACCCAACTTCCCTGGCTATTCTGGCCTAAGCTAGGCCATAGTTAGGCTGCTGCTATTCCTGAGTTAGGTAGTCCGGAATATCTGTAGCCCAGCACCAGCCCAGGATCAAGGCAAAACTTACCTCCGAAGCAGGCAGGCTCCCGCGGCTCGGCGTCTGTTTCACGCATGCGCCACACCCTTCCTGCACTTGTCAGTGCTGATTGACTGCAGCTGCTGCAGCGTCCTTGGCAGCCCGGTCGGCAAGGGCCCGAGCGCAGGCGCCGGCAGCCGCCCCACGTCCGTAGCAAACCGGGCGCCGGTGCCGGCACTCTGTTCGCACCCGTCACGGGACGGTCGCAGGACAGTTGCCGGAGGGTCGCGAAGACTGTTTCAACCGCCACAGGGCACCCTGTGCCTCAGCCACCTGCTGGAGGGGAGAGTCCCCGCCCCCCCACCTGCAGCAGGCGCCAACCCCATGCCATGGGGGGGTTGCACATGGGTGTCATATGAGGGGAGCGGGGAACCTAATGGCGACTGCCACGGCGCATGCGCAACAGGTGCCATTCGTGTGGCACACGGGTGAACCCCGGTTGCCGAATGGGTATGACCCGGGTGCGGCTGCCGCGAGCGGTTCCGCTATGGGCGCCATAGCAGTTTTCACTGTTTGCCTGCCTGCCCGCCCCCCCCCCCCCGTCCGTGGCTTGGGGGTCTAGCTGCCCTCCTGCTGCAATCTCCCTGGGAAGGTATTGGCAGCACCTGGCTGGGATTCATGCAGGGGCTTGACTGGTAGGGGCTGTCTGTGTGTGTGTGGGGGGGGCAATGCTTGTGTAACATTTGGCACATGTGTTTCAAGGGGGCTCTGCCCGAGGGGCGTCTTTATTGTTCTGGAACCAGAGCAGAGTTGGCCAGGCGAGGCTGGCATGGGTGGTCACAGGCCCAGCAGCTGATCTCAAAGCAGCAGCAGCAGCAGCCCAGGGACCTGGAGGCATGGGTTCTTCCCCCGTGGAACTGCAGCCTGCAGAACAAAAGGGGAGGGGAAACAAGTATGACATCCAGGGGGTGGTGCAGCAGCAGCAGCAGTAGGTGCTGCTGCTGAGGAATGTTGCAGGGCTGGCTCCTTGGCATGTGGCTGCATCGAGGCAGGCAAATGTAGGGCTCCCTCCCTGCAGCCCCTGGGGTGCTCCCAGTAAGGTAGGTGGTGGAGGATGTTCCTGGGAAGACAAAAAACAACGGGGAGTTTAAAGTCCGCTTGGTGTCTGGTTGCAATAGCCTTTGAGATCACACCAGCATGTCAGCCGGGCAAAAGCCTGCAGGGAGAGAAAAAAAAAAAAACCAGCTGCTAAGGGTTACACTCATGGCCTGGTTTGAGGTGCTTACCTGGACGTAAGGAGAGCATAATTCTGTAAGGGACAAAGGTCAGAGAGAGAGAACACAACACAACTGTGGAGCATTGAACATGGCACGGCAATACACAAACACTCACCTGTCCGTAGACCCTGTGGGGGCAAGGGGAAGAGAGAATGAGACAGCTGTTGTCTACAGGCTAGTAACATTTCCACAAACATGGAGGGTTCTGTTACCATGGCAAACAGGCAGATATCAGAGAACACAGTGGCTACAGGCAGAAATCCTATAATGCAGTTGCTAACAGACAGAAATCCTATCGCACAGTTGCTAACAGGCAGATATCCTATCACACATTTGCTTACAGGCAGATATCAGATAACATTTCAGCACAGACCCCCCCTGCTCTTACCTGCTGGTGTTGTGGCCATAGCCAGGGGTTGCCTGTGGGGGAGGGGGGAAGAAGCTGGGAGAGAGACATTGGTTAGCAATGCATGGAGCTTGCATGGAGACAGCTACCCAGGCACAGCTGTTAACAGTTTGGCCACAGCCAGAGAAGCTCTCTCTGCCCTTGAGGAGAGCAGAGAAGAGAAGTCCAGAGAAAACAGTGAAGAGAAGTGAGGTGTTTGTGAATTTTGGAGCCAAGTGCTCCCCTCCACCACCAAAGTCCCACTTTGTAGCTGTGGGGGACAGAGCCCCACGCCACGTGCTCTGAGAGAGAGGGAGAATGGAGGACTGGGGCTGGGCTTTTGTGGGAAAGAGGCTGGGTGCTGATTGGGTGCCTATCTTCGGCCGTATCCAGACATTGCTGCTGCTATTCCAGCCTAACTGTGGCCCAACTTGGGAGTGGGGTGTTTGAAATTTTTGGG
This sequence comes from Plestiodon gilberti rubricaudatus, assembly GCA_026170595.1. Taxonomy (NCBI): domain Eukaryota; kingdom Metazoa; phylum Chordata; class Lepidosauria; order Squamata; family Scincidae; genus Plestiodon; species Plestiodon gilberti. The sequence continues at coordinate 25,248,681 of JANXHW010000001.1, forward strand.
AGAGGGCTGGAGTGTGTAAGGTAAAATGGCACCTATGGGTCTCCTCAAATTTAGGACCACCTTTTTGGTCGACCTAAATTTTAGGTTCGTTTCAGAGCTCAAGGGTGTGTGTTGGAGCTTGCCAATGTCTGGATACGGACCTAGAATCAGGAACGCCCTGTTACGCCCCCGTTACGCCCCCGACATGCCCACTCTTAGGCCAAACTTAGGATGGAATAGCTTGCGGCGCCCGTTGTGTGCATGCTCGGCGTTTTTGGTCCACCCGTCCTAAACTCATCCTACGTCCGTCACAAACTCGGGGTAAATTCGGCCTAAATGGCGCTATTCCGTCCTAAATCGCCCTAGGCTGATTTTAGGACGGAATAGCGCTGTTTAGGCCGGAATAAGACTTAGGTTGGATTGGGCTGCCCGACCTCCTCCTTCCCCTCAATAGGCACAATCTATTAAAAAACATAGTCATGTCTGAGTTGTGTTGAAGTGAATAAAACTCAGAGCAATTGCAACAAATTCCATTCCACTGCAAGGCTCTACTCTACCCATTCTCCCTTACTTCCCCTCTGCCTCCCAGATCATCTGTGAAATGCCACCTTTCTCTGCCTTCAAATGCTCTTCAACACCCACCAGATTACAACTCTTTTGGCATAGAGACTGTCACTTCCACACTGATTCTGACAAATACTGGACACTATAGACTCATCAATACTACATTAGTGATAGTAGAAAAACAGATAAGTTTGTAGTACTGACATTCCCTGTCTTAGAGAGCATTCAGCATATCTAAATGTTTACAGATACAATTGTATTTTATACACTTTATAAAACTACTTATAACTATTACACTATTTTTCTTTTTAAAATATAGGGTATAGTAAGGTTTTTAAAAAGGGAACCAGAAGAAACCACTTGCAGTAAAGTTCTACACACAAAAAAGTAGAAAATGACTTATGTCAAGAAGTAATTGATCACACAGAAATATTTATAACTCAGTCAGTCTAGTTGTTTTCACGCTGCAGATGTTGTCCCTAGTAGGTTATCTTTGGAGCAGGGGGCACTACTCCAAAATACAGCCCCTCACTCACTCTAAGGTCGAGATGATGCTGTTGCTTCATATTTAGATCATGGCTAGTGGAGAATTATAGGGCGCATATTAGTCACCTCTGATATGACTTCGTATTCCCACCTAATTTAGTAACAACAGTTGGTTTCTTGGGGGATGAGGGGGGCAAAGGAGATTTAGGTTATTAACAGAGTTTCTGAGATACGTGAGCAGATGGAGAGGTTTGAAAAAGAAGAGATGTCAAGTCAGGATCTGAAAGAGGGATTGAGCTTTTGGAGGGATGGAGGGCTGCTTAAGGTCTTGACTGACTACGGCTGAATGGCTCCTGTCTCCACTTTCTCAGGTAGTTTTATAGACTAATGTTGCTGTAACCTGCACATGTGTGGAAATGTTTAGGTCTGCCAGAAAATGTCCAAAATTTGGGGAATATCAACATTCGCCTGCGAATGCTGACGGTCGCAGATGAATGTTGTGATGCCTGATAAGAAGAGATAATTTCTTCACTTCTCAGAAGAGCATTTGAATGCTGACTATTATACTGAGAAAACAACAACAACAGAGAGTTTTGTGACACCTTGAAGGCTGATAAATGTATTGTAGCATACTAACACAGCTACCCCTCTAGAAATCGCATTTAGGTAACTGTTAGCATTTCCACTGGTGTCTCTCTGAGGTGTTTTTTTTTTTTAAACAGTTACAAAATTCGTCTGAATACCACATTTTGGGCACCCACAGTTGCACCTTTCTCCAAAATCTCTTAGTATTTTATTTGAAAAATACTGCTATGTGTCAGAGCTTAAAATGTTTGGTCGAGGTGCTTCTGCTTTGGAGAGACTTTCTGTATCACCGAGAGGTTTGTGTTGTTGTTTTTTCGCTTAGCTAGTGATTGTGTATTGCTGAATGTATATATGCAGTTTTTTCATAGAGCAGTCACAAAGAAGTGGTAATCACTGCAGTATTTTAAAGTTAAAGCGGTCACAGAGTTCAGAGCTGGGATTTCCAGCGTGTCACTTAAAAGCTGACCATGTTTTAAGGTCCACAGGGTCGGCGTCAGAGAGTTGAGCGCATCCTTAAATCGGTACCACGGAAACAAACGAGACTCAAACATGCTTCGTTTTGGCGGGACTGTGCCTTCTGGCTTTAAGGTGTTGTGTCTCTTTGTTTTTGCTCCGCGGACTAACCTGGCTCCTTCTCTTGAATTTGTCACTAAGGAAGAATTCCTCTTGCTCAATTTGTTAAAAATCTTGGATGAGTGAAATCTTGTAACTAATACATAACTCCAGAAATGCTCTGTTTCTGCCCCTTTCCTGTCGTGGCCAGTGTGCACACGCTCATCGATCAAAAATGTTGGGATTGAGTATGTTTGAAAGCTAATATACGAGAGAGTAAATGAAACAATAATATTCATATACCGTTTTTATATAAATAAAATATAAAACTTGCCTGTTCTCAAAGCGGTTTACGTAGCAAAAGAAGTGAGTTCCCCGTCCCGTTTAGCAGCTTGCTGCGACGCATGACTCCATATGTGTGTGAGTTGGGCCTCGAGTGAAAAGGAAGGAACTGATGCCACGTGAGGTCAATGTGTGAATGGCGCAGTCCAAGGCTGACATATAGGATCAACTGGTTCACCAAAACAATTGATATTGTATTGTTTCATGCTCACCGCTTCCCCAAATAGAGCAGCTTGGATTGATGTCTGTTTACAAACATACACATCAGGTAGGTAGGCAGATACCCCAAAGACACACCAGTTGCACCTTGAGATCTCCAAAAGCCTGCCAGAAACTTCCTAGTAATCGTTCCCAGCCAGCCCCCCAAACTCAATTTTTTTCCTCTTTCTGGATGAATTCCCTTGTAGCCTGATGATGCAAGTAGGAATGAATGAATATACCTTCCACAATGGGTTTTAGATAAAGACCTTCCTGGTAGTTCAGTTGTGCCCATGAAGAAAACGTCTTCAGCATTAACGAGCTAGGCAAAAACTGTCCTAAAACAAAAAGAGAGAGGAGTCATGTCTTTGCTTGGCAAAACAGAACAGCAATAATAATAATAATAATAATAATATATAATATAATTAATGAGTTTCTCTTTAATTTCTCTAAATAATATAATCAGAAGATGGCTTTGAGGTGCATATTATATGACCACAGTCCAGCTCAGAGTTGGATATGCACATGCTTACACCCATTGAAATCAGTGGTTTGACTGAACAACAAAAAAAATGGTGTGCTGGCTTGTTTCTTTCACCAAGATCACTTAGAGAAAAAAACAAACTCCAAATTTTCTCTTCTATTTACTTTTACTTTCTCTAGAGGAAAAAGTCACTTGAGCTTACTTTCCAAAACAAGAAATCCAGTGAACCCAAACCGAATTGAAACAAACGTTCTTTCTGAGCCACTGTGCTTGTAATTTAACATCACTCTCACTGCTCGGCAAATTTTGTGCGTCCCTCCTGTCCTTTCCCCGCCTCCTGTGTACACTGTATTCAGAAACTGACACTAAGGTGAAGTCTGATATACAGAGCTTTCTGTTTCTCTGTGACTCATTTGACATTAACATTATTATGTTATAGGAGTCAAAGTGATTTTCAAACTATGAGTAATGCGCGATCGAGAGTGTGTGTACAAGACACTAGGCATATCAGCTGACTGAAGTAATTGCCAGCTGCCAATAGCAGCTGAAGAATGAAAGTCTTTAGGCAGCTATCCACGTTTGAAACGTATGTGCTGAACCAAAACTCTTCAGAAGAAGAACTGGGAAGAAACGAGAGGACCTTGGAAGGGATTATCAAAGTCCTCCTGTTTCCTTATAAGATCAGAGTTGCTGTAGCCATAGTCTGTAATCTTGGGACTCACTCATTTATTTAATTTTAATCTTCCCAATCTTCATTACTCCCAGAATAGCTACCCACTTCTATAAAATCTCTATTTTTGTGGTTATTGCTATCATTCATTACTACTGCTGCTGCTGCTGCTGCTGCTGCTGCTGCTGCTGCTGCTACTACTACAACTACAGGTGGAATAACCAAGGATTGTAGAGCTTTTTTGGCTTGGGCATCCAAGATAGGTATTGTAGAACTTCATACAGAACCTGGAAAAAGCTAGAACAAGCTCCCAGGACTACTGAACCAGATGTGTAGTCCCTGGTTCAGATGTGTAGTACACTGTACACTGCAGTACAGTACAGATGTGTAGTACACTGGCTCCCTGAGTTACAGATGTCCAAGTTATGGACGGCTGCATTGATGTTTTTACGCAGGCGCAGTATGTCCTTTTGGTGGTGCCTACATGCAGGTGCAATAGTGCTGGGCTGTCAAAAGCCAGGTGTTTTGAGCTATGTATATTTCAAAAAATGTACAGACCCCTGGAATCTAACTTGTACATCAGCAGTCAAGCTCCTACAGGGGAGTAAAGGAACCTGTAAGTGGTCATGGACTCAGCGACGAAGTTGGTGACAGCACTTCTGGGGTCCGCCCGCCATGGAAAAAGTTTTTTTCCCACTTACCAGGGGTTGCACTGGCCCTCCGGGGGTTGTGGAGGGCCCGTGGCCCCCTCTACAGGCCCCCAGAAGAGCTTCCAATTATGCTCGGAAGCCCAAAACCAGAAGTAGCTCCCAAATGCGATTGGAAGCTCTTCTGAGGTGTGGGGGCTATAGAGAGCTCCAGAGGGCCGGCACACCCCCAATAAGTGAAAATACCCCTTTTTTCTGTGGCAGCGGGACCCCAAAAGTGCTGTTGCTGATGTCACCGCACGTCACCATGCCCCTTAAGGGGATAGCGACCCACCAGTTTGAGAACCACTGCTGTACATACGTTGGGGACTTAGTGTACAGCTATTGCAGGCAGCTATTGGATAGTATTTGTGACATCACTGGTGATGACAGGACCAGCCCAAGACTTGCCTGAGGGGGTGTGCCAAATACTGTCCCTTACACAGTGATGCACTAACTGCGATCTCCTCTGCTCCTTTTCATCCTGCTCCTTGAATTTAGAATGGAAGGGGAAAAGGAAAATGGAGTGGAAGAGGAAGCGTGAAAAGGGGTGTTGTTGCCAACACAGCTCCCACACACACCCGTCTGCCACTGCACATGCAAATACACTATCACAGGTCTTTACTTGGAAGACCAATTGTATAGGATATTCACTTTAGTGTGCAGTTCCCCGTTGCAGCATATTCAAGAACATTGTCTTACTATTGTTTAACAATGTTCCTACTTCTGCAATTAACTAGACCAGAAGCAGCATGGCATCTGGGCTAGACAATTTCACCACACAAGTAGGAGACAGATGCCAAGAGAGGAAATGGGAGCGAAGAGGCTCACGGAAAGGCTCTCCTGCCTCCACTATGTTTGTACAATAATCAAATGTACTGGTACTGGATTAGAATTACGGTGCTGCTAAGGGAGTCGCTGCTTCTGTTGCTTTGCAGAAATCATTGTCTGTACATAGCCGTAATGGCACAAGATGTTTCTGCACCACCGAAGTTTGGAACTTTTGCTTGAACGTGGGGTTGGCAGCCTTGTCGTCTAGTCAGGTCTTCCAGCAGGTCTTCCAGCACACGCTACTCAGGAGTTGTGAATCATAAAGGCCTGATGCCTTGGTTTCACTGAAGGGACTCGCCAATCAGCATTTTTCGGTAATGATATTCGAATTCTTTGGTAAGGCTTGCCACCGGGCCCTAAGAAGAATCTTGCTCTTTTGGGTATCTGACTATAAATCCTTTGTTCATATAACAGAAAAGAAAACATGTGGTACACATTTGCTTCCCTCAAATGTCGGAGGGTATGGAATGGATAAAATACAATGCAGAGCATTGATGTTCATGGTTCACTAAAAAAACCTTTGACAAATGTTTGCTATGAAGCATTCCAGAGATTGTATAGATAAAAAAATTAATCTGTCCTGAATCCAACACAGACGTAGGTGCACATAATCCTGTATTGTCCCATTCCCTCTTAACATTTTGCTAAATGGCATCAGCTTTCATATACTCAGCAGGACCCAGTTACCATTCTGCTTATTTTTTTTATACATTTGACAATTTATTTAGCACTTTTGTTTGCAAAGAGCTTTCTAACATTTCTTTACCTCATTCCTCTTGATTTAATTGCTCACACGTGGATTTTAAGGTGAAGGACCCATGTGATTAAACCAAGCTGAAGATAAAGAGAGGCTAAAAAGCTCCCTGTAAATTACATGGTGCCAAACAAACGACAACTAATAATTATAAATAATAACGATAGCTGGCGAATATATAAAAGACTGCTGCGAGTAGGGTAGTTACCAGCCTGCTCTTTCAATACAAGACCCAATGTGATGCGGATTAGGACTGCAACCCTAAATAGATTTTACTAGGGAATAAGCCTTATTCTAAGAGGGACTTGCTTCTGAAAAAACATGCATAGGATTGCACTGAATATTGAAGGAAAAGGGATTCACATGGTTTATATATAGGCCGTGTAACCATGCAAATTGCAAGCCCAAGAGCTAATTCCAAAAGAAGACTGCAATAATCTTTACTTTAAAAGTATTGACTTTAAAAGTATGTCTGTATATAATAATAATAATAATTATAATAATAATAATAGGGGAATCCGTGAGGAAGGAAAGGGCTAGAATGATCCTTCTCCTTTCACACTACAGCCATGATTCAAAAGCTCCCCCCCCCCCCCGACTGCTTTTGAGATCCTGTATAATGTCCCATTGGTCCTTAGGGCACAACTAGACATGACACAAGAGCTCCATTATAAAACTGTCTCATGGTTTGTTTGTTTGTTTTAAATAGCAGCTGGGGGGAGTGGATCAGGCCTGTGGTGTTGGCGGGATAAAGGTTAACCCTTCCCCCCACAACATTTTCCAGATTACCCCCCCCCCAGCTGCTTTTTGCTCCACCGAAGAAAACATACAGGTACGTGCACTTGCCTTCCGAGCTGCACGGCTGTTAAAGAGAAAGAGGCGTCTCTTGTAAACAACTGACTGCCTTATCCAGTACTAGTGCTAAGGAAGAGCTTCTCTGTGGCACAGAAGCACGGTATAAGAGTTCGGTTGGGAAGGGGAACAAGGCTGGCAAAACATCCTGCATCTCATGGATGGAAACCAAACAATATAAGAATCACTACACCTTTTTCTAGCCAGGCCTTTCCCCACCCCTGATTTATATCCTCCTGTAAAATTTGAAAATATTGTCCCTGCATCCTTTGTAATAATTTTCTAATTATTTTATTATGAGTTCTGTATTCAGTACACAAAGCGTTACAAAGAATAAGAGGTCAGGTCCCTGCCCCAGGGGGCTTACAATCTAGGTGTTGACTCAAGGGAGACAACAGAGAGGGAAATGGAGGCGGGATAAGCAAGAGAGGAATATGTTATTATTTTGGATACATGGACTTAAGGTGCAATACTGGGCAGGCCTGCGATGGGGGAGCGTGCGTTCCCCTGGGGCAGGGTGTCATAAACGTGCCGTAAAGCGCATTTACGGCACCCGGCAAGTAAGGACTGCCGGTGCAGCGGCTGGCGGCCCTTACCCGGGCTCCTACCCAGCCCTACACCCACCGGAGCAGGTAAGGCCTACAATGGTTGGGGCAGGGGGAGGGCAGACTGGGAGGTGAGGGGGACGGCCATTCGCCGCCCCGGGCCTGGAGAGGGTGGGAATATCAACAACGAGATACGCCAATATCCAAAGCCCTCTCCAGAGCTCACGTACGTTCAACATTGGGCTTCCCACTGCTTACACCCGAAGAAGGGGACGATTGTCCCTTTCCCTAGAGGTGCACCAGGGCTGCCCCAGGGCAGCCCGGAATCTGCATAGGATCTTACACAGGATTGGGCTGCCCAGCTTTGTTACACAGTAGGGCAGTGTTTCCCAAACTTTTACAACCTGCAGCTCCCTTGACCATTGGTGACCATTGGCTGCGGCTCCCCATTACATTATGTTGATGCCTGCCAATTGGCATCACACTGTTTTCCAAGAAGATTCCGTGGCACTCTGTGGCTCTTCTGGCTGGTTTCCGTGGCTCCCCTGGGAGCTGAGCCTCCCAGTTTGGGAACTACTGCAGTGGGGATGAGACAGGAATATTCTGTACCTAAAATATTCATGGCAGAGAACTGTCAAATTCTTCTTTAAAATATACATGAGCATTTTAAAGAAAATTTTGGCAAATCTCTGCCATAAGGTCCAACAAATGACTTACATATAGTTATTATGGCTGTCAGTCCGTTAAAGAATGCTTGCTTGATTGCCTGCCCATTAACTACTTAATTGATCCAGAATTAATCTATTAAACTTAAACAAATCTGCGTATTCCAAAATTTCAAAATAGATGACTTTTTGAGATGCTGAAGAATGAGGAAGAGAACTCACAATTTCATAGCTAAATGCTGCCAGGCCTTGTTGGAAATAAAAGCCATTTTTAATATTTTCTGTTTAATTTCTAATTGCAGTAACAAACCAGAACCAAAACAGCCTCACCTCTCCCCAAGAGTGTCTTTGACTCTTAATTGCATGTTAACATTTGCTCTCTCTGATGAATCAGTTAAACTGTGCAATGCGACCCTATGCATATTCTCTCAGAAGCCCTGTTGAGTTAAATGGGACTGTGCATATCTAGCTAGGAGTAAGTCCTGTTATACATAGTGGGACTTACTTATGAGTAAAATATACATAGGATTGTGCTACTACATGATTACCAGGAGTTAAACCAAATTTGTAACCCTAGTATTAGTTCTCAAAACTGGTAAATAATCTTGATAATAATAAAATGCCACTTGTTTCCTATTTGATGTATTTGTTAGATATCTTGAGCAGGTATAATAGATAACAGTCAAATCAGTATTATTCACATATATGACCTCAACTGCATGATGGGCCCATTAGGCTTACTTTATTCAGCCACTCATGCAGAATATTTTCAGTGTTTACTGGGTAGATAAAAAATAATTTCTATGGCAACGTCTCAGATATTTGGTCCAGCCATTGCACATAATGTCTCTTTTCAAGAAGAAAAGACTTGCTCTCCTCTGAAAGAAAAAAAAAAACCCTTCTGTCTTACATATCACACCCTGAAACTCCTGGGGACTACATTAGATAATTTTTGCTGGCTGTGGACTGGATAGCACGCAACAGCTCAGTTGTAATCCCTGTCCATTGTGCTAATCCTACCGCACAAAGTCCATGTGATAAAAAGTCTCTGGAAAGTTTCAGGAAAAGAGTGAGCCTGTTCAATTCACGGCCTCCTTTTAAACCTGGGGGAAGGGGGACTATTCCCAAACCCAGAGCATAACCATAAAGTTATAGATCGAATTTTTCCATTTCTTCTTATTTTCCATTCATTTTTACTTGATTCACAGTGACAGTGCAATCCTGTGTAACCTTGCATTGGTGTAACAGTAGATGCATCGGTGTAAGTGCACTTATGCCAGTGTAATTGCACTTACACTGGTGCATCTGCTGCTACACCGGTGCAAGGTTACACAGGATTGCGCTGTCAGTAACAGAGTATATGAACAAACAATAAAGGGCCATTTCCACACATTCACTTTTCTTTGTACAAGAAAGGCACATTTGTTTTGTATTTGTTGCACATAGTCCAAATCTCTTTCGTTAAGAGTGTGCTTTGTGCTGAGAATGCTGCACTTTTCAGCACTAGAAAGGCAACTATATGGTACTTGGAGAAACCAATACTTCCCACAACCAGCACTTTGTGTATTGATTTATATTACAGATTTATATCCCACCCTCCAATATGAACAAATTTCCAGGGTGGTTAAAAATAGGTAATAACAAAGAAACAGCAATAAAACAATAATCAAGATACGACTGATAATACAGCAGGATCAAAACAGTAGCATTATAACAATTGTAATCAAAATTTACAGTGCAATCCTATCCAACTTACACCACCGGTGTAACCAGCGGTGCAGCGAGAACGGGAGGCTCCAGAACGGAAAGGGGATTCAAATCCCCTTTGAATCCCCCTTTGGAGGGGATTTGAATCCCCTTTCCGTTCTGAGACATCCTGTTTTCGCTGCACCGCTGGTTACACCGGTGGTGTAAGTTGGATAGTTAATCAAGGAAAAATAAAAAAAAGTCTTCACCTGGCACTTACATGACCACAGAGTAGGTGCCCACTGCCCGGTGAACCTCCATGGAGCACATGGTCCTCAAACAGGGTGCAAGAAGGCACCCTTCCCAGCTGCACTTCAGATGGTGTGGGAGTGTTGAAGAGAATCTCCTAATTATTGATTTGTATTTATTCTATGTGTACATTCTGCCTTTCTTCCGTCATGGAACCCAGTGGGGTTCCCAGGACATCACCCATCCAGGCACTGGATCTGTTTAGCTTCAGAAAGGTAGCTATATCATGTGCCCTTACTCAAACGCTACAATTATGATTGTGCAAATATCACAGCTCTCTGCTAGATACGAACATCTCTGATTCCATGTCCCATGTACCCCTGCACTGTCTACACTGTCTGGTAGCAGCAATTTTTCTCAGGTCTCAGGCAGCTTTCCTAGCCCTAGCCCTGAGATCCTACGACAATAGGAACTACTACTAGAGACCTGTGCAAGATTCATGGACATGATGAATGGTGGATGTGACACAGTAATGCTCCGTGGAGTTTGCTCATTCTTAACTGCTAGGTTGCTTTGTCTTGGCTTCAGCATTTCAGGAACAGTTTCACTTTTTGTTGTCCATAAAGAATTGTACAATATCCCCAAACCTGTTGCAATGGCTAAACTAAGAGCAAGGCCTGTTTTTTTGTGGGGGGGTAGGGGGTGTGGTTTAATTTCTGTTTTTAAAAGGACGTTTTTAACATTATTGTACAGGGTACAGATAAACTTTGCATAATTATACAACATTTTGAACAGGCATCATACTTACAAATAAATCACGATTAAGTTAATACAGTGTATGGTTGAACATTATCATGCATTTTGCTGTTCTCATATTTCACAAGGAGGAGCTATTTCCTTAAAAACCAATAGTGCATTTGTCTTCCTTCTCTGGCACATGTTTGCGACGCCTCGGGAGTAAGGGAGGCCGGCCTCCCTCACTCTGGTGCCGGACTAGTACGCGGCTGGCGGTGGCTGGTAAGTGCTCTGGCCGCTTGGGTGGTCTGGCCGAATGAGGGAGGGGAGCCAGTGGCCTAGCCGGCCCTAGAGGGGGCGGGGGATGGCCTCGGCCATATTCCCTTCCCCGCCGGGCCAGCTAGGCCATTACACGGCCTCCTCCGACTCCCGCCAGCTATGTAGCTGGCGGAAATCTGAGGAGGCCAATCGGGCCGGCCGGAATTTACATCCTGGGAAGGGGATGAGTGTCCCCTTCCCCGAGTAGACCCCTGGCCCGGCGGCAGCATGGCCACCGCAGCACAGGATCCGACCGGTGGCCTGGGGCCGCTGGCTGGATCCTTACGATGGATTGCACTTCCCCAGTGCAATCCTATATGTACATGTTTACTCAGAAATAAATCCCATTGTATTCAATGGAACTTGCTCTTAGGTAAGCATGTACGGTATATTATCCACTCTTTAATAAACTTAGAAGCAACTTTTATGGGGTTTCCAGCCATGTATGTTCAAATTTGAAGAAATAAAGTTAATTCTTACAATTTGACTGAAGAAATTCCTCCTCTTTGATCCTACCGCAATGAAGAAGCAGGCGTCCAGAAGTGGATTATCCAAAGCAGCCAAATAGAAAAGTAGAAAAAGCCTTAAGTCTCTGTAGCTTTACGTTTCTTCCCACTCGCGGGATTTTCTCAAAAGCAGATAAAAGGACTCAGCAGACACGCTGGTAGATGTACCTGACCTTGTATGAGGACACAGGATAGATATAGGAACTGAGCGTTAGAAAGCGCTTGCATGACTTTCTTTAATAAACCTTTCTAACTGCTGCTCATTAAAGATCAAGGCCAGTTTTTATCTCTGGGTTCATTTCACTCTTCAGAGGAGGATCCATTGTGTTCTGTACTCGGCTTATCTATTTCAGATCAAACTTCCGTTGGCTTATTACTCATGTAGGCAGTTGTGTTTAAAGTCTTCAAGATGTAATGCGGTTTCATTTATTACTGTATTGTGGTATTTCATAACACTGTAACCACTGATCATTTTTACAGTTGTGAAACATTTAAGAGTTCTTCTGGGATAATTTTAGCAGCCCTAAAAAAAAATAAAACAGCCCTTCCACATGTTAATTACTAATTAATTTGAGAGACAGATTGAGTTTCACTTTCAGTGGTATAGTTTCATGAGTTATATTATTTCATATTTCCATATGTTTGTCATAAGTATCGAAATGTTGCCCGTTTCTTTTCAGAATATATTTCTTAATATTTCCAAAACCTCAGACATGATGGGCAGTTTCTATAGCCGTCTCTGCACTGTCCTTTTGTGCCATAATTCTGAATTATGATCGCTACACAGCTGCTATAGGGCAACTCGAACCAAACATTTCCATCATAACTTTCCAACTTTCATATGTTTGCACTATCTCCGGAGCGGAGCATTTGCATTTGTATCTGTTCGCCCTTAAATAGGTATCTGAGTGTGTGTTCATCTACGGCAGGGGTGGCCAAACTTGCTTAATGTAAGAGTCACATACAGTATGATAAACTGCAGATGTTTGAGAGCCACAATATTTAAGAAGCATTTAAATTCTTAAATATATTGACTCACCATGAACATTAAACTTATGTTTTAATTTAATCCAGGAACTCTCGGTTTATACCTGGTAAATAATTATAAAGCTTTAACATTTCTGATTTACCATTTAGACTATTAAATTGTGATGCAAAAAGGAGCTCAGCCAACATATTTCCGAGAGCCACACATTATACATCAAAGAGCCACATGTGGCTCAGGAGTCGCAGTTTGGCCACCCCTGACCTAGGACAAGGAAAGGTAAACTATATATTCTTTTTGTGGTGGGAGTCTGGACGCTGACTAGTCCAAGGGCTGAAACAATCTGATCTCCTCACAGATGATCAGGCTCGACTCTAATAAAATTGACATCACCTAGCTATAAGAGCGTCACATGTATGGAGTATGTGAGGTCATCAAAGGGAGGCTAAGGAGTGAATGTGCTTCTTACAGGATCCTCTTAGAAGGCAGAGTGGCAGCAGCACAATCCTTTGGCTTTTCAGATTCTAGAGTACTGTGGCAGTGTCCGTCCAAAGGGACAAGGCAGCAGAGGAAAGTGAATCTGTCGGGGGGTTTTGGCGTCACCTTTTGGGGAGCACAACTCCCCATTATTACCAGTAACTTATTAAAGTTACACAGAGTTCTTCAGGAAAAAGCAGAGTCCGGTGGGAATCACTTTTTTTACCTGAAGAGAATCCCTGCAACTGGAACACTCGCATATGTTAGCCAACAGGTTAGTGGAATAAAAAGTATTATAATCAACATACGAAGCTGCCTTACTACGCTAGCAGTGCAACCTTAAGCCTGTCGGCTCAGAAGTAAGTCCCATTATGTTCAATGGGGCTTGCTCCCAGGAAACTGTGTATAGGATTGTAGCCTGAGCCAGTCCAATGTTTGATCTAGCCTAGTATTATATTATCTGTTTTGGGGAGTGATTGTCCAGGGTCTCAGGTGAAGAGCTCTTACGTAGCCCTTTTGTCACTTAACCTACTGTCTATCTGTTACATGCTTGAAACCTCCGGTCTACCTGTTACATGCTTGAAACAAATTCTTCCATCTCTTTTGGTATGAGAAATAAATTGTTACTGCACTGGCATTTGTTTTATTATAATTATTAAATATTATATTATTTCTAGGAAGAGTTTTTAATTCATTAAAAATTGGTTGCGGATTGTTTCTTTGGTGGTTCAGAGATAGGACAGGTGCTTTGTACAACTGAGCTTGTAGGAACGTCACACTTTTGCAGATGCTTCCTAAACTTGTTTACTGAGAAATGTCTTACTGAATTTGATCAGATTACCTTAACCCAGTAAGGGTGTTTTAGGGCTGACGTCTTCCGCTGCTCATTTATTTGCATGTAAGTTCTGTGAAAATCAATGGGACGCACTTTCATAAAAATCAGTTTAAGAAGATTATGAGTTTTTTTTTCCAATAGGATGAATAGGAATAGGATCAGCAGAGTTTAGGATTATGGTGCATGTTTGGCGATATGAAAAGAGGAAATGTGATATCTTTATTGGTTAATGAAAATACATGCCTGTGCAGTCTTTCTAATTTGTAGAATGCTTACTAGGCAATCCTATGTATGCTTACTCAGAAGTAAGTCCATGCTACGCGCTGCGGCAAGGAGAGTCACGCCGGCCACATGACCACGGAGGCGTCTTCGGACAACGCTGGCTCTTCGGCTTTGAAATGGGGATGAGCACCACACCCTAGAGTCGGACACAACTGGACTTAATTGTCAGGGGTCACCTTTACCTTTATGTTTAGAATTGCGCGCGCGCGCACACACACAAACACAAAAGTGCAATCCTATCCAGCTCCCCCACTGGTGCAGCCAGTGGGGGAGGGCAGAACGGGAGGCTTTGGAAGGTGGATAGGATTGTGTTGTCAATCAATCACATGGAAAACCTGCTAATGATGAGTAAGAAATGCAAAACAGTTGTGATGCATTGACTTTTGCATTCTGCCTGATGAAGAAAGCTTCTTTATTCCCACACCAACACAAAATTGGTTGAATAAGAGACCATCTTATATATGCAATCTGTTTTGTATTTATTTATAGGACAAAACTTGTTAACAAAGGGCTATTCCAATCCACTTTTAAACTAGAGTATTCTTGACTGCAGGAACTTCCGAGATAATCAAAAACTATGGATGTAACCATGTGGGGGTGGGGGATTGGAACCAAAACCCCTGTTAATTAATTCCGGGAGCTGTAACAAGTCACAAAGCCAAACACAGGTAGGATTGTTCATACTATCAACACAAGCAGATCACATAAACCAGGATGATTTTGTTATTATCTCTCTGGCATATTCCCATCAATTCTAGCTAATATATGGACACAAGTGCAAAACAGGTTTAAGCGTAAAAGTGGCCTAAGGTTGCAGATTGCTTTGTGCACTAGAAACAGTTGTCAAGGCAACCCTCTGATATCATTTAGGGTTGCAGACATACATCTTGTACAGTAGAATGTGTACACATACCTCACAGATACAGTGTTGAAGGCACTTTGGATCCTCGGTCAGTGTGCATGTTGTTAGTGGGTAATAGAAAGTAAAATGCTGGCCATTTTAAAATCCAAGGTACAGTCAATGCAAAGTATTGATCTTGCATTACCATTATAGAGGCAGGAAAACTAAAAAAAACCAAACACACACATAACCCAGTGCTTTTTACATTGTCACGTGTGAAAACAGGAGTAGGCTCTAATCTGTAAGTCTCATAGATTCTCAATAGAATTTACTTTCATATTATGTGTTTTAAGGAGACATTAGGCTATTTTACTTTGAAATTTAAACCAGAGGGCAGGATCTATATCCACTAAATGTATGATATACTGTATCCAATTACCCATAAGTGCGCAGCATACACTGCAGGGAAGTACGTATATCGGGTCTATTTCGAAGGCTAAGATCCTACGCAGGATTACTCGTAAGTAAGTTGCATTGAAGTGAACGGAATTCATTTACAAGCAAAGGCGTTGTAGGAGGGAACGGGATCAGAGGAGCTTCCCCTTGAACTTGGTGTAGAGCAGCAGGTATGTGCTCGAACGGCCGGTTTGCAACACGGTTATTACGTTATACGCGTACACGTGCGCGCAACTTTGCGCCCTGACGGAAATACGTCAGAACACGCGCCTCCCTGCAGCCTAATGTGGTTACTGCATCTTTTGATTCTCCTAGTTGGAGGCGGCCGAGATAGGAATAGAGAATGTATTCAAACTAGCCGCCTTCTTTGACCCGTGATGTATTGCTTTCTCCAGGATACTCTGGATATTTTTGTGCCTGTCTCCCTGTCGTGTGTGTATCATTCACGTGTATTCAAACTGATCGGTTTCTTTTCAAGCGTCCTCCTCAATCAAGAGATCCCCGCCCAAACAGCCGTTGTAATGTGCTAAAGGGAAGCGCAATTAACGACACACGTTTATTATTGTCCATCGAAACCATGAGTGACAAGTGGCTTTTTGCTCACACTTACTGGGAATAACTGCTGCTGACTTCTACGTAAACGTGGATAGCCTCGCGCTGTAGGATATTTCTCACCCCGATCCCGATCCAAAAGAATTGGACGCAAGGGAAGGGGCCATGCAATGCAAAACCGAATGAGTCAATACTTTCAGGAGGAGGAAGCAATGCGTTTCAATAGGCATTCAGTGTAGCATGTCCCGACGCAAGTCCCGTTGATTTCAACAGAGCTTCCTTCTTTCCATATCAGTAAGTAATCTTAATAAAATGATGACACGATCGGGACATTATAGTGTTGATTTAAAAGGGAAGGGGGGAAAAGGATCCCTGTAAAATGGTAAGAAAAACAAACAACGGTCGGGGGTACCTACTACAAAACTTCTCGGGAAGACTATCGGGCGATATGCGTGGAGTGTGTTTTCAAGTGTTGGGCGACTTTTCCGCCTTCCAGCCGTGGAATAGGCGTACGGGGCACGGTGACTTGTATGTTTCCAGTCAAACGGAGCGATCTGCTAGAATTTAAAGACCCCTTCCTACTTAGTTGTCCCACTGACCCAAATGCCACGCCTCTGTCGCCTTTCATGCGGTTTGTTATATCTCAAAGGGAACAAAATACAGTAATCGCCTTTTTGGACGGGGAGCGGGGGTGGAGAGTCACTGAGAGCGTGAAGTTTTTTTCATATTACCCAGGCAGATCCCGGGGGCGCTCAGGCCAGGCAGCCGGGTGTCCCGGGTGTCACAGGGAAACCTCTCCCTTCGATCGCCCACAACAAGTGCTGGGGAGGGGAAGGGGCTAATAACCGACCTCCGAGGGGCAGGCGCAGACAAGCCGGCCAGGACAGCCCCTCCAGCAGCCAGACACGAGTTCTCGAATCGATCCCATATACCAGCCTAACCCAGACCCTCGCGCCTGTGCGTAGGGGGAGCGAGGAGGACAGTTCCCAGTCCTTTAAATAGCGCCGCAAAATGCCAAAGCATCATCTCCCCAAAGGTGTCTCCGATGCCCCCGTTTTGAGCGCCCTCGTCCTGCCCGCCCGCTGCTTCGCTTGCCCAGCCCCGCTTTTTGCCGCGAGATGCCAGCGCTCTGGAGTCATGCCCTGGCTTGGGCACCGTTGGCTCATGGAGAGACCACGCCGCGGCAGGGGAGGGAAGGTGGGCGGGGCGCGGGCGACTACAGCTCCCTCCTGCCTGCCTCTCGCGGAGCGTGAGTGGTGCGCGCCTCAGTGGCTCCGCCTCCTGTCTTGCCGCCGCTCGGGGAAAGCCTTGCATCACCCAGCAGCCCCGCCCCGCGGGCCGCGGTGGCCACGCCCCCGCCTCCCACCCTTCTCGGCGGAGAGGCTATTAATAGCATGACATCAGCCCGGAACTCGCGGCCAAGGTAAATACCAACGCAGCTCGTCGGGCTATATAAAGGGGGTGATGCAACCGCGCTGAGAGCCACAGGCTCAGGGACGCGCTCAGAGCGAGAGAACCGCGGAGACTGCTGCTGTCCAGCGCTCGGGAGTAGCGGCACACGTCCCGCTACCAAGGGGAGCCCCGAGAAGAGCCTCTCACCTTTCTTCACCTCCCTTTCTTAGAGCGCTCAGAGTGTTGGTGGTGGTGAAGAAGAAGCAAAAGATCCCCTTCTCCCTTCGCTTTGATACTTTCTAATTCCAGGCGCGGGGAGAAAAAGACGGCTTGGAGAGGAACAGGTAAGAGAGCGCGGGACGCGGGAAGGGGGCGAAGAGTGTCGCTGAGGTGGGCTTGTGCAGGTCGATGGGGGGTCGAGCTAGTGGGAAGCAGCCAGGGAGGCGCGGGGGTCCTTATCCTCCCCGCCATCGCCGCCTTACTTCTCGGAACTTTTCAAGCCACATCCGTCTTATTTCTGGGGAGCCTCCGTTTCAGGGGAACGGAGAGATCTTCACTGTCAAGATATCGGTTTTTGTAGAAGAGCTCAGAGGTGAAAGTGCCACAGGAAAGAGAGAGAGAGAGAGAGAGAGAGAGAGAGAGAGAGAGAGAGAGAGAGGTTCAGACTAACTGAAAGTAAAAGTTCATTCATCCGTGTGAAGTTTTTGAGTGATCGCGAAAAGGCACACCTAAGCAATAGAAAATGCGTTTCCTCCTTTTCTGGTGCTTTTTCATCGCTGCCGTCTTAGAGTTTTGTCCCCTCCCTAGCATATCATTTTGGCCACCCAGCGTTGAAAAAAAAATGGGGGGGGGAGGTCAGGAGACGGAGCACAAGCCCCTTCTTTTCTTTTGCCTCAAGAAAAAAAATAATAGAGGTTTGATCCGGAGAGGGTGTCTCGTGTCTTCTGAACTGCGGGGAAAACCCCGACGTGTAGAGCGCTTTGTCATTATTTTTTAATGTCATCGCCAGCATTTCCTAGGTCTCTTTCGAAGACAGATGGTCTTGTACGTGATAAACCTTTGATTGTCACAAATGGTGTTTGCGCCGCGATGCCGAGAGTTGACGGCAACATCGAAGTCGAAACTTTTTGACACTGTGGCTATACCACCGGTCGCCGGTTGGTGGCGCACTGCGTGGCAGCAAGAACGCCGCCGCTTCACTTTTGCTTTTAGACGCTGCGGTCCACAGGGAGCCGATTAGAGGAGATAGCAATAATAAGCATACAAACCATTAAATGCAGCCTGTCCTTATTGGAGAGCGATACGATTGTACTTTACAGCGAGATGTGGCGATGTTTACAGGATTTTGAGGGTATTAGTCTTCGTTCCCGAAACCAGTGAGTTACTCTTTTGCGCGGGAGGTGAATAATAGCTGTCGATGAATTGTTAGCCGGCAATAGCCTTAGTTGAAGGAAATCTTCATGCGAGCAGATGGAGAAAAAAGTTTAAATATTAAAGCTTTGCTTGTAGGAGGGTAAGTTTTGATGCATCTGGGTAAATTCAGAACTTTTGTGCAGCTGCATTCTATGAATATATGGACTTTAAGGAAGTTCACTTCCACTGAGTTCAGTGTGGCCTGCAGCCTGGGTCTCTCTTCCCCCCCTCCGTCCCCCCCATCTTGTCTTGTAATGCGGTGGCCTCCTCGGCTGTAAGCAACAGAGCTTTATTTATTATTCTAGCACAAGAGCAACTTGCAGCATGTTTACTCTGAAGTAGATCATCCCACTGGACTTCAGCAGGACATCTTCCCAAGTAAGTCAGCATAGGGAAGTCCGAATCACTTTTAAGAGATTTTTGGTCTCAAGAGAAATTTACAGGGATGAAAAGAGACCTCACAGTGGCAAGTGATCGTTTGGGGTCACAAATGTCATTGTAGTGCAGCAGTTTTTTTGGGGGGGGGGTTGGACAAAGGGTTCAAATCCCTGCTCCGCCATGGAGTTCACGGGATGATTTTAGATCTGTCACTCTCAGCCTGCTGAGAGAAGAGTATATGCTGCTTTGAAGTCCTTAAAGGAAGGACAGGCTATAAGTGTTAAAAAATAAATAGTGCTCAGAATCACTGTGAATAACCTAAACTTTTTTTACAAATAATAAAACTGAATAGAAGTAAAGACAGTAGATTTTTAAGAACACACACGAGGCTTTTGCTCAACGCGCCAACTGAGCAGGGTTTAGTGAGGGCAGGAGATTGATGACGGAGCAGTTTCCGGTGCCATATTGATTTTTCTTCATGGTATCAACAGCTGGTAATCTTGAAACCAGCCGATAAACGTGGCTAAATTTCAATGTCAAAATTCTAAGAGGTCAAGTTCAGTTCAGGGTGGTTGTGAACGTGAATTGCTTTTAAAGCTTTAGGAGATTAATCGCTATAGTTAACAGGTCTAATTGCATCAGTGGGAGTGAACAAAAAAAATTGGGGGACAAGTAAATTTATCAGGTGGAAAGGAAGCAAAAGCCTTCAAATAGTCAGATAAAAATGAATTTCAGATTCAAATGAAAAATTAAGTGAAAGACACATGAAGGGTCAGGTCAGCATGCCTTGTTCTATTTTTAATGCAAGGGTGAAGCTTTTAATGTCAACCAAGTTAGCTGAAAGTCATCCAGCATTTCAAAGAATGTAATCTTTGGCTCGTCATCGGGGCCAGTGGAAGCCCATGGGATTGTTCCAGAATAAATAATGTTTGAACTATAAATCAGTTTATAGCTGTGAATATTAATATTAACGCTCTTAGACAGTAGTTCTAGAACAGGGATCGAGGAACAGGGATCTAAGACTGTGTTCAATGCATGTGTGTGTCATTTTTAAGGGGGCATGGCTCTGAAGAAATTCAATAGAGTATCTTTGTGTTACATCGTGTAGACAAATTGATGAAGGCTGAAAGAAAAAATACATGGGCTGAAAGCACTGAAAAGGTTTTGGAGTCTCTTGACTCTTGCTTGGGATGATGTGCTAGAGAGCATCCTGTCCTATTGTCATGATCCCTGGGTGGAAAAACAAAGTTCATGGATGTGGGTCATTCTAGAATAGAGTAGGTCTCAGGGTCAACCTCTGGCATTGCCAATTAAAAGGTTTCCGGCAGCGAGACTGGGAAATTCTTCCTGAGGCTTAAGAGAGCTGCTGCCTGTCAAAACAGTTGGTACTGGGCTTTATGGATTGGTAACTTGACTGGTTGAATTCTGTGCAAAGCACTCATTATTTAAGTGCTAAACAAATTACTCGGAAACATGGTCTTATTCTGTATGAGACTTCATTTCTCATGATATGAAGTGGTGCTTTTTGATTTTGTCATATGTATCTTTTTTATATCAAAAACACCCCCCCCCCACACACACACACACTGCAAGACAGGAGACATGTCATAAACCTCAAAACGTATTCTTCATAACCCAAGCCATATTTATATGCAAGACATTGTCTCATGCAGAGTAGGGCTCTTTCCACAGCCCAACCTAAAGATGTTGGGGGTTGAACCTGGGACTTTCTGCCGCACAGTGCAATGCTACAGTCCCTTATCTAACAGCCTTACTTATTTATGAAACAGTTTTTCCATCAGGGAAACTTACTGTTTGGAAAGCATTGGGGAATTAAAGGCACTTTTTGGGAGGGGGGGGAAGCATAAGCTTGGCTTTTGAGCTATAATCTTTCCCTGTCAGATCTTGTATTTCAATCTTTTGAATATTCAATCTTTTATAAATTCACTATGGAATGTTTCCTTTTGGCTCATCACGTACTGTTGTGGACCCAGATGTGTCACCAAATAATTGCAGGATGAATACATGCGATTGCAATCACCTTGCATCAGTCTGGGAGACCCAGATGCTAGAAATCCTGGATGCTAGAAAGGGTTCGGCATCTTTGTGTTTAAATGACTTTCACAGATGGTTATGGTAGAATCCATCTGGATGCAGCCCCCCCCCCCCCAATGTTCTAGTTTTTACATGCTTGGCTGTGATGTTATCCTTGGGCGAGTCACTGTCTCTCAACTCAACCTGCCTCCAAGGATAATGTGAGGATAAAACACCTCTCTCAGCTCTTCAGATGGAGGGGGTATACTAATGTGACAAATGCTTGGGGTAATGATCGGCATTCATGGGTCAGATCCACCTGGAGGGATGAAGTCTTCCTGAAGTCGCATCCTCTGATTTGGAAGGCCTTCTCCCTAATGTAGATGTGCGAGGAGTGTTTGTGGTTACTCAGTAGTAAAGGGAGATCACTAGTTGTTGTTGTTCAGTCGTTAAGTCGTGTCCGACCCTTCGTGATCCCATGAACCATATCCCGCCAGGCCTTCCTGTCCTCCACTATCTTCCTGAGTTCGCTCATTGTCATGTTTGTTGCATCGGTGATGCTGTCTAACCATCTCATCCTTGGCCTTCCCCTTCTCCTTTTGCCTTCAATCTTTCCCAGCATCAGAGTCTTCTCCAGAGAGTCCTCTCTTCGCATTAGGTGGCCAAAATATTTGAGTTTCAGCCTTAGTACCTGTCCTTCCAGGGAACAGTCAGGCTTGATTTCATTTAGAATTGACTGATTTGATCTCCTAGCAGTCCAAGGGACTCTCAGGAGTCTTCTCCAGCACCACAGTTCAAAAGCATCTATTCTTCGGCGCTCAGCCTTCCTTATGGTCCAACTCTCGCAACCATACATTGCTACTGGGAACACCATCGCCCTGACTATACGAACTTTTGTTGGCATGGTGATATCTCTGCTTTTTATTATGCTGTCTAAGTTTGCCATAGCTTTCCTTCCAAGGAGTAAGCGTCTTTTAATTTCATGGCTGCTGTCTCCGTCTGCAGTGATCTTGGAACCCAGAAAAGTAAAATCTGTTACTGCTTCCATTTCTGCCCCTTCTATTTGCCAGGAATTGATGGGACCCGATGCCATGATCTTAGTTTTATTAATGTTGAGTTTCAAGCCAACTTTTGCACTCTCCTCTTTCACTCTCATCAAGAGGCTCTTTAGTTCTTCTTCACTTTCTGCCATTAGGGTGGTATCGTCTGCATATCTGAGGTTGTTGATATTTCTCCCGGCAATCTTGATTCCGGCTTGCGATTCATTCAGCCCTGCATTTCTCATAATGTACTCTGCATATAAGTTAAATAAGCAGGGTGACAATATACAGCCTTGCCGTACTCCCTTCCCAATTTTGAACCAATCGGTTGTTCCATGGCCGGTTCAAACTGTTGCTTCTTGACCCGCATACAGGTTTCTCAGGAGACAGGTAAGGTGGTCTGGTACCCCCATCTCTTTAAGAATTTGCCACAGTTTGTTGTGATCCACACAATCAAAGGCTTTTGCGTAGTCAATGAAGCAGAAGTAGGTGTTTTTTTGGAACTCTCGTGCTTTCTCCATGATCCAGCGCATGTTGGCAATTTGATCTCTAGTTCCTCTGCCTCTTCGAAACCCAGCTTGTACGTCCGGTAGTTCTCGGTCCACGTACTGCTGAAGCCTAGCTTGTAGGATTTTGAGCATAGAGATCACTAGACCCCATTCTTAAACTGAATCACAGCTGAGAATGTGCATTAACAGCAATGTGGTTTTGAGATGGGATTACTACAACCTAAAGCTGTAGTGGTTCTCTCTCGAGTCCCGTTTTACTGCCAGCATTCGCAGCTGTTTTTCTGCTAGGGAATTGCTATAACAAATCCTTGGCCATTTTCCAAACCCTGAGAGTTCTGTGCTGATGCCAACAATAGTGCCAACACGTAGAATGGGACTTCAGGAATTCGTATGGGGTGCCTATGGACCATGGTTATAAATGGGGTCCTTGTGTTCCCCACCTCTACATAGACGTGCACGTAGACTTCATCAACCTGAGACTGTGAGCTTTCTGTTTTTAAGCAAATTCCTAGCCTTTCCTGCTATGAAAATATACCTGAAAATCTGGACTCCCTCTGTAGAATTGAGCAATCTTAATAATTGAGAGAGGGTGTTAGCAAATGTGCCCAGGAAAGGATCTTTCAGGCTGTTAATTGCTGTGAATCGAATACTTTTTTTTTTAAAAAAAGCAATTATTTATTAATAATCTGCAGCAGAGTGGTAGCTAAAAAACAATCCTGAAATTTGTAGGCCTGTTGATTTGGGTTGAGTAGAGTTGGTTTGACTTGAGTAGAGTATCCTCTACCTCTTATAGAAGGATTATATCAGCATTTGAACGGTGACTCATAACTAGGGGATTTCTGAACAAAATTACATAAGAATCTCAAGGTCTATGGAAATAATAACAAACAATTCCAGGAAATCTTCCCTCCTTTGATCAAGAGGTCAAGAACATTTTTGGTTTTCTGCTTTTATTGTCTGAGGTTTGCTTTGTGCATGGAAAATATTTTCATGTGGGAATGAATATAAAAGATTGCTGAATACATATGTGTGTTGTTGCCATGATTGGTCAAGGCTTCCTAATGCATGTATTCTGCATGCTTGCAGCAAAATGTGGATATGACCTACAGAGTATGTAGGTTTCATAGTATATGTATATGTATATGTATATGTATATGTATATGTATATGTATATGTATATGTATATGTATATGTATATGTATATGTAACACACAGAGGGTGAGCACAAAAACACTCCTTGATTTCCAACGGTTATTGAATGTAACTTTATTGGAATATTCTTACAGATTGGTGGCTACAGTTGCGGGAGAGAAAAGAAATGTGGTGAGTTAACGTATCTGTGGTCAGCATATTTATAAACATATTCCAATAAGTTTTGATGTTATCATTCCTTGAAATCAAGGCGTGTGTGTAAGTAAAACTTGTCGCGTCTGTCATAGCCCTTGATCCTTGAAGATATAAGGCAGATAAATGTTTTGGGGATCTGGAATAAGGAAACTAGAGACTAGGAACTCAGGACCTTCAAATCCTGTAATTGTTTTTCATAAACAAATCTGGATTTGTCTTTGTCTTCCAGTATGAATGTAAATGGATGTAATTTGCACAGGTGACCATAATGATGGTTAGGGAGAGTTAGAAAAGCCTCAACTACCATTATAATTACAAAAAAGATACCACAAAAAGATACCACATAAATCTATGTGGTGGTTTCATTTATGTATATCAGTGCCCAAAGGCAGTAATTCACATGCCCATTGTAACAGATGTTGCTTAAATAAGATTTTGTAGACTTTCATTGCTACCCCATTCAAATGGCACACCTCAAGAAACAAATTTCATGTTCATTTGAACATGGATTCATTCACCGCTGCAGCAAAGAGAGATAAAGGTGATACATTTGAGTGTGACAACATGCAGGAGATCGGTTAACTTGTTGCATAAAACTTTGCAAGTCTCTGAGCTTCAGGATCATTTGTTCACTCATAAGAGCATAAGAAGAGCCCTGCTGGATCAGGCCAAAGGCCTCAATCCCTTTTTAATGATCCCGAGCATGGAATTGGCCTTCTTCACAGCCGCCGCACACTGGGTCGACACTTTCATCGACCTGTCCACCAGTATCCCAAGATCTCTCTCCTGATCCGTCACAGACAGCTCAGAACCCATGAGCATGTATGTAAGTTTTGATTTCTTGCCCCAATGTGCATCACTTTACACTTACTTACATTGAAGCGCATCTGCCGTTTTGCTGCCCATTCTCCCGGTTTGGAGAAATCCTTTTGGAGCTCTTCACAATCCCTGCTGGTCTTCACCACCCGGAAAAGTTTTGCGTCATCTGCAAACTTGGCCACCTTGCTGCTTATCCCCAACTCCAGGTCATTTATGAACAAGTTGAAAAGCACCGGTCCCAAGACCGATCCTTGGGGCACACCGCTTTTCACCTCTCGCCATTGTGAAAATTGCCCATTGACACCCACTCTGTTTCCTAGTCTTCAACCAGTTCCTAATCCATAAGAGGACCTGCCCCCTTATTCCCTGGCTATGGAGTTTTTTCAGGAGCCTTTGATGAGGGACTGTTTCAAATGCTTATTGCATGATCCTGCATTTTCCTGATTCCAGGGCGAGTTTGGAGTGTACCAAGTTCCAATTCTGGTGGGATTATTGCACAAAATCCCATATAATCTTAATTTTTAAAAATATGCTGGTTCCCACATTGATATTACTCAACAGGCAATATTGAACACCATTAATTGGATACGGTTATATGTCCTGAGATTGCTTCCTAACAATCTGGTAAATGATAGCATCAGTTTCTTGTTGCGTTTAAGTTGAACAGCAAGGATTTGAGTGTGTGTGTGTGTGGGGGGAAGATAATATCTATACGTTATCATCTGTATTCTCTCATGGCCCAGAACTGTTGGAATGATGATGATTCTATATCCAAAGGTCAGGTTTTCTGAATCGATCCTTAGCTGAGAATATACTGTCTTCCAGCAAATATTTTCATTGTGTTAAACATAAGAAAGGCTAATCCTTGTTCTGCTCTTTCCTTTCAGCAAAATGATGCTCCAACACCCCAGTCAGATGTCTGCTTCAGAAGTCAGTGCCACTGCAATTGTTCCGTGCTTGTCTCCTGTAGTATCACTGGGCTTTGAAGACTTCACAAATCTCACTCCGCTGGTGAAAGAGGAATTACGCTTTGCCATCCAGAATAAGCGCCTGTCCCACAGGATGTCTTCCACACTGGACACAGTAACAGTTTGTGACAGGCCCAGTGACATGTCTATTTATAAAGCAGAGGTAATTCATTAAAAATAAAAAATATTTAATAATGATATTTTAAAATCTGTATTTGGCAATAAGTAGTTTTTAAAATTAAACTGTTAATTCTTAGATCAGGGGTTCTCAAGTTCTTCAGCACCATGACCCACCTCTGTCCCCCATGGTGGGTCACGGCACCAGAATGACTTACCGGGAGGGCAGGGAGACCTCTTCTGGGTTGCGCCAGGCCAGCACCCCACTGTAAAAGCCTCTGCGGGCCTCAGAATGGCCCTCAGAAAGCCACTTCCGGTTTTCAGATGCAACCCAGAAGTAGTTTTCTGAGGCCCGCAGAGGCCTGTGCAGTGGGTCGCCGGTCTGGCACGAGCATGACCCAGAAGAGGCTTCCCTGCCTTCCCAGTAAGTCATTCAGCTTCCGGAATGGCTTCCCACCAGTGGGTCGCGACCTACACTTTGAGAAACCCTGTATTAGACGAATAGCCCAATTGGCAAACCCATTAAAGTATATTTTGTAAATTGACTGCAATAGAAAACTAGTAAGTGTAACACATGCAAATGTTCTTATTCCAGACAATGATTTAAATGTCTTTGAATCTAAAAAAAAAAAGCTGTGACTGTATAATTGTCAGGTGAGGGCCTGAGTGGATAATTTGCTGCCTGAACTGTGGCTGATTCACTGGCCCTGCTGCTACTATGCATCTCCTTCTTGCAAAAAACCTCTCACGTGCCAACAGCTTTTGTTGCTGCTGCTGCTGCCTCCTCACCTGCCTGGCTGCTTAGGAAAGCAGCTGGGTGGGCGAGGAGAGGGGGGCACAGCAAGCTGAAGCACGGTGAGGCAGAGCCCCACCTCTTACCTTCAGCTCTGGGTACCACCTTTTTTCTCTTGGTTCCGCCAGCTGTTTGACATGAACACGATGGGTGGAGCAGCATTCCCAGCATGCTCCACTCAACCTGGTGTTTTTCCCCCAGACAGGACCAGGTGGAGCAAAAGGTGCTGGAGGTGAAGGTAAAGAGCGGGCTTCACCTCACCATGCCCCCTTCTTCTTGCCCACCCATCTTTTTTTTCCTAAGCCGATGTCTTGGGAGGCTGCTGCTGCTGTTGCCTCAATCCTCTTCCTGCTCCCTCTCAGTGACTGGGAAGAGGATTGAGGAGCTGATTGAAGTAGCTTGGGGGATGGACAGAAGCGGGATGCCCTCTCAGTTTGCCCCACCCCCCAACTTGCAACTCAAAACAGCTGCTTCACTTCAGACAGCCTCAGGGCTGGCCAGGCCTGAGTCTTGTTGTGCAATGAATGCACATCTTGAATTTTGGGATGTTCAGCAAGCTCGGGAACTGTCAACAGTACATTCTGCATTAGTATTGCGTCTGGAGTATTGCATCCAGTTCTGGTCACCACACCTCAAGAAGGATATACTGTAGTTGCATTTGAAAAGGTGCCAAAAAGAGTGACCAAAATGATTCGTTGGCTAGAGCACCTCCCTTATGAGGAAAGGCCAGAGACGATCCTGCGCCCCCCCACAGGGGGGCCCCAGATTTTCGCCGCCCCAATAAAAAAACAAAAAGAACACCCCCCCGGGGGGGGGGTTTCAGAGGTCTACGGGCTTTTTTACTGTAATGTTCATGTGTGTATGCTTTGTCCCACTTAGCTTGTGTATCCTGGAGCCTTCGTTCTGCCTGCTTTCGTTCTGTCCGGGCGGCAGAACTCCGGAAAAGCGCCCGTTCGCTCCGGAGCGAACAGGCACTTTTCCGGAGTTCTGCCGCCCGGAACGAATGAAAGCAGGCAGAACGAAGGCTCCAGGATACACAAGCTAAGTGGGACAAAGCATACACACATGAACATTACAGTAAAAAAGCCCGTAACCCCCCGAAAAAACCGTAAAAATACATAAACACAAATCGAAACCTAAGTAGTCCCGCGCCCCCCCAGGAGCCTCTGCGCCCTGGGCCCCCCCGCCCCCCTTGAGGACGTCTCTGGGAAAGGCTACAGCGTTTGGGGCTTTTCAGTAGAAAAAAGGCGCCTGAGGGGGGGACGACATGATTGAGACGTATAAAATTATGCATGGGATGGAGAGAGTGGATAGAAGGAAGTTCTTCTCCCTCTCGCACAACTCCAGAACCAGGGGACATGCACTAAAATTGAGTGGAGGGAGAGTAGAACGGACAAAAGAAAATATGTCTTCACCCAGCGTGTAATTCATCTGTGGAATTCCTTGCCACAGGATGTGGTGATGGCACCTGGCTTAAAAGGGGTTTGGATAGATTCATGGAGGAAAAGACCATCACAGGTTACAAGCCATAAGCAACCTCCTGGTTTTAGAAGTGGGTTTTCTCTGTGCCAGGTGCAAGGGAGTGTCAACGGGATACAGGTATCTTGTTGTCTTGTGCTCCCTGAGGCATTATTAACAGTATTTATATACCGCTTTTCAATAAAAAGTTCACAAAGTGGTTTACAGACAAAATCAAATGATTAAATGGCTCCCTGTCCCAAAAGGCCTCACAATCTAAAAAAGATGCAGAGCACCACCAGCAAACAGCCACCAGAAAGACGCTGTGCTGGGGTGAAAGGGGGGCAGTTACTCTCCCTCTGCTAAATATAAGAGGAGCATTTGGTGGGGCCACTGAGAGATACAGGAAGCTGGACTAGATGGGCCTTTGGCCTGATCCAGCAGGGCTCTTCTTATGCTCTTAGTATCATTATTGGTTAAGGGGGTCGGTCTGTTCCCAGATCTTCATCTTTTTGTGGATTTGCATAAACTCACACTAGCGGTGCCTAGTTGTGGGTTGGGCTGTCCAGTTGACATATTTCTATCCCACTATTCCATTTCAGACTCTCGCAAGTCAGCAAATTACAATTCTAAGGGTCATGTTAAACTTTCTTTTTGTTAGTTTAAAATAGGGAATTCTCATCTTGTCATTTAAGCCCCTGAATTAATTTTTTAAAAAGAGAGAGACTGGGGATAAACCTGCATGGAAGCCATATCATCTGATTTGGAAGCCTTTTCCATAATTCTAGATATGGTGGTGGTGGGGAGCAGACTCTGTTTTCTCAGTGGTAATGAAAAGATGTGTGGCGACTCTTTTACTCCAACTGTAAATCTGTGCCTTTGAATTGAGAAAGGGTTTTGGAGAGGAACCCTATGACAACTTAAACTTAGATTAGAAAGCATTTTCTGGAAGCACCCACTCTTCAGTAGATACTATTAGTAGACATTTGGAATCCTGGTCCTGTCTCCTTTAGTTCAAGTATATGTGTGGCCAACACTCTGAACTTGAACACAGAAGTTTGTGCTGAGCCTTTTGTTTGTTTGTTTGTTTGTTACTTGTTTATAATACTTATATACCACTCTTTCTCAGAGGAGCTTGGAGCAGCTGATGTACGATTCCCTGGAGGTCTCCCATCCAGGGATCGTACAAGTCCAGTCACTTTAGCAGTAGAAATGTGCAACATGACTTCACGCCATTTTCTTGGCCACTGTCCAAAATTATGCATCTGCTTCAGTGATGCTCATTTCAGGCAACATATATATACCGTATTGGTCTGAGTATAAGACTCACTTTTTTCTCCTAATTTAAGTTTTTTACCTAGGGGTGCGTCTTATAATCAGGCTGTTGCAATTTAATGCCAGTGACTTAATTAAAATTCTTAAATAGCACCAAACTTTAAGGGTGCGTCTTATAATCAGGTGCGTCTTATACTCGGGACAATACGGTATTTCAAGATCATGTATTATACGTGCATGACCCCCCCCCCCCCAATAACATAAGAAAAACCATGCTGGATTTAGACTAAAGGTCCAGCATCCTGTCTCCCACAGTAGACCACCAGCTGCCTCTGGGATGTCCACAGGAAGGAGTGAAAGGCATGTTACTCTCCTGCCATTACTCTCCTGCAACTTGTATTCAGAGGCATACTTCTGTTCTGCTGAACCTGAAGGTAGTGCATAGCCATCATGATGAATAGCTATTAAAAGACTTGTCCTCCATGAAGACACCCTTTTTGGAGGGTGATCCTGTCGAATAGGAAAAGGCCTTAGCCTCCATGCCCTGGTTGTGAGCTTCCCAGAAGCATTTGTTTGATCACCAATGGACACAGAATAGTGGACTAGCAGCATGAGCCCATGTGTTTACTAAGAAGTCCCATTTTAGTCAATGGGGCTTACAGCGCAATCCTATCCAACCTATGCCACCGTTGTAACCAGTGGCACAGCGAGAACGGGAGGCCCCAGAACGGAAAGGGGATTCAAATTGCCTCCGAAAGGGGAATTCAAAGGGGATTTGAATCCCCTTTCCGTTCTGGGGCCTCTTGTTCTCGCTGCGCCGCTGGTTACAATGGTGGCATAGGTTGGATAGGATTGCGCCCTTATTCTCTGAGAAGTGTGTATAGGACTGCAGCCTAAATGGACCTTGGTCTGATCCAGCAAGGCAGTTCTTGTTGGTTAGCATTTCAAAAAAGTGAATGTCAGGGTTCCTCCCAAGGAAGACGCAAGAACTTTCAAGGAAAGCCAAATTAGTTCTATAAGACCAGTAAAAGTATTCTCGGGGAGGTGTTCTGTACATCTCTAGTCTTGTGATCTAAAGAGCCTAATTCTATGCATTTTTACTTGGAAGGAGCTTCTTCACAACGCTATGGCACTTGCTTCCAAAGCAGTGTGCACAGGACTGCAGCCCGTGTGGGGGCTTCAACGTGCTCAATCACCTCCGTGCTGTATTATACGGATTAATCCACAACTGGCCATTTTGTAATCCACAACTGGCCATTTTGTTGGTAGCAGACCTATCTAGCGCTTTTGTTACATTGGCAGTTTCATGTGTAAGCCATGTAGAGATTTGTTGTTGTTGGCTGCATACACAAAGCCTCTGTCTCTTGCTGAAGATATACATCTCTTTGAATTCTCCTAGTGCATACCTGAAGAAGATGAAAGGAAAAGGCGACGGAGAGAAAGGAACAAGATTGCAGCAGCCAAATGTCGAAACAAAAAGAAGGAAAAAACAGAGTGTCTACAGAAAGTATGTCATTGGTATCTGGGCAAGGAAGGCAATGGAGGGGGGGCAGGTGGATAAAAGGGTCCTTCAGTTAAAGCTACTTTGATAAATTGTTGGACTCGGACTTTTGAGTTGTACTATTGATTATGGGCCATCTTGGTTGAATCGTTGAGAGGCAATTTCTGTGGAGAGCTGTTGTAGTGGAATGACAAAGAGAATGAGCTGTGAATCAGGCCTGCTTTGATTTGAATCCCATCTCTCCCATGAACTCCCACTCAGCCTTGGCTTCCCAACTGCGACATGGGGACAGTAATCGCGTACCTTACAGGAGTGTTAAGGATTATATTGAGATAATGCACGTGAAGCACTTCAAACCCTTAGAAAGCAATATACAAATGTTAAGTACAGGTGCCCCTGCATCCGCGGGGGATTCGTTCCCTGCTCCCCTGCGGATAAAGAAACCACAGATAAAAAAGGGAACCCTCCAAAAAGGTTCAAAAATCCTCCCCATCACACGCCCCCATCATGCAAATGACTTATCTGCTTGTGATTGCAGTCTTCCTGTTACTGTTCTTGGGTCTTGCTTGCTCTTTGCTAACTGCAAAATGGAAGCAGGAAGCACTCACAGGAAGCAAGGTGGAAGGCTGAAAAGAACGTGACGCTAAGTTCTTTGAACTCTATGATAAGCATCATGTTTTTTAGCACTCTGCCTCACTTCCTGAGAGTGTTTCCTGCTTCCATTTTGCAGTTAACAAAGCGCCAGCAAGACCCAGGAACAGCGACAGGAAGGCTGCAATCACAAGCAGATAAGTCATTTGTGCGATGGGGGGGCATAATGGGGGATTTTTTGAACCACAGATAATTGAAATCGTGGATACTGGATCTGCGGATAAGCGGAGGGATGCCTGCATTATGTACACTTGAGCCTTTTTTTTTCTTTTTTTCTTTTTGCTTTCACGGAGACCTGTTTAAGGCTTCCAGTTTTGTGTTTACACTCTTCTTTTGTAACTAGGAATCTGAAAAGCTGGAAACCATCAATGCAGAACTGAAGGCTCAAATTGAGGAGCTGAAGAATGAGAAGCAGCACCTGATCTACATGCTCAATCTGCACAGGCCCACTTGCATTGTCCGAGCCCAGAACGGGAGGACGCCAGAGGACGAAAGGAACCTCTTCATTCAACAAATCAAAGAAGGAACCTTGCAAGGCTAAGTGACAGTGTGGATGCTAGATGTCCTTGGGGCATGCCTTGATACCAGAAACACACACCACCCCAAGCCAGAAGCCATAGAGAAGCCATCTTGGTATTTGTGTTCTCTTGTTAGTCAAGAGATGGCAGAGGAGACAATGTTGCTAAGCACAAAAGAGAAACTGTGCAAGCTTAGTTGTGATTCTCCTGTTGGAAAAGACTCGCCTGGGTTGGAGAGAGGCCTTTGCTTCAGGTTTAAGTATCTGCCATACTTGCGATTCCTAGAAGCCGTACTTATGACCGCTACAGACGTGTTATGCCCCTGCTGGCATGTGGTACTTTCGCTTGAGTTATTTCTAGTAGAACACTAGGACTCTCAGTGATGCACATCAGACAGGCAGCCAGGCTTGAATGGAGACCACTCATCCCTGAGTCAGGTAGCAGTTGTAGTTGGGAGTGCAATTTTTTTAAAAGCTTTGTATTTTCATAAGAAAGAGGTCTGCAGCTTCCCGAATGCTGTTTTCAGTTCCGAAAGGCATTGCAATATAATGGGAATTACTGTATTTCTACAACTAGTGCAATGTGTTAAACCAAGCAGTGTGCTCTTTGATTTTCACGGAAGTCCTGCTGTGGGTTTTTCTATGACTCACGTTAGAGGCGAAATGTGGGATGATATGACAGGCATCAGTTTCTTGCAAAAATGCTCATTGAACCAAGTCTGAATTTACCAAGCTAGAACATTACCCGCCTCGCTGTGCTTTTTTTAAAGGGGAATTCCCCTTTGAAAACCCGCTATGACTCATGTACAGTATTCAAAGGAACATTACAATACATAAGTGATATAGACTTGAAGTGAAATTTCTCCTTTGATTGTGATTCACCATATTGTGGATCCTCCACTTGCTTATCTTTCAGTGGCCTCACGTTTTCCAGAGTAAAAAATGTGGTCACTGTCAATTTGCATATGTTAATTTATGAGTATGTGTTAATTGCACGGGTCTGCAAAATTGCCCAATGACTGTGGTTCTGCTACAAAAACAGATTAACAGCACAATTCTAAACATGTTTACTCAGAAGTAAATCCCACTGTGTTCAATGGGACTTCTTCCCAAGTAAGTGTGTATAGGATTGCAGCCTTAAACAAAAACATGACCCAAGTAGGGTTGGCAACAGCTTGACAGTAAGGCTGGGAGGTGCAACCTATCTTATCTCCTTCTGTATTGACAGAAGTTTCATCTTTCAAAGTTTCCCCCATAAGCTTAAAAGATACACAAAAACCCTTCAAAGTTAGGTGTAGTTGTTTTTACAGTTAAAGCAACAATGGTTCTATTGTGTTAATCTGACTGGTGGCAAAGCCATTCATCAGACTAAATTTCCCTTAGTGTTGTTCATGCTGTTGACTAGTAGACTCTTGGCAGTGAAAGGGATTGCAAAGGATGAATTATTTCTCTCCCTTCCCTGAATCAGGACACCCCATGCTTGAAGTATCCCTGGCAACCATATCTGTCGATATGCAATAGGCCATCCATGTGCCAGAGAGCTATGCGTTGCATAATTTCAGTTGCAAACTTTGCATGTGGGCTATACGGACAGGTTTTTGTTTTGTTTTGTTTTACAAGACTAATTTTGCTGAGAATGTGTTGGGCAAAACTCCCAGCTTTAAACTGCAAAACTGGATGCAGAGCTTCAGTTAAAAGCCATTACAAAAGAGATCAGAAACACGTAGAAAATCTTAGCAAGTTTGACACTTGCAAATACTTTTATTTTCGCAAGCTGTCGACGGGCTTCACTAGATGGGTATCTGCAGGATACCTTGCCATAGCTCCAGCAGGATTGGTTCCTGTTGATAAATGACATGTATAGTAGAAAAGTTTGCTGTTTGTTTTTTTACCATTGGACAGTAGCTGCAGCTACTGTGTATAAAGTTGCCCCTGCATTAAAGAATCGGCTTAAAAGCTCTAGTACAGGATTTATTGAACTAGATGAATGCTGATATTCCTATAAAATCCTAAAATTGTTTAATTCCGTTTAAGACGACAATGCAGAAGAAGAATGTTGGCCACAGTCCAACAAGGTTGACCTATGTTTGGAAACATATGAAGCACCCTTATACAGAGATAGACTATTGGTTAATCTCACTGAGTACCGTCTGCTCTGATTGGAGGCAGCTCTCAAAAGGCAAGATTTTGTTCTTGGGCAAGAGGTCTTTCTCAGGCAAAAGGAATACTTGGCATCCTTGCCTAAGCAGAGATGCTAGGAAAAATGCTCTCATCCAACACCCCAAGCATGCGAGCACTGCTTCAAAGCCCTGCGCTACTCTCATGCTGTTACCTTTAAAAGTGTTGGTCATATGTTTTGGGGGGAAAGGGGTAATTCCAGACACCCCCTTTTATCCCTCCCGCCTCGGCAGGCCATTTGTTTTCTCAGAAGTTACAGTACCAATTGCCAACCACCTGTCTGAGTTAAACCTCTAGTTTGGAGTAATTATTTCATACATTACTAATGTTCCTAAGCAGTGGAAAGAATGAGTCATGTAAGCAGCATAAGCTGGAAAAATGCAAGCGGTATGCTGAACTCTGATTTTTATTCTTTCCTCTTAAATATTATATTCATAAATATCAGTGCTTCCGTTTGACAAACCACTGAATGAAGACAGGAAGCAATCCTGATCACTTTGCATACCTGGGCTTGTAGTAATACAACTTTACAGAATGATAAAACAGAATGTGGCAAACTCAATCTGTTCAATTTTCAAAAATTGAAATATTAGATCTCCAATTTGGGGAACTCGAACTTTCATTTATTTTCAAAATCAATTTCTAGGATGCAAACTCTGGTTTTACACCAAGTTTTGTGTAATGCTAAAACCATCCCACAAGCTCAAATCCCTCTCTTCCCCCCCCCCCAAAAAAAACAAACCAACCAAAAGCCACTCAGAATTTTAAACATTGAGTTTCGAAATTTGAAATACAAGTTTCAGAGTACCGGTAGTTATTTTTCAAATCACAGTTTTGCATGCAAAATTGTTTCATTTCTAGTATTTTCAGTCTGTAGAGGTCTTGCTATTTAAATTCGGTCAGATGATAAATGTAGTAGCCAGAGGAACTCGCAGGACAAAATATTTTAACTATTGTCCAGTGTTGAAACACGTCTACACACGTGTGCATGCACATGCGTGCGTGCACGCACACACACGCACTTGTGCACGCACGCAACCCCCCAATACCTCAAAACAGTAGCTTCTAAATCTGACTAGTACACTTGAGTCTGCTGCCTGTTTATCTCTCTTTTGATTTTTACATTCTGCAACAGAACTAATTAAATTCGCTTTCTGCGATCTGGATATATTGTAATGTCCAATATTGTGTTTCAAATGTATATTTAACATAGCAAAAATGGGAAGGAAAGGGGCCAAATTCTTCCTCATTATAGTATGTTTTTATTCCTGCAATTTAAATCCACTTTGCCATTTGACATCCTGTCTAACATAAGTAAAATAGATCCCTTATGACCTCTTTATTGACAATATACAAGAGAGAAGAAATTGAGATACCGACAGTTTGTTGTACAACTATGTCCAGTGTGTTGGCAAGGATTTTGTGGAATGAATTTTAATAGGGTTTCTGTAATTATGATGCTCTAGGCAACATCCAAACTCCCTAAACCTGATGATGTTGCCCTGTGAAAGAGGCATATTCTTGTTTACGGTGATGACTGTAGGCTGGATTCAAAGAACTGTGAACAGAAGGAAAAGAAGTGCTTCCACTTCTTCTGCAAGCGCTAGTGGAAGACTTTGTACAGTGCCATAACAGTTGGGTTCTATAGGAGTTTTCACGCTTTTGCAAGTGGAAGCACATCTTTGGATTTAATTACCGTATACTTTTCCTCAGCAATGCTGTAGTGGAAGATGCAGAACAGAAAGATGCATTTCTGTGATGCCTTCTGTATGTGGAAGAGCACCTTGAGATCCAACCCATAGTCTGGTATATAAGAGGCAGTGAAGAGAAGCAGATATGGTACGTAGAAATGAAGTATACTGTATCACCCCCCCCCCCACTCCTTTGTCCATGTATTTCATATATTGCAAAAGCAATCACCACAATAAAAATGGGAAAAAAGGGCCCGGATGCTGTTGTATGTATGTTGTCATACAGATAGGCTTTGTCGGGTCTAGTCACAGAGTTATTGTTTCTCCTTGAGATATTTTTTTATATTGCTGATCTATGGCCTATTTGAAATGACGCGGGCGTCGTGCTGCTGCTGCTCCTGCTGCTGCTGCTTCAGTTAAACACAAATGTTAACTAGCATCCCAACTGTTTAGGATGGCACTGCTATTTTTGTCAATGATCAGCTGTGGCTGCTTCCTTGTGTGTGGCTGTGGGAGGGGAGTGTGTGTGTGTGTGTGTGTGCGCGCGCGCGCACGCGCACCTCAAAATGGTACTACAGTATATATTTGCGTTGCTCGAAAGAAGCAACAGACAGGGAGGCTGGATGTGTGGTTTCTAGTTCCCGCGCTGGAGGACTCTTGTGCCTTGGCAAGGGATGATTTCAGCTCATGCAACTTTGCCTGTGTGCAGTGAAAGGAGAAGTGGCAGTGGCCAAAACGTCTCCCTGCTGTGCAAGGCACAGGAGGCTTCCTTCAAAGGCAGGTGCTGGCCTTGAAGGTGGATGGGAGGAATTGTTGGATGTAAGAACTGCATGGATTTATGTTTCTGTTTTATTCTGAACACTTAATGCAGTAGGAGCAATTTGTTTTTTATCTTCAAGTTTTATGTTTTGATACTTTAATAATAAAAAAGACTAATACATGTTATCTCCTGTGTGACTTAATTTTTCTTTGTCTGGAGGACTTATGTTCACTCAACCCCCTAAATAGTGTGAAATATGTTCTAACTACAGTAGAATGTCTCTTATCCAATTCACTGCATGACCCTCGCCCCCATGCCATGACCTCCTGTACTACAGCCATCATCCCTTACCTGATCTGCTGTTGCCTTCACCTGTGGAGTTGCTGCAAGATGTGCCCTGCACCTGGAAAAAATAACCCATCCGTCCACCATCTCTGGCTACATTGCTTTTTTTTTTTAAATAAAAACATTATTTTGTATATACAAGGCCATTGGCTGAAATGAGTGTGGTTCTCCTATGTGTTCAGGTCATCTGGAATTTTCACTCTGGAAGTTCTTGACATAGCCTGCGTGCAAGTGGAAGTAATAACTAGGTAGATATTTTTTTGAGAGCCATAGATTTAGGAGGCAGGCTTCTCTATGGCAGTACAAATAACTGCTAAATTGTTTAGCAAATACGGTAATTGAATGAATGATCATCTTGTTTCACTCTGGAGTTAGCAGGGGGAGAGTAACAGAAAAGCACAGTGTCTTTTCT
The DNA here is from genome assembly GCA_026170595.1 of Plestiodon gilberti rubricaudatus. Lineage (NCBI taxonomy): Eukaryota > Metazoa > Chordata > Lepidosauria > Squamata > Scincidae > Plestiodon > Plestiodon gilberti. The sequence continues at coordinate 25,286,394 of JANXHW010000001.1, forward strand.
GGTGGCTGTTGCTGGTGGTGTTCTGCATCTTTTTAGATTGTGAGCCCTTTTGGGCCAGGGAGCCATTTAATCATTTGATTTTGTCAAATGATTTTGTCAAATCGCTTTGAACTTTTTGTTGAAAAGCGGTATATAAATACTATTATTATTATTATTATTATTATTATTATTATTATTATTATTATTATTATTATTAATACCTTCCAGTCCTCTGGCCACAAGTACAGGAACAAAACAATAAACCAGCCTCAACAAAACCAATGATCCAACCCCAGACCCTTCCAGTAGTTCCACTCATGTTATTTTGAGGAATGGCAGGTTCTGCCTTCCCTTATGGTCCAGTATGCCTTTCTCTCCTGCTTGTGGGCTTTCCAAGGCCAGCTGGTGGGCCAATGTAGGAAGCAGGATGCTGGACTAGATGAGCTTTTGACCTCATTGAGCAGGGCTTATGTTCCTTCTTATGTTCCTTCTAATGATGATGGTTTGGCCAAAAAGGCGCAGACCACTTTCTTTGAAGCAGCTGGTTGTCTTGCATCTGGAACTGATGTATTGAGGAGAGGCGGGAGGAGAGAGAAGAATGGAATAAATGAATTTTTCTAATTCCAGGGTGAGTTTCTAGAAACTGGGCCCTAGAGAAATCATGTTGTAAGTAAATTTGATTCTTGCAATACATGAACGCTGAAGCAATGTGCTCACCGTTGTCCTGCAATGGCCGCGGCTAAAACATGCACGGTACAGTTGGATTTTGAAAAATGCTCTGTACCTCTGAGCAGTTAACAAATATATATTTTGTGCATGATTACATAAGCATGTGAATTAGTTGGAGTAGACCAAAAGGCCACCAGGGCCAGTATTCTTTCTCCCATAGAGGCCAACTAGATCTCTCAAGACAATTCTAAAGAAAGCATCGTGGAAATGGCAATACTGTACAATGTAATTGTATCACATTGTATTTATTGTATTGTATTACAATTGTATTGATTACAATACAAGTGTATTGATTGTATTGTATTACAATACAATCAATACAATACAAGAGCAATGTCTCATGCTCCCCAGCTTGTGGTAATCAGAGAAAGGACTCTTCAGCTGCTCTCCAAGAAGGAGGAAGTGTATGACACGATCTGATGCAGAGACTCTGCAATAGTACCTGTTGCATAGACAAAAATCATATCTTTCATACCAATGCATTTTAAACCTCCATCTTTCTCAAAGGACAAACTGCTTCAAAGAAGGAATACTGTACATTGGTTTGTCTTAGCAATGAGCTCTGTCGTTCATTTGAGCAGTTATACCACCATAGCCTGTAAAAATCTGAGAAACATGGAATCTCGGACATATTTGATCAGTGAGCAGATGTTAAAGCCTAACCTATTTGTGAAGTAATATCTTCCTTGAGGAGGTTTAGTGTTTAAAATGAGAGGCATTTTATTTTTGTTTAGGCAGCTGGTACTATTGCTGGATTCTCCCCCCCCCCAAAAAAAAATTGTTTTAGGTATTCACTACCAGAAGAAGTTAATGGCATCATAAATATACCAGCAGGGTTTTAATGGCTGTCAGAAAATGGTTTTATGTACACAAGGATCTTCCTCACGTCATGTCTTGCCTCATGGCCAAACCAGACAGGATGTGGGAGTTCTATGGAACTCCATCCTAATGTCTTTTTCTTCTTTCAAAAAGTAGTTCTGCGGAGAGGCAATTTGGACGGGGTCTATGGTATCACAGGGAGAGGGGGGTCATATAACCTTTTCTACAGTCCTGGGGTCCTAATCCACCCCAGCAAGCTTCAATTAGCCATGAAGGGGAAAACTTACAGGCACAAAAATCATACCTGTAAGTTTTCCCTTCTGGGGCTAATAGCAGCTTCAAGGGACAATTTAAACGACATTGGGAGTTTCGGTCATGGGATTCCCATATGTTGCGACAGACTATGGCTATCCCTCTGGCAGTTATCTGCATCACATTGAGTTTGACCTCTAGTTTATCTGTAAACTGGGCTATGGGGAAGTTTGCTGGGGCATGCAGAATTTCCCCTCAATTTTGCCTACTGTCAAAAAAAATGTGGTGCTGCTAAAGAACTTGAATATGCAGTATAAAGGCTTAGTTGACAGACTAACCTAACCTATTTGTGGAGTACTTATTCTAAAATAAGTTCATTGAAGTCCACAAGATCACACCAATGTAGCTGGTCTATAAATTGCTCCCTGAGTGCTAAACCACATTTGTATTTGGCTGCTGTTAAGAGAAGGGTAGGAAGGCGAGTGGGGGGGAAAAAGTAATCAAAAGTCTCTGAGAAGTAATTTCTGCCTTTAAAATGTTCAATTAATGTTATTAGGTCATCCTAGTAATGCTACCAAGGTTACCATGGCGATATACCATATAGGAAGATAGAATTGCTTTTCCCCCCCATAAACTGAGACTGAGTACTCTGTTTCTTTGACTCATAGTAATAAAAAATCCACATTTGTGGAATAAAATGGGACACTCACCACCGTGATCTGAATGATGTCAGGTTAGCCAAAAGTTCAATAACTGAAGATTGAAAAAGAAGAAAAAAAATTAAGTGCCATATTTTGATTTGTAATCCTCAAGGGATAAAATGTTCTTAACAATTAATGCAGAATTATTGCCAGAGGCATAAAATCCTTATAATGAAACTTTTAAGAGGTACAGCTGCTAAACCTTCATGAACTACCCATTCAAGATGTTAAATCGTTAAAAAAAAAATAAGTTCAGCATTTGAAGTAACTGCTTTTCAAAAGAAAATAGTGAGAGAAATTTGGCTTCTAGCCCCGCAGTGTAGGCCAAGACAGTGGTCTGGATTTGATTATTTATAAATAAATAATCAGTATATGCTGTCACATAGACAATATCCACTATGACTAAACTCATCTAATATAGGAGAATAACAGCCAATCCTATCCTCCCCTGGCGTAGGGTGTGCAGCATAGGTTGTGTGGCCCACGCTGCATCCTATTCGGGAAAGGCCATGGCTGAAGAATTACTCAAGGTAAATGGGAATTTGCCCGCTTACCCCAGGTAAACCCCTAGGCTATGCAGTGGGGCTACTCGGTTCTATGCCAACTCTTTAGCTGGTGTAGGACCGAGCAGCCCCGTCATGGGGCTGGAAGCCTGGGGGGGGGGGATAGGATATGATGTCTGCCCATGGATGTCGGTCCCACCCCCTCCCAGGTCCGATCCACCCACCCCTGTCCTCCTCCCTCTAATCACAAAAAGTAGTAATCAGTATAAAATAAATAAATTTACCACTCGGCTTTCAACTATGTGGTTAATGTTTTATTTCCATTTGTACCGTATGTATTTTGTTTGCATTTTTAAAAATTAAATTTTTTTTTATTGAACTAAATTGTTGCATAATTATTGCTGTAATAATTTTATAGAGTTATTGCAATCAAACAGTATGATATTCTGCATGGTTGGAATTTATCTAAACCAGTTCAAAGGGTCTGAACCAGTTACCAAACCACTTTTTAAAGTTAGGATCTAAAGGAAGCAGAACAGAAGACTTAAAAAACAGTGATCAACTTAAACCAAAATTGAAACCAAAGTTTTCATGGTTAGACTTGAGTCTATTGACTCGGACTTGAGTCAGACTCAAGTCGCATCAATGACTTGACTCGGACTTGACTTGGCAATTGTAAAAGACTCGACTCGAGACTTGGAGCCTTTTACGATGTCCAGTTTTATTCAAGTTTAAGCCCGTTTTCCCCATTAAATAGATAGGGACTCGCAACCAAAGACTCGGGACGTGGGGGCAAAGACATGGGGCAAAGACTTGAGACTTGGACCCAGAGACTTGGAACTTGAATCGAGACTTGGAGTCAGAGACTTGATCCACATCCTTGGTTTGACTCCCTGATTTCTACAGGCTGGTTCATTGAAAAATGGATTTTATTTATCATTTATTACAACAATCCTCAGGATAATATGCATCCAAACAAATTATTCTCTCCATTCTAAGGCCCCTACCACATGCAGTTATTCCATGAGTCACATCTGTGCATTTCAACCCATGTGGAATTTGTGACCACATGTTTTACTCTAATTTGGGGGTTTATTTGTGGCAAAAGCTGAACTGCTAGCCCTCCTTTGGCAGACTGTGTTTGCATGTATCCCAGCAGCACTTGCTCATGGAATGGGGCGGGGCTCGGGAGTTTTCCCCCTGAGGAAAGAAAATTTCCTAGCTGAGGCATACTATGTGATTCGCCACTCCACTTTTAATAACAGGGATTTTTTTCCTCTTGTTGTTCAGGTAACGGTCTGTTATTTAACCAAGAAAGCTGAAAAAATGGTCTCCCCTCCCTGGGGAGCAGGAAGTTTCCCCCTAAGCTCAGCTCCTTGAAGTTCATTGTGTAGGTGGTGGTTGCCCAGTGCAATCTTCACATTTAGAGCCAGGGAAAGGAGCTGTTGATTGTCTGTACAATGCAATCAGTCAGTCGCTATACCCATGTCACTTAGTGCAATTCATTCATGCTCAATGGAGGCCATTCAGGCTCTACTTCCTTCCGTCACAAGGGTTTGCGTCACCCAGTATGAGAGCATTAACTTATTTTTTTTTAATATACTGTATAACAGTACAGGTAACAGTAACAGTAACCAATTCGGCTCTCAGAACAATCAGTCTCATTGGTCTGTTTTGAGTTAAGGAAATCCACTTTTTCTTACACAAGGAAGTTGTGTTTTCTGTTTCCGGTTTTTCGGTCATACCATTTGACAGGATACAGATATTTCGAAACGGTTTGTTGCATTGCATTCTACATGAGAGTACACATTGAATGATATATAACATGATGATATAATTCCTAAAGACAAAGGTTTTCACGATTTTGGCCCCTAGTTATGTCACACACACACACCCCCGAGGATGCCACATGGTGTGGTCCGCACCTGTGTAGGGATGCCACTGAGCAGGGGCCCATTTGTGGATCTTTTTACCACATGGGAAAGTTGATGTAGGAGCAGGGGCTCTCGAAAGTAGCTTGGGCCTGTCAGTTTAGTGCTTTAAAGGGCAAAGACTGGGCTGCGAAGTGCATAGTTCTTTAAAGGGCATAAATGGGCTGTGAAGTGAATTTTGAGCAAAGGTTGGTCACTCTTCAGCACAGCTGTCATGCTCCTCTGGTTCACCCTTGCTAAGAAGTGGGTTGCCACATTTTGAACCAAATGAGATTTCCAAATGGTCTCCCAAGAGAGCATGCTGTCTTCTTTGCGAATGTATTTTCCTTTGTTCTCTCTCAGCACATTAATGTAAAGTGAAAGCTGAGCATATTTTAGTCCAGACCCTAACACACTTTCTCTATAGGCACTTCCATCTGTTCACAGTGTAGTATGTGCCTTAGCAGATACCACTAGAGGACAGTGTAAGTTAAAATATGTTCTTCTGTGCCACACTACCTGAATTCTTTTCATGTCATTGTTCAAACAGCCAAAGAGTGACAGCCATCTGCCTTCTAAGCCTGAGAGTGACATTTTCATTGGGATTTTGATGTTTGATGTCCTTGGTCATGTTTTATAGAGAGACAAATGTACATGGCACTTTCCTGTATAAGCAAAAGGGACAGGATCCTCCCCAGCTTACACCCTAAATGTTAACCATAGGAAGACAATAGGAGGGAAGGCAGAGGAGTCGCAACAAGGGAGAAATATATGCGCAAACAAAGTTTCTATTTATTTATTTAATTATTTTTTAAAAATATATCCCGCCTTTTCCTATGCCGAAAGGCGGCTTACAACAAAGGTTAAAATACATAACTTAAAAGAATACATAAAATAAGTTTAAACAATTCATAACCATACACAAATTTAAAAACAATAAAATCCACTAGGGGAGGGGGTGACAGTATGGAGCAGAGAAGCAGCTTGGCAGAGCAACTTGAGACACAGGAGGCAGACCACGACCCATCACCCAAATGCTAGACGAAACAAAAATGTTCTACACACGCACACGCATGCACTGAAAACTAGTGCAATGGCTAGAATGTTGGAATTGATGTTGGGAGACCTGGATTTAAATTCTCATTGAATGACCTTGATCTAGTTGTGCGCTCTCTCTCTCTCGCTCTCTCTCTCACCTCAAAGCACTGTCTTGAGGAGAAAATGGGCAAGAAAACCCTCAGCAACTTAGAGGAAAGGGGGGAGGGAGAGATAAAACATAATAATACATACACACATTATTATACATATCCTGCAATGTTTGAAGTCTGTCACAGTGGCTTACATTGATATTAATACTGAAACAATACAATCACATTTAAAATATTCCATGAACAAAACACAGTCTGAAACATTGTGTTGATGAAAAAGCAAACATCACTCTGTATCCTAAAAGCCATCCCAAGAAAGAGTTTCATCATAACTAATAGGTGGGGAACCGTCCAAGCAGTCAGCCAGACACACGCTTCTCTGGGGGCAAAAATTGCAAGACACACAAGAGAAGACACTGCCATGTGGTAGGTGTGAGACTGAGCAGCCCCAGTGTGCACCTCTAAGAATAAGGGGACTCTTAAAGAGCCCAATCCTATCCCTCCCCCACCATGCAGTTGTGAAGACCGAGCCAGATGGCCATCCAGTTGGCCAGAAACAGGTAAGCAATTTTTTTTCTCACTTACCTCCGGGTAGGCCGTTTGTTCACCAGCGGGTCTCCTCAGGTCCACGGCAACCATTTTGCTGAGCTGGGCTGGGCTGGAAAAACAGGGATAGGATACTGGCGTATGCTGTTGTGCCACTACAATCCACGCCGTCCAGCTCACAAACTGCCCCTGGTCGTTGTGAGCCATCTGTTGAGAGCAGAACAAACAGTTTTTTTTTTTTTAAGTGAGCTGAGTCATAAATGTTTCACCAGGGAGCTAAAGGGTATCAAACATAATGTTCTGATTTCAGAAGGGTAGCCATGTATGTTAGTCTGTTGCAGTGAAATCAATCAAAAATCTTGAGGCATCTTGAAGACTAGCAAGTTTATTATCACATAAGCAACTTATCATTTCTTATCATCATGGTTTCTCTCTCTCATACACACTCGATAGATAGATGGCCCAAGACCTCCTGGCACCTGGGGTGGCATGCCATATGCTTCTCCCCCTTACCGGATGATGTGCCATCCTCTGGTCCTCCCACTCTCCAGTGTTCTAGCTCAGCACACTTCTCTTCACTTTTCATCTTCCTCTCTGTCTCACTCTTCCTTTTCCAATCTATAGAGTAGAAGAAGGAGGAGGAGCAGTGGAGGCGAGTAGGCGGGTAGAGATGGACACCTCCCCCACCAATCTGCTGCCTGAGGGGACCGCTTCAGTTGGCCTTATGGGTGGGCCGGCCCGGTATAGATAGATATTTTCCATATCTGTGCCTGCACTAGTTTTGCTTTAATTCAGCACTCCAACTACGATACAGAGAAGTACTACATTTCCTTGGAAACTCCTGCAGCTATCTTTCTGGATTATTTTAGGGAAGTTTCCTTCGGTCAGCTCTGCATTTCTTGTTTGGTGCAAATTGGCTACAAAACAAAACAATTCTAAGTTCAAACCTCTCAAATTGTTTTAATAGAAATCTTCTGAATCTCTGCACCCACCTTTTTTTTTTTACGTTTAGCAGGGATCTTACCTAGGGGCATCATCATCTGTGAGTTTTATGCAAACTGACCACAAAAACATGTGACTGGACCACATAAGGATAGTGATTTAGCAGGGACTGGAACTAGTAAACTGGGACTGTCTCTGATCAATAGGGATGATTGAAGCGTATCTGGGTTTAAGATCAGGGAGGTGGGGAGTGTCCTGTGAGACTATTCTAACAGTTTGTGACTCACAGTTAAAAACATCTGTCACATAAAACATGGGATTTTATTTCCCCAAGGATATATCTTCTCCATCTTATTAAAGGACTTGACTGAGAAGATGGGAGAGGTACTCTTACCTGGACATTGAGTTGCTTTTTAAAGTAGCAGAAAAATGGACAGCCTTTGAACGATGGTTCTGAGAAAACATCATTGTCACTTTCGTCTGCATTATAGTGGTGAACTAAGGAAATGGTGGTTGAAATTTACCACCAACGTCTGTGGCCAAGAGTTTAGCTATTACTAAGTGACAATGTCAGGTAAAGTGAGCTTGTTTTTTCTTTTTTCTTTTTTTTACAGAGATCAGCGAGTAAGATAAATTTGACATTGTACGTACAGTTGAGGGATATAGATTCACTAGACACTTTTTAACAGAACATTTTATGCAAAGCGCAACATCGCAATGGCCAGATTAATTAATGGGCGGGGGGAGAGCTCAACCTAAGAATGCACAAAACCTACTGGAAATCTGTCTTGCAATTCAATGTATTGCCATTTATTAATCAATGTATTGATTTTAAGCAGTGGATTTATGCAGAAAATCCCCTGCCATTTACAAGCCAGAGTGGCCCAACCATGAGGGCAACTAAAGAAGCCACCTAAAATGGCAGGTTGGGGGAGGTGCCTGCCTCCTGCACCTGCTCTCCTCTACTGTTGCTGCTGCTACTCCTCTTCTCACTCCCTAGACTTGAAAAGGAAGAAGGGAAGGGAGCAGAAGAGGAAATGTGGAAGAAAGCAACGGTTTAGTTCCCTCCTCTCCTCTCCTCCACACTTCCTCATCCTCTCTGTTCCCCTCTTTTTTTTTTTAAATCCAGAGAGAAGACGAGGGAATAGCAGAGTCGATGACTGGCATACCTCTGGGTAAGTGGGATGGAACCTGGAATGGCAAGATGCTGCATAAAGTGGGGGCAACATTTGGTGTGCCAACTAGGGACATGCGGTGTGGGGGGCAGCAGGTGAGGCAGAATCGCCCTGTTGGCGTCTATGGAAAAGAGCCGCAGCGCGTGGCGCGCATGCCGGAATAGCTCTGATGGCGAGTGGGAGGGGCGACTTTGCACCGCCATGCAGCACTTAACTGTGCCGCCCCCCCTCTAGCTACGCTACTGGTCTCCCCTGTCATAGTCCAACACATCAACCACTCCACTACATGGAATCTTAGCAAGTCATCCCTTTAAGCTGTTTCACATACTGTATATGTTTGCGCATATGGATGTTTCTTGCAGTTGTTTTGCATCATTTGCACCTCATGGTTTTAGGTGTAGTTCTGGTAATAATAATAATAATTCTAAGAACACCAATACCACTAATAACAGGTTTTTTTTTTAAAGTCCCATAAATAATGTTTATGAATGCATCTTTGGTATACAGGAATTAAGGTCGTTTGGCATGATGGCTAAAACAGCATACAAGTACACATGCATGTTTGTTCATGTAATCATTGTTCAAATGTAGATTTGCTGAAAAAATGCATGGAACATTTTGGAATGGCCACCAGTCCTTCTGCATCAGTTTCAGAAGTGATGAAATTGCAACTTTTGATCTGAATTCAATTTCCCCCTAAATTTCAGCAGCAAGCCCACCTCCAACATCCTTAAAGCTTTAAAATATTGATTAATTAATTTGGAATAATTCGAGTTGGCTTATTTCCAGTATAGTTGATTTAACCATAGATCTATTTTAGGAATTTCTTTTCATTTTCCTTTACAAGTCCATATCCAAATAAACATGTGTCTCCATTTGTGTCTGGAAATTCATACCTTTCAAATGTCTGAAAAGGGCATATTGGTTAGCTTTTGAATTGCTATATTGATTGACATTTCTACTTATGCTTGTTCTCAATGAAGCAAGGAGGGAAGCAGAAATACGGGTCTTTTTCAGGCACTTGTCAAGAAAAACAACACTGGAGTCTTTCATTCGGTATCCAAAGAGTCACACAGTGTTGTGGTGGGAACTCCTTCAACTGCATAGAAAACCCCCTGGGTTTGTTGAAAATGATGTTGGCTTGAGTGAGTCAGCAGAGCTTATCTCTGCCATTCTGGCCTCTGTCTCCTGCACATACAGTATACAGCAAGTCCTCACTTAAAGTTGCGTTCTTATAAGTCATTTCATTGTAAAGTTGTTGAAGGGAAAAAATCAATTCCAGGTGGGGGCCACGGTCTGCGTAGAGTTTGAACGTTCTCTCCTTGTCAGCGTGTTTTGTTTTTCTGGCCCAGAAAGCTTACATTTATTTCAATGCCTTATATTAGAAGTGGTTTAGGTCTTTATTTAGAAGTGTAGTGATGTTTTTGTGACCAGAAATATGCCGTAAACTCTTGTTTATGTGTATCAAATTAGCCTGCGGTAAAATTGGTTTCATTGGAAGTCGTTTCGCTTAAAGTTGCCGTTTCCAAGAACCTATTGACAACTTTGAGGACTTGCTGTATAGGCAAAGGCTGAGTGAGAATGTGATTTGGCTGGGGAGGCCAGAGAGTCTGGCCTGGCTTAGGGAAAGCAAAAGGCTCAAGCTCCCCACTCCTCTCTCCTCCTGCTTTGGTCCCCCTCTTCCAATCCAAAGGAGTGGGAGGAGCAGAGAGACCAGCACATCACCTCGTAAAGAGGCGCACCTTTGGCATGCCACCCTGGGAGACCGCTGGGAGGTCTTGGGCTGGCCCTGTGCGTGCGCATATATGCCTCCTAGGTGGCTCAGGGTGATCATAGTAACCTTGGAGGGGAAGTATCTTATGTCTGATACGCAGTGCTGCTATCCCTATCCACTGCCTTATCCTAACCATGAGGTGAGGTGAAGCAGATTGCATCAATGGTGGAGTGCGAGGGGTCCAAGGGGGCGGCGAATTTGGGGGGTGTTTCATCCCAAGTCTGCCACCGCCTCCTCCAACCTGCTGCGGACACAAATTGCCATGATCTGCTTCCCGCTCGCCCGAGCAGGAAGTGGGTCATCCGCCTCCTTACTTTGCTCCCTTTGCAGTTTTCTTAAAGCTGGAAGTACAGAACTTTCTGCTAAGCGACAGCACACACCATCCCTTAAATAAAGCTGGAAGTCTCGCACTTCCAGGTTTGAAAAAACAAAACAAAACTACGCATTTAAATTTTCTTTACTTTTCTACAGTGCCATGGCGTTGGTGTGGGATGGTGATCCAGGTTGCTCCGCCCCTGTCCCTGCCATTTCAGGAATCTTTACATGGATGTTTTGGACTTGTGGCGAAACATGTGGAGCTTCCTGGGCATAGTGAATATTATGCAAAGGTAAAAATGTTTTAACATTAATTGTAATTACTATGAGCTTCTTAGTTGTAATCAGTTGCTCTAATCTGGCTAGGGGCCAGAGACATGTTGTAGCTAGCAGGTTTTGGTGCATGCATTCCTAGCAAGATGGGGAACCATACATGCAAATAAGTACTGAGTACGGGAAAAAGGTGCTGTGCAAGTGGAGTTTTCTCCCAAGGGCAGCTCCTAGTTGCTGTCCTTTAGGCACCAGGTGAAGATCTTTTTATTCTGCCAGACCTTTTAGAGGTAATTGGTTTTAATTCCGTTTAAAACTACTGTTGCTTTTATTTTGTATCTATTATTTTCATTCTTCTGATTGTTTTATTGTAGCCCGCTCCACATATTGAAATGAGTCCTAATTTTTTAAAAAGTGATTCCTTCCCAATCCAGCTGCTGGAGCTGCGCACGCACGCACGCACACACACACACACACACACACACACACACACACACACACACACACACACACACACACACAGAGTTCTGGTCAGAAAATCAGCAGCTGAAAGGCAGGATAGAAATATTGTTAAATAAATACATTAGAAAACACTTTGCACCTTCTAACAAGGCTCAAATGTTAGGTGAGATCTTTGTTGGACCAAATTCTGTTGATGAACGAATATATGAATGAATATGAGTTATATGGAACCACTTCTATATGAGTTATATAGATCAACTTCAACTGTTGATGAACAACTTCTGAGTTATATAGAACTCTTCCAAAATCCAACATGGCAGCCACATAAATGTTACATTCCCACAGCACAGATCCAGAGACCGCAGTGTGATAACTGAAATTCACATGTGAATTATGAGTATACTTCAGTATGGTCATTTCTAGTAAACTGAAAACAAAAGCATGCTCAACTCTAGAATCATGTTACCCCTATTATAACATTTGGAAATTACTAGGCCCCCTTTCGAAGTTCTTTTTGATAGATTTGAAACTTTCTCAGCAAAAGGGGAAATAGCCTTTGTATTAAAACCCCACTTTAAGATATTGTGCTATTCACCGACAAATAGGGAACAGGACATGAGAAAAACAAAATGAAGTAGATACTTTGCTATATCTCTTTGCTAATTTGTACATATTTCTCCCCAAGCAGGGGGTGGGAATGGGGGTGAGGGTGTGGATTGATAGAGTAGTTCATGTGCCTTGATGGGATCTAGAGAGAGAATCTGAAACACTTCAAAAACACTTTGAATTGTTTCATTCTTATATGCCTCAGGAGTAAGTAGAGGAAGGACTTCTTCACAAGATGTAGAATTCATTACTGCAGGATGTGGTGAAGACCAACCAGCTTTAAAAAAGAATTAGCTTTGGGAGGAAGAATGGCTATTACTGATGAAAGGTACATTTTATCTAGTAATTGTGTTTTTAATCTATCCTTCCTCCAAAGAGCTCAGGGCAATGTAAATGGTCCCTCCTCCCCAACACATTCTCACCACAATCCTGTGAATTCAGTTAGACTGAGAGACTGTCCCAAAGTGAGTCTCAGAGATCAATGGGTGGATGTTTTTGAACTCTCCATGCTCGGGGCAGGGTATTCCTGGGTACCAGAGTGGGAACAAGTAAAAAGGCATGTGAAAGGGGGGGGGGGTTATTGCACCTTTCTTTGCACCTCCCAGAAATATTTGACTTCTCATTGTTGGATACAGGATGCCTGGGCTAATGGACCTTGATCTAGTCCAGCAAACCAATTCTTGTGGAACACACATCCCTGTCCCAATCGCTATTTTGATCAAATATTATTTTCTTTTTCAGTGGATGGTGAGCTCTTTTTCTGCAGTGAGGAAGCCTCCAACAGTGTTTTTAAAAAAGAAAAGAAAGGGCTATCCCCACTGACAAGAAGATTTTCTCTGTGACTATAGAGTGATACCTACTGCCAACCCCTTCTTCCATCTCATGGGAATGGAGATGTCATGTTGGGTCGCTAATATTAGCAGTCCACTCAGGATTGCAAGCAAAGTTTATTTCCATCTACTTAAAATCTGTGTGATGAGATGACAGCACAAGATGGCTGCCAACTCCATAATAGCCACATCATGTAAACAGCAGTTTTCAAGATGGTGGACCCATTTTTGGATTACTACCACTCTTGATTTGATCTCATCAGGACCATCTGGGCAAGCACTGGGCAAGTGCTTTTTCAGTTGGTGCTCCTCTTATATTTAGCAGGGGGAGAGTAACTGCCCCCCTTTCACCCCAGCACAGTGTCTTTTCTGGTGGCTGTTTGCTGGTGTTCTTCTGCATCTTTTTAAGATTGTGAGCCCTTTTGGGACAGGGAGCCATTTAATCATTTGATTTTGTCTGTAAACCGCTTTGTGAACTTCTTGTTGAAAAGCGGTATATAAATAATAATAATAATAATAATAATAATAATAATAATAATAAATAGCCACATCACATGAACAGCAGTTTTCAAGATGGCGGAGGATCCATTTTGGGCTTACTTCTACTCTTGATTTGATCTCATCAGGACCATCTAAGTAAGAATTGTGAGGGAACTTGAAAAGGATAAAACTAATGAAGAGTTCCACCATCTGTGTAGAACTGTGTCATCCCTTATCAGCATAAAAAAGCAACAACACTATTCTGTACAAGATTACATTCTAATTTATTTACTTATTTAATCGTATTTACCTAGATTTCTAACCCAATCCATGCCAGAGGTTTAGAATGGATAGCAAAAGCCAAAAGGTGGGGGGAGGGAGAGAACCCGTCCCCTGATAAACAGATTAAAATTCCATGAAATGAAAACTCATAAAATTACAACTCGTGTGTGTGTATGTTTGTGGCTTTTCCAGAGTTGTGCAAAGCGTTTCTCCTAAGCCCTAGGCATTTACACATAATCTTAATTTCCCTTAAGAGGCTAAGAGCGCTGCATAACAGTAAATTTTAATACCATTGTTCCCACTCTTTCCTGTGACAGAAATGATACCACTACATTGATGAGAAGAAGGTGTTTTTTTCAAAAAACAACAAACAAACAAAAAACCGGGTGCTGTATTCACCATTTGTTAGGTACTTCAACATTTTCCTCTAGACTGATTCACTAAGGAAACTCCACATGCTACACTCAAAGTGGTTGTTTGAGGACAGGAAGTCTTGTGGTTTTTGTATATACACTTCAAGAAAGGCTGTATCGTTTTGAAATCTTTCCTCACTAGGTGGTGCTAGAGTGGTTACAGGCTTCTCTCTTGACCAAGACACATAACAGCATGAATAATGGACCATCCCTTCTTAGCAGAACAAGTGCAGCTTAAACAAATGTTTCTGTCTAAAGCTCTGTTTCTAGAACATTAACATTAAAAGTCATGTTTCACTCTTACACCTCAAAAAGTTACTTTCACAGCCCAATCCTATGGGCCCACAGAACTTGCGTTCCAGTGGCACAGCATGCTTTACAGCGGTCGCAAAGCGTGACCCCCATTCCATGCAACTGGGCCGCTGCTGCAAGTGGCAAGCAGCCATGCACCATTGGCCTCCTGAACAGCCCTGGCGCCAGTAAGTTGGTGCGGTCGGTGGGCGGGGTGGGCGGAATGGGGTGGGGAGGGGAGGAATGGGGTGGAAGGGTGTGTATCGAGGAGGGAAGGGAGTGGTATTGGTGTCAGCAGTGGGATAGCAATATCCTATCCCTGGTCTTGATCCACCTTCCCAGGTCCAGGATTTGCGCCACTTGGACTTGCACCAGCAAAATTGCTGGTGCAGGTCCAAGTAGACCCATCGCAACAATGTTCCCTTACCTAGATTAGACCTTCAGAACTGCCCCCCCAAAACAGGATGCAGTGCGTGCTCTGGTGGCGCAGCCGCATCGGTGGGTTTTTTTTTTAGCTAGGATTGGTCTGTTCAAGTAAGAATTGTTTGTTTTCAAAGAAGCACCTCCTTCCTGCCACTGCCATGATTTTGCATGAACTGCTGTCTTGGGACTGCTTCTAGTATGAAAGGGGGCAAACCCACAGCCAGGGACTCATGCAGAGATGCAGAAGACAGCCTCCTCTGAAGATGGGTACTTTGGGTTCACCAAAGCCTTTCCTTACTGAAGGATGTGATTTCTCACCCTTGCTGCCATGCTTTTCCCAGCATGTGTATAACATGCCATTTATAACAACGTCATTATGATTGTAAAACCTTTGTGTCTTCATTTTTGTTAATCAAAGAAAAGCATTAAAAGGAATGTTTATGCCTATGTTCAACGAAGCATATGAGGACATCTTGGGATGGTCAGATATTTGTAACGGCTACCCTAGATACATGGCAAAAATTAAAAGGATGATGCTGTGACAGGCAAGCTCTCATGCCTGCCGCTCCCCTGCCCAGTATGAGGACACATTGTCCTATATCCCTTCCTCCTCTGCACACCATAGCCGTCATTCTCCAGTCTGCAGGTTCCGCTGACCTTCCTGTGGGTAGATGGTACAGACCTAGATGGCTCAGTGGGCTGATTTTGCATAAGGCAACCTCATATGTCCATGTATGGTCCCTCGTCACATCTTCTCTTATGTAAGGTTGATTTGCATGACCATTTTTATGGGATGGAGTCAACCCCTGTTCCTTTTTCTGTGGATTTCAGACTGCTGAATTATTTCTGTGAACATCCCACTACAGGGTTGCAGTCATAACGTACCATATCCTGGATTACTTTTCTTTTTGAAGACTTTCCAGGAATAGACTTAACATCAAAATTCTCAAAAAGCAGAATTTGACTTATTACAGATCTGATAAATCCATATCCTGCTATGAAAAGTTTTGTGATGATGCCTTTGATGAAACCACTACACTCAGAGGTTGTTACTGCTGTCATCACTTAGCAATATGTGCTTCTCTGCTCTTTCAGTCATTTTGCACAAACCACCGACATTTTGGTGAATTCTTGAGTCTTTCATGCCATATCAGAGTCTGCAATCTCAGCAAATCCTGCTGTATTTTCTTTTGTGAATAAAATACCTGTGAGAATAACTCAATAGAATTGGTTAAGATTACCAGTCTCGTGATGTAGAACACTGCAAAACATACACATGAACTGAGAACTGTGTCCAGGTCTGGTTACCACATCTCAAAAAGGATATAGTTGAATTGGAAAAGGTGCAGAAAAGAGCGACCAAAATGATTTGTGGGCTGGAGCACCTCCCTTATGAGGAAAGGCTATAGCGTTTGGGGCTTTCAGTCTAGAAAAAAGGCGCCTGAGGGGGGACATGATTGAAACGTATAAAATTATGCATGGGATGGAGAGAGTGGATAGAGAAAAGTTCTTCTCCCTCTTGCACAACACCAGAACCAGGGGACATGCACTAAAATTAAGTGGAGGGAGAATTAGAATGGACCAAAGAAAATACTTCTTCACCCAGCGTGTAATTCATCTGTGGAACTCCTTGCCACAGGATGTGGTAATGGCACCTGGCCTAGATGCCTTTAAAAAGGGTCTGGACAGATTCATGGAGCAACCTCCTGGCTTTAGAAGTAGGTTTTCTCTGTGCCAGGTGCAAGGGAGTGACAACAGGAAATAGGTTATCTTGTTGTCTGTGTGCTCTCGGAGGCATCTGGTGGAGCCACTGTGAGATACAGGAAGCTGGATTAGATGGGCCTTTGGCCTGATCCAGCAAGGCTCTTCTTATGTTTAACTCCTGTTCATGCAGATTTAATACTACAAAATCCGTGACATGGTATAATGATTTAATGCATGCCCAATATCTGGGGCCTAGGTAATATCTTACTATTAACTAAGGAGCAAAGAACTACAAGAGGGAACTAAAATACTTCTGATTTTGGGCGCTCTCTTATAGTTCCTTGCTTCTAGCAAGTGGATGCAGGGGTGGCCCAATCATGAGGTGAGGTGATGCGGCTTGCAACAGTGGCAGATTGTGTGGGGCAAGGAGATGGATTTGGGTGGCCCTTCACCCCAAGTCTGCTGCTGCCTCCCTCTAGCCCGCCACAGATGTGAGCTGCATTGATCAGATTTCTGCCTGCTAAAAGAGCACGCAAAGTGGAAGTGCGAGAAAGTGGTGTAGCTAGCCACTGTGGTACCCGGGGCCCTCTTCCCCCGGAAGTGATGCCACCCAGAAGCGACATCACACTGGGGGGGGGAGTCTGGATGCTGATTAGAGGGGCAGCAGCTGGAACTTCTGTCACCTCCCCATGGCTTGGCAACTCCTGTGACTTCTGTCACCCCCTTTCAATGACAGAGGGTGCCAAGCCAGAGGGGTGATAAACTCCACCCCCTGCCAATTTAGCGCAGAACAGCTGATCGGTGCTGGGGTAATCCCCAGTGCCGATCAGCTGTTCAGCACTAGATTAGTGCTTTGCTGTATAGCACTGCAGGTGCATGCTGGCTACCATCTTGGCTGGCACAGCATGGCACCCCCCGAGGGTTGGCACCCAGGGCCCTGTACCCCCCACCCCCCCTAGCTATACCACTGGTGTGAGTCTTCCAGTTTTATTTACAGGGACTTTGCAAACAGCAGCCCCATTAAATACATTAAATTTGTGCAGCAGCCCCATTAAATACAACTGAAAGTCCTGCACATTCCACATTTGAAGAAACCATGTGAGTGAGCCGCCTGGTAAGGAGCTTTTTTTGTTAAAAGCGCAGAAGCAGAAGCCTGAGGCAGCATTCTGGGTTGCACCACCTGAGTGAATGGTTTAGGATAAAACCGTGGTGCCTGGGACTGGAGATAAAGTGACTGTTGCCGGTTTCACATACGAGTATCCCAGATCATGGCGTGACATGACTTTGATGTCTGTTAGTTCATCATACGCACACCCTGAGAAGGCCGCTTGCGATCACTTTGCTGTATGAAAAAAGGCTGCATGCAAGAGCTGCAGCTTTGAGTCTCCCTTCAAAAGCATGCATGCCCTGTCCCCATTTTCAACAGTGCAGCAAATCTATGACATTTGCATCGCAGGTTAGGTTGACCCATGCATCGAGGCAAGATTGTTTTGCAGTAGTTATTTCTGAAGGTGTGCCTTAATTCTGTACAGTCAATACTCTTTATGCCCAGGAGGGAGAACATTCTTCACAAGTTGATGGGAGGAGCTATAGCTCAGCCGTAGATGATATGCTCCGTATATAGAAGGTCCCAGGCTCAAATTCAGACTTCTCCAAGTAGGGCTGCAAAAGATTGTCTAAAGTCTGGGGAGCTGCTGACAACCTGGGTTGACAAAACTGAGCTAGATGGGCCCATGTTCTGACTCAAAAGAAGGCAGATTTGTATCTCTAGCGGACCTCTTACTGAGCAAAGTTAAGCCAAACAATTCAGAAGAACTGCAGGTGAGGAGAGCTGCAGACTGGGAGGACCTGTCTCACAACTCCTCTATGACAATCCTCATCCTGGTGGAGAGAAAGATGGTACTGTACAAGCATTTGGCAATCCATATCTGAAGGGTGTTTTTAGACCATCTGTTCTCAAAATTGTTGGTCTCCAGAGTTCTTTAAACTCCTAAACAGAGTCTCAGGGAGCCCCAGAGCACTGATGCAGCACCAAGCAGATGGCAGCCACTGAAGGGGTCTCAGGCCAGGGCTCCTAGGAGCACACTTGGAGAAATACTGTTCCGGACCAACAAAGGACAACTGTCAGATTGTGAGCAGTAAAAAGGTTTGGACACCCACCCTCTCCTGGGACGGAAGGTAATGTGATGGACAGTGTCCACTGGCTTCCTTTCTGAATCAGCTGTGGAAAGGATAGAAGTGCCTCATGACTCTTGGCCAAGTGAAATGAGCCTTCAGTTCAGTGTTTGTGGATGCATTTTTGGTAAGAAAATATCTCCTTTGACCATGAAGATATTGGAACGAAAATTTGGTTCACAGGTTCAAGACACACACCTGACTTTCAAGCTCAAAAAACAAGCTTGACCTTTACACTTATCTTTTAGGAGGGAGTGAGGGCAAAGTGCCAGTTGCATTCCAATGTGACCTCTCTGCTTTAAGGACTGAGATATGGGAATGAAAAGTTAAGTGTATGCTCAAGATACAATTCCTCATTTCAAGTTTGGACAGCACCTTGACCCTTGCACCTGTTTCTAAGGGGACTAGGAAAGCTGAAATGCAACATCCTCCTGGAGCACAGAGAGCACAATGAAATCTGGTACATATGCATTCGGTACAATTTAAGACCTGCTCAACCCCTACACGTTTTCAAGACAGAGAGGAAAGAAGCAAAATACATTTTAAGGTGACAACTGAAGCGAGACATCTTGAACATTGTGCTTTACTAGCAATTATTTTTCACATATACATCCATCCCACCCTTCTTCCACAGAGCTCAGGGTGGTACATGTGAAGAATTAGTCCATATTTTCCTCACAACAACCCTGTGAGGTAGGTTAGGCTGAGAAACAGTAGCTGGCCCAATGTTACCCAGTGAACTTCATGGCTAAATGAGGATTTGAAACCTGGTTTGAAACCCCGACACTCTAACCATTATATACCACAGAAGATTTGAGCGCTTATAAGAGCCCCCAGTTTGGTGTAGACTAGAGGGAGAAGATGAATATTCTCACTGAAATTGGCAAGAAAAGGAACAAAATACATTGTCTTCTCCTGTCCTCCAAGAGCAACACATTCAGCAGTGGTCTGTCCCCTGAATAACTTGACCAAGGAAGGTTCTGACCTTAGACTTAAGAAAAGTGATGACTTCCTAATTTAAAAAAAAATAGTTGGAGGTGGTAGTGGGAGGAACTGATTTTCAGACAACCTCCCCCTAAAGTTATTTGCCCCATGATGAAAATCTCTCTCTCTCTCTCTCTCTCTCTCTCTCTCTCTCTCTCTGTGCATATAGCAGTTTGAAGATGAGATTTTCATCAGGAAAAAAGTGCAGAAAGGGTTAAACACTCCCCCCCCCCAAGGTACCAATATAGATTGGGCCTCACACCACAAGTCAGTTTCAGTCTTCTCAGGAAACCCTGGCAATTGTAGCTGGTGTGGGGGAGGCTAGGGATCTCTATAAGAACTCTCAACACCTTCACCAAATTACACTCCTTGGGATTCTTTGGGGGAAGCCACAACAATTAAAGTGGTATAAAAGTAATTCACACTCACTCATCATGGTATGTATCGATCGGGCTTTTGTTATATAGATTTAGCTCCCAAGGAAACTCTCAAGTGCACATACATCTGAAACCAAAGGTCTGCTTCATATGGAAACTTTGGTACGGTCATTGAATCTTTGAACCAGGCCAATATGTGTTTATTGCATAGCCACATTTAGAGCACTTACAGCAAAGAGGATATGGGATTTTCTGAAAAGGGAAGTTCATGGCTTGCTTTTTTTTTGTTTTAAAAGGACCTTCTTGTTTCTCATCCCTTATGCAAGGAGATACTTTTATCCTTGCCTTTAAAGCCACTTTTGGTTTTGAAATTAGAACTCTTAAATATCCATTTCATCCATTCTTCTGTGAAAAGCATATTAAGCTTGGATAATCAAAGAAGTAGTCTTGTAGTAGTCTATATATTAAGATTGCAATCCGAAGCCCATTGTGAGGGTGAACCCCCCCCCCCCATAGAGCACAATGGGACTTCCTTTTGAGTCAACCTGATTTGTCAGATTAGACTTTCACATAAATGTGCTTTAAGAGACATGTTCAAAATCAGAAACACATTTTAGCTGCCACAAGAGGAGGGAATCCTGATCAGGACCCTGGGGAGGGGAGTTTAATTATTTCCCCTTGTGCTGTCTCCCCCCCCCCCCATGCATCTATTTGCTGCAAATAGCCCTTTGAGGGGAGATTCAGCAGGAAAACTGTGAGAGGAGGGTGTACCTTCCCCTCCCCACATGCCACTGAGTAGAGACCAGAATGGAAACGAAATACTTGAACACCGCAGTTTGCCACAGAACAGCAGCATTCCAATTCAAACTATCAATCACAAATAAACCCATTTATTGAGAGAGGGCTTTAGATACAAGATAACTTTGGGAAAATTCCACCAAATGTGCTTTCCCCTGTCACTACAACACCATGATGAGAAAAAGCACATCTCTTTGCTAGCCACATCTTTAAAATGCACAGCCCTCTCAGCCAATGGTCATGGTAACCCTAATCTTATCTGCAACAAGTGTCACTGCAGGCTGTTGTCAACTGGAGGAACACAGAAAGCGTTCATCCCAGTCATCCAAACTGAAAACATCTGGGATTATTAAATTCTCTAGGCTTACTGAAAGCTACCAGTCTGAAAGGGGGTTATTGCTTTGCTTCAATTTATCTCGTTATAGTAGTAATACAGCAAGCCTGGGAAATGGGCTTTGCACTGTTTAACTGGGGAGCCTAGACTGTCCTCCTCAGCTTTCTCTCTCTACATGTTGGTATTTAAAGAGCAGGAAGCTAAGGTGAAATCATGTTCAGGAAATGAAATTCTTCAAGCACTGATGACCCATGAGCACACAACAGCACACAAAGAGACACACATTCAGCAGGTGAACTGAACTCCACACTGGAAAACAAACAGGCCTACATCCACTCAAATCCTGGAGCAATTCAGCAAATATGCTGAAAACGTGATTAGACTTAGACTTTGGATCTGTTCTATCATAAAACAAAAATTTACCATCCAGGCAATGGATGGAGACGGGGGGGGGGGGGGGAAGACTCAGAAAGATAAAGAGCAGTGTAAACAAGAGAGGAGAATCAACATGTATTATAGAAATTTTAAGTTGCCTGGCGAAAACAAAGGCTGGTTATTCCCCCCTCCACTGAACTCTCCAAATGGCAACAGGGCTGTATACAACATTTGCTTCAGGAAATTCTACATTCCCAATATAATGTCTTGGCTATATATACAGGACATGGATTTGAATGACATGTTCCAATTGGAGGATTGTCACCTCTTATCTAGGTCACGGGCCTTCAAACCCACTGAAGCAGGAGGAAAGAAAGCTCCCTCCTACCCATTCCATCCTGGGGGTCACCTGTTCTCTTTGATCCTGATCCTGGGGAGAAGGCTGTGCATGGATGCTTCTGTATTAGAGCCCTTAAGCACTGCTGAGCCGTTGCTTGTCTGCAATTAGTTCAAAATGGAATTAAAATAGAGGTGTGGAACAACATGTAATATAGACCTATATTAACCTTCCCCCATGACCAAGAGCCTCTATGACTACTCCATTGAGCAAAGACTCCTGGCAACTTCAGATAAACATATATTGCTTGCAGGTTCAGTCAGTTGTATTGTTTTCACTGATCCCAGCAGGAGTATTAGTGAGCAATTGCCTCTTGAATAACCTTTCTGTAAATTGCCCCGTATCAATTTCTTTGCTGGTGCCTCAGGTCGGGTGTGTGTGTTAATAATTGATCTCTCATATGTTTATTTTTTCAATAGTGAAATAGCAGAGTTATGCTATTAAAGAAAGAAAAGAAAAAATATGGGAAAATTCATAGCTAAAGACTTTCCCCCATTCATCCCAGGGAAAACAATAACTAATATATGGTAATTCACAGGGGGGCTATTCATTCCTCATTTATCTTTCAGCTAGGATCAACAAAAAGCAACAGAACAGACCAAACCTGCAAAACAGAAATGTTGTATTTAAAGGCACAGGAGCCCTGCAAAATCTTAATAGCACTTGCCTGCCCACATTGGACAAGCTAGAGCTGCAATTGCATTTTATTAAGGTAAAGGTATCCCCTGACAATTGTGTCCGACTCTAGGGTGTGGTGCTCATCTCCATTTCAAATCCGAAGAGCCAGCGTTGTCCGAAGACGCCTCCGTGGTCATGTGGCCAGCATGACTCTCCTTGCCGCAGCGCTTAGCATGCAGCTGGAACACGGAGCGCTGTTCACCTTCCTGCAAGCGGTACCTATTTATCTACTCGCATTGACATGCTTTGGAACTGCTAGGTTGGCAGGAGCTGGCCAAGCAACGAGCGCTCACCCCGTCGTGGGAATCGAACTGCCGACCTTTCGATGACAGCTTATGGTTCAGCGGTTTAACCCGCTGTGCCACCCGCTGGCCTTGCATTTTATTAACCCCCCACAAATAAGGCACCAAAATCACAGGAAGAGAATGCAGAACACACGACATGTTAGCAATTTGGAAATGATGCTCTGTGGACAGATGATCTATAAAAAGTGAGCAAACAGAGGGTGGCAATTCTAGTGGAAAGGTCTTGTGCAGAGGTACCCAAATGGTATAAACTGTGGTGGTGGTGATCGTGCTTTCACAGAAAGCTCACAGTACAATTTATCTATGCAGCCTTAAAGGTATGTGCCCAATGGCTATGTTTGGGATTCACAGAACTTTGAAACACTTCATAGAACTTTGAAACTCTGAAGCAGGGACTTGCGTGGGAGTCGAGAAACACAGGGCAGACAAGGAACAAAGAATCATATGGAGGGTCAGGAAAGTGAGAAGTGCAGAGAAGTCCCAGTCCTTGACTGGGTGGTGGGTTGCTATGCCCACTATCCCTTTTGGTTTCAGACTTTAGCAAATTCTTCCACTTGTTCCATGATTTCAAAAACGTTTCTCAAAAACAATGAGGACTAGACAAGCTTAAAACTAAAACAAAGCTAAAATTCTTTGTATTCTAGCTTCTGCACTATGCAGGAAAGTTCCACTTTCCTTGTTGGGCATAGAGCACATAGAGTGGATGTGTGTGGGGATGAGGTCATAGCTCAGAGCACATATCTGCAGCATGTCCCAGGTTCAGTTCCCAGTATCTTCAAACAACACTGGGAAAGACCCTAGAGAGCCATTGCCAGTTGGATAGAAGAGAATGAGCTGGACAGATCAATGATCGGAGGACGAGGCGACTTCATGTGCAGAACACACAGAGCTCCATCCATGGTGGCCCATCCAGACTTTTCCATAAAGATGGCTTCTTGACACACCGTCCACTTCAAGGTGGGAAGGCAACCATACAATCAAGTCCATGCTTTTATAAGGCGATTGTGTTCATACAGCCTGGTGAAAGGAAGGTATTCGATCTTGACAGCTCTCTCATTTCAGTTGCCCTTCAAGACAAGCCCTCATCTTGGCAAGGGGCCACTCAGGACGTCATGTCTGGGCATCAGACCAAAGTTTAAGGTGCAGTGCAAGAGAGGGCAGACCTTTTCATGGTCCCGCAACACTTCGCTCAAGTGTTTCAATTCATCAGTCAGCTTCCCAATCTCTCTTTTCAGGGAGGTATTCTCTTGTTCAAGGCACTCGTATTCCTGCAAGAAGACGACGACGTATTTTAAAAAAAGAGGCCACCAGCCATCAACAAAATTTCCTTCACAACTTCCTCCTTGTGAGATAATCACAATGGGAAATAAAAACATGACAAGGAACAGAAGACCCAAACAATCTGACAAAATAATCCGAGAGAGCTCAAACTCATGTACTGGTTCCAGCTATCAAGAGCCATTGGATTGTCCTTGTGGTGCGATGTCCCTTGTGTACTCCTGTTTTCTGCTTGTGGCATGCTTTGATGTACAGTAAATCACAGGGTTTAACTTGTGGGGAGGCCAATATGTAAAAGATCATACCTTAAGACAGTGGTTCCCAAACTGGGAGGCATGGATACCAGCCAGGGGAGCCGTGGAGTGCCACAGAATTCTCTTGGAAAACAGCATGATGCCAATTGTCAGGCATCAATATAATGTAATGCGGAGCCGTGGCCAATGGTCAAGGGAGCCGTGGGTCAAAAACGTTTGGGAAACACTGCCTTAAGGTAATAGGTTAGGCCTGGTTAGCTCTTCCTGGTCCTTTTCAGTTCCATGATTCTATCGCTTCAGCAAAGTGTCCTCTAGTGGGCACCCTCTCTACATTGGTGGTGAGTGTGGTGGAAGATCTCACACACACACACACACACACACACACACACACACACACACAAAGTCACCTCTAATAGTGGTAGACCAGGAATAGCATCAACAATGCTCTAGCCTGCAGCTATTGATTGTTGTCTGCCATGATGCTAATGGGAACTACCCTCCCAGGGCAAACTGCAGCCACTGGGACCATGATCTGAATTGGGACTGAATCGGCCCCTCTCACCCAACACTTAAAATTGGCATGGCATGGCATTGCCTGCCTGTCCAATGCGAGCCAGAAAGCAGCCCATCAATTGTGGCCTGTCCAATGCTCAACAGCCCTCTGGTTGGGCCACCACCATATGTCAGCTGTGGAGCTGAAAAGCTCCCTCTCTCTTTTGAAACCCTTCACAAAACGAAAGCATTCACAAATCTTTTCCATGGTTAATCTGCCTCCATTGTTAATCTGTGCTTCCTGGAGTCCGCTGCACTGAAGAGAGAGCTACTGCCTCTTTGGGGCCTGCTTCTGGGCTTCCTGGGGCACCTGGTTGGCCACTGTGGGAAAGAGAAAGCCAGACTAGATGAGCCTTTGGCCCGATCCAGCAGGCTTCTTCAGGTGCTCTTATGTTCCCTACTTTGCCCTCTCTGCTTGTCTATCAACTTGAGCCACTGTATTTCTGAAATGACACCATGAATGGACGGCAACTTGAAAAAAAATATATGAATGTAAGCCGGGAAAAGAAAGGGGGACTTAGTCACACGATAGCTGTACAATGCAAATTAGTTGCAAGCTGCTGGTTTCCCCTTTGATTTGAATGTTGGCACAACAGACTTTGCACCACTACACATTTTGGGTTGGGTTTACAAAAATTAAGATATTCAGCAGCAGCTGCTCGGCCACCATAGCAGGATCTTCACTACCCACTCAAAATTTCCTCCTACCACACTTGGGACTTACTGGAATGGATAAACTGTGTGCTCTTCCATGCATCTTAATCCATGGCTCACCATCCTGATTCAAAGGTCTACCAAACATCATTCACTACTCATCAAGAAAGCTCTGAAGCATGAAGGGTACTGGCTGTAGCCATTATAACCCCAACCTTGCTGGGCCAACACCCTTGTTATTCTAGATTTGAGCCTTTCTTCTTATTAAACAGGCTTACAATAATTAACCTCCCACCCACCCTTTCAGGAGAGGAGCTTGGAGTTCTAGTATCATGACTCAAAATACTCGAACTCCAAGGGGGTCATCTCCTGAAATGGGTAGGCGATGCGAGTTCCTACAAGTCAAAACACTACTTCTTCATGCGGTGTGCAATTACCCGATCAAATTCATTGAGACTCTGTTGTGTTTAGGGAGGGGTTGTAGTTCAGTGATGGAGCACCTGCCTTGAATGCAAAAGGTCCCATGGTTCAATCCCTGCCATCCCCAGGTAGGGCTGGGAAAAACCGTACTCTGCCCTAAAACTCAGCAGCAACTGCCAGTTTGTATCACGTCTTTTAAACGTTATTCTATGTACAGGGGGGAAAGATCCATTGATGTGCCAGAATAGTTAAGGACAGAACTCACATGAACACCAGATGTTGTGCACAAACAACAGGGAATGGCGATTCTGTCGCAGTCTGCTGCTTAGCTTCCTGGAAGCATTTGGCTAGCCACGACCACAGACAGTGCAGGGCTAGATGGACCTGTGGTCTGACCCAAGAAGGCCCAGTGCCACAAGGGAGACTTTCCAGACGACTTCCTTGCAAGCAGGGATGCCAGGCTGCAGCCCAGAGAACAGGTGCATAGTTTTGCGTTCCCCGATGCAGTGGGAGAAGAGGCCGCTATGGCTTCTCCCACTCATTCCTCCTGCAGTCCTATTCTCCATCCTCGTCTCCCACCTGCAGCAGGTCAGCAGAGCTCTAGGTGTGCTGCATGCACAGCAGCCAGAAAAGGCGTGGCGATGGCAGGCCCAGGGCAGGGAAAGATTCACCAGGCACATCAGGAAAGTCAAAGCAACACACCATATTCTCCAGGTTGCAACTTAGCAAGTTTTTGGAAGCGTTGGTTAAAATCTTACTTCACAGGAAGTGAGAAGTAGTAAGAAAATCTTACTTCATAAGGCCTTTCAGTTCATAAGGCCTTCATAAGGCCTTTGGGGGGGGGGAAGGCGTGCAAGTTACTTAAAATTTTCTGCTTTAAAGAGTTCTTATTTAAATAGCTGCTTTTCCTTGACTCCATCGGATGCTTTACGATAGTTTTAATGGCTGCGTTGCTGTTTTATATGGTCATCTTGAGTCTCAAGGACCAAATCTGGACCATAATAAGGAAGGTTAAATATTTAAAATGTGAATCAAATTGCTTACAGATGAAAAACGCAAAATGCATTTGGAACCAGACAGCACTCTTGAATGCCACACCACTGGCTAATCAGTCACACTTTTGTTTACAACGGTCATCTATCTACTCCAACTTCCTGGAGAAACATTTGGCATATCTCCTCCCCAATTGCTAATGGTTAGTAAACCCAAGTCTGGAAACCCAGGTTGCTGCCACACGGTTGCAAAGAGGTGAGAGGAGACCATAAACTTTAGCGAAGAAGCAAGAGGCGGGAAAACTTAACTTTTCTCCTGATAGGAGCTTGACCTCTATCACATCTCCCCACAGTTGTTTTTCCTCTGCCCTGGACTTGCCGCATGGAAGAAGACAGCGGCTGAGAGGAAGCATCCATGGGGGCAAGTGACAGGGCAAGCAAGGCGAGGAAAGGTTAAGCATTTCCCCTCCCACCTGCTGCTTCTTCACTGCAAATTGCATCCTCCCCTTGCAGTTTTGCAGCTGTACGCCAGTGGACCATGTTCCTTCCTAACATTTAGACTGGCTCTTAGAGATGTATGAAAAAAGTCCCATCTGTGTGCTTCATGGCGCTATGAATACCCAGCCGCCCCTCCCTGCCCTGCCAATCCAGAGTCACATTCACCTTGTGGAGATTATCTGCTTTCTGTGTCTGTTTCTTCCGGCTTCTCTGGGCAGCAACTCTGTTCTTCTCTCTTCGCCTGACTTTCCTTTCATTATCTTCATGACTCTGGCAAAAAAAAAAAAAAAAAGGATCTCAAATGACTTTTAGTTAGTTTGCCTCAGCATTCAGAATGCATAGAAATTATATCTGTCGTGGGATGATGCATCTTCTGGAACAGGAACTGCTCTTGAAAAACTCTCACTTGCACTCATTTGTCAAGGCAGGTAAACATTTCTGTTCCCATTATACAGACAAGGAAAACAAGGTACAGAGAGGTTGTGGGTAGACCAGGACCTATATTAATCTTACAGCAATTTTTATACCTACTTAGTGATTAAGGTGCACAAAAACACAAGAATTCTGGGAACTTCAGTTTGGTGAAGGAAAAGCTCCAAGTTGGTTAGAAATGTTTTTTTGTATCCTGTCCATCCTTCCAGGAACTGCGAGAAGCATACATAAGGTGATCCTATTTTATTCTCACAACTATCTGTGAGGTAGGTCAAGCTGAGAGAAAGCCGCAAGCCCAAGACCACCTAGTGAGTTTCATAGTTAAGCAGGGATTTGAGCCCAGATTTCTCTTGACCCAAGCCCAAAACTCTATCCACCATACCGTAGTGGCTGCATCTTCACAGTTCATCAATAAAACCCCGCTCCCACGTCACAAGAACTGCGAGGACTCAACCCAGCAGAAGCAATATTGGTGCACTTCCCTTGCCTGCCGATGTGTGGTACGGTGTGTTTTGCAAAAGACTTGTGCCATTCTTCTGGCAACAGTGGCAAGGTGGTGAGCCAAAAGGCCATCTGCAAAGTGACGTCAACCTCTGTGTGTGTGGAGAGAGAGAGAGAGAGAGAGAGAGAGAGAGAATATAGAGGCCTCCAGCAGTCAGTCTGGCCTACACCTCTAGTGCTCTGGTTCCTCACACTCTAGTTGGGTAGAAGAGAAGGGTTGGGCTCTGTGGGTGAAGGGTGCCCTCGACTACAATTCTCACCTGAACACTGTCAGCCGAGCCCCAGTCTGAGCACGGTCTTCTGACCTCAGAAGCCAATGAAGATGCAACATACCATCTCTCCTCTGCCTCTAGACTTGCCTTCCCACTTGAGCGACTCCTCCCACTGAATAGCATCCTTGACCAAGTCACCTGCCTATTGACCTTTGCCACCTCTTTGCCAAGTCTGGTACCCAACTCCAGCTTGTTTACAACCACTCTATTCCCTTCTGGTTCCACTTTCTTGCCCATGCTAGGACTGGACTCTTCAGCTATAGCCAGCCTCCAGGCTTGCTCAAGACTTGATACAATCAGAGAGGTGTTTGAACTCCCCACCTCCAAGAGGCACACTCTTACAGGGTTAGCCTTCTTGTCAGGAAAGAATACGAAACACTTGGGGCATTTTTGTAACAAACGGTTTCAGTATAAATGTATAAGCTCAGCAGACAGGAAGCCAGCATGCCTACTGGCCCCCAAAGAACATGCTTGCAGCAATCTGGCATCCTGGAAAATGACTCCTGCTAGTCAAAAACGTCTTAGCAACCCTTTCAAGCAAGTCTCGGTCTATTTTTTAATTTTAACTCTGTCTAGATTCAGGCTGCAAAAACTGTTTCCTTATTGAAGCATGTCACAAATCCCAACAGTTTGGAGTGGCCGCGACTCAGGATCCTATTTGTCCACCAGCACACACCAAGCTATGCAAAGAGAGAAGAGATTTATTTTCTCTTCTTACAACTTTTTTTCCCCCTCTCTCTTGGCTCTGTTTTACTTGCAAAATACAGGATGCTGCTGTCACAATAGTAGCAGCATCTTTGGGTGGATGTACTGTAGCACAAGTGGCTAACTTCAGATCAGGCCACCACCACGCCTAACAATGAAGCTTAGCATTTGTGTAGCACTTTTGTCAGGTATTCTCATTTTTGCTTTTAACAGCCCCAGTGGCTTCCGGTCTGTTTGCGAAGACAAGTCAAAGTGCTGATGCTTACCTTTAAAGCCCTATACAACTTAAGACCCAGGTACCAGTTGAGCTGCCTTTCCCCACATCAGCCTGCCTGGACTCCGAGGTGATCATCAGTGCCTCTCCTCTGGATACCCCCCATCCTCTGAAGTTCAACTGGAGAAAGGACCTTCTCATCTGTGGTACCCTGCTTGTGGAACTATGTTGCTTTAAGTTCCGTATTGAGTAAACCGCACTTCACAGCTAATTAAAAATATTCACGGAGCCCCGTGTACCTAGTTAAGGTACTTAAAGAATGTGTGCAGTGCTTGAAAACTTCAGCAGCTTGTTTTCAAGACGTCTGAAGACGATGTTAAACTCCGATGATGCCCGAAATGCCTCAGGGCGAAACATTAGCCACGGACTTGTCCGGTTTTTAACTTAAATAAACGGCCCGAAAACTCGGACTTTTTAATTTTCAATTCTATGTACTGGCCATGAAAACTTGATAAGTGATAAGTAATTCGCTGTTGGATGATCACTCCCTTCTGGTCTGGAGGATTTGTATAAAGAGGTAGAAAATATTTTTACCTCAACCACTGAAACATCAAGCCATAGGAAGAAGAGTTGCAAAGTTACACCACTGAAAATTTTGGATTCCCATGGTCCAAACCAACAGCAAATCTGGTCAGACCACGCAGTTAAAGCAGGAAGGATCACTAATGGCACAAAATGTTGAGCGGCACTAAAAAAAGCAATTAGTCAGTGATGGTTTTTAAAGGGTTGTGGTGATCCATATGTGCCCTAATATATTAGAGGAGGAAGGAATGTTTTTGAAAGAATTAGCTTTATGGACACATTTTGAAAAGCACAAGCAGAGTTTTGAAAATAACCTCCAAAACAAATGATCAACAACAGAATAGATAGAAACCCTTAACAAATCAACAACGACAAGCAAGAGATTACCATATGGGGGAAAGTTAGTCAACTGGAAGCATGGATGGATTTTGCTTTTGACTTTTGTTCCAACTAATGGCTACAATTTTCCCAACAGGCAGAATGGATGGCAAGGCTTGGAGGGTCCTGCGCGTGTGTGTGCACAAGGCTTGGAGGGTCCTGCGCATGTGTGTGCACAAGGCTTGGAGGGTCCTGCGCATGTGTGTGCACAAGGCTTGGAGGGTCCTGCGCATGTGTGTGCACAAGGCTTGGAGGGTCCTGTGCATGTGTGTGCACAAGGCTTGGAGGGTCCTGTGCATGTGTGTGCACAAGGCTTGGAGGGTCCTACCTTGCTGCTCTGCTCTAGCCAGGTTGGATAAGCTGGAACCCCAATGCTATTCTCTTCATATTTCTCTAAGAATTTACATCCTGCCTTTCAGTATTACTACTCTCAGAGAGATTGGCAATAATGTTAAAAGAAGCAAGGTAAACAAACGCCACACATAAAAAAGATGTAGTAAAACAGCAGGACGATAAAACCATAATAGCAGCAGAGTTCAAACTAGTTCAAAGATATTTAAACAGAAGGGTCTTCTTCACCAGGTGCCAGAAAGAAGATAGAAGAGGAGCACCTCTAGTCGCTGGGGAGAGCATTCCATAAGCTAAGGCACCACCACCAAAAAGCCCCTTTTCCTGGTTGCCATCCATGCTCCTTCTGAAATTTGGGCACTGAGAGGAGGGCCTCCTTCAGCATAAGATGGGGGGTCATGTGGGAGTAGGTGGTTGGTGGGTGCTCAGGAAACAGGTCAGTGGCACATTCTGGGCCAGACAGAGTTCTACCATTTTCCTTGTACAGGCACCCCCCCCCCCCGTATCCAAGCTGCCTCAGGACATCCATCCTTCTGAAAGGGGAATGCCAGGCTAGCAGGGGATGGGGGATGAAATAAGGGTTTACACCAAGAAGTTAGGGGAAGAGCTGAAATTAAAAGGCAGTGAAACACACGTAAGACGAAGCTATAACACCAGGGAAGATCACAGGCATAGGGAGGTCTGCAGGGGGCTTGCTCTTTTTGAATTTTCAGTCTTTATGTTATTTTAGAGAGTAATTCTCTAGCTCTTTTCCTGAACAGATTTCTTTTATACGTATGACAAGACATGCAGGCGGGGTTCTCTCCAAACTGGGAGAATGGGCAGCAAAATGGCAGATGAGCTTCAATGTCAGTAAGTGCAAAGTGATGCACATCGGGGCAAGAAACCAAAATTTCACATATACGCTAATGGGTTTTGAGTTGTCTGTGACGGATCAAGAGAGAGAGATCTTGGGGTGCTGGTGGACAGGTCGATGAAAGTGTCGACCCAGTGTGCGGCGGCTGTGAAGAAGGCCAATTCCATGCTCGGGATCATTAAAAAAGGGATTGAGAATAAAACGGCCAATATCATTATGCCTTTGTACAAATCGATGGTAAGGCCACATCTGGAATATTGTGTCCAGTTCTGGTCACCACACCTCAAAAAGGATATAGTTGAATTGGAAAAGGTGCAGAAAAGAGCGACCAGAATGATTCGTGGGCTGGAGCACCTCCCTTATGAGGAAAGGCTACAGTGTTTGGGGCTTTTCAGTCTAGAAAAAAGGCGCCTGAGGGGGGACATGATTGAGACATATAAAATCATGCACGGGATGGAGTGGACTGAGGGAAATTCTTCTCCCTCTCGCACAACGCCAGAACCAGGGGACATGCACTAAAATTGAGTGGAGGGAGGATTAAAACAGACAAAAGAAAAATATTTCTTTACCCAGCATGTAATTCATCTGTGGAACTCCTTGCCACAGGATGTGGTGATGGCACCAGGCCTAGATGCCTTTAAAAGGGGTTTGGACAGATTCATGGAGGAAAAGACCATCACAGGTTACAAGCCATAAGCAACCTCCTGGTTTTAGAAGTAGGTTTTCTCTGTGCCAGGTGCAGGGGAGTGGTAGCAGGAAACAGGTTGTTGGCTGTGTGCTCCCTGAGGCATCTGGTGGGGCCACTGTGTGATACAGGAAGCTGGACTAGATGGGCCTTTGGCCTGATCCAGCAGGGCTCTTCTTATGTTCATATGTTCTGGAGAAGGTGAGATGTGTGCTCTTTCAGTAACTAAGTTGCAGGGTGAAAGGGAATGTGTGCTACTCAAGAGTCATTCCTACCCATCTAATAGACAGCATCATCTAGTGATTTTAGTGTACTGGCTTTCCCCGGAGTTCAGCTCCCACCTCAGCGCATGAGAAGGCTTTTGGTTGCCATGCAGAAGACGCTAGAAAGAAGCGTCTCCTGACCGTTGTGCGGCTGTGTCACACAACAGGAGACAACCTATACATGCCAGCAAGCACATGCAGCAGGCCCCAGACAGTGGGTTGCGATCGCATAGTCGGAGGGCCATTTTGAGGTGCGGGGCGGCCTGCAGAGGGGTCCACAGGCTCCCTGCACCTCCCGTGGAACAAGCACACCCCTCAGGACTGGTAAAAAAAGTGCTTTTTAACACTTTCCTCCCGCACGGCGGTGGTGGCGTCGTCTTGATGGGGCCCCCCATGTTCGTGGGCCCTGGGCAAATGCCCAGCGTTCCCAACGTGTAAGATGGCCCTGTCGGTGGTCAGCCGATTTGTCCGAAGTGCCAGACCACGTTCAGACAAATAGCTTACCGCCTGAAGCTGCCTCCGCGCAGCACTGTTTCAACTGGCACTGATACCACCAGCTTGTGCTTGTGCATGTTACCGTCAACATATGAAGATGCCAACAAAATGAATCATCCCCTTCCTGGAAATAACAGCTGCAACTATTCACCACATGGAACACTATACAGTACTTACCGTCATTAACATTACCCCTGCCTCCATTTCCCCTCGCCTTCCTCTGTTGACATCTCGATCGTAAACTCCTTAAGCCTGCTACTGCATTCTTTGTAAAGTGCCATACACATTGATGGCACCAAAGAAATAAATAAATGAGCAAATATTACGGGTCCCTACGCCCTCCCATGTGGCTGCCAGAAACAGAGAAAGTCACTTCACAATAGCACTAAACCACTTTAAATTCATAGATTCTACCACCGGGGCTGGCCCATCCATGAGACCAACTGAGGCGACTGCCTCAGGTAGTGGATTGCCAGGTTATGCCTATCTCCATCTGCCTATCCCTCCCTCCTCCAATGATGCTTCTCCTCCTCCTACACTCTTGCTCACTACTCTCCTCCACACCTCCTTTTCTGCTCTGTCCCCTGCTCCTTTTCCAATTCAGGGAATGGGAGGAACACACAGAGGCTGTAAAGTGGTGGTGGTGGGGCAGCATTTAGCATGCCGCCTCAGGTGCCAGCAGGTCTTGAGCTGCTGCTGCTACCACTCTGACAGGTGTGACATGTCACAGGAAAGCCATCTGTGGCTGCACTGGCTCAGGCAACCACGATTTGTGGTCTGGCTCTCCGGTATCAAAGTGTTCAGTACAGGACTTGAAGCAGGCAACAGAGTAAACAGCTGAAGTAACTGCGCAAACTGGACACTTCAGGACGCGGCCTCCTGCGTTGTCATGCTTTCCCCTACCTACCCCAAGGGCATGCCTGGGGGGCTAAACCAGAGCCCTTCCTCCTTGCAAGATGAGCTCGAGCCCTGAAAACAGCCCCGGGGCAAAAGAAGTGTTGCACTTCAGCCATTACTCGAGAGCCCTCTCGCAACCTCCCACTTCAAGCCTAAACACGCAAGCGTGGACAAGCTTTTTTTTTCTCTCTCAAAAATAGCAGGAGGGGGGGGCGAGGAGGAAAAATCTGAATCGGGACCCTGGCGGGGTGGGGTGCGGCTTTAGCACTTTGCCTCCGCCACCGGCGCCGCACCGGATTGGGGCTCCCGCCGCGCCTCCTACAGTATTTGCCCCGTTTCTGAGAAAACGCGCTTCGCAAGGCAAGGCTCCGCTCCACATGTCCCGGGCTGGGCAGTGGGCTGGAACACGGGACGGAGCAAGGACCAGCTCCGTTGCCGAGACTCGCGTTTGGGCGGCTCCCGCCTGGCTTACCTGCGCGTTCCCTTCCGAGGAGGAGCTCCTTTGCAAAACGCTGCCCGGGGCGGGAACGCCGTGAGACATCGCGGCAAGAGCTGGGGCTGAGCTGGCCGCCGCCCGCGAGAAGAGCCAGCAGAGAGCAGGGGAGCGAGCGTGACGCCGAGCCGGCTGCTTCCTACGCGGAAAGCCCGGCGCACGACAGCCGGGCAACGAGAGCCGCCTGGCTCGCACCTGACTGCAAGCGCGACTGGCGTGCTTCCCCGGACGTTCCCCTCTCGGCCTGGGAAAGCCGCAGGAGCCGCTCCCGCCCTAGGCGACGCCACCGATGCTGCTGAACCGCTCGTCAAGTTCATGGAAATCACGTGGCGCCCTTTGAAACTTCGGAGGGAACTGCCTGCCTGGGAAACCACAGGCCGGGGGGCTGCGCCTAGGCGAGGCAGCAGCGCCCCGAGGGGGAACCGAGACGAGGGGAGGGGCGCCCTGCCCCAGAGACCCTCGCTCGCGGCGGGGCTTTTCCCTCCCGGGGCAGCCCAGTCAGCGGCCGGTCCCGCTTGCGCTGCCGCAGCTCCCTCTTTGCTGCACCGAACTGGTACGAGTGAACTACCAGGGGAGAAAAGTAGCTCGCGCTTCCTAAACACTTACGGTATTTTATTTACCTATATCCCACTGCCCATTCAAGGAATTTGGGACTCTATGTTTCTTCCCCTGACTATTTGAGCCTCACAGCAAGCTTGTGAGGTAGGTTAGGCTGAACGTCTGGCACAGGTTACTCGTCATGGAGGGATGGAGCTATACACATAGGCTTTCACCCCAATCCAACACTGTGGCTACTATACAGTACTACGGTATGCTAGCTCTCAGTACTCCCTGCAAATAGAAAACTAGCAGCTTAGGGGACAGGCTGGGCCCCCTTTTCTCCAGGTGTTACAGGAATTAACCTGTGATAGGGTATCTATATTTTAACATGGGGAGGGTTTTCAAAAATCTGCCACTATCAGCCCTATTCCTATCCATATATGTAGATAATACAGATGATGTTAACAAATTGAAGGGGAAAAAGGCAATAACTAATCATCCACTTAATCAAGCCAAAAGAAACACTGCACACTTGGAAAGAATACCTCAATGATCTAACTACATTTTTAAAATTACAAACTTGAGAGAGAAATATGCAGAAGAAGAATGAAGCAAGGAAGGATATTTAAACAGAGAGAAGGAAAGGCAGAAGGGAGCAGGTGGAAACTATCACAGAATGATGTGTTCACACCTTGACACTTCAAATACATTTTGTCAAGTGAACAAAACAGTGTCTGGACAGCCACACTTTGTTTAAAAACAATCTAAGGCAGTGTTTCCCAAACTTTTTCAACATGTGACTCCCTAGACCATTGGAGACCATTGGCCGTGGCTCCCCATTACATTATGTTGATGCCTGCCAATTGGCATTGCACTGTTTTCGGAGAGGATTCCATGGCACTTCGCAGCTCCCCTGGGAGCCGTGCCTCCCAGTTTAGTTTGGGAACCACTGATCTAAGGTATCGTTGATTCATGGCTCAGCTGAGGGATCCTGAAGGTTGCAGAATGACTTACTTGGCTTGCAAGGCTACTGATATTGGGAGCCAGGATGGTATAGTGGTTTGAGTCAGACCTGGAAGATCCAGGTTCAAATCCCCGCTCAGCCACGAAGCTTCCTGGGTGACCTTGGGCCAGTCACTATCTCTCAGCCCCACCTACCTCACAGGGTTGTTGTGAGGACAAAAAGGAAGGGAGGAAATATGTACACCACTCTGAGCTCCTTGGAGGAAGGGTGGTATAAAAAATGTGAAAAAATAAATAAATAAATATTCACAGCAGTTTAAGGAATACCTGCCAGGAGGAAAGTATCTTAAGACCCAAGTTAGTGAATGAAAAATGAATTGGAGCCACCAATGCGCTCTGAATAACATTATCTGCTAGATTGCATTGCAGTCGTATCTTTGGAGAAGGCTTATTATTATTGTTTAATTGAAAGGCAGGGTATAAGTGCTAGAAACAAACCATTCCGGTAGCATGAAGGGCTGCTTTCCTTTTTCATTTACATTGCAGAGTGCCAGCCTCCTTTGTTCCATTTTTTGTTTAAGAAATTACATTGTTTTGGTTTTTCCCTTGCCCCATATGAATTAGTACCTTACATGAAACCAATAAGCGGATGCAAAAGTGAATCTCTCTCTTTGATACCAATATAGTTACATCAGTTTGTACATATAAGTGTTGACAGGGCTATACTCTTGCCACAAAGTATGTCTAGATCAGGGGTGGCCAAATGTGCTTAATGTAAGAGCCACATACGATAAACTTCAGATGTTTGAGAGCCACAATATTTAAGAAGCACTTAAATTCTTAAATATATTTACTCACCATTAACATTAACACAGGCTGTTGATGCTTCAGAGATGCAGGCTTCATACATGGTGCTTCCCAGCAATATGATTGTCATACAACCATCAATCTTCAGAATCACACCAGAGTTTATCTAGACCAGGGGTGGCCAAACTGCAGCTCGTGAGCCACTCTTTGACACATACCGGTAATGTGTCGCTCTCGGAAATATGTCGTCTAAGGTTCTTTTTGCATCGCAATTAATATAAAAGGTAAATAAGAAGTTTTCAAGCTTTATAATTATTTACCAGGTATAAATTGAGAGTCCACTGGCTTAAAACACAACTTTAACACAATACAGTAACTGTATAAATTGCCATCTGGCTTTTGGAAGCAGATCAGATTTGGACTGTAAGCCTTGAAATGTGTCATTCTCCCAGTCAAATTGGGATGTTAGAATTCCTCTTTGTGACCAGATTTTCCAAAGAACAAGCATCCTACCATCTTAATCTCAGAAGTAGCCACAATGTCAAGTTTCATATGCACAAAGACTGAACAGCCAGCCTTTTGTCAGATGTCGCTCAGAGTTTGAGCTATATTAAGAAAACTGTGCCAGACGCCTTCTGATGCAATAGTAGTTTGTTAAAAATAAAAAGGTTGAATGTTGTGACATTTTATGTAAAGGGAGACTTTAGACTCCTTTTACAACACTGAAATCAGGAAAACCAAACAGTTAACTTGGCTCAGGAAAAAAGAGGAGGGAGAGATTTTCTTGAAAATGCAGCAGTTACACAGTATCTGATCCATTCACCAACCACAAAGGCTCCTATCCCAGGAAATCTCATATCATTTACCTCCTTTTGTAAAATGCTTTAATCATTTGTGATGGCTCTTGGATTGCAGGGGCCTTCCCCTCCCCTCTTCCAAGGTAATGCCACCCCTGGCAGCATTTGGATTTTTTCCCCAGTCACATTATTCCTTGCCTAATTCACTGTCACTTCATTGCTTCCTCACTCAATGTTCTTCTCCCCTTTCACTTTCAGCAATGTCTTTTTGCTCTCAGACAAATATATTCTTATTCATTACATTCTAATTGCTATATCAAAAGGATGGCCTCTATCAATTTGCAAAGAAATTAGTCTAAGACTACTAGAGGTCACTCTTTTCAGAATCTTAGGGTTCTCAAACTGCTGCCTTTTGGAATATTTCTTAATCTAGGGACCTTTCTACCACATATGCGTAAAATTGTATACAGATATACAGTTTTTGACATTAGTGTTTGCTTATCGTCAATCTCAGTGTTGTGGGAAGGAAAGAGGCAAGGTCTCCATGAGGTGGGGCTCAATCTCAAAACACTGGGGCTCACTCTGAGAAGTCTGACTGAATTACTTCCAAAACAAATACATTTACAATTGCAGAAATAATGAATTTGAACCATATTTTAAAAACTGAATTTAAGGAGTTCTAGTTTTTAAGATTACCGTGTTTCCCCGAAAATAAGACAGTGTCTTATATTAATTTTGGCTCAAAAAAAATGCAGTAGGTTTTATTTTCAGGGAGGTCTTATTCTCTCAACCTGCGGTGAGACCCCCACGGCAGTTACTTTGCCCAATTAAAGCTTCATTCTTTCCCGAGGGTGCAAGGCTCTGGAAGGCCTGCACTCATGTCCTCCACCATGGAGATGATGTGCTAGACTCTGCAAGGTTGTAGCCTCCTTGCAGCCTCTCTAGCACGTCATCTCTATGGTGGAGGACTCAAGTGCAGGCCTTCCAGAGCCTTGCACCCTTGGGAAAGAATGAAGCTTTAATCGGGCAAAGTAAGTGCCCGGGGTATGTGTGTGTGGGGGGATGCCGAGTCCATCTGGCTGATGATCCTAGCTAGCTTATTTTCAGGGGAGGTCTTATATTTATGAGTGCCAGCAAAAACCACACAAAAATGACAGTAGGTCTTACTTTTGGGGGAGGTCTTATTTTCAGGAAAACAGGGTAGCTTAAAAAAAATCAAGGCTAATTTTATCACTGATAAAATGGCGGCATCCGAATTCAGAAGAGAGAGGCTCCTGGATTTGAAACACTTAAAGAAAAACCCTAAACCTGTTCTTGTTCACTGTGCTCAGACTTACACGAAATTCAGTATATTAGCTGCTGCATCAATGATATTTGACAGCCTCCAGATTTATAAACAGTTGGAAACATTCAAATTATAATGCTAATATTATGCATACATGGTGGGGGAGGTCCCTCAGTTAAGAACTATCAGCAAGTCATATTGTTCATTTTCAGAATGACTGGATACAGCGAGTAACCACAAATTCTTTTGTTGGAGAATTTGGGAGATTCAGGCTGCAACCCTATGCCCTCTTACATGTAGAACTTACCGTACTTGTGAGTACACCTGAATAGGATTGTGCTGTCAGTAATCTCTAAACCATTAATCTTTATCCCCTAATTGCAGAAAAACAGGCCAAACATTCAGATTTATTGGGGGGGGGGGGAAGAGACCCTCTGGCTATCAAAATGATGGAGAACGTTGGAAAAATAGGGAGGGGGATTACCCCTTTTATCTATATCTCTTACCAAGACAGAAAAGACGTTTGAATGGTCCCAAACTGCAATGCGAACTGTAGTAGTGTCTATAGCCAATTACGGCTAAGAACCAAAGGAATCCTTGAGGCATGCTCAGTGAGTTCTCTTACTTTTCCTCTCTGATCAGCAGACCTTTTCATCCCCATAGTATACATCAGTGGTGGCCAAAGTTGCTTCATGTAAGTTCCACATACAATAAACTTCAGATGTTTGAGAGCCACAAGAGAGATGTTTGAGGGCCGCAATATTTAAGAAGCATTTAAATGCTTATATTTACACACCATTAACATTAAACGTATGTTTTAATACAGTGGACTCTCAGTTTATGCCTGGTAAATAATTATAAAGCTTGAAAATGTCTTATTTACCTTTTATATTAATTGATGCAAAAAGGAGCTCAGTTAACGTATTTCCGAGAGCCGCACATTATAGGTCAAAGAGCCATATGTGGCTCAGGAGCCACAGTTTGGCCACTCCGGGTATACATCATACTTTGGACAGAGCTGTTTTCAAAAAATAATTTTTCATGTGACATTAGGGAAAGAAGGCTGCTTCTTTAAAAAAAAAAATCTCACAGTTCCAAAACCTACCCCAGCCATTGTTTGGATCTTGGCTACAATTTTCTATTTCAGAATTTTTATTTTTAATGAAGGCTGCTTCTGCTGGGGTTCGTTAACTCATACCTGAATTCTCAAATCTGCAGCTATTTTGAAAAGGACAAATTAGAAGAACTTGAGGACAACTGATACATTCAATTTTTTTGCTGAAACTGAATCCAGAGGTCTCTTATCATTTATGTATACAAAAGGGTATTTTATATACAAATATACATTTTACAAAAGGTGAAAAGAAATGCATACCAAATATGTACATAAGCTAAAACCATTAATATGTTTTTAAATCCATTTCAAGATAACTTAAGTCTAATGGCCATTTCCCTCTCCTTAAAGTCGCTTAATCAAGGTGGTAGTTGGGTGTTTTTTTTTTTTAAAAAAGAAACAATTAAGATTATTCTGAAGTGAGAAATTTCCCTCCCAGAAACAATGTATATATACAGTAATTCTAGTTAATAAAAAAGGAAAACAATTTTACTTGCTAAAAGCACTGATTTTGAAAATGTCGTAAGTAAGTCTCACAAGTTTTGTCATGTTATATAAATACATATATTGTTCCCAAAGTATTGGGAAGTTCAGGGCAGTCAGGGGTTAGGGTGCAAATTAAACAATTTTATTAATTTAATTAGTAATCCTAACCTGGAATTCCTCAAGTGCAGTTTAAAAGGCCCCTCGACTGGCAAATGCCAGCTGGTGCAAGTCCGAGGAGAGAAAGGGAGTGTTGGCTGCTATTGGAGGGGATAGCATCTGGCGTAAGTCACCTGTGCCGAGTGTCACCCCCTCCCGCCTCCATCATGCCCCCTGCCCCCTCTCCCAACCTACCTTTGTCAGTGATCACTCTGTGTCTCACTGTTGTGCATGGGGCTGCTCCGGCCTCGCTACTGGCATTCTAGAAACGTGCGGCTCCGTGAGCTTTCAGAAGGCCATTTGCAGTGGCCGTAAACCATTCGGGGAGGGGGGGGGGGAAAATAGGGCTGCCAACCAAACATATCCAATTAGTCTCTTGAGTTTCCACTGAATATCTAAAGGGCAGGAGCAGGGAAGAATGTGATTTTGAGGGAAGAGTTATTGGGCAGGGGGAGGGATGCTTAGTGTTTCCCTTACTTTCCACCTCTTCTGTATGCTATACTCCTAAGCTGGGATTCCAGATACACATCTGCTGTGAATAGGAGAAAAGTGGATGAGGGAGGGCAATAGGTTTGAGAAGGGTTAAGCACCCTTCCTCTCTCTAAATTCTATCCTTTCCCTGCCACTTGTTTGGTGGACACCTGAATTTGCTATCAGATATCTAATTTGGCTTCTGTGATAATGAGCAAGAAGGGCCTGTACAAATAAATTAAAATAGTTACACCATAAATGCAGACTATTGCTGTGATTCAGAAAGCCCTTACATATACATATACAAGAGCTTGCACATTTCCGGCAGGGCTTTTGACTTTCTTCTTTGCAACAACAGCTGCAGTCACTGCATGGGAAGTTGCTTTTGAAGCTCCCGGCTGCATGGAGTCTTCCTTCTTGGGAGGTAGGCGAGCAAGAATCCCTGCGGTGCTCGTGCACAGCTCACTGCATTGTGGCATTCATCTATTTTTCGTAGACTCGATCATTCAGAGGTTTTTTATTTTTTAAGTAACTAAAGACCTCAGAGTTGACCATGTTGCTGTTAATATAAAGTACAGCAGCCTCAGGTTTCAATTTCAAAAGGACAATGT
The DNA here is from genome assembly GCA_026170595.1 of Plestiodon gilberti rubricaudatus. Classification (NCBI taxonomy): domain Eukaryota; kingdom Metazoa; phylum Chordata; class Lepidosauria; order Squamata; family Scincidae; genus Plestiodon; species Plestiodon gilberti. The sequence continues at coordinate 25,328,370 of JANXHW010000001.1, forward strand.
TCAACTTCAATGCAAGTCGTCCTCATTGAACAGCCTAAGGGCTATGCAAAGCTGAACAATGTGCATACATGTCTGAAATCATAGAGCTATGCAACAACAGGACACAACAAGAGCCTCCATGCCCACCAGATGAAATCTGCTGCATTTGATGGTTTCCAGATGATGGCACTATAGATGCTTTTGCAAAACAGCCCATGCTTTTGTGCTGCGGACAAATTAAAAGAGGAAGGATACACAGCAGTCCCACACAGGAAGAAATCTGCCAAAAAGGAAAATGCATTTCTTCAGATGAAGGTTCAAATTAACAGTTGCATCATACGACAGATAGTGAATGCTTTAAGTCTGAAAGAGCACACAGGCACAAATAAAAGCTTTCAAGTATCAAGACCGATTTTCCTTCTCTGGAGTGGATAATGTTTCTGTGGGGAACATAGTGATCTCTTCGTTTTCAGTAGAACAGAATTACTTGCAGTAGTTTCTGGTGGTGTGACTTCCACTTGTGCCATAAGGTTTTTGATTGCATTCTCCTCTTTCACTTCTGAGCCAGAAAATATTTCTTGGTGGAGTTTGCACAGTTCCAAGGTTGGCTGCAAAGACAATGCTTTCGAGAAACCTTCTGCCTTTTTCATGAGGGATGGCATAGACTTGAGGGGGGAAAAATTGAAGTTATTAAAGATATGAATTGACTATTGTCATTCATAAACTATCTTAATTAAATCACAAGAATACGATTCTAACATTAGTTCACATACCATTAATGTCAAAAGCCTTCATCAGTACTGCATAATGATTCCAATATACATTGTAAAAATAAATCAATGGAATTAAATTAAATTTTTCATTTTAAATACATTTAATGGAATTAACATGTAATTACAAAAACAGAGGTACTGTATTGGCCCATTTCAGACATAAAACAAAACGATAATTTATCCAGCCTAACCATGCTTTGTCTGAACATCCAAAACAGCACTAGTCCATAAGCCATGGTTTGTGAAGGGCCAACAACTGAGGATATGAAATCATGGCTTGAAGCTGGTTACCATCCATCTATTTCTATATGATCTTAATATATTTTAATGCTTTCTTTGGACAGCAACAAATTCCAATATGAGTAATATGAGCAAAGAGGCACTCTCAGTTGTAGAGGTCCAGCTACAGAAATCACTTTGGCTTTAGTGTACCTTCAACAGAAGAATTTTCCTGGAAGTAGTTTAAGTTCTATCTGCACTAACATTTAGAAGTCTAGAGGGCAGGTGGTGTGGCCTGGAGTTTGAGAACCCCTGTCATAGAACATTACTTGTAAAAACCCCATTTGAAAAAAATGGGGGTTAGAATCACCTTGAGTCTGTAAAGAAAAGGTGGTATATAAAGAAACAAATAAATAAATTAAAGTTAAGCCAGAAGGGAGTAGTTTTCTTTATTGTTAAATGCACTATCCATCCTGAATCTTCAGTATACAGCATGGTACAGTGTACTATTTTTAAGTGACTTTTTCAGAAGATTAATCCTAATGATACATATTAAGGCTGATATCTTTACATACTAAAATGAATGATTTCTAAATGAATAGAAAGGAACCCACAATAGTACTTGCTTGCTTTATGAGTGAACGTTTACTCACTGCAAACCTACCAGGCCAACAATGAATGTTGTCAACAGTAAACGCAGAGTTGTGCTGGTGTCTGTCCTGCGTATGCACGGTGTCCGAGGGGGGTTTTTTACGCTGGTGTCCGTCCTGTGTAAGTCGGCGTACGGCAAGTTACACTGGCATCAGTAATGTAAGGACGGTGGAGCGCGTGGTTCATCGGAACCGGGCGCTCCACTGAACTGGGCGCAGCGGGGCGCGGCTCGCCCGAACCGGGCGCTTCGCCGTGGCGCCACGTCCTCTCCTCCGAGTCCGGGGGAGGAGGGGCCCAGGGGAGGCTCTCTCCTCGGTGCAGGCTCCCTGAGCTCCCTCCCTCCGGAAGCAGCTGCGTGTTGGCTCCGGCCGGGCGGCAATCACGGAGCTGCGCTTTTCCTGCCGCCTGCCTGTACCGTGCAGGCAGGCAGCTGAGCTGCCGCCTGCGCCTGCTGCCGCGCTGGAGGTGAAGCGGCCGGCACTTTTCCTCCTGCAGGTAAGCCGGCGGGAGGACGCCTCTCCAGGGGGCTCCGGGGGATGCGGGTGGGTGGGGGGCACCTGGAGCAGGGCCCCAGTGGGGTGCCCCCCTGAAAATTTTCGTGCACGGCCTATTGGCCGCGCGAAAAACTTCCCTTGGGGCGCACAACACCCCCCTGGAAACAGGCGCTGAAGGGGGTAATTACACTACTGACTGGCATAAGTGCACTTACACCTGTGGATCTACTGTTACACTGGTGCAAGGTTACACTGGATTGCGCTGTTAAAATGTTTCTGACAACTGATACAGCTATTGTTTAATTCTTACAATTCCCACCTTAAATGACTCTCCAATATGTCTTGCTGCGGTTTCTGTTGAAAGCCTCAGCTCTGCCATACGAGAACCTGCAAAGAAATTGAAATGGTTCTTATACATTCAAGAAGGGTAAAACGATGGAAAGCCATTTCTCCGCTATAAAGCAAAAAACAAAAAACAAACAAAGAAGTGGGGGTGGGGGATACAGCACCACCATGGGAAAATTGCACTTTAAATACAGCAGTTAAATCATTCATCTGAAAGCATTTTATTTCATTGGAAAAGTATCCTATATTTTGTATGAACACAACTTTTTTTTGCAATGGAAAAATAATCTTCCAAGCAGTGGGTCAGATTAACCAACAATGGAAGAAATCTTTACAAGCTGAAGCGTACAAGCCCCTTATAATTTTACAATCCAATAACTGTTTTAGTTTTTGGAAGGTAAATTAAGTTAACACTGACATTTAGTGCTATGAGTTAGAAACAATATACAGTATAGTACTTTTGAACAAATATGGAATACACATGATATCCTAGGATGTGAAATACGTAAACATTTGCACTTGCTAAAACTGAACAAAATCCTTTTCTCCTGCTCCAATTAAGCCCTGAAAACAGAGGGAAAAGCAAATTCATAAACCTGGTTCCCTGTGACAAGTAACAAGGCTCGGAAGTTTCCCAGACATCTCCTTCCAGACTCTCAGGCCAAATATGACTAACATTACATGAGGTAAAGTGGGTTAATAAAACTGTTTGAGCTAGTAACTTTTGTAGATTTCTTTGGAAGACTGGGCAAAGTTATTTTTATGCTATCAGTTCCCCCATTTCCTTTGTTTTTGCTTGTTTATTCTCTTTTCACTTGAACATCACAACAGCTAAGACCAAAATGTACACCTTAAGCTATGCATCCTGGTTGTTTACTTCCTGAAATCAAATAGACTCTAGAGAATAGGTTCCTCTCTGTAAACACAAGCCAACTATCCCTTAAACAAATATGAAAAGGCAGTGGTGTCATTAGAGGTGGGTGTTGGGCCCCCGGGCGTGGGGGGGGGGGGTGTCGAGCTCCGGAGGGGGTGCACTGCGAATTTTAGCGGTGCTGCGGCGACAGTCCACCCTTCTCCAGAGCTTGACACGGCCTTTTTTAGGCCACGCGGAGCCTGGGACAGCACGGCAGAGGTGTGTGTGTTCTTCTTACCCGAAGTTCATGAACCCCTGGGCGGCTGGCCGCATCCTTCCTGGCTGGCCAGCAGTTTAAAAGACGCTACTGGAGAGGCTGTGCCTGCGCAACCTTGCTGTAGCCTCTGTAGCTCCCTTAGGGCGCAATCCAACTTACCTTACAGGCGGCGTACCTAGCGATCCGTCGCCCGGAATAGCCCAAAGTAGTTGCAAATGTGCTGTAAAGCACGCTTGCCGACTACTTTAGAGCAGGGCAGGCCGATGCAAGGCCGGCCTGCCCTGCTCCGTCAGCCAAGGACTCCACTCGCCGCCAGACCCAGGTAAGTGTGGATCCGGTGGGCGGGCGGGTCACTCGGCGGATGAGGGGAAGGGACGGCAGAGATATAAAAAGTGGGATATAAATAATCTTAACAACAACTTCTCCCACTCCTCAGGAGGGCTCCAGCTGTCTCTTATCTGGGTGTCCTGCTTGATAGATGGCTGGGGCCATTCGCCAGAGAGTTGGCAAGTGGATTTGTGGATGCTTGCTCTTTGTCCAGTTAGCACTGGTAATTATATACTATACCGAGGGTCACAATTACTGTTTTTTTTACAAAGATTGATTTGAATCTTTCAGCTTATAAGATGCTTTCTTCAAATTACTGGACGAGCTGTGCAAAAGATCACGTCTCCCCTGCCCCGATTTGGCCCTTTTGAGTTGGCTTGGGGACTCCACAGATACCTCAGATGACAGAAGTAAAAGCAAAACCATGCACGCAGTTTCAGTCCCGTTTTCACTCTTTACAATTACAATTAAATTCCTTCCTGTCAACAGAAACTTGAGGGCAAAATAAGTTAAACCAGAACACAAAAAATGGAAAGTCCACCCATTATAAAATCAGAACTTTTGCTGTTGGGTCAAACTCAAGAGGATAGGAATTTTCAGGAAATGGAGTGGTTAAGCTGAAAGCATTATTTAAAAATGTTGATACTATGGTAGTAAAAAGAAAATGAAATTAATCATAAATTGCTCCTTTTGAACTTTCCCATACATTAAAACAGCAAAATACAAAACATGACTCCTGCCTCAATTGACATACAGACAACACCAGCAAAGACAAACTTACACAGATGCTTTGTGATATGAACCAGGACCAGAGAAGGCAACACCCCCCCCAACAACTTTATAAGTGACTTACAACCCCCTTCACACAGTGCATCCTGCATTCAAGAACACAAGCCACCCCAAGGAGTTTGGCACAGTATAAACTCCACTCAAAAATGCAATGCATTTCCAATAAGAAGCTCTGACAGTAGAGTATAAGAACATAAGAAGAGCCCCGCTGGATCAGGCCAAAGGCCCATCCAGTCCAGCTTCCTGTATCACACAGTGGCCCCACCAGATGCCTCAGGGAGCACACAGCCAACAAGAGAACCTGTTCCCTGCTGCCACTCCCCTGCACCTGGCACAGAGAAAACCTACTTCTAAAACCAGGAGGTTGCTTATGGCTTGTAACCTGTGATGGTCTTTTCCTCCATGAATCTGTCCAACCCCCTTTTAAAGGCATCTAGGCCAGGTGCCATCACCACATCCTGTGGCAAGGAGTTCCACAGATGAATTACTTGCTGGGTAAAGAAATATTTTCTTTTGTCCGTTCTAACTCTCCCTCCACTCAATTTTAGTGCATGTCCCCTGGTTCTGGTGTTGTGCGAGACGGAGAAGAATTTCCCTCTATCCACTCTCTCCATCCCATGCATAATTTTATACATCTTAATCATGTCCCCCCTCAGGCACCTTTTTTCTAGGCTGAAAAACCCCCAAACCTTTCTTTTCCTCGTAAGGGAGGTGCTCCAGCCCACAAATCATTCTGGTCACTCTTTTCTGCACCTTTTCCAATTCAACTATATCCTTTTTGAGGTGTGGTGACCAGAACTGGACACAATACTCCAGATGTGGCCTTACCATCGATTTGTACAAAGGCATAATGATATTGGCCATTTTATTCTCAATCCCTTTTTTAATGATCCCAAGCATGGAATTGGCCTTTTTCACAGCCGCCGCACACTGGGTCGACACTTTCATCGACCTGTCCACCAGCACCCCAAGATCTCTCTCTTGATCCGTCACAGACAACTCAGTACCCATTAGCATATATGTGAAATTTTGGTTTCTTGCCCCAATGTGCATCACTTTGCACTTACTTACATTGAAGCGCATCTGCCATTTTGCTGCCCATTCTCCCAGTTTGGAGAGATCCTTCTGGAGCTCTTCTCAATCCCTGCTGGTCTTCACCACCCAGAAAAGTTTAGTGTCATCTGCAAACTTGGCCACCTCACTGCTTATCCCCAACTCCAGGTCATTTATGAATAAGTTGAAAAGCACCAGTCCCAAGACCGATCCTTGGGGCACACCGCTTTTCACCTCTCGCCATTGTGAAAATTGCCCATTGACTCCCACTCGCTGTTTCCTGGTCTTCAACCAGTTCCTAATCCACAAGAGGACCTGCCCTCTTATTCCCTGACTGTGGAATTTTCTCAGGAGCCTTTCATGAGGGACTGTTTCAAACGCCTTCTGAAAATCCAGATATATAATATCCACGGGTTCGCTCGCATCCACATGCCTGCTGACCTTTTCAAAAAATTCGAACAGGTTTGTGAGGCAAGACTTCCCCTTGCAGAAGCCATGCTGACTCTTCCTCAGCAGAGCTTGTTCTTCTATGTATTTTAAGATTTTATCTTTAATGAGACTTTCCACCATCTTCCCTGGAACAGATGTTAGGCTGACCGGCCTGTAGTTTCCCGGGTCCCCCCTCCTTCCTTTTTAAAAGATTGGTGTGACATTAGCTATCCTCCAATCCTCTGGCACAGTGGCCGTTTTAAGGGACAAGTTGCATATTTGGGTCAAGAGGTCAGCAACTTCATTCTTGAGTTCCTTCAGAACTCTTGGGTGGATGCCATCCAGGCTTGGTGATTTATTGATCTTTATTTTGTCAATTAAGTCTGAGACGTCTTCTCTTTTAACCTCTATTTGACTTAATTCTTTAATCAGGGGAGGCCGTTCAGGCAGCGGTATTTGCCCGAGGTCTTCTGCCGTGAAGACAGATGCAAAGAACTCGTTTAATTTCTCTGCAGTCTCCAAGTCCCCTTTTATCACCCCTTTCTCTCCCTCACCATCCAGCGGACCAACCGTTTCCCTGGCAGGTTTCCTGCTTCTAACATATTTGAAGAAGCTTTTGTTGTTCCCTTTTATGTTGCCTGCCATACGTTCCTCAAAGTCTTTCTTGGCCTCCCGTATCATCTTTTTACATTTCTTTTGCCATAGTTTGTGCTCCTGTTTGTTATCCTCATTAGGGCAAGACTTCCATTTACGGAAGGAAGCTTCCTTGCCTTTTATAGCCTCTTTAACTGTGCTTGTTAGCCATGCTGGCACCCTCCTGGACCTAGTCGAGCCCTTCCTCCTTAGTGGGATACACTCCCGCTGGGCCTCTACGACTGTTGTTTTAAACAGCCTCCATGCACTCTGGAGCGACTGGACTCTTTTTACCTTCCCTTTCAGCTTTTTTTTAACTAGTCTCCTCATTTTGGGGGAGTCTGCCCTTCGAAAGTCGAAGGTTTTTGTGTCAGATTTGCTAGGCACTCTCCCCCCGACATGCATGGCGAAACAGATCGCAGCATGGTCACTATTCCCCAATGGTTCGGTAACATTTACATCCCTGACCAGATCTTGAGTACCACACAATATCAAATCCAGAGTCACCTGTCCTCTGGTCGGCTCTGTGACTAGCTGCTCTAAGGCACAGTCATTTAGCATAGCCAGAAATCCAGTCTCTCTTTCATGACCAGAGCATGAGTTGACCCAGTCGATGTGAGGATAACTGAAGTCCCCCATGACTACAACCCTGTCTCTCGTTGACACCTCCCTGATTTGCTTCCTCATTTCAAGATCCCCTTCAGGTTTTTGATCTGGAGGACGGTAGCATGCCCCTACTATTACATCGCTCTTTGAGCCTAGTAATCTAACCCACAGTGATTCTACGGAGGAGCCAGAGCTCCCCTCCAGCTCTACTCTGGTGGATTCTACCCTTTCTTTGACATAGATAGATGGCCACCCCACCTCCAACACGCCCCTCTCTGTCCCTCCTATAGAGTTTATATCCTGGAATTGCAGTATCCCACTGGTTCTCCGCATTCCACCAGGTTTCCGTTATACCTACTATATCAATGTTTTCCTTAGCCGCCAAACATTCCAGTTCTCCCATCTTTGCCCGTAGACTTCGGGTATTTGCATAAAAGCACCTTTATCCCTGCAGCCTTCTGTCCTGCTAGATTGGCTGTCGTGTCCCATCACGCTACCACTCCTAATTCTTACTCTGTTATTACTAGACTCAGACTGTTCCCAATCTTCTGCACCCTCATTCCCTAGGGATGAGGAGTCCTGAACCGGATGCCCCTCAGCTCCTGTCGGCTTTCCCCCAGGGGTCAGTTTAAACGCCACCTTCTTAATGTTACGCGCCAGCAGTCTGGTTCCGTTTTGGTTCAAGTGAAGCCCGTCCCTCTTGTACAGGCCCGGCTTGTCCCAAAACGTTCCCCAGTGCCTAACAAACCTAAACCCCTCCTCCTGACACCAGTGTCTCATCCACGCATTGAGACCTCTGAGCTCTGCCTGCCTAGCTGGCCCTGCGCGTGGAACAGGTAGCACTTCTGAGAACGCTACCTTTGGGGTCCTGGATGTACTGCATTTGGGAGATGGGCCAAGAGTTCCCACAAGGTAAGTAAAAAGCAGTACTTAGCGAAGATGCTTAGCTGGCTCAATGGCTCTAGGTCACAGTGGTTTCCAAAGTGCGAGCTGTGGCTCCTTTGGGAGCCGTGGCAAACTCCCAGGGGCTTCATGGGACGCTTGCTGCCTGAGCCGCTCAGCAGCGTGATCGTGACGCAACCTGGAAATCTGCAGAGCAGAGGCTCAGCAGGCAGGTTCTCGTCGCTTGAAAAGCTCACCCGCCTGCCCAGAGCCTCTTACTGTGGATTTCCAGGTCGCATTGTGGTCGCGGAACCTGGAAGTGGTGGTGACATGTGTCATTACAATTACTTCTGGGTTCCACAACTGGCACTAGTGGGAGGAAGGGCAATGCGGCTAAGTCTGAGAAGTGGTCTAGGTAGGAGGTAGTCATGGAGCTGAAGGGTTCCAAGTTCAGCTCACATCACTTGGACAATTCTCCTCTGTGAGCCAATAGGCTTTAGAGCCTATTGCTGTTTCATCTCCGACATGATCACTTGCATGATGATGACATTGCTCTTACTTACTTCAAATCCCTGCTCAAAACCCACCAGTTCTATGAAGTCTTTGGCACAACCACTTAGTCTCGATATGATACTGCAACCAGCATCAAGTGAAAATGGCACCTCCAAATTCACCAGCAGCACATTGGGGAGGCCCTTTCAGCTGTTTTTCAGGGTGTGTGTGAAAGCATTTGATTAATTTTGAGGGGGAGAAGCTTACCAGAGAATAGCACAGGTTTTTCTTTTTTTTAATTTCAACTTTTACTTACCAGTAAAACTAAACAGAATCATCAGAAAAAGTATACACATTGCTAACAACTAATCATAGTTATTCCTTGTACATTACAATGGAAAACTGCAAGTTAAGATACACATGTCCATGGCAATCAACAACAGAAGTGTTATTTGATATTATATTAAGTACTGGTTTCCACATTACACATGCCTTTTCAAAGACATTATACTACTTTCAATACTCTGTTAGTTTGATCATATTCCATATCTTTCTTAGCCATTCTGACTCAGTAGGCTGGTTATCACCTGCTAGTGTTTTGTGGTAACTAATTTGGCAGCTGTTAAGAAAATATTGGTTGGTGACTGTTATTTGGAATGTCGTACGTTTTTTGTTTTAAATTAGCTATATTGTTGTGACTGCAAACAGCCATAGTAAACATCTTCTTGGCTACCACCATTTTCTTTTCCCAGAATACACAGGAATGACAGGGCATTCTGGAGGGAAAATGGTGCCTGCCAGGAGCACTGGGTAAGACCACCTTTACTGCAGGCAAAACTCTTAAAACAAGAACTTGCCACTGTCACCAGTGTCCTGATATTGTACTGCATGGGCAGAAATGCATTTAAAGTCTCTGTTATAAAAACAGATAGTAAAGTGTCATGCATGCTGATGCCATCAATTTAATTAATAAATAAATCCCAGCTCACCCAAAAAGCTCTTGGGCAAACCTGGGTAATTTATTCCTTCTTAGCCTCAGTTTCTTCATCTGTAGTGTGGAAATAGTAATGATGAAAGTTGAAACAAGCTATGGACTGCAAAACAATTTTATTATTAAAAAACTGGTCTTTGTTGAAAATACAGCTAAATTATATGAATTCATCTAGTCTAACAATCCATTTAGGCAAAAGGTACTTAATATTTAGCAGCCGAGTGATATTTACATGGTTTTTCAAAACACAGGGAAATGAAAGAAGGAAACGAAAGGTAGTGAGTAATCTAAATATTTTTGGTTTATGGCCAGCACAGTTAAACAAGGATAGATGAACATCCACCTAGACCCTATGCAAATATACACATTTAACAGAACAAATCTGTAAGATATTTTGGTCAGTAATTTGTTTTTTGCTCACTTTAGAAACAGTAAGAAGGATCCACTGTTTAATACAAACAGAGATGCTAAAAGCACTCAAGTGTATTACTTAGTACTCTGTATCTGTAGCTCTCTTTCTGCTCTCAAAGTGATTTACAATTCTAACACACATCCTCACAACAAACCTGTGAGGAAGGCAATTAACGTTAAACATTTAACAGTAATTAAACAGTTAAATGTAATTAACAATTTTAACTTCTGTGAGCTCGAAAGAGAGAGAGCGCATGCACACACACATGCACATGTATACCTGTCACCTAGTGAGCGAGCCTAGGGCACTGGTGGGACTTGCAGACTGCCCCCTAACCCACTTGACCTCACTGGCTAACATGAGCAAAGTCAGATATGAGGGAAAAGACTTTGCAGCATATCAAAGCAGGAACTCCTTGAAGTTAAGAAGGATATTGCCTAAATTCAAGTCAAAAGCGATAGTTAGCACAAAGCTTCACATCTGTCCAGCTAAGGGTGTGCCTAGGAAATTGCTAATAATCACACATGGAGGTAAGACAAATCATATTGCATGCCTGCTCAGTGTTCCTGTTTCAGGCTTTCACTTGAGCGGTTGTGTGGTACAAAACGTTGTACCACACTAAAGAGAAACAACCTTCTGTTCTGGAAGCTATCCCTCTTTCACAGGCACCCATCCTACAGTAAGTCACCTCCATATGTTTTTTTTTTAAAACTCAAGCTTAATTTACTTGCAGGCACCCACTCACCACAGATATCCTGCCAACTTCCTTTGCTAATTGTTTTTAGCAGAAACTTCTTCAAAATTCCAAACCCATCAACTTCAAGATCCTGCTTCAATACACTGTCTCCTCTCACCTTCTGCACCCTGTCTTACTGGAGTGCATATGGGGTACACAGGGGCAACAGCCACGAATATTGAAGAAAAACATCTAAAGTCAAGCCTATAATTTTGGGAGGAGAAAGTGTTAAGTGTGCTATTATTATTATTATTAACAGTATTTATATACCACTTTTCAACAAAAAGTTCAAAGCGGTTTACAGACAAAATCAAATTAAATGGCTCCCTGTCCCAAAAGGGCTCACAATCTAAAAAAGATGCAGAAGAACACCAGCAGAAGAACACCAGCAAACAGCCACCAGAAAAGACACTGTGCTGGGGTGAAAGGGGGCAGTTACTCCCCCCTGCTAAATATAAGAAGAGCACCAACTGAAAAAGTGCCTCTTGCCCAGTTAGCAGGACAAAGGTGAAATAAAATGCCGCAAGCTCTTCTGGATACATTTTTAGTAACGGAACGTTGTAAACCAGCTAACTGGGCAAAGACACATCTTCTAAAGTGGTGTCCTCTTATATTTCGCAGGGGGAGAGCAACTGTCCTTCATCCCAGCACGGCATCTTTTCCAGTGGCTATTACTGGTGTCTCCTCTGCATCTCTTTTTAGATTGTGAGCCCTTTGGGGACAAGGACCCATTTATTGATTTATTTTGCTATGTAAATTACTTTGTGAACTACCTTTTGCAGTACGATGGTATATTAATATTCTTAGCAACAACAACAACAACAACACTAATAATAATATTCAAAGAACTAAGCACCACTGAAAGCAATGAGAAAAGTTAGTTGTGACTAAAGTCGCATTAATTTCAACAAGGGAATTTGCTGTGCTATTTCTCAGGTACCTCAAGTATAGATATGTTTCACCAGTCAGATATTATCCAGATGCTAACAGATACTGACTGTTTGCAAAGGAAGTATTTATGAGAATTTTCAGCGAGCAGTCATAGGCAATACCTGAGCCAGACAAGACTATTTTTAATTTTCTAACCTGTTCATGGTTTACCTTGAAACTCAGAATGTGGGTTTGCAAGAAGGAGCAAAACAAAGAATTCTACAGTACAACACTCTCTGTTACCATGGTCTCTAAGACAAGTAGTACAGTTAAAAACCACAAAGGCAGAACATTTCAAACACCACATTTAAATAACCCAAACTCATTTCCACACAATGCCCACAAAAGAATAGACTATGAGTGTCTAAAGTATGACTGTCATACTATGAAAACAAAATAATAATAATAATTCAATGGAAGAGTTTTACAACAGCTACATTTTCTAGCTTGCATTAAGCTGTATTTTATATACAGTAGTTCATTCAATGGGGTACTTACCACAAGAAGGTTCTACTTTTATCTCTTGAGGTTTCACAACGGGTTGACAACAGTCCTGCATGGGCAGAAATGCATTTAAAGTCTCTGTTATAAAAACAGACAAATCAAATGCTTTGTGACACTTAGATCAGGACATGATTCATCAATAAGAACATCTGGCTCTTATATACTGTATAAAGAATGGAGAATTGGGTGCATTATAATTGGCATGTAGTAGGGTTATCTAGGAGAATCCAACATTCCTGTTACATAGAGTACTCAGAGCTACTAAAAGCAGTCCTATTTTACTCTATTTACCTAGACTAGTCCCATTTACCGATGCTATTTCTGCCATTATACCTACACTTCATTCTATTAAATTCTAATGCAATTGAGAAGAATGTCTAAAGAAACATTCCCCTGCTGCATCTTTTGAAAAGTAACACTAGTTCACGTCTTTAAAAAGTCTACATCAGACCTAGCAATCTATTAGAAAGAGCATTAATGCTACTGATATCTGATGTCTAATTTTACAGAATATGTAACGTTACGCCAATACGCTTCCCCATCCTTGCCTCAGCAAACTGCCCAGCGAGTGTGTGTATCAGGAAACCTCACATTATGACACTGTCGTGTTATGTGTTGTGCAAAACTATATTTTTCTGGGAAGACAGAGAAAGCAGCAGCTCCATGTCGCCTATAATGTCTACTCAGGCCCACAGAGAGTCAGCATGATATAGTGAATAGCACTGGACTTGGATCTAGATTCTAGCCTGCTCAGCCACGAAGGTTGCCCTTGTTGCAAGGATAAAGTGGAAGGTTGGAGCCAGGCATTTCTAGATAACATGTTTTCCCTCAACTCCTTTCAATCTGGGTTCTGCCCAGATTATAGGACTCAAAAGGCATTAGTAACTTTGTCGATAAGCAACAAGAAGAACACCTATTTGCAGGGATATGGATCAAGTCTCTGACTCCAAGTCTTGAGTCAAGTCCCAAGTCTCTGGGTCCAAGTCTCGAGTGTTTGGTCGTGAGTCTCTATCTATTTAATGGGGAAAACAGGTGGGTGCTGTGCTGGGGTGTGTGTATGTGGGGGGGAGGCACTGCCAGGGCTGTAAACTCCCCCCCCCGATGTTCCCCTCCCTCTGCACTTCTCATGAACACTCATTTAGATCCAATTCTACACGTCTGGCTTGTCTGAGAGGTGATCATGGTAGGAGAAGGCAGTGACAGAGAAATAGCTACATAAGACCTACTTCTAGACCAGCGGTGGCCAACTGATGGTTCGCGAGAAAATGTTGGAGGTTCGTGGTGATCCTGCTCCCCCCCCCCCCGCAGGCATGTACGACCCCACCTCCCAGGCTCTTACTTTTTTCCCCACCAAGCTTCGTTTCTTCCTTAAACAAACAGGAGAAGCAGCCTCTGGCTGCTTATTGCAGACAAGTAGAACAAGACTAACAGCACAATCCTGTGTAAGGATACGGCCAGCGACCTAAGGCCGCCCGCTGGATCCTGTACATCGGCGGCCAGGCTGCCACCAGGCCAAAAATCTACACAGGGAAGGGGACACTCGTGTAAACGCAGGCCGCCCCGACCCTCCTCCTCGGATTTCCACCAGCAAAATTGCTGGCAGAAGTCGAAGGAGGCCGTGTAATGGCCCACCTGCCCGGCAGGGGCCAGGATATGGCAGAGGCCATCCCTCGCCTCCTCCCAGGCCGGCTGGGCCCATGGCCCCCCTCCCTCGCCCAGCAAAATGCCCCATGCCCACCGGATCCCCACTTACCTCGGCCGGCAGCCGCAGGGGCACTCCGGTGCCAGAGCAAGGGAGGCCGGCCTCTGCGCCAGTCTCCCTTGCTCACGAGTCATCGCAAGCGTGCTTTCCGGCACGTCTGCAATGTCTCCCGGCGCCGGAACACTCATTCCGGTGCCGGGAGCAGCCTCAGGATTGCGCTACCCACCCTAGAGAGGCTCTGCAAGGTTAACAGAAACCTTGCAGAGCCTTTTTTACAATAAGAAGAGTCTAATGGGTAAAAAGCCATGTCATAAAATATAAGAATCAATAAAAACAAGTATATCCGGTGATTCTACATAGAAAAAACTATTGGTTAAAACACAACACACACGAGACAACGTTTAAGAACAGGATAAAAACTTGTAAAAATCGAATCATACATAAGGTGCAACATTTTGCTTCACATTAGAGAGCATTTTCAAGCAGCCTACAGTAGCAGGCTGTTGCAGAGCCTCTCTAGGACTGGCAGTCCAATCCTGTGTAACTCTTGCACCGGCGTAACAGTAGATCCCCTGGTGTAAGAGCACTTATGTCAGTGTAACTTGCCATACGCTGACGGATGCAGGACACTGGCTTAATGCCCCTCAGACACCTCACATGCGCAGTTCAGATGTGCAACGGATGCTGGCACAACTCTGCCAGCGCAGGGGGCATTCCGGGGGGCCCAGAATGCCCCTGCGCCGGCAGAGTTGCGCCGGTGTCCGTTCCGTGTTCGAACTGCACATGTGAGGTGTCTGAAACCATATTTCACCTCAGCCCAATGTGCAATTCTAAAAGAAGAGTCCTTCAACCTCTGATATCCAACAGCTATTCTTTTTAAAGAACCATTTAACATATTCTGTTGATGCAAAATCTTTCATTAAACATATTTTTAAGATTTTATATGAAAATAAAGTTATAGGGTACATGTACACCAGCAAATATTTCATTAATCCTCAGAACTTTTGATAAGTTCTCCCCAGCCAAATTAGAGGAGAAAAATTCAGTCTACAAAAAATAAAACATCTACGAAGACTGAGAAACTAGCTTAAAATTCTGATACCCATGAACATCTACAGACCTAGTCATAAGCTAATGACAGATGACTTAATTTTCATCTGCAATGCACACATTTTTTTCCAATGACTAAGAATTAGGATACTCACCAACATGTTTTGTTGCATTTTAATGGTTTTGATAACATGCACTTGTATTTTCCTAGGACACTGGTTACGCTTGGAAGCCACCTCTACTATTAATTCATCAAGTTGATCTTCAAGGAGTTTGATGTCTGTATCTATTTCACAAGAAAAATATGAACACATAACATAGGAAATCAATTAGAGGCAGTTCATGTGAAAGCCTGTTAATAATACCTCTGCAAGAAATCTGCACTTCCTTCCAAAAAGCCCTTGAGCCAGGCTGTCCTAGTTACCCCACAAGGTTTTTTTTTTTTTTAATTTCAGAAGTCAGGTAAGAAACTGAAAAGTGGAAGGACGTATATACAATACCCAAATCTATCATGATCAGGGAAGTGTGGAGTCATGAAGGACCAGAGACTATGTATGGTTTGAGCGTGCTGAATGTGGCAACTTTCAAAAGTGAGCTACAATTCAAAACTGTCAATCACAGAGTAAGGACAGGAAATGAGCAGTCCTGAAGAGAGACTGTTTTGGCAAGGCCTAGACTAGAGTACCAAACTAATATCATCATGAATAGAAAACTACCCATCTCACCTGACTACAAAGCAACAGCTTGGAAGGGGTGTCGTCAAGTTAGCTGCATATAAAACTGTAGCAATAGCACAGTTTTTACCTATTGTTATCAATCATTACTAAGTGGTGAAGAAAAATATACAAGTTTAGTGTGAGCACCTTGAGTAACTAAATTTAATTTACAGCCTTTCCAAAAACAGTGGATTTCAAAAGCAGGTCATAAGTCAAGAGTCTATTCAACTCAAAGACAAAGGCATTACTATTGGCAATTATGGATCTTTGGCACCCTCTGTTGGTCAAACATTATGACATCCCAAAAACAGTGAAGATAATCCATAACAGAGGCTTTTTAGAAAAGCCCTACAAAAGACCAAATGCATTAGCAAGCAATAGAGTATGAGCATATTTAAAAGAACAAACAGTATTCAATAAACATTTTACTATGTATTTGGAATTAAGAATACATATTTTGATATTCAACATACTTTTCTGAAGCATATCAAGGCACACTCTTTAATGAGCCTAACCCCAACCATTATCATGACTTACATTAGTAAAGTACAAATAACTTGACTGGGAAAGGTGAAGTATCCAGTTGTCCAGGCTGTTAGAAAGTGTATTGCATCTAGCATCCACCTATTTCTTAGCTCTCAATGGAACCTGGATCATAAACATTTGATGTTATAGTAATAGAGAAGAGATGTGATTTGGAGAAGTGGTCATGCTATTGTGTCCCACTTTTGGCTACAAGAGCCAAGGTGAAAAGTATCACAAGCTCAGTTGTGAATGTCAAGGCCTTGGAAAAGCCTTAGAGTTGCAGTACTCAGTAATTGTTTCTTGTCCAATGACTAAAATATGACTACTGTACTTACAAGTCTGCATTACCTAAACTTTAAATATTTTTCAGCTGAAGACACAAACTAGTACGGTATTTGGGGCATTTACATATTACTATCTAGAGTGGGATGATCATATCACTAATACATGCTCAGAAGCTCATCCCTGGCTTCAGTATTTGCCAGACATCAACTGAGAACCACCGGACTAATTCTCCACTAAGGTGCAAAGGAATCTTATTAAGTGATCGTTATTAATGTACAGTAGGGCCCTGGTATACATGGAGGATAGGTTCCTGCTCCCCACGGATATCGGAAACCACGGATAAGGAGGAACACTATCCCTTGCAGCCATTACCTTTCTTTAGCTTTATAGATGTGCCAAGTCAGCGTGTTTCTTTACCAAAACATGCTGCTTATGGTGACGAAGCAGGCAAGCAGCCTGAATGCTAGAGAGGCTCTGTTAACAGAAAGCAGGCTTCATTTTGGTAAAGAAAGGAACA
The DNA here is from genome assembly GCA_026170595.1 of Plestiodon gilberti rubricaudatus. NCBI lineage: Eukaryota > Metazoa > Chordata > Lepidosauria > Squamata > Scincidae > Plestiodon > Plestiodon gilberti. The sequence goes on from JANXHW010000001.1 coordinate 25,345,540, forward strand.
TGCTTGCTTGGTGCCAGCTCTATGAAGATAAAGGTAATGGCCGCCAGGGGGCCAGTGGCAAACCATGGATAGCAGATCCACAGATATGGGGGTTGCACCTGTATAATTATTATGGTGAAGTGGCAATGCTTTTGGACTACCTGACATAACAAAATGTAATTTGCTTCTTGTTGTTTTGCTTATGTAGTCATAGCACTGGGAAAGGGTGCCATGATATCAATATCTGTACATTACAGATATCAAAACAACGTCTTTGCCAATTTGTCCTTGAAAAGTCTCATTTTGCTTCCCTCCATGTAAAGGGTCATCTCACTTATATGGAACCAGTACCTGTATAATACTTTTCTTCTCAAAACTTACTGCTGCATATTTCCTAATCGCACCTAGCTTAGAGCTTTTCCAAAATAAGACTTTAGGACTGAAGTTATTATTCATGAAAAGTTTTACAGGGTCACAGAAACCAAGCAGGAACTATTAAGCATTTCCAAATTACCGGTATACCCTTGCTTTCAGAGAAACGTTTAACCATTACTCATTCACAGTACAGTATACAGGTTTTCATGAGCCAGTAGATGGCACTGAAGTTAAGCATGCACTTGCTTCAACAATAGTGAGCATCATACATCTGACCACTGTTTAAAGAACATTTTTCCTACATTGATTCTTTTGGTCCACATCCAGATAGCAAACATTTTAACCTATTAAAGTTTCTGATGACAACTGTTTAGGACTGTGTTTTGTATAGCAAGATTTAGAATCACTGGCGTCGCTTGAGGTGGGGCGGAACGGTAAGTTCCGCACTGTGCTAACCTCCATTTACTCCCCGGCATGAGGCCACCCCCTCGCCGTTGGAGCCATTAAGTGCAGGGAAGGCAACGCGCAGGGAGTCTACTGCGCGTTGCCTTCGCCACACTGAATGGCTCCGACGGCGAGGCTGCCTCGTGACGGGGAGTAAATGGAGGTTAGCACAGTGCGGAACTTACCGTTCCACCCCACCTCAAGCGACGCCAGTGTTTAGAATTCAGTCAAGTCACTTTGGTGCCTGTTAACAGCACTGAGACTAAGGCTGCAATCCTATACACATTGACCTGGGAGTAAACCCCATTGAACTCAGTAGGACTTGCTTCTGAGTAGACATGCATAGGATTGCACTGTATGTCTAAAATCCTAGAGAGACTTATTTCAAAGTAAGTTCCACGGGAGTCGATGCAATGTCATTCCATAAAAATGCATTTAGGACTGAGGTTACCAGGGCGTAAGGGCACATGATACTGTCACCTTGCTGAAGCTAGGCAAGTATAGGTCTGGTCAGTGTCTGGGTGGGTAACTTACCCAAGACAGAATCCCATGTTTGCTGCTTTGAGTTCCATGATGGAAGAAAGCAGGTTATTATAACAAATATGCCACCGACTCCCAGTTAGAAGGGCTCCCGTGGTCACTTATGTAGTCCAAGGCAGTGCACTCTGTTCTGGAACCATGCCCACAAATATTCACATTGTAAATGTATACTGACACCTTACAGGCTAGTGCTGAAACTTCTGGTACTACTCAAATTTGCTCAGAACACTACCATACTAGAAAACCAAACTAGGTGCTTTCACACCAGACAACCTGTACAGATTGCCCTACAGGAGAGACCAAGTAGTTCTGTTCAGCTGTACTGAAGTTCACAGAGGTCCTGTTTTAACTATAATCACATAAACATGAACATATAGTATGCTTTTTAAGTGTTCATTGGACAAGGCGGGAAAAAAGAACAAGAAAAACAGGACTAAACATTTCCCACAAGCACATGTACTTTCATCACTCAAATGAAGTACGGTAGTTAACAGAAAACTTTGCTCTGGAATAGGGAAAGGTAAGAGATAAATCATTTAAATAAATAGCCTCAGGCACAAATGAATGCATTGGTAATACTTTTGCTGGATCTCAGTCAAAATAATAAATGCTTCAAAAATGAAACACGAAATATATGAAATTAAAGTGCATTCAAAAATTCACATACCATTTTGAAGATCATCTGAAGACTCCTGCCATAGATGTCCATTAATAGTGATGTTCTCTTGTACAGCTGTTTCAAAGTTCTGTAGAAAATGTACATATAAAAATCCTTTAAAAGATGCTAACCTCTCTATCAGGGTAACAGAACACTCAATCACCCCTCTTTTTCCACCACTATGTGGAATCTCACCTTTCCCCAAAGACTTTGGCCTTAGTCCTTGATCCCTACTGTAAGTATGAGTAGCTCAAGTATGAGTAGCTGAAACAATCAGATATTCTTCCCTGCTTCTATTTCCCTCGTGTTTATCTATATTGTAAACCCCTTGGGGTAGGAGCCTATGTTTTCATTCTGTAAAAAGTGCTATGTACATTGATAGCACTATATAAATTAATCATAATAAAAACAAATAATGCAGAAAAACTGGTTAACAATCATGGAGGCAAGATGAAGCAAGGATTGGAAACAAGTGGGCTAAATTAGTGGTAATCTGGCTATATCCCTGACTAAAAACCCAATTCTTCAATGTATGCCAATATTTTACCATACACTAGCAAATGTCCATCCAAAAACAGGCCAACAGGGGCTTGGTAAAATGCCATCACACACTGAAAAAATAGAGCTCCGCCTGTGGAGTGAACTCATTTCAATTTACTCAATTCATACAGACTCACAGCAGAAAAGGTCTAATACATTTTGAAGACAGAAAAATCTAGGATTTTTGGGAAGGGAGTCAAAGGAGGATAACTGTCAACTTGTGAAGTGTGTGAGTCGCAGATGATGGATGCGTTGAACATTTGCCATTACAAAAACACATCCACAAGACCAAGATACTCTCCCTAGGCTCTGAGGAGTGTTCCTCCAGAGGGCTGACAGTCCCCCTCTAAGAGTTTTATAGATGCCAGGTTTAAATGACAGGTAGTTTTGCAATGGCAAAGAGTATGAGTTCAGAGATTCTAGTTCAGATGTCAGTTCAAGCAAGCTAGTGACCTTTAACAGGTACAAACAACAGTGGCCTAGGTTAGAGGTATTGTAAAGGTATCCCCTGACAATTAAGTCCAGTCATGTCCGACAAACCGTTAAATGATAACATGCACAAAACACTTCAAATGCTTAGAAAAAGTATCTATAATAAGAAACCATATCAAAAACACAATGAAAAACTCCAGGTAGGGCTGAAAAATAAAACGATACGTGCTCCAAATCCTGGAGATCTGTTGTGGTCAGTGTGTAGACAATACCTAGTTGGATGGCACAATGGTCCGACTCAGAATAATAAAGCAGCTTCCTATTATGCCAAGAGTACCACGTTTCTTTGGGGGGGGGTGAATGGGGTGGGCAGTTCCTCAGCCATGAAAAATTAACAGGCGCAGTTTCTTCAGCAGGGAGATAAGCGGCACCAGTTGAATTTCAGCCTGTCACATAACGTTAACAGACACTGGAACCTTGCCAAGAAAAGAAGCCTCACAGAACTAGGAACTGATCAAAGGCTGACTTTTGACATGTTGAGGTGACAACCCGCCACCCTTGATGAACGGGAGGGATAAGAAGGTTAAAGAGGCGCCTCCTCTAAGAACAGAACCACCTCCCGCCCGAAGTCCGGTGGGTGGGATCCCCCGCCGCCGCCGTCCCCGCCCGCCTCAGCACGGCCACAGTCTTCTTACCCAGAGCGCTTCGCCAAGAGCCCGTTCCAAGCTCTCGGGCTGCAGCGGCTGCCCGGCCCCGAGCCTGCGCACGTAAGGCCCGCAGTGACCCAGCAACTCCCTCGCCCAATGACGCGAGCGGCAGCGCACACGAGACTCCCGACTCGCCGGAGAAAGAGACGCCACCGCCACAGGCAACGGCTCCATTTCAGTTGCCATTTCCCGCTCTCAAAACCGTTCGCTGAATTGACCCACCCACCAAGCAAGCCCGGAAGCGGAAGTAAGCCGAGCCACATTAGATGGCGCACCGTGGCAGCTTCCAGATGGGTAGCCGCGTTCGCCTATTGGCGCAAAAACAACGAGTCTTGTGGCCCTAAACTACAGGCTACTTCGTTTATTGTGTAGCGGTAGCCCAAGCTTTCGCGGACTTCGTGGAATCGTTGAAAATAGGTCCGACTGGAAACTGAAGCCCCCGCGGTAGTTCCGGACTGAAGGATGGGGGCGGTGGATTGTCACTGCCACCTCGCGGCGCCTGAGTTTCAAGGGGTGAGGGAACAAAAGAGATTTCGTTTCCACGCTGGTCCGACTCCTCTCTCTCCTCCATAAACTCATTTATCCTATCCGTCACTTCCTATGTATGTCTAGTCAAGCATTGTCATTGTGCTTCCTATAGGCCAACCAGATGCGCCATTACTTTAGTAAATGCCTTTAAAATGCCATCTAAACTCATGGTTATTAATATTGCCATTGCCATATCTCACTCTATCAAATTCTAAAATAATGAACCTTGCAATGTCATCATCTTCGCCAGGGCTGCTCTCTTCCCCCCCCCCCCCCAGCTTTTCCAGATTATTAAAACTACCTGGTTTTTAATTCCACACTTGTGACAGGTACCTTGCTGCTCCATTGGATCCAGAGGCAGCTTATCCCATCTCCACATAAAAGATTGCTCACTTGTGAGCTTCCTAGAGGCATTTGTCTTTCCAGTCTTAGAATAAAATAACATAGGAGCAGCTTTTCTTGTGCTGGAAAAGTGTCACCTGCTGAATTTCTTCCTGCTGTAGAGCTTGTTCCTATGCACAGGTGAACCTAAGTCCTTGGAATAAGAAATTCTGTATCAGTTTTCATTAATCTTACAAGCTTCCAGTATTGGTTTATGATAGACTTCATTTAAACAAAAGCAAAAGCTACGGACAGATCAACAAAATTAGTCAACAAACGATTTTTACTAACAGAGCAATATTTATGAATCAAATGCAGCAGTACAAAGTCTTAATTTGATTTGAATCCCTGGTGAAGTGGGAGTTTAACAGGTGGTGCTAATATTTATGTCTTTTTAGGTCAGCTTTTTAGAACAAGTAATGTTTGGTGACCCCATTCTTTAGTAAGAAGTAATTGCCAGCGGGTGGCGCAGCGGGTTAAACCGCTGAACCATAAACTGTCGATCGAAAGGTCGGCAGTTCAATTCCCGCGACGGGGTGAGCGCTCGTTGCTTGGCCAGCTCCTGCCAACCTAGCAGTTCCAAAGCATGTTAATGTGAGTAGATAAATAGGTACCGCTTGCGGGAAGGTAAACAGCGCTCCGTGTTCCAGCTGCATGCTACGCGCTGCGGCAAGGAGAGTCATGCCGGCCACATGACCACGGAGGCGTCTTCGGACAACGCTGGCTCTTCGGCTTTGAAATGGGGATGAGCACCACACCCTAGAGTCGGACACGACTGGACTGAATTGTCAGGGGTCACCTTTACCTTTTTAATTTGAAAAAAAAAGCATGTTCACCATTTGGTCTTGTATTTCTTTCTCCTTCTTTATGAATCATTTTGCCAGTATAATTTTAATATCTTGCAGGACATTGAAGGTGTATTGGAAGAAGCAAAGAAGGTTTGTAGCATCCTCTATCATTTTTTCTATAGTTCTACAGTTTTTGTCACTTGTCGTATTTAAACTATACAAATGAGTACCTCTATGTCTAGTTTTTGGAAATTTGCATTGAACTGAATGTTGAAAACTAATAAATGTATAGTGAACATATAGTTAATGTTACTATACGGTAAGCTAAGAAATGGACATCACACTAATTTAGAAATAGTTTTCTAATTTGGTATTTAGAAATTCCATTGAAATTGATATTTCTAAATAAATGAATTTAGGATCAGATTGTAAGACTTCTTGTTACGCTTCTTTAGTTAACTTATGTCCTCTTGTTTCAGGCTAACGTTTTAGCTCTCGTGGTAGTTGCTGAACACGTGGGAGATTTTGAAAACATTATTCAACTTTCAGAAAGGTACTGAAGTGTTCAGTTATTTGGCTGCTTCATGTTCAATGAATTCTACATATTCACCGGGGCTTGAACCTGTGCTTCTCAAATAGCAGCTGTCCCATGCTGCTTGGCAAACTGCTTTTTGAAGTTCAAGGCAGTTTCAAAAGCCATTGTAGTATGACATGCTGTTCAATGAACATCTACTGTACAAGGAAAAGAAATAAAAATTCCCTGGAGTGCACAGAAACTCTTGGGTTCCCCCAAAGGTAATTCTTTGGGTTCCAGTTTCACACTTGTAGCAAAACTGGAGCAATTTGATGCCACTGAATTTTATGGTATTCAATATAACAAAGAAAGCAGTGATTTATTGTACAATATTTTGTGTCCTGCTTTTTAGCCATCATGATTCTCAATAGCCGGTTCACAATAATCAAATCAGATTTATAAACAGAGCATATTGCCTTCACAATGACAGGTCTGGTATACCAGGTGATATCAATAGTATAAAACAGTAGTGTCATATGGCTCTGTGTCCAATAGTGTCTTGGCTCTGCTCCTCCGAAAGGGGAGTACTGCAGGGTAATTGTCTTTCAGGGTCCTCTCCCAAGTCCACTAGTTGTTCCTGTTGCCCCTGCTCTGAACAGATGGTATCAATGGCTTCCAACCCTTAACATTATGAAACTGCCTTCTACTGAGTCAGACCATTAATCCATCCTAGCGAGTATTGTCTACTCTACACTGACTGGTAGCAGCTCTTTGAGGTTGCAGGCAGTGGGAGATGCCAGGGATTGGACCTGGGACCTTCTGTACACACAGCATATGCTTTACTGCTGAGCTACAGCCATTTCCTACAATTCTGATGCCATAGCTGTTGGAAGCACTGGGAGGAGCACAGTGGTCACAGGGAACTAGCCCCTCTCATATTATTGATAACCTTTCCCCACATGTCTGATTTTTCCCATATGTTTGTGTGTCCAGGTACCCAGGATTTGTGTTTCCATGTTTGGGTGTCCATCCTGTTCAAAGTATTCCAAGGGGACATGAGCGCAGCGTTACTTTAAAGGTGACATGGAAATAAATTAACTTGCTGCTATTTCTTGTTTCTTTAGCACTTCTCAGTTTGCCAGGTGCCTTACAGACTTAATTTTATTTGACCTTGAAACAATGTAGTGGTTGCTATTCCCACTTTACAGATGGGGAAGTGAGGCTGTACAATAGTAACTATACAAGGGATAGTGACTATACAATTAGCTCATGGAAGAGATGGGACGTTACCCATCTATACTCATTCTTATGCATTCTTGGTGGATCAAGCTGACTTCGAAACTAACCATTGTGTAGGACTTTAAAGGTTACCGTTTTTCATAAGGTACCATTTATTTTTGCATACTGAACCTCTTCTACCTTCCACCCTTCTCCCAGTGGAAGGCCTCCCAACTTTCTCCACCCACTTCTGGGATCTATATTAAAGTTGCAGCCCTGTTTACAGTTACCTGGGAGTAAGTTCCATTGAGTTCAGTTAACTTCTGATCCTTTACATATGATCATGTATACTAGCAGTCAACTCAGATGATCGAGTGCCTGGAAACAAATGGGGTCATCCAAAAATGAGGTATCCATTTCTGCATACTCAGAAAACTCCCTGGGTACAGAGAAGTACTGTATATGCTTGTAAAGAAAAAGAGATTTGGACCCCCCCCCCCGAAACCTCCCTGTGAACCTTCAGGACCTTATCGACTGTTGAGGACGTACAGATAAGACAATGCAAAAACTTATCGTATTGTCTGGAGAGGGAGATCTCCTTAATCACTTAAAGTGAATATCAGCGCAATCCTAACCAACTTTCCAGCGCCAGTGCAGCCACAGTGTAGCCTTGAGGTAAGGGAACAAATGTTCCCTCACCCTGAAGAGTCCTCCATGACTGCCCCTGCACTGTAAAATGCAGTGTGCGCCCTTTTGGGACGGCTACACCGGCACTGGAAAGTTGGTTAGGATTGCGCTGTATGATGCATTGGTTATGGCTGCAATCCAAACCTAATCCTTACATACCTGGAAGTAAGCTCCATTGAACATAATGGGACTTGCTTCTCAGTAAACATGTTTAGATATTAGATTTCTCTAATCATCCCTAATTAATGTCAGTAAGTAACTTGGTAAAGCAGAGGTGTGTATGTGTGTGTAAGTAAGTGTAAGTGTAAAATATCTGGGGGTTTCTGTTTGGTTAGAACCCTGAGGTGTGCCTGGCTGGGTCACCTAGTGTCAGGTGTAAAGGGCAGGTTTTTGCCCTTATGTCAATGCTGTCCCCAAGCCTTGAACAAAGGAGAATCCTTACAATTAATATTGAGTGTGAATTCACATTTTCACTGACTCTCCTAATTCTTCTGCATGGCTTTAGTGGCATTCAGAATATTGGTGGTGTCATTCTGGATAGGCCTCTGGATAATGGATTGGAAGCACACTGTTTCAGTGGTTCCCCTCCATGGAAGGGTGATTCCAGAATGTGGTGCTAGGGCACTACTGCTCTCTTCTGTAACATTCCCCATTTTATCTTCCCATGCTTTTTAACATAAATACGAAGTTGCTGAATGAGGCCACCTGGAGATTTGGAGTTGGATGTAAATCGTGTGCATACTGTGTTATCAACTACAACATATTTCTGTGTAGCAATCCAGATTACAGTGTTTGTGAGGCTGACAGATAATCTCTTAGCAGTCACAGATTAAACAGAACAAGGAAGATGCACTGAATACAGCAAAATGGCTTCACTATAGCTAAACAGACATAAATATTAATTCAGAATAAGCAAAATATTTTTTCCATTGGAAAGAAAAGAGATATCTTAAAAGTCTCTAGTGTCTTCCTAAGGGGAGATCATATTCCTAAAATAAGGGCAAAGCAAAAGAGGAATTGGAGAGAGAAGCAGGAAGTGAAATGGGGGTGGGGAGCAGGCATGTTTGTTCACTTCAGCTGTTGTTTGACACACCAGTGTTCATTTTGCATTCACACAAGTTCTTCCTGCAGGATCTGGATGAAGCATTGCCTCTCCTAGAACTCTACAAGGACCGCTTGTTAGCAGTTGGAGAGGTAAGTAGAATCGCCACACTTGGTTTAGTTTTTCTTTTTTTTTAATATTAGTTTATGCCTTTGAAGTTAGGGCTGGTTCGTATGGAATGTTTATCCTACGCAGAAATCATTGTGCGGTGCATTCCTAAGCCTGTTCGGTCAAAACTAAATCCCACTGAACTCAGTTGGGCTTCCTCCTTGCCAGGGTAGGTAAGATTGTAGCCTCGGCGTAGAGAAAAATGTGCAACACTTGTGTAGGTAGTTGTGTGACGAAGATTCCCACAATTTGTTGTGTATACACAAACTAGGAAACTCTCATTGGCTACAGGTTCCAAAAAGTGTACACCCTTTTGTGTGCACCCATTGAAATATATACATCTGTGACCATCATACGGGTTAATTTACATGTGCAATGTATGTTATTTCCAGCATGATATTCACGTGCAGCTGTTGGCATGTTTATCTCTATATGGGTTGCATGATCATGCAATTTTGTCATATTTGAAATGGCTTTTAAATTCTTAGAACCATAGCGTTGGTGGGGGGTCTTCAGGGCCATCTAGTCCAACCCCTGCTTGAAGCAGGAAAATCTCCTCTAGAGCATCTCCAAAAGGTGCTTGTCAAGCCTCTGCTTGAAAACTTCCAACGAAGGAGAACCCACCGCTTCCCTTGGTAATTGGTTCCATTACTGAACCACACTATTGCAGGAGTGGCCAACTTTTCAACATGAATGCTCCTGGTCCTTTAGTGGTTGTATAGGTCGCGACGCCCCAGCCGGGAACAAAGGGTTGCTACACCCTTAAGGGGCGTGGCAACCCGCGGTGACGACGGCGGCGCGCCGGGGATCGCGCCGCCACCGCCGCGGCCAAAAACATCCGATTTACCTGCATTGGTGGGCAGTGGATGTCCGGCGGGGTGTGTGGGGAGCCTGGGGAGCCCTCTGCAGGCCTCCCCAAGCGTCAGAGCAGTGCTCCGACGCGATCGCAACCCACGTCCGGTTTCGCTGTAAAACCGGAAGTGGGTTGCGATCGCGTCGGAGCACTGCTCCAACGCTTGGGGAGGCTTGCGGAGGGGTCCTCAGGCTCCCCACACACACCGCCGGACATCCACTGCCCACCAATGCAGGTAAATCGGACATTTTCGGCCACGGCGGTGGGATCCCGGGCGCATCGTCGCGACCCCTGGGAAGGCCCCGTTGCCACTTAGAGCAGCGAGGGGCCTTCCCAGGAGTTAGGGAACCACTGGGTGAGGGCATTTCAGCAGGTGCAGCTGCTTTAGCAACACCATCAGCAATTGCAGCTGCCAAGATTCTAGCTTCTACACAACTCTTAAGAACGCAGAGGCCCTAATGGTGGAAGGTTGGCCACCCCTGTATTAGAGCATTTGCAGTTAGAGTTTGTTTTAGTTATCCCTCCTAGATGAGTGCAGCTTGAGGTGATGGAGAAGAAAATAAAATAATTTCGAGCGTTTCTAGAATAATGGGTGTCCTTATTTATCCATCTGTACTGCAGGTTGGTCTGGATTTCACTCCTAGGTTTGCCAGCACTGAGGAGCAGAAAGAAGAACAAAGACAAGTCTTGACCAAACAGATTCAGCTGGCAAAACAACTAGATTTGCCTCTGTAGGTCTTGTGGGTATTGCAAAAAGGATCATTGTTTTTATTCTTAGAAAAGCCATAACTCCACATTCCTGTCCTTTTTGTCATGATTAGAATTCAATTATTAAATTAATCCAGGGTGTTGACTTAAAAGCACTAACCTTATCAAAATTCTCCTCACAGTTTGACCTTATACTGTACTATATGTCTCCTGTACTGATGGAGATAATGTTGTTGCTGTGATTTCAGAATAACAGGCTGTATTATTGTATAACCTCTGTATAATGCTTCAGGAGCTTTTCAGGCACTGTACAAATAACTATTTTCTTTCCCCCTACTCTGCCCTGTTTTGCTATCATCAGCAGCTCAGTGAACTACAAAAAATGCAGTGTACTTGTTTATATATAAACAGCAATGTCCTGAAGGCTTGGATGAGATAACAGTATGTTAAAATATCCAGTATGAATCAAGCTTAAAAGCATAAGAAATGTTAAAACAAAAAAACAACGTCCCCTATGTAATTGTTTTATCTGGCTATGTAAAGCTGGTAGCTCTCCTACTGATGGTCTTTTGTTCTTTTTGTTTGTCTTAGGAATGTCCACTCCCGCTCAGCTGGAAGACCAACCATTAAGCTCTTGAAAGATCAAGGTATAATTTTGTTTGATTATTTAAATGTATTTATATTGATTACATGACAAGTTTTCCTGTCAAAATATGTGGGCATCAGATGCATGGTCCATTCACTGTAAGAGGCAGGCTCAGTTTGGATTTTATACTGGAAACTTGAGAGAGAGAGTCTTGGGTACCAGATCGTACATCTGTTCCCCCTTCTTCAGCATTACATCCAAAGCCAAGGTTCCAACAAACGTAGGGAGGGTTGTCCTGAGAACTGAAACCACTGCAAAAGGAGACTTCTTGTGGTCTAGGGCAGCTTGGCACATGCTTGTTCCAGTCATGGCAGCTGCTCTTTTTCCTTCTGCATGGGGGCAGCAGTGTTGCCACATCTGGAGTATGCATGTGAAGCCACCCAGAGTTACAGCAATCCTGCGTAGGATGCATCGGCCGGCCTAAACAGCTGGCCGCTGCATCCTAAGCAGGATGCGGCCCTCACCGGTGGAGCTGGGGCACACCTTGGGGGAGGGGGAAGGGACATTCGTCCATTTCCCCCGGTGTAAGCCCCAATGGGCCTCCTTGGATGTGCATCAGCTATTTTGCTGGCACACATCCGAGGAGACTGTGTAAGGCCATCCAGGCCCAGGAAGGGGGTTAGGATATCAGCAGAGCGCGGCGCTAATATCCCTGCCCCGTCCTTGGCCTGGTCGGCCAGTCACCCCCTCCCCCGCCACCCCTCCCTCCCCACGCCCTCCCACTGCCCGGCGCAGGACTTATCTGAGTCTGGCGGTGTGGCCTTCCTCCGGCAGTGGAGTGAGCGGTGTCACTGCCACAATTTTGGGGAAACCAGGAAGTAAACTGGAAGTGGACTTTAATTGCCTCCAGGAGCTATTTGGAGTCTTGGGGAGACCCGCTGGGGAGCCACAAGCCCCCCCCCTGCACCCTCCGGAGGGTGGCGCAACCCATGGTAAGTCTAAAAATACCCCTTTTATCCCCAGCGGTGGCGCGATCCTGGGATTGCTGCCACTGCCATCACCTTTCTCCCACAAGCACTCAAAGTTCTCCCCTACTCACGGGGAGACCTTTGAGAAACACTGCTCTAGGCTGCAGGACTGACCTGAATATGGTCAGGTGGCTTCTAGTCTGCACCTGATCAGCAGATTCCATAAGCCAGTGTACCCAGCCCTATCCAACTCCTGCTTCCATGCTAGCTGTCCAGTCTGAGCAGCTTGTCCTTTGGAGAAATGATGCTGCCCCACCCACTCCCACTTCTCAGAGGTGGTCTCCAACTTTGGTCTGTCTGTGATTCTGCCTTTGCTCCATGCCTGCCTGCACAAGAACCAGACGCCTATCAGCACTCTGCTGTAGCCTGTCTTGGAACTTGATGAAAACCTGACAAAGGGCAACCAGTGTGCACATCGAGCTCCTCATATGCATTGGAGCCCTATGGAGCTTTGAATCGTGCTCACTATCTAATCCTGCTACCAGTTCTGGGTTCTGACTTCACAGTTCTACTGGACACACAAGTTCTGTTCTTGACTACTGTGGTTTCCTACAGGTGCTGAAAGGGTGCTGCTGCATGCATTTGATGGCAAACCATCAGTGGCAATGGAAGGGGTGAAGGCTGGGTATTGTTTCTCCATTCCTCCTTCTATTATAAGAAGTGAGCAGGTAAGATGCAAGGCGGGTTGTGTCATCTTGGTATAGGGAGATGTTGCACGTGAATCCTAGTTGATGATGCCATTATTGGTGACAAACTGATGACTCTGCAGATCATGTTTCAAAGTTCTGCCTTCCTACACTCTACTTGAAATGCAAGTTAACCAAACATTCTTTGTATGATGATTTGTCAAGATTATATTAATTTATCATGTACTTCAGTGAGAGATCACCGTGATATATTCGTGGTACTGTAGAAGCTAACGCAACCGTCTTCATTTTAGGTCTAGACCCACGTGCTCAGCATCTAATCCTTGGCCTGTTACTTAATAGCATTTCAAGACTAGCGGCGCAATCCTATCTAACTCTGTGCCCTGTGATGCAGTGAGGCCGGTGCAGCCTGTGCTGTATCCAGGGCACAAAAGGGCTGCCTGGGAGGTCACCTCAGGGGAAGGGAATGTTTGTTAAAGCTCCAGCCGCCCCAATGGGGCTACTTGGATGTGCACCAGCTATTTTGCTGATGCGAGTCTGAGAGGCCCATGTACCCACCGCTACCAATCCCTCCCCCTTCCCAGGTCCGGCCGACCAATCCCACTCACCCCCAGAACACCCCATTCTGCCCTCCCCCAGCCCCCCCCCCAACGCCCAGCGGGGAACCTACCTTCCCCGGCAGACACTCCAAGGGATCTGGGGTGGGGAGAGTGGTGCTGGGCTCTTCTCCACTGTGCCCTCCTCACCAGGTGACGCAAACGTGCCTTACGGTACGTTTACGACACCTTAGACCAGCAGAGCAGTGCTCCACCGATCGAAGACTTCAACAGGTTTGGGCTGTGGATTTTGTATACCCCCCCCCAACCCCAACCAGTTGTGCATCCACACACGTAGGGAGCCTAAGAATGGTGTTCAGGAGCTGAGAAATTGAGCGGAAGCAAGGCTAGAGCTGGAATATTAGCAAGGGTTGGATCTGGGAAAGCTGCAGGCACCAGGTTCTGCCACTGTGGGAAACAGGATGCTGCACTAGGTAGACCTGGGGTCCGATCTTCTGTTCTCCTCCAGCATAAGCAAAAACTTAGCCAGGCTTTGTTTTTATCAGCAGAATAAATAAATAAAGCAGCCAGGATAACGCCCTCCTCCCCAATTTATTGCCTGTAGATGGATATCCTGCGATTGTAATTGAACTTACACTTGTGGATGAAACATGGTTGGTGCACGCTCTACTACAGTGCACAGCCACAGAGAGACTTTTTGTCTTCCTCTCTGATGGGCAGCCCAATCCTACTAAGTATCCAGCGGACGACCCAGGCCACCCGTTGGATCCTATCCCCTTTCACCGAGGTCTCCTCGGGGGATAGGGACGTTTGTCCCCTGCCCCCGGGTGTAGCACAGGGAGGCCCCAATGAGTCTCCTCGGATTTCTGCCAGCTATTTAGCTGGCGGAAGTCAGAGGAGGCCATGTAATGGCAGATCCGGCCCGGAAAGGGGACAGGGATATGGCAGCCGCCAACCCCCTCCCCCGGGCTGGCTCAGCCAACAGCCAGCCTCCCTCGCTGCCTGGACCGCCCTGCGCCTGCCAGAGCTGCACTTACCTGATCTGGCGGTGGGGTGAGGGTGTGCGGCCTCTGCGCCAGCCGCTCTTGTGAGTCGTCGCGAACGTGCTTTATGGCACATTCGCAACGTCTTGGAATGGCGGAGTGCTCGCTCCACCGTTTTAAGGGATTGCACTCTTAGTGGCAGTCCCAGCTTGGGAGAATAAATAGCATTTTTTCAACATGAACTTTTTTTCAACACTGTTGTCCATGTAACCGTAATTCAAAGTTGTTCCTATGATTCTTGATCTTTATGCCATTTTTGTAATTAAGATAATGAGAACAAACATTTACAAAGATTTATTTATTTATTTATTTATTATTTATTATTTTTCACATTTTATACCACCCTTCCTCCAAGGAGCTCAGGGTGGTGTACATAGTTCCTCCCCTCCTTTTGTCCTCACAACAACCCTGTGAGGTAGGTGAGGCTGAGAGATAGTGACTGGCCCAACCAAGGTCACCCAGGAAGCTTCATGGCTGAGCAGGGATTTGAACCTGAATCTTCCAGGTCTGAGTCCAACTCCCAAACCACTACACCATCCCAATGCAGTACACACAAATGACATTAAGAACAAAATCTGGCCATTGTCTAATAGGGCTGTGTGCTTTTCAAACATTATTTTAACTTTCAAAAGGCTTTGTTAGTTTATAATAATTTCTGAATGTCAATTATTTCTGTACATCAAAATTCAGCCCAGTTTGCTCCTAATAAAGGCTTTACCAGATTGTGTGTTTGGTCCTGTCCCCCGTTCTCTCCCCCCCCCCCCCGGCAAGGATAATTTTTAGTACCATACTTCATGTGGAGACTTGCATCTGTTAAGCCACGAGAAACAAGTTTTATTTGTTATCAAGCAGATACTGTATTTTGTATTAGGTGCTAAGTACTGCATCAGCTTGCTTTCTTTGACTGATGCCGCTGCTCTCAAGCCGCACATCTGTTAAGCCCAACAGTCGCTTTTCGCGATAGGCCTCTCAGAATGGCTCCGAAGAGACCGTGAATGGGGCAACGTAACACTTTTATTCCCTAGACAATGATTTAATAAATACGGGATAAAATTCACAACGTTTCTTTCGTTCCTACGAATATCATCAGGTGAGTGAGCACAAGCTGCACAAGATGGTGAAACCAGGAGGGCTGCAGCTCAAGTTATAAAAAAAAATGGAGAAGATTGGGCTCCACTGCTGTCAATCAGGCCAGCTTTAACAAGGCTTTTTTGCAGCAGCCGGGTGG
This sequence comes from Plestiodon gilberti rubricaudatus, assembly GCA_026170595.1. Classification (NCBI taxonomy): domain Eukaryota; kingdom Metazoa; phylum Chordata; class Lepidosauria; order Squamata; family Scincidae; genus Plestiodon; species Plestiodon gilberti. The sequence goes on from JANXHW010000001.1 coordinate 25,361,191, forward strand.
TTACTTGTGGTTGATTCAGCACATGCTTGCAATTAACACCTACCGGTAATTGCTTCCTTTTGTGTAGCCCAATCTTCTCCATTCCTTTATAACTTGAGCTGCAGCCTTCCTGGCTTCACCATCTTGCGCAGCTTGTGCTCACTCACCTGATGATATTCGTAGGAACAAAAGAAACGGTGTGAATTTTTAGTGTTTTAAGTTTTTTTCTTGTTTTTAAGTTGTTTTAATGCATTTTTAGCTTTTAAATTTGGTCCTGTTTGCTCCTGTAAAGTTTTAACAGAAAATTATTTGCTCCTTTTTGCACATGGCTTTTTATCCCATATTTATTAAATCATTGTCTATAGTTGCTAGCCATGAAACGTTCACACTTTTATTCCCACTGATAATCGAATCCGCGGGAATGGAGTGCATGTATAATGAGGGTTGACTATAATTGGTTAGAAGAGGTAATTCATTAGTTGACAGCCCTGCTTGTTGTTATCTTTGCTTTGCAGCTCAGGGAATGTAGACGCTAATTGCCTTGCTTGATTTCCTTTAAGAAGCAGAAGCTCGTGAAACAGCTGCCTCTAGAACACATTTGCTTAGAAACGGACTCTCCTGCACTAGGTCCAGAGAAGCAGGTAAAGGTTATTTGTGATGCTATCTTATCCAGATCAGCAGAGAAGAGTAGTAACCTTTAACAGGCAGTGGCAAGACATCTGATACTAGCTCCAGTGTGAGGAGACAAGACACTGAGGTGAAAAGAAGGGAGAAATTCTAAAGGAAAAGAACTTCAGGCTACATCTTTCACAGATGGCTGGTCTATTGAGTCTACACCAGGGGTGTCAAACATCAGGCCCCACACTGGTCATTATCTGCTGTCAGCTGATGAGCTGTGGATTGCTGCTATTATCTCTTTCTGTTGTTCTCTAAGGCTGAAGTGAGGTGATGTGTCTCACTGGCATTGTCCATGTTTCTCTCTGCCTGGCGGAGGTGAGTGGGAAGGCTTTTCCCAGCGTGTGTTTTCGCACACTGCAACTGTCCCTGACCTGCCGAGCTCCTTTGGAGGCTTGCATGGGGGAGGGGAGAAGCCTTCCCACTCGCCTCGGAGCATGCGGCACCCCCTGCTCTGAACCCGGAAGTGAGTGGATCGGAATCAATCCTGCGCAACAGTGCACTGGGGGAGTGCACGCTGCCCCGGTGCAGGGTGTCGTAAATGCACCATAAAGCGCCCACCGGAACAGGTAAGGCCTACCCCGGCTGGGACAGGAACAGGAGTAGTGTGGACCTGGCGGGGGTGGCCATTGGCCGCCCTGGGCCTGGAGAGGGTGGGGATATCGGCCTCTGGAGCTCGCGTACATTCGAGGAAGCCCATTGGGCCTCCTGCCTGAGAATCGTCCCCTTCCCTCGAGGTGTACCCGGGCTTCCCCAGGGCAGCCCAGGACCTACATAGGACCTATATCGTGCACAGGATTGGGCTGTTAGTCTCTCAGAGAGAAGAGCTTAGCAGTAAAGACTGGGTAGGCCAGCTTTAAAGATGCAGAAAGGAGAATGCCACAATTAAAAAAATACAGATTCAGATAACAAAATAGTTGTAACCTCTTTATAAGGAATTGGGTCCAAAGAGGAATTGAGTATGTTGTTGGCGTCCATCATCTTATATTTGTGTTTCAGGTGAGAAATGAACCAAAGAATATCTTTATTGCTGCAGAATACATTGCTAAAATTAAAGGAGTTTCACTGGAAGACGTTCTAGACGTGACAACACAGAATGCAATAAAACTCTTCCCTAAATTGAAGAACTTTCTCAGGACATAGTTTTAAATTCTACTGTGTTATAATCTAAAACCGAAGATATTCCTGTGAAAGTAGCGCTGACATAGATATAAGTATGCTGCATAGTTTCAAGTTATAGTGGATCTGCTTTGGTTCTTCTAGCATAATTTTCAATGGAAAAGTTGAGCTAAATATAGAATTATGCTAGTCCATATTGTTTAATTTGGAATTATTCAGCTTTTTCCTAAATAAAGGTGTCTAATTGTTATGCATCCTTATTTCACATCTGTAAATTGATAGTCTTTTGATTTGATAAGCAATAAAACTGAATCTTGTTAATGGAGTCGAGTGATTTGTTTATTGTATTTTTTTTCCTGCCAAGAAGCTCAGGGCAATAAACATGGGATTATCTCACTTTTATCCTCACAGCAATCCAGTAAATTAGATTAAAAGAGGAGAGTAACATGTGAAGAACAAGTATGAGGCAGAAGCCAGAGTATTGCTCGTAGACTTGGGAAACCTTGCCATAGTTTATGTCCAATTGATTTCTGAAACAAATGGAAGATTTTAAGAGATATAAAGTTCACCACTATGTGCACCCTACAGTCTCAGTCCAGATTGTGCTGGTATAGAGCACAGTCTTGATATTCTCTTCTAAAGAAAGCTTCCACTGGTACCAACCCAGAAGCAAAGGCTGTATCTTCTCTGGACTGTGACTGCTTGATTTCCCCCAATGCCTTTTGTTGTAACCATTGTGGAATTTGTGTGAGAGTAACATTCCTGTGATAATTGCCTTATTACCAGTTCTGAAGTTGAGGAACTAGAAAAGAAGAAGACATTCTTTGTACGGTCTTCCAGCAACAGGAGGCTAAGCAGGAGTTGTTGATGGCCAGGACTGAGAGGAAAAAGGGGAGTGCAGCCGAGGTCTTTTATTTCAACAAACAAGTTTCCTGTCCTCCCTTTACCCCAGCAGCCGCCATGGGATCAAAGGGGCAGGGCAGCTGGCTCTTGCCTGCTTCCCTTCTCTCCCATGGCGAGGAAGAAAAGGGGGAAGTATGGGGAGGGGGTGTCAGTTGTTTGCTTCAGCAGTAAACTAGTCAGTTCTCAGCCCTCTCTATTTAAAAGTCAAAGCTGGAAAGAATTTCAAGCACAGATTGCTATTAGAGAGTGAAACATCTGCCATAGAACCTGGAAGCAGATGGTAAAAAACACTTAAGGTAAAGATTAATGTGCACCTGAAATTTAAAAAAACAAAACATGGAATGGTAAGCTTTTGAAGAGATGTCCAAAAGATACCTTCTGAAGAGATTTTTGAATTACCGGTAGCTATGCCTTGAATAGAAAGCAATGGTTCTTGTTAGGATCTGGGTTGCATGAGAAGATGCTTAAAAATTGCCTATCTGGATCTGGCCTTGGGGCCATTTAATCCAGTCTTTGGTTCTAATTGTGGTCAGCCAGATACCTCTGGAAGTTCACAAGGAAAGCAGGAAGACCCAGAGGCGTCGCCAGGCGCCCCCCCGATGGCCCCCCCCCGACGTCCCCAATAAAACTCAAAAATTTTAGGTTTCTGTTTCTAAACCTATTTTTGACAGGTTTTTTTGTGTTTTTTTTAAGGTGTTAGGGCGATTTTAAGTGTTCAAATGGCATGTTACAGTGTATGTGTGCTTTGCCGGTAGTTAGCTTGAATATAACGTGTGCAGACCCACGGAGTTTTCAGGGACGTCGAAAAGTATCTGTGTGGAAAAACATATAGTGCGACCTTGCCAGTTACACGTATGGCAGGCAGTGACAAAGTTTGCGCATGCCCAGAACGTCCCTGGAGTCCACGCCCGGGCGCAGGGAGAAGCTGTGCCCGGGAGCAGAAACCCCGTGGGTCTGCGCATGTGCAAACTCCGGAAACCGCTGCTGGGGGCGTTACGGAGTCCGCACCCGGGCGCAGGGAGAAGCTGTGCCCGGGAGCAGGAAGAAGATCGTCGCTGGAATGCCCCATATTCAAGCTAAGTACTGGCAAAGCATACATACACTGTAACATGCCATTTTAAAACTTAAAATCACCCGAAAACATAAAAAGTGGTAAAAAGCAAAAAAAAAATGCAAATTGAAGGAGGCCCGCGCCCCCCCCAGAGCCTCTGCGCCCCTATGCCCTCGGGCCCGCCGCCCCACCGCACCATATCAGGCAACGCCTCTGGGAAGACCACAAGTTCTTAGTGTCTAGAAAGCAGAGATTAACCGACTGCTTCTGGATATGAAGGTTTTGTTAACCATTGCAGCTAAGTTTTGATTGATTGTGTTTTTATATCTCATTGCATCTTGATTCTTTTTATAAGCCGCCTTGAGACTATCACAAAAGTTATAAAAATACAACCAATCAAACAGCATAATGAAACAGATAAAGCAGATCACACAAATCAGTAAAAAGCAGTGATCACACAAATCTCGAATAAAACAGCAAATCCGTCCATTTAAAAGTATCCAGATACAAAGTGCTACTAAAGGCCCTTGGAAAGAAAAAGGATTTTGATGGGCGTTTAAAAGATGGTAAGGAGGGTGCCAGGTAATATAATTAGGGAGGGAATTTGGTCAGACCCACAGAAAAGGCCCTCTCTCCAGTAGCCACCTTCCTAAACTACAAAGGCTGGGTCACCCAGAGAAGTAAGTGTCTTTGATGAAGGTCTTAATTGGTGGACTCATTTGTGTGTAGTAGCATTTGATAGACCGCCTTGTCCATGGATTTATTTACAGCCCAATCCGGCCGAACATGTGGCGGCTGGCCTAAAGGGTTGGCCACTGCATCCTAGGTCCATTGCAGGCTGCACCGGCGTGGCCCGGGCTCACCTTGGGGGAAGTGGACATTCATCCCCCTGGTGTAAACAGCGTGGGCTACAATGGGCCTCCTCAGATGTGTACCAACTCTTTAGCTGGCGCATATTTGGGGAGGCCGCATAAGGCCGCCCCAGGCTGCAACGGGGCTCAGGATATCGGCGCAACTCAGCGCTGATATCCCTGCCCCCTCCTAGTCCATGCCAGTCAATGGCCCCCTCCCTTGCCTCCCCTGCGCAGATTGGCACTGGACTCACCTGTGGCAACCAGCGCAGGTCGTGGTGGGCAACAGAATAAGCGGTGCTGGCCTCTGCATCGGCGCCACTTACTCCCAGGGTGTCGGAAATGTGTTTTCTGGCATGTTTATGACACCCTAGACGGGTTGAGCACTTGCTCCGCCACCCTAATTCTATGCAGGATTGCCGCTGATCTGTTATCTACTCTGTGTGAGTGCCTGAAATCAAGACATTTATTTGCCTTCACTGATGTTCAGGAAAACGCCATGTCTGACAGGTCTGTCACTTCTCTAAGAGTGAGCCCTGACCCTTCATCTCAAACCGTGCTTTAGAATACAAATGGTCCTGATGTTGTTGTTCAGGTCACTCACTGCTGCAGAGTTCTGGCATCGGAGAAATTAGAAAAGGTTTTGCTATGCTGAAGGGACACACATGTTAAAGCAGAAGCCAACAGGGCTGAACTGGGATACCATTCACAGCTAAAGCAGAAATGGAAGCGGCCCCCTTTATTGTTCCACACAACCCTCTTTCTCAGTTCCTCATCTTCATTGATGAAATAAAACCAGGAACCCTAGACATTTCAGTGTCTTCATTTCATAGCATGTTGCTTATATAATAATGCAGGCAGGCCATGCCTTTCAGTAGCAATAAGAATTTCTGCTATGTACCAGTAAGTAATCTCAGCTGAACTTTTTTGAGGCTGGGTGGGACAATAAAAATTAATAATAGACTTGTTCTCAGTACTTGTAGCTTGCATTGGATGTGCCCATTGAACACCAACTGCCCTATGAGTAGGAGGAAGAAGCAAGCAAACAAACAAACAAACAAGGCATATCCTTCCCTCCCCCTTTATCTTTTTCTGAGGAAATGAATTCCCATTGTTTGAATTTATGTAAACAGCTCTCAAAGCTTTGTTGTCTGAACTAGGGTGGAGCAGAAATGCTTTAAATAAATAAATAAATAAATACCTGAGAATTAGTTACCATCCTAACCATGTGGCCAATGGCAGATTCACACAATACGTTTTGTTCATCTGTGAGCAGACTCAGCTGTCCCATGTCGAAAAGTATCTGTGTGGAAAAACATATAGTGCGACCTTGCCAGTTACACGTATGGCAGGCAGTGACAACATCCTAGCAACTGGGAAAAGTACTGCCTTGCTCATAGAAATGACTGCTGCCCATATCTGTGATTGATTGGCCAGTTCACAAAACACATTTTTTCCCCAAGCGAGGCAGCCCAATTCCACCACCACTCTGTGTGCCACTGCCTCCTGGTTTCCCCCTCGGTGCCAGATGTGGACAAGGAGGATGAGGCACGGCAATCCAGAGCGAGGCCCCCCTTACCTGAAGCTCCGACCGACGCTGCCTCCGTGACCGTCCTATTTCAAAGAAACAGGAAAAGCGGGCACAAGGGTTTATTTCTTCACTGTATAATTGCCATTTCAAAGATCTCTTCAAGCTTTGCGGTCTGGTAAAGTTTTGCTTGTCTTGACTATATTCACTTGCAGAGCTGGCTGTTCCCCATTTGAAAAGCACGATAAGAATCTGGTCACTCTCTCCAGTGAAGAATGTTTTGGTTTCTTTGTTCGTAAGATTTTCTTGGCTTAGCCACCATAATTAATCAAGGGTTCGGTGACATCTTTTTACATAAATGTCTTTATGAATTCCAAGAAACAATATTTGTTGAGATGAAATGTTATGAAATTGACATGCTGAAACGACACCTTAACTTTGGAGCCATCCCAGGAAGCATTTATCTACACTACAGTTACAGGCTGAACAGGCACCATTGTCATTCTGTCTCTGCAGGGAATAGCTTTTCTACTAACAGAATGTTCAGAATCCTCACCACACTACAATTCCCAGGAGGGAATTATTTGAGGGACATGCCTTTAAACGGGAATTGGACAGATTTAAGGAGGAATACTGTTTTATTATTATTATTATTATTATTATTATTATTATTATTATTATTATTAATTACAGTCCATCACAGGTCGCAAGCCATTATTATTATTATTAATAATAATAATAATAATAATAATAATAATGGCTTGTAACCTGTGATGGACTGTAATTAATAATAATAATATAATATAATATAATATAATATAATATAATATAAAACAGTATTTATATACTGCTTTACAACAAAAAGTTCACAAAGTGGTTTATATACAAAATCAAATGATTAAATGGCTCCCTGGCTGTCCCAAAAGGGCTCACAATCTAAAAAAGATGCAGAACATCACCAGCAAACAACCACCAGAAAAGACATTGTGCTAGGGTGAAAGGGGGGCAGTTACTCTCCCCCTGCTAAATATAAGAGGAGCACCAATTCAAAAAGTGCCTCTTGCCCAGTTAGTAAGTGCCTCTTGCCCAGTAATTGGGATAAGCAACTTCCTGGTCTTAGTAATAGGCTATCTATCTCTTAATGCCAGATGCAAGGAAGTGGTGACAGGATACAGGCATCTTGTTGTCTTGTGTGCTCCCTAAGGCATCTGGTGGGGCCACTGTGAGATACAGGAAGCTGGACTAGATGGCATCATGGCAGCTACATCAAACCAATATTATACTTGGTGAAAATTATTGTAAATAATGGCATGTTGGCACTTAACCCTTAGGATTTACATATGATCATGATCCTAACCCCCTTCCCTGCTAGACTGTTCCTGTGATCACTCAATCTTATCAGTGCTCTAGGGGCCAGACTGTGAATTTGCCGCTCTGAAGTGTGAGTGTAATGGGTCCCCCTCCCAGTGTGTGTCCCATCCCGAAGACAGCTGTATCCAAACCCTTAGGAGCTACATATGATCATGATCCTAACCCCCTTCCCTGCTAGGCTGTTCCTGTGATGGTATCTTCTTTCAATGACTTTAGAACTGACAGACATAACAGACAGACCTGTGCTATTTGCTCTGTGCACTGGTATGTGTCACTCCACATGCTTTCAGAACTGTGCATATCTTCAGTGTTGGGGTGGCAGTGAGAACTGGGCTTAACGTCACTTTCCCCATTAATCTGTATATGTGAAGCTGCTTGAATGTTTTTGGAAAGGTCTTTAGAATAACATATTAAAGAGTTACTGTGCTTTTATGGTAAAGGTTTTCATCCCCTGCAAAAGCAGCATCTTGTTACACAACAGCTCTGAAGCTTCTGTTTATTCAGAGTGGCATCTGTTTACTTTGGGGACCAAGAAACATGTTTTTCCCACTCCTTTTTATTCCTGGGTTAGCAGAAGAAAATGCCTTCTGTTTCTCCTACCACAGGGAGAGCTAACTGGCAGTACATAGATGAAGTTGAGCCTGAATGGCATCATCTGGTCCCTGGCAGCCCTATCAAATTTGGGTACAATAAAAAAAAATGCCTCTAGAAAAAGAAAACATCTAATTGCAAGAAGTAGATATGTGCCACATTCTAACATTACTTCTTTGTTTTAAACTGTATCTGGCATATTATATAGAAATGTGAATGTGTGTAGTACTGTACCCGAGGCCGTGTGCTCCATAACAGCAAAGCTGGGCTGTCACCCAATTATAGAAATCCTCATCAGTTAATCAAATTACAGGTGGGCCCCCATATCCACTGATTCGCTATCCACGGTTTCAGTTATCCACGGATCGTGGGGACCCTCCCAGGCTTTTGCTTTTTTCCCAGTAAGCTTCGTTTCTTCCTTAAAGAAACAGGAGAAGCAGCCTCTGGCTGCTTATTACAGGCAAGTAGAACGAGACTAAGTACTAGAGAGGCTCTGCAAGGTTAACAGAAACCTTGCAGAGCCTCTCTAGGACTTAGTCTCGTTCTACTTGCCTGCAATGGAGGCTGCTTTTCTGTTTGTTTTAAGGAAGAAACAAAGCTTGCTGAAAGAAAAATAAGAGCTGGGGGGGGGGCAAGCATGCCTGCCTGCAGGGGAGGCAGGGTGGGGGGGCCCTCAGGAAACCATGGAGGGGGTGTTCACTCTTATCCACGGTTTCAAGTATCCACGGAGGGGCCTGGAACATATCCCCAGCGGATATGGGGGCCCACCTGTAGTTTCAATTGTTTAATCAATTCTTTAGCCACTAAGATCTGCACATATTTGCATATAACTAAAGCAATAAAGGATTTGTGATGGTGCATGCATGTGTTACAGGGCAACAAGTTAAAAGAGGCATTCCCCCCTTCCATGTGAGAGAGCAGGGAGAATGCCTCTTTTGAGATGATGCCTCTGCCACCTGCAGTTTTGATAAAAGCATTGCCCAATTAAAAGACGCACCTTGTCAATTAAAAATACAGGTGGTATCCACTGATCCGCTATCCACGGTTTCAGTTATCTACAGATCGCGGGGACACCCCCCTCCCAGGCTTTTATTTTTTCCCAGTAAGCTTTGTTTCTTCCTTAAACAAATAGGAGAAGCAGCCTCTGGCTACTTATTGCAGGCAAGTAGAACAAGACTAAGTCCTAGAGAGTCTCTGCAAGAGACAGAAACCTTGCAGAAACAGAAACCTTGCAGAGCCTCTCTAGGACTTAGTCTCATTCTACTGGCTTGCAATGGAGGCTGCTTCTCTGTTTTAAGGAAGAAACAAAGCTTGCTGAAAGAAAAATAAGAGCTGGGGCGCGCGCGCGCACCTGCCCGCAGGGGAGGCAGGGCAGGGGGCCCTCAGCAAACCAGGGAGGGGGTGTTCGCTCCTATCCACGGTTTCAAGCATCCACGGAGGGTCCTGGAACATATCCCCAGTGGATATGGGGGAAGTACTGTATGTTTAATCTATTACTCTAACAGATCAATCCATTAAAGGTTGCACCCTACTTAGCTGGCTCTCTTCTCCCATGCACTAATGCAGCGGTTCCCAAACTGAGGCACGGCTCCCGGGGAGCTGCGGAAACCAGCCAGTGGAGCCGTGAAGTGCCACAGAATCCTCTTGGAAAACAGTACAATGCCAATTGGCAGGCATCAACATAATGTAATGGGGAACCGCGGGCAATGGTTGCCAATAGTCAAGGGAGTTGCAGGTTGAAAAAGCTTGGGAAACACTGCACTACTGCAAGGACAGCCATCGTCTACCTTCTCAGGGTCTGCTGTGTTCTTCAGACAGTACTCGGGGAATAGGAATGGATTTTGCAACACAAATGGACCCCTCAGAAGAGGTTATGCTCCATAATGTTTAATTTTAAGCTTTTCTACATTACTTGAAAAGTGGTACAGAAGCATCTTACATAAATAAATGAATGGAACTTTATTACACAGGTTGTCCACCTGTGAAGGGTCAATTTGTGCACCAAAATAAATTCCTAAAATATGGAATATTCCATTCTAGAATATGGGGCTGACCTTTCCAGGGATAGGGGCATCAACAATGACCCTCGATATTGTAGGAGCATTGAACAATGTGCATATCATTCTCGATTATTACACCCCAACTATGGAACTCAGCCCCTGATGAAGCTCACCTGTCACCATCCTTCTACCATTAGATAATTTGTGAAGACTTTCATTCTTAGCCATTCTCATATCCCTTATCTTTTTAATGTCCCTTTCCCTGTGCCACGGTCTTCGATCCAGATCAAGGTCCCATGCAGCTGCTATTTATAGCAGAAACATCTAACATGCAGACTCCAGTCGCACAACTGGCATATCATCCAGTGGTTTTAGGCAAGCCTCTCCTCCACATCTGCAACCCCGAGTAATAATAGTGACTTCCTTTACAAGGCTGTTGTGTGGATAACAGAGTAATGTATGTGAAATGTGCTGAAGATTTAAAAAGTGAAAGATAAGCATTTAGTAAAGAGTTATTATTATCTTAAATATAATTCCAGTGCATTAACGTTAGTTTTTATTCACTTTGTCTGGTCCAAGCTTCATGGAAAGAGCATATTTTATGTGACTGAGGCTTAACCACCAGTGAATTTATCTTTACACAATGTTAGGTTGCAACCATTCAAAAAGAAACAACATAATACGGTTTTCTTCAGTTGTGCAAAATACCCAGATGGTCAAGTAGAAAGAGAGCTTTTAAGAGGCAGGTCATCCAAAGATTGCATTGTCTGCAAGATAAAAATTAATGATAATCAGTTAAAAACAGAATCATTCAGTTGTACGAAACTGGTTTCTTATAATTATTTGGTTAAAACACAACTTTACAGATGAGGTGACAGTATAAACAAAGCTTGCATAAATAGTGTTCTTGTGTGCCAAACTAAATATTAGTTTTAATCTTGATGCCAGATATAAAATAATCTCTGACGAGACACAACCTGAGGATTTTCAGATAATGTACAATTCCCACTGGGGAATTCTGAAGGCAAATTGTTGGAGCAAATCTGTTTTAGGGCCCAATCTTATGGGCCTGCCCCTACTGCACTGCCAGAACACACGTTTGAGCAGTGCAGTCTCCTTCATGGGGGTCTCAAAAGGCGACTCGCCATTCCATGCAGCCATAATGCCAGTGGCCTGCAAAGAAGTTCCAGTACTGGTAAGTTGGTGCGGGGGGTGGGCGGAACGGGGCAGGGAGGGGGAGGAACAGGGCAGAGACCAGCGTGGAGAGGGGCGTGTCAAGGCCGGACAGACAGCAGCAGCACCGGCAACATCCTATCCCCCTTCCTGGCCTCAATCCGCCTTCCCGGGTCCACTTGGACTTGCGCCAGCAAAATCACTGGCACAGGTCCAAGTAGACCCATCACAGCATTGAAAGCTTAACTCCCAGGCTAGGGATCAAATGTTCCCTTACCCGGAGGAGACCTCTGGGACTTTCATCCTGCAGGATGCAGTGAGTGACTGAGGCAATCCACATCACATGGTGAATCAAGTCATTTGCCATGATTATGGAAGGAGGAGTGTCATGGGAGTGAACAGCTACAACCCACTTTTCTTCTCAGTCCTTGAGCTTTAAACTCTACCTAACTCTAGAACAGAGATGACCTCATGTTCATAAGTTGTATGTTCCTAGACTCACCAGGAAACACATGGTTAACGTCTCCAAGCTGTGATCTAGAGAGGTGATGCAAGAAGCCCCAGAATGAACTAATCCAGGGGTTCTCAACCTTTGGAGGCCAGGGTACTCCCAATCACGGTCCAATTTTCTGAAGTATCCCCTGCTAATTAATTGGATTAATCAATTAATTAATTAGCTAATTAATCATTTAAAAATACAAAAATTATTAAAACAATTTTAAATGTGAAAAATGTCTTAACTGTGTGTGTGTGTGTGTGTCTGTGTGTGTCTGTGTGTGTCTGTGTGTGTGAGAGAGAGCGAGAGCGAGAGAGAGAGCAGGGCAATTTTTTTTTTAAAAAGATAAAAAATCCTCTGGTCACCGACAATCAGCTGATCTTAGCTGATAAGGGGAAGCCTCTCAGGTACCCCCACCTGATGGTCCACGTACCCCTAGGGGTACTCGTACCACAGGTTGAGAACCCCTGAACTAACCTTTGCATCTCCTCCCTCCCTATTCACCTCAACAGTCACCAGGTGGTGGCAGGAGAGCCTCTGCAGAGTGGAGGGATCCCATGCAAGATGGGGACAGTTGTTGTGGAGGTCTTTGCTCAAAAGGGATTGTCCTGTCTGTTTCTGAGGCACTGCCTCTTTGAGGCATTCCAGATCTTTGCTGCAGAAGCATCGAAGAGCTGGCTTGCCTCCTGGGAGCGAAGAAGCTCATGATGCAGCAGGCACTGCTGGCCACAGAGGCAGCAGACTCCTTCCTTGTGTGAGGGAGCTGCTTGTCCCCCCTGGTGGTGGAGCCCTCCTGCTGTCCTGGGGTTGCTGATCCTGAACCTGCCTCCCCCCCCCCCATCCTCATGCTGGAGAGCGCGTCTCTGATTTCCAGGAAGGTGGGTCAGAACTTGACCACCCACAGAGGCTTTCTCTTAGGAATCCAAGCTGGAAATGCAACTGAGCCTCCTTGGGCATGGCCTTAAGAAATCTAGGTTGATGATACCATTTGTTCATCTGATTGGATGGTTTAGGACTACCTGGGCATCCCTACCTGCTCTCTGACCTGACCAGGTGGGCTTGGATGCCCAATTGGCTGATGCATGCCAATCCCAACAGGTGGAATGCCTAGAGCTATTTTCCTGGCTGGATCCAGACAAAGAAACAGTGAATCCACAAAACATTGGCATGCAGTCTTTCTGCAATGGCACTGATTTCCAAGTGTCTCAGGGAAGCCCCTTTCCTATTGAACTTTACACAAAGGCTTTCCTTAAGGGGAATAGGTGGGGGAAACAAGGGAGCGAAGGGTGCTCAATCATCACAGGGTATAGTAGCACCAGACACATATCTGTCACCAGACACATACCTGAGGCTTGTATACTGAGAGTATTTTGTTGGCAAAGTCTGCCAATTTTATTCCTGTTACAATTTTCCCTGCCACAGAATAGCCCTTGTTGTTGTTGTTGTTGTTGTTGTTGTTGTTGTATCCAGCATCACAAATGTATATCTGTTAGCTTTGTATGTGAGTAGTGCAATCTATAGGCAACAAAAGGGCATAGGACTTCGTTTACTGCTACTGAGCAGCTGAGCATGCTCGGTAACGTTTACGGCCCAATCCTACCCCCCTCCTGCTTCCAGAACTAGTGTTCTGGTGGTGGGATTTGCTTTACGGCAAGTGCATGGAGCTGTGCACTTCCGTCCAGGTGCCAGGGAGGCTGCAGAGGCATCGCATGCACTAGGATCCAAAGCTGTGGCCGCCATCTCAGGTAAGCGGTGGGGGTGGGAGGGGAGAGGGCAGGGAGGGGCGGGGAGGGTGGAGGAATGGGAGTGGGCATGCGGTGGATCTGGTGGCAATGGTGCACGCCAGATCCCATCTCCTCCTTTCTGAGGGTGCCTGCCCCTTTCTTCTCGTACTAGTGCAGCTCTGAGGAGACCCTTTCTCTTCCCAGGCTTCCAGATCTGCCTCTCACTGCAGGATACAGCGCAGTCGCGTCGCGACGACGCGCGTCACCCCAGAGCGGGGGCGCGCGTCGCCCTTAAGGGGAGGCTCCGACCCCACGCGTGACGTCAAGCGCAGGAGCAGAGCGCCCTCCCCGCTCCGTTTTCGGCTCATTTTGGAGCCAAACGGACACAGGGGAGGGCGGGCGGGCCCACCTTCCGCTCGAAACTATAAGTGGGGGGTGATCGCGCGTCACCCCTAGACGCGCGACGCCCCCCGGCGGCCCGCCCCCCCGCTTCCCCCTGTCGACGCCAGTGATACAGCGCACACCTTTTTGGCGCAGCTGCATCAGTGGTGGGGGGGAGAGATTAGGATTGGGTCCTAAGTATTCAAACTTTGTCAGGTAAGAGGTTGCTGCAGGTGAGCCACAGGTCCATTCCTACCTAGTTATCCCCCTGGGTTCAACCTGCGTTGAAGAAAAAACGTATTACACACTTACGTAGCTCAGTATTTATTTGCAATGACATACAGTATATAATATGAGCTTACTTTTTTCTGGAAAATGCCTCTTCTCCCGATGCTGAGGAGGGGTTATTTTTATCCAAGAAGTCCTGCCGCTATCAGGTTCAACCTTTTTATCTCCATAATTCTCTACTGAAGTGCGGTTCGATTGAGGGTAGTGTCTCCTCTGAGGTCTGAGCCAAGCTGATTCGCTCTTTCCTTCCAGCAGACATCCGGGGTCCCTCATCTTATTGTATTCAATCAGGAGCCTTTTCTCATTTTCAGCCATTGTACTGTATTCCAGGCAGACTTTTCCTTATGGTGTGGTAAATTGATGTCTCTAAAGACAAAAGAAAACAAGCAGCTCCCATATACCCAAATCCTTTTCATCCCTGTGAAAACAGGACGATATAGTCCTGCCGCCTGGTTGCTATGGTAATGAAACCAAAGATGTAACTGCAGCTGAAGATGGTACAATGGATCTGGAGCTCACTTTTCACCTGATGCACATCATTACAAACATTACTAAAATGAATGCATAACAATGGTTGAAATTACCAGTAGATTACTTGATGTAATAATTTAATCCCACTTTCCCCCCAACAACCCCTACAATGGGGAACAGGAACTACCAAAACTCATGGCTTACTTACTATAGTACTACTCATCTCCATAATTTTCCTTTAGGTTTTGAGTAACGTGAGTGTAAAAGCAAAATTACATGTTGCAAGAAGCAGGGGGTTTCCACAGGAAAGAACATCCCTGTATCCACTGGCGTCGCTGCGGGGGGGGGGCAGAGCTCTATGTTCCGCCGCGGTTCGACCCTCCGTTACATGGGTGCACGAAGCGGCCCCACCCCTTGCCTTCGGAACCATTCAAGGCGGAGAAAGCAACGCGCAGGAGACTCCCTGCGCATTGCTTTCACCGACTTGAATGACTTCGAAGACAAGGGGGCGGGGCCGCTTTGTGCACCTGTATAACGGAGGGTCGAACCGCGGCGGAACTTAGAGCTCCACCCCCCCTGCAGCGACGCCAGTGCCTGTATCACGTTATCTCCCTCTATAATGTCTGTATGTATGACATACAACATACGGCACGGTCTGATGCCATTATCTTTCTGGGTCAGATGAAGACGTTTTTATTTGCTCAACCATTTCAGCATGCTGAATAAATAGTTGCTTTTAGCTGCTGTTTTATGATTTTTCTATTTATATTTGTATTATTTTTGTACTGTATTTTTGTATGATTTGGCTATTTGTATACACCTGGATTGGCAGTGGCAACTTTGGCCAGGGGAGTTTTCATTCAGTTTCTGTTGGTGCGCCGGCTATAGCCGTACCTGAGTTTGTTAGACCTGACGATGGTTGTCTATATGTCTTACAGCGCAATCCTATCCAACTTACGCCAGCTGTGTAGCTAGCGGTGCAGTGAGAACGGGAGGCCCCAGAATGGAAAGGGGATTCAAATCCACTCCAAAGGGGGATTCAAAGGGGTTTTAAATCTCCCCTCCAAAGCCTCCCACCCTGCCCTCCCCCGCTGGTTACACCAGTGGTGTAAATTGGATAGGATTGCGCTGATAGTGACATCTAGATTAGTTTACTGCAGGGCTGGTCAAACTTTCAACATGAATGCTCCTGGACCTTAAATGGTTGTATAGGTGAGGACATTTCAGCAGGTGCAGCTGCTTTAGCAGCACTACCAGCAATTGCAGCTGCCACGATGGAAGATTCTGTCTTCTACACAACTCTTAAGAACGCAGAGGCCCTAATGGTGGAAGGTTGGCCACCCCTGGTTTATTGTAATACGCTCTGCATGGGGCTGCCATTAAAGGTGGTTCGGAAACTGCAATTGGTGCAGAATGTGGCGGCACATGTGGTTACTAGAGCTCAGTGGCCTAGTTCCATTGGACCACAACACATATGCTGGCTGCCCATTTGTTTCTGGACCCAATTCAAGGTGCTGGTGATGAACTTTATAGCCTAACTTTATAGGACCAGTTTATCCCAGAGACTGCCTGCTTCCATATCATCCAGCCCATCCCTTAAGATCATCCGAGGGGGGATTGCTTTGGGTGTTGCCTCTGAAGGAGGTGTCAGGGATGGGGGCCAGAGGCAGGGCATTTTCGGTGGTGGTGCCGCTTCTCTGGAACTCTCTCCCCTATGCACTTAGGACATCTTCCATATTATTGGGATTTCGGCAACGGTTAACAACTTTATTTCAGTTAACTTTTTAGTTGGTGAAATGCTGTTGCTGCAAATGGTTAGGCTGGCGTGATGCTGTATGCTGCACTTTACGCGGTACTCTACCCCTCCCTTCCATGCTGTTTTATTCAATGTTGCTTTAATAATTGTTTTGTTTTGTTTTGATTTCATGTAAGGATTTTAAAATTGTTGTTAGCCACCTGGATTTCATTGGAAAGGCGGGATATAAAATTAAATAAATAAATAAATAAATATTGTATGGGCTATATGTACTGAATCATGCTACTGCTTCTTTAGCATATCTGTTCTATCATTGTATTTTTAAAATTTTATTGTTTCTTTTCTTTTTTAAATCTGTACACCACCCTGAGAGCTTATGTTCAACGGTTGCTCATACATGATCAAAACACACACACACACACACACACACACACACACACACACACACACATTTGCCTGCCTCTGCTCTACATCGTTGGTTTCCAGTGGCCAAAGTGGGGAAACATTAACAATGGATGAGAGATAAGCACTAGAAAGGAACATTACTTCTTTTCCTCTATGCACAGCCCAATCCCACAAAAAGCCATCACCTCACCACTACACAACCTTGTCAGACAATTGTTTTTTACACTACGGTATATGTTTTTCAAAAACTGGTTTCATATTTTTAATAATATATAGAGCTGGAATGAAAGCCCCCTACGCCAGTTCAATCTTTGAACAAAACACATACCTTTAGTGTTGTGATGATTCCTGGAGAAAAGGTGCTGTGAATTGAACTCCCAAGTTAGATTTCAATAGCCAATGGAAAATAGACACTTGTTAATCAAGAACTTAGGGAGATTCTAAAGAGCTTAGCAACTGACAATTCAAACTGTCATGGCTAAACCAGTATTAATGGTGGCCTTGTTGCTAGATGATTCATACTGATTATCTGGATCCTTTTCAAACCAGGATCAGGCTCATTTCTGGGACTGAAACAGCCTTGGTTGACAATCTGCACTGGACAGAGGGATTGGAACTGGACAGAGGGAGGGAACTGGACCAATCCCTGTTGGTTTATGGGTCTCAGCAGTCTTTGATACCATTATTGACCACTGAATCCTTCTGAGTTGCTTGGCAGAAATGGACCTGGGAAGTAAGGAGTTACAGCGGTTCCACACTTAAGGCCGAAACACACCGAGCGTGTCCCGTGTGCGTCATGCACGTTGCGGTCGGCCGCCCCAGCGTTATTGCAGTGGGACTTGTCTCCGGCCGGAACGCCAAGGGCCACCGGGAGGAACGTTCACGTTGGCGCCTCACTTGGCCAATTCTCAGGTTTTGCCACATTAGTTGCGCTGTACGCGATGCACGCGGGACGCTCTCGGTGTGTTTCAGCCTTTACCTGTCAGATAAGTTACAGAAGGTGGCTAAGGGGGACTGCTGCTCAACCCTTTTGGCCTATGCAAGGTTCCATCTCCCCTCCCCCCGCTATTTAATATCTATAATATGGTATAGAATTGCTTGGAAAACAGCTGGAGATTTGCAGTATGGTCCCATCAATATGCTGATGACATCCAACTCTATCTCTCTTTCCATCTCTTACTAGGGATGGTGTGCTTGTTCTGACCTGACTGCAGTGAAGGAGTGAAAAGGGCTTAATAAAGTTAACTTTAATCCAGGCAAGGCAGAGATTCTTTTGGTCAACAGGAAAACTGAGTCAGATTTGGGGTTATAGCCTGTTCTGGACAGAGTTGCACTCTCCTTGAGGATCAGGTTTGCAGAGCTTAGGAATGCTCCTGGATGTAGTTGTGATCCTGGAGATCCAGGTGTCAGTTGTGGCCAGGAGTACATCTGTTCATCTTCAGCTGGTGCACCAGCGGTGCCCATTTTTGAAGAAAGCAGATCTGGCCACAGAGCTCCATGATGCCGAGATTACTGTAATGCAGTAGCAGCCCTACCCCCCCCCGTGGGAGGGGGCTGCCGCCGCGACACCCCCCACTGGACGCAATACGCTCCACCCCTGGGGGTGTGTGGCATCATTAATGCGCGCCACCGCAGCGCGGAAACAGCTCCCCCCCCCCGGCGCTTTTTGACTCCTTTTTGGAGCCAAACAGCGCTTGGGAGGGCAGGAGGGAGCACCGGAAGGCACATCCCCTGTGACCCACTGCTTGGGGCCCACCGCCCCCACCGCAACAATGCCTCTGCTGTAACATGCTGTGCTTGGAGCTGCTCTTGAACACAATTTGGAAGCATCAGCTAGTTCAGAATGTGGCAGACTGAGTCCTCTCTGAGACCCGTTTGTCTGACTGCATTATCCTCATGCTTGTCCCTTTGTACTGGTTGCCAGTATGCCTTTTCAGGCCCAATTCAAGGTGCTGCTGGTTATTAGTTACCTTTGAAGCCCTGCATGGTTTGGGATCTGTATATTTGAGGGACTCACTGCCTTCTGGCACACAAATCTACCCCTTCACTATATTCATCAGCAGCATGTGTGAAAAGGATCTAGATGTGTATGGACCCAATCCTATCCTTTCCCCCACCATAGCATGCAGCTGTGCCAAAACGGACTGCACTGCATGCTATGGTGGGGGGTGCCAACTGGGAGGCTTGGGAGGGGAAAGGGAAGATATTTTATCCCTCTATAAGCCCCTCAACTGCCAATGGGTCTCCTTGGAACTGCTCCAGCTCTTTAGCTGGTGCAACTCTGAGGAGACAATGGGAGACGTCTAAGGAGACAACGGGGGCATGTCGTCTCGCTTCAGAGGGGATAGCATCTGACATAAGTCACCCACACCAGGTACCATCCCCTCCCACCTCCGACATGCCTACAGCCTTCCAAGTGACCCTATTTAAGGTGGGGCATGATTTTTAAATAAAAAAAGATAAAGCTTCAATTTGACTAAACCAATCCTGTTGTCTTAATAAGCTGTCAGGTAAGCAACACCTCTCTCATTTTTTGCAAGGCCTCCAAGCCCTGAAGACAAGAGTATAACATTTCTCTGATACACTGGTGTAGAATAAAACAAGGCACGCAACTATGACACACTTAAAGACATTACACTACAGGTGGACCCTCGTTATTCACAGGTTTGGCATCCACGAATATCAATATCCGTGGATGCAGTCCACGAATACTGAGGTGCTGGTCCAGCACCTGATTTCTCCATTACTCACCAGGAGGGCCCTCTGGAGGCTCGTTCTGCGTGGCGCCAGCCTGCAAACCCCTCCATAGGCCTCCTAAAGCCTCTCTCAAGCGACCAGAAGTCACTGGGAGAGGCCTTCGGAGGCCTGCGAAGGATTCAGAGGCCCTGCGAATGGAGGAGTTTGCAGGCCGGTGTGACACAGAACGGGCCTCCAGAGGGCCCCCCCTCCCGGTGAGTAATGGAGACATCCGGTGCTGGACTTCACCCTTCAGCATCCAAGGATCCTCGTTATTTGTGGGGGTGGTGATGGTCCAGAATGGATCCCCCACAGATAATGAGGGTCCAGTCTGTATAGAATAGTCTCAGACCAGACCCTAACAAAAGTGACTAACATCGCAATCCTATCCAACTTACACCACTGGTGTAACCCAGTGGTGCAGCGAGAACGGGAGGCCCCAGAATGGAAAGGGGATTCAAATCCCCTTTGAATCGCCCTTTGGAGGGGATTTGAATCCCCTTTCCGTTGGGGCCTCCTGTTCAGCTGCACCGTTTTCAGCTGGGGCCGTTCTCGCTGCACCACTGGTTACACCGGTGGTGTAAGTTGGATAGAATTGCACTGTAACTGATGTAGACAAACAGGAGAAATACTGAAATCAGGCAATAAGGCCAAAATAGTGGTAATACAGACAGTAACAATTTAGCAACTAGTTATGTTGGCCACTCAGTGCTTAGCAAATAAGCCAGGAGGCTAGTTAATTAATATTGTTAAACTCCCTGATGGTCCTGGATAGCTAGGCAACTTCATTCCGGTCATGTGATATTTTGTTAAATATCTTGGATTAATAGTGGATCCCCCGCACGACCCCCCCAGGCAATTAATTTTACAGAAGAAACCTGTTTTTTTCTTCAAAAGGCAGTGGCGTACCCAGCTGATTTTGCGGGTGGGGCCTGGTCCTCCCCGCCCCGCCCCAAAACTAATTAGCATAAACTATGCTAATTTTTTGCCGATTTTTTGGGCCGATTTTCGGCGATTTTAAGGGGTTTTTAAAGGGGTTTTTAAAGTATGTATGCTTTGCGGCACTTAACTTGTGTATAGGAGCCTCCAGCGAAGCGATCGGCTGACTCTCTCCAGCGACGACGTTCTCTTCCAGGGGTGCAGATCGGCGATCTGAGATCGCTCCTCTGCAGCCCCTGACCAGAACTGCTCATCATAAGCTCATCGTTTGAGTTCGCGCATGCATGAATGGCTGTTTGCTATGCGCATGCGCGAACTCAAACGATGAGCTTACGATGAGCAGTTCTGGTCAGGGGCTGCAGAGGAGCGATCTCAGATCGCCGATCTGCGCCCCTGGAAGAGAACGTCGCTGGAGAGACTGAGAGCCGATCGCTTCGCTGGAGGCTCCTATACACAAGTTAAGTGCCGCAAAGCATACATACTTTAAAAACCCCTTTAAAAACCCCTTAAAATCGCCGAAAATCGTCCCAAAAAAGCGGGAAAAATTCAAATTTTTCCCGCTCTCCTCCGGAGCCTCCCGCCCCCCCCGCACCACCTCCCGCCCTTGCGCCCTGGGGCCCTCCGCACCAGGGCACCACTCAGCGCACGCCCCTGTCAAAAGGACCAGGATGAGCAGCCTCCTTGCAGGCCTCACCAACAAGACTTAGGTGCTCAGCAAGGTTGAGGTGCTAGAGAGTCTCTAGCAAGGTGCTAGAGAGTCTCAGCAAGGAGGCTGCTCACCCCAGTCCTTTTGAAGAAAAAACGGAGGTTTCTTCTGTAAAAGTCCCTGGGTGTGTGTGTGGAGGGCCCGCGGGGGTTGTGCCGGCCCGCGGGGGCATGGGGGGGGCTCTGAAAACCACAGAGGGGGTGTTCACCCCTTTCCGCAGTTTCAAGTATCCATGGTGGGGGCTGGAACCCTGTGGATACGGCGGCCCCACTGTAATGTTGTAGTCTTGAAATTATACTATTAGAATTATTGCTATAAAGAAAATGATATTAGAATGTTATTTATGTTGTTATTGTTATGGATTTTCATGGAATGTTAATTCAATAAATACCAATTAAAAACACCAAAAAAGAGAAAGAAAAAGATATTAAACCCACCCCCCAAAAAGAAAAGAAATTATACTATTGATTTTTAAAATCCATTGGTTTTGGGGAAAACCCTTATCCTTTTGAATCCTTGTTATAACCCCCACACACATACATTTTCCAGAAGCAGCTCAAATGCTTTTGCAACATCATCCACCACGTAGGGATGATGAGAACTGAATAAACGGAGGCACAGGTAGAGAAGTGAGCTGCGCACTGGAATGAGAAGCATGACTGAGAAAATCTCCCTGGGGTTGTGATAGCTCTTTGGCTAGAAAAACTGAAATTCAATTCCGGGGGACGGGAGCGGCTACAGCAGCAGCATCACCAGCTTCACTCGTGAGCTGTAAGAGGCTGCGAACAACATCAATTCCTCCTCCGGCTTGACAAGACACAGAAATTGATTGACGTCAGGCCAAGCCCCGCCCCCATCCCCGGGATTGGCGGAGTTTGAGTATGCCTTTCTTTCCACCCGGCTTCATTGGCTGAGAAATTCTCCGATCGTCTGCCGAGTGAGGAGTGCTGTCTGCGCATGCGGGAACCGGCAACGAGTCATAGCTGTAGAGAAGAGTTGAAGCGGGAGGATCGATTCTGCTGCTGTTGCTTTTGTCTTATTTAAACGTGGAGCTCAGAGGGGCGGGGGGGGAGTGGAGCTCTGTGCAAGGCGGGAGGGGGAACGTCAAGACAGGGGATCTGGTGTGGGACGGGAAAGGTGAGGCGTGGGCGGGGCGGGGGTGACCTTATGGCGCGGGGAGAGAGAGAAAATAGTGGTGGGGCGAAGGAGCCGCTTTGTTGTGGGACAAGGTAGAGGCGCACCTTGCAAGTGTGTGTGTGTATTTGGGGCAGGGATAGGGGTGTGTTTGTGGGGGAGGTGACTCAGGAGAGGGGAGGCAATAATACGTAGCAAGGAAAGGGAGAGGAGTAGGTTGTAGTGATTTGGGGAAGAAAGGGTCCCAGTAGCAGAGGGTGGGTGGGAAGCAGGCCCTGACCCAAGTTGTGAGGATGGGTGGAGAAGGAGCTGATATGGTGGAGACAGGTGAAGGTAGCCTGGAGGAGGAGGAGGAGGAGGGTGGCAGGGTAGTGAAGGTAGCATTGGTACCTCCCTTCCAGCAGAACGGGTGCCTCCTGGGCAGGGAGGCCGAGCACAGCAGCAGCTCCACGCCTTTGGTAATGGTAACAGAGAGCGATGTGGAGCTTGGAAGAAAGAGTGCTTCTTCTCTTAATCTCGAGGCGCTCCCTGAGGTGGAGGCCATGCTACCCTCTTCAGCGTCAGATACAAAAGTGACACCTCGGCTGTCCAAGCTCAGGCTGGTGGTGCTGGCTGTTTTCAGCGTCTACTCGCTGGTGAACGCCTTCCAGTGGATCCAGTACAGTATACTGACCAGTATCTTCACAACTTACTACAGCGTCTCCAGCAATCAAATAGACTGGCTGTCGATGGTCTATATGGTGGCATATGTACCCCTCATTTTACCTGCCACTTGGCTCCTGGACATTCGTGGTCTCCGCCTCACTGCCTTGCTGGGATCTGGACTCAACTGCCTGGGTGCCTGGATTAAGTGTGCCAGCGTCCAACGAAACCTATATCCGGTCACTTTGATAGCCCAAATTGTGTGCTCCGTAGCCCAGGTCTTTATTTTGGGGCTGCCCTCCCACATTGCCTCTGTCTGGTTTGGGCCGAAGGAAGTGTCCACTGCATGTGCTGTAGCTGTGCTGGGCAATCAGGTGAGGGGGCAAAAAGAGTGGAAGGGTTTTGGATCAGGAGTGTGTGGGAGGGATGCTCATGTGGGGAGAATGTATGGAGATTTCTCTTTGTGGGTAACGCAGATCTGAAGTGAAAAGAGCAAAGAGAGTTGCATTTAGGAAAAGGGAAAAACAGGAGACTTTGTGGCACCTTTAAAAGACCAACGCATTTATTTCAGCATAAGTATCCATGGACTACAGTCCACTTACAACTGTACTTCTTGTGCATTTATATAGTTAGACTAGGTTTGGGTGATTACAGGAAGCCTTTATCTGTATTGATCTACAGCCGGCAAAGTAGGAATATGTAGATATGTTTGAAGCTGATTGTAACTTGCTAAACTTGTTCATGCAGGTTGTATGATTTTGAAGCTAAAGGTAGCAGTAATTTTGTATAGGATTGTGCTGCATGTTGACAGAATAAGAACAGCTGTGTTCAGTGGGACTTGCTTCCAGGCAAGGGAGTAATACATACTCTGACAGCGCAATCCTATCCAACTTATGCCACCGACTGAGCTCTGCTCAATCCTATTCAATTTATGTCACCGGTGTAACCAGCAGTGCAGCGAGGAGGCCCCAGAACGGAAAGGGGATTCAAATCCCCTCCAAAAGGGGAATTCAAAGGGGATTTGAATCCCCTTTCCGTTCTGGGGCCTCCCGTTCTCGCTGCACTACTGGTTACACCGGTGGCATAAGTTGGATAGGATTGAGCAGAGCTCATCTGGTGGTATAAATTGGATAGGATTGCGCCCTCAGTGTATATACAATTGCTGCCTTCTTACTGTCTGTGACTCCAGCAATGGGGACATAACAGTAAACTGTGCAGCTTCATCTAGATTTTTATTTAAATCTGTTCTAAATAATACAAAAAGAACAGACACAAAAGAGAGAGAGATTGGATGAAGAATTTAAATGACGGCTGTAAACTAAGAATGGAAACAGATTGTAGCTTGGAAGTTTCTTTATGTGCCAACAGGTATCTGCAGAAGGCATCTCTATTTTTTTATATCGTTAAATCATATTCTTCTGAGAGAGGCTGCTGAACACAATCAGAATTTCAGTTGCAGAGTCTTCATAATTGCAGGATCAATAACACGAAGGTGCTGATATATTTCAAAATAAGGAAATTCTGCCAAAGCCTAGATATTGTAACTAGAGAAAAATAGTGATATGAACAAATACTCTTATACAGAGTAAGTTCTTTGCGTGAAATGTCCCTGTAAAAGTTGGCCACACAGTCTGTCTACTCTCTACTGACATTGATAACTATAGTGTTTTATTTGAATCCAGGAAAAATTGGGTTCTGTGCTAGTATGCGAGTGTCTATAATCCATTAGCAGTTCCTATGCTTCAGATGGATGAAGGAACACTTTTTCGTTGTAGCGTGTAGCGAACACTTTTTCTTCAAACTTGTTTTGTTTTACTCCCATGTTATATGATCTTCCAACTTGTAAAACTTGTTCTTCGTTGGGGCTGATTTGTTTTTATAGCTAGGCACAGCGATTGGCTTCTTGTTGCCACCAGTTTTAGTTCCAAATACACCTGATGACTTGGATCTCATGGGACATAACATCAGCATCATGTTCTATGGCACAGCAGGGGTCTCCACTCTCCTCTTTTTACTAACAGTGTTTGGTAAGTAAAACGTTCCTATAATAATCAAATGAAAACAGTGGTCAGAATGAGGAATAAAATTCTAGCCCACATATGAAGCTATTACATGAAAAACTACTTCAGAGCCATAATTTCTTACTTCAATTGAAAATAAAGAGCCATAATTCATAATTATAATGAAATTTCAGTTGAAAATAAATTTCAGTTGAAAATAAATTAAGACACAACACATATTTCCACAGTCTGTTGAACACTGAAACATTTCTGTTTGGAAGAGAGTTTTGCCTGTTTTTTTATAAGATTCTTGCTATTAACTGTATTGTTGTTGTTCAGTCGTTAAGTCGTGTCCGACCCTTCGTGATCCCATGGACCATATCCCGCCAGGCCTTCCTGTCCTCCACTATCTTCCTGAGTTCGCTCATTTTCATGTCAACTGTATACTTTCCATAAATAACTGTATACTTAACTGTATACTTCATAATTGCATACTTCATAATAAACTGTATACTTTCCATAAATACTGTACCACTTCTAGTAGGGTTGCCAGAATAGGGTGGCTCTTCATGGGTGAGCTTTGAAGCAGGCCTGTAAAGTGGACTGTCTGCCTTGTAGGATGGGATGTGTTCCCAACCCCCTGTTTCATGTAAGACACAGATAGGGTGGAAGGAACTTTCAGGGGCAATCAGGTGGAAAAGGGAAAACTCTTCCCCTTACCTACTGGTTCTTTGCAAAAGTCCCTTGGCAATTTTAAATCATTTTCCCATGGGCTTCAGCGGAGAGCAAAATTGCAGGAAGGGGCTGTTTACAAGGGAGAATTGGCTGCAGGAGGGGTTCAGCACCCCTTCTTAACCTGTTGGTTTTCTTCTTCAAATGTCCTCTCCATTCCTACGTTTGTGGTAGCTCAGCAACTTGGGGTTTGGAACATGTATATGCCAAGGTAACATGTAGCTCTGCTAATACGCTTGCACATTTCTTACCTCTGCCTGTTCCACAAAGCTGTACCATTGTGAGTTAATTCTTTTTTCCTTTTTGTTAAAATGAAAGATGTTTATAATCCCGCCTTTCTTGCTATAGCCCAAGGCAGCTAAAAGCAAGAACAGAAACATAACAGAATAATAATGAAACGCACTCAAAATACAGAAAACAAACAGCGGCAAAAAGACAACTATTCCAGAGCCAGCAGCCCCAACATCTTCTAATATTCAAAGCAAATTTGCTCTTTGTAGTGGTCATGTAAAACCACAGGGAGCTTCATGGTGCATTGACCCTAAAAGGCTAGGGTGGGTCTCATAGTTTACCGTCACAAGAGAGTTTTGAAGTGGCATTTCTTCATTCATTAGTCTATAACCCATTATTAATGGGTTTATTTTCTTCCACTTCTTTACTCTTAAAGCAGAGGCAGACTGGTATAATAAGGAGATGGGGGAGGAGGAAGGTCCATATCTTGACACAGCTCAAAGTAGCTGTGACAACAGTGTCATCCCAGCTGTACTCCAAGGCACCCGTTTCCTTACTTTGCTCATTGTACCTTTTACTTTTTAAGAAGATTTTCTAGCTCACAGTCTAGAAAGAACTTGAAAACAGGAAGACAGATCTCTATCTCAATATGTAAAAATCCATTTATAATTCAGAACCGTAGCAATTATGATGGAATATTGTTCAGACTAGTAGTATCAGATTGAGCAGATTAACTGGCAGAAGGCACCCATGATGGGATGAGACTTGTTCATTTTTCAGTGACTCAACATCTGCTATAGGCTTTCATGCAAATGAAGCTCACTCCTGTGATTGTATACTCAGAAGTAAGGTCCACTAAGTTCAATGGCGCTTATTCCCAGATATGTGCATGTAGGATTGCATTCGGGCAGCCCAATCCTGCCTAAGATCCACTGCAGTGTTGTGCGCCAGCGGAGTTGGGGCACACCTCGGGGGGAAGGGATGTTTGTCCCTTTCCCCTGGTTTAAGCCCAATGGGCCTCCTCAGATGTGCGCCAGCTATTTTGCTGGTGCATGTCCGGGGAGGCCGTAAGGGGGTTAGGATATTGGCAGAGCACATCACTGATATCCCTGCTCCCCTCCCTGCCTGGCCGGCCAGTCGCCCCGGCCCTCCCTCTCCGCACCAGCCAGTGGTGCGGGTGTTGGCCAGCGGCGGAGTGAGCGCTGCTGGCCTTTATGGCACTTTCACAACACCCTAGGCTGGTGGAGCGCTTGCTCCGCCGGTCTATCGTTGCGCTGTAAACCAATTATGTAAATTAATTTTGATATCCCCATTATGTTTCTAGCTCTTGCATAATGTTAGGAAATGAAAGGTGATGTCAGCAAGTGATGATGGAAAGATATGACATGCCTTATAATGTGTTTGAATAACAATACACTGTTTTAAACACTCATGCTTATTTCATTTTGTTTCTACCTAGTGTTTAAGGAAAAACCTAAATATCCTCCAAGTCAATCTCAAATTGCTCTCTTGGAAATATCTGCAAAAGATTATTCCTATAAACAATCAATAATCAATCTGTTCAGAAACAAGCCTTTTGTTCTTTTACTGATCAGCTATGGTGAGTATTAACTACTTGTGCCTGGTGCAATATGGTCTAGTTGTCATAAACCCCTCCCCCATTATTAATATAGATTAATATTCGCAGAGCATCCAGGAGCAAGGCCAGAACAAGGAATCCAAACTCTGAACCCGAGTTTTCAAGGGTAGTACTGCTCCACTCAAGATGGGTTGAATCACCATTCCTGTCACTGGCGTCACTACAGGGGGGGCGGAGCTGCAAGTTCCTCCATGATCGGAGCCTCCATTTGACCTTGTCTGTAGTACTCTCTGTCTTGTCTGTATTATGCTTCGTTTGCCCCCATCTAATCTATTACTGATCCCAGGCATGTATTCAGTGCTTTTGACAGCCTTCCTGGCATGAAATAGGAAGGAGAGAGCAAGCCAGATGTTCATTGGAATATTGATGACCCTGCACTCCAAATCCCTAGCCATTCTAGCCCAGTGTTTCATGTAGATGTTAAATAGCACAGGAGGACAAGAACTCTGTGAGGCTCTATAGGCCAACATTACTTTTAGTGTAAAGCTTTGGGGCTGTAACGAAAAAAGTAACAAATCAATTTTAAATATAAATAAATTGCCAAAGAGCTGAGCAGCAGTCTGCCCGCACCACCTCTAGAATTGTCCATCTAGGAAGAACTGGAGGCACCACAAAACAATGTCTCCCATCTCTGCCGGATGATTCAGAAGGATGCCATAATCTCGACGGTACTGAAAGATGCCCAAAGGTCCAGCTGAGCCAACAGGGGTCAAACACCCTGTTGGCATGGCTGCATCGGTGCTTGAAAGTGGATTCGACTGTAAAGCTATCAATCCTGCAACCAGGCCAGACACTGGGCTGAGATGGATCTAGAGCAGTGTTTCCCAAACTGTGGGTCGGGACCCACTTGGTGGGTCGCGACCTGATTTCTGGTGGGTCCCAGGTGATGGAAAGATCAGATAAGTAATTGCCACAAGTCCTGAGGCTATTCAAAAATCAGATACCGTAGCTATTAATGTCCCTTCAAAAAGCTGAGCTCCTGCAGTTTGCAAGATAGCTGCTAATTACCCTGCAAACAGCTGAGCTCTTTACTTGTAAATATATATATATTATTTCTAGATCATGTTTTTTAAAAGTCTCATAAAGCTAGGTGGGTCCTGATAGAGTGTCATTTTAAAAAGTGAGTCCTGGTGTAAAAAAGTTTGAGAACCACTGATCTAGAGAATCAGTATCATCCAGGGACCCCCTAGAGCTGGATTGCTACCACATGCATGAGCATGTTGCCCAAAACTGAATATTTGAAACTGGTTGGAGATTATCCAACATGGTGGAATTTCAAGTAGTTTCTTTAATGAACAGCCTTTCTTTGGTTTACTGGAATTGTGCCTTCACTTAAGGAAGTGTTAACTATCCACCCATCCAGACCTCTTCTGGCTGCTTTAAGCATCCAGGAGGAGCAATGGTTGAGCACACAGGTAATTTACCTTGCATTTCCAAGGATCCTGTCCTCAGGTGGCACCAACTTGATATCCATACAATCAGAACAAGCAGTTGCCATAGGGACACACCTTGCTTGTGTATCAAATGTGGAGTTTGTCAGAATGGGTATAAGTGACTTGAGTCACAAAATGTCTTGCAAACTGATCATAACAGGCCACTTCATCTCTTTTTTTTCTCCTCCCCTCCCCCCTTGCATGATGTGATAAATCTTTCACCAATTGGGACAATGTAACTTAAAACTTAGAAAGAAGAGTAACTGACAGAATTGTATCTTTGTGGCACATTTTTCTTTTTAGCAAATTATTTAATGTAGTTATGATTCCCAAGTCTTTCTGTAGCTGCTCTTCACGATTTTCTCATAGGCTGTTAAAATTACCTCCTATTTATCATAAGTGTTGAGTTACAAACATATCTGCCTAGTGAAAGGAAATGGTCCTGTTATTTTTAATCAAATGAAATTAATTTGTTTTCTCCCAGACCTTAACATTTTTCCAATCCTTTTGTCAAGATTTAAGGATGAATAATAAATATGGATGCTAGAAACAAGATATTGGAAGATAATGCATTTTCAAATCTATTTCAGGTTACTAAATCTACTGAAATATTTCTTGTTTTTTATCTGTCTTGTTTAATCATTACCTGTAACCATAGCAGTACCTTAAAACGTCTTATTTATCATTTCAGGAATTATGACAGGGGCATTTTATTCAGTCTCCACTTTACTGAATCAAATGATAGTATATCATTATCCGGTAAGATTCTCTAGGTTTTCATTTCTTGATTGGTTTGTCATAAAGGCACCCATGACTGACTTGGGTCATCATTCTTGAATCTGGCTTCATTTAGTCATTTCACCCAGGGCTGAAATGCGTGACATGGGAAATCTGTGGTCAGAACTCCCAATTTGTATTTTTTCTTTTTCTTTCTTTGAAACAGCCATGAGGGAGGGGAAAATCAAAATTTTGATTTTGAGCAGAACAATGTTGCTGAGGAAGACGAGTGCAAAAGTAAAAGTAAAAACAACTGGGAGATCAGATCATGGATCTCCCACTCTGCATCTGTTTCAGTCCTCATTAGCAAGGTAGGCACGTTTAGGCAGAGCAGGAAATGGAAGAGAGGCAATCTGTTCCCAGTGATATCTTCCCAGTTCCCTTCATGTATTATCTTGTATCTGTATGGTGTGTGTATGTCCTACCCCCTTTTCACTCAAGTGCCTGTGTGTAGGAAGTAGCTTTAAAAAAAAAGCTGGCGCAATGTAACCGAGAATCTTGCATATACCTCTCACCCTTGTGCAGAGAGCAACATGTGCTGACCTGCTGTAGTCCTGGCCTGCTTGGCAAGGCACTGATGTACACTGGACTTGAGGCACCGTATGGCCTACTGGCTTAAGTTGCCCTAAATAGCTTCTGATCCCCCAAGGGAGTCTATGCCAAAACATGACTGGTGGATAATAGAACTTCGAGAACTTGGAAATGGTGGTGTTCCTGAAGAATCAAACTGAGCTTATGAGACCAAGGAAGATGCCAGTGCTAAGTGAAGATTCTCCCCTTTGAAATCAGTCTTGGAAGTGCGTCCATTTTCTCATTAAACTTCTAGAGAGTATTCCTTTTTTACTCACTGGTATGCAAATGCGGGTGCAATCCAAACCTACTTAGGCCGCTGTTGTAACCAGCAGCCCAGTGAAAACGGGAGGCCCCAGAAAGGGGATTCAAATGGACAGTGCTCACATAGGTAACAAAAATCAACCCCAGATTATTGGCTTTATCTGTAAAATTGTCTGTAAAATGGGTCAACTTGTTCAGTCAGAGGTGGGGTATGTTTTTCACCCTCTTGAACAATTCTCCTTCCTTGTCTGAATCCAGTTGAGTAGTAAAAATATTGAAGGATAATTTCAGGCATCTTAAATGCCAGTTACAAGTTTGGTTCAATTGTGTACAAATCCACTGGAAAAGCCTACTTGTTACAACATGCAAAAAAATTAGTGGCTGCATGAACATGCCTTGATGCAATGTCCTAATTCCAAATTGGAGCAATAGTAGAAAAACAAACAGAAAGAAGGGATAGGACGTGTGGAATGTTGGTAAGCATAAAATACTGCATTGAAACCCTTGGGGCATCTCTCTCTCTCTCTCAGCATCCAGCCTAGCACTCTGTCATCAGAAGCTCCTTCCATGAGCAGAAGAAGTATTCTGCTCACAGAAGGGCTCTTTGCACAAGCAGAATGAACCATTCATTCACCAAGGGAGCTTCTGACAACGGAGCACAAATCAAGTTGTTACCCAGAGTTAATAATGCCCTCTGTGTTCTGTTGTACATTCCCTGCCTATTAGCAACAGTTTTATTGATGAATGTTTGGCTAGTCAATTAAAAAAAGTCTTCCTTGTCTGAATTATTCTCTGAAAGAATGAATTTTTCCTCAGTCCGTGACTTATTTAAAGAATTTATATCCCACCTTTCTCCCAGTAAGGGCAATCAAGACGGCTTACAAGTTTAAAACATAGCAATAATAAAACATTAAAAACAAGACAAACCTCAACAGATCACATAAAAGCAATTACATTTAATTAAAACGCCAGTCATCATGTTGGGTATTGTACGCCATCCTGAATAAGAAGGTCTTAAAGCCCCGCTAAAAGGTCTCCAAGGAGGGAGCCATTCTTAATTCTAAGTGGAGGGAATGCCACAATCGGGGCAGCACCACCAAGAAGATCCTGTTCCTTGCCACCATCCTCCTCTCCTCCATCAATGGTGGCACAGTTAAAACGGGCCCCTCTGATGCTAATATAGCAACAAAATGATGGTTCCATGTTTAATATTTCTTAAGCCCCTTAGAGAATGAAAGTGTGTGAGGGTGGAAACTCCATTGTGGCAGCAGGTTGATGTGTATTCATGTTCTTGTAGTAAAGCGGCCATTGCTTATAAATACTTCCATAACTAATTGTTCAAAGGGAGAAGAAGTGAATGCTGGGAGGATTGGCCTGACGCTTGTGGTAGCTGGAATGGTGGGTTCGATTATTTGCGGTATCTGGCTGGATTGCACCAAAACATACAAGTAAGTATGTGAGTAGAAAAAGAAATGATAAAACTGTTTGTGCTACTCACCTTAATTATGGAGTATAGTGTAGGTGGGTTGGACAACCAATAATAAATATGGTATGTATGCAGGGGACAAGTGGCAGGAAAAATGTACTGTATATTTTGCATTCTAAAAGTCTAACCATAGTACATATAAAGTCCACCCCCCATAATCAGCAGGGGGGGGTCATAATTAGCAGGGGTCACACTTATTGGCTTCTGATGTAGCCACAGTTGTAAGTGTCATTAAGTTTCAAAGGATTCCTTGGACACACAATCCATTTTTCTTGCTGTAATACCAATATTCTAGATCCATAACTAGGGCATGACCACGGGATGAATAGGTAGTATGAGAAAAGTTTGCAAACTTGGCTAAATTTGCAGCCTGTCAGCTTTCCAAACCATTTCATTTTTCTTAACGCAAGTAAGTTTCACCTAATTGATCCAAGAAACCTTAAAGGTTTTTATTCAGCCCTATGAAGAGCTAATGTCTGAAAAAGCTGCTGTTTGGCTCTAGAAACCACAGGGGGGAAGGTCCAATCCTGTGGTAGGAGCTGAAGCTTGAGAACTAGGCATCAAGGCTCACCAGGCCCTGAGTTTACCCCCAAGGAAGAACACACTGCCTTAGTAACTCTGGTGTTGATTGAATGTGGGCATTTGCTGCTTGGGGTACCACTACTTCCAGTGGCTATTGTATCTCTCTCATTCCTTCTTGGCTAATACATGTTTGTTTAAATGCTTTTTTTATGAAGATACCAGAAATGTCTGATATCTCTTCACCAGGGTAATTTGACTTTACAAAAAACTGCCCAGTGGTAAAGGGGGAAATTGTAGTTGACCTCGCTGAGAGCAGGGCTTCATAAGATGGTCTGTGCAGTAGGTGGTTGTGTGAGACAAAACGTTTTCGGAGGTAGCACTTACAGTCGCCTAAGGAGCTTTCTCCATGCTTCCTCATTAATAGGGTTCAGAGCTCAGACTAAGACTCCATTTAAGAGTGTGTTTAGGGCATCGGATAACTAGTCTGTGAACCCTATTTATTTAACATTTTAAATAAATACAGACAACCTGTCCTTGGACAAGTATGGGGAAATGAAATTGAAATGTCATACACTTGTATTTCAACTACAAATAAGTCTTATTTAAAAGTAGTCACTTGAATTTTTTTTGATAAAATTATGATTTCTCATAATACCTTTGCACTATGTTTTTAGGCAGACCACATTAATTGTGTACATTCTCTCATTTGTTGGGATGGTCGCATTTACGTTCACCTTGGACTGTGGACACCTCGTAGTTGTATTTGTGACTGGAGGAGTTCTTGGGTAAGGATCCATGGAAGTTATTTACAAAACATACCGGTGTATTAGTGTTTTTGTTTGTTTTGTGGGGTGCTATTTTTTATTGTACGCTGCCTTGAATCTGTGTGAGAAAAGCAAGCTATAATTGTTCTTAATAATCTCAGGTGGGTTAAATGAGATCTTACTGTATGAACTTTTTGTAAGTGTTGCAGACTTTCCAATGGAAAACGTTTTTCTTTAAGAATGAGTTTTCATAATTGCATCCTGGAGTTTGTGGCTATACTGGAAAATACCCCGTGGATAAACCTAATCGTGAAAACTAGTTGATTTCAGTGCACAATCTTTATTAAAAACTGCTGCTTACTTGAATGTTGAATTTTTGACAGCTTCTTCATGACTGGTTACCTCCCCCTTGGATTTGAGTTTGCTGTGGAAATTACATACCCAGAGTCGGAAGGCACCTCATCCGGACTTCTGAATGCTTCAGCACAGGTGAGTGAGGCATTGTGATAGAAAGCTCAGTCTGTTGGAATAGTTCACACTTAATTCTGAGTTCAAGTAATTTGATTCCAAAATTGGGTAGGGTATATCTGCTCCTTTAAAATCTCATAGCTGGCATCCAACATAATGTAGGGCTGAGTTAGCCTCAACCTTTCTCCTAACAGTATAACAGATTAGTGCTTCAGTGATCTTATTTACCTTGCAGTATCCATACTGAAAACATTTGGAAGCCCAAAATGGGTATCATTGGAAGTTGCACGTGTACAGTGTGATATGAGACAGATGTTCATGAGACAGTGAAATAGCTGTATGTTTGCCATGTATGGGTGACACCAGTCTGTTCTTTTATCCTTGCTTGTTCTGTTTTTTCTATCTGGAATGCAAGATGCTTACTCAGACAAGCTATTTTTCCACTGGGATCATAGGAGTGTAGGGCTTTTATTATTCTTTGCACAAATGTGCATATGGTAGCATGTTCTCTCCATACTGATCAAGCACAGCTACGATCTGCTTAGAGAGTGGAGGCTAGATAAATCCAACAATGTGGCATGGAAGAAAACAAAATTGGGGAACAGTCTTTGAAGCTGCATATAATGTAATTGCAGTATTTGTAGTATAACGTCCCTACAGTTAGAACAAATGCCAGCAGGTTTTATCTGTGGTGAACAGTGCAGACAAATTAAGACATTCTGGATAAGAAATAATCTGGAATTCATTATGGTCAATTTACAGATATTTGGGATTATCTTTACGCTGATTCAAGGAAGGCTTACAACAGATTACAACCCACGCGCAGGAAACATTTTTCTTTTTGCATCTATGTTTATAGGCATCATTTTAACAGGTAACCTCAGTTACTTTCTTTTTTAATGTCTTGTTTTTACAGAAAAGCAGTGAATGTGTATTGCCACTCACAGGTTCAGGTAGTAAAGTTTCTTACTTTAGTTCAGAGGTCACCAAACGTCCTTTGTTCATGGTGCCCTTGGTGTTGCCATAAGTTTTTTTTCACGGCTCCCCAGGCATCCCTGTAGCTGTAGCGCCTTTAAAATATTCTGCGGCGCCCCAGGGCACTGTGGTGCATAGTTTGGGAACTGCGGCTTTAGTTAAAACATTTCTAACTATGCTGGATTTCTGTTCGGAGAAATATCCAAAATGGCTCAGAAGAATAAAAACTAGTAATTGTATAATAAAAACAGCAAATGTATAGCAGTGAAACAAACTAAAGTGAGTGGCAATCATTTTAAGATTTTAAAAGCATAGGCAAATTATTAAAAGTAATAAAGCAGCCGGTTGCTTGATTTTGGCCATTTCAAAAGGGAAAAGAAGGGATGGGGGGAAATGGCATGCAAGTAATTTAAAAAGGGAGGGAAGAGAACTATTTTTTTTTCACTGAACATAATGGGGCTTGCTTCTGAGTAGACATGCCTAGGATTGTGCTCTAAGGGTTTAACAAGCTACACCTGCCACATTCCTTCTCCTAAAGGTCTAGCACTCTGTCCTGGTATAGATCGGATAAGCTTATCTCTGAGGCTCATTCACTTAACACTAACATATCCACTTAGTGAATAAAATATTCACTTAGCACTAAAATAGCCACAGGCTTGCATGCCTCCTCCTCATGCCCATTGGGTTTGGTTAGAGGGAATGAAAACATTTGCTTTCAGTTTAGAACAAACTGCAGTTCTGTGTTTTGCCTGAACTTGGGGAACTGTGGCTTGCTCTAACTCTTCATTTCTTGAAATAAACCAGAATCAAGTGGTAGTTTGCTAAAACAGCCAGTGGTGGATTGCCATCGAAGACAAATCTACACTGTGTTCTACAGTCTGCTTTCAGGGAGTTCAGAAACCTATTTGTTTACTCAATCTGACTAGCTGTCAACTGCAACAACTCTAGCTTCCTTAAACCAGAAGCTTTATTCAGACCAAAAAGCTATCCAATTCCTGATTTCTGAATTTCCAGTGTCCCACAGCAAAGCTTCCCTCCCCTCTCCAGTTCTTATTTCAACTTGCATCTTCTAGTATCCAGGACCATAATTAGACATACCTGCTACTTGTTCCAGATTGAAACTTCTCCAGGAAAGTAAGTTTGCAGATTGAAAAAAGTAACATGGCAAGTGCTGTGTACCCTGCACAAATATTCACTGTGGTGAATGTGTTGGAATTTATATGCACTATTTTCTTTTCTTTAGCTTTAATCAAATCAGATTTGAAAAGACACAACGTGAATTCAGGGATTTTGAATGCTGACAATAAATCTGTAAGTAATTAATCCTTTAATTTACTGACACGATTGACCACAAATGTGTGACTCATGACACAAGACGTCTGAACACAATTGAATCTGGTTGCTCTGAGGGTGTAGCACAGGGGTTATCAACCTTTGGAGGCCTGGGTACCCCCTATGACAGTCAATTTTTTCGGAGTATCCCCCTCTAATTAGCATAATTAATTAGCTAATTTACATAATTTAAAAGCGCCGCTTTTAAATCTTTTTTTTTCTTTTCCTGAAGTGTATGTAAAACCGAACACAAAATCTGAGACACAGATGGGAGAGAAGGAAAAAAACCAAACAGACAGAGAGCTTGATCTCATGTTAGTTGCAAAAAATGGTGTGGATCTGTAGTAGATCAGCAAGGATTCTTGACTCCCCATTATTAAACAGCAGCAATGGTGTCCCCCCCAAAAAAAACAACAACAACAGGCTGCTTAAATGAAGAAGGTTAGGGAGGAAACCCTGAAATGGATATTTGGGTGCAAGATCTCAACTACAAAAAGGGGAGATTGTACACAAAGATTGCACACTTAAAAATAATTTTAATTTATTGTGTTTTGCTAGATGGGTGTGTGGGGGAGACTGAAAATCAGAGAGAAAGGGGGGAAGACTTTGTACACAAAGAATGCACCCTTAAAAACGTAGTGCCCACAGCACTTATCAAACAAAGCACAAAACCCCCTCTGTGATGCTGGATGGGTTGCTGCAGAGGCAAGGAGGGGAATGTTTAGGGTTGCAGAGGAGGAGAAAGAGGTGGAAAAAGAAGGTGCAGCCTGCAACTATCAAAGGCAAAGAAAGTGGGGAGGGAGAGAAAAGAGAGAGAGAAAGGTGGCAGCCCTACATTGCTGATAGTCCTGCATGGAAGGTGAGCGCCCTTGCCCCAGCGTTAAACTTCAAATGCTTTCCCTCTTGGAAAACAAAAGTGCATGTCTTCTGCACCTTCTTGGAAAACAAAAGTGCATGTCTTCTGACTTGATGCACTCTGCTGTCGGTGTGTTTTATGCATGGCTGGTGCAATCAGGCGTCAGGCTCTCTGGCTTTGAGCCGTGGGGGAAGGGAGGATGGCACCGACTTCTGTCTTACTGCACCATGGGCAAACCCCTGCAGCAGCCCCCCAGGGAACGCCTGAGCTACGCAGTGGGCCACTTTCCCAGCTCCGTGCAGACGCTTCTCTGTGCTTCTCTCGCTGGGGCAGCCACACTCGCGCCCCCACCCTCACCTTCTCTCGAGTGCGCTCTTGCCCCCCTTGCTGCGAAAGAGGCAGAGAAAGGGAGAGCAAAGGCGGAAACAAGAAGAAAACAAGAAGAAACGAAGCAGGGGGGTGGAGAGAGAAAGAGGGATTCCCGCATCCGTCCTGCATTTCAGGACTCAACGTGTCACTTGACACAAGTTCAATGGGGCATGTATGTTTGGTCCGGAATGTATTTTCACTGTTAAAGCTCAACTAAGTGATAAACAAGCAGCAGAAAATAGCTTTAAACATGTGCGAACTGTGGCGTTCTTCCCTCAACACTGAATAACTACAACCAGCTCCAATAACTACAACCAGCTTTCCTTGTGGAAAGAGCAAGCCCCTCCTCTCGCTACTGGGCTGGGAATGGGGGGGGGGAGAGAGAGGTGAGAATCTGGCCGCCCTTCTCAGAAGGGCGGCCAGAAGAGTCTGGGCAGAAGAGTCTGGAGTAGTGGGGAAAGCTGCTGCCTTCAAAGCCCGAAGAACAGTGAACTTGATAAGTTCGAGACACGCCGCCGGCAAAAAGCTGTGAAAGCCTCCAGGAGGAGAGATAAGAGCTTCCAGCTGTGTCGGTCGAGTGTGGGAGGCGCCAGGCAGCAGAATGTCAGACTGTAAAAAGGATACCATCTGGAAAGTAGCCGTTCATGAAAGATTGGACATTTATATATTGTAAAAAAACCCAAGGGGGGTTAGGACAGCCTGCCCATGTACACCGCCTTGGATTAAAGTCGGAGGAGAAATCCAATGACCAAGAAAGGCGGTATATAAATACTGTATATTATTCTCAGGGGCTTACAATGGAGCCGCCAGAAATTCCTCCCCCACTGCTTCTTCGGTTCTTCTTTGTGTTCGAGCGAGGAGGTGGACGAAAGTGGCAGGAAACAGTGCATGTGCTGATGCACTTGAGGTGGAGGCAGAGTAGAGAGAGAGCAGAGCAAAGCGCTGTGCAGCCCAGTCTCCTTTCCCGATCAACGTCTCTGGAGGTTGCTGGATTTGACAGGGAGACTAAGTTCCAAGCTGGCTGTGGCTTCTGCAAACTCTGCAGCTCTGCTCTTTCTCGCCCTCTGCTCCTTTCTCTCCAAACCAGCTGCGGCTTTGCACGAGCCCCCCCCCCCCGCTTGATCTTCGGCCAGGCAAGCTCGGCCCTGCTCCCTCCAGCTGCGGAGGGGGAAGGCAGACCGTGCAGAACCCAACTTGGCGGCGGTTTCTGCAAACTCTGTTGCTCTTTCTCCCCCTCTGCTCCTGATGTGAATCTTTCTCCCCCTTTGCTCCCTTCTCTCCAAGCCAGCTGCAGCTGCGGCTTTGCGTGAGCCCCCCTCCCTCGATCTTCGGCTGGGCAAGCTCGGCCCTGCTCCCTCTGGCTGCGGCTTTGCAAAAGCCCCCCCCCCCAATCTTCGACCGGGCAAGCTTGGCCCTGCTCCCTGCAGCTTACCCACGAGAAGCCTTGAAGCTCCAAGGTGGGAGGCTGCTGGGAAGCTCCGGCTGCTGTGAGGTCAACGGAGGCTGAGCTGAGGTGTGAATAAATTAACTCCCGCCAATCAGCTGTGTACTGATGCGGAAGTGTGCTGCTGAACTTAGCGCTGCAGAGCCCGCCGGCTCCGAAAGTAAGTACGTGTTAATTAAGACTTAATTAAGATGGGGCAGATAAAGACCAGGGCTTCGCATACCCCCAGCAAGTGGTCTGCGTACCCCTAGGGGTACACGTACCACAGGTTGAGAACCTCTGGTGTAGCAGATTACATTTCAAGTCAGCTTGCCATTCTTTAATAATGCTTTTAGAATGTACACTTGGGAATGTCTCAACAAAATCAGTTGCTGATTGTTTTTGGAATCCCTTGTAGATATATGGAATATTATAGAAGTTTGACAACCTCATCCTCCTAAACCAGTGGTTCCCAAACTTACCTGGCTCATGGTGCTTCTGCAGCCTCTTCTCCCTGGCTCTCCTGGGTGCCGCCATCTTGGATCACATGAAATCTCAAGAGATCCAAGATGGCGATGCCCAAATCTCACGAGATCTCGTGAGATCCAAGATGGCAACGCAACATCTCACAAGATTTGGGCGAGATCCAAGATGGCAGTGCCCAAATCTCGTGAGATTTGGGTGCAGCCATCTTGGATCTCATGAGATTTTGCATGATCCAAGATGGTGGCGCACAGGATAGCAGGTAGGAGGGACTATCAGGGTCATCCCATGGCGCCCTTTGAGTGTGCCGTGACTCCCTAAGGCATCGTGACGCACATTTTGGGAACCACTGCCGTAAACCATTGTACTATTGTGGATAGGAAAGGAACCATTGGGAAGTCGAAAGGGATGGTGATAATCTGTGTTTGGGGAACATGCATGCATCTTTTCTCTGGTTGAGGGATAAAAACCAAATTCCACTTCTTCCTAGAAATTAAGTGAAATGTCTTGTACAGAACTGAGTGCCTTTGACATCACCATCCCTCTGCCCATACCTACTTGTTAGTTTAGAAACTGAATTCGAACTGGCTTATGTTGGAGAGTTGCTTATTAACTAACAATTAGTCTAATGCATGGGTAGCTCATCTGTAGCAATAGGCTACAAACAGTACAGGTAATAGAGTAGGGCAGGAGTTCTTTAAGATCGTGTGTTGATGCCCATTCTTGCCATTTAAACGTATTGCTAGTATGTTAATGCTGGTTCAGCAAGTTTTGGGACTGAATAATGACTCAAACATATTTGTGCTTCTATGTCTTCTTTCTATGGAATTTCTAAGAAGTTGTACAGGAACCTCTCTCTCTTTTTGCTGATATTCTGTCCAAGTTAATTTCCACTAAATTTTGCATATTGTAGTTTCCTCATTCAGAGTCCAAGGAATGTCTTGATTTGCTTCCAAAGCAACCTTGGGAATTATTAGTTATAATTGGCAATCAATTTTATTTCCTTCACAGATGGCAGTTGACAGTCTAACTGAAAATGAACAGAATAAAACTGCATCAAAAAGCCCACCTGAATCAAAAATTTGAAGCTGAGAGGAACCCTAGAGTGTTGTTATACAAAGCTGGAGCAACTTGATAAATAATCACAAGAACTTATGTCTGAAGTAAATAAGAGTTCCTATGCTACCTGCACTACTTACTGATGAACTAAGGATGTATACATGCTGCAGAGGGTGCATTTTAACTTTTCAGTAACAATTTATAGTGTACTATTTAACGTTTTATTTTAGTTGCACAACTGAATGTTTCCCCTTTTCTGGAAGCTTTGTACTTCCAGAAAGTATTATATAAAACAACTTGAGTCAATGGCAAAGGACCAATAGGCTCTAATTAAAGCCAGCACAACTAATTTATGTACTAAATCCTTTATTTAGAAGGTGTGCACTGAAGATTGGTATAGATTAACAGTGTCTTTTAATTTTTTTTACTGTAAATATGTTGGAAATTTTAAAGTGCCCCTTCTATAGGAGGGACATTGCTGCTAGCACAACAAACAGAATAACAAATTCAGATTTTGAATGTGTTATACTGTACAGTATATTTGCCATTTTTGTTGGTTTTGGAAAGATTGCGGTTTATGAAACCTCTTTATGTTCACATACCGGTGAGAGAAGTGCATATGCTCATATTTATTGGAAATATTTGATAGTCTGTATAATAATCTTTGAAGGTCAAGGATTTTTGAGTTCCAATCTCC
Source organism: Plestiodon gilberti rubricaudatus (assembly GCA_026170595.1). NCBI lineage: Eukaryota > Metazoa > Chordata > Lepidosauria > Squamata > Scincidae > Plestiodon > Plestiodon gilberti. The sequence continues at coordinate 25,402,190 of JANXHW010000001.1, forward strand.
TGGAGCCTCATCAATACTCTTGCATTCTGAAAATGTGTGAAGGAAGGTGGCACATAGGCATGTTTTTGTAGTGCGTGGATGGCAAAAAAGCTTTGCCATATCTTACAAAGACACATGTCTGCAGCCATTTTCTTCTTATGTCACTATATGTGTGTGATTACAATATTCATGAAAAAAGTAAATGTAGCAAGGGACCTTGGGGCAAATGGAAGAATGCTGTTCAAGCACACACAGTGGACCCTGTCCACTTCTTCATCTGGCCAGGGGTGCGTGCACGTTTACAAGAATTCTGTGCCTTTTCCTGCTGAATCATGTAAAGAGGAACCTGGCGGGCAGCCCGATTCTGCCTAACTTAGACTGGCGGCGCTCTTGTTCCGCTGGCCTAAGAAGTTACAAAAGTGCCATAAGGCACTTTTGCAGCTCCTCTAGTGTAAGTGGCACCAGCTCAGAGGCCGGCACCACTCACATCGCCGTTGTCCAGGACCTGTGCCAGCTGACCCATGTAAGTCCTAGGCGGGAGGGCGGGGAGGGGTGCCGGGGGAGACGGTAATTGGTCGGCCTGGCCTGGGAGGGGGCAGGGATATCAGTGCTGATATCTCAAGCCCATTTCCGGGCCGGACTGGCCTTACATGGCCTCCCCAGTTGTGCGCCAGCTAAAGAGCTGGTGCGCATCCCAGAAGGCCCATTGGGGTCTCCGGTGCTTACATCAGGGGAAGGGGACATTTGTCCCCTTCCCCCGAAGTAAACCTGGGCTGCGCCGGCACGGCCCGCATCCTGTGCAGCCGGATGCAACCGCCACAGCAACTTGCACAGGATCGTGCTGTCAGTCTAAAGTTTTATTTGTTCCCTCTGACCTGTAAAGGGAAAATGCTGTTATGTGTATCCAGTATCTGCTGTTTGCTGACTAGGTTGTTAATTTTTTTTCAGTCTTCCTGTGTTTCTATGTGGGAAATGTTAACAGTGTCTCTCTTCAATGTACTTTCTTCGTGTCACTTGAATACAATTTGCCTGGGAGTAAATAATGTATAGCTTTAAATGAAAAATGTGAGTGGGAGGCAGAGCCCATTGATGCTGTTACTACATGGATTTCCAGGTACATATGGACTGCTTAACATTGTGTGTTTTTCATTTTTCTGAGGGATAAACGTTGCTTGTCTTGTGAAGGCTTCTGATGTGGTGATATATGTACTCTACTCTACAGTATCTATGTCCAGTAATTTAAAGGTAAAGGGCATTATCAAACTACAGCACAGCAATTTGCAGTCCCACTAATCTCAGTGGGAGAAAGTTAAGCACGTCCTTAAAATCTTCCATCAGAATAGGTGGGACCTGCTTAATTTTGTCTGTGTTCTGAATTTGTTAGGGTAGCATAAGAAAAGTGTTTTAGGAAAGAAGTGTTTTGAATTCCCTTTGGATTGGAATAAACGCTTTTAAAGAGGAAAAAAATTGAGATATGTCCCTGTATAGATGAGGTGCTAAAAATGTGGTTAGTGTCAGGAACAGATGTTCTTTGTAGTCTCTGTGGCGTAAAACAATTGGGTTCTGCACCTGCATAGCACGTCTGTGGAACTATTCTAGATCTTTTGTCAAGGATCTGGTGTCCTTGCCCATTCCATTGATGGATGCAATTGCGGGTTGGTTTGGGAGAAGAATGCAATGTTGTAGACCTTTGGCAACGGACACAAAACATACTCATGGGAGCTGTTCCTTCATGCTTCCCTTTGGAAATGTGCTTCCCTATAACCTGCTCTGATGTAACTCTGACAAATGAGCATGTCAATTTTTCCTTTGAACTCCTAAATCAGTTGACCCCAGAGCCCTTTGTTGCTCTGTCTTTCAGCCTTGGTACCTGATTGGCTATAGCCTCTGCATTGGCTATAGACCTCTAAACCAGCTATTAAATGCTAAAAAGAGTAGCTCAAAGATCTTGATTGGGACTGAATCTCTTTAGATCCATGGGGAGCACAGTCCAAGCCTCTGCTTCTGTCGCAGAAATTCTGCAAAATCTTCCATCAGAATAGGTGGGACCTGTCGCAGAAATTCTGCAAGAACTACAAGTTTCTACTACTTTACAGATCTCGGGGCCTGACTCAAACTGAACCTAGTCCATGGGGCTGGTGAGTTAGTGACTCTGTGTTTGTGATCTGTCTTTTTGAGAACGTATAAAGGATAAAATGGGACTTTGATCAGACATTTTTGTTGCCAATCATTGTCTCTGTTTTGCTTAACGCAGCATATAAACCTACCAGTTTTTTTCCCTGCAGCCTAAAGATGCCAGTAATCCTGCAGCTGGACACACTCTGGAATCGATAGGGTTTTCTTTTCTGTTGTCTTAGAAAAATACCTTTTTTGTTTCCGTTGTCCTTTGCCAAGCAACCTGTCCCTATAAACTTCAAGGGATATTTTATTTTAGATGGCTTGCAACTTCTTCCGTATATTTCAATGATATGTCCATGTGTGAACTTTGTAAGCCTCCAATTTGGGTGGCATCTATGTAAGGCTCAAAGTTTGGGTGACCTCATGTGATATCCTGGATGTGAAATGACAGGTTTGAAAGGGATGTTCTTCAAGGGCTTTTCACCATCATTCAGCACCCACTCTGGGTATGTTAGCTTACCAGTCACCCAACTGTGGGCCTGCAGGGAGACTACTACAAAGAAGAAAAGCAGCTTTACCTGCATCTGGTGTTCAAGTGATAAGTTGAAGTCTTATGGCCTCTGCTGCTGGTATCGTGTATGTTTGCTGGATATTTTAGAGATTGGTCTGGAGAAGCTGAGTGGGAACATACTCGTCCCCCCCCCATCAGAATGCGTGCAGAGTCAGCAGTGCCACCTCCCTGACTAGAGCTCTAGAAAATTGTGCTCTGTGCAGGTGCAGAACCTACGGTTGGAGCAGAGATGACCACTCATAGAACCCTAATTATAGATGAGCAACTTGGGTTTTTTAGTACATAAACTATCAGTTTCCTTTTATCTTAGTCTGCCGTCAAAACTGAAAATCTAACTATTTGCCAGCTTAACTGAATTATTAGAAATATTGCTTTCAGTTTTGACTAGCTCCTATTCTAGACATAGTTAATGCCTACAGATTCACTGTCTTCTAACAGGTGTATTTTAAACTGCAGGTATTTTCATCACTGCCTATAGCTGTTCATCTTGTGCACCTGAATGCTGCCAATGTGGGGGCAATTCTACTGACTCTCGTTTTGTTGGAAGAAAATGATTGATTTTTTAATTTTTTTTAGTATCTTATAGGAGAGTGTTTGCATCAAGCCTTTCCATATATACTTAAAAGGGACAATGCCTGACTCTTTTCTCTTTTTCCTCCCTTCATCTCTGGTCTAGCATGGGCTTTTGAGAGATTAGTTTTCTTTCCTTCTGCATTCAGCATCTTTTTTGCACGTTAATCCCACTGAGTTCCCATGTTTATGTCTCTTGCCAAATTAAGCTACCCTCTGCAAAACTCCAAACAAGCTTGACATGGCAGAAAACCTGCTGGGCCCTTGAAAACAAGGGATCTGGTAATAAAGTCTTAATTGCTATGAAGATTAACTATTTCCAAAATAGGACTATGAAATGTCTGCACTGAAATGTCAGGCATATACTGTATTGGTAAGAATATATTCCTGATAAATTAAAAGTAAAATAGGGAAAATTGCACTGCCTAGCAAGACAGTTGCTGTTTTAAATTAATGCGAGTCAGTTGGGAATTAGCAACACATTGTTAGTCACCCTAGAGTTACTGGTTTGTGCATAATTTTGACTTGAAGAAAATGGCAATTTTTGTATTGGTGAATACAAATTATTGGTGTGTGAGTGGGTTTTGTCTTGTCAACTTAAAAAAGATTCCTCATTTTCTCTGAATATGTTGGATTTTTCTCATGTGTAGTATTGTCAACTTTTCAAGTGATTTTTACATAATGTAACTATAATCATAAAATCTACCATGGCAACCCTACCTTTGTAACCAATTCTCTTTGAACTGAACTAGTCTGTGTAACTTTTTGTGTGCGTGTTCAGATTTCTGATGAGGTCACCATTGGCATATATCTCAAATAACTTTAAGGTTGCTGTTTCAAATTGTGGCTGCTATCCTCTATCTTCTCCCACCTAAACCCAACATTGGCGCAAGTAACCTATACTGTGTGCATATTTTTGGTGAGGTGGATTCGACCACAGGGGGAAAAAAATATGTAGCTTGGCATTCTTTGTCCCCATGTAGCCATCTTTGCCATTTTTGGATTATGTCCTAAATATGTTCACAGTTTTCAATAGGAGGAAATGTCTGATCAGAACGTGACGCCAAATAACTTTTTATTCTGTATGGCTGCTGTACATTAATACAGTTTTTTCTCCTCAAATAAAAGGATGAAGGGATCAGTTAAGTTAGGTTGGGAACTATGCAGTGTCATGTTGACCCACACGACTAGGGTTTCAGCTGGCCCTATGATTGATCAACAGATTGGCTAAAAGCCTGTAAACAGTTCTAGTGTAATGTTTTCTCCATGGACCTTTGACTTGTCTGCATTTACTTCAGGACTGACTTGGTTTGTGCTGCATCATCTTCTGTTATCCCTGCCAACATTACTGGTCGGTGGTACAGATTGTCTTTTGGAAGATTGACCTATTTGTCTAGCTAATCATAGTAACTGCTTAAGACGCTCTTAGTGTAGTGACAACAGAATAAACTTTCAGATCAGCCCATATTCTGGTCATGATCATAAATTATAAAAGATTTAGCCAAAAATGAATGCTAAACTTGCGCGCACACATGCTTGCCAGACTATTCAATTGATATACAGGACAACAAAGGCAACCTCAGACTGTCTTAAAATGGTCATCTTGGTCACTTTTTTTCCTCTTGGTCTTATGTCCCAGTTGCTGTAACTGGAGGTGAAGCCTATGTATATTTTAACTCTAATTCCACAGTGCGAACCTCCGTTTAGCAAAGTATGGTAAGAGCAAGAATTCCACTGTATCTGAATACCGTATCTCAAATAGAAGATGATCACATTTTCTTTCCTTGGCAGTGTTCAGGGGAATGTGGTAAAATGAATTTTGAACTAACTAAAGGGGTAGTGCTCTGTGAATGTGCTAGTTTCACTAATTTTGCCATAAGTTCAGTGGTGTTATGGATGCCCATCTTGCTACTTTTGGTGTTGTATCCCCAACAGGTGCTACTGTGACAATTTCACTGCAAGAAGGGAATGATCACTATAGCTTTTGCTGCTGAAATCTGTTTTCTTTCTTTCTTATTTGATAAGCCCCTTGTTATATTAGCACTCTCCTACTGCAGTCATACCTTTGTTCGGCTTCTTTTCAAAACTAAGCATACTTCAGAACAAATCTCTTCCTGTTATTTTTTGGGCAGAAAAACCCTGGGAAGCTTCCAAGATGCTGCCCTGCAATGTTATGTACCATTCTTGCACAGCATGATCTTGTGTTTAAACCTTTTTGCAAAACCTGTGCTAAGGGCAACAAAATGATAAACAGGTCAGATTCTGAAGACCAAGGAACTACTTGGAAGTCTCTGTTTTGGTTTCTGAATTGTGGAATGTAAAATGATAAAAAGAGAACTGCCCTACAGAGCAATCATTAGAACTGGTGACTGATTATAAAGACTATGAAGCACTTTAGCATTTGTCGTGTAGAAAGAAAGAAAGAAACTTGCATAACAGAAGCAATTGCTGTTTGGCTGGCCAGTAAGCTGTTCATTGGAAAGCTCTGAAACGACTCAGTCAGTTAGCACAACAAAGTGTTGCCTGGGAGGCAATGTCTATATGCTGTAATATTTGTAAAGGTGCACCTGTTATATTTGCATTTCTGGAAGAACGTAAAGCAGCAAAAGTCTGACATGATTTAACTGGAGATGGAACACTGGAATCGCTAGTGCCTGGTGTAGAAAGAAGACTTCATACTTGTTTGGGTGTCTTGCAGGCTGCTACCCTTTACTCTCCTGTATGGAATTGAGTTGTTCTCGCTGAGCTGTATGGCAGAAAGTATATACAGGTGGACCCCCGTATCTGCTGGGGATATGTTCCAGGCCCCTCCGTGGATACTTGAAACCGTGGATAAGAGTGAACACCCCCTCCATGGTTTCCTGAGGGCCCCCCACCCTGCCTCCCCTGCAGGCAGGCATGCTTGCCCCCCCAGCTCTTATTTTTCTTTCAGCAAGCTTTGTTTCTTCCTTTAAAACAAACAGAGAAGCAGCCTCCATTGCAGGCAAGTAGAACGAGACTAAGTCCTAGAGAGCCTCTGCAAGGTTTCTGTTAACCTTGCAGAGCCTCTCTAGTACTCAGTCTCGTTCTACTTGCCTGTAATAAGCAGCCAGAGGCTGCTTCTCCTGTTTCTTTAAGGAAGAAACGAAGCTTACTGGGAAAAAAGTAAAAGCCTGGGGGGGGTGGGTCCCCACAATCCGTGGATAACTGAAACAGTGGATAGCGAATCAGTGGATATGGGGGGCCACCTGTAATGTACTGATAGACCTTTGCTCTAGAGATGATGATGACCAGTGTGGAAAGCTTATATGTGTTCTGTAAGGAACATCAATAGGTGCTTCACAACAGCGAGAGGCTGAGTCTTGACCTTTTCTACCTTCAATGAAATCCCCATCAACATGAAAAATCCTAAGAGGATGTAGGCACCCACACATGATGAATTTGACATCTTGGCTGCCATATACAGTAGAAGACATCCTCATCCATTTTGGTATCACTGGCATGAGAGGAGAACTTGCTATACTACTCATTGTCCTCCCCCATAGGGTTTAAACTCTGAAGCTTAATTTTGTATTTCTAATAATGATTAAAGGATGAGAGCAGCTAGAGTTTAATTTTGAGTAGGGATTATCCTGCTGTTTTCAAGATCCTGTTGAAAGTAAAACTGTGCTAGAGATCTGATAATGCCAACTATCAAACAGCTCACAGGGTTGCTATCCTAGCTCGAGTTTCATCAAGGTCCAGGTATATAAGCTTCATAATTGAGTTGCAAATGAAGAAACGCTGGGTGGGAATGGACTTGTCTGTTGATCATATTAGTACTGTAACTGTTTGGGTTTTTTTTTAATATTGTTTGTACTTGCCTGTATTGGCATGTCTGTATTACTATTCTACTGAATAAAGGTCCTGCAAAATAGTGTCTGAACTTGACTGTGAAAATGTCTCTGAACTTGGATAAGCACATAAGAAAATCTCGATCAAGCCAACATCCCATCTTGTCCAGTACATGTATATGTAGTAATCTTATATTCTGTTTCCTACCAGTTTACCCAGAACAGAAGTTAGGCTGAGCTGCCTGCCGTTTTCTGGATTTCCCCCAACCTGATCCCATTTTAAATAGTGTCACACTGGTTACTTTCTAGTCTTTTGACATGGAATCTGACTTAAAGCTCAAGTTGTATGTTTGTTTTTGTTAGAAGATCAGCAGTTTCACATCTAATGTGAAATTTATCATTATTGATGCACTATGCCTAACTGTTTGAATCAAGACTCTTTTTTTGCAGGTGTCCTGCACACCATTTGTGGATTTAATTAAGAAAACTATCTCAAGAGAACCAACATCACTACTGATGAGTAACACAAATCTTCCATCACCCCATTCCTGCACTGTTAAAAACAACAACCCTGTTTTGGCTTCTGAACTCTAAAGCAGCATTCAATATCTTTGGATGTCCTTGCTACAGAAAAAATTGAACAGTGCCTCCCTTTAAATCAGTGGTTCCCAATAGTCGCGAGACCGCGGACCATTGCAGCGACACGCTGAGATGCAGTGGACCACTTTGGCAACCCGGAAGTAGTTCAGCAGTGATGCAATGATGTCGCACTGCCAATTGCTTCTGGATTTCTGGGATTTCACAGCCAAATGGTCTGTGGGCGGGTGATCCCTTCCCAGATCCGCGCTCCAAGCCTCATTGACGGAACTCCAGCGGGGGCTGAAGACTTGGGCAGTGCTTGTGTCATCCCTCCCGAACAACTGGATACCTCATGGACCACCTGGCAGGGTTCCACAGACCATAGGTTGGGAACCACTGCTTTACATAAAGCCTTTTCAGACGGTGGATTCATGACAACATTGAGTTTGAGAACTGCTTGATGAAATCCTCTCTTATCAGTGGAGGGAGACCTCTGCTGGTGGTTTTGTGCACTTGCTTAGTGCCTCCAAAATGCTCTAATAGCAAGCTGTAGTAGACTGAAGATCTCTGCATAATAACCCAGGTAAAAGACCGTAAAGATGATGTCTTTCATTTATTTATAAAAGCACCAAATTTTTATTGGTGCTGGATAAAAGCTAAAAACACAGGCCTTGCCTTTAGACTTTCTGATAAAAACATCTAATCCTCTCTGCTTCTTAGGTGGATTTATAAGCTATCGGACTGGACCACTAGATGGATTTTGTTCATATGCTCTGCTTTCAAAAGCAATGGACTAAACAGTGGTTCTGTGAGAGACGATGAGCAGGGGAGAGAGAAGAACATTCTCGCCCCACTCTTTGCCCAGAAGGACAGAAATTATTCACTTTCGTGGTTCAATATGGTTGATCAAGAGTGAACCTATTTTTTTTAAAGCAGAAGGTGCTTTTGACGATGCCATGCATCTGTTGTGGTGTTTGAGATGCTTATCTCTTGCAGTTCATACTGTTTATGTGGCAGATCGGGAAATGAAAACCTGCCTTTCTGAAGCACCTGGAAGAAAAAAAAAAAGGAACACTGACAAGTAGGAATAAGTGAGCACAGTGAGAAGGTCTACTTTAATGTTCTTAGTTTTCAGAACTAGGAAAATACTTCAAATACAAGGAGAATTGTCAGTGCTACCAAAACCAAATTAGCTGCAAATTGTCCTTGGAGTGTTAGCAAGATGCTGAATTTAGATCAGCAATAGCAAGCATGGTCTTTACAAAAGGTCCTTTTTCAGATGTTCACTGTTCTGCCCCTGCTGATTTCAGGTTTCATTCTGTGCTAGCTAATGGGCCATGTAGATGCAGCACTAAATCTACTGCATTATGTAACTTGAAAATCTCATTTCTGCTTCTTGAGACAGTTGTACAAATTACCCAAATATGCATTTTACTGAAAATTAATGTTTTAAGAATTTGGGGGAAACAATTTGGCACAGAAGTAGACAGGTGCTTAAAATAGCATATGGGAGGCTGTTATATATCATGCAAGAGAAAATAATGGGGGGGTTGGTCTAGGTAGGACCTAGACCAAACCCCCCCCCCCCATTATTATAGGATGTGACAGTACACCATAAGCAGGCAGCTCTGACTAATGGAAGCCCCACCTAGACTTCCTGTCATTTCTGTGCTGTGAGTACATGCTATCTGTTTCCACAGCTGGCTCAAGTTTTTAGTTGCAGGATGAGGCCGCCATGGTCCTATGGAAGGTGAAATGAGTCTGCCCCAGAATCCTGCATAATGTTGCAGAAGACCCTGAAATCCAGTACCAGGCACGATTAGGGCACTGGTTCTGCAAAGGAGCCACCTCTTCTGTTATGTCACTGCAGCTGACTGCTAAGTTTGGCTGTGGAGCAAGTGAGCCCTGCATGGTTTCATGCAGAGCAAAATCCAGCCTCTCCCCTTCTTGCCTGCTATTCAAGGCTTCCCTTGCTGAAAGAAAAGATGGTTATCCTGAGCACCAGCACTGATGGGAGGCATCAGTAACCTGCTGCTGGATGCCACATGCCATTCTGGCCTTCCAGCTGGTAGGATTGACCCGTCCTAAGCAGACACTCTGCTGGCACCATAGGTGATATAGCTTTCCTGAGGTGAATCTTAAGCCCTTGAATGGGAATAATGGTGGCAATTCATTCACTAGGTGGCAGTAAACCCCTCCAATCCAGCCAGTGCTATTTGCCTGTGGAAAGAGCTTTCCAATATGATGGGTTAACTCTGCTAGGAGCACAAAGGCCCCCTCAGGAAGATGCTCCTGTACGGAGAGCAGACTGGCACCACATGCAGGCAGCTTAATGGGTTGTCTGTATCCCCCTCCCACACCATTTGCAGGGGGATCTTTTTATTATAGCTTTAATGTGTCCAGTTCTTTACAGCCTTTCTCTTGTATTCTCAACAGCTCTGTGTGGTGATCACAGGGGCAAAGCAGGGATGCCTGATGTCTCCTTTCTTCCCCAAGATCTGCCTCATGTCAAGGCCAAAATCAGTAGACTTCACTGCCACCATCAAAGCGTCCCAGTTATGTAGGGAATTCCCCCCCCCAAAAAAAAACCTATCCAATACGGTGTAGCCAGGGGTCCAGGAGGAGTGGAACAAGGCTCTGACTGAGTCTCTCAGCCCCACCTACCTCACAGGGTTGTTGTGAGGACAAAAAGGAGGGGAGGAAATATGTACACCACTCTGGGCTCCTTGGAGGAAGGGTGGTATAAAAATGTGAAAAATAAAATAAACTATCAATGCTCAGGCAAAAAGTTACAAAATAAAAGGGGAGAGGCGCTGGCTAATACGAGGACAAGCAAACGCTGGTTTGGACATGGGCTTGGGCATTGGCAGTGTCCAGATGTGGACCTTAGAGAAGGTACCAGCAAACTTAAAAGTGAAATAATGCCCTCTTTATCTGGATTCGTTCCAGACCTTCTTTCCAGACACCATTGCACCCATCTGATCCCCAGTGAGATGGGTGGAACTGAACATGCACAGATTCCCTCTGAAAAAGCAAGGTCAGAATATATACAGACATTCTTGGGAATCCAGATCCAAAGGGCACAAGCCCATCCAATTGGATGGATTTCGACCACCTGGACATTCCTACCTGCCCTCTGATGTGGTCAGGTGGGCTTGGATGCCCAATTATCGATGCCAATCCCAGCAGGTAGACTGTCTAGGGGGCTGTTGTACTTGGAGAACTCAGCTGATGAAGACAAACAACCCATCATCCTCCACCTGGCTGCTCGGCCATGTGGTTTTTCTGCCATGGAGCTGATTGCAAAGTGTCTTGGGGAAGCCTCTTTCCTGTAGAACATGCACTGAGACTTTCCTTACACAGGAAACATAGGGGTATAAAAAGAGGGCAAGGTGAGCTCATTTCAGACTCCACGAGCTAGGAGGTCGTCAGTTATTTCAGTTTTTATGAAGAGGCTTCCTACAGCTTAGTCTCTAGTATTTTGTTGCAGTTGCCCATGACCACAGCCTCACCCTGACACTGTCTTACATGAACAACATTTACACATGCTTTAGCAACCCCCCCTGATCGTGCTCATTGAGATTTGAAATGACAGTGCCATCTCATCTTCTGCTTGGAGCCAATCAGGTTTAGGGGATGTGTAGTGATGAGATCAGGGGCTGGAGTTCACCTCTCTCCTTGGGCATTGATTCCTTGTCTAACTTCTGCTCTCTGTCTAGAAAATAGGAATAATTGATGACCTCGGTCGTAGGCTGGAGCTGCTTTGTTGACCAAGCAAGACCTGGAAGTGAAGCTCTCAGTATTTATCCTGGACGCTTCATACTACCTGCCAATCACAGGGACTGATGCTGTATTCCTTTTTGTGCCTGCAATGGGCTCTCTGAGGCACGATTACACATGACAGCTCATCTTAGAGGTCCTAACCTCAGATCCTGCAGTTCCTAGTTCAAATCACTGCCCAACAGAAAGCTATTAGTAATCTAGAAGTACAACCAATATACAAAGTGCAGTAGGTACATCATGCAATTCAAAAACTGAGTAACTTTCACAGATGGCAAAGTGAGCTACCCCTTTCCTTCCTTGAAGAGTTTTGGTGGCTATGATCATATCACATGCATGGTGCTTACATCTCTGACTCACCCACTGCATTAACATGAGTGACTGGTGTGAAACTGAATTAATCTTTGCAAGGTGCTTTGAGATCCTTGAATGAAAGTTGCTAATGAAGTGCATTTTGACACTTTCATTTCTTCAGGAAACTTTTTTGTTAACAAGGAGTTGGTGGAGCAGAGCATTTGTGTGTGTGTGTGTGTGTGTGTGTGTGTGTGTGTGTGTGTGTGAGAGAGAGAGAGAGAGAGAGAGAGAGAGAGAGAGAGAGAGAGAGAAGAACAAATTTTGGCTCTGTAGGCTGGAAGCTGAGTGAGTCACTGTGTTTGCTGGGATGTTTCCCATGTTATATCATACATATCATGGGTGGATCTCTCTGTGCCTGAATTTGCTTCCACAAGTCTTCAGAGGTGTCCAAGATATGTGAATGTATCCCTACGTCACACTAGAGGCAACTTTATGCAAACGGTTTTCGGTATATCATGCATTATCTTCTTGAAACGATAATCATAATCTGCATTGCTTTCAGATTCATGTGGTCAAATAAATATGCATTTCCAGTAGATCCAAAGGGCTAAGATTAGGGTGTGGGCTCATATGAACATGTGATGCAGGGAGGCTCGGTGACTATTAGGATGGTAACCTTGAAGGACTGCTCCCCCCCCATTTGTGCTTCCATTGCTAAAATGCAGAGCCTCCACTGGTAGCAGAATAAATGGTCAAACACAAGGGTTCTCTATCCCCACCCGCTTTAAAAATTGCAAACAGAGAATGCATGCAACAAATATAAGCATCCAGAAAATACGAACATTTTTTTTTTCAGGGCACTGCAGTGGATGAAGGAGGTCACACCTTTCTTGTGTTCCCTAGCTGGAAAGGGTTTGTGAAGAGTACAGTGGAAAAATGCTGACTCTAGAAAGAGTTTTTTTAAAAAGAAAAATTAAACAAAAAGCAGCACCCTTTTAAAAATGTCCCAGATTGTGCAGTCTCTTGGGAACAGTAAATCTGCCCCAAACAGTATACGCCATATATCCAGGAAGCAAGCATATCCCCACCTCACAGACATGGTTTTGACATTTCTGCTTCAGAAGTCCGATTCTTCCTCCAACTAGTACTTCAAACCATGCTGCCTGGAGTGGTCGGAGGGCAGAAACAGAGGATCAACATTCAGGAAAGGAATCTACAGTATGTCTCTTGCAACTTTGCTGAGCTGACATATAGTTCTAGTCTAAAAGGAAGGATGTAGCCAAGCCGGGAATTGTGAGTTGACGAAAAGGGTCCTGGAATCCTTCATGTTGACTACCCTACCTTAAACCTTGAGTTATGAAGGGTGCTGCCATAATGCGCTTTCACTCCACACACTCATGTTTCTCTTCAAGTCCCTTGGGCCTTCTTGCCCAATAACCTGCCTAGATCTTAAGGTCATGGCCAGAAGCTCTGCTTGAGGTCTCCCCACCTTCTGAGTTGTGGCAGGTGGTGGCTGGAAAAGGACCTTTGCTGTTGCAGCAGCATCTCACTGGTGGACCTCCCTCCCTCTAGGAAGTCTGCTGAGCATCATCCCGGCAAGTTTTCCTTGGTTCTTATTTGCCCCGGGCTTTTAAGAACTGTTTTATGGGGGAAATTTAATCTGCTTCTCGGTGTTTTGGTGTCCAGGTTTTCACTGTATTTGTGAAAGCTGTTCTGGTGGGAGAATGCCATCAAAATAAAAGGCAGCTGAACTGAATGACACTCGCCTGCCAGTGGCCTTTTCAGGCAAAAGGGATGCTGACGGGCAGCCAGCGTGGGCACATCTCAGCAGGAACGTTCTGGGTATTGTTTGCTGTCAGCACATACGGAAGCCAAGAGTGAACAGGGCTGAAAATCTTGAACACACAGCAAAGAGAAGCATCTTTGTTAGCAATTCCCTTCCTGAATGCTTCTTTCTACTGTAACCAAACACTGTGCAGGCACTGCAGACCCACACAGCTGGTTTCCTTCAGCTACTCAAACAATACTGCTATGGTCTCCCTGGTGCTTGCGCACCATGATGGGGTTCAGCAATTCCATCAGGAATGGTAGCCGAGAGGAGAGGAACCAGCTCCTTGGGGTATTGCTGCGCACTGTTTCCTGACATTGACATAAAATGAGCATGCTAATAACTAACATGCTGGAGGGCTTTGTTGTTGTTGTTGTTGTTGTTGTGTTTCTCTCTCTCTGTCTGTTTCTCTCTCTCTCTCTCTCTCTCTCTCTCTCTCTCTCTCTCTCTCTCTCTCTCTCTCTCACTACACCCAGTATTGCAATCCCAGGACAACTCCTCTCCAGGACAGGTAAATATCACCCATGTGTACAAACCAAGGAAACCTGCTAAACCTCTGTCCCTTTCTATCTAAGGGCTCAGTCCAGCCCAACTCAGGCACAGTTGAGGCCCAATTGTGGCACAATTGGGGCCCAATATAGGACCGAGTTAGGCTGCAACTGTGCCTGAGTTAGGCAGGAGGCAAGAGCAGTGGGCCAGGATCGAGGCAACACTTACCGCAGAGGCAGGCAGGCCTCTGTGGGGAGCTGTCAGTCTTGTGGAAGCGAAGAGCCCCCTCCTCAGCCCGTCTGCGTGCACCTACCACAGCTGCTGCAGCGGTCGCAGCAGATGGGCAGCCACAGGTGGGCCTGCAGGCACTGGGCGTGCAACAGTCAGCTGAAGGGCAGAGGTTGTGCCAGTGCCAGCTGCCCCAGGGCACCCTGGGCATTAGCCACCTGCCGCAGGGGGGAGTGCCACTGCCCTCCCTCCTGCAGACTGCGATGCCACCCCCAAGCCACGGTGAGGCTGCACGTGGGAGTCATGGGGGGGTGAGCGGGGGAGAGAAGGGAAGGAGGGGGTGGGAACGGCACGCACAAGGGAGGTCTCATGAGGTCTGGAACCGCCTCCGCCATGACATGCCCGTGCGCTGCCTGAAGCCCTGGGCCACCAGGGCCGTGGCTATGCCCACAAAGAAGGCATCCCGGTATGCCTTCTGCTCTGTGCCCCGGCCAAGACCGAGAGATGCCTTGGGCTTGTCTGCTGTGAGTGGGAAGGGCTCACGCAGCTCATCACTCCCCAGATGGGGCAACGTAGGCGCCTTGCGGCAGGCGCTCTGGCGGGGTGGGGGGTGCCAGCGTCCATCATCAGGGAGTGGGAGGGGAGGCAGGCACACAGGCAGGCGGACAGGGGGTGCTGGGGAGGGACACGGGTGGGTCAGAAACAGACAGACAACAAGGCTGGTGGGAGAGGGATACAGGGAGAGGGGTCTGCAGAGACCAATAGGGACACAGGGGTCACTTCGCAGATGGAGGCAATGCAGGAACGGGCGCCTCTCATGCAGACGGACCGAGGGCAGAAACGGACGCCGTTGACGGGCGGACTGAGGGCGGAAACAGACGCCGTTGATGGGCGGACTGAGGGCGGAAACGGACACCGTTGACGGGCGGACACGGACGCCGTTGACGGGCGGACCGAGGGTGGGTGAGAGCCCCGGTTGCTGAAAGGGCTCTTCACGGACGTGGCGGACGTGCGCCATGTCGCCTGTCACTGTTTGCCTGCCTGAGAGGCCCCCCAACTCCCCCCTCCCCTCTGAGCCCTGAGGGTCTGGCAGCCCCGCTGCTGTGTTCTCCCTGGGCTGGCTGTGGCAGGCCCTGGCTGGGATTCATGCAGGGCCTTGTGTGCTGGGCGCTGTCTCTGTGTGTGTGGGGCAGTGCTTGTGTAACATTGGGGTCATGGTGTTCAAGGGGCCTTTGCCCAAGGGGCATCTTTATTGTTCTGGAACATTGGCAGGGATGGCCAGGCGAGTCTGCCAGGGGTAGGCACAGCAGCCACTCAGAATGTAGCAGCAGCAGCAGCTGAGGAGGGTTGCAGGGCAGGCTCCCAGACCTCTGGCAGCATCGAGGCAGACGACCATGGGGCAACCAGACTGCGGGCCCAGGGGTGCTCCCCGGACGGTTGGTGGTAGTGGGCATTCCTGGGGGGACGAACAACTTGGGGGTGTTCCATGGCAGCTGGTGTGTGGTGGCAATCACCATTGAAGGAATGAATGCCAGTGTGCCGGTTGCAAAGGCCTGCAGGGAGAGTAATCACACACAGCCGAGTGGTGTGAGACACAGAGCCTGATCTGCACTGCTTCCCTGGGTGTAAGGTGAGCATGATCCTGTAAGGGAAAGGGGTCAAAGAGAGAGACAACAACACAACTTGGGGGTCACAACCATGGCAATCCTAGCAATACTGACCTGTCAGTAGACCCTGTGGAGAAAAGAGGGGGGGGGACAGCTGGTGTCTACATATGGGTTACAGTTCCACACCCATGGCATTGTGTGCTCACATTAATACAGGCAGCTATGAGACAAGACATTGGTACAGACACATTTCATGACAGGCATTGCAGGCAGCTATGAGACATGACATTGGTAAAGAGGCATATCATGGCAGGCATTGCAGGCAGCTATGAGACATGACATTGGTAAAGAGGCATATCATGGCAGGCATTGCAGGCAGACATTGGTAAAGAGGCATATCATGGCAGGCATTGCAGGCAGACATTGGTAAAGAGGCATATCATGGCAGGCATTGCAGGCAGCTATGAGACATGACATTGGTAAAGAGGCATATCATGGCAGGCATTGCAGGCAGACATTGGTAAAGAGGCATATCATGGCAGGCATTGCAGGCAGACATTGGTAAAGAGGCATATCATGGCAGGCATTGCAGGCAGACATGAGACAAGACATTGGTAAAGAGGCATATCATGGCAGGCTATGCAGGCAGCTATGAGACATGACATTGGTATAGAGGCATGTATCCTACCTATATTTCTCTATGCTAAGAGGCAGAAGTCAGACCACATGTCAGCACAAACCCTGCTCTTACCTGCACTTACCTGCTGGTGTTGTTGCCTGGGGGGGGAGAGGGGCTGGGAGAAAGACATGGGTTAGCAAACACTTGCATGGAGACAGCTGCCCAGGCACAGCAGTAAACAGTTTGGCCACAGGCAGAACAGCCCTGTCTGCCCTAGAGGGGTCAGAGAGGAGAGAGGTGAAGAGAAGAGGGGTGTTAGAAAAGTTTTCAAAGTCCCACTTTGTGGCTGCTGGGGGACAGAACCCCACACCATGTGCTCAGAGAGAGAAAGAGAGAGAGTGAGTGGAGGGCTGGGGCTGGGCTTTTGTGGGAAAGAGGCTGGGTGGGGCTGGGTGCTGATAGGGTAACTATTTGGGTCCGTGTCCAGAGTTAGGCCACAACTGTTTGGTCCTAACTCAGGCCCAACTCGGGCCCAGGGTGTTAGAACTTTTCAGGAGAGGGCTGGTGTGGGTAAGGTAAAATGGCTCCTATGGGTCTCCTCACATTTGGGTCCACCCTTTTTGCTGGCCCAAATTTTGGGCCTGAGTTGGGCTCGAGGGGGCGTGTCAGGGGCTCTCCAGCATCTGGAACTGGACCAAATTTCGTAACCACCCCCGTCACACCCCCGACACGCCCCCGACATGCCCACTTTTAGGCTGCAATTGTGCCTGAATTGTGCAGTTGTGCCTGAATTGTGCCTGAACCCAATTCAGTCACAATTGCAGCCCAACTCAGGCACAATTCAGGCACAACTCGGGCCTAAAGCACTTGGGCTGCAATTGTGCCTGAATTGTACCGCAGTTGCCTTGGGCTGGACCGGGCTGTAAGTGTCCTAGCCCTGTATGTTGTGTATGATTGGATTTTTGTGTAAGTATGACTGAATTATCTAGTGAATATTGAAAGCAACACACGTGTGTCCTCAAGCTTATTTAAAACAGAATTCTGGGGGGGCTGGACTCTGGTATACATAGGTCTAAAGATTCCTGCTCATACCAAATTGCCACATTTAAAGCTATTCCCCATAATAATACATGGCAATTTGGGTAACATTGGGACATGGATAGGATACTGTGGTCAGCCCTTTAGGCTGGCCACCATATCTTACACAAGATTGGGCTCTTAATCTGAACCAGCTCTGCTGTCTTGGCCAGAGTCCAGCCTCACTGTTCCTTATACTAGTCATGGATATGATTCTACAGTGAATGGGTACACAAAACGGGTGAAATCAGTACCCGTTTCATATCTGCTGAGTCATGGATATAATTCTACAGTGAATGGGTACACAAAACGGGTGAAATCAGTACCCGTTTCATATCTGCTGCTGAGGTCACAAGTTGACTCTTAGGGGAGAAATGGGATGTGATGAACTGGCTTTCTGGTTACAGAATATATCAAAGTCTCACTTGACCATGCCCTGAGTTGGATCATCTGTCTTTCTGAAGGTTTTTCTAGATGTGGTGAGTTAGACAAATGGGGATGTATTGAAATATTTGCCAGACACCACACCCCAGTCCCCTGTAACGTAACGAGAAACATGGCCAGGGAGGGACTGGAGGCGGAGCTCACTGGGAGAGCACCTGCTTCGCATGTATGAGGTGCCAAGTTCAATCTTGGGCATTTCTAGGGAGCAATTGGTAGCATCTCTAGGGAGCAAAACAAAAAGATCCCTGTCTGAAGCCCTGAAGAGCTGCTCCTGCTGTCAGTCGTAGTGGACAATACTGAACTCATGCCACAAGACTCTTTGCTGTTAATACTGAGCTTGATGGACCGATGGCCTGACTTGGTATAAGCCACTACATATGTCCATATATATATATTATATATATATGACCACAAAGGAATCATGGTCAGTCAGGCTATCATCAGAAGAACTCTGACACTGTGAAATGTGGGCATTAAAAAAACAGCCTTCATTCCTGAATGCTTGTAGAGTCTAGTATTTATTTTCATTTTGCATCATCCCATCTGCCATCTGGGGTAGATGAAAAGGGAATCTGAGGTCTAACAGATCAAATCTGCTGATCCCTGTAATGGGACTTCCATAAACCCCAGATTATGCTGCTGCCCATCAGACAGAAAGGAGAGCTAATGCAACTGGGCTACTTTGTAGGGCTTTTAAATTGTAGCAGTAACATTTTGAGACTATAGTCAGGAATCCCCGCCCCCCCAAAAAACGTTTTTGGGGGGGTTATTTTACACCAAGGCTCTTAAGTGAAATGGCTCTCACTTGTACGGTGTAGGGGTGGGGATTCAAAGGCCAAGGGGTTTCCAGGCTTGCTTGAGCCCCCCAGCACCTCTTGTTTTAGAAAATGCACACTAAACTTGCATTTTTACCTGGAAGACTTGGCATACTAGAGAGACGCTGTTCTTTATATGATATGATCCTTTCAGTGTCCCTATCAATTCTAGTGTAATATCAGGCCTGATAGAGCTGTGAGTCAACTTTCCATTTTGCAGGCCTAGCTAGCACTTGTTCTCTCTGTGCGTCGTATTGATTCCACA
This sequence comes from Plestiodon gilberti rubricaudatus, assembly GCA_026170595.1. NCBI lineage: Eukaryota > Metazoa > Chordata > Lepidosauria > Squamata > Scincidae > Plestiodon > Plestiodon gilberti. Next base: position 25,421,265 of record JANXHW010000001.1, read on the forward strand.
TCCATTCAGTTCTGCTGTTAGGCAGATATCCCCTCTTTGGGTTGGCCCTGCTGTACAGTAGTCTACTCACAGTGTGCATCAATGTATACGAACTTAGTAATGTGGAACACACCACACATGTTGATTGACAAAGGTGATTTTCTTATGTGCAGACATTTTGCTGCAGATGTGCACACTGGGAAGTGATGATTAGCCCTGGCTTCCCAGTATACGTACATGCACAGAAGTCCTCCCATTACTTCATTGAGGGCATGTCGATCAATGGCTACTAGTCATGATGGCTGATCTCCAGGTTCAGTGGCAGTCTGAACACCTCTGAACACCATTCACAGAGGAGCAATGGCTGGCAGGAGAGACGTTTGCCGCCCTTTCTCCCCTGCTTGTGGGCTTCCCAGAGGCAGGGTGGGCAGGGCAACTGTGGGAAACAGGTTGCTGGACTAGATGGGCCTTTGACCTGATCCAGCAGGGCTTTTCTGTTGGTTTTATTACTGTGATACATATTCCAGAGCTGGCCCCTACCAGTGAAAACAGATTCTGGGACTGAGCCAAAGTCCTCTCTGCCAGAAAGAACACTCTGCTCCAAATGTCAGTTGCCCAGGGATTGCAAAATTGCAGAGAAACACATTCGGGCTTTGTGACTGACCAGGGGACTATGACCAAGAGTCAGGGGGTCTGCACCCCCTGACTCCTTGAAAGAACCCCTGGAGGGAGTTTTCTTCCACTCCCCAAGAATACTGTCTTCCAACTGCCCAGTTGTCTAGGAACTGCAGAACTGAAAGGACGTACCATCAGCCAGAAGTCTAAGGGCTCCTGAGAAAAATGCACGTTTCCTTTTATATTGTTGCATTTTGATTGAAAGGTGGGGTATATAAAGCTTATACATGAATGATGAAGTGAGTTCTTGTCCAAAATCAAGCCCCCAAATTAACCCCGCTGGGGGCCCTGGGGCAAACCTCTGCACTGAGTTTCCCATGGCAACAACCCCCCCCCCCCCCACACACACTTTCTCACTGTGTATTGGGTGATACCGCACTGAAGGTTCAGGAGCCAGTTTGACCAGGTGGGCCCTCTAATGGGCATGGGCTCTTGGGCAGTGCCCAATCTGGCCAACCTCTGATGTCACGCCTGGGCTTAATTGATTCATCTGTGGGGCTACACTGAAACAGATGTACAGAATGAAAATAATAACAAGAACTTGTCAGCAGGTATCATAACAGTTGTCAAAAACGTCGAAACAAGATGGGTTTTAGGGTCTGTGATTACGATTAATTCTCTGTCTGAATGTGTAGAATGTATGAATGTATGTGTGAATTCATATGTATGAATGTGCCAGTGGATTATTATCAGGCAATGAGATCAGGCAGTAGTTTGAGTCAGTAGCACATTTAGCTTTATTTGCAGCCTGTGTTGGCGGAAAGCGCGGTAGCTGACGATTCTTGAATTCCTATTAATATATAGCACATTAAACACACCACCACGTCATGATATCATTTACGGAGAGCGATCCACGACGCCTGGAATGCGCTTGGAGCTCGCGGCCTAAGCTCTATTAACAATGATCGACTCCGTGGGAGCCTCGGACCCCAAGTGATCAGATTTCCCGGGCTGACTTTGCCGGACTGGCGAATCAGCATCCAATCAGAGCTCTACGGCGCCTCTATGAGCCCGTTCCCAGCCCCCTTAGGGCCGCCCTTCTTTGTTGCGGCACCCAATGGGGGCGCTCCGAACGTCGGCGGCTGCCGGGTAACATGGTTACATGTCAGAGAGTAACACTTGATCATGGAACATGGACTAAGGCGAAAGCGACCGAATCAGCTGCAGGAGCAGCATCAGCCGCAGCCGCCTGGAGAGTCTCCGGTGCAATGAATCCCCACTCGGCTAGGTGAGGCTGGGGGTGGCAAGCAAAGCAAGGTCGGGAGAATTGGGTGGGGTCCTCCGCGGCGAAGGAAGGCGGCGAAGTGTTCGGAGTGGGGGGGTCTCGTCGTCTCATTGAAGAACGACTTGCGGACGGTAGTGGGAAGCAAGCAAGCAAGCATACCATCCTCCTGCTCCCCACCGCCGCCGCACGCATTCCAAGCCCAAGTCTCCAGCTCTGGGCTCGGGAGATTGGCGGTTGTCCGCAGCATCCAAGGGCTCCTTTCGAGCTGCTGCAGCGCCGAGACAGACTGACTGTCGCATGCTAAGCACCGGCGGGCTGTCTAGATCGGCCAAACCTCGCAAGATCAGGACGGTGGAGGACGTGGAATGCGCATAGCGACACTCTCACAGCACCTTAGCGGTGTGTGTGTGTGTGTGTGTGTGTGTGTGTGTGTGTGTGTGTGTGTGTGTGTGCATTTTTGCCTGTCAAGCTCCATCCATTCATGCTCTGATCTACGTCCAACAAACAGGCATGGAACTACCTAGCTGCTCAGCCTGACAAATTTCTTATCGCCCAGGGCAATAAGGGGAAAAAAATAAAATAAAAAGAGAGGGACCCAGCCCAGCCGCGAGCGGGCTGTCCCCTTCCCTTTTGTGTGACAGGTCCCAGATATATAGCCAGAAAGAAGGATTTCTCCTTGTCGCCCCCTGGTGAGAGAGAAACCCAAGGGATGGAGAGGGGTGGCAGCCTGCTCCTCCTCTTTTGATTGACAGGTGAATAGAATCAAGTGCCAGCCTTGACTGCCGCTGCCTTTTGTTTGTGAATTCCGGGCGGGTGAGAACAGCGGGGGATCTGACTTGGCAGCGGCAGCAGCAGCAGCAGCAGCTCCCTTTGCCCATCTTATAGATCTGATAGGAAACAGAATGTTTTGCCCAGCCCTGGGTGCTGCTGCTGCTAACCTTCTCCTGCTAACATGTGTTTGTCTGTCCCCTCTAGCTTCTGTCTGCAAGAGGAGGGACCCACTAGTGATCTGCTTGGCTGCTGCTGTTAGCGAGCAACTTTATGCCAGCCTGATTCCATTGGCAGGAGAGGCGATGATGGAGAAGGCTGCCTTGTTGGGCCAGTGAACTGCCTGCCTCTCCCACCCCAGTTCTGGACTGCTCCGTCCTTCTTCACAATGACAGGATCCAGCTCCAATGCTTCCCATTGCCCCCACCCCAAAGGAGACAAAGGGGGCCGCTCGAGGAGCTCTCACGCCCGGCCGATCACTACCGTCAACAACGGGGGCTCCGAAGAAGAGGACAAAGATGGAGGGGTGGTTTTCCTTGTCAACAAAAGTGGCTTTCCAATCGATGGGCAAACCTGGGAGAGGATGTGGGGGCATGTGTTGAAGGTCCACCCTTCAGGTAGAGAGGTGGTCGAGACTATAAGGAATGCTGCCTTCCTTGCAAAAGTAAGTCTTATCCGTGTTCTCCCACTACCAAGTCCATATTCTGGGCCAAAAAGGTATTAGCCCTGAGGACTAGTAACTTGCTTTTTCTTTTTTAAAATAAAAGTTGAAATTGTGAACACGATCTGTAGCCACAATACAAATTAAGTGAATGGAGCATACATTTCCTTATTTTCATGATCCTTTTAGCTTCCAAGGTTGATATTATCAAAGAACTGAGGGATTTCTTCTCCCTTTTGAAGCCAGGGAATGACTGGAAGGAAGGGCAAAGGGTTAGGACCGCGATTTTCGACCATTGTGCCCTGGCACATTGGTGTGCTGTGAATGATTTGCAGGTGTGCCACAAGATTTGGGGGAGGGTCATTTATTAGTAGGGCCATTGGGGGATGTGAGCCCCCCACCAGTAGCATGGTGTGCATTGTCAATTGTAAAAAAAAAAACCGGTGGTGTGCCTTGACAAGTTTAGTGTCTTGTCAGTGTGCTGCGCTGTGAGATGAAAAAGGTTGAAAATTGCTGGGTTAGGAGAAAATAAAGGCCACAGAATATAAAGAAGGCACAGAAATATGCCCAGTGATCCCTAGAAGCCCTTCTAAGATTCCTCTGGTTTCCAAGTCTTTGCCTGGCCATCCCTGTGTTTGCAGGCTTTTTCATTGTGGCCATGAGAATTAGTAACTTTTTTAAAAGGTCAAAGCTGAAATGTTACCTTCCCCCAAATTCTGTGTCAGAGATCTGCTGCAGTTACAGACTGAACTATACTCCTAGCCCTGTTTCTGCTTGCTTTAGCAGGCCTTTGAGATGCCTATAACGTAGTCCAACAGCTGCTCTTCTTCATCTGTGGGGAAATATTTTATAGTTTCCTATTGGGGTGTAGTCAAGGGAGAATGGAGCTCCAGGACTTGTCTTACAGCAGAAGTGGTGATGTCATTTGCAGGAGCATTTAAGTGCTGCATTTGAAACTTTTTTCCATGGACCTGAGCTGAGAAGAAGCATCTGGCTCAGTAGGAGGCAAACTGAGAAATTTGCCTAGGGACATATGTTAATGCCCCTGGACCTAGACCATTGTCTGTGCAAATGCTGCCTAAGAGATAGTATGTGTCTCACATTACATTAAGGCAGTGTTTGCCAAACTTTTTTGCAGAGGTGTCGCTACGGTGGGGGCGGTACCGTAAGTTGCGCCCCATCCTACTCCCATTTACAAGCCGGCACGAGGCGGCCCCGCCCCCTGCCTTCTCCACATGGAATGGCTCTGATGGCGAGGGGGCGGGGCCGCCTCCTGCCGGCTTGGAAACAGGAGTAGGATGGGGCACAACTTACGGTACCGCCCCCACCGTAGCAACACCTTTGCTTTTTTGACCTGTGGCTCCCTTGACCATTGGCGACCATTGATCGCGGCTCCCCATTACATTATGTTGATGCCTGCCAATTGACATTGCACTGTTTTCTGAGAGGATTCCATGGCAGTCCGCGGCTCCTCTGGTTGGTTTCCGCGGCTCCCCTGGGAGTCGTGCCTCCCAGTTTGGGAACCACTGCATTAAGGCTACAATTCTATGTAAATTTACTCAGAAATTTACTCAGAAGTGGGACTCCAAGAGTCTGGGATGAAAAGAGCTAGATGTTCAACAGCATACTCTTCTGCATGTCTACTCAGAAGTAAGTCTTATTGTGTTCAGTGGGGCTTATTCCCAGGAAAGTCCTAGGATTGCAACCTAAAGGAAGTATAAGTTTCAAAGTAGGAATAAGTGGCAGGAGAAGTAAACACTCTAGTAAAGAAATTTAAAGTTGGGTTTTTTTTTGGTGTCATAGTCTTAGTGATGTGCGGCTTAGGGTGTGTGTGTCATAATGAACTTCTGCACTTCCAAAGTTACCGTGACATCATTGGTTTTCTTATACAGTCTGAATATACAGTCTGAGGCTGAAGGCGGTAACAGTTAGTCATCTGACCATTTCCATGCTAAGCACTTATTTTGAGAAACTAATCACTTTCCACATGTTGGAAAATGTTAAGTGTTGTCATGTACTTCCAGGAATGGTTTGTGAAAATTTGCAGTTCTCTGTTAACAGCTTTTGTGCAGAAATCAAAAATAGCAGGTGGTACAACAGCTGCAACTGGGCAGGCAAACAGCACTTGCCCGAAAGTGCCCAGAATTTTAGATTTCATTCGATGGCACTTAGAAATCTGCATGAAACACATCTAACCTGAAAACTCGTCCACTTGAATTCTCAACCTCTTTCACCCCAAACAACTGCCCCAGGTTTTTACCTCTCCTGTCCTGTGTATTTGGTCCTCCCAGAGGTCACCTACACCCTATATTTGGGCAGCAGAAAAGGTGGTGTAGTCATTGGTGATGGGATGGCGAGGTGATGCTTATAGTGCAAGCCTATGCATGTCTGTTCAGAAGTCAGTCCCAATAAATTAAGTGGAATTTACTCCCAAGGACGTGTGAATAGGATTGTAGCCTTAGTGCCTTTGGCAAGCCTGATGTGACTTACAGGTTGTCTCTAGAGCAGTGATTCTCAAAGTCTCTGTGGACTCTGATTCCCAACGAACTCTGCAGGGGTGAGGACAGCGGCAGCAGTGATCCTGGGGATTGCTGCCACCACTGGGAAAAATGTCCTTATAACACTTACTGGGGGTCTTGCAACCCTCTGGAGGATTGTGGGAGGCCTCCCTGAGCCTCTATGGGCCTCCCTGAGCTGTAGATCTGCGGCAATTACAACCACTTCCAGTTTTCGGATTTACAGCTCGGGGAGGCCTGCAGAGGGGGCCATGGGCCTCCCCAAACACTCTGTAGAGCTGTAGGACCCCCCACCCCGGTAAGTGTTAAAAGTACATTTTCCCTGCCGGCAGAGATTACTGAGATCACTGCCGCCACGCTATGCTGCTCCCGCCCCTTAAGGTGGCAGGGGACAGCATCCAGTTCTGGTAGGTCGCGACCCATCAGTTTGAGAACCGATGCTCTGGAGAGGAACAGGATCATCAGCACTCAAAGCAATGTTGAGTTGTGTTCAGGGGTGGATTCGTAATTCTTTGAATTTTGGGTACAAATGACAGGAGGGGCCTCACACATATAAGTAAGTGATAGAAACTGTTTGCAGAAATGTACCCCTGGGTCATCTAGGGGTTGATTCAGACAGTAGCAAATAGCTTCATGTAATTTATGGGAAATGGCTGCTGTAGTTGTCCATACATCAGGTCAAATGCAAGGCCCTCTAAGTGGCTGTATCCCCAGAGCCACTGAAGCTCTATCACATGAAATGATCTGCAAACAGTCCCAGGTGACTTAATATAAACAAACCTGATATTAAGAGCTAGGATGGTGTAGTGGTTCTGGTGTTGGACTTAGACCTAGAAGTTCCAGGTTCAAATCCCCACTTAGGGTGACCATATCCAAAAAGGGACAGGGTGCCTGGCTATACCTTTAACCATTATAAGAAGAGGGAATTTGGGCAGGTGTAGCTTGTTGCACCCTTCCATGATGAGCTGCACCTGCCCAAATTCCAATGGTTAAAGGTATAGGCACCCTGTTTCTTTTTGGATATGGTCAGCCTACCACTTAGTCACTATCCCTCAGCCTAGCCTAACTCACAGGGTTGTTGTGAGGACAAAAGGAGGGAAGGAACCATGTACACTGCCGTAAGCTCCTTGGAAGAAGGGCAGATAAAAATGTGAATGAATTAAATAAATAAATGTATGAGAAAAAATATAATGTTCTAAGATTGATCATCTAAAAATTAAAAAATGCAAAGCTACAAATTTAGGTTTTAAAAAAGTCCTGATGATCTCTTATTGGATATTTAAGTACTAACACGGGTAGCCCAAACCTGACTAACTATCCGGAGGGCGGCCCATGGCCACCCACCGGATCCTATCCCTGTTCCGGACTGCTCCGGAGCGGCCTGGAGGTCTACTCAGGGAAAGGGGACGTTCATCTCCTTCCCCTGGTGTAAAACCAGGATTTCCGCCAGCTATTTAGCTGGTAGAAGTAAGAGGAGGCCATGTAACGGCCGCGCCGGCTGGAACGGGGACGGGGATATGTCGGCTGCCATCCCCACCCCCTCCTGGGCCAACTTGGCCAATGGCCCCCCTCCCTCGCCTCCCCAGACTGCCCCCACCAAGGGATCTCTTACCTGACTCCGGCGGCCGCAGGGGCAATCCGGTGGCGGAGTAAGGGCTTCCAGCCTTGTGCTGGCAGCCCTTACTCTAGAGTCGTCACGAATGTGTTTTACGGCACGTTCGCGATGGCTTCCAGCAGCGGAGTTCTCACTCTGCCACCGGACGTTTGTGCAGGATTGCGCTGTGAATTTACAATAGTGTCATCCAATTTAAACAAGCTGCCATTCTTATTTCCACTAAGAATCAACAGTCCTTTTTATTCTTATTTAAAAAATGAGGATCATTCCAGCAGATGAAGCTTTTCATGGCCTAGAGATACACATTTGCAGATCCCAATGTCTGCAGCTCAAGCCGCTGTGAAATGCACAGGAGTAGAGACCAGTGAAAAAGTTGGCAACCCTCTTTTCTCTCCATTTTAATTTATCAGCTGCTAGATTCAACTGAATCCTTGAGTGGCATTACTGAAACAAGCTCTAAATTATAAAGTGGGAAATTCTGGCATTTGTAGTCAAAATTTAATCTGTAATTGGTGATGATTTTCTTCTTAGTGTGTCAGAGGCAAGGCATACATAGAATTCCTCCTGGTCAGAAAGGACTGAAGACCTGGGTTTTGAACGTGAGCCAGCGACTCCCACCCACCCAAGCAGATGCTGCCCTTTGGGCCTCCCCCCAGTACTCTCCATTTGGAATTCTGTTCTGGCACCATGTGACTTGTGGAATTGCTTGGGCTGATTGACGAAACAGCTGGCAAGAGAGAGACTCGCAGTGGAAACACCCCAGGGATAGCAGCCCTTCCAACCACCTGTTACGGCTGCAAGTCTAAATACTGGGTTTCTTAATTAATCACCCTTGCACTTTAGCAGCTGTAGCCAGGATGGTGTTGGGCAGGATAGGCTGAAGTTTTATGTTACCTGCTGAGCATTGCGCCAGTGTTTTTGACATCTGAAGCCTTGCAGTATCATATTCTTGAAAAAATTATTAAGCTTACAAACGGATCCAATAAGAATAGTAAGGCTGCCATCCTAAGCACATTTACTAGGCAGGTGGCTTAGTGGTTAAGACACTGAACTGCAGACCGGAAGGTAGGCAGGACAGCAGTTCGAGACCCGAGTGCCGCGTGTCGGTGTGAGCGACCGTCTTCGGCCCCAGCTCCTGCCAACCTAGCAGTTCGAAAGCACGAAATTGCAAGTACTGTAGATTAGTAGGTACTGCCTTGGCGGGAAGGTAACAGCGTTCCGTGCACCTTGGCATTGAGTCATGAAGGCCACATGACCACGGAAGCGTCTTCGGACATCGCTGGTTCTTCGGCTTTGAAACGGAGATGAGCACCACCACTAGAGTCGGTAACAACTGGCTTCCGAGCAAGGGGAACCTTTACCTTTTTAAGACCAATTTACTGATTCTTGTAGTACGTAGGATTGCATTGTGTAAGTCATAAACATCAGATTGATAGAGGTGTTTGAAAATAGTGTTATTAATTTTACTCAGAAGTAAGCCCATTGTGTTCAGTAAGACTTAGGCTGTAATCCTCTCAAATTCAACAAAAACAAACATCTCTACATAGTGAAGATAGCAAAAGCAACAGAAACAGAAGGGGAAAAAAACTCCCAACATAATCGAGACCCGAGATTATGATAAAATACAATAAATTTTATTTTTTTAAATACAGTGTTATTGAAGTAGCAGGGAAAAAAAAACGGAGAGCCAGTAAACAACCCACTCAAAATCACGCATGTAGACAAAAGGCAGACAGATTGGGAGCCAAATGGATATCCCAGGGAAAGGAGTGCCACATCCTGGGAGTCACCTTGAACAAGGCTCTCTCATGCTTCCCCACCAGTCAGAACCTCTGAAGGTGGAAGAATGCATAGAAGGCCTTCCCCAGCCGATCTTAATGAGCAATGGGAGGAGGTGGTCCTCTAAGTAACTTGGTCCCAAGTAATTTAGGGCTTCAAAGGCAATTACCAGTACCTTGAACTGTGCTGGAAATGGGTTGGGAGGTGGCATTTATACCAAATGAAGTTTCTGAACAGTCTTCAAAGGCAGCCCCACACACAGCATATTGCAGTAGTCCATCCAAGATGTAACTAAGACATATACAGTATAACCATGCTTAGGTGTGCTTTTTCCAGTAATGGCCTCAGCTGGTGCACCAGTGTAAGTTGGGCAAAGATATTTTGCATTTAGAAGTGAGCTCACTTGAACCTTGTACAAAGTGAGATCTGGTTACCACAATACAACTGAAGGGCCAGACTATATGTTGCATAGGTTACTGGGCCCTTGTGTGTTTGTGTCCCCCGAACAGCAGCTGCTGAGGTGGAGCAATCAAGATTGGGACACTCAAGGGCTTTATGACACACAGTATCTGTTCATTTTGTTTTTGCTCTTTCAGCATCTTGTATCACTTCAACAGGAGCCTGATGTGGGTCAGGGCCTTGGTCCTGGGGGTGGGTGTGTCTAACCCTTTCCCTCATGCCAGCAGCGGCGTAAGCAGGGCGGAGTGCATGGAGCAGCTGCTCCAGGCGCGAGCGCGCGGCGCAGCTGCTCCAGGCACGGGCTCGCCCACCGGGTCTCTTACCGGTCGTCGTCTCGGCCAGCGTCTGATCGGCCCTCCCGCCCTCCCTGGAGCCCGTATGGCTCCAAAATGAGAGCGAAACCGGCGGGGTGTGTGTGTGTGTTTAGGAGCCATGCTGCGCGCGCAGCTGCCTCCCTGCGCCCTCCTATTGGCTGCAGAGGGCGCACGCCCCGCCCCCTTGCCCTAGCACCCTTCGAGATCCTTGCGCCTCTGCATGCCAGAACCATGATCCAAAATTGTGCCCATAAGTCGTCACCTCTGCTGTTAATAGGAGTTGGGGGGGGTATTTAAACTGTGGAATCTCTTCTCCCTCTGCTCCCAATCCAAATTGGGCCATCCTGTGGTCAGTTCCAGTCCAAATCTCTCTGGTGCTTGGGACCAATCTGGTCTCACACCACCACTCCAATTATGTTTCTTTTGGCACACAAACTCACCCCTCCATCTTTGTGGTGGGTGGCAGCGCTTCCTCAGCTTCACTGCCTCCTCCTGCCCCAAATGGTCTCTTCCTGCTGTTTGAAAAGAGTGGGAGAGTCACGCGTGACGTGTGGAAGGACTGGAGTAGCATAAGCATCATTTTAGGACATCATAAGGACTGGAGTAGCATATAAGCATCGTTTTCAAACGTCAGAACTGGGGCAGGAGGCAGCAGCGGCAGAAGTAAGTGTGGGGCAGCGGCAGCAGAAGATGAAGTGTTCCCACTGCCACTGCAAAGGTTCTGGGGTGGGAACAACAAGCAGTGATGTAGACTTGAGTCTATAGACTCGGACTCAAGTCGCGTCAATGACTTGACTCGGATTTGACTTGGCGATTGTAAAAGACTCAAAAGACTCAACTCGAGACTTGGAGCCTTTTACGACAAGTCGAATTTTATTCAGGTTTAAACCCTTTTTCCCCGTTAAATTGATAGGTTTAAACCCTTTTCCCCCGTTAAATTGAACTTGTAACCAAAGACTCGGGACTTGGGGGCAAAGCCTTAGAACTTGAACCCAGAGACTTAAACCCAGAGACTTGAGACTTGACTCGAGACTTGGAGTCAGAGACTTGATCCACATCCCTAGGAGCAAGTATGCTACCCTCTCCCCAAAGTGCTACCACCTGACTTCCAGGGCCAATTGGAGGGCTGGCCCTACCTGTTGTTGCCTTTTGGCAAGGAAGATGTCAGGTGGTCTACATCACATCTAGTTAGTTTGGCCCTGAATTGGCCAGAACTAAAGGCACTCCTCTGTCCTCAGGAATAATCACATGTAGTCTGAAACAGTGATGCTCTGGTGAACACAATGTGACATGTTGGGAGAACAGTAGAGCCTTTATGGGCAGGTCAGCACTGCTTAGGCTGGGGAAAATATTTTTGGAAGCCATTGTCACATTTTTAGGAACAGATCCTGTCCAAAGCTGTGAAAATATTTACATTCCTGGGCACCAATTGGTACATTCCTGGGTCCAATTGTCAAGAGCCTGTACAAGCAGGTGCCTAGAATATTTTTCTGGCTCCGATAATTGTTTTTGTTTTAACAGTTGCCCTTAAACAATCTGCTCTTCTCTCTTACCCAAGATCTTCATGCCAAAGAAGTGTAGGCACTGGAAGCTTGGGTGTTACTCGCTCAGCATCTGGCCACTGTCTCTGCCACATGTGCCATTGGTTCAGCTGTTTCATCCTTCCATTGTCTGTGTCCAGGTCCGTCTGGCAATTGCTGACACAGAGTGGTGACTCATGACCTTGTAATGAGCTCCCTTCTACTGGTGCGCAAACAGCTAGGGCAAATATTCCATGGAAGTGCCAGGCGGGGAATGGTGCTGAGAGACGGACGTTAGTTGCCTGCAGGCTGTTGTACCAGACTATAAACTGTTGGAATTTGGTAGAGTTGGCTTGAAGCTAGAATGAAGACAAAGCGGGCCTTTAAGAAGTAGGTTAGTTTGGTCAAGGGCCTGATGAGAAGACAGGATCCCCCAAGCCCCGGTAAGCCCCAAAACAGCAGTTTTGGACATTTTTTCCTGCTGCTGCTGCAGCAATCCTTGGGATCGCTGCCGCTGTCGCCATGCTGCCCCCGTCCCTTAAGGGGGCAGGGGGTAGCTTTTGTTCTCAATGGTGGGTCGCAACTCACCACTTTGAGAACCACTGTTCTAAGTGACAGGGCCGATGTCCATGTAATCAGTCAGATACTGAATCCTTATCACACGTGCTACTACATTGCACATGGTATAACGATCTACGGCAAGAGATCCTCAACCTTCTAATGATAAGTATACAAGGGAAGCCCAATTTGGATATTTCATTTTTACTCTCATTTTCCAATAAATGTGGGCTATCAATCGGTTAGCCAATTTTTTCCAATTGATTAGACAACGAAGAGTCTGTATGGTGACTGCTGGTGCTACAGCATAATAGTTGCTGATTGTTTGTCCTGCTTTGGATCTCGCTCTGTGTTTTATGTATTACTGTATTCATATTTGTTTGTTTATTTGTCTCTGTGCCAATAAAGGTTTTTGGATTTGATTTGATTTGGTAAAGGAGGTCCAGGTAAGATAACCCCTGCTGTGCTTCTGCTACACCTGGCAAAAACTCTCAGTGTCCAAACTACATGTGGTGTTAAAGCCCATTATTGGGGCTGATAGGCTTCTTTTTAAACTGAGTAAATGGCTGCTGGATCAGGGCCCCCATCGATTGCAAATGTCGTCAGTTTGTTTGTTATTGTTTATCCCACCCTTCCTCTAATGAACTCAGGGCATTGTACATGGTTTCCTCCCCCTTTTATCTGCTCACAACAATCCTGTGAGGTTGGCTAGACTGAGATGTAAGAACTGACTCAAGGTCCCCCGGTAAACTTCATGGCTGAGCAGGGATTTGAATCCAGGCCTTCTTCAGGTAGAAAAGAAAAGCTCACTTGTACAAGTCTACTTGCATCTATGTGTCACTAGATAGCACAATTTCTGTGATATGTGTGATTCTGTTCTTGGGGAGCTGGCAGGTTTTCTGTGGGTTTTTTTTGGGGTGTGTGTGTGTGTGTGCACAGGTTCTGTCAGCTGTTTTCCACTTCAATAAAATATGTTGGCTGCCCAGCTGACAGCATAATCACCTTGTTTCACATTTCTGTTTCTCTCCTTTTTAGCCTTTAGTGCCGGCCGTGCCAAGCTACAGGGCTTCCATGACGATCCCAGAATGGCTTCAGGCAATACAGAATTACATGAAGATACTGCAGTATCCTTTTTTTGTGAAGGCAGTCTGGAGACAGAAAGCTGATACCTTACTTAAAGCATCTCCACCGAGCTGCTGATGAAGGAAGGGAAGGGGATTAATTTGTGGAAGACAACCTGAGGTGAGGATAGAAAATTAATGCGCTCCTTGCTGTCTTTCCTGGCACTTGGGAAGATTTGTGAGGTGACATAAGCATGGAGTGCTTCCCTTGATCTTTAGGGGCCCATAATTGGCTTTTTAACTGACACTGAAAAGGATGTAATTGAGGAGAGAGATATAAAGTCTATCAACAGAAATGTTCTCTGTGAACTTGGGTCACGGAGAAGTCACTGGGATGAGAATGTGCAGGCCTCTGTGGCGATAAATTACCGCGGCATAAGAAAGGGGCTACGACACGTTTGCTCAGCCTCAGAAAGCTTTTCACATGCATCCTTGCAGAGACGCCATGGCGGCCTGTGTTGAGCGAAAGCAGGCCGCGGACACCTAGTACTCAGAGCTTCAGTGGCCAAGCAGGATAATTGTTAGGCCAAGTTTGCCATGAGGAGCTGCAAGAAAGAATAATGATCTGTGAATTGGCCTGTCAGTCCAAGTTGTGTCTCTTCTGCTCCCTGCCACAGCCTCTTTCAAATTTCCTCACGCCTCAGAAAATATTGGCCTCAGCCCAACTGACATTGGCTGTGATTAAGTCCTATTCAGGGCGATGGAAATTGGTCATGATTAACTTGTTCCCTTGGTTTTAATGGGACCTTTGCCACTAACTGGCTGGATTGGGGCCACTGTGTATTCCTTCATCACAAGACAATGGCTCTTATTCCATACAGAAGAAGATTTCGAGTAGTGTTGGCCTTGCTAGGGCAAGGAGCAGGTAACTCTGTACTTCAGAAGAGCCGGTAAGGAGAGTAATGGGGATAGGAGGAAGGGAGCCTTCTCTAAGGATGGTCTGGTGTTTCTCAAATTCTGAGGAAAATTCACCTGTCTAAGAGTAAAAACCCAGCTGAGCTTGAGTAGGTCTTGCACAATAGTAGTATCCTTGGAAAAGGCGGAGGTGCTGCTGAATCGGAACTCACAGCTTAGCCTTTGCTTCCCAAAGACCTAACATGGAAAGCTCTTGTCTGAACAAACTACTGGTATGAACTTAGTTTACTACTGAGTTCATCTTGCCCAGTACTGACTGAGAGCATCTCTTCAGTCAGGAATGATTCCCAACCAGAGGCATCACTAGGGTTTGCGTCACCCTGTGCGAGACCTCATCACTTCACCTCAGCGGTGTCACTGAGTAACTCATGGTGTCACCTCCATTAACTTTATTTATGTTAATATATAACAGTACAGGTCACCCAGCAAATCAGTAACCAACAAAAAACCAATGGCCAACTTGATGACACTCACACAACTGAATAAGAGTTCTAGTATTAGCTCTGATACATAGAAATGAGAGCTGACTCATACTAACACCTTATTGGTTCCATGCTGTGTCATAATAACACCTCATTGGCTCTCAGAACAATCGGTCTTATTGGTCAGTTTTGAGTTAAGGAAATCCACTTTTGTTACTAAAGGCAGTTGTGTTTTCATTTCTCGGTTATTTGGTCATACCTTTTGATAGAATACAGATAATTCAAAACAGGGTATTTCAATACATTCAGCAGTAAATCACCTTTCCAATGATATATATCATGATGGTATTATTCATAAATACAAGGTTTCCACAATTTTGGCCACTAGTAATGTGTGTCTCTCCCTCCCCCCCGAGGGTGTCACCCAGTGCGGTCCGCACCCACCACACCCTCTTAGTGATGCCACTGTCTGGGACTTTCTGCGGTAGAGCATGTGCTCCATCACAGAACTAGGAGCTGTCCCTTTGGGCTGCACTGCAGGGGCATCCTAATCTCTTAAGCATTATACCTCATGAACATTGTTTTCACAGGAGCTGCTTCCAGACTGGAGATTTTCTCTCATAATGGAAAAGCTGTACTGCAGCCATCTGCAGTACTATTCCTGTCCCATATGATCGAAGGAGGTGAAGCTAGCCCTGTAGTTAGGAAATAATATTGTATCACTTCGAAATAGACTTTTAAGAACTATAGAAAGTGTCAGGGGAGCCATTTTGGGAGGGCAGGGGACAATCTCCTCAAGTATGCCAATGTCTCTGGTTATTATGAAGCAGAAAAGTAACCACAGCAAATACTCTTAAAGTATATGTTGGTTTGTGTGTGTGTGTGTGTGTGTGTGTGTGTGTGTGTGTGTGTTTTGCAAATCAATCTTGAATCTATTGAAGTGGGATCCTTTGAACCTTCCTGTGATTTCTCTCTCTCCCCCCCCCCCGAAATGGTCCTGGGAATGTGCCCTTTCCTGCAACATTAGCATGAGGACGATCCACAGAGGAATGTCATGGCACAGTTTTGGTTTGTAACTTGGTATATTTGTTTGAGTTCTGGCAAATTACAAGTCTCACATAGTGGAAGCTTGGACATCATTGGTTGGCTGGTGCAGCCAAAACCCACCGTTTTCTTAGGACCCTGGAGAAATGATGAACCTGACCAATTCTTTAACTTGTGGCTATTCTCCATTGCCTGGGGAGTTTCACAATCCAAAATGAACATTAGGAGTTTTGTGTGCCAGGTGCTCTGCAAAGTCAGCCCCCTGATGTTATCCAGATGTGCACAGTGGCGAATTAACCTGATCCTTTGCCTCCATTTTGCTGCACGCCTCTCTTACAGTTCACATAGCTGCTTTGGAAACAGATGTTCTCCTTTTGCTCCAGTCTGGCTCTTAAATCTAACTTCAAAGAATGATTTAAGTGTTACCAAATATAGACCACTATGTTGGCCACATGTTGAATATGGGGAGCCCAGCATGGATAACATCATTCCTGCTACACAGTAAGGCTGTTAGAAGTTGTCAGGAACAATACATCATATGAGTTATTTCCAATAAGGCCAGAAGCTATTTTTCCCCCTCTTGGCAGAACATAAGAATGGATGAAGAAACTCTAGTGGCCAATGAATTAATATCACTCTGCAGAAATTAATAATTCAAGGACTATAATAATTAGCTTGAGTTGCCCAAAGTGAGTCCTCCCAGATGGTACAAATAGGCCCATATGTCTGGGCCTTTCCACATAATGCTCATTCAACCTTCCTGAACTTTGGGGGACATAACTAATCCCAAAGGGGTATAAAAGTGTCTTAAACATTTCCCTGTATCCTCTGTCCTTTCATGCTCTCCTACAAGAAGCGTTCATATATTCAATCTCCACTCAATTGTGTATTTTTTTTTTAATTGGAGGTTTCTGACTGGGATCATTTAGACTCTAACTGAAGTGCATGGTGAAAATTAAAGTACTGCATATCCAAGATGCCTGGGGCAGAGGGCACCTAAATAATGCCTATGTCACGTGATGAAAACTAAATTTAAGAACATAACGGCCCACTTCAGTTGTCATGGCTGAACTGTGGTTTGGCTGCTGGAACGGTGCCTTGGGTTGTATCATTCCTTCTCCTCTCCCTTGTCCTCTCCCACACTGCTATTTTTCCCCTCACATCTTAGTTTGCGGTAACTATCGTTTGCTGTGGGATCTAACTTGGAAAAAGTGTGGTCATCATGGCAAACCCTAGTTTGCCTTCAAAGCAGAAATCAGTTCAGACTTTGGTTTCCAGTTCTAGCTGGAAGGCAAACTATGGTTTACGGTAGCTGTACTTTGTCCAGTTTGGATACCACCATTGGTAAACTCTATAGTTAAAGTGGAACAGGAAGTAAGTGAGGGAGGGCCCGGCCAATCCTATCCAATTTTCCAGTGCTGATGCAGCCATGCCAATGGGGCGTGTGCTGCATTCTGTGGCGGAGGGGCAGTCACGGAGGCCTCCTAAACGTAAGGGAATATTTGTTCCCTTACCTCGGGGCTGCATTGCGGCTGCATTGGTGCTGGAAAGTTGGATAGATTGGGCCCGGAATTGGAGAATGCAAGGGGAGGAGGGAACACATGAACCCAAGATGCAGCCCTGCTAGCTAAAATCATGGTTTTGGGCTATTATGATGTCAGAAATGGAAACATAGGAAGCTGCCTAATACTGAGTGAGCCCTTTGACTCATCGAGCTCAGTATTGTCTCTACAACTCTATGCTGATTGGCAATGACGTTTCAGGGTTTCAAACAAGGGTCTTTTCCAATCTTACCTGGCCAGAGATTGAATTTTGGGCCTTTTGCACACAAGGCATGCAGAAGCTCTAATGTTGTGGCTGCAGTTCTTCTCTATTAAGCTGAGCCTACAGCTACTTAATGCTGACGCAGCAGTTCAGATAAAGCAATAGTAACCATTCCGATTTTTAAAAATTTAGACCTCTTTACAACTAGGCAATTTTTTTTTTCAATGTTGGAGTCATTATCAAATGTATCTCGCTGGTTTATTTAAAATTAGGGTTCAGTTAAAATCTGTTGGAACCTGATATCTGATTAGTATAGAAAGGGTTAAATTCTTCCAACAAGGGCAGTTGTATAATAAAATTAAATTACATTTTCTCACCTATAGGAATTTATCCTGGCTAATTATTTTTAGTATTTGGTTTATATTTTCAGAAGAGACTATGTCGTATCACTAGTTTGAACTTTATCTGCTTTTTGTAGTTTGCCTTAACTAATAAAATCCAGATACAATCACACAGGAACTCAGTTCTTTGAAATTAGGAAATCAAGACCTCTAAGCGGGTAAGTAACATCTCTCTTCTGGTGGCTGGGACTCATTAGGGATCACTGATTGTGCCTATGGGGTGCGCCTATAGGGTGCGCCTACGATATTTTTATTGGGGTTTACAGGGACAGGTAAATTGGCTGCGTGAGTAAAAAAGCATAGAACTGATTGACATCGCTACCTGACGATTCTGCCATGCCATCTAAGCCATATATCCAAGACTGAATGTCTTATCTTGTCTGTATCCATTGACAGTTTTGCCATCTGACCTGTCCATCAGGATTAAATCAGAGTTATTTATTTTCAGTATATATCCCATTGTATTCCATGAGCTCCAAGTGGCTTACACTGTTCTTAATTTTCCTATGTGCTCTTAATGCTTAGCAGGAACTTGTCTACAGTATACGATAAATGCATTGAGGTGGTGGTATTAAATCCAACAGAGGGAAAAAAGAAAAAAGAAAGAAGAATTCACTTGAAGTGAAAGTGGGCTCATTTGTTGCCCAGTACTCTGTCAATCATGCTTTAACAAGATGGCTAAATCATGTGCCCTTAGACTGTACTCTGGGCCACTAAGCATTCCTTCAGTCTAGAGCTACGGGTGGGGTAGGTGTATATTACATTCTACAAGTTTCTTTTTCCATGGAAACTGAAAGCAGCTGTGGTGAAAGTCAGCTGGTCCATGCTAATTTATTTAGGAACTTGCTGGCAAGGTTTTAAAAAAACTTTCTGCGCTCTTAAGCCTGTTCTGTAAATGTTTGATTAATCCAGCTACATTGCATAACCAAGCTTCTTTGGTCTCCGTTGTCTTCTCCTCGAAGAGCTTACTTACTATCTCTCTGTGTAATAGTTCTTTATTTTAAGAACTTAAGTGCTCAATAAGAAGTGCTTGTCCTTGTCCATCTCTCCCTGTCCTCCAAGTGCGAAAACTGAATGATGCTCAATTTTGATGGGCATTATTAATGATGATTACTATGTATGTTGGATCAGCTTCATCATAGAGGCATTTCAGTTTAAATCTGCCTTAGATCTGAAAGGTTTGTCTTCAGTTGTATGATTGTGAGTTCAGGCTTCTAGCCACTAGTCATTTTGCTGTAGATTTTCCATTAGATGGAGGTCAAGGCATCTCTCTGTTTCAGAGTCCATGTGCAGACACTCAGTTGCATCGATTAAGGAATAGCTGTCAAGGTCCCTAAGGATATATTCAGACAACCAGTCCCATCTTTCTCTCCATCTTGCCTTTTGCTGTTGCCAAGTGAAGATAATCCAGTGAAGCTGGATGGGTGGATCTCTCTCTGCTAACGTTCTGAGATGGTGCCTTATTATCTCCTCAAGAAATTTTGGCATGCGAGCGGAGAATCTCATTCTCAACTCAGGGCTGAGTCATGACTAGGCTTACAGCCAAGCAAACAAATCCACTTGTAGTAGCTCCATTGGAGCCCTGCTGCCATCATAATAGAGTTGTGTAAACTGTCCTTAAGAGGCTGCAACCTGTGGGCCAAAATAGTGTGACATTAATCACGTTATTCAGCTCTTTGTGATGGGCAGCGCAATCCTGTGTAACCTTGCACTGGTGTAACAGTAGATGCATCGATGTAACAGCAGATGCACCAGTGTAAGTGCAATTACACTGGCATAAGTGCACTTACACAAGGTTACACAGGATTGCGTTCTCTCTCTCTCTCTCTCTCTCTCTCTCTCTCTCTCTCTCTGTGTGTGTGTGTGTGTGTGTGTGTGTGTGTGTTTTAATGTAAATAGCAGCTGCGGTGGCTCTGATATGATATCAGGACTGTGGTGCAGGGGAGAGCTTTATTTGGCACTCATGAGAGCTTCCCTTGGGGCAAATAGCCACAGGGAGTCTAACATGATTAGTATCACAACTGGTTTGGCCCTGTGGCTCCTCTGCTCTAGTAGTCCAAGAATTATGCTGGAGTAAATGGGATGGTGGATTTTGGCTATGGAGTGCAACTCTAATCATTATTGCTCAATCACATCTGCAGAATCATGATTCCAGAATGAGAAGGAATGGTCTTACGGTATGGTGTAGTGGTTACAGTGTAGGACTAGAACTGGAGAGACCTGGGTTCAGATCCCCACAGCTATGAAGCCTGCATGGTGACCTTGTTCAAGTCTCTCAGCCTAATCTACCTCACAGGGTTGTTTGTAAGGGTAAAATAGGGAGGGAGGAGCCATATACTGTATATAGGAAGCTGCCCAATAGACTACTGGTCTGTCTAGCTCAGTAGTATTATGTCTGCACTAACTGGCAGCAGCTTTTGGGGCTTTCAGACAGGAGTCTTTCCTGGGCTTACCTGGATGTGCCAAGGGCTGAACCTGGGATATTCTGCATGCAGGGCATGTGGTCTGCCACTGAGCTACGGCCACTTTCCAAATACAGTATATGGTACCTGGAGCTCCTTGGAGGATGATTAGGAAATAAATACCGTAGAAGAAATAAGACTACCATCCTATGGACACCTGGGAATAGATACCATTGAACTCAGTGATACTTCTGAGGAACCATGCATGGCATGGGGCTACACATATAGCATAAATTTTGGAAAGAGTGGGAAATATTTGTGCCACTGACTTCATGAGCCAGCCAGATTGCTGGTGGACTGTTGCGACCCAGTAGGTAATATTCCTTTTAAAACTATTAAAATGTCTTGTGTATTGAATCGAAATCTGCTTGAATAACACTTCAGCGTGTTGGTGAGAGGAGGATCAAGCCAAGTGAATTCATGCACTGTAAACCGAGCATGCATTAAATGCAACTTGATAGTTCAAGTAGACAAATGGTGGGTGCTCTGGCAGATGACAATATGTTGGGCTTATTGACAATAAATTGTGCAATAACCTTGGTGCTGCTCGTTCGGTTCTAAACCAATCAATTAAGAAACCTTTATTGGCATAGCAAGGTTCTAACCCCCCCACCCCCCATGGATTCTGGTATCTGGGATAATAATCTGCAAAACTCAGTACTGAAAAGTTGCCATGCCAAGTCCCTTCACCGTGGCTGCTCACAAGGAGGCTGCCACACGTGGTATGGCAGGTGCCTTGCTTCCTTGCAAGCCGCGAGGCCAGAAGTTCTCTAAGCAGGAGGTTCCAGGCGCCCTGTGGAGAGACAGAAGGTCACTTATCAACTCATCCTTCTCACTGTATGTCTGACAACTTGCCTCCATTCTCTCCCAATTGGTACAGTACTGGATATTTTTTTTCTTGACTTCAGAGATGTCAATAGTAATGTACAGAGGTGAGGGAGTTCCTTCTCTCTGAAAGCTGCAAGCATTTTATTGTTGTTGTTGTTCAGTCGTTAAGTCGTGTCCGACCCTTCGTGATCCCATGAACCATATCCCGCCAGGCCTTCCTGTCCTCCACTATCTTCCTGAGTTCGCTCATTTTCATGTTCGTTGCATCGGTGACGGCATTTTATTACCCGGCTACAAAGAGGTTTTGGGCAAGGATCTGTCAGAGCTGTGTTTTGCATATTCTTGAGAGGAGGGAAGTCAATGTAAGGTCCATTGATCTAACTCTGAACCTCTTCTGCTCTCCGTCCCCTTTCAAGCATGTTGGGGGCTCATGTTAATGCTCCCCTTCTTTGATCCACTTCTCCCTGGGGGTCCGAGAATGAGCTCTTTCCGAATATTTGTTTTTGGGTTTGTCCACAAAGTCAGTGTCTTTACATGAAAACAGCTGCAGCCTCCCTTTGGACTCTTCTGTGCCCTGATCATGTGGGGAAACATGAGTGTGAACCAAGACGTATTTTGAGCTTCCTATGATGATCATGAGAGCCATGGATGATGTCATAGGGGAGCAGGGAAGCAAATGTTCCCCAGATAAGTAGCTCACTCTCCCATCTGTTCTCTCCCCACCCCCTCCCCCAGCTGTATCATAGACTAGAAAATAAAATAAGCCTGCAGTCCTCAACATGCTCACCTGATTGTTAACTCCATAAAAATCAATGGGGCTTTCTTCAAAGAAAATGAGTTTAGGCTGGGAGTGGGAATGTGAAATACCAGGTGTATTGTTATTTTTCTTTCAGAAATCTAACAGGTAGGACAAAGCTCAACCCCCTCAAATGTACTTTGCCCCTTCTTTATTATGCCCCCCCCTTTTTGTCACTGATGGTAGCTGGAGAAAATTACTCCCGTGCTTGCAGGAATTGCCACCAACCATGTTTGTGTACACGTTTGTTTCACAATCACATTTTTTGATGTGATTGCAGATGCTTTTAAGTACTAAGTAGCCATCCCCATGGGAATGGTGGACTCATAAAACCTTAGGAGCAGGGAGTGGTGTTTGCCTTCTTTGCTCATGTAGCAGTCAATCAGTGTCAGTCAGCTACTTGATTGGTTCCCCTCACAGCCCTCCTCCTTCACCCAGAAGATGGAGGTGCGTTCCAAGGTGACGGCCTCTAGATGCTGACGGCCCTGTGTTGTGTCAACTGCAGCCTTGCTGGTTCTCTTTTCCACTCCAACTGGCCATGCCCAGCAGGTTCAGTTGAGGTCCCAGTAACATGGCACCTTTCGGGGTGGAGCTTGGCAAAATAAATGCTACACTTCTGAAGGATTCACCTTATTTTCTGTTATTTCGATATGCCACTCCCAGTAGAACTCAGGCCTATCCATGCTTAGTTGAGTGGTAGATTCTTGTGGTAGCAAAGTAGACTGTAACAATTTGGACTTTGGAGGAAGCCATTTTTTTGGAATGGTCCCTCATGCAAAAGCTGTCTGCAAAACAACAACAGCAACAACATCAGCAGTGAGAACTATTCTAGCCCAGCCTTCTCCCTGGTATGTTGGTTTTTCTATGTTGTTTGTTTGTACATAGGACTTTAAAAATGTGATCCCACCCACCACCTGTGGATCTGCAGTGGCAGAACCTAGTCTTCCATCTCAGATCACTGCCCCCTCATTTGTTGCATGTGTCGACAAGGTCTTGCTTCAACGCATTCCATAACTCGACAGGTACAGATGTTGCTGGTGCTCTGCAGTGTCCCTTATTTATTTTGAACCTTTCATCTGGCAGCCTCCTTAGGCAGAAGGGTGGTGAAAGGTTTTTGTAGTAAGCTTATTCAGTGTTGCTTTTGGGATGTGTGTGTGTTTGTGCCAGCTCCTCTTAACACAGCAGACTGTGTCTGTCTGTGTTTTAGCTGTTGTATTTCCTTCGCAAGAACC
Organism: Plestiodon gilberti rubricaudatus; assembly: GCA_026170595.1. Classification (NCBI taxonomy): domain Eukaryota; kingdom Metazoa; phylum Chordata; class Lepidosauria; order Squamata; family Scincidae; genus Plestiodon; species Plestiodon gilberti. The sequence goes on from JANXHW010000001.1 coordinate 25,444,319, forward strand.
CTGATCTATGAATAGGAATTGTTGTGAACATGGTGATGAACTAATGCCTGCAGCAGTGCGCAGACCGGGATCCTTGAGAACTGTCATCTTTGTGACTGTAAGCAGCTTTGGATGTGATGACAGATGGGGGGGGGGGAGAAGTGGAAAGTTGCTTCTCTGTCTCCCTGCAGCAGGGAAGATGCCCAAAAGTTCTTTTTCCAGTTGAGATGAAGGAGCATGCAAACTGGAAGGGTGAAACATGGGCACTTCCTGTCCCCCCCCCTGCATCCACATCTTATCTCAAAACCAACATGGTGCAGTGTCAGACATAGGAATGGTGTGATCTGGGTAAAAATCCCCACTTAGCCATGGAGCCCTTGGCCCACGTTCGCTCTCTCACCTAAACCTACCTCACAGGGTTGTTGTGAGGACAAAGGATGCCGTTGTTTACTAGTGTGTTCGGAGCACAAAAAGCTGTCCTAAACTGAATCAGACTCCTTGGTCCATTGACACTGATTGACAGCAGCTGTTCTCCAAGGCTTTAGATTTAATTTTTTCTCTGCCTTATCTAGATTGAACTTGGGACCTTTCACAGGTGCTCTACCCCACCCCCAAATAAGGCTTGCTGAATGCCCAGAATGCCTTGGCCCGTTCCACAAGGAATTACTATTTCCTGTCTAGAAAGCAGAGGGCAGTACCTCGGAGATAGCTTGACATGCCGTCAGTGAACATAATCCTGCTTGTGAATGAAAAAAGGGGAACATACTCTTGTGCAAGAAGAGTTTGTGCATATTTGAGAAGTTAGGTTCACTCTCCCAAATAGCTACTCTCCTGTAAGGATTATCACAGTGGTTTGGTTTCCCTTTGGTTGCGGGAACACGGCCTAAAAACCCTGCAAGAAATTACAATAGTAAACATGCAAAGCTACAGCTGAATGAAACATATCTATATCCAGCTCTGTCCAGCAGTGATGTAGAGTCTATTGACTCAGACTCAAGTCGGACTCAAGTCGCGTCAATTACTTGACTCAGACTTGACTCGGCGATTGTAAAAGACTCGAAAGACTCAACTCGAGACATGGAGCCTTTTACGACAAGTCAAATTTTATTCAGGTTTAAACCCATTTTCCCCATTAAATAGGTAGGGACTCGCAACCAAAGACTCGGGACTTGGGGGCAAAGACTTGGGACTTGACTTGAGACTTGGACCCAGAGACTTGATCCACATCGCTGCTGTCCAGGGACTTTAAAGCAGTGATACAGAAGTCATTATTACTATGAATAATTACTATATCACTTTTCAATAAAAACGGAGTTCACCTTTTGTGTTCCCACTGAAATCTCTAGTAGTCAAACAATTCTATTAGGTTTTGACCAGGCCTGGTCTGTGGTACCCGAGAAAGCAAAATTAACTCGCAGAAGCATGATCTGTGCTGCTGCAGTAATAGTGTAGTGTAATGTTGGAATCAGTTCTGGAAGATGACTAGATATACCAGAATCTTTCTGACATAATCGTTTTGGACTCAAATGTTTTACAATTGATTTTGTTCTGTTTTTCCTCCTTTGCATTCATAGGTTAATGGAAACGGCAAGAGAAATGACCAGGGAATCTTTACCTATCAAATGCCTTGAAGCAGTAATTCTGGGGATGTATCCTTTTTTTGGCTTCACGTTCTTTGTTCAGACGTTCTGTTTGTAAGGAAGTGCTACTGAATTAGCTTCACTTCTTGGATGCTGTGTAATAACGTCAAATAATGGTGAGTTAATGGAGCTGTTGATATTGGAAGAATGTTTTTTTTCCATATCATTTGAAATGAATCCAAAGAAATACTGTTTGCCAGTGGAGTTTTCATAGATGTGAAGTGGCTAATTGGTTTTTATAGTCTAGCATGCTCCTCAGAAAAAGCAAAAGCCTGTCTGTGATGGTCACCCCAGGATCTGGAGCCTTTCGTGGTTTAGATGCATAATGGCCAAACCAGACAAGATGCAGAAGATGTGATGTGATGCTCTTGACATTCTCCTTATGGTTTCCACAGTGGAGCAAAATAAATGTAGCTATTCCCCAGCATTGCAGTACCAGTCCAATTTGGGGCCCTTATGCTGCTTTGAAGAAAAAAGGGAAATGTTGAAAATCTAAAGGAAACATTGAGAGGCTCCATCTTGGATCACTTATGCCTTGTCTAGTTTGGCCTTTAACCAGCCTAGAAAGCTTGGCAAGCACAGAACTGTTCCAATATCCAATTCTGTTTATAGAGATCTTCCAGGTCCTTGATTGCTCCCAGACTGGTCTTTGGATTGGCCAACAGCCCAGTATATACAGAAAGCCATCCAATCAGGTCAACGCCAGTCCTGAACATCCTGTCAGTGGCCAATGGCTAGAAATATGTGCAATGTCTGGTCCCCAGCTCTTGGCTCAAATTTCTTCTTGCCAGTTTCTTGCCAAGGTACAGGATTGTCTTCTTGCAGATGCCTGCTTCTATTGACCAGACCACCGAATTTACCTTGCTTTTGAATGAACTTTGTTGACAGGTTCTGAAGCCCGACAATATCAGAATTATGTGTGCTATTGCATGCAATACCCCTTTTCTTCTCAGATTCATGAAAAGTCAAGGGTCTTGAATGCAAATGCCTGAGATAGGATCTTTTCTTTATCTGAAAGAATGGTTTCATGGTCTCAGAAACATGTTGGTTTAATCCCACTAAACTTCTCCATTTGCACTTCCAGTTTTTAGCCAGAGAGCTAGGAAAAGCCTAGAGTTGCAGTTGGGGCTGGCGACAGCTTTGAGAATATGCCTGGCAAAGTTTCCTCCAGTGAGCTCCTTCCTATGTTGATGGGCCCTTTTGTGAATTGCTTTCTTGCCAGATATGATCTGGGAAGGGACTATGTGACTTTAAAGCACATCATTGGCCCTGGTAAGCTTGTTTTTTCTCATGTAAACAGCACATGCAAGAACCACATCTAGATTGGGATCATCGCAGGGGATGGAGGTGGGGCTTTCCTGGATACCTGGTTAAAAAACTCCCGTTGGAGCTCCCATGTTTTATATACTAGTCAGCCAGATATTATCTCTATCTTTTCATGACTGGGGAAATAAGATTCAGGCTGCATTTGCTTCTGTGATAAGCCTCAATTGTTGCTTGCATTCAGAACTAGGTCTGGTAGTTAGTCCCTGTTTTTAAACTGGGAATTTCCTAGCGCTTGGCAAATTAGTCAGATGTCAGTTTAATCAGGCTGTTTGCCAGCTTCTGCTGTCAGCTTTTACAAGTGATTTTCTTCTGCAAAATCACTTCTGTAATCTCTCTTTACGTACCAAAATAGGTTTTATAGCAATCCTTTCCTGCTAGATGCCTCTTGAAATGTTTTTACATGGTAGGTGAAGTAGGCCATTCATTGCAAGATCAGGGTGACCTGGGGTAAGCTAAAGAAGCAGCTACTGAGTGCTTATCAGATGCTAACCACAGCCAAGTGGATATAAGAGTTGTAGGGGCAAACTAGACATGACCCTAATGCATTATTAATTCTACTTCTGTGTTTGGATTTTTAAAAAAAGAAAATAGGATATATGGGGGAAGGTGATTGAACAGCCTGAAACCAAACCTTTTTTTTAAAAAAATCAGTAAATAGCCAATGGATTAGAACCATGGCACAAGGACGCATTTTTAACACTCTTCCCACTGCAGTTCCAGTCTAAATTGGGTCCTTTGCTGCTACTGTTTGCCCTATCAGGACTCTTGTGCAGGACAGAGGGTTAAAAAAAAATCCTCTCCCATGTGTGACCCATCCAGGTTAATAAATAACAAGCATGCTAGCCCCAATCATGTGCCTAAAGTAACATCTAGTTCCACCCCTGACTGTGACTGAGAATTAAAGACCACATGCTTCTCGCTGCGTCACGTTCCGGAGTCTATTCTGATTGGCCCAACGCATTGCTCCGCGTCCTGCCCCCACAACACTGAACATGGACTCTCATTGCCCGAAGGTCGTTCCCGTGTGTTCCAAATTGAATAAATTGAGCTTCGGCAAATGAGAGGCTGCGTTCGGTGTTGTGGGGGCTGGACGCAGAGCAATGCGTTGGGCCAATCAGAATCGACACGTTGGCTACTCCGGGATGCGATGCGTATGGTGTAAGGGTGGCTTTAGGAGTAGGTGCTCTCTCTTCCCAGCACCAATTAGGACACTGTTGCATCTGGTACCAAGGGAAGGTTCCACACACGTTTCAGCAGCAGCCACAGGGATGGGGGAGTAAGCTTGCTGCTGTTAGCCTAGATGGGCACTCTGTCAGTGACTTAGCAAAGTGGGAGAGTGAACAGCCTGAGAGGAGATTTAAGAGAAAAAGTTGAGTGAAACATCCAAAAATAGTGTAGCATGAGCATGATATGTGGGTGTGGTGGCGATAGTATTACCGCCACAATTGGCAATGAAAGCAAAAGCCAACAGGTGCGAGTGACAGTTGTGTGTTCACATTTCACATGGCAATCACAGTAGCAATGGAAGCACCAAGAATAATCATGTACTTTCCGGTACAAAATCAAAATGATGTATCTGATATCCCCTGAACAGAATTTCAGTTTGGAGGGAAAGCTGTTTTTGTCACATATGGGTGTTGATTGTTTATTTGATGCGTTTAAAAAACCGATCTGCCTGAAAGGTCTGGATACATTGCAGTTATTTATTCATTCGTTCCAGAATGCTCATCTCGCCCTTCCATTGGCAAGAAATGCCCAAGGCAACCCACAGAGAAACATTTTAAAAATGGACACAAATGTACTAACAATAGATGCACAGCAGCAAGCAATATATACAGCAAGATTAATAACAACAACAATAATAAACCCAATCATACATCTGGCAGGTTGAAGCGCTGTTAGAGTCAGTTAGATCTTTTTGGGCCGAGAGTTCTGAAGTTTAGGCATTGCTACAGATAAAACCTTTTCATGCATTCCAACCAGCTGAGCTCAAAAGACTGCGGCACTTGTAAAAAGGTCTCCGCATGGGTTTACAACTTGAGATCCTCCGAGCCAATCACATCCCACCAAGCCAAGCACAATAGCTCACTCAGGCCTGGATAAACTTGCTTTTACTGCTTGCTTAAGACTGCAGAAACAGGAGAGTTGTCAAGCTAGAGCTGGGGATGGGGCTATAAAGTTCAGTGGTAGAAGACCTGCTTTCTCTGCAGAAGGGTCCGTCCGTCTCAGATTTGATCCATCCCTGGCATTTCCAGGTATGGCTGAAAAAGATCCTTTTCTGTCTGAAGCTTTAGAGAGCTGCTGCCAGTCAGCGTTGTCTGTACTAAGCCAGATGAAACAATGGTCTGACTCAGTATAGAGCAGTGCTTATATACATGTATATATACGGAACCATATACATGTATATGTATATATGGAACCAAAATAAAAACACCTGCCAAGCCACAATAAATCATTGGAGAGTTCCATTCAGCTCATTGGGTCAAATGTTGCGTAGGTCCAGCCGAACCCTTATATCCATCTTCCTTGGTGTATTTCCTTGCATTTGTATTTTTGCCAACCCAGGCTTTGAAGTCCTTCTAAAGATACACACTACAGTACTTTTAACTGAGAAAAGCTTTCATAAAGCAAGAAAAAGTAACCCAATGCAAATTATCTATCCTTGAAAGAATCGTTACAAAATGCTGAAACGGAACCAAAGTAAAATGCTAAAAAGAAACCAACTTGTACCGTTTTTTTCGGTGCGTACTTTTGTTGAATCCGTCTTTGGCTCTTTTGTTGCCCCTCCAGAATTCCTTGGCACTCAAGCGCCTACTAGGGTTGCCAACTGGCTCTCAACTAGGTAATGAGAAATGTAGAGAGGGGAGAAAAGAGAGGCCATTATGCGGGCTGCCTTCATCGCTTAAAATCTCCAAGAGACCTTTAAACTTCAGGGCTGCTTCACTCATTAAGCAGGGAAAACATATTTTCCCATTCAGGTACACACTGCGGGGATTTGCAGCCAATCAGAAGTTCCTTCCAGTATGCAGCTGCATTGCAAATGTGGATCGGAACACAAACATGAATACTTTTGGCATGTAGATTGCAGGTCTGCGCTGCACTTATTCCAGCAGTCTGATGACTCACTTGGACTACATCCACAACCCGGTTTATCTACCTGCTTCCCTGGAAAGTGGAAAGTGGGAAAAGCTTTAATACAGTGGTGGCCAACCTTCCACCATTAGGGCCTCTGCGTTCTTAAGAGTTGTGTAGAAGGAAGAATCTTGGCAGCTGCAAGGGTTGATGCTGCTGCTAAAGCTGCTGCACCTGCTGAAATGCCCTCACCTAGACAACCATTAAAGGGCCAGGAGCATGCATGTTGAAAGGTTGGCCACCCCTGCTTGAATATCTCTAATATTGCCCTTGCCTTTAACTGGCTCATCCACTCCCCAGCACTGTACCTTCCTCTGCCTGAAATTCTACACACTTGAATTGGTCTTGGGGTGAGTTTATTGGGGCTTAAGGCCGAAGCACACTGGGCGCGTTCTGCGTGCGCTGCGTGCGCCGCAACAAACGCAGCAAAAGTTGAGAATTCTCCAAGGGAAGCGTCAACGCAAACGCAAACGTCGGTGGCTCCCGGCGGCCCTCGGCGTTCCGACCGGAGGCACGTCCCACCAAAAGAACGCAGACGGCTACAACGGGCTGCACGCGCGCAGAATGCGCCCGGTGTGCTTCCGCCTTTACTCCCAAGTTAGTGTGCATAGGCTTCTATCCAAAAAGAATATTGCAAATTAAATGAGACGAGTTAAGAGGCTGAACCTGCCTGTGAGAGGAATCAGTAGAACAGAAGGAACAAAGGTTAACTATTTAACAACTGAAACGAAATTCAACTATTGACAAAATCTGAAAAGAAAATGAGGGCACCAGGATCTTTGGCTTGGGCAGAGGATTCTGATGAAAGTTAAAAAAAAATCTTCAAAAAATTTATAAAAAGGTAAAGGTATCCCCTGACAATTAAGTCCAGTCGTGTCCGACTCTAGGGTGTGGAGCTCATCTCCATTTCAAAGCCGAAGAGCCAGCCTTGTGCGAAGACGCCTCCGTGGTCATGTGGCCGGCATGACTCTCCTTGCCGCGAGGCGTAGCATGCAGCTGGAACACGGAGTGCTGTTTACCTTCCCGCAAGCGGTACCTATTTATCTACTCGCATTAACATGCTTTGGAACTGCTAGGTTGGCAGGAGCTGGCCAAGCAACGAATGCTCACCCCGTCGCGGGAATCGAACTGCCGACCTTTCGATCAACAGCTTATAGTTCAGCGGTTTAACCCACTGCACCACCCGCTGGCCTTTATTTATAGCTCAGTACTATTTATGTTTATTCAGAAGTAAATCTCATTGTACTCAATGGAGCTTACTCCCAGGTAAGTGTGCATAGGATTGCAGTCTTAATTTAAGAGAGAGAGAGCAGAGAGCCAGGAGGAAACAGCAAGAAGATAAGATGAGAGATTAACCTGGTTTTAACCTTTAAACCCCTAAGCGACCACCTCCTCCCACATGAAACTACCCTTCGGAGACGGTCTTTTACATGTTCTGCTGCTGACAGAAGTGTGTCAGTCTGGTGGCAACACATGAAAGAGCTTTCCTCTGTGGTTGACCTCCACATTCTGAAATACCCTCCTATGGATCGGCAATTAGAAATCACTTATGGAACTTTATTTTTATATCCAACTGCAGTTGTTGTATGCACAAGAAATGGAAACCTTTTGTTGGAGGAGTGGTGGTTGAAAGTTTTGGATTTGGCAGAAATGGATAAATTTATTACCATTTTACTGAAAGAGAACTTGGTAGATACTTCTGTGAAGAATTGGAAACCATTAATAGATTAATAGATTTAATAGATTTTAACAAAAAAGGCAGAGACCTAACAGAAGCAGAAGAGATTAAGAAGAGATGGCAAGAATACACAGAAGAACTATACAAGAAAGATCTTAATGTTCCTGATGACCACGCTGGTGTGGTCACTGACCCAAAGCCGGACATCCTAGAGAGTGAAGTCAAGTGGGCCTTAGGTAGCATCACTAACAACAAAGCTAGCGGAGATGATAATATCCCAGCTGAGCTACTTAAAATCCTAAATGATGATGCTGTTAAAGTGCTGCACTCAATATGCCAACACATTTGGAAAACTCAGCAGTGGCCAAAGGATTGGAAAAGGTCAGTTTACGTTCCAATTCCAAGGAAGGGCAGTGCCAAAGAGTGCTCAAACTATCGCACAATTGCACTCATTTCACATGCTAGCAAGGTTATGCTCAAAATCCTACAAGCTAGGCTTCAGCAGTACGTGGACCGAGAACTACCGGACGTACAAGCTGGGTTTCGAAGAGGCAGAGGAACTAGAGATCAAATTGCCAACATGCGCTGGATCATGGAGAAAGCACGAGAGTTCCAAAAAACCACCTACTTCTGCTTCATTGACTACGCAAAAGCCTTTGATTGTGTGGATCACAACAAACTGTGGCAAATTCTTAAAGAGATGGGGGTACCAGACCACCTTACCTGTCTTCTGAGAAACCTGTATGTGGGTCAAGAAGCAACAGTTCGGACCGGCCATGGAACAACCGACTGGTTCAAAATTGGGAAGGGAGTACGGCAAGGCTGTATATTGTCACCCTGCCTATTTAACTTATATGCAGAGTACATTATGAGAAATGCAGGGCTGAATGAATCGCAAGCCGGAATCAAGATTGCCGGGAGAAATATCAACAACCTCAGATATGCAGACGATACCACCCTAATGGCAGAAAGTGAAGAAGAACTAAAGAGCCTCTTGATGAGGGTGAAAGAGGAGAGTGCAAAAGTTGGCTTGAAACTCAACATTAATAAAACTAAGATCATGGCATCTGGTCCCATCAATTCCTGGCAAATAGAAGGGGTAGAAATGGAAGCAGTAACAGATTTTACTTTTCTGGGCTCCAAGATCACTGCAGACGGAGACAGCAGCCATGAAATTAAAAGACGCTTACTCCTTGGAAGGAAAGCTATGGCAAACTTAGACAGCATAATAAAAAGCAGAGATATCACCATGCCAACCAAAGTTCGCATAGTCAGGGCGATGGTGTTCCCAGTAGCAATGTATGGTTGCGAGAGTTGGACCATAAGGAAGGCTAAGCGCCGAAGAATAGATGCTTTTGAACTGTGGTGCTGGAGAAGACTCCTGAGAGTCCCTTGGACTGCTAGGAGATCAAATCAGTCAATCCTAAATGAAATCAACCCTGACTGTTCCCTGGAAGGACAGATACTAAGGCTGAAACTCAAATATTTTGGCCACCTAATGCAAAGAGAGGACTCTCTGGAGAAGACTCTGATGCTGGGAAAAATTGAAGGCAAAAGGAGAAGGGGAAGGCAAAGGATGAGATGGTTAGACAGCATCACCGATGCAACGAACATGAAAATGAGCGAACTCAGGAAGATAGTGGAGGACAGGAAGGCCTGGCGGGATATGGTTCATGGGATCACGAAGGGTCGGACACGACTTAACGACTGAACAACAACAACAACAATAGATTTTTTACATGCAAGGGAAAATAAGAATGATGGACAGCCAAATCCTGTGTAAGTTACGGCGGCTGGCCTAAAGGGCCGCCTGCCATATCCTATGTAGGTTCCGGGCTGCCCTGGGGGAACCCTGGTGCACCTCGAGGGAAGGGGACGATCATCCCCTTCCCCGGGTTTAAGCGGCGGGAGGCCCAATGGGTCTCTTCGAATGTATGCAAGCTCCAGAGCTCACGTACATTTGCGCCGGCCGTGTAAGGCCGTGCAGGGCCTGGAGAGGGCTTGGGATATGATGTATCTTGCCGCCGATATCCCCGCCCTCACCGCCCAGTCTGGCCTCCCCCTACCCCAGTCAGTGTAGAACTTACAGTACCTGCCCCGGTGGGTGCAGGGCCGGGCAGGAGCCTGGGTAAGGGCCGCTGGCCGCTGCTCTGGCGATCCTTTCTTGCTGGGTGCCGTAAACACTGTTTATGGTGCATTTACGACACCCTGCACCGGAGGAGCACGCGCTTCCCCGGCGCTCCATTTACACTGGATTGCGCCGTTAATGTTATGTGACTTCGCTGAGTAGGACAATTTGATTTTAATTTGGAAATAAGTAAGAATTAGTAAGTAAGAATGAAGTAAGAATTTGAGTTCATTTTTGTTTAAGGGTAGTATTATTAGGTTAATTGATTTATGGGCATAAAAAGACTAGTTTATTCTGTAATTAGGCAGGGTATAAGTAATTATAAGAATGAATTTAAGCATAAATGTTAGTGACTAACCTGGATCTTTTCATTTTGTGCTTTTCTTTTTCCTTTTTTCTCTTCCGTCTGTATTGTATGTTTTTATGTATTATAATAAAATAAAAAATAATATTAAAAAAAATGAAATACCCTCCTGTGGGAGGTGAGGCTGGTGCTATTGCCAATTCAGTTTTGGCACCAGCTGAAAACTATCAGGTTATTGTAACCTGGGAATTCACAAGCATGAACAGAAAAAACCATGCAGGGCAAAAAATGCTGTGTCATAGTGATTAAACAAAAGATGAGACCATGCTTATACTAAATGGTTAACAAGGTGGTAGAAAAAAAGTGCTGTGTCATGCTGACTAGGATGCAATGTTTGAATCTGATTGGTTAGCAACTATATAAAGGTAAAGCACCCAGGACCAGTATCTGAGGCTTCAATTCTCTATGCAGTTGCTCTGTTACTCTGTACAACATTGCTGATGAAAGACTGCCTTGCTTATCTGCTTGTATATACTTGTGAGCCATGTAAATAGACTTTGGTGGTGGAAACTACCGTGTCTGTGTCATTCTTCGCTGCGGACAAGGACTGGGGAGGCTGCATGCCATAAATTTCCTGCGTACTCTGACAAAAACCTTTTCTTTGTGTTGGTCTTCCTCTCTTGATTGCAGTGCTGGTTTGGCCTTTCTTTCTGCTGCTTCTGGTATTGTCGACTGGATTTTTAGTGATGTTATTGTTTTAACTTTTGTGCTGTTAGGCACCTTGAGTGCCTCCTGAGTGGGAGGGGAAAGCATGAAATATGCATTTTTTTTTTAAAAAGGTCAGGTCAGGAAGATCTGAAGTAGAAAAGGACAACTGGGTGTCCTGCTGCTGCTGCTGCTGCTAAATACCCAAATGTTGAATGAGAGTGAATAAAAGAGGACGGCGAAGCACACAAAACATAAAGGAACTAACACAAGACTCTGGAGAACCTTAGTATGCTGAGGAAAAGATAAAGAAATAAGGCCACTAACAAAGGCACACAAAGTGTGACTGGGAAGATCAGAAGGAAACCATGACAAAACTGAACCACAGCAAACCAAGATCATACAAAGAAGAGAGTACTGTAATTAACAGCCCAATCCCACCCAAATCCCCACCGACAATGCAGCCACATCAGTGGATGGCATGCTGTATCCGCGAGAGGGGGGCAGTCTGAAAGGTCTCCTTGGGGTAAATGAACTTTTGTTTGCTTACCCCAGGGAAAGCCTTCACCACCACGGGTCACCTCAGATTAACACCTGCTGTTTAGCAGGTGTAAGTCTGAGGCATGTAATGATGGTGGTAAGGGAGATGTATGGGGTTAGGATATTGGTGCATGTGAGTGCTGCCAATACCTCCCCAGTCTGCCTCCTCCCTGGCCTCCGCCCCGCCCGGGATGACCCTGTTCCTTCCCCTCCCACCCCATTCTGTCCCTGCCACCTTCGCACTTACCTGTGCTGGTCTGGTGGCAAGCCTCCCGCGCTGTCACCGGTTCTGGCAGTGCGCTCAAAATGGCCGCTGATGGCGTGCTGTGCATGTCACCAGAAGCCATTTTAAAACAGCGGAACTCTGTTCCACTGTTGTAAACCCTGTGTTCGCCAGCCCAATCCCAGATAGGATTGGGCTGTAAGAGTATAAAAAGCTGAGTATAGATCAAGAAAGAAAAGAACAGAGTAGTGCAACCGCTTGGACAGAAAAGGAAAATGAAAGTCATGTGGTTTCTGTTGAGTCAGATGACCAAACTAGACATGACATGGAAATTCTGTGATGGGATGCTGGCCCTGCATGCAAATTCAGTTAAAAACAACAACAGTGAGGTTGGGTTTTGAATGAAAATCTTTGGTTATTGGATCCAGTTATGGTTTTTGTAGTAGGTATCTATGCATTTTAATAAAAGATTTTCCTCTTCTTCCCCAGTGTATAGGGGGTTTCTCATGACACCCCCCAGCTATGACCTATTAAGACTATAAACCCCCCCCCCCAATCCACTTTAAATTTCTTCATTACAGTGTAATCCTGTGTAACCTTGCACCGGTGTAACAGTAGATGCACCGCTGTAAGTGCACTTATGCCAGTGTAAGTGCACTTACACAGGTGCATCTGCTGTTACACCGGTGCAAGGTTACACAGGATTGCGCTGATAGTGTGTTTTCTTCTTCTGACACTTCTTTCTATTTCGAAACTCATTATCTATCATTTAAGATCTATTAGTTCATTTAATTCCAGGCTTGTGAATTGAGTTGCAATATACATAAAATAATGTATAAAAATGGAAAAGTGGAATTAAAGCATACCCAAATAAATATAAAAGTTTAGAGTGCTAGACTCTGCACATTTACTCAGACATAAATCACACTATGTTCAATAGGACTTATTCCCAGGTAAATTTGCTTAGAACTTTAGCTTTAATGAAACATGAGTGACATATTGTCACTCAGGCAGCCCTGGGGAAAGATGATGGCCGAAGACATTAACATATGCCCCTAGGCAAATTTCTCAGTTTACCTCCTGCTAAGCCTGATGCTTCTTCTCAGCTCAGGTCCTTTTGAAAAACGTTTCACAGGCAGCATCTGAGCACTGCTGCTGTAGCAAAAGTCCTAGGCTAGAGAAGACCTCCCTCCCCTACTTGATCCCTGTCCCTCCCCCTCCAGTGGTAAACAATGCATCCAGGTGATACTGGATTTTTATCTGTTCTCATCTGGACTCATTGGTATTCTCCTGGACTGCTGTTTATCCAGCCCCTCCAGAAGCCTCTTAAACCTATTTGACAAAACTGTCAAAAAGCGGTTTCTTTTTCCTCCCCATTGCTGCATTGTTCTCTGCTAGAAGCCTTGCTCTTGTCAACCTTGATCAATCCTCCTTTAAGGCTAAAACAACATGCAAGTCAAGTGTAGTTCCTCTTCCCTGAGTTTCCTCTTTTTTTTAAGTAAAGAAAACAGCCCAGACCATTGTCTCCAATGAGAGGTGAAAGACAGAGCATCTTCGCTCTTTGTACAGCTGCACTGGCTTCCCATCTCTAAAAGACCTCTTTGTTCCTTTTGGATCTGTCCAGAGAAAGAAACAGTACTGTGTTCACATGTGGCCAAAAGCAAGAGGGGGTGATTTGAAGGTGGAAAGCCAGCAGAAAAGAAGGGAATAAGGATGTCGGTGGTATGCAAGTGTGAAGTTATGGTATGATAGTAAGCAAAGCCTTTCTCCAAAGGTTCTTTTCTTGCTAGTTAGAATGTAATGAGATTACCGTAAGTGACAATGTCTTGGAGACCTGGCTTGATGGATGTGTAAGGAGCAGATGGCTATGGAGGACAGCCCTGTGGACTTAGCAAAGAGCTGCTTGGAGTCAAATGGAGTTAAGCTCTTTTGTCACGAAAGAAGGAACAATTGCAATTGATTAGTGCAATGCAAGAGAGTTTTGACAGACCCTAACAAAAGACAGTGCGGGTCTGGGAGTCATACATAATAAACAAATAAATACAATGGGCTTTAAAAGGTACCTGCAATTTTAGTTCTACACTTATATCAGAGAGTTTCATTACAGCACTTTAAGCTCTTACCTAAAGCATTAACTTGCATTCTGACCCCCCCCCCATGCCCTTCCCCCTTAAGTGTAGACTGCTCCCATCCCGGCGAGGATCTGGTAAGCCTGTGCATGGAGACATTTTAATAGTAAGGTAATTAAATACTTCTGATAGGTCATGCTCCATTGATGGCTGATGTTGCTCTGATGGCTGATTTTCACAGGTGTAACCCCCTATTTACAAGGTAGTAATAGTAAAAAGTCATTATAGCTTGAGGGTTTGGATCCAAGCAGTGTGATTGATTGCTTAATTTCTTTACAGAGCAATTTCAGGCGTGTTTATTTGGAAGTACCTGTAAGTTCCCCTGTGTTTAGTTGGGCTTACTCACAAGAAAGAATACACAGGATTGCAGCCTTGATAGGATAGTAAAATCAGAATATGGACTTATGTTTTATTGAAGGCAGATGGGGAGGAGTGTGTGTGCAGCTATGGCTTATCTAGTTAGATTGTGAGTTGCATGTGATCTCTAGCTTGCTTAAAGGATCAAATGTGAACCAATGTGGATAGAGGGAGTGCATAGAGGGAAATTCTTCTCCCTCTCGCACAACACCAGAACCAGGGGACATGCACTAAAATTGAGTGGAGGGAGAGTTAGAACAGACAAAAGAAAATATTTCTTTACCCAGTGTGTAATTCATCCGTGGAACTCCTTGCCACAGGATGTGGTGATGGCACCTGGCCTAGACGCCTTTAAAAGGGGTTTGGATAGATTCGTGGAGGAAAGGGTTACAGCCATCACAGGTTACAAGCCATAAGCAACCTCCTGGTTTTAGAAGTAGGTTTTCTCTGTGCCAGGTGCAGGGGAGTAGCAGCAGTAAACAGGTTATCTTGTTGGCTGTGTGCTCTCGGAGGCATCTGGTGGGGCCACTGTGAGATACAGGAAGTTGGACTAGATGGGCCTTTGGCCTGATCCAGCAGGGCTCTTCTTATGTTCTTAATGTGTTGGGGGGAAATTACTGCAGAATTGTGAAAGCCTGTCACACTTGCAGCAGATAAATCTGACTAATGTGATATTTTGTGGCACCAAGCTGGTGCCTTTCTATAACAATTAGCATATGTGCGCATGCATGCTCGCAGAAACTTTATGGTAAAGTTCTCCAGTTTCTAAGCCAATTTCTGGCATTTGAGGAATGCAGAAAAAATAGAGGTCCAAATCTGCGTGAGAAAGGGATGGAAAGCCATTTTTGCACAGTTGGGTTTTATGCCATTTCATTTCTATAAGGCCTATTATTTTGCTTTTGCAAAGGAGTTTGAGGTTGGAATGATGGAAATGTCACTGTGTAGACTCTTCTAGTCATTTCTTTTTCTACTTTTGTGCCCTGAATTTCAGAAGAACCCAGGCACTCAGTTGTAACAGTGGCTCTTAGCCAAGTATTGTTGGTGGGAGGAGGTTGAATGAAGTGTTGTAGGGTCAAGTGAGACTGTTACATTAATGGCCCTGATGTGTGCAGCGTAGTGCTCCTTTGCTAGACAGGAGGGTGGAGGGGAGTGATCTGAATTGGGACCCTAGAGAGTGGGAAAGGGACTTTAACCCTTTATGCCTTTAACTCTTTATAATTGTGGTTCCAATTCAGTTCGGCCCTCCTGTGGCTCTTACTTGCTGCAGGAGGGAAGCTGCTATTGATACCCAAAGCTGTGGGAAGGGGCCATTCTGGATCAGAACCATGATGGGGCAAAGTGTTAAGGTCCCTCCTCCACACACCATGCTTCCAATCCAGATTGGTGCCCCTTTGGTGCTATTTTGCAAACCAAAACTAAACACATTTGAGCCAATGGCATGTTAACTTTTAGTGTGTAGTTTGGCCCCTAGGCTGCTGCAATCGAATCGTATACATATTTATTCAGAAGTTCCACTGTGTTTGGAGGGACATGCTCTCTACTAAGGTGATTGAGGATTGCAGCCCAAGTCATTTTAATGACTTTGGATTCTGAAAACTCTTCAAATCAGAATCTGGCAGATATATGAGACATGCTGGAAAGGCAGACTGTAATGGGAAACCCCTCTGAGCCTGTAGACAAGCCAATAATTTTGAAGAGCCTTGAAAACAGTTTGAGAGAAGCAAAATTTCTCTTTCTACAATTGCATATGCCTTATGTCCCACTATTGATGCTGTTTCAGTGGGATTTTAAAACATGTAAAAAAGCTGTTTAGCCAGAGTGGGCTGAGTGTACATACCATGAACAGGGTGATCCCTTAAAACTTAAAAGGCAAGCTGAAAACAAATTATAGAGCTAACACATCTTTCTCACTCCAGTCTGGGAGATTGGTGGCCAGATTCAATAAGGGACAGGGTGCCTATGCCTTTAGCCATTGTAAGAAGAGGGAATTTGGGCAGGTGTAGCTTGTTGCACCCTTCCATGATGAGCTGCACCTGCCCAAATTCCAATGGTTAAAGGTATAGGCACCCTAACCAGGCAGGATGGGTGGGTGACCCTCAACCAAGTGCCTATGATTACATATCAATAAAATCTACTGCCTTGGAGAACGCGATCTAGGAATTGAAGAGGAAAAAAGAAAAGCACCAAGTACAGGAACAAAAGAGGAGGAGATGATCGGTTATTGCCCAATGTATGTTTTGAGTGTTGTAACTTCTTTTTGCTTTTATCAAGGAGATTCCGCCTTCCACTGCATCTCAACATGTTCTGGTAGCTCCTTGAAAGAGCTGAATTAGAGACACCCTGATGAAGAGTTAGAAACACTTGAAATTCACATTGAGCTATATACATGATCTTCTCTGCACTTTGAGAGCTCTTCTTTCCCCCCCCCCCCCCCCAGAAATTGGCAGGGTGCATGCTTATAATGCAGAAAATCCAGGTTCTATACCCGGCATCTCCGGTAGTAGGACTGGAAAAGACTTCTGCCTGGGATGTTGGAGAGTATCTGCCATTTGGGAGTAGACAATATAGGTCTAGATGGATCAATAGTATGACTCAGTATATAAACCAACTTCATATGAGAAATGGAAAGCATTTTCCTCACTCAGAGCCTTTGTTTGTTGTTGCCTTGACATCTGCTGCACAAGATACTTAACCAATGGGCAGCCTTCTGTGGAACGATTCCCAATCAGCTTTAAATCCCACTTCTCAGGGAACAATTTTCATCATGTGGTGCTTGGAATTTATTGCAATGGCCGATATGGATCACTAGGCATGAGCAGAAGATCAGAGTTGATGGACAAACCTTTGATCTACCGAACTCTGAGTGACCTCATCTTTGAATTTGAAGAGTCCTACAGAAAGTATTTACACTCTGTAAAAAAAGTAAAAATTGGATTGTATGTCCCACATGAGCCACACAGCTTTCAGCCCATCGAGTGGAGGCAGCTGGTGCTCAACGTGTCAAAGATGATGCGGTCAGATACGAGGAAGGAGTTGGAGAAATATGGCAGGGATCTGAGAATGAAGGTATGTGCCATTTCTGTGACACTTGGAGTTGAGGGGGTGCATGTGAGGGAAACAAGTTCATAAAACGCTGAAACTTACATTGCTCCTTGCTTATAATGTACCTGTCTCGGGGGACCCTGGCAGGGGTGTGGATAAAGCTAACCCGAAACCTTGGGTGTCGCCGGGTGGTAAGTAAGTACAGGGTAGCGGGAGTGACCCGGACAGCACCCATGTGGGTGCTGCATTGCTTGAGATGTTTGGATCTTGTGTTGTTCAGCTGATTCCAACCAAGGAATCGCAGTTCCCCCAAGGGCCATTAATTGGTAAATACAGGTTAACATCCCAGCTCACAGATGTAAACATGTAACTCCTGTTGCGTATATACACCCTTGGGTAGAAATGCCTTATTAAGATGATGCATGCTGATTTTGCCAAGTCAGATTGTCATGGTTATTTTCAGATTGCTATTGTTGAGGATGGGGTAGAGCACATGCTTTGCATGTAGAAGGTCTCGGTTTCAATTCCTGCTATCTCCAGATAGGGCTAGAAAAGACCTTCCTTGGAAACTCTGGAGGTCTTCTGCTGGTCAGGGTAAAGACAAGAGTGAGCTAAATTGATTAATGTGCTGACTTGGTATAAAGCAGCTACATACGATCACGTTCGTGAATGGAAGCAAGACAATTATTACCAGGTGACTGTCCACACATTACCAGCACTGGGGTGGTTGAGATGTAACCAGTTAACCATGTAGCAGTTAAGAGGCTTGCTCACGGACTTCCTCCTTCCCTTTCATGCTGTATTTTCCTGGTCTGAGCTAAACCATAGTTGCCTGATTCGGATGAAATGGCAACCTATGATTTGCCTCAAACCAGGAACTGTTTTGGGAATCGCAGCATGTGAGGGGAGGGGAGCAGAGCTCCACTCATACAACAGCATTATATCTGAACCAACCCATTCTCGCAAAATGCCCCATGATGTTGTCAGGAGCTTGGTCAAAGAGCTGCTAAGCTCACTCCATGGTCATTCCCTGCATGTAGCATCCATGGACATTCTGCATCTAAGGGCAGGGAATAAGAGAATCTGTTAAGCTCACTCTCCCAGCATGTGGCCTCACCGTTCAAACGTAATGGCTCCTCCTTTTTAGTTAAAGTCACAGGTTTGATCCTCAGATCTGCGCCGAGCTTTACACATGTAACCCGTAGTTTTAAAAAGCCTTCCCAATTTTCGAAAGTGTGACCCTTTAACCTCTCTTATCTGAGGAGGGTTTAATTTCCAGCCTGCTGCTGTCAGATATGCTGAGTTGCGAGAAAAATTCCTGAGAAAGTGTAACGAATCTCCGTGGTTGCATTTATACACGTATTGGGAACGAACTATCTACCAGAAGATCAACACCCTGGGCACCAGTTCCAATCATTTCTGTGGGTCTTGTGCCAGAAAAGTTTGAAGTTGATAACTTATTTGCTTTATTTTAAAAAGCTTCTATGCTGCCCTTCTCTGAAGGACCCAGGGCAGTGTACAAAAAATAAAATAAACAGCCAAAAATTAATGAAAACTATAAATAAAATCAACAAAATGAAAAGCAGCAAAACAATATAACCACTCAAGAGAACTAAATATTAAATGCTTTCCTAAACAGCTAAGATCATGATTGTTTTGGTCACTGTTTCTTGTGTGTGCATTTTGTGTGCGTTTCTGTATTCTTATGTATCCAATGCACAGTGGTAGAAATATACTGTACCTGTAAACTAAAGAAATACCTTCAGACCAGTGGTTCCCAAACTGTGCCTAAGGGCCCCATGGCAAACTCACAGGGCAGCCGCAGGATGTCCCCGGTAGCCTCTTTTTACCTGCTTTCCTGGGTTCCACCATCTTGAATCGTACGAGATCTCACGCGATTCAAAATGGCGGTGCCTGGGAGATCTGGGCAATGGTGCCGCCGCAACAGGGTACTGTGTGCAAGAAGGGGGCCTGCCTGAGCCTGCCTCACGGGAGTTGATTTGGAGTACAAATAAAGTAATACCTTTCCAGCCATCTGCTAGCAACTGGAATGAAGTAGATACACTCACTCACTCTCTGGCTGCTTCCCTCTGTCTGGACAAGAATGTTTTTTGCAGAGTTGCCACAGAGGGAGTTTTAAAATGACAAATAAACTCTAAGTGGTCACGTGTTTCAACCTTTAGGCCATAATCATAAGTACCCTTCCTAGAAAACAGTCCCATGACTGAGCTCCGCAGGATTGATTTCCAAGCAGATATGCTTAGGGGTCTGGGGTTACTCTGTTAGGGTTAATTGTCCTCAACAATTGCTGTCTGCCATCTGGCAGGATGACACTAATGTAAGTGCCTTAGAAATGGTGTCCTTTGTATATAATAATAATAATAATAATAATATATAATATACAGTATTTATATATACTGCCTTTCTGGTCATTGGATTTCTCCTCCGACTTTATTCAAGGCGGTGTACATGGGCAGGCTGTTCTAAACCCCAAAGGGTTTTTACAATATCATAACGTTCTAATCTCTAATAATAATAATAATAACGTTATTCTAATAACGTAAAAATCATTTGATTTTTGTCTGTAAACCACTTTGAACTTTTTGTTGAAAAGCAGTATATAAATACTGTTAACAATTATAATTAATAATAATAATCTTTCCTAGAACCCTTCATTCGAGATGTTACTTTCACAGTCCATCTCTCTCTCTCTGACGTTCGCCTCAGCACATAAAAAGCAGCACATAAAAATCGCAAGCACATAAAAAGCAGTCCATAGAAAGGTGCTGATGTAAGAACGTCCGAAGAGCCTGCTGGGTTAGACAAGCCAAAGACCCATCTAGTCCAGCATCCAGCTTTCCGTAACCATATGCCTCTGGGAAGCCCACAAGCCGGACATGAAGGACGCAGTCCTCCTTTCCCAAATTGATTCACCATTTGAAAAAGTCAGTGGACAAATTCAGAAGATCCCACAAATGGCCCTCTAGCAGAGAAACCAATATCCATCTCTCTTTTTAAGAAACAAAGCTACCATTATAAAGGGAATGTCTTCATAACTAACTCCTCCCCCTCTTTTAGATTTTGAAACCCGCAAGTGCCCAATCTCCCGTCAAGCAGAGATCACGAGGGAAGTCCCTGTCCCCCCGCCGAAGACAAGCCAGCCCTCAGAGACGGGCCTGCCGAAGAGACAAATCGTGAGTATTTGTTGTCCCCAAGTGCTGGGTCAGGTGCTAATTGGGTCAGGTATTTGATGATGATGTAGAATAACAATTCAAAACATCACATTTATAAAATCACAAGTGGTTTGCATAACAAAACGGAAAGAAAAATGGTTTCCTGCCCCCCCATAAGGTTCACAATCTTAAAAGAGAGACACTAGCAAAAAGCCACTGGAAAAGCTGCTATCCTGAAAAGAATAGGGGCAACTGCTGTCCCCCTGCTAAATATGACAGCCATTGCTTTAAAAGTTGCCTCTTTACCCATTTTGGAGGGATATTTAGCAGTGACAGTGAGCTCCATTATTTTTTTCCCCAGATTCTGTTCTGGGGAACCTTGCAAATTTGTCAGAGAAACCTCAGATTGAAGATCTCCCTTGAACAGCAGCTTATCGACCATTGTTTTTAATAAAGAGGCTTTTAAAAAATCTTCTGTGATAGAGCTCAAGGCAGCATACATATGGTGCCCAGGCAATCTCCCATCCAGCAGCTGACCAGATCCAGATCTGTGTAGCTTTTAGCACGTTGTTGCATCACAGGCCTCCAGGATTATGCCCTGAGGCTGTCAATCTTTCCCTGTAGTCCAGAGGTAAAGAGAAGGGCATTTTCTAGGGTTCTGTTCTCTGTTGTGAGGCCCAACAGGTTTGTCCAAAGCCTGGTTTGAATTGAGTGTGCATTCTAGAACATTCCATGGAATCTTCTGCAGTGTTCAGGGATTCCATGACAGATGGCTCAAGGAATCCTCATCTGATAAGTCAATATGGAAAACATTCCCTAAAGGCAGAAAGATTAAAGCAATACTCAATTGTAGCTCTGTTATTTTTCTCTGCATATTTAAGTGAACATGTCTCCTGAAATTAGCTGCTTTTTAAGTTATTTGACCAGCTACAGACCTAAAGTGGTTTGACATGGGACATGAAAGAGAGTGGAAAAAATGGAACAGTAGACTTAAATGTAGCAGATACAGGTTTAAAACAAAATAATGTATCCTACAGCAGGCTTTGCTTTCTTGATCTTTTTAGGCAGAAATTGAATCCTATTCGACTGACTGGAGTCTACAGGTATCAAGTGACATCCCGGGTTATCATAGTGAGAATATTCAGAGGTTTGGAAAGAGTACATTAGAAATAGCCATTAGTAGAGCTTTATTTCTGAAATGACAAATGCCGTGCTTGCCTGGAAGTCATGTCCTTTGGCACCAAAGCCCTTAATACTGTAATTCTAGATGTGGAGTTCGTTAGGGGTTAGGCAGTGGTGATTTTTATGTTGTATGTTCCAGAGCTAAGCACGTATACCAAAAAGAACTTCAAAGGGCCAAGTCTTAATCTCCAACTAAGCCAGACCTGTACAGTTTGTGACCCACCAAACTGAATGCAATCCACCAATCATGGGTTGTGGTCTGCTACATATGCCACATTCTGGAGTCATATCAAGCTGCCTTATAGTGAGTCAGACTATTGGTCCATTCATGTCAGTATCATCTGTCCTGCCTAGCAGTGACTTTCCAGGGTTTCAGAGAGAGGTTTTTTTCCCACCCCTACCTGGAGATAGCAGGAATTGAACCGGGGACCATCTACGTGCAAAGCAGAACCACTGAATTATGGCAGGCAGAAACCGTGGAAGTCTATTGAGCATCTGGTGGGCTGACATTCATGGGTAGTCGGCTGCATTTGATTTGGTGGATCCCAATTTGTGCAGTCTGGAATTAGGAAGTGGACGTTCCAGGTGTCGCTTGCAGCTGGTGACATCTAGAATTAATATATTGCGTAACTACCCTAGATGTCCCTGGCTTCTCTACCAAAGAAACTCTGTTACAGTTACACTGGTTCTAAACATTTCCACCTCTGTGATAATACTGTCTGTTGGTATTGCCATGACTGATGTCAATTTGGTTGACAGGTTTTGGGGGTACCCCAAATTTGTATTGTTTTGGAAAGATTTGGGAGCTAGCATTAGTCTTATTTTGTCCTCTTTGTTGGATCTTACTTTGAATACTTTAATCCAGGGTAAATGCCTGTTCTTTAGGCACCTTCTAAGCAGGAGATGCTTGACAGCGCAATCCGATCCAACTTATGCCACCGGTGTAACCAGTGGTGCAGCAAGAACGGGAGGCCCCAGAATGGAAAGGGGATTCAAATCCCCTTTGAATTTCCCTTTGGAGAGGATTTGAATCCTCTTTCCGTTCTGGGGCCTCCCGTTCTCGCTGCACCTCTGGTTACACCGGTGGCGTAAGTTGGATAGGATTGAGCTGTTAGATTCAGAAAGCTGCTTTGGTGGCCAGAAAGATTGGAAGCCCCATATTTCTCCCTTGATGGACCTATAGATTAGTGAACTTCTGGATCTCTGTGCTAAGAAAGCAGCTATAATTGGTGAGACTCCTCTGATGTTTTCACGTATATCTGGTATGAGTTTAACTTTTTGTTCAGTGTCTCCATGTACAGGGGCCCCCTGTTATCTGCAGATTCACTTATCTGCAGATTCACTTATCTGCAGATAAGTGGGGTTGGATCCAAATTTAGTACTGCACTTGCTTCCATGAGCAGAAGGAGAGTTGGCTCCTGCTAGGGCACCAACTGTGAGCTCAACTCTCTGCACAGAGGTAAATTTGGAACCAACCTATGGTCATTTAGAAAAATAATTTAAAACACATGTGTATGTTTGGAACACACTCTGGATGAGTACATGTGTATGTGACTGTGTGATCTCTCTCTCTCTCGATCACACACACACACACACACACACACACACACACACACACACACACACACACACACACACACACACACACACACACACACACACACACACACACACACACCCTCTGTGTATCTTTGTCTGAATGTATAAGCTGCAAGTTCACATTAATATTCTTATATGAAAAGAAAAAAGTAACCGTTATAAGATGGCATGGAAAAGAGCAACCATGTCCACAATATGAGCCTAGGGTGTGTAGCAAGCAAACCCTGGCCTGTTAAATACGCCCCTTCACTGTCTCTTAGCAGCCACGATGTGCAGCCAACCTCTTTCCTTGCTAAATATACTTCAATGTTCATAGCAGCTGCTGAATTCACAGCCGGCTTGCTTCTCTTTTACCCCCACACATTCATGCGACGACTGCCTTGCTTGCCCCATTCTTGGGGGCCTCTTCGTGGGAGTTCCTGCGCTCGGTTTGTGTCTGGATAATTATAGTTGTTAGAGGCTGCAAATCTCCACGCCAGCTCCTTCCTGTCTCTTTGCGCCGTCTTCAGGGGGGTATTTTAATCTCTGGCTGTTTCCCCAGTTGCTAGGGTGGCACAAGTGTTCCAGGGTGGGGGAGGTCCCCGTTTGACAAAGATGTGTCAGCTGAGCAGCCTCTTAAGTGCCAACTGCTGAGCATGCAGCAACTGCACAGCACCCGGCTCCTGCCCAATGGCCTTGAAGTGTCTGAGCAGCCAGGGACAAGCATTCTTCCCTGGGACTCTGATAGCCTGTGGTCCTGTCCGCAGATCAGCCAAACTGTGCAGCCTGTTATTAAGGCTGATGTGCTTGCTTGTTTTTTCCTTAGTAAGCAGGGAGGTCTGATCCAGATCAGGGCATGTGGGGGGATGGGTTAAGCCCCCCTCCCACACTTAATCCAGATTTAGTCCCCCGTATATGCTCTTTACTGAGGAAAAAGAAACCATGTCAGCCCTAATGATGGAGTTTACCTAACATGTTTGGCCCTTGGCACGTTGCAGCAAAAATGGCAGAGTAGTATAGTATCTTCCAGAAGAACACAGTTCTTATTGCATGAGCTTTAGGAATGTAAATGCCTGGCTGGAAGACAAGAAAAGTCCATCTAACCCTGCATTCTGTTTCCAACAATGAGTGGTCTGATGTCTCTGGGAACCTCAGGATCAAACTAGGTTTAATGACAGAGATCCATGATTGGTGGTGCAATCCTGCATAAGATGTGGCAGTTGGCCTAAAGGGCTGGCCGCTGCATCCTAGTCCCATTGCGAGCCGCGCCAGTGCGGCCCAGGCTCACCTCGGGCGTGGGCCCCAATGGGCCTCCTCGGATGCATGCCAGCTCTTGAACTGGCGCACATCCGGGAAGGCTGTGTAAGGCTGGCCCAGGCTGGGAATGGGCTGAGGATGTTGACACTGGGTTTTGCCGATATCCCCGCCCCCTCCCTCACCACGCCATGAGAAAAGACATGAGACATGAAAAGACACATGAGAGTCTTTTCATGTGTTGTGCCTGCACATAAAAATACATGTGCAGGCACAGCTGGCCCATCCATGGTGCAAATGATGGTGTTCACATTGGGCAACAGATTGGGGGGTGAGCAGCGGACAGATGCTTGTCACTTCCCTCCCATCTGCCACCAATGGAGCTGGTCTCCTTATCTGTCCCTTCCTCCACACAGCTCTTTAATCAAAGCAGGAAATGCAGAGCATGCTGGGAGGAAGGGGCAGGTAAGGAAGGCAGCCCCATTGGCGGATCGTATTCAACACACTTGGCATTTCCTACTTGGATTTAAGAGCCTGCATGGAGGAAGGGGCCAGTAAGGGGTGCATAGTTTTGTTTTTTTTTTTGGGGGGGGTGGCGACAGCAGGGAGGGCAACACTATTGGGCTGCTAGCTTCAGCCAACCCTGATGCCAGGTGAGGGCCCTGGGGAGTATAGTAGAGTCAGCACCTCTTAATAAGAAAACTGGGAATGCAGAAAGGTCCTAACAAAATGCAGAAGGGTTTAATTAATGATGTGGTTCATTCTCTGCATATACGGCCACAATTTGACTGTCATCCATTCATCCTTTAGAACTTCCCTTGCCCTTCCAGGCCAGTCTTAAGTTCTGGGATGGACTAACCCAGGGTATTCTAAATACTGGCACGGATCAAGGAATGGATGAGTTAGGGAGAGCGTTCCTCTGATGATGTGGCACCACAGCCAAGAGCGCCTTCCCCTAACTTGTGGGAAAAGTCGAGTTATACATTTTTTAAGAAGCACCTGGTGCGGAATTTGGATCTGGATTGTGGCACTGGGGGAGACGTTTTTAACATGTTTTTCCCTATGCCATTTTCTTGATGAATATTGTCCCTCCCCCTGAAGCAGCTGTTGTCCCATATGATAAAGGAAAAACCTGTGTGTACCAGTAAGTCTTCCTTTTTTCCCCGTAATATGGAAAATAGCATCAGAAAGGAGACAGGATTTTCAGTGGGAAAATTGTGTGGGAGGGAATATCACTGGAATGGTACAGTCCATTCTATCTCCTCATTCCCACTGTGTTCTGCTGCAAGTGTAGACCATCCATGTAGCACAATGAGGCGGTAGGCTGGAGTAACAGAATTATGGACTGCTCCACTTCAGGTGAAGGGCATCATCTTTGAGTACTCCCTAATGTAAAAAAGAAAAACTTCAGAACTCTACCACTTCACTCTGCCTACTGCCTCAACCAGTCCTTAACTGTCTCTATGCCCCTTCATTCTGTCAGAAGAAAAGTGACATTTCCTTTACTGTAGCTTCTAGTGGAAGGAGAGAGAGAGAGAGAGATGGCTTCAAGTTGTTTTTCAAAGAGCAACGATTTTCAAGCACCCATCTTTAAGCCACTTGACCCAGAGCAAATCCTTTCACTTCAACAGGATTACTCTAGCAAAATTAATTAAAAGATTGTAGCTTCAACTCCTGTGTTTTTTCAGCTAAAATAATTTCTACAAAGGGAACATGTCGCATCATTTGCACATTTGGGCACACTAATTATAGCTGAGCCAGTGCCAGGGTAGGAAACAGGTCCTGGCTCAGCACCTTCCCTCCCCTGGGCTGCATCATTATTCATTTGGCAAGGGCTGAATAAGGCCCTTGGCATTCGCTGCAGGGGAGGCTTCACTTTCTCAGCGGCAGGCTATGATTAGTCAACGTATTTTTTGCAACAGTTGGATTACATCAGCTGCTGCCAGAATTCTCTGCCTATCTTCCTTTTAATGTGCATACCTAAGTACAAAAATATACACTCTCCTCGTGTGTGTGTGTGTGTGTGTGTGTGTGTGTGTGTGTGTGTATCAGGGCCTCTGAGAGGCAGATTAAGGGGGTACAATCGTGCCCAGGGCCAAAAATGGGTCAAAAAGGGGGTCCTAGAGCAAAAAGGGGGGCCCAGGAGCCAAATTCACATGAAGGGAAGGGGCCCAAAGGAAACTTTGTACCCCCGATAAAATTCTTCTGAGCAACTTGTGTGTGTGTGTGTGTGTGTGTGTGTGTGTGTGTGAGAGAGAGAGAGAGCGAGAGCGAGAGCGAGTGACAGTGACACATACACATACACAGACAGACAGACACAGACACAAATCAGACCACTGGTCCGTCTTGTCTCCTCTTACTGGCAACAACCTCCAAGGCAGAGGGCTTTCGTACCCCTTAGAAGACCCTTTAACTTGATGCCAGAGCCTGGCACCTTTTGCATGCTAAGCATGTGCTGTAGCACTCCTGTGGAACATTCCTATGCATGTCTGCTCAGAAGAAAGTCCCACTGAGATGAAGGGGTTCCTTACTCCTCCCAAGTGAGTGCATATATCTAGGGTACTGAAGTCATGGCATGGGTCCTTTATGGAATTCTTGGAAAGTAGCAAGGAAATGTCCAAGAACACTGCCTGGGGTGAGGGGCTGGAGGCCCCCTCCCCTTTCACCCAATATAAAGTGAGCGTGACATTCCTGAGGGTCTTTGGAGAGTTTCTACCTTTCTAACCCAGCAGTTCAGCAACTCTTATGAACAGAACCCACTACCAGCAACAAAGAAATAACCATCAACTGTATAACTGAAGCACGAGACTGGCTTAGGAACATAGTTCAAAACCCATTCCCAGCCCACTTGAGCCTCCTGTAGACCCACCTTCAGCCTTCCTCGTGACTAGCTGATAGGTGCACAGGCACCAAGGCTTAAGCACTCATGGCTGCCATCTTTGTATTGCACGAGTTCCAGAAATGCTTCCCCTGATTTCGGTATAACCATCTCCAAACATTGCAAACTTGCATCACCGATGTTTCGAAATGATCTCCACAGTCAGTTCCTGAAGGCCAATTGTCCCCAGCCTTGGGCAGTTGTCTGCAATCAGGATAGAATGATGAATATGTGGAGGTGGGGAATGAGATCTGTGTGAGCTACTTGGGACCTTCTTGCTAGAAAGGAAAGACTTCAACACTTTAAACAGCTCCAATCAAGTTATAGAGCAGGGGTGTGAAACCCGTTGCATACAGTCGGCCAGATAGCATTCATGATGCCTGCTGAGGGCCGGAAGTGACGTCATTAAGCAGAAAGTGCTGTCATTAAACAAAAAGAAATAAGCACTGTTTTTCTCACTCGGCTGCAAATGACAGAAGAGAAAATATGCAAATCTTGATTATATTTTCAAGATATGGGAGAGCCAAACTAGCATGCAGGCTGCCCTGTCAGCAGTGACAGCGCTAGTGGTGCTGGGAGAGCCCAAGGTCCGGATAATGAGCATCCGCGGGCTGCATCCGGTTGCGGGCCTTAGGTTTGACACCCCTGTTATAGAGACTGACAGAGCATTATATCATGGGGAAAACACTGCAGTGTAATACAAAATGCAGTCCTCTCCCCTTTCTTCTGCCAGGCTGTGTACCTTCACAAGCTGTTACAACAGCCTTCAAGCAACAAGCCTCTGGCCTGCCAGCTGCTTCCAACAACCTTTGAAGGAGGACAGAGTACATAAGTCTGGACAAACTCCAAATGTATAAAAACTTCACCAATATTGGGGTGAAAGCACTTGTGTGCTTTGCAGAACTGGTCTCCTGATGCTTGTTTGGTTGTTTTTGATCATGTTTGACTGAGACTTTGAAATGACTTTGAAACAGTTCAGGTTCTGTTCTAGTTCAGGGAAAAATAAAAGTTTGGTTCATGTTCGGGTTTGACTCTTGATGTCAACAAAGTTATGAAACGCGTCTACGTTCTCCTTCTGTTAGTCTTGAGAACTGGAAGTAACAACAGCCTGCAGCCGCAGCTGCTTAGAAAATGTCACTTAACAAAACCGATTACTGTATCTTCACATTTGATACTATGTGAAGTTTGGAAAAATGCATACTAATGTTCATTTCTGCTTAGATAGTTTTTGTTCAGATCCAGCATCCGAAATATCTCTGAAAGAAAGGACTGTTTTCCCACTATTTGCATTAAATGTATTCTAATCATTTTATTTGGTTCTTGATAAATGTTCTTCTTACCTGATGGTTCTCTCTAGTATTCCTATCATTCCTTCAGACTGGCAAGTTCTTTTCCAGTTTACTATATTCTCATACATATATTCTCATTTACTATATTCTCATCTGTTGCTCAGTCATTTTTCTTAAAATCTATTTTTACTATCTCCCCTTTTCTTCAGTCTGAATTTAAAGGGGAAGTGTGTTTATGGCCTATACCTGAAACATTAGGATTCCACAAATTCCCATCCCACTAAAGCCCTCTGTCTGCCTCACCAGTACCAAAGTCTACTGGCCACCTGTGGCAAGATCTCTCCGAGCATCGACCAGAGAAGAAGCAGTAGCAGAGCGAGAGAGCATTAGTATGCTGCTTCTGACGACTTTTACATGATATTTTAACCTTTGCTTTCCTCTCCCTTTCTTGATTCTAGGCCAGCTGTAATGGACAAGAAGGTGGGTGATCTCTCTACACTGAATGAAGTAGGCTACCAGCTACGCATCTGACCAAACCAGGCACCAAACAAGATGGCTTCCCGAGTGCTTCTTACCGCATTTTACCCTGTGATCAATGGACAAAGGGGGAGGGGGGCTGCGACTATTTATTATGAACCATAAGGATTTTATTTAAGATTTCACCTAGATGCTAGGAATTCTAGCAATGACAGTGGTGGTATTTTTATTTTTAAATCCATGGAGTGAAATCAAGAAAAAAGGAAATTAAAAAAAAATGTTTTTACCAATAATAATGTTGTTAACTCTCCAGCAGATTAGAACGGGGAGGGGTCCTGTGGCGTGGCTTGATTTTCGTTTGGATTGAAATAATTGTTTCTGTAGTGGCTATTTTTCCTTGGCTTGAAGCAATTGTGTGGTGTCTGTAGGGTTTAGGAGTGGCGACGATGGAAGTATATTCCTCTGTAGTGTTCAAAAGCGCTGGGGTGCGGTAGGTTGAAAGTCAAAGGCACAGTCTAGCAGGAACGTTTCTTGCTCAGTTCCCATTGAAATGAATGAGATTTGTGCAAGTCTGATTCATTTCAGTGGAAGAGAAGCGGTCAGCAGACGGTGTCTCGGGTCCAGTATTAATGTGACATTCAGCAATAAAAACAGCAGACCAGGGGTTGAGAGTTTTTTTTTTTCAAAGTATCACTATTACCTCAAGAACCTTTACAATAGATATGCAAAACTGACAGTCTTTTAATTTTGTAACGGATTTGTACTGTGTTCCCAGCTTTTCTGGTAGCAGAACATTTACTGCACCCTTCCTGACACCCACCTGTTCCGCCTTATTATTCTTATATGCATGTGTATGAAGAAATTGAAAGTATCATTATATGCAAGTGTCTTCTTAAAAGCACTGAAGTCTTATTATGATGGTCGGGGTGCAGCAACCTGTTGAGGTTAATTGTCCCTCAAAAAAGGAAATTGACTGACTGATGATGATTTTTTGAAAGCCAGTTTTAAAAATGTGTTGTCATCAACCTTTGCAGGCTACAGTCTTTAAGCACAAGTGGGAAAAACCAGTGGTTCTGATGCGCAACTGTGACTCTTCGGAGCCGGCTCGTCCATGAGGCCAGCTGAGGTGGTTGCATGCGCTTGTTCCCTGGATTTGAAAAGAAAGAGGGAAACAGAGGGGAAGAGGAAATGTGGAGGAGAGGACTCTCCTCTCCTCCACTCTTCTCTTCCTCCTTTTTGAATCCAGGGAATGGGTGTGGTGGGGGCAGCATTTGGTGCACTACCTCAGGAGCTGGGAGCCTTGGAGGTCTCGTGTTCACATGGAGCTCTGTGCATGCAGAAGTTGCGCTATTCTGTGTGTTGGCGAGTGCTCGGCACATGCCAAGGGAATTTCCGCATTATGCTCATGGAGCATTAGAGAATTCCCCAATGTAGAGAAGACTGGAGCAATCTATATGCACATGCTACCCTGGGGAATTTTGGATCATGCTGAAGAACCAGCGACAATTGTTTTGTACAAATAAACATTATAGTCATAGTCAGATGTGTGTATTGAACATTCTTTAAAATGTCAGAATCTATGGGCTTCCCTTATGAATGTATTCTTTCTCTGTTTGTATGCCTGTAATTTTGTTCAAAATTCTTCTAAAGGTTGATGCTTCAAGGTGATGATGTCTTGTCATCTTATATTAAGATCAGACATCCTCTTGCATTAAATTATGGCCAATGCGTTTGGGGAAGGCAGTATGGATTACAGTCAAATAAAAATAAAGGAAGGCCGAGGAAATGTATTTCAAGAACACAGCAATAAAATCTTGTATTTGGACAAAGGAAATCTTTAAAAAATAATTTAGCTGGCTCATTGGGTTTGGTGAGGAGAGTGGGCTGCTATGGACCTTTAAGGCCCAGTACAGATGCAATACTGCTGATCTCTTAAATACAGTACTCCCCCTCCCCCATATCCGCTGGGGATATGTTCCAGGATACCTGAAACCGTGGATAAGAGCAAACCCCCCTTCCATGGTTTCCTGACGCCCCCCGCCCTGCCTCCCCTGTGGGAAGACGTGTGCGTGCCCCCAGCTCTTATTTTTTCTTTCAGCAAGCTTTGTTTCTTCCTTAAAACAAGCAGAGAAGCAGCCTCCATTGCAGGCAAGTAGAACGAGAATAAGTCCTAATGAGGCTCTGCAAGGTTTCTGTTAACTTAGTCACATTCTATTTGCCTGCAATAAGCAGCCACAGGCTGCTTCTCCTGTTTTTAGTCACCCAGTGGTAAAATTTGCATACATTTGGAATTAAAAAATATATATGCCACATACCCGCTCCATTTGAATCCCCCCCTCTTTTTCTAAAGTATGATAATGTACATCTCTAACGAAGTATTTTGGGCATCATCCCCCATGAACTTCTCTTGCATGAGTTAGCTTGAGATTAAATGGAAGTTACATTTTCCCATGTAACACTGAATTTTGCCATTTTCCCCCAAATCCTTTCCATTGTATAATGAAACTTTTCTAAAATGGGTGGATTATTTTGTATCCTGGTTTTGTGTTTTCCTTACCTACAAGTGACTCCTATTCTATTGCAACATTTATCTGCAATTTTTTAAATCTTAAAAACTGTGATTTCAATGACCAGGTTTCTATCTTGCCATCAGTTTGTCAAATGCTTTTCTGGATAAGAAACATGCATGGTTTTGGTTTTCTTGTCATTTGTATGTTCAGTGCAGCATGAAACTTTAATAAAATGTCTTGGAAGTCTTTTTAATAGCCTCCTGTACATTTTTTTAAGAATCATGTAACAGAATTACAAAATTACTGTAATTAATATTTGCCAATGGAACACTAATTGGCCCCAATCCATTTGCATGTGTACACAACAGCCAGCTGAGCTCTCTTTAAAACACTGTAATTGTACCAATCAGCTGTTGAATGAGAAGGGGGGGATTCAATCTAGCCCTCAGTTGATTGGTGGGATTACGGCTTTTTAATTGGGAGAGAGGATTTGTCCAAACCACCCCACACATGTAAGATGTAGTCCAGGGGTTCTCAACCAGTGGTACACTGACTGGACATGGTATGCGGACCACTGGTTCGCACAAACCCTGCTCCGACGCGGCTTCTTAGAAGCCGCATTTTTGCTCCCAAGAGGCTCCTGCCTTTTGCCAAGCCTCTTTGGAGTGCTAAAGATGGCCATTCTGCACGCCCAGAATTACCTACTTTCTTTTCTGGCGGTCGGAAAAGAAAACACGGCCGACAACGCGGAAGTGGCGATGACGTCATCGCCACTTACCTCCGGTGGTACATGGCTTGAGGATACCGCCAGAGGTGGTACACGGACGGCTGGGAGGTGAGAACCCCTGATGTTGATATTACTTGGTAGGTAGGTGTGAGTGAGATGAAGGCATGCTGGGAGCAGGACAGGTGTGATCCTGCTCCTAACTTGCAGTAGACAGACCAGTTCAGACGTATCATCTGAACTAGCCCAAGCTAAGTTACATGATTATGAGGGATCAACCACCACCAGCTGAAGGTCCAAATCCGGTCTCTAAGGCCCATCTGCCCAGTGCCCTCCCAGTTGCTAGCAAAGAGGTAAGTGGGTGTGGGTGGCCAATCCAACTATTTGGGGACATGAGGAGACCTGGTCTACTATGTTCCATCACTTGCTCATTCCAGTAAAATGAAGTTCTGACCATGGCACTACTATATGTTGAGAAAAGATCAATGTAGTCATTTCAAGGTTAGAAGTCTAGCCCGTATGAGGATCGGGCGTTTGGCTGGCAGGTGAACTTTTTTTAAATTGCTGTACCAAATTGGTCATGAGGCAGAAGTGAAACGCCTGCAACTACGCCTGCCTTCCCAGCGTCATCTCTGCATATTATTGTCGCTTCACTTCTGCTAGTACTCAAAAGAACCATTAATCAGAAGAAGCTTTCCCAAAGCTGTCAGCATTCCCTGTGAAATGTTTGGTCTGAAATAACATCTCCACCTTTCCAGCTCAGGTCAAGGACAGGGCCGCATTTCACTTCCATTTTGCAAATGAGCAATACCCTAAGCAGACTTCCAATCAAGTTTACAGGTTTTGGATGGACTCAACACAGTTCTCAAAAAATCCAAGAATGCATTTTTCCAAAGGATTGTCTAATAAAAAATAACTTCCTAATTCCTGAACCAAAAGTCAGAGTCTATGAGCTGCATAATCAGATTTCCATAATATTGCGAGTTCTTGCATAATTCTGCAGTTTTGTTTTATTCCATAAATAAGATGAAGGAAAGAATTACCCTGCAAAATTAAGGTTATCCTAAACCCCTTTGGCGTCTGAGATTTCAGCAGGGATAGTCCATATTGCTTCCAAGTGTAACTTCGTCCTCATAACTACAGTAGCCCCCCGTATCCGCAGGGGATACGTTCCAGCCCCCCGCCGTGGATACGTGAAAACCGCAGACAGGGGTGAACTGCGGTTTTCTGAAGGGCCCCCTGCCTCCCAGGCTCTTTTAGCTCAGCAATGTTAGTTCCTTCCTTAAATGCAATAAGCAGCCTCCAATAAGCAATAGGCAAGTAGAGCGAGACTAAGTGATAGAGAGAGGATCTGCAAGGTTAACAGGAAGTGCTTCTGTTAAACTTGCAGAACCTCTCTAGCACTTAGTCTCGTTCTACTTGCCTACAATAAGCAGCAGGAGGCTGCTTATCGCGTTTGTTTAAGGAAGAAACAAACGTTGCTCACCTAAAAGTAAGAGCTGGGGTGGGGTTTGAGTGCACATATGCGGGGTGCCATCTGCTATCCGCGGATAGGTGAACCCGCAGGTAGTGGGACACCCCTGTACTAGAAATTTGTATTAAAAAGTCAAAAGGTTGCAGCCCACTTCTGCACCCAGTACCATATTCCACATTCCAGTACCTTCATCTTTGTGTGGAACTGCAATACGCACACAAGGTATCCTATCACATTTCTTCTGAAACAAGCAACCTTGTTTTGTGCCCCACGAGCTTTGGAAGTATGAGGGGGCTGCTGCAGAAGGATAAGCAAGCTTTGATATGCCACTGTGGATAGAAAAGATTTCTTAAGATTGAAAGCCACAAGCTTTGAGCTCATTTCCCTCAGGA
This sequence comes from Plestiodon gilberti rubricaudatus, assembly GCA_026170595.1. Taxonomy (NCBI): domain Eukaryota; kingdom Metazoa; phylum Chordata; class Lepidosauria; order Squamata; family Scincidae; genus Plestiodon; species Plestiodon gilberti. The sequence goes on from JANXHW010000001.1 coordinate 25,478,433, forward strand.
CATACAAGTCTTGTTTCTCCAAGCAAGGAACTAACGATAGCGTTGCATCTTGGCAACAGAAAGGGTTTTATATACGCTGCACTTAAACAAAAATCAAAGGTAAAAAAAAATCTAAATTCTGCACAAAGAAAAACAGGATTCTGCAACCTGCATATATTATGCAAATATCCTTTTTTGCATAATATATTCCTTTTTGTCAGTCATTGGGAAGGGCAAAGAGCTATACAGGACTTTGGGTTACTACCTACTGGCCACTGGAAACCCTGCTTAGCCCCTTTCTGAGATTTCACCAAGCATTTCTTACTGATTTTCAGGTCTCTTTTCACAGTTTTAGAAACTTGCTTTAAATATTATATATATATATATATATATATATATATATATATATATATATATATATATATATATATATATATATATATAAAATGGAAAAAGATACACCTCTCAGGATATTTACCTCTACAACCAATTTCTGCAGTTGTACAGTGTGACAGCCCTTCTTACAGAGCATCAAACACTTGTGAGAGAACTAAAACCTGCACTGATCACTGCCATGCAAGATCCATGCGCAGTCATGATGGGGTGGTTTGGGACACTATCTCCAATGCACGCTCTACTGAAATGAATTGGAGCACAATAGCATACAGTATTTCATTTCAATGGGGTTCATGTGACAAAACTCTACTGGTTAATGCCCTTTTATCCCAAGTTCTTTGCACATCACGTGTCTCATATCAAATCAATAGCAGGAGGATTTTTTTTTTAGGTGCACCAGAGAGCTGAGCTATAATTATATTTTAAAAGGCCCACATTACATGTGACATTAAGGCATTTTTACTCAAGGGTGTATATACGCAACAGGAGTTAAATGCATACACCTGTGGGCTGGGAGGATGCCTGCTTTTTCTTGTAGCACACGTAGGGTGGACAATCCAGGTTATGGAAAAGGGTAGGAGGCTTTCACACTACCCCCCACGACAGGCTTGATCTGGATCGGCCTGCTGCACATACTATTTACACAAGAAATAAAAGGTTTCATTGGAGTCAATGAAAATGAAAGGCTTTTTGTTGTTGTGTAAATAACAGGCGTGGGGGTTCTGATCCACCACACACAACCTCTCATGTGCTATTTACACAAGAAGTAGTAAACCTGTTAGGGCTAATGATCACATTAAGTCTGGCCCTTGGCAACTGTATTTCCATCTGTTCAGTCAAGCCTGTGGGGAACACAGTCCAAAAAGTTACTTCTAAATACAAGGTTATTCCAGGTGCACTCTTCCCTACTGTTTTGTGCTCATGTACCATTAGCTAATCTTAGCACAACTTTCCCCGTTTTTAAAAAACGGATTGAGAAAAATCTATTATGCTAAAAAGTAAGGACAAATTTGACCACTATTTATATTTGAAAAAGTACTTTTATACCACCTCTGTGCAGAGCAAGGATACTTAAAAAAATACAGCACAAATACTTTCCATTATTAAAAAAGGAATCCCAATGCAAAACTTCCATTGTTTATCAGAACGGTTTCCATAATTTACAATTTCTTTAAGATCCAAGAGGGAGGTCCACTCTTTTTTGCCATTGCAGAATTAAGCAGGAGACTTGGGAGGAAAAACCAAACCAAATCACGATCCATTATCATGTTCTGAGGTGTTATTCTTCCAGCCTGAATTTGGCTAGAAGAGGGAGATGGTCAGAAGAGTTGGTTTCATTGGGAAGCCCATTGACTGTCCACAGGTCTTGCTCAGTCACAAGCGATAATCTACCGAGAAGATTCAGGCCTCCATCAAAAATATGTTCGGCTCCTGTGACAAAAGAATATGCTTTCAAGTGCTTGCGAAAAATACACAGGTTCTTGCAAACAGAGCTATTGATATGCATCACACCACAACTGCATCAGCTGTGATGACACCAGAACCAGGATGTATTGTGGCGTCATAACAACATGGCTTAGCAGTCATCATTTTTCTTGACTGGTTTGTTTATTTAGGCACTGCATTGTCAATGTGGTTTATAAAACCATGCTCTCAATATGTGCAGGGGCCAAATAAATGCCAGGTGGGAGATGACTGGATGCCTCTCTTGACATCTTTTTCTAAAAGTGAAGGGGGGGGGGGAGATTAGGCTTGTGGTGCTGTGATCCCAATTTAGATGGGGGCCACAGCATCAAAAGGGTCTAACACTCTTCCCCCATGCCAGAACTCCTATCCAAACTGCCTCCCTGGAGCTACTATTAACTGCACAGGGGAACACAGGGCCTGTATGATTGTCACTTGTGCAGTTAGCAGCAGCTTCAGGCGGACCATTTTCATAGCGGCTACGGTACAGTGGAGGGAAGGGTACACGCCCCCTCCCCCAGAGCTGTAGCCCAATCCTAATGTTAGCAAGAGATAAAGGTGCCGGGCAAGGCATTCACACATCCCTTACGTTTAGTCTGGTCCGGAGTCTCGGGGGTGCATGCGTGTGCACGTTGACACCCTTCTCAAGGCTGACACCATCTATTCTAGCGGGTTTCATTGTTGAGATCTGAACCAGAGATGTCCTGGTTCAGAGCTCAGTCCCTCAGCCAGTATGCTGCATCAGCTCTCTCGATTCCTCCAGTTTAAACAGCTACTATTTTAACATACTGCCTGCTGGGTTTGATGCTGCCGATTTTCCGTGCGTACGATGTGCTCGTTATCCCAGCGATATGGATTATTGAGACGACCAATTTCAGAACGTAAAAAAAACAGGATTGAATTATCGGGTGTGAAATCTATCACTGACACTTGTATGCAGCAAGGTCAGGGAACTGGACAAGCTCCTCTTGCTTCAGCACCCATTTATGTGCTAAGAAGATCCGCTTGACGTTCTAGCACCATCTGCTGAGTTTTTGATGTAACTGCTGTGGCTGAATTGCGAGATTTTCTCAAAATGCAGATCAACACAGTCATTGGGAACAACATAGTAAGTGAAATGAAAACACTGCTGTCTAACCCATCCTTGGAAGCCCTTCAAACTAGCAACCAACACCACACCTTGTGGCAGCAAATTCCATAAATGAATTGTGCACTGCATGAAGAAGTATTTTATTTTGTCTGAATTTCACTGGAGGATTTGGAGCTTTAGAATTACGAGAGGGGGAGAAAAAACAGTTCTGTCCACAGCATACATAGTTTTCCAAGCCTCTATCACGTCCTCTGTTTGTCCTTTTTCCTAAATGAAAGGCCCCAAACACTTTCACTTGTCCCTTGTAGAGAAGGTGCTGCACCTCCCTGATCATCAGGGGTGCTCTTTTCTACACTTTCCCCTCTCTACAATATTCTTTTTGGGGCAACCAGATCTGTACACAGTATTCCAAACGTGCTCACATCATAGATTTATATTAGGGCACTACAAATTTTAATTTTCAATCCAGTTCCTAATAAGGTCTTTCCTAGTAATGGAATTTATCTTTTTCACTGCTGCCATGTACCAAACAGAAGTTTTCATTGAGCTATTTGCCGCAGCCCCAACCTCTCTTTCCTGGCTCATCACCACCTACCTACGCAGACTCCCATTTTCCTACTGCGTCCCATCAACACGCAATAAAAAGAATTAGGATGCTATGGGCAGCAGCATCTCGTTGGCAGCAGAGAACAGAGCCAACGACCCCGTTATTCACTGGAGGCTTCCTCCTCACCTGGTTGATCAGCTATGCTCTCCTTTCCTGCAGAATAGAAGATGTAATCCACAGTGACTGCGCTTCGGGAGTGGCAAGTTGTTACTTCTGGGACCCCACTGCCGGGCAAATAATGGGAGTAGACTGAAGACAACTGAAAGCTGTGGTGCAAATCTGCAGGCGACCTAAGTGGAGAAAGTGTTTCAGAAGAATCAGCGCATGCTAAAAAATATAATTCAACAAAAGAGGCCACGTTTACAACAGGGCTGGCTGGTGCCGTTTCAGAAGCGCCTCCAAAACTGTTGCATCTGCCTGGGACAGCCCTGTTCAGCCCACCCCATATGCACCAACACTGCAATAAGGATGGAGACCCATACTGCAGCACAGAGCGGTCATGAGCCCCAATGGTTTGCAGAGGACATGTTGGTTGCACTGTTGCTCCCCTGTGACAACCCTGCAGCACAGACAGATGAGGCCCATAGCTGGACTCTGACCGTCACGTTGGGAGTTTGGTAAGGGTTACATTGTCCACAAATCTTCCACGCTAACCTTGGTGTCACCATACAGCTCTACGCTGTGGGAGTTACTAATTTTATATTAATAGCTTGCCCTTTAGTTACAAAAGAACAGCAGCTTCCAACAATGAATACTATGGTACAGTACTCCTACTTGGAGTTTGTCGGCATATCCTGAAGGAAGATGTTCTCTGGAGCATTTTCCTATACAGGTATCCCCCACATAAAGCAATTTTGCATAACGTGATTTTGCTTATACGACAGAGGTCCCCTGTAAAAAAGAGCAAAGGATTTCAAAAGATGTGTCTTTTTAAATCCCCAGCTGTTTGGCGCTAGATAAGGGATTTGAAGTTTAGCGCTGTGCTTAAAGACCCAGCGCTAAACATCTAAGCCTTTATCTTGCCTATTAGCTGTTTCGGGCTAGATAAGGGCTTGGATGTTTAGCGCTGGGTCTTTAAGCACAGCTCTGAACATCCAAGCCCTTATCTAGTGCCAAACAGCTGAAGAGCTGGGGCTTTAAGAAGACACCTCTTTTTAAAACCCCAACTCATTAGCTGTTTCGTGCTAGGTAAGGGCTTGGATGTTCAGCGCTGTGCTTAAAGACCCAGCGCTAAACATCCAAGTCCTTAGCTAAAGCCCCGCTTAACAAAGGTTTCACTTCATGATGGGGATTACAGAACATATTCCCATCGTTAAGTGGGGGACACCTGTACTGCAGAAACTGTCCGGTCACCACTCTCTTCCAGGGGCCAGGGAAAGTGGTGGTGGAAGATGCCTCCTACCAATGGTCTCTCCCTTCCCCTTAGGAGCGACAGATAATTTTAATGACAAATCTCCTGCCAGACCTATGTGCACACGTTCTTTCCATAGCTGCTCTTACCACAGAGACTGACAGTATACAACCTAATAGTGAACAAGAGTCAGTGAAAGATGAATAGAAAGGTATATCTCAGCCCTCTCCCCTGCTCCCTTCAGTAGTAGATTGCTATCTTAATGCAAATAGAACCACAGCAGGACTACGGCAGGAATAAATTATTGCTGTGCCTCTGATGGGTATGTGTGAACCATGCTTGAATTACAGAGGGGTACAGAAGGGGCTGCTCTTTCCCCTTTTGATGCACCCGTTACTGTCATCAGAAAGAAGGCTATGGGAGGACATGATTTGGCTAAAACTGGGGGGGGGGGGAGGATTCGGGAGGTTGGGCTTATGGATTTCATAGAGGATTCCCCTCCCACCACATCAAACGTCTGCCAAATTCACAGATGCATCTTCAAGATTTTCCAATTTCTCTGCTGCTGCTTCCTGTGCTTTAGGGACCGCGGTGGCTTAGTGGTTAAGACACTGAACTGCAGACCGGAAGGTTGGTAGGACAGCAGTTCAAGACCTGAATGCTGCAGCTCCTGCCAACCTAGCAGATTGAAAGCAAGAAATTGCAAGCAGATAAATAGGTACCGCTGCGGCGGGAAGGTAACAGCGTTCCGTTAGTCATGCCGGCCACATGACCATGGAAGCATCTTCGGACAGCGCTGGCACTTCAGCCTTAGAAACAGAGATGAGCACCGCACCCTAGGAACACGACTGGCTTTCGAGCAGGGGATACCTCCTGTCCTTTGCAATGGGGGCTGCTTATGCTCTCAGCTTCGTTTCATTCCATGGAACCTCCTTGAGTTCCATGGACTGAAGCCTACAAGCGAGTTGACAATCACAGATGCAATCAGATGCTCCCTGAGGCATCTGGTGGGGCCACTGTGTGACACAGGAAGCTGGACTAGATGGGCTTTTGGCCTGATCCAGCAGGGCTCTTCTTATGTTCTTATGTTCTTATAGGACGGCCCAAATGTACCTTTTTGAGACAATTATACTCTCCTCCACATTCTCCAAATGTGTCTCTTTAGACTCTTCTGTCTCTGGGGGAGGCAAAAAAGAAAAAGAAAAGAAAAAAGGATAAAACTCCTAAGCCACTGAGGCAACAGTTTCAGAAGAGAAAAAAAATGGCAGGGTAGAACGTTTGTAAGCAAACATAGACAAAATAAAAATGCATTAACAAAATCTACATTTTTCTTTTATCGCGGGAGGATAAAATTAAAGATACTAAGGCATTACTTTTCCTTCTTGCATAATTGTTTTTATAAGGTCTATTAGGGCTCAGAATGCAGCATGAAACTGATGCCCCAGACCAACAGGTTTATACAGTTCAGGGATGATGGGAGGACCACCAAGGTCTGGAAAATCTGCTTAACTGGCTTCCTGCCTTCAGCGTAGGGCAGTCCCAAGGAACCGGCCTTTTTCAGAGACATTTTGCATTCTCCTAGTTTTGAGCATCACTGCCTCAAAAGGATATACTGGAGTATTTCCTGCTTCGCTTTTCTCCTTTCCCCCCCAAAGGACTTAGATGGCTGCTGAATGAAGCTGCTGTACAGGAGAAGGCCTGTGGCACTATGGCCATCACTCCGCAAAAGGAAAAGATGCCAAATAGCGTATGCATGGAATTTTATAGGAAATGATCTCTCTATAGGCCCAGCCTCTCTCAGCACGTTGCCTTCTTCTGGGGCACCAAGAACGTTTCTTTTAACAACATGGATTTGGAAGACGTTTTCTTGGTCCCCCTGCACCTTTCTGGAGTTCTCCTCGTTTTCTTTTGCTGTATTTCCGAGTGATGCCCCTCCCCCCCTTTCCTTCGCTCTTCCACACAGGCCAAATCTTGCCCACCACTTGAGCAGGAGTGGAGTGGTTGGAAATCGTAAGTGTGAACAAGGTTGGTTTTCAAGTGCCGCTGCTAAATCTACTTTTAAGGTCACAACCTTATACACACTTACCCGTATTTTTCGCTCCATAAGACGCAGCGGACCATAGGACGCATGTGTTTTATGGAGCTAAAAATAGGGTAAAAATATTTTTAACTTTTAAATTTTTTAATTTAATATTTTTTAATTTTTTTAATATTTTATAAAAACAGCTTGTCGGAAAATGGCCGAAAATAGCCTTTATCTCCAATCTGAAGATCGGAGATACCTGCAGAGGGTCGCACACAAGCCCAGGTAAGTAAAAAAAAAATCCCCCCCATAACATTCGCTCCATAAGACGCACACTTATTTCCCCCCTATTTTTTGGAGGAAAAAAGTGCGTCTTATGGAGCGAAAAATACGGTACCTGAGTATAAGCCCCATTGAACACAGTGGTACTTCTGTGTAAGCATGCACTACAAGTCTCCTGTAAACATTTGGGAACTTTGACCACTGATGAATTCCAGTGAATGTGTGTTTCTAGGCCTTATATTTGATTATAAACGTTCACATGCTATTTATCCACACAAAAAAGTTACCTCTCTCTTTATCTAGCTGCTTCTGTTGTTCATCATACATACAGTCCTGAGAGATGCCAAGGCTTGGAGGCCAAATAGGAATAGATAATAGCCTTGTGCCCCTAGGGGACAGTTCTTGGCCCGACACCTTGAAACAAAAAACAAACAGAAAAGAAAGATGTGCATTTCTAAAAGAGGTTCCACATGGACAGCTATCCTGATCCAAAACTCACCGATTTAGAGAAGCTTAGGGCCCAATCCTACCCAACTTTCCAGCACGGATGCAATACATCCTTCAAGGTAAACAAACATTTTCTTACCTTGAGGAGGCCTCCGTGACTGCTCCCCCCCCACCGCAGAATGCAGCGCACGTTCTGTTGGCACAGCTGAATCAGCCCTGGAAAGTTGGATAGGGTTAGGCCCAGAGTCTTAGCCACTGAAGTTGGAGAGATCTTTTGTAGCTCTTCATAGTCACTCTTGGGTTTCAACTTCCTGAATAAACTGGTGTCATTCACAAACTTGGCGACCTCCCTGTTCTACATCATTTATGGCTGATCCCAACACAATTCCTACATCTTTCATCCAATGCTATCATTTGTACCTTGCCTTTCCTCTGATAAGCTTAGGAAGGCATACGTTGGGTTATCCCACTTTATCCTCACAATGACCCTGTGAGGAATGCTAGGTGGAGACAATGCCTGGCCCGGAGTCAACCAATGAGTTTCACGTTTGAGTGGGAGATTTGAACCCATGTCTCCTTAGTCAACACTCAAGCCCCTACGTCATTCGTTTCCAAACTTTCTACCTCCAGGGAACACTTTCTATAACACTTTGGTTACCGTGGAACTCCTGAATATGGGCCACATATAACCCATGCAAATTATGGGGTTGACAGCACGTTCTAGGCGGGGGTGCACAGTTCACACAGACCACTGAACCCAGGTCCATTGCCCTGTGAGAACTGCATGCATGGTCTTAGAACATATCCAACTCTCCCCTGCAGCTCCACACTGCAGGAGAAAATTGACAGCGATGGTCACCTTCAGAGAAGCTTGTCTACTGAGGGTGTCATTGGGGAACCCCTGATGAACTTCCAAGGAACTTCAGGGGCTTCCCTGAACGCAGTTTGAAAACCATCGGTCTTCTTGGCTTTGAGCCAAATTGCACATTGTATCATGAACAGTACTACAAGTTCCCCTCTTGGAAACTCCACAATGTTCTTACTAATAGGGAAAAGCGGCAGCAAGTTCATCCATTAAGTGTTGTCTACCAATTTTTTTTAACACAAAGTTCACAAATGGGCACCTACTTTCCCAATAGTCAGTCCTTCGTAATTCAGCTTTCCCTCCCTTAAGAAGTTGTACAGTGGAGAATGAGGGACAGAATTGAAGTCACCACAGAGGACAAGAGGACAGAAACGTCCGTCTTCTCGGATGGCTACGTTGGTAATTTCGGCCAGCAGCATGGCTAGTTGTGTTAATTTAATGTCCCCACGCCTTGGATTGTACAGCAGATGCGTATTGGCAACACAGATGGCTGCAGCAGGCTTGCAGTAAAACCGAGGCTGCAGGAGCAAGACTAGACCCACGTTATCTCTGTCCAAGAGTGGGATATTGCGGCGGAAGAATTCCACAGGGTTTGAGGAAAGGAGACTAAACTTGGAGGTCTTGAAGCAAATAGCACAACCATCAGGTTTCCGTCCTGTCCTCATCTTGTACTCACAATGATAGCCTGAGAGAGAGAAGCATTTTAACATTCAATTTGATGGATTTCAAGATCTGGAGTACAACATATTGGGCTGGTTCAGACAGAGAAGCATTTTAACATTCAATTTGATGGATTTCAAGATCTGGAGTACAACATATTGGGCTGGTTCAGACAATCTAGCCATCTGTGGCTTGTTGGGACTGTGAACACAGCCAGAAGTAGTGACAAGCCTGTGTTCCCTCCTCCCCACTCCCCTTTCCTCCTCCTCTCACATGTCTGGCTATAAGGGAGGAGATCTGGTTTCTTAATTCACAGGGCTACATAACATCTGAACAAGGAATATGTGGTTTAAGTGAGGCAAAACAAGCTAGGGTATCAAAGCAGGGTTTGCCTGTGTGTGCTGCTCAAAATTACATAAATTTAAAGTTCGATGAAAAGCCAAATTAACTTGGTGTTGAAACTCAACTTGGTGTTGAAACTCTGTGTTTGGAGTTCCCAATGTCTTTTTCTTTAATTATGTATTAAAAAAACCCCAGCACTGCACACACACCCCTCATTGTATCAGGGTCACAGCGCAGAGGGAAATGGGGTTTAATTTTGCATCTGCACGAATACTTCAGCAATCTTCAGAAGTTGCTATTATTCACAGGAGGGAAAACTAACAGTCCATAAGTTTTCCCATCCACAGCTAACAGCAGCTTCCTCAAGGGGGTCGGTGAGGGATGGGTTCAAACCAAGGCTGCAGCGTGAGGGCAAAGGGCTAAACCCCACCTCCTGCCACAGCCCCCAATCCAAATGAGGGCCCCTGCAGCTTTTCTTCTGGAGAAAGAGACAAAGTGGGAGCACCAAACACAGAACTCCTGTGTTGCATACGCATCAGCCCACAGTCAAACTGGAGAAAAAGGATGCTCTCCTAGGAACCAGATCATAAGGTTCTTCAAAGAACAGCTCAGGCAAGTAGAGTAGAACTAAGGCAAGTGGAGCCTGTTCTGCATGACGAAGCAGACGGGCTCAGGAAACCTTTTGCTACAATAGTTAGCCATTTAATCCTGTAGAGATGGGGCCGTAGCTCAATAAGAGAGCACCTGCTCTGCATGCAGAAGGTCCCGGATTCAATCCCTAGCAGCATCTCCATGTAGGCCACTGTCAGTCAATGTAGACAATACTGACCTACATAGACCATTGGTCCAATTTTATAAAGCAGCTTCGTAAGTTCAAGTCTTTAAGGCAATGGTTCCCAAACTGGGAGGCGTGGCGCCCAGGGAAGCCGCAGAAACCAGCCAGGGGAGCTGCGGAGTGCCACGGAATCCTCTTGGAAAACAGTGCAATGCCAATTGGTAGGCATCGACATAATGTAATGGGGAGCCGCGGCCAATGGTCAAGGGAGCCGCAGGTCGAAAATGTTTGGGAAACACTGCTTTAAGGTGTCTCAGGGCTCTGTTCTCCCTTTGAGCTCTTGTGGGCACCTCCAAACATGCTCCCTCCTCTACACTCTAGATTACAGTTCACTTATTGCAGGGAATTTCAGTTGGCATGTTATACCTAAAGCTTCCAAGCTTGGCTTGATCTCTGTTTGATACTGGTCTTCTTGTACCTCTTGCAAGCAAAGTACCTGAAAGGGAAGGGGGGGGGGGGAAAGAGAAACACTGATCAACCACAACAGAATCCATACCACTCAGTAATATTCCTATGCAGACTTTAGAGTCAACCTGTGCTTGTAAACAATATTATTCTATGAAAAGACTACTACCACAGAAAATTGCCAGATTTCTTTATCATTTATATATCTATATCTATGTCTATATATCTGCATGCATGCCATGACCCAGACAAAGTTATGCATTTCTCAGTCCCACTGATTTCAGTGAGACAGATCTAAGCACATGCTTAACACTACCACTGAAATTGATGGGACTTTAAAAAAATGCTCTGCTCTAATTGGACTGTGCCCATTGTTTCTCTTACAATTAAGAGAAACAAAGGAAGGAACAAATCATTAACTCTACTGATATTTTGAATCTTACTGCTATAGACCAGTAAGTCATTTAACCAGCATTCCTCTTTGTATACCATATATTTGCATGGGATGGATAGACAGAAGTTCTTTTCCCTCTTGCACAACACCAGAACCAGGGGACATCAACTAAAATTGACTGGCAGGTTAGAACAGACAAAAGAAAGTATTTCTTTACCCAGTGAGTAGTCAATCTGTGGAACTCCTTGCCACAGGATGTGGTGATGGCACCTGGCCAAGATGTCTTTAAAGGGGATTGGACAGATTTATGGAAGTCCAACACAGGTTACAAGCCACGATAACTATATGCAACTTCTGCGGTTCAGAGGTAGCCTACCTCTGAATGCCAGATGCAAGGGAGTGGCAACAGGATATAGATATCTTACTGTCTTGAGTGCTCCCAGAGGCATCTGGTGGGCCACTGTGAGATACAGGAAGCTGGACAAGATGGGCCATTGGCCTGATCCAGCAGTGCTCTTCTTATGTTCTTATATTTAAAATTGTTATGTGTTGCAGGTATTTTGTTTTCAGTGGAGGGATCTCTTCAGAGTATATAAGGAATGGAAGCTATAAATCAACAGAGGGTCCCCTAATCGAAATGACCTTTCTTCCTTTGTTCTACAACACATTAAACAGACAGGTTACAAACATCATCTTCCCGCTGGTCATGACCGCTGGTAGCCTCTTGTAGGTGTCTGCGAGATGAACCGTCAGACATATTTTGTTGTCTGCAGACAACAGGAACTGTCATTTATAGACAAAATCTGGCTGCCAATACTGAGTAAACAACCTGCAGAAAGGAAACAACAAAATATGTCTTGACAGTTCATCTCGCAGACACCTACAAGAGGCTACCAGCGGTCATGACCAGGGGGCTGACAGCGTGTTCCGGAGAGATGTTACCAGCTGTCATGAACGCTCTGCAGACATTTCTGGCACTAATTGCCTGCTCTGATTTTCGCGCACTTTTCTCCTTGGCGCCTTTTCTTCTTCAAAGTAGCAGTGCTGCCTTTCCACCTTCTAACATCTTGGCAGCCATTGCTGTTGCACCTGAGGAGGTCCACAGATTTGTGTGGATGAAACGTTGCGTTTTTTTAAATAGTTTTTAACTAGAGTTTTTTTTGCTCTTTTACTTGGTTTTTAAACATAAAGTGTATACCTTTTTACATGGCTATTAACCCCTACCTCTTTGTATAGCGTAGCAGGCCATGGAAGTTTTTAATTTTTTCTATACTCATACCTTTAGTCAGAAAACAGCTGAAAGGCCTGGGTCCTAGAAGGACAGTTTCCAGTCTGGCTATTAGCCCTTCTAAGATAGATCAGGTTAGTACTGTACTTTATAGCTTACATGTCTTTCAAATGAACTTGAGAATCTAAGTGTCTTGCATTCATACCTGCAGTAATATGGTTTGCTCTGTCCTGCGTACTCACAATGTAGGAACACTGTAAGCTCGCAAGAAACTCAATCCAGAAGTCTACAGGGCTCATAGGCATCCATAGAAACTCCCACACCCTAAAAGGCTTTCCTAATCAGAGCCTTTTTGGAAGTAGCTCCATTTATACAAAGGGAGGATGGGGCAGAAATTTCTCCCTTACTGCTCTCTCCCATTGGCACTTTGTCTTTTGACATTCATTGAATTCACTCTACTGGCATGTTTTGAAAATGCATGTTAAAAAACATATCTCGACTCTGACACACTCCAACAGATTGCCCACTTGCCTCTCTCCCCTCTTTCTATCTGGATTCTTTCACTGCAAGTCTGTGCCTTTCATTTCATGGGCAGTGTCTAATTACAGTAAAACAACCCCTCTTGAAACAATCATATATGTTTGTCACATTCATACAGCACATGGTTATGTGTACAACTATTATTATTTCTACAGCACAAGAGTGCAGGGCACCTTACATAGTTTCATTGGCAAAAGTACACAGGTTCCTGTTCCTAATGGACTTACAATCTTAAGCAGACAATGGAGAAAACAACAGCGTTCGGAAGGGACAAGCAAAAGGTAGGGAAGGAAGAGGGCAAATGCAGTTATATGGGAATAAAGCTTGAATGAAGATAAGCCAAGAAGAAAAGGTGGGTTTTGAGAGTTGAAAGAAGGGAGATATGTGGAATCATGTATATGTTTATTATGGCCAAAATGTAATACGAGATCACTTACAACCTGTAACAGCAACATCCCGAGACCCATTAATTGCTTTCTAAGGGGCAACTGTAGGGTAGCTTTCCACTTACATCTGCATCCAACCGTTTGATGTCCGAGAGAATGTTGGGAAACCGGTAGTCCCAAGCTAAAACGTGCCGCCGGCAGTGTTTATATAGGTGGGAGTTGTCTTCTAACAAATCCTGGGAAAGGATGTTGTAGGATGTCACAGTAAAATCAAACTTTTCCTGTGGGTCTTCGTTGCCCTGGCTGACCTGCTTATCCTCTTCAAGGATCTTCATTTTTTTACTTTGCTGACAAAAGTATTCCCAGTTTCGTTTGATCACACCTGCCGAAACACAGCAACCAGGAAAAAAATGGTTTGCACTAATACCTTTTTCCTTGAGAGTTTCAGTTCTATTTAAAGAAATTACATTTCCATCTTGAAAGCTCCCTGAGTAAATCTGAAAGCTGCCTGCTCTCCAAGATCTGCATCAGATGTCTTTCCTCAGGTACCCCCAACTTCAGAGATAAGGTGGGAGTGGACTGCAGACAGCCTCCTCCTCAGGGGTGATGTCCTATCTGTTTGTGCAGAGCAATGTTATTAGAACAGGGCCTATCTATGTCTCCCAAGAGCACCTTCAATTCACCAAAGAAAGTAGGGCTATCTCACATCACGTAAGCAGAAAAAACACAGGAAAATATGTCCATTCACGTGACTCGACTGGCTAGGATTCTCCTTGAGGAAACATAACACTGTACAGTACATAACAGTGTATGGAAATAGTACAGAAATAAAGTGTACTCTTTTCAACAGCTTCTGGCACACTTTGTTCATGCAAAGCTAAACTGAATGAGGATGTGTATCTGAGCCTTTTGAATTCAGCGCAGCTGGCAAAGATGAGGAATAATGGGCACCACACTGGCTACCTAATGCCCCAATCCTATGCTGGCCAGGGGCTGACATACTGCATATTGCAGCAGTGGAGGCTGCTTTATGGCAGTCGCAAAGCAGCCTGGGTTGATGCACGCAGCTGGGTTGCTGGCGGGGGGGGGGGGGGGGGCTGGAGCGGCGTCCCGTGTGCCGGCAGACAGCCGAAGACCTGCGGGTGCACGTAAGGCTGCGCAGGGGGTGGAATGGGGTGTGGGGTGGGCGGAATGGAACAGTGATGGGGCGGGGGAAGGCACATCAGACCCAGGAGGGGAGTTGGATCAGTGTCACACGCCAGATCCTGACCCCCTCCCCAGGCCTGATCCGCCTTCCCAGGTCAACATGGACTGGTGCGAGCAACTGAGCTGGTGCAGGTCTGAGTTGACCCATAGCAGCTGCTGGGATGTACCCTGGGGCTAGACACCTCCAGCACCCAAAAGTCCCCAGTGGGATACAGCAGAAGCTGTGCTGGCACCGCTGCATAACCACACGGGGATTCAGTTAGGATTGGGCTGTGAATTACGGATGTCTGAGTTATGGACGACTGGGTCGCCACTTTTGCACAGGTGCAATACATCTTTCAGTGGGGGTTTCATGCAGTTGCAATAATGCTGGGACAGCAAGAACCGTATGTTTTGATCTACGTATTTTTCAACTTACGTACAGATCCCTGGAACCTAACTTGCATGTACGTAGGGATATATATTGATTACATTTGTATATCACTCTTCCTCCAAAGATCTTGGGGTACATGGTGAGCCCCCCCCATTTATTCTTACAACCACCCTGTGAGATAGACCAGGCCATGTGTCTCAGCCTAACCTAAGGTCACCAGTAAGTTTCATGGCTGAGTGAGAACTTGAGCCAGTCTCCCTAGCAGTGTTTCTGCTAAGCTACACGACTGTGCAGCTCTCAACCGAGCTCCATGCAGCTTGGAGCTTGGTTGAACCAGAAGTCGGTGATAATGTAAGGATGTTATTGCCGAATGCCGGGAAGACGCCGCTGTGCAGCCATGGGAGAGCTCTGCACAGCAGCGCCGATTTTTAGGGGGAACATTGCTCCCTAGTATAAGCCCAACACAGTATCGACTACATTAGCGCTCTACATCCTGCAGAACCAAAGCCTGGAAATAAATAAAAAAGAATGACCAAAGAAAGAAAAATGCCACGTCACCTTTTGGTTTGGGAGTGCTTCCATGTTCATGTTGAGTTTTAGTAGGCGATAGTGAAATTTCATTTGGAGAAGAAGTACTCAATCTTTCATTAGGACTGCAACTAATGTCCTGGTCCCCACTATGTCGCCTTCGTTTTAAAGACGGCTCATCTCCCTCAGATTTCATGTTAGGAGCACAGAGATGAATGGAACGGTTTTGTACAAGTTTGGAAAATTGCCAGTTCCAGAACAGAGGAGGTTTCCAGCACCCTGGGCAATCCCGAGAGTTCAAGTATGAGTAACGGGTCCAAAAACAGTACTCGGCCCACGTCATGCGCTTATAAGTCCGACCATTCCGGAAGAGTCTTTCAGCAAGATCCCAGCGGGCAACCCAATCTCTGCCCAGCCTCTGTACATGACGGGATAGCATGGGATATCTGCAAACAAAGCAAGATGAGGAAAGCTTTTTCACTGCAAGACATATGAATTAGAGCTGGAGACATGCCTAAAGTGTGGAAGAATGTCATTTGGGGAGTCATTTTGTGAGAAGCACTCACAAAGTGTTTAATATCATCTACTTCGAGGGAGCAGCAGCCCTGGTCATTTCCCAGCAGCACATGCTCTTGGAATTCACTGCCAGAAAAAGTGATGATGGACACAATCCTAGATGGGGATTAGATGGACACGTCTATTATTGGCTACTAGTCACGATGGTTACAAGCTACCTTCAGGTGTAAAGGTAGCGTGCCTCTGAATATCCTTTGCTGGGAAGCAACAATGGGAGAGTTATTTCTCCAAATGTCGTGTTTGTGGGCTTCCCGAAAGCACCTGACTGGCCACTGTGTGAAACTGAATGTTGGGCTCAACAGACCTTTGGTCTGAGTTTCTTATGCTCCACCATGTTACTGGTGCCTGTTTGTAATGTCTGAAAGGGAGTTTGCAGAGGAAAGTCACGTAAGTTGTATTTTCCTTTACAGACTGTCCACTGTTCCTAGGCACGTTTCTTTTTGGATGTAACGAACACCCTCAGTCAACTGCAGAAGAGACCATATAGGCAGATGGTGGAGCTTGGTTACTAATTTTGAAGCCGCTCTGAGTCATGGTCTTCATTAGCTGTTTGTCAACTGTTTCGGGCCCCTGGAGAAAAGGAAAGAGCTTGGTGTCTATCCAAACCAAGAGCCTAGTCCTGTTCTTGTAAACTCAATTATGCTCCTGAACTATTCAAGCTCTGCAATTGCTCATTCTCAAATTATGCATAGTTACTCTACTACATAGACAAGGAAATGTCTTCTTCATCTGATGAAAACGAACTGTTTTGCTTTTGCACCTAGCCCTTGCTTCCAGTAAACTCCAGACTCTTAGTGGTCTCTAAACCAGGAGTTCCCAATCTTTGGAGGTCCGCATACCCCCTATGCGGGCCTCCAGCTGCCCTGCATACCCCCGGACCTTTGGAGGCCCGCGTACACCACCCCCAGCACCCCCTTTCCCTCCGGGTTGCGGCATGAGCAGGAGGACCCGCCTGCACCGCAAACCGGAAAAATGTCCCTGAGATGTTCCCCGGTAGCTCCTCCTACCTGTTCTCCTGGGCGCAGCCATCTTGGATCTCACGAAATCTCACGAGATCCAAGATGGTGGCTCCCAATTCTCGGCACCCAAAAGAACAGGTAAGAGGAGCTACTGGGGACATCTCGGGGACAGTTCCGGGTTGCGGCACGGGCAGGCACCTGCCCGTGCCACACCCGAAAAAAATCCCCTTTAGCAGCTGTCCCTTATCAGCTGCTGATCGCAGCAGCTGATAAGGGACAGAATCTTGTGTACCCCTGGCCTGCAGTTCGCGTACTCCTAGGGGTACATGTACCACAGGTTGGGAACGCCTGCTCTAAACAAAGACATGTAGGCTGCAATGAGCAACAGTTTTGAATTATTAGCTGCTTTGTGTTTCTGGGGTGAGGTTGAATTTTGGGCACAGTTTGTGATGTAGGAGATGAAAAAAGTGAAACAGATACCATGGTCTGGGAATGACCAGCAAACATCCAACAACAACAACATATTTATATGCCACTTTTCAACCAAACAAGTTCACAAAGTGGTTAACAAAATGCTGGACGGATAGAAACTGGTTTGCACATTCCCCACCATGTCAACTGGGAAACCATTTCACCCACAGCTTCCAATAATACTCCAGTGAATTCCAATCTGCCATTTAGGAAGCATTGCTTTAAATTATCTTGAGAAGGAATTAATGCAGCAAATTTAACACACACACACACACACACACACACACACACACACACCCTCCTGTTTTGGACCCTGTGAGGTTTGCAGTGCATGTTTTTTTCCAATAGCCTTTTCCAAGACAGGTAATTCTGCTATGTCTTGGCATCAGGGTGACCAAATCATACCATTCCAGGCAATGCAGAGAGCAACTTCTGTATTATGTGCCCCCTGGGAGGTGACCTGATACATATTTACCTGAGATGCACTTTGGGACGTGCCTCCTTTCAATCAGGAAGCACGCTCAGACCACCAGAGTTTTCCCCCTGTTCTGATCTGTGACTGGAGGAAAATCAATCAGTAGTAGCTGTCCATTCGACAAGGTGCACTCCAATGAATGAACTTTGGGGCGCTATCCAGAGTGCTGCCTTGCCACACGGGACCAGGGTGCTACGATTAGCGCCAGAGAGAATCAAATACCTGCTGGCTTTTTATATTTCCCAAAAGGAGAGCAGTCACGCTTCTCTGTCCTTATAGCCTTTGGTGCAACCTGAGCTCTTTTCACACTATGTCCAGCCTCAGGAAGGGGCCATAGCTCAGTGGTAGTAATGTACATGCTTTCCCTGTAGGAGGTCCAAAGTTCACTCTCTGCATTTCCAGATAGGGCTGAGAAAAATTCCTGCATTGAGAATTGCTGCCAGTCAGCATTGATAATATTGATATAGGAAGACCCAAGGTCTGACTCACTATGGCAGCTTCCTCTGTTCCTAACCTAATTACCAGCCAGTTCCAGACTACAGAACTGGCGACGGAATGAGCGTTCTGTTGTCGGAAGCCGTCACAAACGTGCCGCAAGGCACATTTGCGATGACTCAGGAGTAAGGGAGGTCGGCGCAAGACCGCCCGCCCGCACTCCATCGTTGGGATGTCCATGTCCAAGGTAAGGCTCTGGCAGCGGCTGCATGGGCAGTTTGGGCGGCGAGGGAGGGGGCCATTGGCTGAGCCGGCCCGGGAGGGGGCGGAGATGGCGACAGCTATATCCCCGTCCACGCCGGGCCGGCTCGGCCATTACACAGCCTCCTCCTACTACCGCTGGTGGAAATCCGAGGTTGATTGGGCCTGTCCCGGACCCGGCTTACACCCGGGGAAGGGGATGAACGTTCCCTTCCCCGAGTAGACCTCCGGGCCGCAGCAGCACGACCCGAAATGGGGTCAGGATCCTTACGGTGGATTTCGCCCTATGCCTGTGTAATGATTTGCCATTTCTATTAGGAGTAGTACTGTCTGCAAACTGAGCCTTTTTCCATTAAATCCAGGCAACATCTTTTTTTTTTCTCTATCACTCCCCCCATCCCATTTTTGCTTAATATCTAGTCTGATTAAGCATTTTGATGAACTTCAAATCTTCCTCACTTCTTTGTGACCCTTTATGTTGGTCATAAAGGTCATTCCCAAGTGCCACATTTGGATTTTTTTCTAATGGGCAGCCCACCTACCTGCGATGTTTGTCTACTTTCATCTTGCACATACAGTACTTACATGGGAAAAGGCACCAATGAAAAAACAAATGGGCTCATTTTTGTCTCTTTCTAATCGGATCAAAGAAGTAAAATATGTATGGCCAAAATCCTAAACATGCTTATTTGGGAAGTAAATTCCACTCATTTTAAAAGACTGAGTAAATGTGTCTAGTGTTTCAGCTTGACGTATGTTACATTTGACTCAAGTGCTTCTTGAAGTACATTTAAAGAGCCCTGCTGGATCACAGCAAGCATCTATGACATGTAGTTAAGTCCACCATTCTGTTTGCAATGGTGCCCGGCCTCCTAAAAAGCAGGGCATGAAAACAACACACCTCTTATTTCTCATATCTATATTATATCTGAAGCTGCTGGCCCAAACAGTTCACCCACATTGGATGGCAGCAGCTGTACAGAGTTTCAGACGTCCCTGCAGATGCCACAGATTGAACCTGGGGGCTTCTGCATAGACAGCATGTCCTCTACCACTGAGCTGCTACAGCCCTTCTCGCGGATACTCCGAGGTACGCTGTTCCCGAATGAAGGCGCCAAACACGCAAACAGGAATCAAGTAAATGGTCCTATCTGGTCAACAACAGCTGCTGATAGACCTGCTGCCCTCCACCGCGATAGCACATCGATCGGGCTATGCAACTGTCCCCCCGCTCTCTTTTCGCTGATAGGAGAGCCTGCGCTCTCCGCTTAGGCCAACGACCCAATCCACAGTGGATTATCCACTCCTTCCCAGTTGCACCCATATAGTTACCTTCAGGTAGGGCACCTTCGCTTAGCCTCAGCAGGCGCGCCTTTACTCCCCACACTGCCCCCACCAGACGGGGCATCGCAGAGGGTCTCCGGGTCTCTCACTACATGCGCTCAGGATCCGGCTTCCCCTCCGCAAGCCAACATTTCCTCCATGAAAATACCGGCGGCGGGAGGAAAAGCTCCTTCCTCCCGCCTCCCCAGCGCCCGTCCCTTCCTCATGCACGCTTCAGGCCCGGTGGGCGCCTGGGACTTGTAGTTTTCTGTTCTGTGCTGCAGTTCCCGTCCCTGATAGCACAGAGAGATTTTCATCTTGCATTTTTGTAGTGTACCGTTTTTCCTCCCTTCCAGGATGTTAACACGTTGCTGTGATTGAGCGGCGGCAGCTGCTGCCGCCTCCCCCCCCCAACATAGACAGCCGTGCATGATCTAACTCAGATTCATTATATATTATTTATATTTAAACATTTAAAAACTCACTCAACGCACCTGTATGGAAGTCGATGGAGTACAAGTCTTCCGCGTGCAATTGAGCTCGAGATTATTTTGTTTTTAATATTGCGTAAGCCGCCTTGAAGGTCCCCTTCCAGGGACAGAAAGGTGGGATGAGGAAATCCATAAGTAAAATAAATAAAATTAGGTCTGGGAGGAGGGAATCACAGGAGCAGTCTTACTAGATTGGCTTGAATGGTGTTTTGTACGGGAGATTGAAGGGTGGAAATGGAATAAGAATTCCAAACTGTCTCAGCCGCACCGCAGCTCTGCAGTATTTAATTGCAGGTTGTCGTCGTTCCAACCCGCTCCAAACTGCTATACTGTATATTACTACTGGTGGGGACAAATTTGGACTGTACTATGGACGGACGCTGTTAGTGTTAGCAAGTCACAGCTTTGCTAAAATCCTCTTTCTCCATTGATTTCTATAGGCAGCTCTTACTTCCTTACCTGACAAATACAGTAAGTTACGTAGAAGCTCTTCTCAGAACCCCACCCTCTTAAACGAACGAATCTGTCTGCCCCCTCCCCCTCCCATTCCCATTCCCAACAGCTTCCGTATCGTTACCTCAAGGTGTGTTTGTGGGGGGGACCTCCACTTTGCCTCTCCAGGAGGTCCTGGAAAATTTAAAAATTGCTTCTTTAATGAAAACCCGGAAATGAGGTACCGAGTCATTGAAATGGGTCTCTCTGGTCTTTTTCTAGCTCTCTGGCTGACAGAACCGTAAGAAAACTTGCTTCAAGGAAGGAAGCCATGTTTGTTTAGGGAACGTTGCCGGAAACGCAGCTGCCACCATCTTGATTTAGGTTTATTATAGCGATCAGCAGGCTCGGCCTCGGTAAACAATTGTTTTTTTTTTCTATCACTTCACGCATCTAATGAGTGGGCTGGGCTGTAGTCTACGGAAGCGTAGACCACATTAATACTGTAAATCTGTTCGTATGTAACAGTACTCCTTGTTTGTGTCCTGCCCGTCCTACAAGGAAGGAGCTCAGGGTGGATTAGGTTCTCATAATCTCTCGCTCCATTTTTATTCTCATAGGAACCCTACATTAGGCTGAGGAATAATGATGAAGAAGGATCCAGCGAACTTCGTGACTGAGAAGAGATTTGAAGTAAAGCCTCCTCGATATTCCTAGTACATACTACACTGTTTTGGTTAAAAATAAATTAATAACAGACTCGGGCTGCAATCCCTTTCTTGGGAGTAAACCCCATCTAACATAATGGGACTTACTTCTAAGTAGACATACGTAGGATTATGCTGGCAAGTTGCAATTTTGACGGGGCAAGCCCCATTAGTGAGACTTACTTCTGAGTAAACATGCACAGGACTGCACTGTACAATGGCTACCCTCCGCTGATTTTTTTAAACCTTTCTTTGTGTAATGAACTTGTATGATCACTTCAAGGCTGCAAAGTAGGGTCAGACTTTGATCTGAAGTTATGAAAATGAAAGTTTCCTGGGGTTCCTGATGCTTTGTGTAGAAGAGGAAATTTTGATTGGTTCCATTTTTCTTGTCTCTCCAGTGCTGTGATAAGAAAAGTGGCACCAGTTCGAACCCACTTTTTCACAACTATTAAGGGCTCAAAAGCCTCTGTTCTTCTAATTTATGCTTGGCTCCTCAATCTTAATTTTCAGACTACTGCCTTAATATGCAAATTACAACAAAGCAAGTTGGATATGTGTCTGGCCAATTAATTTCTGCCCAGGAAAAATTCTTTACCTGGTGATGTGCCTGCCTCTCCTCCTTCTCCCTCCCCCCCCCCACTCCCTGGACTGGAAAAAAAAAGAGGGGGGCAGAGCAGAAGAGGAAGGAGAGGAGAGTGGTGGGCTAGAGTGTCGGAGCCCATTGCTCTCTTCTTTCATTCTGTTTCCTGTTCCTTTTCCAATTAAGGGAGTGGGGGGGAGTGGAGGCTAGTGGGTGGATCGAGGTAGGTCCCCCCCACCAAACATGCCTTAAGCGACTGCCTCAGTTGACCTCATGTACATCACACAAAGTGAAAAGAAGTGTACTGTGACTCTGCAAACCAAATATAGTCTGCATGACAAATAGCTATTAGCTACACACTGATCAGGAACTAAATTAAATGCACATCAAATGGACGTGGTGAACACAAACTGCATGCTATGCCAACATGAAGAATGTGTGTGATCTGATGCACTTGGGAGTACTGGCCCTGGGGCTTATTTCTGAGCAAATTTACTTGGGTTTTATTTCCTCAGACTCCCTTCTGAAAGCATACACATAGGATTGGGCTACAAAGCAGTCAGATGAGATCCAAATATCTAACATACACATGGTCTACTACCTTATAGCCATGATGATGCCATTCCACATCTACTTCTACTTTTCAACGAGACAACAGTAAATGAACAACAAAGGCAGAACCCATCCTCTTGAAACCGAATTGGAATTGCCATGGAAACTTGTCGTGAAGTTGCCGTGACAATACTGGCTGCTATGCTTAGAACTCTGGAGCCATGATTGCACCACTGTTGTTAGAACACAAAACAGAGAGGACTGCACCAGTCATAATCCACAATTGATCCACAATCATAATCCACAAGATTGAATGAGGGGGTGATCCCTGGATATTGTACAGATGTGCATGTATGCAATGTTTGAAACCCAAACAAACCTCACAAGTTCTGTGCAAGGGTCTTCAGGAGAAGAAGATACATTGCTAGATGTTAAATTATGTGGTTGAACAGAATGGTAAATAATTGAATCCAAGTACAGCAAAATATTAGAATAATTTGTATCAAATGTTCTTTCACATAATAGTTTTTTCTCTTTAATTGTATGCTGCAAAGTTAGTGTAGCAAAGGAATGGCTTTTCCCAGCTTTTCAATCATGTTTGTACTGTATATGGTGACTCTGAACTGCATTAATTACTGTGGGTGAAATTACTATTCCAGAATAAAAAGGTGCAACATTTTTGGAGGTACATGCGTTCAGTTAACCTTGGAGGTGAAGATCTCAATTCTTTATAATAATTCACTACATCATGTGCTATCAATCCGACCCACCTCATAGGGTTGTTGTAAGGGCTATGCTAAAACAGTGTATGAGAAGTGCTTTGAACGTTAGAAAGCAGTATATAAATGCTAGATATTAGATATCAGAGATTAAGAAGATTTACAGTTCAGTCATATGCACGTTTACTTAGAAGTAAGTCTCCCTGTGTTCAATGGGGCTTACTCCATTGGCAGGAGGTCTGGCTCAGTTGGTAGAGCGACCGTCTCATATGCCTGAAGATCTCAAGGACGGCAGTTTGGGACGACCGGAAGTATCCGTGTCTTTCGGAGAGCTGTCAGCACGCTAAACTGCAGAGTATCTGCAAGGGAGAGAAGCTGCAGCTGCACTTGAGTGGGAGTCAAGGTTGCCTGTCAGTTGAAGTGTGATGAGGCAGACGCCAGAGAGAGCCTGAACTATGAAAGAAACCATCTAGAATGCAGGGTTCTATGAAAGAATAGAACATATTATTGTTCTAATTATGTAAACCGCCTTTCAATTAAAATCGGAGGAGAAATCCTATGACCAAATAAAAGGCAGTATATAAATACTGGTTATTATTATTTATTATTTATTACTCATGTGCATAGGATTGCAGTCTATGGCCCATGCCTATGCTATGCTGAGTAAGCCTCATTGGACAGAATGGAAATTACTTCTGAGTAAATGTGCATAAGATGGTGCTGCAAGGTCGCAACCCTATACACACTTACCCGGGAATGGATTCACTTTTGAGCAGACGCGCATATAGGATTGCGATGTGAGGGCTTCCAGATCACAAGAATGGTGGTAAGTATGTATAGTGGCGGCGGCTCCAAACCATTTTGTCTGGAGTCCTCCCGCCTCTTTTTCTAGAAATTAAGCCCCGTGGATCGGCGTATTTATCTTGCTTTTAATAAAGAGCTTCCCAGCAGCTAGAGTTTTTCTGTGCATTTTTATTATAGTTGCTCTTCTCTAGGTCCAGGAATCTAGCCAGTCCTGTCCTTTCGTTTTTATTTATGTAATGTTTTTTTGCTGCCTTCTCGCCGGTTGAGCCAAGGGACCTGCTGCCGCGGCCGGCGCCACTCGGGTTGCAAGCGGGGGGAGGCTCCCTGGCTTCTGGAGGGAGGGGGCCGCTCTTCTTGCATGCTGAAGTGAAGACGATCCTTCCTCCTCGCCTCCATTAAGAGCCGAATTGCCGGCGAAGCCCAGCCCAGCGGCGGGGAACTGCTGCTTCCGCCCCTAGCCCGGGCCTGACCCGGGAGTGGATTTATCTACAGACGGCGCTGGAAGGCGGCGCCGGGAAAGTAGCGGCCGCAGCGGCAACGGGCCACCGGCCGGCCAGCCGGCCAGCCAGCCAGCAGCAAGGGCCGCTGCCAGGATGATCTCCCCGCGGGATCGAGGCGGGGAGGTGGCCCGATTCTACACGGTCACGGAGCCCAAGCGCCATCCTCGGGGATACACCCTCTATAAGGTCACCGCGCGGGTGAGTTTTTTGGGAAGGGAAACCCAGTGAGAGAAAGGGACGGAAACAGTTGGGAAGATCGTCCTCCAGCCTAAAATTAGGGGGCCAGGCCAGCAGGATCTTCTTGATCGCCTTCGATTTGGGGAGATGGATGCGCGGTGGTGGGATGGTTTCATTATACGCTGCTGGAGGAAGACAATGAATGAGCTGCTTTCTCTCTCCTGGAGCTGTCCTAACAGAAATGTGCTCAAACAGAGGAAGAAGCTGCCTTGTCCTCGGTCAGCCCATGGTCCCATCTAGCCAGTGCTGTTCCATCCAGCCCGGTGGCAGCTCTCAAGGGCTTCCCTTCCCACCCCTGCTACCTGAACTCCTTTCTAATGGAGGTGCCAGAGATGGACCATCTGCAGCCAAAGCCTGTGCGCTGCCAAAGAGCTATGACCTCATGCCCCTTCCTTCCCCACAGTTTGAGACCTAACCTCCCCCCCCTGTCCACGTCTCCATTCCCACTGTATCTGTGTGTGCCCAAATGGGAAGGTGGCAGGCAGCGTTGATTCGATTCTCACTCCTCTTCCTCCACCCCTAGTTCCAGTGGCACATTTGGCCTACTCTAGAGGGCAGAGGAGTCATATTTCTGCTCTTACACCCACTGTGGATCTCTACCTCCTTGGGTATGGGACTGGGAGAAAGTGGTACAGTATTTTCTTCCCACTCCACCTAACCCTATGAAGACAAGGGAAGCCGCATCCATCCTCACTAAAATGAGCGAACTCAGGAAGATAGTGGAGGACAGGAAGGCCTGGCGGGATATGGTTCATGGGATCACGAAGGGTCGGACACGACTGAACAACAACAACAACAACAACAACAACAAACGTTTCACTGTGTGTGGGTGTGTTTTCAGTGTCGGTGGGGGGCAGTAACTTTTGGCTGTCCTTGGAGGAGAGGGAGGAGGAATAATATGTACACAGGAATAACACTGCAGACCTGCACTCATCTGGGAGGAAGCTCCACTGAACATAACAGGACTTCCGAGTACCATGCATAGGATCAGGGCTCTAAGCTACAAACCTTTGCTTGGTAGGAATGTGTTTGGGGAGAGAGAGCACCCACACTCTGCATTAGGTCATCATAGGGAACAGCCACTACCAGGCATAGCTACAGAGTGGTGTGAGCCTGCAAGAACAGGGCCCAATTTAGGGTTGACTTTAGTCTGCAAAGGGCAAAAGGAGGTTATGACTCGAATTGGGCATCCAGATCGACGGACAAAAGGCCTTTTCTGCCACGGAAGCTGGCTTCTACTGAGTCAGACCATTGCTCTGTCTACCTCCGTATTGTCAGTCCTAGCAGGCAGCAGCTCTCCAAGCTGTCAAGCAGGATTTTTTCTCTGCCCTACCTGAGGAGAATGTGGGACCTTCTGCCTGCAGACTCTGTTCTTCTACGGTCCTGGGTGGAGTACAGTCTCTCCCCTCACTGTCCTTAAGCAGTGCAAGAATACTGTGTACTCTCATGCCTGCGATTCAGAAGGAGGAAGCATCTGTGTTTTGTATGAATTTGAAGGCCGAGAAATTGGTAACCTTTCCCAAGTCCTCCCCCCACCCCCTTTGTGGCAGAAAGAAATCACTTGTAATTCATATGCAGGGTGGATTTCAGAAAAAAAAAATTGCGGTGAAGCTGCTATACTGTCATTTTTGTGTGTTGTCTAAAATGCTTTGATACTTATCAGAACCATGGGGAGATTGTAGCTTTCTATGGTCTTGCTAACCCCAGTCAAGGTTAGGTATGATCCCAGGATTTGGTGAGCTGTGATCTTGCTGTACATCTGTGATATAGCGAAGTGTCCTGTCACGGTACCTGAACAATCGCCCCATTGTGTCTTTATCTCTTAAGTTACTGTCTCAGTTGTTTGAATCACCCGTAGTATGCTTGGCCCCCCAACAAGAGTCAAAAGGTCCATTCGACTGTTACTTCGGAGGAATCTCCATCCAGTAAGAGGCTTGCAGCGCAATCCTATGCATGTCTATTCAGAAGTAAGTCCCATTGTGTTCAATGGGGCTGACTCTCGAGAAAGTGTGTATAGGATTCCAGCCATAGACTTGGGTATGCCTCTCAGATCCCCTCCTCACTGGAGTGAGAAAGTAACTGCTGATCTCAGTTGCACTGTGTTTATCTGAATGTGGCATCATCCATCCACCTGATTCTCGATCCACCCTTTGAAGGAATGCAGGGAGATATACCGCATCCAAGTAAATCTCATGCAGCCTAGATCAGATATTACTTTCTCTCAGTGGTGAAAGGAAGAGCCACACACTCTTACTAGGTTGGGTTTTTCCTTTGGTAAGTAAAGTAGGCCAGCGGGTGGCGCAGTGGGTTAAACCGCTGAAACCATGAGCTGTCGATCGAAAGGTCGGCAGTTCGAATCCGTGACGGGGTGAGCTCTCGTTGCTTGGCCAGCTCCTGCCAACCTAGCAGTTCCAAAGCATGTTAATGTGAGTAGATAAATAGGTACCGCTTGCGGGAAGGTAAACAGCGCTCCGTGTTCCAGCCGCATGCTACGCGCTGCGGCAAGGAGAGTCATGCCGGCCACATGACCACGGAGGCGTCTTCGGACAACGCTGGCTCTTCGGCTTTGAAATGGGGATGAGCACCACACCCTAGAGTCGGACACGACTGGACTGAATTGTCAGGGGTCACCTTTACCTTTTAAACATAACCGAGGGGATAGACAAAAAAATACGTAAAGCTGGCTTGGCAGAAAGTCACATATAGATTGTGTGCAGCGTGTGAGCTCTAGACAGCAAAGCCAGAACCGTTCCAGGACTGAGAAAAATGTTCTTAAACACTGTATATAAATTAAAAAAGATCAACTGTAGTCCTTGCTTGCTTGAGGGAGTCAGATGTTATGTCCCCTTATCCTACAGCAGGTTGGTAAATAGCGATAAAGGCCCTGAGAAAAGCTCTTCTTCCTTTGTTCACCTGCATAGCCTAAGGCACATTGCATCATGCTCCCTTGGTTTTATTTGGCTCCTGTGTAACCAAGACTGATGCATCTTAAGCTTTGAATACCAGAGGGGAAAGGGCTGTTTTTTCATTCCCCAGAAGTAAGGCTTTCATCATGCATCCGTATAAAAGACTGCTTTTCTTGCTATAAAACAGAGCTAAACAGCTGTACAAAGCTTGGGGTTTGGTGGCTCTGGAAGCCACTGGTGTTAATTTAGCCTAAACTTCAACACTTTGTAATTTGATTTAAAACTTCAAAGAAGAAAGAAAATTTCTTCTCTAGTGTGTTCGCAGCCTGTAGGTTGTGATGTTCAGCAGTGGGTGACTCATCAGCATTGATGTGATAGTGGTCCTGTGTAGTGGGGTATGTGTGTCACAGACTCTTGGGCTGCCATTGGCTTAGCTGTTGTGATGTCATTGAGGGGCTATCAAACCCTGGGGCGGGCAGCTGAGTGTCATGGGAGACTGGGAGACCTTCGAATTTGAAGTATAAAGTTACTTTTTGGAGTCCAGATCACCTGAATGGTGTCACAGCCTTTTAATGAGAACACTGGTGGTTCTTCAGTGGGTTTCTTGAATGCTATTTTCACAGAAGTTAACTGGACAAAGAGGTTTGTCTTGATCCATTACCTGCAGCCTGCGTTCTGCCTGCAGAAATACAGTAGATTGTTCCTTGTAGATCTGTGTTGGGTATGTATTTTCTTGCTGTATGATGAGACAACAGGCCTCATTCAGCAATGTAGCCATGAGTGCTTGCTGTATGCTGCATCTCTGTGATAGGCTGCGTACAAGACTATGTGCTAGGCCTTGTATCTCTGGGTGCAGCAATGCCCGTGTAGCCTGTGTTGTTCCGATCAGTCTCTGGATCGGAGCATTTGACTGCAGCGTCGTGATCCTTCAGTGCACAGATTGATATTTCAGTAAGCAATGAAATCCCACAGTTGGTTTTAAAGACGGGACTGTGCTTCCAAGCTTGTGACTGAAAAGGTCAATTTGTAGTATTGTTTTTAAAGATAAAGAACCATGGGATGAAAGTAAATTAACGTTCACACATCCTGGTATCAATCGTGCTTTGCCTGACTGCATTGGACAGGCTGTCACTGCTGCTGAGTTTTTGGGAAGAAAACAAATAGCCAAAAAATCAAGTTTCGGTCAACACTGGAATTGGAAATGACATCTTGTGGATACTCTGTAGAAAGTGAATGAAGAATGGGTGACAATTCCAGAGAAAAGGACTAATGTGAAAGCAACTTTGGTCATGCTCTTATGAGACTATGTTGTTGTTGTTGTTCAGTCGTTAAGTCGTGTCCGACCCTTCGTGATCCCATGAACCATATCCCGCCAGGCCTTCCTGTCCTCCACTATCTTCCTGAGTTCGCTCATTTTCATGTTCGTTGCATCGGTGATGCTGTCTAACCATCTCATCCTTGGCCTTCCCCTTCTCCTTTTGCCTTCAATCTTTCCCAGCATCAGAGTCTTCTCCAGAGAGTCCTCTCTTCGCATTAGGTGGTCAAAATATTTGAGTTTCAGCCTTAGTACCTGTCCTTCCAGGGAACAGTCAGGCTTGATTTCATTTAGAATTGACTGATTTGATCTCCTAGCAGTCCAAGGGACTCTCAGGAGTCTTCTCCAGCACCACAGTTCAAAAGCATCTATTCTTCGGCGCTCAGCCTTCCTTATGGTCCAACTCTCGCAACCATACATTGCTACTGGGAACACCATCGCCCTGACTATACGAACTTTTGTTGGCATGGTGATATCTCTGCTTTTTATTATGCTGTCTAAGTTTGCCATAGCTTTCCCTCCAAGGAGTAAGCGTCTTTTAATTTCATGGCTGCTGTCTCCGTCTGCAGTGATCTTGGAACCCAGAAAAGTAAAATCTGTTACTGCTTCCATTTCTGCCCCTTCTATTTGCCAGGAATTGATGGGACCCGATGCCATGATCTTAGTTTTATTAATGTTGAGTTTCAAGCCAACTTTTGCACTCTCCTCTTTCACTCTCATCAAGAGGCTCTTTAGTTCTTCTTCACTTTCTGCCATTAGGGTGGTATCGTCCGCATATCTGAGGTTGTTGATATTTCTCCCGGCAATCTTGATTCCGGCTTGCGATTCATTCAGCCCTGCATTTCTCATAATGTACTCTGCATATAAGTTAAATAAGCAGGGTGACAATATACAGCCTTGCCGTACTCCCTTCCCAATTTTGAACCAATCAGTTGTTCCATGGCCGGTTCGAACTGTTGCTTCTTGACCCGCATACAGGTTTCTCAGGAGACAGGTAAGGTGGTCTGGTACCCCCATCTCTTTAAGAATTTGCCACAGTTTGTTGTGATCCACACAATCAAAGGCTTTTGCGTAGTCAATGAAGCAGAAGTAGGTGTTTTTTTGGAACTCTCGT
This sequence comes from Plestiodon gilberti rubricaudatus, assembly GCA_026170595.1. Classification (NCBI taxonomy): domain Eukaryota; kingdom Metazoa; phylum Chordata; class Lepidosauria; order Squamata; family Scincidae; genus Plestiodon; species Plestiodon gilberti. The sequence continues at coordinate 25,508,694 of JANXHW010000001.1, forward strand.
GCTTTCTCCATGATCCAGACTATGTAGATGAAACTTATTTGGGTTTTTCATAGATCAGCAAAAAAAAAAAAAAAAAAAAAAGGAAAAAGAAGAAGCCGGAATTCTTCTTGATACCATATTTGTCCTTACCTAAGTGTGTAATCATATACACGCTTACCTGAGAGTATGTCCTATTGAACTACATGGGACTTTCTTCTGTTTAGGATTGCTCTGTAAGCCTCTCTTCAATGTTTTCAGGAGATCTGTGCTAAAATTTGCAAGGTATTCTGTGTTATTGACCTCTCATGGAGGCCCCAATTCCCAATTCATATAGGGCATGGCATGGCCATATGGATTTGTCTACTTATTTCACCTTTTTTTTTTTTACTCATTTTCAGTCTTCCAGGGCAACTTACATGGGGCTTACAGGCAATCTCCCACCCAGGCAAAGACTATGCTGAGGCCTGATAAACGTTAGCAGAGTAACCACGTTCGGATAGTTAAATGAAATACAGTCTACTTGCCTCAGTGTCACAAGATGCTGTTTGAGATAATGGGCGATGCATCAAAAGTTTCTCAACATTCCACATTAATGTTTACAATGCAGGTTTTGTGAACCACTGGTGGCATGGAAAATTTAAGAGCAATTTCTGCATCGTCTGTGAAAACCTCCTTTGGAAAATTCCCTGAATTTCTGAGTACTGTGCCTCCATCTTTCTAACTTTGTCTGGGAATAATTTGAGTTTATTATTGTTGTTGTTAAGAATATTTATATACCGCTTTCCAGCAAAAAAGTTCACAAAGCAGTTTACAAAGCAAATCAAGTACTGTAACTAGATGGCTCCCTGTGCCAAAAGGGCTCACAATCTAAAAAGAAGCAGAACACCAGCAACAGCCACTAGAAAAGACACTGCGCCAGGGTGGAGAGGGAAAGTTGCTCTCCCCCTGCTAAATATAAGAGGAGCACCACTTGCAAAAATGCCTCTTTGCCCTGTTAGCAGGGTTTTGATGTTTAACGTTTGCAGAAGCTCCTCTGATTTGATGGTAAATTTTGCTGTTTTCTTGTGTGTTTGGGGGATGTCCAGTTGGTTTTCATTTACAGTATTACATTTTTGTCCATAGTCGGGACAGAGTAACACCACCCATGACATCCTCACAACAGCTCTGTGAGGTAGGTTGGGTTGAGAAAGAATGACTGTCCTGAAGTCATCTAGTGAGCTTCATGACTAAGTGGGGATTTGAACCCAGGACTCTGCAGTCCCAGTCTGACACATTTCTGAGTTGATCTACGATAGTTAGGTATGCTCCTAGAGCACCCTCAAATTAGTATGATCAATCAATCAATCAATCAATCAATCAATCAATCAATCAATCAATCAATCAATCAATCAATCAATCAATCCCTTTATTGGCATAATAAAATCTGGATCCAGCCATACAGACATAAAACATATACAACATACCATAAAAATCAGCTACCCTAAAAGTGTGGTTGTGTTAAGTCGTGTCCTTCTAATAATCCGTTTCAAAAAGGTTGCCACTTTCTCTGAAAGAACTATATTTACACCTGACTATATACCAATTTTTCTCAGCGTCCACCCATCCCTCCCTCTTGCATAAGGGCTCCTCTAGAAACTCCCTTTGCAAATCTTTATAAAAAGGGCAGTGCAACAGCATATGATGAATTGATTATGTCCCACCTATTAGGCATACACAGGTTCTCTCCTTAAAAGAAATTCCTCTAAATCTTCCGTACAGTACCTCTGAGGGCATTGCATTGCTTCTTGCTGGGGAGAAGGCTCTTCGGTCATTTTGTTACCAAAATTGCCCTTGAAATTAGGGGAATAGCTTAAATATGGCAATTTGGTATTAGACAGGGACCTTTAGACCAGCTATACCAGAGTTGGGCTTCCAGAGTTCAGTTAAATAATATAGAGGACACACGTGGTTGCTTTCCAATATTTACTAAATAGTTCAGGCAGAATCATACACAAATACAATCATACAGATCTGGGAGACTTAGATAGAAAGGTATAGAGGACATTTGCATTAGCAGGTTCCTTTGAAGCGTTGGGGGTAATATTACCTGTTCCTGGAGTTCTTGGCAGCAGTGATGGAGTCAGAGAGAGAGAGAGAGAGGAAGAAGAAGGAGAGGGGTAGGGATGGCTAGGGTTCCAACCAGCATAGCACAAGCTAGGAGGAGGCCTGAGGTACAAAGAAGCTAGGCCAAGGAGAGGGGTTGGTGCACGAGGGCACACACAGAGTCATAGTTCAGGAGATAAGGGTCAAGAGGGAGAAATTGGCGGGCTGCCTTCCCTCTTAAAACCTGCACACAGGGGAGGAGTTTTTTTTGGCTCTTACGCTGCAAAAAGAAATACCTTGATTGGGCTGGAAGTAAATCTGTGGGAGGGGGCATGAGAGGGTGGGGAGGAGGGAAAGGACGATGACTTCATAGTTGCATATGTGGATTGGCCCACCTTGGGAGCCAGACAGTTGGTTTTTAGCATATTGTCTCTTTCCTGGTAGAATAGTTTGCACCTCTTTGGCATGGGGGGGGGGAAGAATGGAATGTGCTTTCGTCGTGGCAGTGCCGTGAGCACCTTGATTCATGGCGTGCTGAAATACTGAATGCTGATCAGATCCTTCTCTTCCCTGGCTTCTCTTAGCCTTCTGGAGGAAATCTGTTACAGCCTGGTTGCAGGATCACAAACGGCATAACCTTCGCTTGTGTCATAACACAGTCCAGCTCACAAATTCAGCTCACAAGTCCTTGGCATATAAAGTCATTTTGGTAGCCTTCTCATTTCATAGGGCAACAATTTGGGCTTTTTTAAAAAATAAAGGTATTCTGCCATATGACCGCACCTTACCGGTAGCTGCAAATACAAAGATGAGCAGGTCTTATTGGCAGCGCACATTAAATCTTGTTGTTCAATATCTAGAAATCTTCTTTGAGCCAATATGTTTGCTCAAATCTGAGTGAGCCAACTATATCTAGGTCCAAGCCAACAGACTGATTTTTTCTTTCAAACAGGCGTATCTCCCCTGAGGGCTCCGTTTCAAGTAAGTGAAGTAAACTATCAAGGTCTGAGTTATAATAAATTCTGAGCCACAACTTACTAAATCTTAACCATGCCACGGTCTCTAGCCGAAATAGCCCTACCTAGGCAGAGCATCGCATATGCCAGAGGTGGCCAAACTGTGGCTCTTGTGCCACATGCAGCTCTTTGACGTATAATGTGCGGCTCTCAGAAATATGTTGGCTGAGCTCCTGTTTGCATCACAATTTAATATAAAAGGGAAATAAGACATTTTCAAGATTTATAATTACTTAACAGGTATAAACTGAGAGTCTACTGAATTAAAATATAAGTTTAATGTTCATGGTGAGTAAATATATTAAAATAATTTAAAGGTTTCTTAAATATAAATTAAGTTTATTGTATGTAGCTCTTATATTAAGCAAGTTTGGCCACCCCTGGCATATGCTGTGCACCCCGGTAGCCCAAATATTTTCCATGTCCACAGTCCACCGCAAGGGAATGGGGCTGTAGCTCTGTGGAAGTGTGCATGCTTTGCATGCAGAAGGTCTCCGGTTCAGTCCCCATCGTCTCCAGATCTGAAATGCTGGAGAGCCACCACCAGTTAGAATAGGCACTAGAGAGCAAAGTGGATCAATGGTCCGACTACTGCTGGCTTAACAGACTGCGAATGTTCCCTGCTGCCAAGCCTTATGCTGACATTGGCACATGGATTAAGGAAGGTGCAGGTAACGCCAAAAATAGCCCAGCTTGGGACATTCACAGCCTGCATCTTCAAACATATGTGAACTCTTAGTGCATAAAACGCCAAAACTGGAGACACTGTGGTTGCACAGCCCTTGAACAACTGCTTGATATAAATTGACACAAGGGAAAGGAAGTGGGAGCAAGGGAAAATGGAGCCAAGAGACACCCTTTAAACTTAAAGGGATGGTTCTCTTATATTTAGCAAGGGGAGAGCAACTGTCTGTTTTCATCTCAGCATAGTGTCTTTTTCAGTCGTGTTTGCTAGTGTTTCCAAGGCCTTTTTTAATTTTTATTTTAAAAATTGTGAATTCTTTGGGGACTGGCAACAATTTTTCATTTCTTTGCAGTATGAACTGCCTTGAGAACCTTTTGTTGTTGTTGATGAAAAGTGGTATATCATTCTAAATAAAATGTGCAATTATTTCATTTAGTGAGGCTTAGTCACAACAGAAAATGGGGAGTAGGGAGTTGGGCCAAAGACTCTGCAGAAAAGTACTTATACAATATTTAGTATGTTTCTAGTGCTCTGTGTGCTTTGCATATGTTTGATCTCAATACAACTTCCAACAGCCTTGCAAAGTCATGTTATATTATCCTCAGATTATGATTGTGAGAAGCTAAGAAAGAGAATGAGGGGCCAAAGTGAGTTCAGGAATAAGGCAACATTTGAACTGGAGACTCCTTTGCCCATCATTCTTAGCCCTTACATGTTGGCCTGGTCACACATGCAGTACAATAGACTGCATCATTCTGCAAACAGGTAGGAGATACCACTTTTAAATCTCATCTATGTGAAAACTCTGCTAGTAGAAAACTAACATATGAGGGAGAAAGGTTCAAGCCCAGCTCTTTCTCAACTGTGGGACTTTTCTACTAGCAGAGGCCCTTCATTTAGGGGAGCGTTCCAAAATTTGATTTCTCTACCTACAGCCTGAAGAGGTACAGGTTATTCTGCTATCTCATTCTCCTGCCCGAGTCTAAGCCAGCATTAAACTAATTCTTCCTTCTAGAACAGGTCTGTTGATGAGTCACTATGCAGAGGCTGGGCCAAAGGTCCTTTAATTGGGTGTTCCCAGCTTGTGGTGGTGTGGGAAGCAATGTCTGTCCTTTATTTCACATGGATGTTCTCTTTTTAGCTTTCTTGAATTTATTTGGCCAGTTTGGGCGATAGTTGTCACCAGGAGCTGTCCCTGTGCAATTAAAGACAGGCTTGGGCATTTGCCTGGCAAAGGAAAGGTGGAATATACTTTTGTCAAACAGACAAATAAATAAATAAATAAATACCGGCAAATAAATAAATAAAGACATGTGTTCACGGCACATGCTTGTCCTGGCCCCTCTCCTTGCTTCTGGGTGAGTTTCCTCAGTTGTGTGTGGAGGGAGATTTGTCTGAACTTTCCTCTATATCAGCGTGGTCCAACACACAGTTCCAACACAAGCAGTTCCTGTTTCCTCTTAACCTTCGGCTGAGCCTCTCTAGCACTCAGTCGGTGTCTGTGCTATATACTGTATTTCTTCAATTCTAAGACGCATGTTTTTTCCCATGCTATGCTATGCAAAGGCAGTGCACTCAGTCATCCTCAGCTGCAGGAGACATGCTGGGGAGAGTTGGTGCTGAGCAGGTAGATTTAATGAAGGGAGGCAAGTCTTACAATTGATGGATTTTTTTTCCCTGCTGGTGGTACTGAAAGTAAAGGTGCGCCTTAGAATCGATGGTGCCTTAGACTCGAAGAAATATGGTAAGCAGTATGCTGTTGCTTATAGACACAGACACAAAAAAGGTAAATTAATGGCTGCGGGGGAGCTGAGGGGGCGTTTGCCGCTACCCACGGTTTTCAGGTATCCATGGGAGGGCCTGGAGTATCCCCCACAGATACCAGAGTTCCACTGTACATCAATAATGTTTGCATAGACACTACAGGTGGGCCCCCATATCCACTGATCCGCTATCCACGGTTTCAGTTATCCATGGATCGTGGGGAACCCCCCCCCCCCAGCTTTTACTTTTTCCCCAGTAAGCTTCATTTCTTCCTTAAACAAACAGGAGAAGCAGCCTCTGGTTGCTTATTGCAGGCAAGTAGAACGAGACTAAGTCCTAGAGAGGCTCTGCAAGGTTAATAGAAACCTTGCAGAGCCTCTCTAGGATTTACTCGTTCTATTTGCCTGCAATGGAGGCTGCTTCTCTGTTTGTTTTAAGGAAGAAACGAAGCTTGCTGAAAGAAAAATAAGAGCTGGGGGGGGACATGCCTGCCCACAGGGGAGGCAGGGAGGAGGGCCCTCAGGAAACCATGGAGGGGGGTATTCGTTCCTATCCATGGTTTCAAGTATCCATGGAGGGGCCTGGAACATATCCCCAGCGGATATGGGGGGAGTACTGTATATGTATCAAGCCAATCTATGTAGGGTCTAACAGTATATGATGTGGACATCAGGGCTGGGGTAGGTGAGCACAGTTCTGGTCACCTCTTGTGGATGGCTTCGAACACTGGCGTGAGGTTTTTATCTGTGTTAAATCATTGGGTACCCTCTTTTTTAATGAAATGAATTCAAGCCTTGACAAAGGCCTCTGTTTTTGTTTTTCAGAGTGTTTCACGAAGAAATCCAGAAGACGTCCAGGAGGTAATGTGCTTGTACTTATAAAGATGCTTTTGTTCACATTCTTGTTACTTTTTTTCTTTTAATTTGAAAGCATCTCTGACTTTCTCCAGAAATTCTCAACACAGGTATGGCACAAACCTATGTATATGTCTGTTTTATCTTTATATTACAAACCAGGGTACAAGTCTGTGAGGATAGTTGGGAATTCTGATTTGAATCACTATTTGAAAGTGCCCAAACGTTTTGGGGTAATTGCGAGGGTAATTCCATCCTTGCCGACTCAGGGCCCAATCCTCAGGGCATGTTCCGCCGGCATAATGCACTTTGCGGCTGTCGCAAATGCGACACCGCTGGAGAATGCGGCCTGGCCACCGCCGGAAGCAGTGAGTAGCCAGGTCCGTGTGGCGACGGATGCCGGACGCCCACCTTCTGAGGTAAAGGCTGCGCAGGGGCCAAAAGGGAGATGGGGACTGGGGAGGGGGCGGAACGAGGAGGTGATAGGGGCTGGTTCGGCGGCAGTGGCACCCGCCAAATGCTGACCCCCTTCTCAGGCCTGATCCACCTTCATGGGTCAATGTGGACTTTGCTGGCACAGGTCTGAGTTGACCCACTGGGCCCACAGGCTTACCCCGAGGCAAGATTGCAAATGTTCCCTTACCCTTAGGAAGCCTTCCAAGGCTGAAATTCCCCCACAGGATTCAGCAGATGCCGTGTTGCAGCCACTGCATTGCTGTGCGGGGAGTTGCGGTGAATTGGGCTGCCCGTTGGACATTTGTTCACAAATCAGATCTGGGGACCCTGCTGAAGATATTGTTTTCTCCTCTATCTCTGATCTATCATCCTCATCTAATAGCCCTGTAGGTCCATTACAAGTCACAGTCTGGAGTAAATTTATTTGGACCAACCAGAATGAGACAAATTTGTGAGCAGCAAGCTTTCACGTTATCCAGAATTCTTCATTAGGCTGGATGTAAAGCAAAGCAAAAAGAAAAAGGAAAAAGAAGAAGTGTAGGACGGATAAGCTAGGCATGGTGTTATTTACCGAAATCCCCACCTTCTAATAAAATGGAGAGTTTGAAGAGAGCTATGCAAACTCCAGTTGATGAATTGTTGTCATAATCATGCCCATCTTCTCCCCCTGCCATTTTTTGTTTTGTTTTGCTTAATGTCCAGTGTGATGTTCTCAATAACTTTTAAGCTTGCTGCTCACAGCTTTGTGTCATTTTGGTTGCTCCGAATTAAGGTATTATTGCAGTGCCCTGCAATCCTAGCTATGTCTACTTAGAAGTACCGGTAAGTCCCATTGTGTTCAATAGGGCTGAGTCCCAAGGAAGTGTGTATAGTATATAGGATTGCAGCCTTAGATTGTGATTTAATAATAATGGAGGCATTTTAGGGAAGAGGGCAGAAAAGAGATGGGGTTCCCTTACAGCTTGATAACCTGGGTTGTTTTTTAAGCAGAAAGCTGGTAAAGAATGTAATACTACTGCTTAAGGCCAGCGGGTGACGCAGTGGGTTAAACCGCTGAACCATGAGCTGTTGGTCGAAAGGTTGGCAGTTCGAATCCGCAACGGGGTGAGCTCTCGTTGCTTGGCCAGCTCCTGCCAACCTAGCAGTTCCAAAGCATGTTAATGCGAGTAGATAAATAGGTACCGCTTGCGGGAAGGTAAACAGCGCTCAGTGTTCCAGCCGCATGCTACGCGCTGCGGCAAGGAGAGTCATGCTGGCCACATGACCACGGAGGCGTCTTCGGACAACGCTGGCTCTTCGACTTTGAAATGGGGATGAGCACCACACCCTAGAGTCAGACACGACTGGACTTAATTGTCAGGGGTCACCTTTACCTTTTTAAGGTTTAGTTAGCACTGTTCTAATTAAACTGGTGGGGCCTCAGTTCCACCCTTTGTGCTCTATCCCTTGGGAATGTCACCAATCCTGTAAGCCTGGTTTTCATGATGGCTGTCACATTTTCATATACTGTATGTAGCGATCATTATTTCCCCCCCCCCCCCCTTACAAAGCATATGCGCATGTAGGGCCATAATAAAACCTGGAAGCCAGACCTGGAGCAACAAAGACAGCGACATGGCAGTTTGAGAAGCTCACATGCTTATGTTACTCTCTGTTTTCCTGTTGAGGTGCAGAGATTAAATGTCAGCAGACTACTAGGATCTATTTAGGATGTAAAAGTGATTTGGTAAGATGGACAGGGGAGAGAAAGAGAAGGCAGAACGAAGCTTGATAAAAGAGAAGCACAAATGTGGTAGGGGAGGGAAACTTGATCTGAAATAGCACATAATACTTGAGGCTATGACCGCTCAAGGCAACTGCAGAAGGAGTGACCTTTGATGAGGGAGTGGGCTTGTTGGGTCCTGGGGAGGGGAGACGACAGGTGGGCTACTGTATCCCAGGTCAGAATCTGTAGGGTTGTGAATGGGACACCAATTTTGCTTGTACAAGTCTGCATGGGAAATGCTCAGCCCTTTGCACAGGTGATGCTGTGAAATAGCAGAACAGATTCTCTGTGTGCATGTCACCCTTCCTTGCACAAGGCTTCTGTCTGAGCAAAACCACATGTAGCAACCTGTTCCTGCATGTGGAAGAGGTTTTCTCTGGATCTGACATAAGAAACCTCGTGAGAAGCAGATCAAGGGGCATGATAGCAGCTGATGAGTTTACAGGCAGTGTGGAGGGCTTAAGTGGGCGAGTAAGGGAGGAGGAGGGAGAGTGGAGAGAGCCTAGGGCAGGCCCTCTAGAGTATAAAGAGAGTTTGCAATCAGTGCAGGAAGGAACAGTAAGCAAGCAAAGGGAGAATAAAGGGGATGTGATTACAAGAAGGGAATTCTAGCTGGGCATTTCAGATGACTGAAGAGGATAGAGGCGAGAGTTGAGGAACAGGACAAGGTTACATAAGCGGAGCCGGAAGATGTACATATGATAAAGTCTTTTACTCTCTGACCCTGGCTCCTTTCAACAAAAGATTTTAATGTCAACGTGCTCTGTATTTGATTATATAAATGTTTCAAAATACCATCTTTATTGTGATGAAAGATGCATTATGTACTCTACTGTCTCCTGCCTCCCCCACTAGCTAGAAATAATTCGTCCTTAGAATATTTGATCACACATCTGTGGCAGGTTTTGTGGAGTTCTTTTTAAATATCCTGCATGGAATCTGAGGCACTCTGGAGGGGATTTAGGTGGCCATTGTCTGCATGCATATCACTTAGCAAGACAACAAAAGAATATCCACTGGGCTAAAACTGGGTTGCCAAGTCTTTCCCATACTCCTTTGTTACCACCTTCCGCAACCTCTCTTTGTGTATTTTATTTTAGACCTCTTTTTGAGACTCTTCCAGCACAAGCCGATGCATGTCTGCTCAGAAGTAAGCCCCGTTGAGTTCAGTGGGACTGACTCCCATGTAAGTGTGCATAGAATTGCAGCCCTAGCCAGTCTAAGGTAAAGGTAAAGGTATCCCCTGACAATTAAGTCCAGTCGTGTCCGACTCTAGGGTGTGGTGCTCATCTCCATTTCAAAGCCGAAGAGCCAGCGTTGTCCAAAGACGCCTCCGTGGTCATGCGGCCGGCATGACTCTCCTTGCCGCAGCGCGTAGCATGCAGCTGGAACACGGAGCGCTGTTTACCTTCCTGCAAGCGGTACCTATTTATCTACTCACATTAACATGCTTTGGAACTGCTAGGTTGGCAGGAGCTGGCCAAGCAACGAGAGCTCACCCCGTTGCGGATTCGAACTGCCGACCGATCGACAGCTCATGGCTCAGCGGTTTAACCCACTGCGCCACCCGCTGGCCTAGGTTATTGCATGGTTTAGTGTAAAAGAAAAAAAATACTCATTTGAAGCAGAAATCCCAGAGGCATCTAGTCAGACACTGTGATCTCATCCACAAATGGCCCTTGGTCTAAACCAGCAATGGTGCTCTCAACATTCTTATGTCAGTGTCTCTTCTTTAAATCTTCTGATATTTTTGGTTTATTTTTTTTTGTTGATGTGCCAACGTTGCAAATCCTAGGGGACTCCCAAAGAGCCTTGTCAGTGAAGCCAAACTTCCCAGGAAACTAGTGACTTCTAAAAGTCTGGTTCACTACTGAACAATAAAATGCCTGGTAGTCCACTGTGGAAAACAGGACCTTAGTCTAGATCAGGGGTTCTCAACCAGTGGTACAAGAACCACCAGTGGTACATCAGCCGACTGCTGGTGGTACTCAGACTGCCGGAACCCTGTGCTTTTGGTGGCGCGTTTTCGCTCCCAAGAGGCTCCTGCCTTTGACCAAGCCTCTCTGGAATGCTGAGAAGGGCCCACCCACCCACCCACCCACAGGAGGCTACCTGTGTTTTCTGGTCTCCGAAAACCTGGAAGTAACTGTCGATAATGTCCTCACCAGTCATTTCCGGTGGTACGCAGAAGTAGAGTGGCGCCGGAGGTGGTACTCTGCCGGGAAGGGGTTGAGAACCCCTGGTCTAGATTGTCTCTTGATCTGAACCTCCAGGGCTGCTTTTATGTTCTTAAAGACATTGTGGAAACTTACCCCCCCGCCCCCCAAGAATAATAGAATCATTAACAGTGGCATGTAGGAAGTCTTTTCATAAAGCAGCAGCAGCAAGGGTGGCCAATATAAAAGGTTTACTCGGTCAGTACTGTTCTAAGCTTTTCGTTGATTAAAAAGAGCATCACTTTTCCAACAGGGGTTTGTGAGGCTGTGTGGCCTCCCTGTTTTGGGCGCCGGTGACTGAATTCTGTGTGGATTTGGTCCTTTGGCAGGAACTTACCGTAATTGTGAGCATAGTCTCCTGCTGTAGAGGGTGTGGCTGTTAGCCGAATGGCTTTAAAAATGGGTAGCCTGAGAGTTACCCTTTTTGTCCAATGAGTGTGAGTCCCTTTGAAATTAAGAGACATATGCCATGAGCTCGCCTGATATTTTGGACCTGTTGAAGGGGTGTTTAGCTCCTGGGATTCTAGCTGCAGTGAGGTCAGGAGTGGAGGGCTGAGTTGATGCTCTCCACCACCTCTGGTAGAGGCAGTGAGGGAGCCAGGGGGATCTTTGTTTGCTAGAGGGTTCTGACTCATTGGATCAGGGAGGTCTCATTCAGAAAATGGGAGGTTTCCTGAGTTTATTCTTCGGGGCAAAGCAGTGTCTGAACAAGTATGTTGTGGGGCCCTGTTTTAAGTTTGCATACCATAGGCACACACTGGGGGCAGAAGATAATATTCACTAATGGAGGAAACCTAGCGCATTTGCATGTACACACACATGTACTGAGATTATTCTCGCGTTTACATATGCTGACTCTCTTCCTCCTAGTGTTTTAGGCCTCTCTTTCTCCATGGCTGTGGGTGGATGACCAGCATTTTCTTCTTTTTCTTGCAATAGCAGCAGTTTGGTAACTGAAGATAATTGCCATAAACACACTACGATAGCCAGGAGGGATGCCCTTCATAACCAACTTACTTTTCAAGTTATATGTGCATCCCTTGTGAATTCCGAATACAGGTGTCCCCCTTAATGATGGATCGCTTAATGACGATCTGCATATATGACGGAGGTTCCCAAAGTGTAAACAAAGAGTTAAAGCTACAGTACTGTATTTTAAATGCAAAAAAATTGTTGTCTTTAACTCTCTGTGTTTGTGTGTGTGTTTCTACCTCCATTGACAGGTAGAAATCTTGTTGTGCTTTGTGTTGCACTCATAATGTACACTATGTTTACATTATGTGTAAACATAATGGAGTGAGGCCTTTCACGGAGTGAAACACAAAGGAGTGAGCCCTTTCACGAGCAGCGAGTGGCCTCACGGGAACGAAGTGGCTCACGGGGACAAAGTGGCAAGATAAAAAAAGACACAGCGAGTTAAGCAGCTGGGCGAGGAGAGGGTAAGCAAGGAGAAGGTAAGTGAACTCTCTCAATTGTGCAGCTTTGTCTAACTTTAATTTACCATTAACTGTAAAGGACTTGGTTAAAGCTACCTTAAGCTACCTTAAACTTAAGATAGAACTAAGCCTAGCTAGGAACTAAGCCTAGCTTAAGTAGAACTAAATATAACCTGAGGAGGGGGATTGTAAGGTCCAGTAGCTAGGACACAGGCACAGAAGCTAGGTGGGAAATTAAATAGATTCAAAACACAAACAAGCACCTATCTAAAAGACAGGGGCAGAAACTGGACAAGCCTGGGAGCTGGTTCTAAAGAAAATTGCAGTCCAAATCTAAACAGGTCTACTCTGAGTAGATTCTACAGCTGATTCTAAAGAGAATTGCAGTCCAAATCTAAACAGGTCTACTCTGAGTAAAACCAGTGTTTACTTGAGAGTAAAAAGCCCAGGGCAGAGACCTGAGTCTACTTTAGAGTAGGAGCCTAAAACAAAACAAGAGGAGGCTAAAAGAAGGGGAGAAAGCAAGCTAAACTGCACCTTAAGCAGAGTTAAACTTAAGCAGAATTTAAAACCTACAGTTTAAAACATACAGACCGCATGGTATAGAAGGCCACATGGTAAATTAGGGTGACTCAGAAACCATAGCAACACACATTCCTGCCAGCTGAGTAGGTCAGATGTAAATTGAGGCAGCAGCAGGAACAATAGCAACAGGAATTTCCTGCCAGTAAACCACATCAGGCCCTGCCCCCCTTAGAGGCCAGTCTTTTCAAACTTTCAGGTAGGCAGGGGGAGGAGCTACACAACAGTTTAAATCTGGGGCTGGCTTGCGAGTGAGCCCTTTCACGAGCAGCGAGTGGCCTCACGGGAACGAAGTGGCTCACGGGGACAAAGTGGCAAGATAAAAAAAGACACAGCGAGTTAAGCAGCTGGGCGAGGAAGCCAGGCCCCACACACTGCCCGGCACGTCCCTTGAAGAGAGGAGAGCTCCAATAACATTAAGGTACCCAAACTGTTTTAAACCCATAACTTACAAAAAAAGCTATGCAGTCAGACAGCCAGCAGAAGGGTGGGGGCTATCCAGTGTTTTGCACTGAGTGTCACATGTATGACTATCTGCCTCTTGGGCAGAAGTCATGGGTGTGTGCTCGGTGCAAAGAGCTCCAGGCTCTCAGGGAACGGGTTCGCTCCCTTGAAGCCACGGTTGCTGACCTGGAGAAGCAGAGACAGGTAGAGAGGAACCAGGGTGAGACTTCTAGGGACGTGGAGGCATCGTCCTACCCTCAGTTGGCCAGCACTTCAGCTGCCAGGGAAGGGAGTCTCAGGGCTGGAGGACATTGCTCTGGAAAAGAGGGAAACAATCCCACAGTGGGGACCCCTTCTTCAGGTGATGGGCCCGTATCCAGTCGCACTATGGATACTCCTCTGGGGAGAGGGGGAAGGGGGCTTCTTGTTGTGGGTGACTCTATAGTCAGGAACATAGAAAGGGGGGTCTGTGACGGATGTGAGGACCGCACGGTGACTTGCCTACCTGGTGCGAAGGTTGCGGACATCACCTCTCGTCTAGATAGGCTGGTAGAGAGTGCTGGGGAGGAGGTAGCGGTTGTGGTGCATGTTGGCACCAACGACGTGGGGAAATGTAGCCGGGCGGTCCTGGAGGCCAAATTTAGGTTGCTAGGTAGGAAGCTCAAATCCAGGACCCCAAAGGTGGCGTTCTCAGAAGTGCTACCTGTTCCACGCGCAGGGCCAGCTAGGCAGGCGGAGCTCAGGGGTCTCAATGCGTGGATGAGACACTGGTGTGAGGAGGAGGGGTTTAAGTTTGTTAGGCACTGGGGAACGTTTTGGGACAAGCCGGGCCTGTACAAGAGGGACGGGCTTCACTTGAACCAAAACGGAACCAGACTGCTGGCGCGTAACATTAAGAAGGTGGCAGAGCAGCTTTTAAACTGACTCCTGGGGGAAAGCCGACAGGAGCCGAGGGGCATCCGGTTCGGGACTCCTCATTCCTCGGGAATGAGGGTGCAGAGGATGGGGAACAATCAAGTAATAACAGAATAAGAATTGGGAGTGGTAGCGTGATGGGACATGACAGCCAGTCTAGCAAAACAGAAGGCTGCAGGAATAAAGGGGCAAACATGCAGCCCTTCTTGGGGGACCAGGTATATAAGTGCTTTTATGCAAATGCCCGAAGTCTACGGGCAAAGATGGGAGAACTGGAATGTTTGGTGGCTAGGGAAAACATTGACATAGTAGGTATAACAGAAACCTGGTGGAATGCGGAGAACCAGTGGGATACTGCAATTCCAGGATATAAACTCTATAGGAGGGACAGAGAGGGGCGTGTTGGAGGTGGGGTGGCCATCTATGTCAAAGAGGGGGTAGAATCCACCAGAGTAGAGCTGGAGGGGGGCTCTGACTCCTCCGTAGAATCACTGTGGGTTAGATTACCAGGCTCCAAGAGTGATGTAATAGTAGGGGCATGCTACCGTCCTCCAGATCAAAAACCTGAAGGGGACCTTGAAATAAGGAAGCAAATCAGGGAGGTGTCAACGAGAGACAGGGTTGTAGTCATGGGGGACTTCAATTATCCTCACATCGACTGGGTCAATTCATGCTCAGGTCATGAAAGAGAGACTGGATTTCTGGATATGTTAAATGACTGTGCCTTAGAGCAGCTTGTCACGGAACCGACCAGAGGACAGGTGACTCTGGACTTGATATTGTGTGGCACTCAAGATCTGGTCAGGGAGGTAAATGTTACCGAACCGTTGGGGAACAGTGACCATGCTGCGATCTGTTTCGCCATGCATGTCGGAGGGAGAGTGCTGAGCAAATCTGACACGAAAACCCTTGACTTCCGAAGGGCAGACTTCCCCAAAATGAGAAGACTAGTTAAGAAAAAGCTGAAAGGGAAGGTAAAAGGAGTCCAATCGCTCCAGAGTGCATGGAGGCTGTTTAAAACAACAGTCGTAGAGGCCCAGCGGGAGTGTATCCCACAAAGGAGGAAGGGCTCGACCAAGTCCAGGAGGATGCCGGCATGGCTAACAAGCACAGTTAAGGAGGCTATAAAAGGCAAGGAAGCTTCCTTCCGTAAATGGAAGTCTTGCCCTAATGAGGAAAATAAACAGGAGCACAAACTGTGGCAAAAGAAATGTAAAAAGATGATACGGGAGGCCAAGAAAGACTTTGAGGAACGTATGGCAGGCAACATAAAAGGGAATAATAAAAGCTTCTTCAAATATGTTAGAAGCAGGAAACCTGCCAGGGAAACGGTGGGTCCGCTGGATGGTGAGGGAGAGAAAGGGGTGATAAAAGGGGACTTGGAGACTGCAGAGAAATTAAATGAGTTCTTTGCATCTGTCTTCACGGCAGAAGACCTCGGGCAAATACCGCTGCCGGAACGGTCTCCCCTGACTAAAGAATTAAGTCAAATAGAGGTTAAAAGAGAAGACGTCTCAGACTTAATTGACAAAATAAAGATCAATAAATCACCAGGCCCGGATGGCATCCACCCAAGAGTTCTGAAGGAACTCAAGAATGAAGTTGCTGACCTCTTGACCAAAATATGCAACTTGTCCCTTAAAACGGCCACTGTGCCAGAGGATTGGAGGATAGCTAATGTCACGCCAATCTTTAAAAAAGGAAGGAGGGGGGACCCGGGGAACTACAGGCCGGTCAGCCTAACATCTGTTCCAGGGAAGATGGTGGAAAGTCTCATTAAGGATAAAATCTTAAAATACATAGAAGAACAAGCTCTGCTGAGGGAGAGTCAGCATGGCTTCTGCAAGGGGAAGTCTTGCCTCACAAACCTGTTAGAATTTTTTGAAAAGGTCAACAGGCATGTGGATGCGAGCGAACCCGTGGATATTATATATCTGGATTTTCAGAAGGCGTTTGACACGGTCCCTCATGAAAGGCTCCTGAGAAAACTCCACAGTCAGGGAATAAGAGGGCAGGTCCTCTTGTGGATTAGGAACTGGTTGAAGACCAGGAAACAGCGAGTGGGAGTCAATGGGCAATTTTCACAATGGCGAGAGGTGAAAAGCGGTGTGCCCCAAGGATCGGTCTTGGGACCGGTGCTTTTCAACTTATTCATAAATGACCTGGACTTGGGGATAGGCAGTGAGGTGGCCAAGTTTGCGGATGACACTAAACTTTTCCGGGTGGTAAAGACCAGCAGGGATTGTGAAGAGCTCCAGAAGGATCTCTCCAAACTGGGAGAATGGGCAGCAAAATGGCAGATGCGCTTCAATGTAAGTAAGTGCAAAGTGATGCACATTGGGGCAAGAAACCAAAATTTCACATATACGCTAATGGGTTCTGAGTTGTCTGTGACGGATCAAGAGAGAGATCTTGGGGTCCTGGTGGACAGGTCGATGAAAGTGTCGACCCAGTGTGCGGCGGCTGTGAAGAAGGCCAATTCCATGCTCGGGATCATTAAAAAGGGGATTGAGAATAAAACGGCCAATATCATTATGCCTTTGTACAAATCGATGGTAAGGCCACATCTGGAGTATTGTGTCCAGTTCTGGTCACCATACCTCAAAAAGGATATAGCTGAATTGGAAAAGGTGCAGAAAAGAGCGACCAGAATGATTAGTGGGCTGGAGCACCTCCCTTACGAGGAAAGGCTACAGCGTCTGGGGCTTTTCAGCCTAGAAAAAAGGCGCCTGAGGGGGGACATGATTGAGACTTATAAAATTATGCATGGGATGGAGAGAGTGGATAGAGGGAAATTCTTCTCCCTCTCGCACAACACCAGAACCAGGGGACACGCACTAAAATTGAGTGGAGGGAGAGTTAGAACAGACAAAAGAAAATATTTCTTTACCCAGCGTGTGATTCATCTGTGGAACTCCTTGCCACAGGATGTGGTGATGGCACCTGGCCTAGATGCCTTTAAAAGGGGTTTGGACAAATTCATGGAGGAAAAGACCATCACAGGTTACAAGCCATAAGCAACCTCCTGGTTTTAGAAGTGGGTTTTCTCTGTGCCAGGTGCAAGGGAGTGGCGACTGGACACAGGTATCTTGTTGTCTCGTGTGCTCCCTGAGGCATCTGGTGGGGCCACTGTGTGACACAGGAAGCTGGACTAGATGGGCTTTTGGCCTGATCCAGCAGGGCTCTTCTTATGTTCTTATGTTCTTTACCATTCATTCCCTATTACAACTCCACTGTGTTACGTTGAGGACTCGCTTAATGATGGTTTCACTATATGACGGGTTTTCCAGAACGTATCCCCGTCGTTAAGCGGGGGATACCTTGTACATTTGGAACTAATAGTTTCTAGGACAGGGGTGTCAAACGTAAGGTTCGCAGGCCGGATACAGTCCATGGAAGCTCTTCCACGTGAAGAGCTTCTGGCCTATGTGATAACTGGGTCTCCCAGCGCCACTCCTTCAGCAGTGCCGCTTCTGCTGAAGCTCTGAGAGGGAGAGATGGAAGGAGACTACTATGGGCGAAGGGGCAGACAAGTGGGGTGAGGGAGGGAGACGATGCTGAGGTGTTGGGAGAGCCCAATTATCATATGGTCTGCCCTTTCAGCTGTGCTGCTTCTGTTGCTGAACTGTGAAGTGATGCCTCGGTAGAAGTGGCACTGCTGAAAGGGTGGCCCACATGATAATTGGGCTCTCCCATATCTTGAAAATGTGATCAAGATTGGCATACTGTATTTTCTGTCATTTGCAGCTGTTGAGTTCCTACATGAGAACAAAGTGCTTATTTCTGGCCATCATCTGCTTAATGACATCACTTCCTGATTAATGATGTCACACGTCAGCAGGCATCATGCATGCTGCTACTCGGCCCTCTGTATTAAACGAATTTGACACCCCTGTTCTGGAGTTGCTCCCATGTGATGTGTGCTTATGATCGTGGCTATACTGTATTGATGTGGTACTCCTATCCCGTGGACGGAGTGAAAGTCCAGGCACGCCTTTCCTGTAAGCAGTTTGTGCTTTTGTCTCTTTCTTTTTGTTTCATCCTTATCATTCTCCTGCCCGCATCCCCCACCTCTCGTGCCATTGCATAATTGTCTGTTGGATAACAGATGGCAGAAGGAATTGCGTTCTTCCTTGCTCCATCTATGCTCTACCATACCTGCACAACTTGTGACCTATCAAGCCAAAGATAATTCATCAGCCATGTATTGTGGCTTGCCCAGAAGCTTGACAACCCCATGATTTTACAGTTCCAGGCAAGCAGGAAAGCCTGGAGATTAATTGTACACTTTCTGGGGTACCACACATGGCTTTGTGTGGCTTGATGGGTCACCTGTTGTACAAGCCTCATTTATTTGAGACAGAGAGCCTTCCGATGATTCTAGTGGGATTCTGCCTCCTCCTTCATTACATTTATATCCTGTCCTTCCTTCAAAGATCCAAGGACAGCATACAAGGTTCTCTTCCCCCATCTCTGTTACATTCTCACAGCAACCCTTTCTGGTAGCTTAGTTTGAAAAATTGTACCTGGCCCAGTGTTACTGAGTGAGCTTTGTAGCTGAGGGGAGATTTGAACCTGGGTTTCCCTGCTCCTAGTCTGACACTCTCTAACCACTATACCACACTGCTATGATTATTATTTCTTAGTTGTTTATTGGAGACAGAAACACCAGACCTGGTATGCTCTTGGGGAAAAAAAAAACAGATTTCATCCTTCATTACTTGTGTATTATTAGTGCCTTTTGCTTACAAACAGTTGTTCCAATTAGATATTAGGCATCAAACATATTGACCATACTTTGAAAAACCAGAGTTTGTCAATAAAAATACACTTTGGACCAGATGCAGGGTACAGTGTGAAGCATTTTTGGCCGCCAGAGAAGAATCTGCCATTTGTCCATATGGAATGTCTGATGTTTAAAACTTGGAGTTGGAGATGAGGAGAATTGGCTGGAGAATAGATAGTGCAGTTGTGTTGAAATGATTTTGGTCAATAGCAATCGGCTCTGCTTATATCTGTGACTATGTATATTAGGTTAAAATAGTTTTTTCTTTTTACACTGACAACTCAAATTTTGCCCTTAAGGGTAGAGACCTGAAAGCCTGGGGGTGGGAAACAGAAAAAAATAGGGGAAAGTGGCATTTTTCTATGTGTTTCTGGGTTCCCCCCCTTCTCCCAGTTCTTCAGAAGGGATGGGAAACGGGAATAAACAACTTTTGGTCTGCAAGTACACGTTGACCTGTGCAGGCGGATCAGGCCCAGGAAGGGGGTTTGGATTCAGTGGGCGCTGCCACTGCCAAACCCGCCCAAGCCTGATCTGCCCCATCCCCTCCCCCGCCCTGTTCCATCCCCTGCGCCAGGCTTACCTGCTCTGGTGGACCTCCCCATGTCCACCGGTGCACACGGGAAGGCTCCACCCTTCCCACTGGCATGCCGGCTGCTTGCGCTGCTTGCGCTGCTGCAAAACACGTTATGGCTGCTTTGCAGCAGCCTGCGCCAACAGAATGCACGTTCCACTGGCGCTACTGTTCGATAGGATTGGGCCGTGAATCATGGAAACTGAGGAATTGAATATATATTAGCTTATGCTGTATCATTTGCCAACAACCACTGGAGTTATTTGGTAGATTAGAATGGAGAGGGCAGGGAGTAGTAGCTGTTTGAGAGGGGCAAGGAAAAGAACAGAGCACTAAAGCCTTCACCTCATGACCACTGCAACAATCTCTCCCTTGTTCCTCACTTCTGAAGTGTGTCTGGGTGTGTCTGTGGAGGCTGCTCTGGTCTCCACAGTGGCACTGCACCTTGACCCGAATTGCTCAGCCCTCAGTTTCATAAGTTCACTCTCCTATCCAGGATGTGGTGGCTTCTTGAGCACTGGGCTTCATAACAGTGATTTGTCAATGGTCTGTGAATTTGCACGTAACCATTAGCATGAACTGTGGTTTGCAAACCAGCTGCAAGTATATGCAGAATAACAGTATGATATTCTGTTTTAGCAGCCCTTTGCAAACCATTGTTTGTGAGCTGATACAGTTTCAGACGTAAAAACAAACCATGGTTTGTCACCATGTCTGAATGCAACCAATATCAATATTGCAGTTTGCCTGTATAATGTGCTTGCACTTAAGGGGGCATTTGCCCCATCAGTGTATGAGCAAAAAATGTTTTGTCCATGTGCCAAGTTTTGATTATGTACTATATCAGATAATAATTTTGTTCCTTAATTTTGTTAATCTATCCTTTAGGGGGAAAAATCTTAAGCAGTGGGAGAAGGAAGCCATCAACAAAAATCTTAGATTTTATTATTTAATACTGTAGTTTCAGCTAAATAGTTAAAAAAAAACTATTTATTTTTAAAATAAATATTTCAAACGATGGACTGTCCCGCAATATGTTAATTTTTAACTCTGAAATCTGGTCACGTTGTGATAATCTGCGAAAGTATTAAACCCCCCCCCCCTTTTTAAAAACAAAATGCCTCGTAGGGTACCTGTAATAAGCTACTGTGTTGGTTTCTGCTTGGTAAATACTTGGTAAATGCTCAATTAGCAGGAATAATTTAATTGCCTCATGGGTGTTTTTGTTTTCTGTTTTTGCTTCAGATAGTCGTTTGGAAGAGATACAATGACTTTAAGAAATTGCACAAAGAACTCTGGCAGATTCACAAACACTTGTTCAGGCACACAGAATTGTTTCCTCCTTTTGCTAAAGCAATAGTCTTTGGTAAGCATATATTTTTTAAAATTGCAAAAAAAAAAATTCGGGAATAGCTGATTATTGGTGAACAAATCTGTGAATGTTCTTCAGAGTTCAGTGTTGTCTTATTAACAGGGCTTTGCTTATGCCAAATGCAACTTTGTGTGTGTGTGTGTGTGTGTGTGTGTGTGTGTGTGTGTGTGTGTGTGTGTGTGTGTAGGGCTTGAAAACATTAATTTTGGAATATGTTTGCTATCCCCCCCCCCGCACCCATCTATAGCTTGCAATAATGTTTAGTGTTTACTGTGGATGTTTACAGGCATAAAAATAGTGCATCTATGTAAAATTTGCAGGCAAGTTAGCAATACTTCTGTAGATCAGTGTAGACAAATCACACTTGGTAGCAAATAGCAGTTTTGTGGCGGGGGAGACAGATTTGAGGCAGACAAAACAATATGGACGTAAAGAGTTAAACACCCTATACAGTTGTACTGCAGTTCTGATCTAGAGCGGAACACAGCACAGCTGCTGCTTAAGGTTTAAATCAGGTTCCCATCTAGAAGAAACAGGATTTTCTGTAATGTGGTGTTTGGCCCTTAAAAGCTCTGTTGGCTGGAATACAAAGAGCCCTGTTTTGTTCTGACTGTAGTTCCTTGCTCTGCTTCCAAAGGTCCCCTGAGTTTCAGGCTTGTTGGGCAGCAAGGGGTGACTGTTATTGGACATTGAGGTGGGGTTCAGAAATAATCAGTTGTTGTTGTTCAGTCGTTAAGTCGTGTCCGACCCTTCGTGATCCCATGAACCATATCCCGCCAGGCCTTCCTGTCCTCCACTATCTTCCTGAGTTCGCTCATTTTCATGTTCGTTGCATCGGTGATGCTGTCTAACCATCTCATCCTTGGCCTTCCCCTTCTCCTTTTGCCTTCAATCTTTCCCAGCATCAGAGTCTTCTCCAGAGAGTCCTCTCTTCGCATTAGGTGGCCAAAATATTTGAGTTTCAGCCTTAGTACCTGCCCTTCCAGGGAACAGTCAGGCTTGATTTCATTTAGAATTGACTGATTTGATCTCCTAGCAGTCCAAGGGACTCTCAGGAGTCTTCTCCAGCACCACAGTTCAAAAGCATCTATTCTTCGGCGCTCAGCCTTCTTTATGGTCCAACTCTCGCAACCATACATTGCTACTGGGAACACCATCGCCCTGACTATACGAACTTTTGTTGGCATGGTGATATCTCTGCTTTTTATTATGCTGTCTAAGTTTGCCATAGCTTTCCTTCCAAGGAGTAAGCGTCTTTTAATTTCATGGCTGCTGTCTCCGTCTGCAGTGATCTTGGAACCCAAAAAAGTAAAATCTGTTACTGCTTCCATTTCTGCCCCTTCTATTTGCCAGGAATTGATGGGACCAGATGCCATGATCTTAGTTTTATTAATGTTGAGTTTCAAGCCAACTTTTGCACTCTCCTCTTTCACTCTCATCAAGAGGCTCTTTAGTTCTTCTTCACTTTCTGCCATTAGGGTGGTATCGTCTGCATATCAGTACTCAGTTGGAAACTCTGCGCACAGCCGTTTGGATCCCGGCTGTTATTTTGAAGCCCATTTCATGAGTTTGGCCACTCCAGCTGTCTTGGAGAAACCTGTTGGAGTGGGGACTTGTGGCACTTCTGAACGCTAGGAATTCTGTTAGGTCAAACAATTCTGAACCTTGGAGAACCACCGCCAGTCAGCGTAGGCAATACTGACCCAGATGGAATGAATCGTCTGACATGGTACGAGGCAGCTTTGTACGTTCATGTGATCAGAAGTGCATCATATCCGCAAGCAGAGGCTTGACGTCCATTAAATTCATCATTCATAAAATGTATCTTTGACAATATGTGCTTTGGAGCATTTATTTTGCCTTATGTATTTTGGTACATAAAGCAAGGAGACCAGGCTCCATCTGTCAAAGGCAATTTCACATATACATGCCATACATTTGTATACCGTACTTTGGTGAGGTCTTTCTACGAAAGTACAGTGGACCCTTTCTATCTGCAGATTCGAGATTTCAGTAAAAAAACTCAGTAAAAAGGAGAAAAAAGCCCTCCCCCCAATCCCCGTTTGTACCTTTAAGTAGCCAAATTGTGCCGTTTTCCAGCCTCTGCGGGACTTCTGCAAGCTTAACAACCCACTTCTGGGTCGCAGAAAGGCTCTTCCCCCCTCCCAGCCTTGCCCCAAGATGCAAGGCTGGGAGGAGGGAAGAGCCTTCGTGCAACCCGGAAGTGGGTCGTTAAGCTTGCAGAAGCCCTGCAGAGGCTTGAAAACGGCATGGTTTGGCTACTTAAAGGTACAAACGGGGATTGGGGGAATTTCTTCTTCCTTTTGCAGTGTTTTGAAGGTGGACTCCGGTATCCGCGGATCTTCACTATCCGCAGGGGAGATAGCGAGTTCCAACTGTACTAATGTTTTCAGATGGCCAACATGCAACATACATACATGAGTAAAGTTGTTAGAGTCCAGGCCCAGTCCTATCTGGGCCTTGTGCTGCCACAAATCCCTTTACAGTGGCGCGAAAGGTGGGCCGCTGCTGCGCGCTTCTGGACTGCTGCTATAAATGGGCAGTGGTGCTGTGTACACAGCAGAGGCTCCGCCAGTGCTGGTAACCTGGTTGCCAGGAAGGGGAGGGCAGGGTGAGTTTCAGGGTGGAGAGGGGGAGGGCAGGGGGCAGGAAGGAGGAGGGGGTGGATCTTGGTAGCACCAGCATCAGCCAGGATCCGATCCCCTCTTTTTGAACCTCCTCCCTACAACCTTTTTCTGTCCTTGGACTTATGCCAGCTATGTAGATGGCGTAGGTCTGAGGAAACTCATAGGCTGCCAGGCGGCCTACACAGAGGTAAGTAGAAAATATTTTTACTTACCTCTGCCATGCCTCCTGATTTGCCCCCTGCCATTCGATGCAGCTGCATTGGCGCCAATGGTGGGGGATAGGATTGGGCAATAAGTTGCCTGGGGTTCTGGGCCTAAATTATCTAAAGGGATGACTCCTACCTCATATTCCCCTTTATGTGGTAAGATCACTGGAGGAGGCAGCGGCAGCTGTGTTCAAGCTCCCCTTCGTTTCTGCTCTGCATGTAGTACTGACCCTATCTTGGGCCACCTGGAATGCCTTTCTGAGCATGGTACAACTCCCTTTACAAGTTTTCAAAGGATGGCTTTCTTTTTAGGAAAGCTTTTGGATTGCTTTATTAACTGATGAGATTATGTTGTAATGCTGTTTCAGACACATGTTTGTTTTTTTAAGCTGATTTGTAGCAGATATATTGCACTGAACTGCTTTGATTATTTTTATTTTAGACGTTTGCAGAAGCTACTGAAAGAGCCATGTGCCAAACATAGAGGACAGCAGAATAAGAATGACCAAGTTAGCCAGTGTTATTCCATTCACTTTGCTATAGTTGCTAGGTAGGGGTGGAACTAGACGTTACAAAAAACACAGGGATGCTGCTGACAATGGCATCTCCGTGTTGGGTTCTCTCCTCCCCATCCTAATGTGTGGCAATGCTTATCCTGTGCTCTGACGCATTAGGTCGTGTGTTTCCTCAGTCTTGCTGTACATCATTGGCTGCTGTTGGTAGGGATGGCAAAATGCATAGCATTTTATTTACTTCGTTGATATACCACTGTTCTGCCAAAGCACTTAAGTTGATTAATGGTTTAAAATAACGGCTTCCAATCTGTAAGACATGATACAACGGGAAAGAAGGAATGGAGAAGGAAGAGGAAAATACACCCACTGAGGCACCAACCCATTCTAACGGATCACATTCTGCAAGCAAAGCATGTGTTCCGTTGCTGAGCTATGGTCACCATCCACTGAATCTAAGACAGTGGTAGTACTGTACACTTAACAGGGCCTTTTCTGAAGATTGAAGGGCATGGGGTGGTGATGGAAGTATATAGGTGGTGTTTCTTCAGATAATTTAGGCCCAG
The DNA here is from genome assembly GCA_026170595.1 of Plestiodon gilberti rubricaudatus. Taxonomy (NCBI): domain Eukaryota; kingdom Metazoa; phylum Chordata; class Lepidosauria; order Squamata; family Scincidae; genus Plestiodon; species Plestiodon gilberti. The sequence goes on from JANXHW010000001.1 coordinate 25,533,549, forward strand.
ACTATTCAAGGCACCAGAGCTGTCAATAGTTTGGTTACCTGGGTCATTTGTTTCTGGCAAGGGTGGAGTCAGAGGTAGGCTTACCATATTTCCCCCTCTCAAACCGGGACACCCTCACAGTTAATTAATTACAAATAAAAAATGAAAAATCAATTTAATTTTAAAAAATTGAAGAGGGCGCGAAGCGTCCCTCTATTGCCACGCGAAGCGTCCCCCGAAATTCTTATTTATTTATTTAATCGATGAACTAAATAAATAAATAATTAAAGAAATCAATTTGATTTAAAAAAAGGAAGGGGGCGCAAAGTGCCCCCATTAATTATTTATTTATTTTTGCAATTAAATAATTAATTAAATTTACTTACCCCATTGTCGCCGTCGTGCTGCTGCTCCTCATGCTGTGATCCAGCAGTGCTGCTCCTCGTGCTGCTCCTCATCGTGCTGCTGATCCGGAGAAAGCCGAGGCTCGCGCGGCCTGGGCAGGCTCTCGTTCGCCCGCTCTCTCGCCGGCTCGGAGCCAGCGAGAGAGTGGGCGATCCGGAGGCTCGTGTGGCCCGGGCAGGCTCTCTCTCGCTGGCTCCGAGCTGGTGACAGAGTGGACGAACGGCCTACTCACCTGCTCTCTGCTGCCGCCGCAGCTGCTGCCACCACCGCCACCACCATAGATGTAGAGAAAGAAATTACCCGGGCGCCGGCAGCTCTTGGCTCACGAAATCTCACGAGATCCAAGATGTTGGCACCCAAATCTCGTGAGCCAACATGCCGGCGTCCGGGTAAGTTACCTCATTTTCAAAATGGCGGCGGTGGCGAGATTCCGGGATTGCGACATACCTCCTGGGATGCCGGGACCCGATCCTGAAATACGGGAGGGTTCCGGGCATTCCGGGACGTATGGTAAGTCTAGTCAGAGGTCAGTCAGGATGGGCATTGGCTGAGGGTCAACATGCATTAGAGGACCCACCCAGCTTGGCCAACCCCGGGACCCTCAATGCAAGCCGCAATAACAGCATCCGATGCATCATCGGGGGATGGGAGGAGAATGTCATTGGTGGGATCCAGTGATGGACTTTGTCCCAGGGCTCCCAGCAACCTGGCGCCAGCACTGGCTTCTTGTAATATTTTCATATATATAAGTTCTCATGGAATGACTTAATACTGTGAACCTGTAAGCACAGAAACATTACCTGGGTTTAGATGTAATGCAAAATCCTGCTTTGGTCTAACATTTGGACCCAAGCCTGCCCGCAAACCATGGTTTGTTTGTGGTTGACAAACCAGGATCTGAAACTATGGTTTGAAGCTGACTTGCAAACCATAGTTTGTACTTACTGTGGTTTGCTGTTATGTCTGAATTCACAGACCATTGACAAACCACAGTTAGGGCCATTGCGCCATCTCAAGATGCTGTTGTGCCATGGAGAGGGGAGTAAACTTATGAAGTGAAATCCTGAGCAGGTGGGAACAGAGGCTTCGTCAGGGGGGGTGGTGTGGCGGTGGGCCCCCATGCTGCGGGATTGGACTGCAGGCGGGCGGGGGGGTCACGGCAGCTGCCGCTGGTGAGAATTGTGCCGTTTGTTGGCACGAGTGAGCAGCGGCGGTGGCGGGTTTGGCCCTCCCGTCTACCCTGCACTTCAGTCTGGTCGATAACGGCTGCAGCCATTACATCACTTCCGGTGCAGGGGGGGCGGTTCTGCCACTGGGTGGGAAACAAGAACAAACAAGCACCAAGTTTGCCTGTTTGTTAATTTAAATGCTCAAACCATAGGTAGGTTCTTTACTATGGTTAGTGCAAACCATGGTTTCTTGTTTCAACTGACCCCAGCCATTGTGTTGAATGGGGTCTGTAGTGCATGTTGGCTTCAGTGGTGGGTCTAGTAAGCTGCTTCCTGGAACGGAGTTACCGGTATTTGCCTTGAGCAAGTGACTATCTGCAAGTCTGGGCTATGATAGTATGGCTTGAGTTTCCTATAGTGATTTGCTAGGTTTTTCTTCCAGTACTTGTAAGAATGTATCTGTTTGTGTGAAGAGTATTTCTTTTACATTATTTTATGTTTTAAGCCTCCTTTCTCCCAAGGAACTCAGGATGGTGTGTATGGTTCTCCCCTTCCCTCATTTCTATTTGCACAACGATCCTGTGGGGTAGGTTGGATTGAGAAGGAGTGACTTGTCCTGTGAGCTTCACAGCTAAAAGAAGACTTGAGCCCTGGTCTCCTTGGTCCTTGTCTGCCACTCTCTAAAACCATTACAATGGATACTTGTGCAAGGCCACAGAATTCACTCTGTTCTCCTTAAAATGAGCCACCTTTGTAGGCGATGGGACATTGCCATGGAGTAATTCCAGTTTTTTAAGTATTATATGTGGTTAATGCGTTACCCAAGCAAAAATAGACTGGTCTCTGACTCCAAGGAGCTTACAATCTAAAACAATGAGGAAGACAAGAGGAAGGAGAGAAAAGGGAAGGGAGAGGTGAAAGCTGGCAAATGTAGTTACATTCATTAATATGGTTGGGCCAAATGTTTCTGCCCCAATTTCATGCCCCATTCGCAGGGCCATGAAATTGGGGAGACCATTTCCGCCATTTTGGGGCCCGATTTTGAATGGAACTTTTTGAGTGCAAGGTGAAACTCCTTGCACCTCTTGTTGAATGGCAGGATCCACCTGCAGGCTGAAATGGTACAGTCCAGCAAGAGCTGCACCACAAGATTCTGCTGGTCATGTAGACTGGCAGACTTTTCTTCCCATTTGTGAGGTAATCATAGTGTGCTCAGAAAGCCATATTCAGCTCAGAAAAATATTATTTATCAGATGCTCATAATTATGGGTTTCTGCACCACCCTTGTTCAAAAAGAGACTACTGAGTCTCTAGTCTCTAGTTCTTTACTAAGAATAAAAAAAGGAGAGAGACAGAATCTAGGACTACTCACATATTATGTTGTATGCACATACAGTGTCTGTAGACATGTTTTTTGTGTGACTGTACATGCATCCATGTACATGCATTGAAAAGTCAACACTTGGACTGGAGCTCTCAACTATGTAGCATACAGATCACATGTACAGCTGTACACACATTAACAGAATGTGTGAATAACTCTGTGCATATACTGGTCTATATTTGTGATGTCATCCACAAACTGTATGCATGTTGAATGTAACATGTAATTGGGGCATCTGCCCTTAGTGGTCACTGAGTACCTGGTACTCCGGACTTCACAAAGTTGGGGCCATGGCAGCAGAGTACAACATGAACGTTCACCGTATGACAGTCAATCCTACATCATTTTATTTCTGGATATTGATGGACATATGTTAGTGGTCCTTGGCTAATCAAATGTTGCTGTGCATGTCCTTTAAGACATTGGAGCCTTGGGTTCCTCTCATGGCTGCCAGAGTGCATCACTTGAGCAGATTGCCAAAGACAAGACTCTGGGGGGCAGCTGGGAATTGGAAGTGTGAAGCTTGTCACTGTCTCCCGAAGAGATTGATTGCGTGACTTCATTAAATGCTGGACTTTCTTCTCGTAGGGGCTTCTGCAAGAGAAAAAACACACACAAGCGTTAATTATTTTCTCCAACTGTTGATCTTTTATGTTTTCAGGGCGATTTGAAGAAAGTGTGATTGAAGAGAGAAGACAGTGTGCAGAAGATTTGCTTCAGTTTTCTGCCAACATCCCTGCTCTCTATAACAGCAAACAGCTTGAAGATTTCTTTAAGGTTAATACTTCTGTTGTTGTTGTTGTTCAGTCGTTAAGTCGTGTCCGACCCTTCGTGATCCCATGAACCATATCCCGCCAGGCCTTCCTGTCCTCCACTATCTTCCTGAGTTCGCTCATTTTCATGTTCGTTGCATTGGTGATGCTGTCTAACCATCTCATCCTTGGCCTTCCCCTTCTCCTTTTGCCTTCAATCTTTCCCAGCATCAGAGTCTTCTCCAGAGAGTCCTCTCTTCGCATTAGGTGGCCAAAATATTTGAGTTTCAGCCTTAGTACCTGTCCTTCCAGGGAACAGTCAGGGTTGATTTCATTTAGAATTGACTGATTTGATCTCCTAGCAGTCCAAGGGACTCTCAGGAGTCTTCTCCAGCACCACAGTTCAAAAGCATCTATTCTTCGGCGCTCAGCCTTCTTTATGGTCCAACTCTCGCAACCATACATTGCTACTGGGAACACCATCGCCCTGACTATACGAACTTTTGTTGGCATGGTGATATCTCTGCTTTTTATTATGCTGTCTAGGTTTGCCATAGATTTCCTTCCAAGGAGTAAGCGTCTTTTAATTTCATGGCTGCTGTCTCCGTCTGCAGTGATCTTGGAACCCAAAAAAGTAAAATCTGTTACTGCTTCCATTTCTGCCCCTTCTATTTGCCAGGAATTGATGGGACCAGATGCCATGAGAGCCCCTCCATATCTCTTAAATGATCCCACTTGGCAGAATGAGCAAAATCCTTCTTAATAATGCCGCTGCGCTGCTCCTTGAGAGGCAGTGTAAATAGCTTTGGACATGAAGCCTTCGGAGAAACAGGGTCTGCTCCTTCTTCAGCTATGAGTTATTAGAACGTGGCCAGGACCACCAATCTCCTAGCCTCAGTTCCCCAACTGCGAAATGAGGTTACTAATGATTGATCTCCCAAGATTGTTCAGATGCCAAATTGGAAGGCCGGTAGAGCCACACAAAGGCTGGATCTGTGATTATGCCGTTCTGTTCCCCACGCACAGCCACTTACTCAGGGAGATGTGTCCTTAGTTGAACAGGTGGAGTGTGGTGTGTTTGGTTAACGCTACAGACTGCCTCCCTAGGGTGCAAGTCAGTGTGAGGGTTTAGAACAGGAAAACACCATGTCAGGATGGTGATATGTCATACAGATCATGAATGGGAATTCATAGCAACACCACAGGTAGGTCTACGTTTTACAAGGCGAAAGCTACAATAAGTCTCCAACGTACGTACCAGTTCCGTTCTGGAGATCAGAATGTACATAACCTGAATCCCGGAGATGATTCGTTCTGTGTACATCATAACCGGTTATAACAGTCTTCGATCCTTTTTAGAATGTACATACCTCAAAACTGCCCTGCGCTATTGCCCTGTGTGAAAGCACCACAAAGCGCCAACATGGCCGTCCGTAACTCAGGGAGCCAGTGTATTGCTGTATATATATGCTGGTGTGACACCAGTGTTCCTTGTCACAAACACATTTTGACTTGTGTGGGAGGACTGCTAGTCTAGCCATTAAGCACATCAGCACCCACCTGTGAGACTCCATCTTAGATGTATATGCTGCTATCTGCCATGTGCTCTAGCTATGTATCAGTTCAGAGTTCATACCATATTTTGGATAAGGAAACTTGCTTGCTTATATATATTCAGCTTTTCTTATGGAGTTCAGGATGATATACTGTACATAGTTTCGTTTTTGTGAATTGAACACATATGAAGCTTGTACTAAATAAGCCTATAATTATGCCTTCTGCTGAATCTGACCATTAGTCCACCTAACTCTCTGTTTACACTCACTGGCAGTGGCTGTTGGCTCCTGCAGTTTCAATTCAAGTCACTGAGCAGACCCTCTTAGGTTCAGCATGGTTGCTATATCATGTTGTGGCTTCAAACTGTGTCCTGGGACCCAGTTATTATTTAGCATGTATTTCTTTAAGGTATTTACCGTATTGGTTTGAGTATAAGACTCACTTTTTTCTCCTAATTTAAGTTTTTAAACTAGGGGTGTGTCTTATAATCAGGCTGTTGCAATTTAATGCCAGTGATTTAATTAAATTTTTTTAATAGCACCAAACTTTAAGGGTGTGTCTTATAATCAGGTGCATCTTATACTAGGGACAATATGGTATATCCTGCTTTTCCAAGAGCTCAAAGCATCTCACAACATTTATAATAAATGCATCAATAAAATCATATAAAGCATAATGACAATTAAATTGTAACCTTTCATAAAATGGAGAGAAGGAAAAAATCTGATTAGTGCTCAGACGACCCAACCCAACCACACTTGAACCCCATAGCGGCATAAACAGTCACAAGTCAAGGCAGCAATATAAAACTATTCAATCAAGGAAAACGCAACAGCCAAACAGCAGCATGTCTGAATTGACTTGGCTGACCACCCTCAATCAGAAACCATGATTTGAAGTGGGTTTGCAAATCATGGTTTGTGCTAACTGGTTTGGTACGATGTCTGCATTGACAAACATAGTTGCAGTAGTTGCTCTGTCTCAGGAGGCCCTCCTCATAGTAGTTGAAATGCTGTGCAAAGGAAATCAAAAGCAGACAATCACTACAGTTTGCAATTCTAAACTACAGTTCACGATTCTAAGCTTTGGTTAATGCAAACCATAGTTTTGGATGATGTCTGGAATGAGCTTATGATTTATCTACCCCAGTTACCTTTAATTAGCCAGAAGCACCCTCTACCCTGAGTGTGACTATCTCCTGTAAAGAAACCATGAAACACCTCTTGGCTCATGGAGCTGACTTGCGGGACTCCTCTTGAGCATGCTTATTGATCCCTTTTTTGATTCATGCTCTCTCAATTGCCCTGCAACATTTATGCTCACTTAAATAGGTGGGTATGTGACAATCATGATCAGACACCGTTTCAAGGCCTTGTCCTCTGTATGCAGTTGGTAAGTAACTATCAATACTTCCTTATGCACAACTATATTTAAGTTGTGGTGTAGCTTCTGGAGCAGAAATGACGGGCGTCCTCCTGGCGCCCGGTGTGTGGGGGCGGGGCCTGCGTCGCGTCACGTCGACGCGCCCCCTGCCCGATTTGCGCCCTCCCCCGCCGGTTTTGAGCTCATTTTGGAGCCGAATGGGCTCCAGGCAGGGAGGGTGGGCCGATACAACGCTTTGCTTCGCTCCAGTAAATGCTCCGTGCCCCCCCCGCCCGAGCGCCTGGAGCTCCTGCTCCACGCGCTCCACCCAAGTTCCTCCGCTGTCAAAGGGGGATTCAAAATCTCCCCTCCCCTCCAAAGCCTCTCGCCATGCCCTCCACCGCTGGTTACACCGGTGGTATAAATTGGATAGGATTGCGCTGCTGGACAAATCACAGCCAGGTGATCAGCACAGTGAGCAAGCCCTTGCAGTACTGAACAAAGTTCTGATTCTCCAGGGGATTTGAATCCCCTTTCCATTCTGGGGCCTCCCGTTCTCGCTGCACCGCTGCGTACACCGGTGGTGTAAGTTGGATAGGATTTTGCTGTAGAACACAGATAATAAATGGATACTGAACTGAAATCCCTCTGTGGCTCCTTGCCTCGTGTGCCTGGGCTCCTGATTCCAAATAACCCCTTTCCTGTTCCTCCGGGCTGTGCTCAGTGTCAAGTGTTTGGTGTCTGACTCTCAAGGGCTACATATATAAAGTGTGGATGACAAACACCCATATTTAAACACCAATTTGCATGTATCTAGGAATCCTTGCGCAGTCTCCGTACTCTTTTCGGCCTAATCCTATGGGCCATTTACGACAGCAGATCTATCAGCAAAATGGCCCTGCAATGGTGCAAATGTTGTGCCTCTGGTGGAAAAGGCCAGGGCCCGGTGCGCGCTCTAGACCCTCTGCTGGCCCAGGTAAGGTGGCGGAGGGGGCGGTTCGGGGCAGGGAATGGGGTGGATTTTGGCAGCAAACATGCATGCTGGATCCTATCCTTGTTTTCCAATCCATTCCACTCCCTCGCCTTGGACGCGGGCCAGCAAAATAGTTGGTTTGGGTCTGCAGAGACCCATAGGTAATTAGGCGGCCTACTGGGAGATAAGTAAAAATGTTTTTTACTTACCTTTCACTGGCCATCTGATCACCACCACCCCCTATAGCTTGCAGCATGCACTCCATCCGTGCAGCAGCATGGCGTTAGATGGTGGGGGATAGGATTACTCATATAGGAGTGCTGTGCTCTTCACATTTAATAGGTGTGCTTAGACTGACAAGCAAATTGGGTAGGTGTTTGCCATTGATGGCAGTGACTCTGGCTGCCACTTATACTCCTGCTAGACAAAACAGGTTCTCACCAACGCATCTAGTATAAGTAGGAGTGAAGTGGTCTACTTGACGAATTAGCTTTGAAGCTAATTCAAAGAATATCCAGTCTTAGATCATGCTGTCTGCATTTAAGTGGTTTGGTCCTTGCTCTTGTGGTGGCTTGTGGTCTCTTGTGGTCTCACTGAAAGCTGAAGTTGCAGTCATTCATAGTAAATAACTACCTAATTATGTGCTAATTTATCTCTTTCTTTTCAGGATGGAGAGGTGCATGATGGGTCTGAATTGATTGGTCCTGCAGAGCCTCTGTTGGATTCCCTGACAGACAGTTTATCTATCTGCAGCTCAGAAGGTTGGCTTGACTTCTTCCTTGTTACTTTCTGTAATCTGTCTCCAGCCCAGGTTACTGAGTAACATGATGTGTGGGATGCTCAAGAAATTCAAAACACATCTTTTTTCTTCATCCCCTCTAGATGGCAGCATTAGCATTCCAGCTGTATTTTTTCCCCAGTCCATGCAAGTGTGTAGACTTTCTAAGAGCTGCAAGTCAGTGTTATATGTGAGGAGCTCCAAATTCTGTTGTTGTTCCCCAGTATTGCTTCAAGCCTGTTCATGCCAGTACTTTTAATTATAGTAGGATTTTCTAAACTTCTAAGCCTGAAATTTGACACAGTTGCAGTATCACAAAGATCAGTAGTAGTAGCTGGGATGGATGATCTTTTTGACCTCAATACTTTTATCCAGTCATTCCTGGCGTGCCAATGTGGACACGGTGGTCTGTGGTCTCTGGCCGTAAGGATTTCTCCATCCTCTCTAATGGAGGAGAATGCTCTGTGGGTGAATGTACTGTATTGTCTCCTCTACAGAAGCAAATAAAGACAGGCTTGCTTGCAAATAAAGTTTGCAAATAAAGACAAGCAAAGACAAGACAAGCAAGCATACACAAAGGTCATGGATTTGGGCCTAGAAGTGTCTTTGCAAGATCTTTATTGCCAGTCAAACCAGTAGAAAGGCATCTGAGAAGCCTTCAGGTTTCCCCTTTTTGGTGACCCTCTTTGCAAATCTTAGCTGTTTGACCTTCTTGCTTGTCAATGTATTGCCTTGGTAACTATCTCTGTTGATGTGACTAATGCAAACTGGTAGGGAGATTCCAAGGAGCAGGATATTTTTAAGGCAGCGGGGAATTCCTAAAATGCATATTTACTCAGATTGGCACTTACTTGGGCCACGGTGGCTTAGTGGTTAAGATGCTGAAGTGCAGACTGGAAGGTTGGTAGGACAGCAGTTCGAGACCCGAGTGCCCGTTACGGAGTGAGCTCCTGTCTCCTGTCCCAGCTCCTGCCAACCTAGCAGTTTGAAAGCAAGAAATTGCAAGTAGATCAATAGATACTGCTGCGGCGGGAAGGTAACAGCATTCTGTTAGTCATGCTGGCAACATGATCACGGAAGCGTCTTCGACAGCGCTGGCTCTTCGGCCTTAGAAACGGAGATGAGCACCGCACCCTAGAGTCGGACACGACTGACTTTCGAGCAGGGGATACCTTTACCTTTACCTAAGTGCCATATTGTCTAATGGGGCTTATTCCCTAGTACGTTTATTTAGGATTTCAGTCGATGTGTCTGAGTCTCTAGCTAAGTGCCCCTCAAATCTTTAATTTCTATATGAATTGCATGACTGCGAAGTATTGTATCCCCTATCGTACATATAACATGTGCCCAGTTGTCATCTCATTTGCTTTAATTGATTGTTAGTGGTTGTTCTGGACTGTAAAAACTTTCCTTCTCCATATCCTTTTTTTTTTTTTTAAAGCTCGGAAGGATGTCAGTGCCCTTGACGACGTGACACTTAGTCAGTCAGAATATGGAGGTAAGAATTATTTGGAATGAATCAAGGCACTAGCGTTGCTGCACGGGGGGCGGAGCTCTAAGTTCTGCCGCGGTCCAACCCTCTGTTACACGGGTGCACGAAGCGGCCCCGCCCCCTCGCCTTCGGAACCATTCAAGTCGGTGAAAGCAACGTGCAGGGAGTCTCCTGTGCGTTGCTTTCACCGACTTGAATGGTTCCGAAGGCGAGGGGGCGGGGCCGCTTCGTGCACCCGTGTAACGGAGGGTCGGACCGCAGCAGAACTTAGAGCTCCGTCCCCCCTGCAGCGCCGCCGCTGAATCAAGGCAGTGGCTGAGTACTTCTTTTCTCCAGATTTTAATCTCGGCTGCAGCAGTTAATGCATTTGTCACTGCTATCTGCGACCCGCTGAAATCTTGCATCACACTGTATATAAATGACGTTGTCGGTAAGCAGTAAGCAAAAGTAGTCTTGTAGCTGAGAGAAGCTTAAATGGAAGGTGTCTTAATTGCCAGATACTTAAGTCCCTAAAATCAACAATTGGTACAGTCAGCCCACGAAGGGGAACTTTGAAGAATCCTTCGTGAAGAGGTAGATCTAGGCTGCTCAAGACACCTGCATATTGGGTGGGGAAAAACAGAATATTGTCAAAGACTCGTTTACCTGAAAATTTTACTAGGGACTGTCTGCAGAGAAGCTCCTTCTCTTAACCTCTGTGCTCCACGAAGACTGGACAGCTGCTAGGGGTGCTCTGAGAGATGGTGTTTGGAGGAGAGGATTTGACCAGATGATCTGCTGGATCCTTTCCAACTTCATGTTTCTGTGACCCTGCAGGTTTCTCCAGCGACAGTGACCTGATTTCTTTAACCATTGACGTGGAGTCTCTTGCTGAGTTAGATGATGGAATGGCCTCTAATCAGAATTCGCCCAGTAGATCCCTTGGTTTCAGCTTCTCTGCTGAGCCTTCAGCACAAGCTGCTGCCATTTCAGATCATGAATGGAGCAAACCTGATGGTGAGCGGGAGAGCCGGGGCCTCTTTACTGGGAGCTTGAGGGCCAAGCTTGGCAGGAGAGACTACCTGGAGAAAGCAGGGGAGCTGATCAAACTGGCCTTGAAGAAAGAGGAAGAGGAAGACTATGAGGCTGCGTTTGGCTTCTATAGGAAAGGAGTTGATCTGCTTCTGGAAGGGGTTCAAGGTATGATTGTTCTGACTTTTGCGGCATTCAACATTTCTTCTTAATTAGCTTAAGCTTTTACGCCAGGGGTTCCCAACCCCTTCCTGACCGAGTACCACCTCTGGCGCCATTCTCCTTCTGAGTACCACCGGAAATGACTGGCGATGACGGGTTTTCAGATGACAGAAAGCACAGGGAGGAGACTCTGGGCAGGTGGGAGGGCCCTTCTCAGCATTCCCGAGAGGTTCGGTCAAAGGCAGGAGCTTCTTCGGAGCACAAATGCGCCACCAAAAGCTCTGCATCAGAGCGGGATTCCAGTGGTCCGGTTGTCCGAGTACCACCAGCAGTCAGCCAAAGTACCACTGGTGGTACTAGTACCACAGGTTGGAAACCCCTGTTTTATGCACTTACTGTCAGCAACTTAGAAGTTCATTAAATCATTCCCCCACCTCACCCCCAATATTTATTGGATTTTTATCCTGCTTTTTCCCCCAATAAGCAGCTATGCAGCAATTGCTACAATTACTATGTGATGGTGGAAGCTGACCCCCCTCTCCCCATGCAACCAATTTGACATTTACTGGCTAGCCAGCAAATTGAATACTGGTTAATTTGACCCTCCCTTCAAGCTTCAGACATTACATTTTAAATGTTGGAAACTGCTTTGGGAAAGAGTCAGGGAACTGTGTCACTGACCTCACCAGCTGCCAGCCAATCAGCACTATGCAAATTCAGGCTTTGTGTTACCACATTTGCTTGGATCCATGCCTAACACATCTGAACTCTAGACCTGGGGAATTACTCAAAATAACACTGAGTTTCGCAGTTGCGCATAACTTGAACCTTTGTTTGGTCACAGCCTATAAGGTACTCCAAGGAAGACTAAAAATCAGTAAAGACAAGCACTTTTCCAAACAATAAATAGGTTAATTTATAAGAAGAGTATTTAAGCCACAAGTGGGCAGCTTTGCAAGTCTTACACTTAATTCAGTGGAAGGCACTAAAGAGCCAGAAGGAGAGAGAGAGAGAGAGAGAGAGAGAGAGAGAGAGAGAAGGAAATGGAAAAGAGAGGATAGGTATGGGAGCTAAGTGTTTTATAGCTTCTAGTTATTGCAGTGATTTGCTGGGAAAAGTCAACATGATCCAGACCTAATTGTTTGTGGATCACAGTGGGGAGTTGCAGGTCAAGATCCTTGCAGAGGCATCGCTGGAGGGGGGGGGCGGTACTGTAGGTTCCGCACCATTCCACTCCCTGTTTACTCCTCGGTATGAGGTGGCCCCACCCCCTTGCTGTTGGAGCCATTCCGTGCCTTCGCTGCACGGAATGGCTCTGATGGCAAGGGGGCGGGGCCACCTCGTACCGGGGAGTAAACGGGGCGTGGAATGGTGCAGAACTTACGATACCGTCCCCCCTCCAGCGACGCCTCTGGAACCTTGCTAGCAGGATCAGAGAAAAATGTCCGAGATTTGGAGACCCTGATCCAGCTTTTAGAGGGGTGATCTCATTCCGAGGTCTAGTAACCTTGCTCTAGGGTTTATTGATTTCAGTTCAGGTTCAACTCTAAGGTTCAGTGACTTCAACTCTGAGGCAGCTTAGAGGAGTTTCGCTCAGGATTTGAGGTGTATTAGTGTTGCACAAGTGAGTGGACACAGGATCGGCAGCAGCATCCAGGAAAGGGTGAGCAAGGCACCACAAGAATCAGAAGAGGCTGACACTTTGACTCTGAAAGCCAGGAGTTCTTTTAGGTTTCCTGACGATTGAACAGGGGGGCATTCTGATAGGTGGGAAGGTGACAGGGCAAAAGGGGAAGTCTTTGGGGACAAGGGTGTCTGGGCATGGACACCTCAGTGTGGCACCTGAAACTGGACAAAAAGGGCATTTAGAGTAAATTGTGCAGGAGGTGGGTGCATTAACATATACTATGGAAAAGCCATTGTGGAGGAATTTATTTCAAAAAGGCACACACAAGTCTTCTAGTCTCTAGCGGTCCAATTATCTGTGTCAGTATCATGTTTATTTCCACTTGGCGAGGAAAGTTCTTTGAAAAGACAGAGGCCGCCATCTCCTGTTGCTGCCTCAGCTCATTTGCACTCGGCTCCTGGTTGCGACTTTTCACCTTCAGCTGTGGGGACTCAAAGTGCAACCTAGGGCTTCTCTTGGCCTATCCATTTGCGCAAACCGAAACTCTTAAAATGGAAGTGGCCTGACCTCAGAGGGGTGGGTCTCTGGTAACATCTGCTGCAAATGGATCGAGTGGGTTTTCTCTGTGCTTGGTCAAGGAAGATGGTGTGTCTGACCTCAAATGCAATGAGTGTGTTTCCGCAGCAGGCTGGACGTAAGAAGCTGCCTTGTGCTAAGTCAGACGCTTGGTTCCTGTAGCTCAGTGTTGCCTACGCTGACTGGCAGTGACTCTGATGTTGGTACAGCACAAGCTTTGCATGGAGACAATGACAGTCGCGTCGCTAGGACGCGCGACACCCCAGAGCGGGGGCACGCGTCGCCTTTAAGGGAGAGGCTCCGCCCCCGTGCGTGACGTCACGCGCAGGAGCAGAGCACCCTCCCCGCTCCGTTTTCGGCTCATTTTGGAGCCAAACGGACACAGGGGACGGCGGGCGGGCCCAGCTCCACCACTAAACTGTAAGTGGGGGGGTTGCGTGTCACCCCTATGCGCGCGACACCCCCCGGCGGCCCGCCCCCCGCGCTTCCCCCTGTCGACGCCCATGGACAGTGACAGTCCTAGGTTCAATCCCTGATACCTCCAGGTTGGGCTGGGGAAGACCCCCCTGCATGCAGAGTCTGCTCTCTACCACTGATCTATGGACCCTTCCCCAAATTAGGCTTCTGGCTAAACTATTATCTGCCTGGACACACCTTTAAGTGGCCTGTGCTTGCATGTCTAGGAGAGATCTTTGTCTTACATCAGAATCTCCCCATCTGTGAGAGGACCTTCCTGATATTCTCTGTCCACATGAGGGCGCTTTAAGACAAAGTCTCTGATTTGTCCACTGTTGGGAGAATCCCTTCCACAAACATTCCTTGCAGCCTGAACCTCACCATTCATGGCTGCTTCAGCCTCCTCACTAGATACTGGTTGGGCCCTGCTGAAGCAGTATTTGTTTTTTCTTGTAATACTAGACCTTAGAAAGTGGGGAAGTCCCATAAATAGAAGTGGGCGCCATGCATGCACTCTCTTTACCACGGTTTTGATGTGTAAATATTTTGAAACAGTATCGCTGGTGTATTAAATGTAACATTAAATGTAACACTGGTGCAGGGCAAATGTTCACAGTACATCTTGCGTTAATAATTTAACTATAATTAATCATTAATGCTGCATTAATAATAATTAGGATGCTTCCTGTGTTGCAGATGCTTACCCTGTCAGGCTTCAGAGGTATCCATCCATAAGATTTCTGGTGGGGTTGTGTCAGGAGAAAACTGTCCTCCAGCACAGTGCCCTACAGAGGTGAAACAAGGGTGGAGCGGAGGCAAGTAGTTCTGCAAGACTCCGTTACACTGGAGTCAGCGGCCCCTCCCCCTTGCTGTTGGAGCCATTCCAGCAGCAACAGGGGAGTGTCCTGCGTGTTGCCTTTGCTGCCAGAATGGCTCCAACAGCAAGGGGGAGGGGCCGCTGGCTCCAGTGTAACGGAGTCTTGCAGAACTACTTGCCTTCGCTCCGCCCTTGTTACGCTTCTGGTGCCCTATTCTTGCCCTGTTCTCTCTCTCTCTCTCTCTCTCTCTCTCTGCCTGTAAAGATGTAAAAGAGGGCCCTCACTCCTCCCCCCCCCCCCCGCTCCTATTTTCCTACTTTGATTTCAGGGACAGCACGCATCTTACAAGTGTTGGAGGTTTAAAAAGAATTTGGGTTTCTGGGCTCCGGTTTGTATTAAGTGCCACATGGTGGCGCCATGAAAGAAGAATTTGAGATGGGAACTTCAGTTACAATTTAGGAAAGCAGCAGCAGCGAAGAAACATTCTTTGATTTCGTATCTGTGCTCTTAATGATTTCTGATATCGTTGATTTTAAAGCGCTTTACTTTCCAGGTGTGCCTTGCAGAACTCTCTTCTTCACAGTGCAATCCTAACCACCTTTCCAGCGCCAGTGCAGCCGCAATGCAGCCCCGAAGTAAGGAAACAAATGTTCCCTCACCTTGAAGTGGCTTCCATGACTGCCCCTGCACTGCAAAATGCAGTGTGCACCCTTTTGGCACTGGAAAATTGGTTAGGATTGCGCTGTTAATGTCCTGTTCCTGTTGTATTACAATTGCCTCTTAGCTGCTATTTGAGCTAGCAGCCTTGAGCTAGAGACAAACTTTCTTAAAGTTTTAAAATTCTTTATCCAAGTGATCTAGTGTTCATGTTCTTCTGCAAGCATACAATGCTGCTGTTGCATGTATGCAATAAGCTGAAGGGATACGGTGCATTTGAAAGCATGTGTTCTCTCCGACAGTTGAATATTGAGTCTGCTGCTTGACTGACCTTTACTTCTGTAAGGTTTGCACATGATCCAACTGGGTGGGTGTTGGGTATTAAATTATTGCTACACTGATGTTGTGTCGTTTTAGTTTCAGTGTCTGGTCGTTTTTCAGTAACCCAATGAGCGTTTATTCTTATGGCAACTTAAGTTGCTAAAATGACTGTTTTAGCATACTGGGAATTATTTTTCCCACTCCTACCAATCAATAAGTGGTATGCACAGTTAGCGACTTTATTTTAAAATGAAAGAATGGAATACAAAAAAGAGAAACCTTATATAAAATGCTGAGATTGCTTTGGGAATCATGAACTGTGGAACAAGAGAGACTACACAATCTCCAGACACCTTGGCAGAAAACAAGAAAAGAGGAGAGAGCAGTGCCATGTGAGAGCAAATAATAGAATTTGGTTGAACAGGAGCCAATATTGTGTCATGGGGAGGGACCATCGCTTAGTGGAAAAGACCTTGCTTTGCTGCAGAAGGTGCCATTTTCAGTCCCTGGAATCTGCAGGTAGGACTGGGACCCTTCATGTCCATGGAGACGTGGACCATGGTCTGGTTTTGTAGAAGGCAGCTTCACCTGTCATTCCCTATTGCAAACTTCCTCCACAAAATATCTCTGATGGTTGCATGACCATAATCCACACCACAATAACAAAGACCTGGCGTACATTCTTGTTCTTTCAGAGCTCCCTTGTGATTGGACCCTTATGTAGGCTTACCAGATCTCCAACCGGGACAGAGTGCTAGACCTTTAGGAGAAGGAATGTGGGCATGTGTAGCTTGTTAAACCTTAAAGCACAATCCTAGGCATGTCTACTCAGAAGCAAGCCCCACTGAACATAATGGGGCTTGCTTCTGAGTAGACATGCCTAGGATTGTGCTCTAAGGATTTAACAAGCTACACCTGCCCACATTCCTTCTCCTAAAGGTCTAGCACTCTGTCCCGGTTGGAGATCTGGTAAGCCTTCCCTTACTGAGACTTCCTGCACTGTCCAAAGAAAGAGAAACTGAAACTCAGGGAAATACTGTATGTATTTGGCTTTACCCTTTCATCCAAAGCTTAGTTGTCCCCCGTCCCCCCCCACGAAAGGTTGCTCATGAAGCCAAACTGCTAAACATTACCACAGCTTCAGAGGCGTGATGCCTTGGTTGTCAGAGAATTTAAAAGTCTTCCATTTTGACTAACCCTTGTAGCTCTTTTATAGTGTATTTGTACACTTACAAGGCTTTCCAAGAAGGCTGTTCTGCCCATCACTTTGGGGAGAAAGTAGTCATATGCCAGGTTCTGACTGGAGACCGAGAAGCTGCTGTCTGATGGTTCCCCAAGGCATTGGAACAAGAAACCCCAAATTCTGTTCCATGTGGATGATCCAAGTGAAAGCAAACAAAGGCAATCATTAGTGCAGTAACCAGAGAGTAGGACCAGAGACATGAAATTCTTCTTTCTGCCACCCAACTGTTCTCTTTTAATAATAATAATAATAATAATAATAAATATTACAGTATTTATATACCGCCTTTCTTGGTCATTGGATTTCTCCTTCTACTTTAATCCAAGGTGGTGTACATATTTAAAACCTGACCTAACTGTAAGCCACAGGGTAGGTCATGGGCTTCATAAACAAAAATATATATTAAAAAGTCTAAAACATGATGACTAAATCACCATCTGTTGGTTTGGATGATTGTCACCCAGCTGGCCAAATGCGCGATGTGGAATGAGTGCGTGCATGTTCCCCCTGCCAGACACCATCCCCATGTCCACATAAGCACATGGGGGGAGGGTAGAACATCCAAATCTTGCCTAATTGTATGGTTAAAATGCTACATTAATTTTAGCTTCATGATTAGATGCGATTTGGCTGTCCCCACTTGTGCAGAAGTGGGTATGGTGCATCTGATTGGTGTGTGTGGGTGAGACATGCGCACAATCCTCATCATGCATTGGATGGCTGATTGGATGTTCATTGTCCAAACTGGGCCAGCCTCTTAATGCTTGATTACTAAGTAGTGCCTACATAGATGGAATCCTCATTTCTGGTGGGATCTGTGGCACGTAGCCTGCATGTGGAGAGTGTTGTGAGAATTTCAGAATTGTTTTGCTAGCTCAGTGGCCAGACAAATGCTTCTGGAGACCTTGCACAAGCAGGGCTTGAAAGTGACAGCCTTCCTTTGTTTATCTCCAGCATCTGATATTCAGAGGTATACTTCATCTGTAGATGTGATTGATCTAGGGCACTATTTCCCAAACTGTGGGTCGGGACCTATTGGTGGGTCACGACCTGATTTCTGATGGGTCCCGAGCTGAGCCTCCAATGAAAACACAGGTGATGGAAAGATCAGATAACTAATTGATCAAGCCCTGAGGCTATTCAAAAATCAGATAGCTGCTAATTGCCCTGCAAGGCGCTGAGCTCCTGCAGTTTGCAAGCTTGTGTAAATACAGGGAGATAAATGTTTGAGCTCTTTTTCCTGGTGTTCCCCCCCCCACAAGTCCATCAATGACAGGTGGTGGGGGCAGGTGAAGGCTGGGTCACATAACTAAACCCCTCAAGCCTTGAAGCTATTTATTAGGGCTGCCTGATTATGAGAAATGAATTGAGTTTTTTTGTAAAGAAATAAATAAAAATATTGTTACTTGTAAATAAATAAATTCAAATATTTCTTTCTAGAACTTTATTTTTAAGTCTCATAAATCTAGGTGGATCCCAACAGAGTGAGTGTCAAATTGACACCGTACTTGGTGCTTCTATCATTTTTTTTCTTTGTGAGAGTGCTGTGTGTGGGTACTGTATTTGGTTTTGATTCCCCTTTACTATTATTGTTAACGTATCCCTACAATACAAGTTTGTTGCACCTTTCACCCTCGCCTCTCTCGTCTTTTCCTGCCGAACCATCAAGCTGTGCCATTGGCCACTGCAACAGGGTTCCAGCACTTGCGATAGTTTTCCCCTGTGTGCGCGTGTTAACATGTATTTAAAAGCATTGTTGTTGTTCAGTCGTTAAGTCGTGTCCGACCCTTCGTGATCCCATGAACCATATCCCGCCAGGCCTTCCTGTCCTCCACTATCTTCCTGAGTTCGCTCATTTTCATGTTTGTTGCATCGGTGATGCTGTCTAACCATCTCATCCTTTGCCTTCCCCTTCTCCTTTTGCCTTCAATTTTTCCCAGCATCAGAGTCTTCTCCAGAGAGTCCTCTCTTCGCATTAGGTGGCCAAAATATTTGAGTTTCAGCCTTAGTACCTGTCCTTCCAGGGAACAGTCAGGCTTGATTTCATTTAGAATTGACTGATTTGATCTCCTAGCAGTCCAAGGGACTCTCAGGAGTCTTCTCCAGCACCACAGTTCAAAAGCATCTATTCTTCGGCGCTCAGCCTTCCTTATGGTCCAACTCTCGCAACCATACATTGCTACTGGGAACACCATCGCCCTGACTATACGAACTTTTGTTGGCATGGTGATATCTCTGCTTTTTATTATGCTGTCTAAGTTTACCATAGCTTTCCTTCCAAGGAGTAAGCGTCTTTTAATTTCATGGCTGCTGTCTCCGTCTGCAGTGATCTTGGAGCCCAGAAAAGTAAAATCTGTTACTGCTTCCATTTCTGCCCCTTCTATTTGCCAGGAACTGATGGGACCTGATGCCATGATCTTAGTTTTATTAATGTTGAGTTTCAAGCCAACTTTTGCACTCTCCTCTTTCACTCTCATCAAGAGGCTCTTTAGTTCTTCTTCACTTTCTGCCATTAGGGTGGTATCGTCTGCATATCTGAGGTTGTTGATATTTCTCCCGGCAATCTTGATTCCGGCTTGTGATTCATTCAGCCCTGCATTTCTCATAATGTACTCTGCATATAAGTTAAATAAGCAGGGTGACAATATACAGCCTTGCCGTACTCCCTTCCCAATTTTGAACCAATCAGTTGTTCCATGGCCGGTTCGAACTGTTGCTTCTTGACCCGCATACAGGTTTCTCAGGAGACAGGTAAGGTGGTCTGGTACCCCCATCTCTTTAAGAATTTGCCACAGTTTGTTGTGATCCACACAATCAAAGGCTTTTGTGTAGTCAATGAAGCAGAAGTAGGTGTTTTTTTGGAACTCTCGTGCTTTCTCCATGATCCACCGCATGTTGGCAATTTGATCTCTAGTTCCTCTGCCTCTTCGAAACCCAGCTTGTACGTCCGGTAGTTCTCGGTCCACGTACTGCTGAAGCCTAGCTTGTAGGATTTTGAGCATAACCTTGCTAGCATGTGAAATGAGTGCAATTGTGCGGTAGTTTGAGCACTCTTTGGCACTGCCCTTCTTTGGAATTGGAACGTAAACTGACCTTTTCCAATCCTTTGGCCACTGCTGAGTTTTCCAAATTTGTTGGCATATTGAGTGCAGCACTTTCACAGCATCATCATTTAGGATTTTAAGTAGCTCAGCTGGGATATTATCATCTCCACTAGCTTTGTTGTTAGTAATGCTACCTAAGGCCCACTTGACTTCACTCTCTAGGATGTCCGGCTCTGGGTCAGTGACCACACCAGCGTGGTCATCAGGAACATTAAGATCTTTCTTGTATAGTTCTTCTGTGTATTCTTGCCATCTCTTCTTAATCTCTTCTGCTTCTGTTAGGTCCTTGCCTTTTTTGTCCTTTATCATGCCCATCTTTGCACAAAACGTTCCCTTGATATCTCCAATTTTCTTGAAGAGATCTCTAGTCCTCCCCATTCTGTTGTTTTCCTCGATTTCCTTGCATTGTTCATTTAAGAAGGCCTTCTTATCTCTCCTTGCTATTCTCTGGAACTCTGCATTCAGTTGTTTATATCTTTCCCTTTCACCCTTGCTTTTTGCATTCCTTCTTTCCACAGCTATTTGTAAAGCCTCATCTGACAGCCACTTTGCTTTCTTGCATTTCTTTTTCTTTGGGATGGTTTTAGTTGCTGCCTCCTGTACAATGTTACGAACTTCCATCCATAGTTCTTCAGGCACTCTGTCTACCAGGTCTAATGCCCTAAATCTATTCTTCACCTCCACTGTATACTCATAAGGGATATGGTTTAGGTCATATCTGACTGGTCTAGTGGTGTTCCCTACATTCTTCAGTTTAAGTCTGAATTTTGCAATAAGAAGCTCATGATCTGAGCCACAGTCAGCTCCAGGTCTTGTTTTTACTGATTGTATAGAGCTTCTCCATCTTTGGCTGCAAAGCACATAATCTATCTGGTTTCGGTATTGACCATCTGGTGATGTCCATGTGTAGAGTCGCCTCTTGTGTTGTTGGAAAAGAGTGTTTGCTATGACCAGCGTGTTCTCTTGACAGAACTCCGTTAGCCTTTGCCCTGCTTCATTTAAAAGCATACTCAGTAACATGTCACCCTGCTAAGGTATAGCTTGAAAAGATTTGTGGGAAGTAATGTCGTCACAGCTCTACGGCATTTTATGGCACTGGCAGCAGAGTTTGACATGATCTGGGCCTTCTGTAAAGCTGGTGCTGCACGGCACTGCTTGATCGGCGTGCAGAACAGTCTGAGGTCGGTACACCCCTCCAGGCTCATTGATTGCCCTCTGATTTACTGAGCAGCTTCCTTCTTAATTGACCCTTACGGTAGTCCTCGGATGAACCATGTGTCATTCAAATATGTTGTCTCCTTCTTTTGTTATTTGGTTGCTGAGTTGAAAATGAGACATCAGACAGACAGACAGACAGACAGACAGACAGACAGACACACACACACACACACACACACACACACTCTTAAAGTTTTCTTTATATTTAAAGCAAGTGATTTCCAGACTTTCTGCCTTTCCTTGTGGACATGTCTTTGGGCCCCTGCTCTTGCAAAGGATTCTGGGGAAAGTTCTCAAACATGTTCACAGAGAATGCCATTTGGGCCTGCTAGGCAACGCGGCCTACAACATCCTCCGCTTGCAGTATGTTATGTGGTATTTCCTGCATGGAGGTGCCTTGTGTAGAAGTCTGACTATTTGTGAAGTGGCCCTAAGTGTGAAACTGAACAAGCACCTGCCGTGTCCTCTTAATTCTTAACTTACTAGTGTATTTGTTTTGGTAACTAAAAAAAAAGCTCAGGCACTTCAGTATCTTCCAAGAAACGTGTAATACAAATATTTTTTATACAGCCCCTGTATCTAACTTGCATTAGCTATTCAAGCTGCTGGAGCTAATTTCCCAGGATTTGGCGTCTGCTGGGTTCTTCTTTGTTGACTAACAAGTTCATCTCGTGTTACTCGGATGCTTTGCCATCTCTCTCGTGGCTTAGTTGAAAACTCTTCCAGAACAGAATGCAGAGGGGCCTGGAATCCTTCACGTTTTTCTCACTCCTTCCCTCCCACTGTTCGGAGGTTGTGTCTGAACAACCTCAGAACAAGGCTACCAAAACAGCCTCCTCCTGTTTCTGTGGTAGTTATGCTGGAAGATGGAGTGCTGTTGGCACCATCTTGTTTTCTTGTTGGAACTGTTTTTGGAACTGTTGTTCTCTCTCTGTTTTTCATGTTGATCAGAATCCCATATTGTAAAATTCAGTGAGTACAATAAAATGTCCACAAGCACATAGATCAGTAACAAAACAAATAACTGGATCTATTAAATGCCAGTCCAAAGAAAGAGGTCTTATAGCCCAATTCTATGCCCCACCAGCCCAGACCACGTAGCCACACACTGCATGAGGGGGAGACCGGACCAGATGACCCAGGAGACCTATGCCGACTCTTTTGCTGGCATAAGTCCAAGGCGACTCCTGGGGGTGGGCCTGGGCTGGGAAACGTGGATAGGATCTCAGTGTACACCACTGCTGCCAAGTTCCTCTGCCTTCCGCCCCAGCCCAGCCCGCTTCCCACCCCAAACTGCGCAGAATCCTCCCTCGATTTGCACCTGTTGCCGACTTACCTGCTCTGGTGGTGGTTCGGTGCCCTGCCGCTTCTGGCATGGGGCTTCTCAGCTCCCATGCCATCAGTAGTGAGCGGTGGCAGGCCTGGCCTTATGCTGACAGATCTTTAGTGAGTCTGAATGTTGATCTGGCTTGGATATTGAAAGAGATTCAAGAGAAAGGAGGAAGTCCCTTCTCTCTCGAAGGCTATGATTCCATTCGCGCATATACCCAGCGGCATGGAGTTGCTTCTCGCTGGTGTGTTTACCACCATGCTACGGGGGTATGTGCGTGCCTATGTATGTGAATTAAGCAGCCATATGGGTGGGACCATTTGGGAAAAATCCATGTGATTTGACTCATTTCATAATGGGCTTTTGAAGCTGGAATTCAAAGCACTTAGAATCTGAGACTATGGCTTAGTTCACACATCTTGCTGAACTATTATTTGTGAAGCTTTAGCACAGTTTTTGGATGATATCCAAATTGACAAACCATTTCACAATTGATCCCCAGAGACCTGAATCGGAAACCATGATTTGAAGGTTTGTAGACCATGGCTTGTGATAACTATGTCTTGCCATGATGGTGTAGTGGTTTGGGAGTTGGACTTAGACCGAGGTTCAAATCCCTACTCAGCCATGAAGCTTCCTGGGTGACCTTGGGCTAGTCACTATCTCTCAACCTCACCTACCTCACAGGGTTGTTGAGAGGACAAAAGGAGAGGAGGAACTGTGTACATGACCCTGAGCTCCTTGTAGGAAGGGTGGTATAAAAATGTGGAAAATAAATGATGCCCAAATGGGCAAACCACAATTATGACTGTTGCTCAGCCTTGGAGGCTCATCTATATCTCAGCTATAGAGATGAGATAACTGAGAATATTGAGAGGGCAAAAAGCAAAAGCATGACCTCCTTGGTGCTATAATTCTTCCTTTCCCCCCAGCCTGGCTTATGCTGGTGGTTGAATCTACAGTGGAGCTCTTGGAGTGGTTCACAGCATAAAATTAAAATGAAATAATTTTAAAATAATTTTAAAATCATTCCAACACATTTGCTTGTAAGCAGAAATACATACTAATAGACGACTCTCCACTGGAAGACCAAATATAATTCTGTTTTCCACTCTCTCCACCTTCAGCCAATCCCAGCATATAGCACTCCCACCTGCATACTCACGTATGGGCAAAATGGGCAAACATCACCTGGCTCCTGTGTGTTGGATACAACATCTGCCTGCCTGCCCCGGTGATCTACTGGCATTCTTAGAAACTCTCCAGCCCGCTAGTGGCTAAATTCTGGATCTGACCCCGTCGACTTGGTTATCCCCAGGTGGCGATTTGTCCATGATGGTTGGAGCAACTCAGACTTCCACCACCATCTCTGCTGCCTCCACCCAGTATCTCAAATATCCAAACTCAAGAAAGCTCAACTGGGGCCAAACACAGAAATGCAGTTCTTTGACAGTCTTTGGGTGAGCACTGCAGATGTCCTATGTTCAATAGGGACTGAAGTTGCATTTCAGAAACGAATTACAGTACTTATCAACTGACTCTCTGAGGAGATGGCAGTATACCAGAACTGAAGTGAATCTCCTGAAAGAAAAAAGTGTAAGGCAGTGGCCACATATGTGGCAGGTCAGATGTGAAGAAGAAAGCAATGCCTTTTTATGTCTATTTGGCTCCCTTCTTCCAGGCAGGAGTGAGAGGTGTACTCCATGGGCATGCTATCTTTCAGCTAAGTAGATGTTTGCAGGCAGGCAACATTGTACACACCTAATCATTTTGCTGCTGTGGTGTCGCAGTAGTATAAGGAGATTTCAATTCGACAGTCCCAGCCACTGTACCAGCAGCAACAGTTGTCTAAAACTAAGGTGGGGTTGGTTGCATTGGAAAGCAATCTGCAATCTAATTTTTTTTTAAATCTTTAAAGTGTGCTTTAAATATTTAATTGTCCCTTTTTATATATTTCATCAAACATTAAATTTCTTATAAAAATAAATTAAATTAAATATTTATCCCCCCATGTTATTCTTAGGAAGGCTTTGTTAATGTCTTGCATGGACAGGCCGTTTCCAGTGTAGCTTGTGGTGGAGAAGCAGTTATTGTTAGGGATGGAATTTTAATAGAAGAGTAGAGCATTTTCTGATTTTCAAAATGGCACCGTGGTCTGCTCTGCTGTGATGTCAGCATTCCATCTATTGTTTTTTGTTTCAAAATTGGTTGCCACTAACTTTTAAATATAGAAATTTTCTATTCAGCATCTGCCTCTGACTGTCTTATTTCAGTTCCTCCCAAGCCATGCTCCGAGGAAATGCATCTTTTGTGGGGGTTACACTTTCCCAGCAACCACAAACGTTTTCAAAGAATAAGTTGTTTTGAAATTCTATAGGTTATCAGTAGGGATGGCAACCTTGCTTCTACTACTCAAAAACAATTTATAGTGAACTCTTCCTCTAACAACACAATCCTGCGCAGTTGTCTGCTCAGAAGTAAGTCCTGTTGTGTTCAGTGGGGCTTACACCCAAGGAAGTGTGTATAGGATTGCAGCCTAAGGATCGATCGATCTATCGATCTATCGATCTATCGATCTATCTATCTATCTATCTATCTATCTATCTATCTATCTATCTATCTATCTATCTATCTATCTATCTGAGAGAGAGAGATTGCTTGTGCTGCTACCCAGTGGTAAGAATCCATGATTTTGGAAGTCTGAGTGTAGGAATGGGAAAAGCCAGGAAAATGTCTTGCTAACTTGGTGCTATTGCATCCTTAAGTTATTCTTTTGGGAATCTTCGAACAAGAGTGAGATCTATTCGTTGCAATAATCTCTCTCTCTCTCTCTCTCTCTCTCTCTCTCTCTCTCTCTCTCTCTCTCTGTACAGTAGTATTGTATCTGTTTATCTCAACAACTCCATGATTGTTCTTCTGCAGATGTTGAAAGGCATGAATAACCCCTGCAAATTGAGCGTGGTGATGGAGGGGAAGTTTGTATATCCCTGTGTTAGTGATGGCTGGCTGGTTTGGCTCCAAGGGAGAGCATGCTCCAAGGAATCTTTGCCATTTCAGTATCCACAGGTGGTGGTTGTTGGTGATGGTGGTGGGTTATTATCGCCATATAGCACTCAACGTAACATTCCCCTGCTTCAAGAGTTGGTTTTCCTTGGCAGACATGAAAGGTCCCTTGGATGGTGCTGTGACACAAGGTCTTTACTCCCTGCAGCGGCCATGCTTTTTCCAGGTGATTGAAGGAGGCAACGATTATTCAAATGATAGCCGTGGGCACACTGCTCAGGTTTGTCCTTCACCTGACACTGTACATCTAATCAGAACTGTAGAGGGAGGAATAATTCAAATCATGAAAGTGCACAGACAGGGCATGCTGGAAGGCAATAAGCTTGCAGAAGTATATCCGTAGATAATGTCCTACAGCATGGGCAGATGTGGACTGGTAAGTTTAACATCTGATTGCTAAATGCCTTCTTCTTCCCTCCATTAGCAATTCATTCCCCTCCCCAAGTTGCCTCTAGTTGGTCTCTCCACTATTAGCAAACATCCCACCTATTCCCTCCTCCCCCTCCTTTCATTTGCGCTTTTCCTGTTCTCTAGGGAGAATTGCTGCTTTTCTGTCTCCACTGTCTGCATGCACTCTCCTCACCTCCATATCCACTTCTTGTAAGAGCATAGAGCCCTGTTTGAAGCACAAATGACCTCAAGGGGTGATAAGAGAAAAAGTCTCAGTAGCTGTAATGTCTTCAGATTGACATTGCTCTTGACAGAAGCTCTTGTCTTGGCCTTGAGGCAGTGTTTGGGAGGTAGAGAACTGAGGTGTGAATGACTCTGCTGTTTCTGGGAAAAGTGGTGCAGTAAACAGCTCTTATTACCAATTCCCAGGCTTGCTTCCTTGCAAAGTGACCTCTGTTTCCTGACAAGTCTCCAGGATTGCCACTCCCACTGTTTATGTCAGTACTCACTGGTGAATGAAGCCACACCCCCTCAAACACCCTTTATCCCAAAGAAGCCTCCCAAACCATTATAGGCAGCAATTTTATTCATCTGTTGCCTTTAAAATAAATGGCCTTGCAATGTGTCCCTGAGTTCTGCACCTGTGCTGTTCTTGAGATTCACAAGGATGGCAGCTGCATATATGAACATCTGGACTTGGAATCCACCTTCTTTGTGCTTCTGGCTTCCAGGAGCCAAGTAGAGTGGGTCATTAGTTCAAGATCTGAGTTATGCAAGCAGTTTTGAAGAGCCTTGCGTAGACCAAGTGTGGAGTATGCAAAAAGCTTCAAATAGTTATCACTACGTACGAAAGCATCACCTTTGAACCTCTGAATGTGAACACCAAGCATTTCATGATACAATGATGGAGATGGGTGTCTGTGCAAGAAAAGGGGTTGCTGGTGAGGCTGAATTTGTTGGTGGATGTTTTGTGATGAATTCTTTAGACTAGAGTGGCATCAGTGTCTTTTCAAAAGCTTCTCCCTAAAGCTCCAGGACATCTTTGAATGTCTACCCTGGAAATCAACTGTTATCCTTTACTGGAAAGATACTGGGTATAAGGAGTTCTGTTCCAGTGGAGACCTAGCCAACAACTGTAGCTTCAAGATTCTTGCTGACCTATTTGCTGTTGGAACATGCATCGCTGGTGGGATCTTCAGAAAGATGGTTTGTGTAATAAGCAATTCCTTAAAGATGGGAGCAAGAGAGTGGATGATGCCACATACATTAAAGACGATGGGTGACTTCTTGGAATGGGTTTTCTTGATGCCTCAGGACCATGCATGGGATGCCAACAGTAGAAATTGTTATGTAAAGCACAGGGGAGCTTCACAACTAGTATAAGAGCGACTATAGTGTGGACATTCAAGCCCTCTGTGGCACCAAGCGTAGGCTCATGGATCTGTACATGGGTGTTTCTGGCGTAGCCATATTGTTGCCCTGGACCTTTTTGTGTACTACAGCTGAAATGTCCTTACTGCGAAACATAAAGAGGTGGAAAATGGCGCCTGACATCAGGTGGAAAATGGTGCTTGACATCAATGTGAAGATGTGTCTGATCTGTATTTTATGTCACAGGATCAGAGCTACATTTTTTTGGCTTGGCAACCTATATGCATTAGAGGCGCCAAACCTTTATTACATGATTGACATTTATTGATGATCAAATACTACTTTCCTCAAATGGCCTCTCCTGAATAAATGACTTCCACACGGAGGGCGCTTCATCCCTTGCTTGCCATTGTCAAGCCCTGAAGCTTCTGCTGTGAAATTAACAAGCAGAGTTCTTTATTGATAAAACAAATTGATTGTTTCAGTGGCTTTTGAAGCACACCAAGGAAAGTAGTTGACACACACAGAAAATACAATTCTCATCTTGGTTTCAATTATTGTGCTGTATCGCTTTTCAGCTAGCTGTATAGTAGTGTCAGAAATTAATACGGAGATGCAAAATATTAATTCTGTAGTAGTTGTCAAAGGAAAAAAGAGACTTTTGGGTTAAGAACCATAAGTAACTAAACGTTTTACATCCACATAACTCCATGTGTTTACTGATAACTTTCAATTCTGGTAGTGACCCTGTGATAATGGTCTCAGGGAACACCGTGTGGCTGCCAAACTAAAGCTTACTAGGTTTGGATGGGGTTACTGCCTAGATGGGAGACTTGGAAGCAACACACATGGCTGCCCGAGTTCCATGGAAGAGAGGCAGGATAGGAATAATACACCACTGTTTCTCATCGTAGTAAACATGTAGAGCATGAAGGGCAGACATATGTCTTGAAACACTTGAGTGTTCTGGGGCATCTTGAATGCAACATCTCCTTGGTATGTCTCCACAGCAAGTTTAGGAGCGTACATTTCCCTTTTACATTTTGTTAAGGCTGAGCCAACACGGCTTCCTGCTTTCCTGTCACCCCATATGTGGGCGGTAAAAGGTGGGGGATCGTTTTGTGGACATTGTGGGGGTAGATGGGGGCAAATTCTGGAGGTCAGTGGTGAACTTGCCCCTGGTAGTGAGGTGCTCTTCCCTGCTGTTTGTTTTCCCAGAGTGCCCTTCTGAGCAACATGATGTCTTCACCTAGTGTTGTTCTGAGGGACAATCTGAGGTAAAAAAAAGTGGCAGTTGCACTGTTCAGAGCAGTGCTGTGGCTGCAAATGGACAGGAGGGGTGAGGAAACGTGAAAGAGGGCGAGTTCTTTTGTCACCAAACCCCTTGAAATTTATCCAAAAGCTTTGACTTCCAAATGTTTGGTCCACCTTTGCTTTTTTGTGTTTACTGTGGGAAACGCCACAGTAGATGTTGAAAGCACAGTTGTAACATAAGGTTGTGAGGCAGTCCTTGGAGATGGGTGGGGAGAAAAGGAGAGAGATGAGGCATAAGTTTTTTTCTGCGTACTATTTGTACTCTTCTGCGGTCAAGGATAGTTCTTTTTAATGTGACCAGTTTAGATGTTGATGTGAATAGAAACATAATTTCTTTAACACACAAGATTGTTTGCAATGGACGAAGCAAATGGCTCTATAGAAGCCAGTATGGCATGGAAACTGGAGGTTCCCCCCCCCTTTTTTAATATTCTGTTTGCAGTAACGGTGAACAGAGCATCTAAAATAACCACTTTCACATTGCAACAAACACATCATCATTTGCTTAAAAAGAGTTATAATTACAGTTGACGAAGCATGGCCACCATAAAAATGCATTAGTTTAGCTTGACACATTAATTACCTGTTTTTGCAGATGTTTTTATATATTGTTGTGTGAACAGTTTACAAAATAATTACAGGAAAGTCATATGGAAAACAAGCTAAGGGGGTGGTTTCTCGCCTAAATATTTTCATTCATGTGAATTTGTGCGAGGCACAGCTGCTGTATAGCAAATGGGGAGAGAGAGAGAGAGAGAGAGAGAGAGAGAGAGAGAGAGAGAGGAATCTCGAAGGGTTTTTTATTTGAAGGTCTCTGTCATCAGCATTATCACACTTTTTATATCTTTCTTCAGAGGAGGGTAGTTTTTAAACATTTAAAACACCATTGCTGATTTTTTAATCTGATTGATTTAGGCGAAAAGCTTTGATCGGTATCAAATGAAACACAAATATCTGCTGGTATCTAGGAAAACACCTAAATAGAAAATGAACATTTTGTTTGAAGTGGTGTGACCTTGCATGATCTGCTGCAAAGGATAATTAAGAGCTTTAATACAGTTAACACCGGTATTCCTAATTTAAACAAAACAAAACAAAACCTCAAAAAACATAAAATTCTCAAGGTGGGATTTAGAAATAATGCAGGGTGGTATATACCCTGTTGAAGTCAGGGTATTGCTGGAAATACGAATTTTAGAACGTGGGAATCGTTAACCATTTCCTTGTCTGTTGATGGCATGTTTGTTTATGTAGTGATGGAAATTAGATGCATTTCTTCGGAGATGCAGGTACATTGTTATCCGTACTAGTTATTGGTAGTCTGTCTTTTTATTTAAAGAGGTACAAGAAATATACGCCTTGTTTTTATAATGAAGAGCTCACAAATATGAAGCGAAAAAAAATTACATTAAAATGAGCGCATGCACATGTGTGTAAAATAGATGTTAAAGTGAATGTCCAGAATTTGGTGATTCATGTGAAAGCAGACAGTCCTAGATTTATTTATTTTATGAATTTAAACACCACCTTTCCAGTTAAAAGCTGCACAAGGCGGTTTACAATAAAATCAAACATAATACCATTTAGAAATTAAAACACAACAAGCCCAAAAAATAATAATAATAAAACAGGCAATAAAATAGCAGTAATAGGTAGATTAAACATTTCCCGCTAAAAACCGGGAGTCGTGCCAGGATAACTGGTAATTATAAGGTGGCAGTGAGGCAGCCCTCCCACCCTCCCTCCTTAAAAGCTAGTTGAAAAAGAAATGTTTTTAAGTCTCGTCGGAACTGCTCCACAGAGGGGACTGATCATAGATCCTCTGTACGGTGCCACAACAGAGAAGGCCCCGTTTCTCGTCGTTATCCCCTTTACCTCAGATGGCGGTGGAACTCTTAGCAGGGCCCTGCCAGATGACTTAATGGGGCAAGCTGGACTATATGGGCGTAGGCGATCCTGGTACAAATTGGGCCCGGTACAAATTGGCAGCCAATGCAGTCGCCAGAGCAGCGATCCAACAGAATCAAACTGCCGAGCCCCAGTAATCACACGAGCCACCACATTCTGAACCAGCTGTAATTTCTGAACTGTCTTCAGGGGAAGTCGCATGTAGAACATGTTACAGTAATCTAAATGTGATGTAACTAAGGTGTGGATCACCATAGCCAGATCCGACTGACTCAGGTATAGCCGCAGCTGACGCATCAGTTGAAACTGGGCAAAGGCTCCCCGGGCCACAGCTGCCACCTCGCCATCCAGGAGCAGCTGTAATTCCAGCAGGACTCCCAGACTGCGCACCTGCTCCTTCAGGGGAAGTGCAACCCCATCCAGTGTGAGGCACTGATTTCATACCCAAGTCGTGGTTTTCTAGATCAGGAGGACCTCTGTCTTATCCAGGTTTAGTCTCAGCTTATTAACCCTCATCAAGGTCCCAAATGCCTCCAGGTAGCACTCCAGGGCTTTTGACTGCCCTCTTAGTGTTTGGTGGAAAGGAGAGAGAAGAGTTGAGATTAGTGTTACATCTGAAAATAGATGCATTCCTGAAATGTGAAAAAAATAAACTTTGCAAAAGTATGGATATTCACTGTGGCATATATACACTCTTCCCCCATGTAATTGAGGGGGCTGGTCGGAGTA
Organism: Plestiodon gilberti rubricaudatus; assembly: GCA_026170595.1. Lineage (NCBI taxonomy): Eukaryota > Metazoa > Chordata > Lepidosauria > Squamata > Scincidae > Plestiodon > Plestiodon gilberti. The sequence continues at coordinate 25,564,698 of JANXHW010000001.1, forward strand.
TCATTCGGACTGGTTTTAAACATGCACGCATGCACATATACACAACCAGTCCGAATTACACTCTGACCAGCCCCCTCAATTACATGGGGGAAGAGCGTGGAGGTATATGATTTCCTCCCCCTTCCAGCACACTGGTGTCTAATAGCACACTGGGGGGAGGGGCCATCTGAATCATGCTAGAACACATGAATTAAACACTACTTCAATCAGTATTTAATTCACTTAGAGGCTAGAGCCCAATCCTAGGGGGCACTGCGTTGCAGTGGTTCCGTTCCTACTTGGCTGACAGGTCCCAGATGGTAATGCTGGGAGATGCCTGTTCGGCGCCCTGCCCTTTACAGTGTGGGGTGCCACAAGGTTCTATTCTGTCTCCCATGCTTTTCAACATCTACATGAAACCGTTGAGAGAGATCATCCGGGGATTTGGTGTTGGGTGTCACCAATATGCTGACGACACCCAACTCTATCTCTCCTTGCCATCTCGCTCCAGGGAGGCTGTGGAAGTCCTGGAGCGCTGCCTGGAGGTGGTTGGGGTCTGGATGAGGGCAAATAGGTTGAGATTGAATCCAGAAAAGACAGAGGTCCTACTGGTCAGGAAAGCTTCGATGCAGGTACTGAGTCACCTGCCCATTCTGAATGGGGTTGCACTCCCCCTGCAGGAACGGGTGCACAGCTTGGGAGTACTTCTGGATTCACAGCTCTCCCTGGAAAGCCAGGTGGCGGCTGTGGCCAGGGGTGCGTTTGCCCAGCTTCGGCTGGTGCGCCAGCTGCGGCCGTACTTGAGTCGATCGGACCTGACCACGGTGGTCCACGCCTTAGTGACTTCAAGACTGGATTACTGTAACGCGCTCTACGTGGGGCTGCCCTTGAAGACGGTTCGGAAGCTGCAATTAGTGCAGAATGCGGCGGCCCGGGTGGTCGCTGGAGCTAGGCGGTTTGACTCTGTTGAGCTGCTGCTTCAGCGGCTGCACTGGCTGCCCATTCGTTTCCGAGCCCAATTCAAGGTGCTGGTAATGACCTTTAAAGCCCTTCACGGTTTGGGTCCAGGATATCTGAGGGACCGCCTTCTCCCATACATTCCGGCCCGCTCTCTTAGGTCATCTGAGGGGGCTCTCCTGCGTGTACCACCTCTATCGCAAGTTAGGGGAGTGGCAACACGTGGGCGAGCCTTCTCTGCTGTGGCGCCACAACTGTGGCACTCCCTGCCAGGGGATCTGAGAACCACCCCCTCCCTCATGACTTTTCGGCGAGGGCTCAAAACGTTTTTGTTTCGTCTAGCGTTTGGGTGATGGGTTGTAGTCTGCCTCCTGTGTCTCAAGATGCTCTGCCATGCTGCTTTTGTGCTCCAAATTGTCGCCTCCCCCCGTGGATTTTATTGTTTTTAAATTAAGAATGTATTGTTTTAAACTTATTTTCTGAATTTTAAACTATGTTTTTTAATTTTTGTTGTAAGCCGCCTTGGGCATTTGCCTCGGCATAGGATAAGGCGGGATATAATTTTTTTAAATAAATAAATAAAATAAATCCTATCCTTTGCTCCCCTGCTGGTGCAGCCGCAGCGAAACGGAGCATGCTTTATCCAGTGGGGGTGGGTGGATGGGAGAAGATCGGGAGTGGATCGGAGAGTTGAATCTCCTTGCCTCTCTCTAAGCCTCCTGCTCCGCTATGGGTCTCCTTGGACCTGAGCCGGCTCTTTAGCTGGTGGAGGTCTGAGGAGAGAAAGGGGGCAGGAAGGCTGCTGACGGAGGGGATAGAATCTGGCACACGCCATCATCACCAGATCCACCCCTGCAGCCTCCCCGCCCCTTTCCTCCCCCTCCCCGCCCAGTTTTGCCCAGCTTTGGATGATCAATTGGAGTATCATCCAAACAGGTCCGTCCACGCACACATATTGCATATAGATGGATGAGAGAGAAAGAATCTATTTATTGTTGAGTAATTACTTTATTGCTTCACCTTGACATTTTTTAAAATTTGCAGCCTTACAAAGCTAAGAGGACGGTAGAGAAGTACATGGACTCATGTGTACATAAGAACATAAGAAGAGCCCTGCTGGATCAGGCCAAAAGCCCATCTAGTCCAGCTTCCTGTGTCACACAGTGGCCCCACCAGATGCCTCAGGGAGCACACAAGACAACAAGATACCTGTGTCCAGTCGCCACTCCCTTGCACCTGGCACAGAGAAAACCCACTTCTAAAACCAGGAGGTTGCTTATGGCTTGTAACCTGTGATGGTCTTTTCCTCCATGAATCTGTCCAAGCCCCTTTTAAAGGCATCTAGGCCAGATGCCATCACCACATCCTGTGGCAAGGAGTTCCACAGATGAATTACACTCTGGGTAAAGAAATATTTTCTTTTGTCTGTTCTAACTCTCCCTCCACTCAATTTTAGTGCATGTCCCTTGGTTCTGGTGTTGTGCGAGAGGGAGAAGAATTTCCCTCTATCCACTCTCTCCATCCCATGCATAATTTTATAAGTCTCAATCATGTCCCCCCTCAGGCGCCTTTTTTCTAGGCTGAAAAGCCCCAGACGCTGTAGCCTTTCCTCGTAAGGGAGGTGCTCCAGCCCACGAATCATTCTGGTCGCTCTTTTCTGCATCTTTTCCAATTCAACTATATCCTTTTTGAGGTGTGGTGACCGGAACTGGACACAATACTCCAGATGTGGCCTTACCATCGATTTGTACAAAGGCATAATGATATTGGCCGTTTTATTCTCAATCCCTTTTTTAATGATCCCGAGCATGGAATTGGCCTTCTTCACAGCCGCCGCACACTGGGTCGACACTTTCATCGACCTGTCCACCAGCACCCCAAGATCTCTCTCTTGATCCGTCACAGACAACTCAGAACCCATTAGCGTATATGTGAAATTTTGGTTTCTTGCCCCAATGTGCATCACTTTGCACTTACTTACATTGAAGCGCATCTGCCATTTTGCTGCCCATTCTCCCAGTTTGGAGAGGTCCTTCTGGAGCTCTTCACAATCCCTGCTGGTCTTCACCACCCAGAAAAGTTTATTGTCATCTGCAAACTTGGCCACCTCACTGCCTATCCCTGACTCCAGGTCATTTATGAATAAGTTGAAAACCACCGGTCCCGAGACCGATCCTTGGGGCCCACCGCTTTTCACCTCTCGCCATTGTGAAAATTGCCCATTGACTCCCACTCGCTGTTTCCTGGTCTTCAACCAGTTCCTAATCCACAAGAGGACCTGCTCTCTTATTCCCTGACTGTGGAGTTTTCTCAGGAGCCTTTCATGAGGGACCGTGTCAAACGCCTTCTGAAAATCCAGATATATAATATCCACGGGTTCGCTCGCATCCACATGCCTGTTGACCTTTTCAAAAAATTCTAACAGGTTTGTGAGGCAAGACTTCCCCTTGCAGAAGCCATGCTGACTCTCCCTCAGCAGAGCTTGTTCTTCTATGTATTTTAAGATTTTATCCTTAATGAGACTTTCCACCATCTTCCCTGGAACAGATGTTAGGCTGACCGGCCTGTAGTTTCCCGGGTCCCCCCTCCTTCCTTTTTAAAAGATTGGCGTGACATTAGCTATCCTCCAATCCTCTGGCACAGTGGCTGTTTTAAGGGACAAGTTGCATATTTTGGTCAAGAGGTCAGCAACTTCATTCTTGAGTTCCTTCAGAACTCTTGGGTGGATGCCATCCAGGCCTGGTGATTTATTGATCTTTATTTTGTCAATTAAGTCTGAGACGTCTTCTCTTTTAACCTCTATTTGACTTAATTCTTTAGTCAGGGGAGACCGTTCCGGCAGCGGTATTTGCCCGAAGTCTTCTGCCGTGAAGACAGATACAAAGAACTCATTTAATTTCTCTGCAGTCTCCAAGTCCCCTTTTATCACCCCTTTCTCTCCCTCACCATCCAGCGGACCCACCGTTTCCCTGGCAGGTTTCCTGCTTCTAACATATTTGAAGAAGCTTTTATTATTCCCTTTTATGTTGCCTGCCATACGTTCCTCAAAGTCTTTCTTGGCCTCCCGTATCATCTTTTTACATTTCTTTTGCCACAGTTTGTGCTCCTGTTTATTTTCCTCACTAGGGCAAGACTTCCATTTACGGAAGGAAGCTTCCTTGCCTTTTATAGCCTCCTTAACTGTGCTTGTTAGCCATGCCGGCACCCTCCTGGACTTGGTTGAGCCCTTCCTCCTTTGTGGGATACACTCCCGCTGGGCCTCTATGACTGTTGTTTTAAACAGCCTCCATGCACTCTGGAGCGATTGGACTCTTTTTACCTTCCCTTTCAGCTTTTTTTTTAACTAGTCTCCTCATTTTGGGGAAGTCTGCCCTTCGGAAGTCAAGGGTTTTTGTGTCAGATTTGCTCGGCACTCTCCCTCCGACATGCATGGCGAAACAGATCGCAGCATGGTCACTATTCCCCAACGGTTCGGTAACATTTACCTCCCTGACCAGATCTTGAGTGCCACACAATATCAAGTCCAGAGTCACCTGTCCTCTGGTCGGTTCCGTGACAATCTGCTCTAAGGCACAGTCATTTAACATATCCAGAAATCCAGTCTCTCTTTCATGACCTGAGCATGAATTGACTCAGTCGATGTGAGGATAATTGAAGTCTCCCATGACTACAACCCTGTCTCTCATTGACACCTCCCTGATTTGCTTCCTCATTTCAAGATCCCCTTCAGGTTTTTGATCTGGAGGACGGTAGCATGCCCCTACTATTACATCACTCTTTGAGCCTGGTAATCTAACCCACAGTGATTCTACGGAGGAGTCAGAGCCCCCCTCCAGCTCTACTCTGGTGGATTCTACCCCCTCTTTGACATAGATGGCCACCCCACCTGCAACACGCCCCTCTCTGTCCCTCCTATAGAGTTTATATCCTGGAATTGCAGTATCCCACTGGTTCTCCGCATTCCACCAGGTTTCTGTTATACCTACTATGTCAATGTTTTCCCTAGCCACCAAACATTCCAGTTCTCCCATCTTTGCCCGTAGACTTCGGGCATTTGCATAAAAGCACTTATATACCTGGTCCCCCAAGAAGGGCTGCATGTTTGCACCTTTATTCCTGCAGCCTTCTGTCCTGCTAGACTGGCTGTCATGTCCCATCACGCTACCACTCCCAATTTTTACTCTGCTATTACTTGACTGTTCCCCATCCTCTGCACCCTCATTCCCTAGGGATGAGGAGTCCCGAACCGGATGCCCCTCGGCTCCTGTCGGCTTTCCCCCAGGAGTCAGTTTAAAAGCTGCTCTGCCACCTTCTTAATGTTACGCGCCAGCAGTCTGGTTCCGTTTTGGTTCAAGTGAAGCCCGTCCCTCTTGTACAGGCCCGGCTTGTCCCAAAACGTTCCCCAGTGCCTAACAAACTTAAACCCCTCCTCCTGACACCAGTGTCTCATCCACGCATTGAGACCCCTGAGCTCCGCCTGCCTAGCTGGCCCTGCGCGTGGAACAGGTAGCACTTCTGAGAACGCTACCTTTGGGGTCCTGGATTTGAGTTTCCTACCTAGCAACCTAAATTTGGCCTCCAGGACCGCCCGGCTACATTTCCCCACATCGTTGGTGCCAACATGCACTACAACCGCTACCTCCTCCCCAGCACTCTCTACCAGCCTATCTAGATGAGAGGTGATGTCCGCAACCTTCACACCAGGTAGGCAAGTCACCATGCGGTCCTCACATCCGTCACAGACCCCCCTCTCTATGTTCCTGACTATAGAGTCACCCACGACAAGAAGCCCCCTTCGCCCCCTCCCCAGTGGAGTATCCATAGTGCGACTGGATACAGGCCCATCACCTGAAGAAGGGGTCCCCACTGTGGGATTGTTTCCCTCTTTTCCAGAGTGACGTCCTCCAGCCCTGAGACTCCCTTTCCTGGCAGCTGAGGAGCTGGCCAACTGAGGGTGGGACGATGCCTCCACGTCCCTAGAAGTCTCACCATGGTTCCTCTCTACCTGTCTCTGCTTCTCCAGGTCAGCAACCGTGGCTTCAAGGGAGCGAACCCGTTCCCTGAGAGCCTGTAGCTCTTTGCACCGAGCACACACCCATGACTTGTGCCCAAGAGGCAGATAGTCATACATGTGACACTCAGTGCAAAACACTGGATAGCCCCCACCCTTCTGCTGTCTGTCTGACTGCATAGCTTTTGAGTGTAAGTTATGGATTTATCAAAGTTTTGGTACCTTAATGTTGTTGGAGCTCTCCTCTCTTCAAGGTTGTTGGCGCTCTCCTCTCTTCAAGGAAAGTGCCGGGCAGTGTGTGGGGCCTGGCTTCCTCACCCCGCTGCTGAACTTGCCCAGCTGCTTAACTCGCTGTATCTTTTTTACCTTGCCACTTTGTCCCAGTGAGCCACTGCGTCCCAGTGAGGCCACTCGCTGCTTTTGAGAGGGCTCACTCGCAAATGAGCCCCAGATTTAAACTGTTGTGTAGCTCCTCCCCCTGCCTACCTGAAAGTTTGAAAAGATTGGCCTCTAAGGGGGTGGGGTCTGATGGGGTTTACTGGCAGGAAATTCCTGTTGCTGTCTCAATTTACATCTGGCCTACTATACCATGCGGTCTGTATGTTTTAAACTGTATGTTTTAAATTCTGCTTAAGTTTAACTCTGCTTAAGGTGTAGTTTAGCTTGGTTTCTCCCCTTCTTTTAGCCTCCTCCTGTTTTGTTTTGGGCTCCTACTCTAAAGTAGACTCAGGTCTCTGCCCTGGGCTTTTACTCTTGAGTAAACACTGGTTTTACTCAGAGTAGACCTGTTTAGATTTGGACTGCAATTCTCTTTAGAATCCGCTCCCAGGCTTGTCCAGTTTCTGCCCCTGTCTTTTAGATAGGTGCTTGTTTGTTTATTTGAATCTATTTAATTTCCCCACCTAGCTTCTGTGCCTGTGTCCTAGCTACTGGACCTTAAAATTCCCCTCCTCAGGTTATATTTAGTTCTACTTAGCTAGGCTTAGTTCTTAGCTAGGCTTAGTTCTATCCTAAGTTTAAGGTAGCTTAAGGTAGCTTTAACCAAGTCCTTTACAGTTAATGGTAAATTAAAGTTAGACAAAGCTGCACAACTGAGAGAGTTAACTTACCTTCTCCTTGCCCAGCTGCTTAACTCGCTGTGTCTTTTTTACCTTGCCACTTTGTCCTAGTGAGCCACTTCGTCCCAGTGAGGACACTCGCTGCTCCGGAAAGGCCTCATTGATTGTAACTGGTTGTATTTCTAAGGAAGTTGTGACCTATTGACGTGTTTTGTTGTCACTAGTAGGCTTCTAAGGATGTGGAAATTCGCAAACATTGAGAAATGCTTTACCATTGTGATAGAATGGCACTACCAGCAAAGCGGATGAATCACTCTGGTTTGATTGATGATGGGTATCAATGACTTAAACCAATGATTTCCCAACAACTGCACATTGATGGAGTCCCAACACCTGCACATGAGCAAACTCTGGAAGGGGCTGTAACTCAGTGGTAGAGCACACGCTTTGCATGACAAAAGTCCTAGGATCAATCTCTGGCATGTAGGACAGAGAAAAAATTCTCTGTGAAACCCTGGAGAGCTACTGTCGGACAATGTCCACAGTACTGAGCTGTTTGGACCAATAATCTGACTCAGAGCGCAATCCTCCGGAGAAAACAGGCAGCGGAGTGAGTGCTCTGCTGGAAGCCATCGCGAATGTGCCGTAAAGCACGTTCACGACGACTTGGGAGTAAGGGCTGCCGGCCCTTGGGAGGGGGGCCATTGGCCGAGCCGGCCCGGGAGGGGGCGGGGATGGTGTCAGCCATATCCCTGTCCCCGTCCTGGCTGGCGCGGCCGTTACATGGCCTCCTCCTATGTCCGCCAGCTAAATAGCTGACGAAAAGCCGAGGAGGCCCATCCCCTGAGTAGACCTCCGGGCCACTGCAGAGCGGATCCATAGAGTACTGCATAGGATCTGGTGGGTGGCCCTGGGCCGCCCGTCAGATAGTTAGAATTGGGCTGTCAGTATAAGAAAACTTCATAGGTACAGGAAGCCCCCCCCCCCCTCCCAAAAAGGTCAAATTTTGCAACAGTGTCTGGCTTGTAAGAATATTCTCTTATGCTACACAGGAGAGTCAAGTCCAACTCGTCGTGAAGCGGTGAAGAGGAAGACATCAGAATATTTGATGCGAGCCGAAAAAATATCCAGCCTTTATTGTAAGCCCCCATCAGAAGATGGATCCATTTCTGGGGTAGGTTTTATTTCCAAAATAATTTAAACTTTCTGGGTATGCGTGCATGTGCGCATGTGTGTGCCCTTCACAGCTGCTTGCATCTCTTCATGGCTAGCAGAAGCACGGTGCATCATGCCAAATAAGCAAGTGCATGCAACTGTGGAACAAAGCATTGCAGATGGGGGTGATGGAAGACAGCCTGCAGTCTTGTCCTATTTGGCTCATCAGAAATAATTGTCCTTATTTATTTATTTATTGGCTTTTCAGCTATAAGAGAAGAATGCTATATTTAAGACTGCTAACTAATAATAAATGCAAAATAAAGACAGTTTGAAAAATACACCAGCCAAGATCAAGATGAGTAAGAAAAAACCCAGCAGCATCTGTTTTTATGTATAAGAAGGTGTACATGGCTTTTATGTATAAGGAGGTGTTCAAGGAAGTTGCTCGGCAAATCTTCCAAAGGGCAGGTAAGTAAGACTAGTTGGGATACAGGGCAGGATCTTTACCCCATTGGGGCACCTGCCCTTTGGAAGATTTGCCGAGCAACTTCCTTGAAGACCTTCTTATACGTAAAAGCCATCCACAGGCAACAGATGCTGCTGGGTTTTTTCTTACTCATCTTGATCTTGGCTGGTGTATTTTTCGAACTGTCTTTATTTTGCATTTATTATTAGTTAGCGGTCTTAAATATAGTATTCTTCTCTTATAGCTGAAAAGCCAATAAAGTGGTGGCTTTCTTATATTTAGCAAGAGGAGAATGACCCAGCATAATGTCTCTCCCAGTGACTGTTACTTGTGTTTCTCTTTTTTAGAGTGTGAGCAGAGGAGTAGCTAGGTCATTTGACACTCGGGGCCGATAATTTTTTTGACCCCCCCCCATACAAAAATTTTACTTTCAGTAATAGTCATGACATGAAATGAATAATAATAATGGTCAGAAAATATGTTACATAAGGCAATTGTGTTTTCCAGTTCTGGTTTTTTGGCTATAAACGTTCGATAGTACACAGATAATTTGATATGGTTTGTTCCATTACATCTTATATAACCAACAGTTTTGGCCACTAGTTGGTGTCACCCCCCAGAAGCCTGGCACCCGGGGGTCCCAGGCCCCCCTCTAGCTACACCACTGAATGTGAGCCCTTTTGAGACAGGGAACCATCTTTTCATTCCTTTTGCTATGTGAACTGCTTTGTGAAGTGTGTTGAAAAGCAGTATATAAATATTCTAGAGATTATAACCTGGAGCAAGGCCTCCCCTTCTGCTTTGGTGAGTCAGGGAAGGCATTCCTTAAAGACATGATAAGGGACATCTTTGAATGTTGAGCAGCTCTTAATGCAACACCTTAAGGACCACCTGAGCTCCCATGAACCTACCTGGTTGCTGAAATCATCTTCCGAGATTTTTCTCAGGGTCCCTCTGTTTCGGAGATGAGGCAGGTGATAATTGGAGATAGGGCCTTCTCTGTTGTTGCTCCCCGACTCTGGATTGCAATCTCAAAGAGTTTTGCCTGGTGCCAAATCTGTTTTCCTTTTGGTGCCACATGAAACCCTTTTGAAAATGTTCTTAGGCCTTTATAAAGTTGCATGTTAGTGCTGTTTTGCTGGAAGACTGTTCCTCTTTGTTTTTGATTTGTTGCGTTTTGATTTGTAAGCTTCTCTGGGAACAGTGACCAGTTGAACAGTAGGTTATAAATATTATACATAAAATATAATGTATGGAAATGCAATTTTGGCTTTTGGACTTGGAATTCAGGCCCAAGACCTCCGTTAACAAATCTTGACTTTGCCCTTCCCTAGCAAAAAAAGAATTCCCTGAGGACCTTCCTGTTCTTCACTTAGATGTCTTTTGCTGCAGTCACACAACTGTTTGTGATTGTCGATGACTGCTCTCATGTAGGAGACATTAAAAGTTCCAAACTTCCTGTCTGTCTACATTTGTATCACAGAAGGACAAAAAAGGGCAAATGAGTCTTTCATTTTACTTTGAACAACCCTAAGAATAGTTGAAGGCAGCTAGTTGCTGTGAATAAAGGAAGGGGGAAAATTAATCTGCCTGTGTGGAGATTACATTTTTATTTTTGTTTTTTCTAAGAGCCTGTTTTTTTTTGGGGGGGGGCATGAAAGAGAAACCTCCAGTAGTAGTCTTCAGATAAGCTTCAGAGGTGAGATGAGACTTTTTTTTTTTTTGGTGGGCTGATGAAATTGCTGGTTAATTTGTAGTATTGTTATGTGTGTGTGGGAGAAGGTTGGACTTAAATTTCCTTTGGGTTCTTTCCAGTCTTACAATGTAGGTCCGCTTCATGAAAGATAACATTTTCTGCATGGCATTGATGATTCTTGTGTGGGAGTTTGCATAACTATCTCACCATCTCTCTTGTCACATGGTGTGACATACCATCTCCCTAACTGCATGGAAGAGTGTATCTGTGTAGTCCAGATATACCGGTAAACATTTGGACCTAAGAGATCTAGGTGGAGTATATGTAGATATTCAATGCTGTTTTTTCCTCTCTAATGTATTTTCAATCTTCCACATTATCTTGGGATATTTTTTTAAACATACATTTTTATAACGCATGTTTTTCAAAGTATTAGTGGTTCCCTCATTTTCAAGAAATGGAACCATGCTGAGTACTGACGGCTTCATCTTTTGGTGACTTCTTATAGTGATTTTAAATGGGGATTAGACAATTCCATGGAGGACAGGTCTGTCAATGGTTGCTACATGCGGCCTCCTTAGGCTTACCAGATCTCCAACCGGGACAGAGTACTAAACCTTTAGGAGAAGGAATGTGTTCAGTGGGGCTTGCTTCTGAGTAGACATGCCTAGGATTCTGCTCTAGGACTTAACAAGCTACACCTGCCCACATTCCTTCTCCTAAAGGTCTAGCACTCTGGTAAGCCTAGGCCTCCTCCAGGGCCAGAGGCAATATGCTTCTGAATACCAGTTGCAGGGTGAGCATCAGTGGGTGAGAAGTGTGCCTTCATCTCCTACTTGTGGGCTATCCAGAGGCATCTGGTTGGCCTCTGTGTGAAACAGGATGTTGGACTAGATGAGCTTTTGGGCTGATCCAGCAGAATTTTTCTCACATTCTTATGAGTTTGAGAACTTCTCTGTTAGGGTTTTCTGTGCTGTAGCAAATACTGGAGCATCAGATAAAAGAGTCTAACAAAACCGAATCTTTGAGATCTTGGGTCTGGTGATCACTGATCATATACCAAAATGTGATTGTTTGGGGGCATCTTTGTGTGGGGAGTGGATTCACTTTCCCTTCTGCCTCACTTTTATAGTTGAGCTATTACCCCAGGCACATCTCCTTGGAGGTAAGTTCCATTGAAAGCAACAAAACTTATTTCCTGGCTAATATGTTTAGAATCAGGCTGTTTTGGAGGTATGGGTATGGATGGGTTATATCTTTGAGTTTCCTTGCATGTAGAAAGAACTGGAAACTGTCTAAAATGCTAATATTTCTTAAATATTAATGCCTCTCTTTTTTGCTATATTTTCAGTATCCCTGCGATTTATTTACTATCAACTTCTTCATTTTTTATTTTTTCATTTTTTTTTTGCATTAAGGACAAACAGCAAACTTCTTTCATCTTCTCTCTCTGATTTATGATAAATTTAGTTTCCTTCAGCCTGGCATTTGCTTCAGCAGGCAGTCTTCCTTCAAGTACCACCCTGATTGATGTTGTAATCTTTGATATCTTCCATTAGCCTCCAGGATCACTAAGTTCAAGGCCCTCTTGGAACCTAAGGAGCCCTGCCGAGGAACTGAAGGCCTTTAGAGTCCTTGGGGTGATTGACAAGGTAATTCTTCAGTGTCTCTTCAAGAGTTCAGTCATAAATCGACTGCATGCTGACATTCTGTCTTTGAAGCCACGGATCTTAAGGATATGAAACAAAGGGGGAAAATGACTCAAATGCATCTGCACTTTAAAATAACAAAAGTAGAAGGGGAAAAGAAAAGGCTTTTATCTAAGCAATTCATGTAAGGTCATGCAAAATATATTTGAGCTAAAGAATAAGGCACATGTTTGGTGCCATTCTGTGAGAAGGGGCCTGGATTTAAAATAAATAAATAAATGCGCCTGTTACTGTGCAGTAGCAAAAATGTGCCAAGAAGTTGCCGGGCTGCTCACAAGGGTGGCTGTTTTTGACCGAACACCAAATTGGTGCAGCCTCTCCCACCTTTTCATATCCAAGAGCCAGTGAATATACTGATAAGCAGGTTTGAGGGCATGCATGTTGTATGTTAGTTAGACCTTGGGTTTGGCTGTGACCTGAGGGAGAGCCCAGAATTCTTTTGTTTGTGCTCTTCTTCTTCTTAATGTTTTCAGTTTTGCCTTTTGAGAGCCAAAGTAGATGATGCGCCTGTTTGCATGAATGGGGCCTGTATGTTTTTAAACATTTAAATAGTAGCCAGAAGAGCCCCCGGTCTTGGTTGGGACCACAGCAGGGGGAGGGGGGCTTTAACTCTTTGTCCCTGCTGTGGGCTCCAGGATCAGGGGCTTCAGCAGCTGCTGTTTGCTCTCTGATAAAAGTTCTAGTTCCTTGATGGCGAACCTATGACACACGTGTCACAGGTGACACGCGAGGTCATTTTGGGTGACACACCAGCATTTCCCCCTGGGCCCCGACACACCTTATATTTTCGCAAAAGTTTTACAGGCTTGTCTTAAACATTTAGGGCAGGGATTTTGGCAGACCTTTTTCAAGTGATTCTCTAGTAAAACTCAGCAACAAAAGAAGTCACTAATTGAAGTTAAATAAAATGCAATGTGTTCTATAGTTTTCAGTTCAGTTCAATATTACTATTAAAAGTAGCAATAGTCAAAGTACTGTTAAAGGTTTTTTGGGGGGGCACACAGCAGCAGAGTAAAGTTAGGTATTTTCAAAATCTTTGACACACCAAGCCCAAATGGTTCGCCATCACTGTTCTAGTTGGTGCCATGGGGGAATCTGGGTCGGGCACTGTGATGGGGCACATGGGTAAATAAATCCCTCCTCCCCTGCTGTAGTCTGGATCAGGCCCCACATAAGTACTATTTACATTTTTTAAAAAAACATGCAAACCCCTATCTCGCAATAGGCATTTGGTCTAGCAGCTTGACCCTCAGTAGAGCTATGTTAGAACTGGGCAGATATAATTTTACCTGAGGACTCCTGGGTCAGCTGCTATGTAATTATCCTGTCAGAGCCCCATGCCAGACTACACAGTTGGGCTGGTGGGCTTAAGGTGCTCCAGTGCAAAATGGGGTAGTGTGGTCAACACCATGTTGGACAACTTTGATTTTCCACAGCTCAGTGGACAGAGTTTCCTTTGTTAGTTGACTGGTCATTCGGCATCAGACGTAACCATTTCTTCTGATGTAGAATTTGTCTTCACAGAAGTTCTGCAGAAACGTTTTCTGTATTCCAAGAAATGTTAGGCTGGTCACACAGATCTTTTAGGATAGTCCTGTCGATGGAATATTTGATTCCTACCCATGGCATTTTCCCAAAATTCATTCCAGTCCCCAATTCTGATGTAACATTTTTCATTTGTGAGCCTTGGTAGGAATAATTCCACAAGTGCTGCTGTGGTTGCATCAGCAGAGGCCCCAATTGAGGTTATTACAGCACACCTTTTAGCGCCCTAAACCACTTAGCTATGTTGGCAAGTTTCCAGCAGATGGAAGAAAAGGAGTACAGCTGCTTAGGTGCCAGAGGAAAACCTCTTTCAACCCTAGGCAAGAAGGTAGTATAATGTGGAAACAAATATACAAATTTTGTGGTATGGGTGAGGAGCGGGCAAAAGAGGATGATCATTTCTTTTTGTCACCAGTACATAATCATGATCCCGATATGGCTCTTGTAATCCTAATTGGGAGACAAAACGAATGCTGCTATTGAAGTGGCTCTCCTGGTTTAATACTGTCATGGCCCAATCTTATCTGCATGATATGCTGGAACCTAATCTCTTCATAAATAAGGGACAGCATATGAACAGTAAGGAGAGCTGCAGTGGTTAGTCAATTTAATTGGTTAGATTAATCAATTAAGCAGTTTTTTTTAATTAACTAAAATATCATCCTGACTGAGTAGCAGGTTATGTAATTCTACAGAAAAATCCTACAGGTACTAAGTACCATCTTGGGAGAAGGAATCCCTCCTGTCAGGCAGAGGAGGGAAAAACCTCTTCTAAGCATATGCCTGCTGTGATGATCTAAAAACAAGGTATGCTTTTCTTCTTCATGGTCTCTGGGCAGAACCTCTGTGTTTTCCCTATATGCCGATTTAATCATTGAATTACTGTATGGGCAGCTTGATCCTGCCTAACTTTAGGCCGGCAGAGCGAGAGCTCTGCCGGCCTAAGGAGTCGCAAAAGTGCTGTAATTTTGCTGCTCCTCTAGTGTAAGCAGTGCTGGTGCGGAAGCCGGCACTGCTCACACAGCTGCCCTCCACTTCTCATGCCACTGGATGCAGGTAGGTGCTGCATCGGACGGTGGGAGGGCATGGGGAGAGTGGGCTGGGGGGGAGGGGGCCATTGGCCAGCCCTGCCTGGGAGGGGGCATGGATATTGGCATCGATATCCCATCCCAAGCCCTGGGTCGGGCTGGCCTTACACAGCCTTTCCGGTTGTGCGCCAGCTAAAGAGCTGGCATGCATCTGAGGAGGCACATTGGGGCCTCTGGTGCTTACGCTGGGGGAAGGGGACAAACGTTCCCTTTCCCCGTGGTGAGCCCGGGCTGTGCCAGCGTAGCCCGCATCTTGCACAGGATGCAGCGGCTGTCCATTTAGGTTGGCCGCTGCAACTTGCGCAGGATTGTGCTGTAAGTCTTCTTTTATCAGCCGATAGCTTTGATCATAAGTATTGTTATCAGTAAAGTGATACCAACATTCCAGCAGGTTATTTGGGGGACTTGGGCGGTTAATCCAGAAGCTTTTTAAAAAATGCTGTTGACTTAAAATCCTTGGAGTGGCAATGACAGACACTCCATCCTAGTTCCAAAATCTTGAAAAGTTTCATTCTCTTAAAGTTTGTGAACTAGTGTCTCTTAATGCCAGGTTCAAGGGAGTGGTGACAGGATACAGGTATCTTGTTGTCTGTGTGCTCCCTGAGGCATCTGGTGGGGCCACTGGAAGCTGGACTAGATGGGCTGATTCATACAGGAAGCTGGACTGGATGGGCCTTTGGCCTGATATAGCAGGGCTCTTCTTATGTTCTTAGTGTCAGCTACTGAGTTTCTCCTGGCAATTGAAACTGTTTTTCATTTGGTAAAAATGGGTTTAGCTGTTAAGGGGAGGGAGTTTGTGTATTTTTGGTTAAGGGGGGGATGAAGGAAACAGGTGCCCCCCACAACCTGTTGGAGGCTGGAGCCTCTGATGGTCCCTAGTCAGAACTCAGATCAGAACTCTTAGTACTGATATGCTGGGAGGGAGTGGACAAGTCTGCTGCTTGTCACTCAAGGCATACACAGAGTTCCCCCAGTGGCATAGGGGCGCATCTGGCATGCTCGATTGGGGGTACACGATTGCCATAATGCTGTATACTTGTAGCCGCGAGAATTAGTTCTGTTGAGATGTGTGTGTTAAACTTGCAATACTAGGAGATGTTCCAGTAGAATCTTGCAGCCTGAATTATGGACTTATTTACTGAGAGCACTTAGATTTGAGTCAATTTAGCCCCATTTTCTTCGGTGGCACAAGGTCAGGCTTGTAAGTCAACATTTTCCTTTCATCTGCTTATATCTACTTATAAGGGTTTGATCTGGTCTGGTGTTTCTTCCTTTGCATATTTATTAGAGAGCCTAGAAGGAGAGAGCAATTTGACCAGCCGATGATAGCTTTCAGCTGTGTATACTGCATAAATCTGTAAGAAGATGGGACAGTCCAGGAACTGCTTAACCTCTTAATCCTTCACCAGGAGGGACAGAGCAGATAGCTGCAAGTCTTGGGGTGCATCCATGTGTGGGATTCATCCTTTGCTGGGACACAAATCAAACATATTTATGTAGTAACAAGATGGAGCTGCTAGGCTACTTCAGCTGATGAGATGATACAATGCTGGCAGTCAGCAAATTGAAGACAACATTCATTGCCTTCTAGGCCAGGTTTGCAAATAAAGGGGGAGGGGAACCCTCAAGATTGTCAAACACAGAAAGGGTGCCAGACATGTGTGTGTTCTCTCGCTGGCAAGCAGGGGGAGAGGGAAAAAAAGCACAGCCAATGTGTGAAGAGGTGTGTTGCCTGGAGGTGAGTCTTGTCGCAGGTGATCTAAGCCAGGGATGGCCAAGTGGTGGCCTGCAGGCTGAAGCAATTCTATCTGCCCCTCTGTGGTCCTTCTACATCTTAATCAGTGCGTAGTTTAAACACGACAACACTTGTCACTGTTTTTCCTGCAGGGAAAAGGGGGGGAAGCTCTCTCTCACACACACGCACAGAGAGCGAGCGAGAGCGCACCTGACATTAAATCCACCTTTGGATATGCTATGCATTGTCCCAGCGTAATGTCTATGAAGGAGGCATTGTGAAGGTGGGGCAAAATACACCTCTGACCTCCTGCCTGTTATCTGGGAGAATAATTTTCTTAGCTTATTCAAGTCTATGCAGTGAACTGTTCTGTAACAGAAAATTCCCTTGAGAAAGAATTTGAAACATGTCAGGAACATCAATAAAGGAATCTATCGTTTTGGGCAGTTTGTTTTCCTTTTTTGGAATAAAATGTCTCCCACATGGATTCAGATATTGGCCACCCTTGGCTTAGACCAGCCATTCTGTAAGGGGCTACCTGCTTCTAGGGTATATTTACACCAGAAACTCTGAGTCGATTTAACTGCCTGACTTCACCCTCAAAATCCTCGGCATTGTAATTTCATGCTGAAAATTCTGTTAGAGAGCCTTAGCTTTCCTCACAGAAGAACAGTGTTCAGGGTGCCCTACAGGAAATCCCTCTCCCCCTGGAATCTAGATTTTCCCCTCAGTAGTGCTGATGACAACTTCAGAGTGGGACATTTAGGTTGGAGAGATGGCATGGAAGGGAAGGATCCAATACCCCCTCTCCCCAGTACTACTTCCCCACTCAAATTAGGATCTCTCTGCAGCTGCCTTGAAGTAAAGAAAAAGACATCAGGAGACCTGATCCCATGATAGTCTTCATCATGTATAGTTTGCTCCTTATTGATTTTAAAGTCAGTCAGGTTTCTTTCTGTTGTTGTGTTTCCCTGAAAATAAGACAGTGTCTTATATTAATTTTGGCTCCAAAAATGTAGTAGATCTTATTTTCAGGGAGGTCTTATTTTCCCAACCTGTGGCGTGACCCTCCGGACTTCAGTCCTCCACTATAGAGACGACATGCTAGAGAGGCCTGCAAGGTTGCAGCCTCCTTGCAGGCCTCTCTAGCATGTTGTCTCTATGGTGGAGTACTCAAGTGCAGGCCTTGCACCCTCAGGAAAGAACGAAGCTTAAATCAGTCAAAGTAAGTGCCGGAGGGGTCGCGTGTGGCTGATGATCCTAGCTAGGTCGTACTTTCGGGGAGGACTTGTATTGACGAGTACCAGCAAAAATCATGCAAAAAATGAGAAATCATGCAAGAATTCATGGTAGGTCTTATTTTCAGGGAAACAGGGTATGTCTGCTTTCATTTATAAAAATTATGGGTGTTATCAAATTCCAGTGAAAATCATGTGGTTTTCGGTATTGACTTTTCACAGGAAGAGGGTATCATTCTATCTCATTCATTATAGTCTTGGCAATACCCTTGTGTTTTGTATAAAGTGCAACAATTAATCTGCCTTTTTAAAGTACACGTTTAACATTTTAGAATTGCATGTTAATTACCCTGCTTTTCTGTGGTATCCGGCAGGTTGTTGCAGGAAGATGTAGCTCAGAAACTGATGCAGGTGTTCAAAAGTAAAAGTCTTTGGCCGATTCAGCGCATTACACAGAATGAAGTGCTAGACCAGGACTGGAAGATTATCTCTTGAAAATCCCTGTCCCAGGCGAGAATTTTGCCTCAGTCTGCTGCATCTTGTGTCCACTGGTGAACTGAGTCATTGTGTTCCTTTCTTACTAGCTCTATTATGATACTTCCCGGAAGAATGAACGTGCATAGAGTGGGGAGTAGGATCAGAGTGGCAGACCCTGATCTGTGCACATCCACTTGTGTGTTTGCATGGAATCAACATCTGTACTGTGGTATGTGCATTCCCAAGTGATTGGGGAAACCTGGAAAAATGGAGTTTCAAAGTGCAAGACAAGAATGCACTACATGTGCACTGCATAATGCATTAACTTCATGCAAATGCCCAGAAAACCCCTGTGCCGCCATCCCGGCGTGGGGAAATTATTCTGCCCCCCCCCCCGGAGGAGGCCTGAGGCAGGCTTTAGAAGCCCCGGCCCGTGATTGGCTGGGCCGGGTCACGTGTTCCAGGCGTCGACGAGAGGCCGGCGCTGTGCAGCTCGGCCCCTCAGTCGGTGCCTGGGCAGCGAAGTACATATACACAGATCTCTCCTCTCGATAGAGATGCATACCGTTACCTGTGGTGTACACATTTTTGTGTGTAGGAGTGTACTGTACTGTACATGCTTTCATTTTACAAGTCAGTGCCAGGAGTGGATCCCTCAAACCTATAGATAGAATCCAGACAGCGTGTCCTGTTGCACATGCAGCAAACATCACGTGTGAATGACTTTGTGCCCTGCCTGTGCAGATCAACAGTTATGTCTTCGAGGTATACAGATTGTACCTGCACTGGATATAAAGTGTGAAAAGGGCTTGTGGATGTTTACTCACCCTCGTGAGGATAGGGCTACTCCTTTCCTGCATCCACACGTGCATGTGTGCTTGTAGTATTCGAGAAAGCTCAATCCTTTTAAAAAAATGTCAGTCAATAGAAGGGGGATCTCTGTGCTCTTATAATATTTGATAAAGAGTCAGATGTTGGATAGCTCCTCTGTCCTCCTCTGCCCAGTTTAATGGAAAGCAAGGAAGTCACTCATATGTGTATGTGTAAGGTGCTTTTTTATCTGCTGGGATGGGGAGGAATTGTGATTTGTCTTTGATTGGAAAAGACAGGGATTTTTTTGTTTTGTTTTTGCAATAATACAGGCTGGGTGTGGGGGGTGAAGCAAGCAGAGAAAGAGGGAACCCTGCAACCCTTGAAACTAGGTTAGGTGTGAAGGACAACTGATATTTGGGGTCGCTGTTGCCTGAGGCGAGAGTGGCATGCCACCTTTGAGTGTGCCCGCATACATTTCAGCAGCAGGCAGGAGGCATGCTTCCTAAGTCAAGAGAACAAGCTCCTGTGAAGCATTAACTCGGCAAGCTGGTTCACATAGGCATGTACAGCATTTGGGCTTGGTTCCCTCGTTGCTCTTTTAATGTGGGAATGCATGGAGGGGAGTCCTCTCTGTCAAATAAGAGCTCTGCGGAAGAGAGGTGGCTCTTTTCCACCGCAGGTCAGAACTGCTGCTGAGAGGTTTCCAGCACCCCGGCACCATTTCCTCAGCATGCGCTCTCGGAGAGGGGAATGGAGCAGGAGATGCTGCTGCTGCTCTCCCTGTGCTACCCAAGTAATGGTGGCAATCTTTTTCAAGTGGCCATTCCTTGTTCCCCTTTGGAGAGATCTGCTGCTGGTGGAGCGCGTGCGGGATTGTTACTTTAAAAAGAAAGCCGTGTTTCATGTTGCTAGAGGAGGAAAGATGAAAAAGCTGTCTTCTGAAAATACTCGGGGGGCCGGGAGGGCTGAAGGAGTTGTTGAACTTGGCCAGGTTGCTCTGTTTACTTTAAAACCCACCAGAGAGAGGAGTGCATTCATTGCTAGCTCTTGGTTCCCCCAGTTGTGTCCCTTGTGACCTTGGCAGGGAGTTGAATAAGGCGACTAATGGCTGTCCATGTTCTCTGTTTCTGGTGGCTTGCCTGGTGTCCGCCTCTGGGCCTGTGACTCCCCTTCTGCTGACTTCTGCGGTATTCCTTCCGCCTCTTATCTTGGCGCTTTGATGCATATGTTCTGAAGGTAGCCACCGTGACTTGGGGTGGCAGCAGATGGTAAACCTTCAGGCTGCCACCAGCTATGCTGGTGTTAAGTTGGAAACTTTGCTTTTGATGAAGAGTCAGCAGTGCATATGAAAGAGCTCTTGCTGCAGAAGTATCTTTTAATTAAAAAAATTAGCATACTGAAACAGTTGCTAATTTCTGTGTGTTTAAAGGTTTCTAAAATCAACTCTTTTCTTTAGGCTAAATGGTGGTTATTTGCCAACCTCGCCCCCCCTTCTTTCTCCAGGTTTTCTTCTTTTGTGCATCTGTTTATTTTTACAAGGCCATTCTTTTCTCTTCTTTTGGTAGATTGAACTGTTGGATCCTATTTAAAACAATGTCTTAGAATTTTTTGTGCACTCAGGGACTGACCAGAAGTTGCGTTTTCACTTAACTGCTGCCCCTCCCCTAAACACACTACGTAGGCCTACCATATTTTACCCACCCCCAACCAGGACAACCCCCCCACAACACCCCCCGTCAATTAATTAATTAAATAATTTAAAATTAAACTTACAATTATTTTTTATTAGGTTTATATTTTAACTAAAGGGGGCGCGAAGCGCGTCCGAAATTTAATTAATTTTTGCATTAAAAATAAATAAATTCAGTTACTTACCCCATCCATGTGCTGGTCGCCCTCGCGCTGCTCCGCACGCTGCTCCCGGCTGCCCGCGCGGCGCGGGCAAGCAGGCTGGCCCGGTCTCCCAGCGGCACCGCACGGAGCTGCTGGGAGACCGGGCGAAACACAGCCTGCTGCCCGTGCCGTGCGCGCCTGCCGGAGTTGTGCGTGGCACGGACAGCAGGCTGTCGTTCACCTGCTCCCTCGCTGGCTCCGTGCCGGTGAGAGAGCGGGTGGACGACACCCGTTCGCCGCCGCCATCTTCTTTTTTTTAACTTACTCGGGCGCCGGCAGCATCTTGGCTCACAAATCTCGCGTGATCCAAGATGTCGGCGCCCAAATCTCGTGAGGGCATCATGCCCTCACGAGATTTGGGTGCCGACATCTTGGATCTCGCGAGATTTCGTGATCCATTATGCCGGCGCCCGGGTAAGTTAAAAAAAGAAGATGGCGGCGGTGGAGGCTCCATTCCTCCCGGAAAACCGGCCCGGGACTTTCCCAGGAATTGTAGCCGATTTCCGGGACTGTCTCGGTTTTTCCGGGACGGATGGTAAGCCTACCACTACGTGGAACCAAAGCCCGATCCTACATATGCTTGCTTGGGAGTAAGCCTCTTTGGATTCCATGGTACTTACTTCTGAGTAAGCAACCGTCTGCATTGTGTATCTCTTGGATTTCTCTCAGGCATACCTTTGCGCCATGAAGTTGGACTTGTAGTGTTTCTGTCAATTTCAATTGTTAAGATTTAAGAAAACAGAATAGATTTTTTTTGTTTTTGCCGCCGTGTCCTTCTCCAACATTACCATGCTGCTGCCTTAGATATCAGGAACGTAGTCTTGCTGTTCCATTTATAATAATTTGTCCTAATTTGCATGCATTCTTGGAGTTTTATACTGCTGACGGGGAGACTGAAAGTACTATCAAAGCACAAAGGCTCCTTTGAAGGCGGTGGCTTGGTTTTTCTAGCGGTACTTTTCGATCTGATCTGCATATGTGTCTTTAATTTCGTCTGCAATTTGTGAAGGTTTTTCGCTAGTTTGCTTTAAAAAAAAAGAAAAGACGTTGTTGGTGGAGATGTCGTGTTCTTTTGGCTGTGGATCTATTTAGAGTGGAGGTCAGCAACTGGAGGCCCCTGGATTAAATCCGGTCTCCTGGGGAGTGCAGCCTGGTCCATTATTAGAAATCTAGATACCACTTAAGATGAGGAGAAGCTGGCATCTGTGGAGACGGAATTTGTCGGCAAGCCACTCCATGGGGTGGGGACATCAGAGTGTTACCCCCTCCTTATTTCTAGCACTCGGAAAATGCGCCACTGACCAGGGATTTTAAATCATCAGGTTATTGTGCTGCTTTGGCGTTCTTTTGAAGGGGTCATCTTCAGATGTCAGGCTTACTTTGTACTGGTGCAAGCTGCCGGGAGTCCATCTGTGCAAGTTACCATCACGTCGACAGAGTCATCGTTCAGGAAAAGCTGAACTGGGAGCTTGTCTTTAAAAGAAGTCTGGGAATGACGCTGTGGGTTGTGGGAGAACAACTGATCCTTGTAGGCTAATCATATGAGAAATTCCCTGTAATCCACAAAAGTGTGAGTCAGCTTTCTTGGCACTATAAGGCTTGTTAATGTACACAGTAGTAGACCACATTGAGAAATTAAAGTATTAGATGCCCCTTTTCCTTAGTTACCTGCATAATATGGCAATAACTCCTTGTAGTAACTTCCTTTTTTGAGGTTCTTTTTTGATAGGGTTCCTTGAACAAATGCATTTAATTGGCTAGCTAGAGAAAGTAATCCTAATCTCATAACTAAGGGTCAGCAGGGAAGGAATTGCTTTTAAAATTGCTTTTAGAATCTGTAGTCATGGGATTAAAGAAGAACTTGCCTTTACTAACAAGGGTATATTCAGACCCATAGAGTGTGTGTGTCTGCGTTAGGAGATAGTGAGCTGTGATCTTGCCACATGAAGTAGTAGTGTTCCAGAGAGCATTCAAATCAATAATCTCAGAGAGGGCATGTGATACAAGCTGCCTTGAGAGCATGTGATACAAGCTGCCTTGAGAGCATGTGATACAAGCTGCCTTGAGAGCATGTGATACTAATTTTCACAGGGACAGGAAGTAAGAAGTGGGTTCCCCCAAGGATCTGTATTCTCTCTATTTGCGTATTGTCAATGGCCAAGTTCCCGTTGAAACAATGTAGCGGCATCCTCAGTAATACCCAGTACAGGATTGTCAAAGTCTTGTGGCAGTTGGTAATTCATATTTTACATATTTCAAATCCTCTAGGATGTTTTTAAGCCATCTTTTCTTTGGTCTTCCTCTTGGTCTTTTCCCAGTACTTTTGGCATTATATGCTTGCTTGACTGGGTGAAATCTGACTAAAAATCCGGCCGGCGGCCCAGGGCTGCCCGCCAGATTCTATCCCCACTCTGGGCCACGCTGCTGCGGCCCGGATATCTACTTGGGGAAGGGGACGTTCGTCCCCTTCCCCTGGTGTAAACCGGGGCAGGCCCAATCGGCCTCCTCGGATTTCCACCAGATAAATAGTTGGCGGAAGTAGGAGGAGGCCGTGAAACAGCTGAGCCGGCCTGGCGGGGACGGGGATATGACGAATGCCGTCCCCTCCCCCTCCCGGGCCGACTCGGCCAATGGCCCCCCTCCCGGGCCGGCTCGGCCAATGGCCCCCCTCCCTCGCTACCTGGACCACCCATGTGGCTGCCGCTGGAGAGCTACCTTCCGCCGCCAGCCACATTGATGACCTGGCGCCGGAGTGAGTGCGACCGGCCTTGCACCGGTCTCCCTTACTCACAAGTTGTTGCAAACGTGCCGTAAGGCATGTTCCCATTCCCCTGTACTGGCATGTTCCCATTCCCCTGTAACAGTGGAATGCTGTCCATGGTTAGTGCGAACAGGGCTCACTAAGAAATGGTTTCTTTCCAGCCACACGCTGATAAAGCCAAGCAAAAATGGTGCATCTGCAGGTGACGAGAATACAATGGATGGACTGCCTTCAAGGTCATTTATGGTGATTCCTAAAGAGCTGCAAAAAAGGATCTTGTAGGCCATATGTTGGCCACTCCTTAAAGAACGAGAGTGTAATACGTTAGCCATGTACTGGCTAGATGTAGCTAAGCAAACAGAATACTCCCTTTAATTTCTCCTATTAACTGTATCCGTCCAATAATGATATGCTATCAAAGGTAATTATTTCATGACAGTTTGGTTACAGCAATTGTTTTATCCTGAAATGAAAGTCTGTGTTGGGCTCTTTTGATTGGGAAGACAATCATGTCAAATTAGTTCAAATTAGATTTTTGTCTTTAGAAAGGTGAGCAAAGCCATGAGCAGTGTTATTAAATTGGTGTGTTCTCGTCTACAAATGAACCAGCCCTCTTGAGGGTTAAAGAAGCTATTATTCTGTCCTTTATGCTGACGGCTTCACTACCTATTAGCTGCGTGTTGGTATTTTTTTTTTAAATGCTTGGCTCCTTATGATCTTTGTGTATGCAATGATAATATTAATACAGAGTCGTAGGCCCATTCATTAAGAAATGACTCTAAAATGAGGTTGCTGCATGTAAATTTGGAGAGCTGCAGATGTTGTGTGCAGACGTTTCTTTTCTGGAATTAGCCGTATGGCTAATAATTTCCAAGTGGCTAAAGCTCTTGTTAGCAGGAGTGCTGGGGTGTTAAGAATGGGCCTATAAATAACTTTAAGAAGGGAAGTTGAAGGTGCTTCTTTTTTAAAGACTATTGTTAACTAAACATTATTGCCAAACAGATGGAAAGCATTCACCAGCCTGATGTTTTTACTCTAATTATATTATCTCCAGTCCTGTACGGCTCAGTTGAAGAGGTGTATCCAGGGGCCAATTTATAATCATTTAACCAACACCTGTTTGGGAGAAATTGACAGTCAAAGGGCACATTTTAAAAAAAAATCGCATATGTTCTTGTATTTACTGCCTCAATGTGAATGTTAGCTAGCTGTAAACAAACTTGGTCGAAAAGACAAAGTCCCTGGAAAATTGATGCATCACTTTCTAACCATTTTTATCTGTTTTAATTTGGCATTTCTTTTCTTTTTCTCTCTCCTCCTGCCGTTTGGTTAAACAGGGAGAGGAAAACTCAATTTCCCTGCTATGATTTATCCCATCAGTTCCTAGTCTGTTTTTAAATAGCCCTGATTTGCAGTCTTGTGAAATCTTGATGGAAAATTTACCAAGCTAGCAACATAAAGTCAACACTTGTGAGAGTGTGAGTAGATTTATTTTCTCCAGTGCCCCACAGCTAATGTATGTAAGTATAGACAGCATAGTTATAAAACAGGATCTTTAGACATCTACACTCTGAATGAATTTTACACCATACGCTCAATACATTGAAGAGGGTTTTGATATTAAAATCAAATAAAATTCTGGAAGTTCCAACTGCTTGCAAATGTGCATGCTTGGAGTAACTGGATCATTGCTTCTCATTATTGACACTCCTGTGTTCCCTTCCTCAGAGTTTGTGCTCTGGATATTTAGTAAATACAAGCCAACATTGGGTTTTGTCATCCTTTCATCCCCTCATCACTGTTTTGATATGTAATAAGTGAAAACTTCAGAGCTAAGCTAAGCTTGTGTTGGGCCAGTTTGAATTGTGTTAAAGTATGAGAAGACTGTGGAGTTTTCTTGAATTTGAAATGGCATCAAACTAATGAAATCAGGTTTAACGAAGCTGGAGTTGTCTGATCTGTGCAAAAAATAAGACTTTTATGAAAAGTGCCTACTAATGTGCAAATTAAACATTATTACCCTGCGGTCTAGGACTAGATCCCTGTAAGGTAAAGGTAAAGGTGACCCCTGACAATTAAATCCAGTCGTGTCCTCTAGGGTGTGGTGCTCATCCCCATTTCAAAGCCGAAGAGCCAGCGTTGTCCGAAGACGCCTCCGTGGTCATGTGGCCAGCATGGCTCTCCTTGCCGCAGCGCGTAGCATGCAGCTGGAACACGGAGCGCTGTTTACCTTCCCGCAAGCAGTACCTATTTATCTACTTGCATTAACATGCTTTGGAACTGCTAGGTTGGCAGGAGCTGGCCAAGCAACGAGAGCTCACCCCGTCGCGGATTCAAACTGCTGACCTTTCGATCGACAGCTTATGGTTCAGCAGTTTAACCCACTGCGCCCTGTAATGCCCCCTTTAAAAAAATAAATACTATTTTTCTTCTATATATGCCAGCATATTGGTTTGAGACCCTTACATACAGACCCTTGTTTCTGTTTCCATTCAGTTTCTTCAGACGGAATTTAAGAATATTTTGAGAGATGGATAGCATCATGTAGAAGCTCACATTTTACTAGCATACTTTGGTCCCAGATGATACATTGTCCTGTTGGGTGTTAATTGGCTATATGTACAAACCTCACCCACCAAATACCCAAAACAAAGAGCTGCCTTTTTCATCATAATGTAGGTTCTAGTTTAAGCGAGAATTGATGAAAGAAAAGCCTAAGGAGGAGGAGTTGGGGCTGCTAATGAGACCTAGGAGAAATAATGCAATTCACACAAGCGGATTATTGTGCAGTAACTATTCAATGTTTATACCTGGCTTGCGTCTGGAAAATAAAGTGTGCCACTCACAAAAGTGCCATGGAAAGCAGATGTGTGCAGGCCACGTGTAAGATCCAGAGAATGATACCATTGCCAAGATTCGAGAAACTAACATCTGGATCCTAGAGTTTTGAGCCAGCGTATGTGTGTAATCTTCAGAGGTGTGGCAACTGGAGGGAGGATCTTAAGAGGAACATTCGTACCTTTTGCATTGTCATTACTTGCTGAATGGAGTGGAGGAGTCCTTGCTTGCTGAGTCCTTTAGGAGTGGAGAAGTAGTCTTATGCACTAGTTCACACATGGTCACCGCATATAGGTGGTATGTGTTCCGGGACAAAGAATCAAGCTTCAGGCTCATTTGGCTTCTCTTTGCTATATAGGAAACCTTTAATGTGAACTAGAGTCTACACATGTAAATACCTGAATACATGGGCCCTACCCACACAGTCTATCCAACCCTAATTCGTAGCAGCTGGATTTTGTATAAGCTTGTATAAGCATTTATGTGTTGTGGCTCTGGTTCACCTTCAGGAATTCTGCTTAAGGTGGGGAAGGACGTGAGACTGCGTAGCTAAGTTATCATATCCTACTGCATGTACAGTCTACGTCTTGGGGCTGTGTGTCACCTGAACCCTATGGCCATGTGTTTCCATTCTGAAAGGGTATCTTTTAGGACTAATTTGACTGAAGAAATTGGGCAGCCCAATCCTGTCTAGCTAGGCTGCAGCGTGGATGTACAGCCCACACGGCATACTAGCCAGATAGGACCTAGCACTGGTGCAGCTGGAGGACTCCTTGGGGTAAGGAGACATTAACTTGATGGGGAACTCACCTTCCCTGGCGGGAGCTCCTTGGAATCTGGGTTGGGGGGAGCAGTGTCGGCCTCTTTGCCGGTGGCGCTTACTCCCAGGGTGCCGCAGGTGTTAGATTGCACTGCAAGTCAATTAATCATATTTATTTTTCACATTTTTATATCGCCCGTCCTCCAAGGAGCTCAGGTGTACATAGTTCCTCCCCTCCTTTTGTAATCATATGAGGTTTGATTATTAAATTTGCATAAACTGGCATATGAATATAATAGTCCTCAAGAAAAAGCATTCTCCTTGTTGTTAGATGATGTATCCATGTTTCACAGCAGGTACCATCTGAGAAGAGACATCTCTTCTTGTATGGGAGACAAGGGAAAAGGCATCTTCTGATGTGAAGGATGGTGCAAAGGTAACGCTGATTTATTCTTAAATGAACTGACATACCACAACCGTCATGACATGAAAAGAGAGAAAAACTGTCCAAGTTTCACATGTGCAAATGCATCTAATTAGTAAGTACCTTTATTGGCATAACACAAAATCCATTAAAAACACAGTTTAAAACAAGGACTCAGTAAAACCTAGCCTAAAAATGCATCCCAGCATATCCTTGGATATCGATGACACCCTACCGGGACGTTGGATCAGCCATGCCGGAAATTAGGATTTGCCAATGGAGCCCTGGCCTCCACGATCACCAGATTTAACACCCTGTGACTTCTTTTTGTGGGAATTTATCAAGGATGCTGCGTATTTTCCCCCATTCCCACAACAACTGGATGACCTGGAAGAACTCCTCTCCGATGCAGTGGAATCATTATCCGAGGTGTAGTGGTTTGGGAGTCGGACTTAGACCTGGAAGATCCAGGTTCAAATCCCCGCTCAGCCACGAAGCTTCCTGGGTGACCTTGGGCCAGTCACTATCTCTCAGCCCCACCTACCTCACAGGGTTGTTGTGAGGACAAAAGGAGGGGAGGAAATATGTACACCACTCTGAGCTCCTTGGAGGAAGGGCGGTATAAAAATGTGAAAAAATAAATAAATAAATATGCTGAGACGCATCTGGACAGAACTGGACTACCATTTTGACATCTGCCGTGTCAACATCGAACATTTGTATTCTATCTGGGCAATGGTGCCCACATCGAACATTTGTAATGTGCATGTGAAACTTGGTCAGTTTTTCTGTCTTTTCATGTCATGATGGTTGTGGTATGTCAGTTCATTTAAAAATAAATCAGCTTTACTTTTGCACCATCCTTTTTGAATAACCCTACATAAAAAATTATAACCTTAACAAAGTCTTCTCGATTAACTGGGGACACCTTTTTAATTGAACATCTAATTGATTGACTAAACGTTGCAGCCCTAGTGTCTTTATAAAAATAAATCTTTTGTAAGATCTTTTTTTTCTGAAGACTTGCTCTCATGGCTTTGTGGAGAGGAAGTCCAAAATCTTCAAGTGGGATTTAAAAAAAATATTCTGTTTTATTTAGGTTTTGCTTGTCATAGATACTAGAACGCAGCAGACATTTATTCTGAAGGTAAGTTAAATCATTATTTTCCTCCAATTGTTTGGCATACCGTTGTAGCGCTATCTGTCACCACCCATGAATAGTTCAGCGCACATAAGCCAGAACGCAGTGTGTCATGAGCTTTGTTTCTAGTGTTCAAGTGAGGGCATTGCTAACCTTTGATGTTAGATATCATACTTGGTCTTTTTTATTCTACTATGTCTTTGTGATACATGCAGTCATGTACAGCTATGGACATCAACGTTAAGACTCCCTATGAGAAGTTTAGGGTCACCCCAAACAAAGCAAAGGCAAAAGCAGTAGAAAATTTAGCTGACAGAACTTACGGAGCAATCCTGTGCAGCAATAGGCCGACAGAGCAAGTGCTTCGCCGGCCTAAGATGTCACGGAAGTGTCGTAAGGCACTTTTGTGGCACCTCTGGAGTAAGCAGTGCCGGCACGGAGGCCAGCGTCACTCACTCCGCTGTCCCTTGGACTCCATGCCGCCGGGCAGATGTGAGTCTTGTGCTGGGAGGCGGGAGGGCAGATGGGGTGGCAAGGAAGGGGCCATTGGCCAACCCGGCATGGGAGGGGGCAGGGATATTGGCGCTGGGTTGTACCGATATCCCGAACACCTTCCTGGCCCGGTCTGGCCTTACAACCTCCCCGGTTGTGTGCCAGCCCCAGAGCATCCGAGGAGGCCCATTAGGATGTCCCCGTCCCCTGAGGTGAGCCCCAGCTGCTTTGGTGTGGGCCACATCCTGTGCAGGATGTAGTAGCCGACCATTTAGGCCAGCCGCTTACACTTTATCCCCCCCATCAGTAGATATTAAGAAAAGGGGAGGTGGATTACAGTCAACGTTTGATGACATGATTGAAATATTTCTAGTGCAGAAATCTTAGGCTGCAAAATGCCTGTTTAAAAATAGCAGGTCACATCTTTGGGAAGAGGCAGATCAAGAGTCATGGATCAATACGACACGGGATGGAGCTATGGAATATCTGAAAATATGTCACCATTCTGAGACACTAAAATAAACAGGTTGGGGGCAGCCCAAAAACAACTATTTCCCTTGTCAAATGGTCCATCCTTAAGCAGGAAGGCCTAACATTTCCATTGTATATCTCTACAGAAGTACATTCCGGTCATGTTAGTCTTCTTCCCCTTTTGAACCTCATCAGCATGCAGTGTATTTTCCCTTAACAGACTTAAATTCAGGTTGTGGTATGTTAAGTCTGTTGGGGTGGTAATGGTAATGCTGATTATAGTGGACCCCACTTTACAATGGGTTTGGGTTCATTTTATGATCAAATCACTTTATAATGGACTCTCCGTGGTAAAACAAGGTTCACTATACAATAAATTATTCACTTCACAATGGGCTCACGATTGCCACCACCAGGACCTCGTTGGGTGATAGATAAGCCAATCAGCAATGTGAATGCAAGTGTTTGGTAGCATCTCAGCCAATACCAGCATTTTTAACATTGTGACTGTGTGCCTGGAGGGAAAGAGATAGGCCATGTGAGTACTGATGCAAAAGCAAACCTTCTAGGTAGTGTCTCAGCCAGTAGCAGTGTTTTTAACATCAGGGCTGTGTATATTGAGGGAAGGATACAGCCTTGTAATTTGTGTTTTATAAACACAACATTGTGTAAATGGATAACCATGGCCCCTAAAGAGCACAATAGGCGCCTTTGAAATAACCTTTTAGAGAGGGAAGTAGCTTAGTTCTGTGGCAGAAACCTCAACTTCGAAGGTCTTGGAATGAATTACTGCAAATGAATTCTTAGATTCGCATTACAATATTTTCGCAGTCTCCAGAATGGATTACCATCGTAAAGTGAGAATCTGCTGTATTGTGCTTAATGTTGCAGTAGGACAGAATGAAATATTATGAGATGTGTCTGCCACCTAAAATGGCAGGCCTGCGTTGCCCCCCCCCCCCCTGAAAATATCTAGTACAAAATGTGCCTTGAGAAGTCAGTGTGTTACAAGTTTTGCCTCATGCACAAGCAGCCACTAATGAAGTGGAATGCAGGTGGGGAACCTTGTGGTGCCATGATTTCATATTGCAAATTAACATTTTGTTTTAATTGACATCAGACAGGAGGAGGTGCAGGGCTGTTGTTTTCTGCAGCAACTGTGTGTCTCTAGTCATGTATAGCTATGTCTAAGGACTTGTTCTCTCAGAAGGACATTTTATTTGCACGTTTAGCAGCAGCATTGCTTCCCATATAACTTTCTTTCACTGTGTGCCACCTTTAAAGAACCATAAACTCTTCAGGCAACAAACCATGTCGCCGTTTTATCTAGTCCTCAGTTTTATAGAAATGTGTGCTTAACCCAGCCCTTAAAATTGGTGTGTTTGATATTGCCTCCGGAATCTGAATAGATTTAACCATTGCGATTTAGTTTAAAACTAAAGCACCCCAAAAAAGAGAGTTTTTTTAAAAAAGGTCACAGGGAAATAACGGAGTGTCATCCTGATGACTTGGTTTGCGAGAGATTCTAATGAAAACATTGACCCATGTAATTGATTTTAATGGCAGCTTTGTGCCATCTTCTGTTCCCTGGATATGCGCCAGATGCCATCAGCAGGGCCTCGGGGGACTGAGGGGCATAGAGCAGCAGATGAGTGGTTTCTCTGAAGCCTAGAGTAACTCGGATAGATTAGTTTGGTTGATAAACACAGAGCACAGCAGGCTCCAAAGGCAACTGAGGGTACAACTGACCTTTTTGTTCTCTGTCAGGGTCTAAGGAAAAGTAGCGAGTACAGCAGGAAGAGAAAGACCATCATTCCCCGCTGCGTGCCCAACATGGTGGCTCTGCACAAGTACATCATCTCGGAGGAATCGGTATTCCTTGTGCTGCACCACGCAGAAGGTTGGTCTGCGGATTCAGATATGTTGGGGGGGGGGGGAAGAACAGTGTCCGCTTTTCAATCAATGTCATCCCAATGTTAGAGGACTGTCTTTAAAGCCAGAGTGTTCATAGCTGCTTAGAAAACAATCACAAAGCACTTTCACACATTTCCCTCTTATGAATAACTTTCTCCTGTGCTCTCTTTGTTATGTGCAGGAGCCACTTCATACTTTGAGCTCAGCTGAAGTGTGCATTTCTTGTTCTGGGGGAGGTCAGAAAGAAAGAGTATGTGAAGTCTTGCCTGAGGGTTTTAGGTTACACAGAACTCTTTCTCCGGCGGGTGGTTTCAGTGAAGCCAGGCAGTGACGGTGCACTCAAGTGATTCTGGGTGCAAACTTTCCCAGTCTTGAGATGGAGTGAGGAAATTGGAGCAGATACTCAGAAGTGGATCACACAAACACTTTTCCCTACATGCAAGCTTGGGCTTACTATCACCCTGCCCAGTCAGGGAAATCATGTGAGGGAGAAGTCAGTGAGAAGAGAGCTACACACAGGTACAAGCTGGCAGCAAACCCCACAATCACTGGAACACTTTTTTGCCAGTCACAGGAATCAGTGCTATAGTATCTACCCAGTGGTTCTTAACCTTTTAGCACCGGGACCCCCTTTTGTAGAATGACAATCCGTTGAGAGCCCCCTAAGAGCTAGGGCCGGAAGTGATGTCATTAAGCAGAAAGTGATGTCATTGTTTTTAATAAATTACACTTTTTAAAATAAGTCACATTTTTAAAGTTGTACTCATAAGGAGCCCCATTTGTGGGGGGAGGAGTGACCTAATATTAACAGAGATGCTAAAAGGCAAGCAGAAAGTAACACAAGGTGAGCAGACAAGCCCCAAGAGAGCATCAGACACTTCTTTCTCTGCAGTGGGGGGGAATGAGTGAGCTGCCATCTTGGGTGTGGCCATCCAGCTGACATCCTGCAACCCCCCAGAAACTGCTTCGCAACCCCCCCCTTGGGGGTCCTGACCCCCAGGTTGGGAACCACTGATCTACCCAGTTCACACTACCCTTTTCTCTATGCAAAGAATTCTCAAGGACAGCGCTGGACTGGTTACATGTAGGGGAAAGTAACTCTGCATACCATCCCTGAGTTGTATACAGCATTTGAACTGTGTTCAGGTTACACACAGGCTTCCCTGAGACAATGCGGTACATGAAAAATGTACTCCTTTTGCCAGATATAAAAAAAATGACAATTCAGTCAGAATATACGTAGTGGCGTCGCTCGAGGTGGGTCAGAACGGTAAGTTCCACACTGTGCTAACCTCTGTTTATTCCCCGGCATGAGGCGGCCCTGCCCCCTCGCTGTCGGAGCCATTCAGTGCGGCGAAGGCAACGCGCAGGGAGTCTACTGCGCGTTGCCTTTGCCACACTGAATGGATCCGACAGCGAGGGGGCGGGGCCGCCTCCTGCCGGGGAATAAACAGAGGTTAGCACAGTGTGGAACTTACCGTTCTGACCCACCTCGAGCGACGCCAGTGAATATATGAAGAGCCTAGCCTGTATCAGACTGTGGCTCCAACTAATCCAATGTTCTGTTTGTTAGCCAGATAGTTCTAGAAATCCCACAAGCCAGAGCATGAAGGCCTGTTTTTTGTTGCCAGTATCTGACACTCGGATGTAATCTACATAGATTACAACTGCATAGAACTTGCAGCCTCTGTTGTTTTCCTGTCTTTACTTTGAACATCCAGTCTGGGAGATCCAGTCTGTGTAACTTAAAAGCTTGCATCTTCATTGTGAGTAAAGATTGGTCTCAATATCCCACGTACTGAACATTTGAAATCAGTCCATTGGTCCACCTAGCTCAGTATTGTCTACACCATTGGTTCTCAAAGTGTTTGCAGGGGCGGGGCCAGCGCTAGCGACAAAAACTGGAAGTGCCTGAAAATTGCCGTTTTTCTGTAATCCAAGGATTGGGGAGGTCTTCGGAGGGTCGCGCAGGTCTCCCCGAAGCCCCCAAGCCTCGGTAAGGCAAAACCCTGGCGTTTTCAGGCACTTTTGCGGCGGTGGCGGCAGCAATCCCCAGGATCGCTGTCACCGCCATGCTTTCCCCTGCCCCCCTTAACTTTTGGGTTGTGACCCACCACTTTGAGAACCACTGGTCTACACTAACAGCGTTTTCAGATAGGGGTCTTTTCCAGTCCTTCCTGGGACTGTCTGCATGCAAAGCAGATTCTCTGTCACTGAGCAATGGCCCTTTCCCATCGTGTCCATGCTGTGCCCTCTTCACCCCTCTGTGTTCTATGGCCACTGTGAAGATTTTTGTTTCCCGAACAGGATGGTATGAGTTAGAGAGAAATTTGAAATCAAAAGCAAGTTTTAAGGAGGGAGGAATCAAACCCATTGGGTTTTTTGGCAAATTGGCTGGTTTCTGTTCGGTAGTTACCAAGCCTAGTATCCCCATCAGAATAATCACAGCCTTTTTGAACGTTTTCTCTTTTAAACAAGAGCTTTTGTTGAGATTCTACAATTATGCAGTTGTTCTGATCTGGGTGCTTTAAGAAAATAGCCAATGGCATTGCGTAAGCGTTCAAAGCAGAACTGCAGAGTTGTGCTTTCCGTGTCTTTACAAAATGGCTGGTATGTTCAGGGAACAGGTGGCAAAGAATAATGATTTTTTTGATTACCCCCATCCTGATTAGCACATGGATTTAAACATTTCCTAAATTTAATTGCCCCTTTTCTTTCAAGCAAAATGCAAACTATAAATGACTTTGCAGCGTTACCTATGCAGAGAACAAGAAGATGCTCCAAAGTGAATTGTAAGAAATCGTATATGGGCACTTGTGAAGATGAGAATTTGTTCCCTTGCCTGGGGGGTAAGCCTCTGCTGCCCTGATCGATTCTACTTGAATCTGTGCCAACGATTTTGCTGGTGTAAGTCCAGCTGTGCAGAATGGTAGGTCGCATTTTGTGACCACTGTAAAGCACATTGCACCACCAGAACGCACGTTCTGGTGGTGCAGTAACGCAATAGGATTGGGCCCTCAAATGTCTAGGACAAAATGTTGTCAATGAGAGAGAAACAGAAGTCCGGTAGCTGCAGGAGACCAATTTATTAATTCAAGGAGTGTAAATTCCAGTATGTGAAGAAGTCTTCATTGTGGGATTCTTGTAAAAATACATGAAATTATGTTTAACAACATTTGAAAGTTGTTTTTTTATTCAGCTACACAGAGACACATAAAATGACCAATAAACAGTGCTTAATATATAAAAAAAAACATATAAGCATAAGAACGTAATAAGAGCCCTGCTGGATCAGGCCAAGGGCCCATCTAGTCGAGTTTCCTGTATCTCACAGTAGCCCACCAGATCCTTCTGGGAGCACAAAAGACCACTAGATACTTATATTCTGTTGCCACACCCTTGTGCCTGTCATTCGGAGATAGGCTACCTCTAAAACCCTGAGGTTGCGTACAATCATCTTCACTTGTAACCTGTGACAGACGTTTCCTCCATAAATCTGTCTAATCCCCTTTGAAAAGCATCTAGGCCAGGTGCCATCACAACATCCTGTGGCAAGGAGTTCCATAGCACAAGTGCCAATCATTACAAAGGTAATATGGCTAAAAACAGGTATCAAAGTATTTTATTTATTTTAAGTATTTAAATATTGCCATTTAGGTTAAAAGTGCCTTGGAAAGCACTGCACACTACATTAGAAATGTTTAAACAATTTTAAAAAATAACAATTATTAATTATTATTGAAAATTAAAAATAAACAATTAAAAAAATTAAGCAGTGTACACTACATTAAAATAACACCAATGGAACAATAATACACTAAAAGCAGTAGGGACATGCAAGATAAGAGAGGGCAGCCAATGACACCAAGAGCCAAACTACACACTACATTATGTCATTGATCTTTGTGTGCTTGGTTTTTGTTTGCTAGATAACAGCTGTGGCAGGTGGAGTGATCAGGTTTGAGACTATGGTGTGGGATGAGGGAAGAGGGGAATTAACCTTTGCGCCTGATCTGGATCACTCTTCCCCTGGTAAGTGCTGTTTGCTCTAGGAGGAAGCTTGGCACCAACAGCAGCTTCGTTCCAGGGCAGTCCTGCAGAGCCATGTTTATTGGAACCATGGTGAGAACAAAGGGTCAAGTCTTCTCTCCTTACTTGTTGTGGTCTTAATTCTGATCATACCACCCTGCGGCTGCTGCTGCTTAGGAAACGAAAACCAAGCATGCAAGGGCCAGCAATGTGCGAGGTAAAAAGGTAAAGGTGACCCCTGACAATTAAGTCCAGTCGTGTCCGACTCTAGGGTGTGGTGCTCATCCCCATTTCAAAGCCGAAGAGCCAGCGTTGTCTGAAGACACCTCCGTGGTCATGTGGCTGGAGCACTGTTTACCTTCCTGCAAGCGGTACCTATTTATCTACTCACATTAACATGCTTTGGAACTGCTAGGTTGACAGGAGCTGGCCAAGCAACGAGAGCTCACCCCGTCGCCGATTCGAACTGCTGACCTTTCGATCGACAGTTCATGGTTCAGCGGTTTAACCCACTGCGCCACCCGCTGGCCTAATGTACGAGGTAGTTTAGGTGTAAAACAACTAAAACATCTGAGGGAATAAATAGGTCTTTACTTAATAGCTAAAAGATAGCAGAATTGGTGTCAGGTGAACCTCCCTGGGGAGACTATTCCAGAGACATAGAAAAAGTCCTATGATACCCCTGTTAAATTAACTGTTCTAGAAGCAAAAATAAAGACTATTTTATAAGGCTTACAGCCCAATCCTATCTAGCATTGGTGCAGCGGGGCTGCATAGCTGTATCCAGCGCTGGGATTGAGCAGGGTAGAGGTCTCCTCGGGGTAAGAGGACATTTGTCGCTGGCGAAATCACTGGCACAGGCCTGAGAAGCCTCGTGGGAAGGGGGATAGGATACAGAGGAGGCCTTCTCTGCCAATCCCTCCCCCCACCCAGGCCCTCTCCTACCCGCCCTTCCCAGCCCCCCCCAGGCCCTGCACTGCTCAGAGCGGCACTTCAATCAGCTGAAGAAACGTATAGTCTACAAACAAATACAAAATTAAACTATTAATATTATTAGAGCCAAACCAGCATAAACAAATATTTGACCTTCATCACTTTACTAGAGTGATGTTGCCTTTTGGTGTGGTCAAAAGAGTAAGAGAGAAGCTTACTACATAAAAGAGTCTGTAGAAGTCACAGGCTGTGTTCAGATGTCACACAAAACCCTAGTTGGTGCTTGCCATAATTAGAGTCATGCTATAGTTTGAGTTTCCAGATGTACAACGAGCAAATCATGGTTTAGTTAGAGTGTTTTGTTTCTCATCTGCTCAGAACTAAGCTTCAGAAGTTTACTCCCCATCTCCAGGATGCAGCAAATCTTGCCATGGATCAATGGCACTAAGGTCTGGTTTGTGAGTAGTCTGGAAATTCAGACACAACAGCAAAATTAAATCAGAATTGAATCACTCTTATAGCCCAATCCTATGCTGGCCTCTGCCAGTGGTACTAGGCTCCACGCTGTTGCAAATGTGACGTAAAGCACGTTGCGACAGCGTGCGGGCCAGTCCCGTCAGCATGGAGGCCAGCGTCAGCAGGCCTCCGCTGGCAATGGAACGGCACCTGCCGGGGCAGGTAAGCTCTGCACTGTGGGGAGGCAGGGGGAGGGTGACAGGGAGGCGGGGAGGGGTGTTTTGGGGCAGAGGGCGGGTCAGGCCTGGGAGGGGGGTAGGCTTGGCGGAGGAGTCCTCCGCCAAATCCCATCTCCCATTCTGGGCTTGAATGCCTGACATGGGGTTGC
This sequence comes from Plestiodon gilberti rubricaudatus, assembly GCA_026170595.1. Taxonomy (NCBI): domain Eukaryota; kingdom Metazoa; phylum Chordata; class Lepidosauria; order Squamata; family Scincidae; genus Plestiodon; species Plestiodon gilberti. The sequence goes on from JANXHW010000001.1 coordinate 25,602,128, forward strand.
TTGGAGTTGCGCCAGCCATTTAACTGGCGCCTTCAAGTATTTATTTAATCTATTTATTTAAAGAATTTATATCCCACCTTTCTCCCAGCAAGGGCACTCAATGCGGCTTACATTAAAATAAACATGTACATAAAATAAGTAAAAACAAATAATTAAAACAATTAAAATAAACAACCCCAGTGGGTCACCTGTATTTACATTTGTTAAAAGCCATTTGTTAAAAAGCCACCATGTCAGACATCGAAAGCTAACCTAAATAAAAACGTCTTAAGGCCCCGCCGAAAGGTCTCTAAAGAGGGAGCCTTTTAATTCCAAGGGGAGGGAATTCCATAATTGGGGCGCCACAGCCAAGAAGGCCCTATTCCGCACCGCCATCCTCCTCACCTCCATCAATGGCGGCACAGTTAACAGGCCCCCCCCCCATGATGACCTCAGAGTACGGGTTGGATTATAAGGAAGGAGGCGGTCCCTCAAATACCCTGGACCCGTAGCCCTATAGGGGCTGCTGGGGCTCGACATGGAGAATGGAGACAATCGTCCCCTTCCCTCAAGGAGACTTCCAGCCCTGCGCTGGATACAGTGCAACCTGCCCTAATGCCACTGCATCCGAGTGTGGGACTTTGGATAGGATTGGGCTGTTAACCACAATGAGCACCACCTGTGGCTTGTAAACCAGCTTTTAAAACTATGGTTTCAGATCCTGGTTTGTCAGCACCAAACATGGGCAGCTTGTGTTCAGATATTAAACCAAGCCATGATTTAGCTACACAAACCACAGTTTTGTCTTATGACTGAACCCAGCCATTGTTTTGTGCTGGCCAAAAATACCTGTGAAGAAGGGAGTAGAATTTTTCAGCGTGCTGAATGATGCATGATATTACTTGCACTATTGCAGCTGAATTCAATCCAGAAGAGAAGGATGCCAATTTATTGTGGATTTTTTTAAATCTCTACATTGATTAACTGAGGAAAACATGGAGCAGGGTGGGGGGGGAGGTCCAGTTTTGCGTAGAAAGAACTATTTGTACCTTGCCCCCTCCCACCTCTCCCCAAAATTACAAAACACCATCACAAAAGAAAGTTTAGAAGTAATGAGTTGAATTTAGGAAACTGAACTCCAGACTTCCTGCTAGTTGAGAATTTTGAGTAGCAGTCAGAAATTTCTGTTGTGGTCATATCCAAACATCATAGATCAATCTAAGAGAGCCGTTTTCCTCTTGGTCACAGTATATTAAATGTCTTGTTAGAGGCAAGAACATAAGTATCTGTTAGCTTTGTCACAAAGCACTTGGCAAAGCATAATGTGATGGAAAACCAATCTGAAGCCTTGCTACTACTTAGCAATATCAGTGCCAGAAATTTTTAGAAACAGATGCTTCAAAAAAAACCGTCTGGGGGTGGGGGTGGGGCGGGCTTTGATGGATATCAAAGTTTAAGTGGCTGTTGGAAAGTGTCAACTCTTTTTAAGCATAAACAAGCTGAAGTTCATATCCATTTGGAAAGCGCTCAAGAAACTTCAAAATGAAGATGTTTCCTATTAGCAGGCACTAAGGCTGTAGGAGGACAGTGGTAGTGTAGTTTTATATCTTTCCAGACTCCGACGTATTGCTGACCATGCATTTTATTCCAAGAGCAGAAAACGAACAAGGGTTTTCCCTGCTCCTAGCTTTGACAAGCCTCTTTTTAGCTTGAAACCTAGTATGGAAACCATTCTTGAACTCTGAGTTAGGGCTGGGAATGACTTTCTTTCATCCCTACCTGAATCTGCCCTGAAGGTGTTTTTTGACTGTACTAGGCTGCGCCTCATGTTCCAGAACTTTCCAGTGCAGTACATTGGCAGTGATATTGCTGCCCCTCTTACAGCACAATCCTCTTCTTTCTTCGGGCTGCCCAAAGATGTTGTAAAAGTGCCGTAAGGCACTTTTTCGACGACTCGTGAGCAGGGAAGGCCGGCGCAAGGCTGATCTCTCCTGCTCCGCCGGCCAAGCGCCCAAAGGACCGCCGCCGGACCCAGGTAAGGATCCAGCGGGTGGGGGGATGGATCGGGGGCCAACGGAGGGCGGTCATAGACCCAGCTGCTCCGGGTGGGGGTGGGGGACGGCTTCGGCAGAATCCTGTCCCCCGCCACGTGGCTGGGCCATTACACGGCCTCGTCCGACATCCTGGCGGAATTCCAAGGAGGCCGATTGACCCCAGCGCCAGTTACACCTGGGAAAGGGGACAAGTGTCCCCTTCCCCGAGTAGACTTTCCGCTGCGCGGGAGGCTGCCTACAACAGAGCACGGGATCCGACGGGTGGCCTGGGCCGCCTGCCCGATCCTTACGCTGGATTGGGCTGCTCGTGTTGATGCCTTTGGCTGTATGAAGTGAAGCCTAGCATGGCCCAGGGGTGTCCCTCCCTGGAGGCCTCTTGTGTGGTGAGGGAGTAGTGATCTCCATAGGTTCAGATCCTGGTATTAGTGGAGCTGAAATGGTATACTACTGTAGAGGAGGTTGGGGTGTTAGCTCTCAAGACTGGGAACGTTCAAGCTAGAACTTGAAAACCACCGTTGGGAAGCCTCATACTGTTACTTAATTGGAAGGTTCTTGCAGAATGAAAATCCTTAAGAGCCTGAAGCATTATGATCAAAACAGATCTCGAGGACTATTGTAAAATGTTAAGAATTATGTGGAAACAACCATTCAAACAATCAACTTTAATAAATCAATTATTAGCAGTAATGTTTATTATAATTAGCACAATAAGATGTACGTAGATGTCCATCACTTTTCTGAACACACTTAATTATCTAGAAAAACCGTATGGAGTGGACTGAGAATGCAAGTGATTATAAGAAGCATCAAATGTAAACAGATTACACAGCAACGAACAAATGTCCTTTATTTGAGCACTTGTGATTATATCATCAAAGAATTACGTCCCTTTATTTTTTTCCTTAAGATTTTGTATTATTTTTGAAAATAAGCTCCCTTTATAACTTGAGTCAAAACTTTATTAAATTTAAAACTACAGTCTTTTTAAACAGGAATGCTGCAGATTTATTTTCTTTTGCATGATTTTTCATTCTTCCCTATAATACTACTTTGTACTTGTTCAGTGCTTTTTGAGTTTACAAAATGCTTTGCATGTTAATAATGCAATCCTTACAAGAATGAGGTAAAAGTATTATTGTTCCCATAATACAGATGGGAAAGGTTATTAGCTTGACTTGGGTCACCTAATAAGTTCATGGCAGAGGCGAGATTCAACTGAGGTTGTTACGACCCAATCCTATGAGGGCCTTGCGCTGCTGGAACTTGCATTCTGGCAGTGCAAGTTCCCTTACAGCTGTCGCAAAATGCAACGTGCCATTCAGCGTGGTCGGGCTGCTGTGTGCCAACAACTTGGAAAAGAGCCCTGGCGCTAGTAAGTCCATGTGGGGGGCGGGAGGGAGGTGGGAGTGGGTGGAACAGAGTGGGGAGTGGAAGGAATGGGGAGACTGGGGCAGGGAGGAGGGTGGATTGAGGCTAGGAAGAGGGCGGTATCAGCGGCAGCAGCACCACCAATATTCTGTCCCCCTTCCCAGTCTTGATCTGCCTTGCCGGGTATAGCTTGTACCAGCTATATTGCTGGTGCAGGTCTGAGTAGACTCAGCGAGGCAGTGAGGGCTTACTATCAGGCAAGGGAACAAATGTTCACTTGCCTGGAGGAGACCTTTGGGATTGCCTCCCCCACAGGATGCAGCATGCGCAGATGTTGCACGGCTGCATTGACCGAGGAGGGTTTCGATAGGATTGGGCTGTTAGCATTATGCCACACCAGCTCTCAAATGATCTTCTTATATTACTCTATTTTTTCTCACTCCAAAATTGGTCTCTGTTCCAGTCTGTAACTATCCCAACTCTCACAGGTTCTCCTTTCCTTTTCCTTTTCCTTTTCCTTTTTTTTTTTTTAAAAGAACAGGAGACCTCTTGGTATCATTTCTGGTTTGGTCATTGATCCTGCCATGCACTATCCCTCAGCCTTCTCTAGTTTGGTCTTATACATGGAAAATACATCAATATTGTTTAAGACTTTCATGATGAATGTTGCTTAAACCATAAGCAAAATGATTAGACTTTTATAAAATATTCCATATTTATTAATATTCCATACTTACTTTAATGTAATGCTAATAGAGTCCAACATTACTTTAGCGCTTGGCCAATAGCAGGCAAAGTTGCAAATTTATGGAAACTCCTTTACATCAATTGATTTTTTTCTGTAATTTTACATGTCACGAAGGGCCAATACCATATTAGCTTTGTTTGCTAATGCATTTATTTGATCTTATCCATCGCCATACAAGATGAGGAAGATTATTAGTGTGTCATTTATAAAGACATAATTATATACCTAGAAGGAAATACTGTTCCTCTGTGACCCTCAATTGGGCATTTTGGGGAAAAGAAAGGAATAAAATTATTGATTTTTTTTTTTAAGCACGCACAACTATTAAAAACAATTTCTTCACATATTTCCATTCTGATGCTATTCTCAACATATTTGTACATAGAGTATAATATGAGTTTCACTGGTTCACCAGTTCCTTCATTTTCGTTGTTTACTTCTGCAAGCAGTAATGTTTTTCTCAAACGTTTGGAATGCAGTGATAGTCATGACAGGTTATCACTATTGAAAAACATCTGAATTCAAGAGCTTAGAACTCTATTTATGATTATGGCAGGTTGTTTGACGCCACCAGCAGGCATGATACTTTATTGAGCAAAACACAGTGCTCTTACTCCAAGGAGTTTCAATTCTAAATTTTAGACTTTGGGAGGCATGGGGGAAAGATAGTAGATAATTGGAGAGAGAGGCTAGATTAAACAAAGGATGAATACAAGCAAACGCATGACCCAATCCTACAGAGAGCCTATGGCAGCGGATCTCCCAAACCGCTGCTGTAAGTCCTCTAATGGCAGTGCAACTGTTATGCTGCCGTTGTGTGCGTTGGAGCTGCCAATGGAAACAGCTGGAGGCTCCGTGCTCTGGCCACACACACACACCCAGCCTGCATTGGAGCAGGTAAGGTGCTGGTGGGGGTGGGTTGTGGGCAGTTCAGGGCAGGGAGCGGCAAAGGCAGGGGTGGTTCAGAGGCTGGAGGGGTGGATCCCAGCAGCATGCACTGGGATGCTATCCCTGTTTTTCCAACCCGACATGTCCCCTGCCTCTCCTCGGACTTGCACCAGCAAAATAGCTGGTGTTGGTCCAAGGAGATCCAATGATGGCCAGGCAGCTTATGGAAAGATATATTTTTTACTTATCTCTCCCAGACCATCTGGTTCTCCCCCCCCCCCCCGCATGCAGTATGTGCTCAGTGCGGCTGCATGATAGAAAATGGTGGGGATAGGATTGGGCTCGCAGTCACTTATCCTAACTGTTCTGTACATATCTTCTCAGAAATGGGTCCCGCTGAATTCAGTGGGGATTACTTCTATAAGATTGCATCCTTAGACTTTATTTTAGTTGAGCATGAGGCCTAAGTGGTTAATGCTCCAGCATTTTCATGGAAAAGGTAGGTGTTTGATCTGGGATTTGAAAGAAGAGAACGCTATATAGGGATGTATTTGAAAATTAATTGTTAGGAGCAAATCTTTAAAATGTGTTGAGTAATATTTGTTAAAATCCTCTGTGAGCACAAAAGATCTTCACATAACACTTCATATTTTTTAATTGCAGTCAATTGGCAATAATCCCAGATTATCACATTTGTGTTCCTCACATGAAGCTGTAAATCTGTGATTTATGTCCTACAGTTTTCTACTTGGGGTTCAACATAAAGCTAATTTATGCTCATTTTAAGCAAGCATAAGATTATCCAGTGTGACACTGGTCTAAAATAAGGAAATAGTTGACAGGCAATCTTGTGTATAAGACCAGAGATGAGAACTGGTGAAATTTAGGACTAGTGCAGATGTAGCACTAGCTAATCCTTAACTAGTGTTAAGTGATTAGCAGCACTTTCTATCGCCTGAGCCCTGTCACATGCACATTCATCCCTTCCTCCTTTACTATGGTTAGGTATTGAAACTGGTAATTCTTAACTATGTTTAAGAAACGTACAGATACCCTGAACCTAGCTCTTAGACCCGAGGGTATAGATGTCTTCCTGACATGCATATTTATAACAAGTCTCAACGTGAAATAGAACTACCGTAATTCTGATTATTTTCCTTTCTGTTGCAGGAGGCAGACTTTGGTCTTACATCAGTAAGTTCTTGAACAGAAGTCCCGAAGAAAGCTTTGAAGCCCCTAAATCTAGAAGATCCAGCTCTACCAAAATATGTTTACATCAGGCAACTCCTAGTCCTCAAGATATTGGCAGTAGCACTGACTCCAGGGGAAGCAATGGTGGCAACATGCTGAAGGTTTTACCCCTGAAGACTAGTCTCAGTCCAAGTTCCCAAGATGGCAGTAGTAACCAGGAAGATGGCCAGGAAAGTTCTCCCAAGTGGATTGATTCTGGGTCTAGTTCAGAGGAGGAATGCACTACAAGTTACCTAACATTATGCAATGAATACGGTCAGGAAAAGGTTGATCCTGGTTCGTTAAATGAGGAGCCCATCATGAAAGCAGATGACATTCTCATGACCAAAGAGCAAGGAGGCTTCCAGGCACATGACGATGTTGCCAGTGAGAACTCGGGGTCCCCATTCACCTCTCAGGAAGTAAAGGTTTTTGCTGATGATGCTGACCCAGGAATAGCTAGTCCTACCAGGATATCGGAATCATTAAGTAAATCCAAAAACAGCCCCATGGAGTTCTTCAGGATTGACAGTAAAGATAGTGCCAGTGAACTTCTGGGGCTTGATTTTGGAGATAAACTTTGCAGCTTAAAATCGGAATCTTTAAAACAGTTTTTCTCCATGCCAGATCGGGATAGGGGTCTTGACGCCATAGAAAACAAATTGGGCCCTACATCTCAGGATACCATCAGCAGGGGTTCCAATGACTCTGTGCCAGTGATCTCTTTTAAGGATGTAGCCTTTGATGATGTAAACAGCATCGATGAAGGAAGGCCTGATCTTTTGGTCAACTTGCCAGGCATAACGGAACAAATGAAAGAAGCTACGGTGGATGGGCCGACAAAGCTCACGGAGCAGAATGGAGACATCTTGGAAAGCAAGCTTTTGGAAACCCCAGATGTTTTGCAATTAAATAATAGTACAGAGCAATGCAGAACAGTTGAGCAAAAGGTCAACCATTTGGTGGCCGAAGACTCCAGTAAGCAGTGCAATGACACTCAGGAAGTGATCAGGTCATTCCATATGACCGATAGCGACCCTTCTGGTTCCAGGGATAGAACTCTCTTCCCAGGGCTTGAAGCCGAAGCATCTTCATTGCTAGATGCGTTGGGCACAGAGGAAAGTTTGTTGATTCCTAACACGCAGGCAGGTGCAAAAGAATGTAGCTTAAATATGGACGAGGCCGTGCTGCTGTTTTCTGATCATGCCGAAGACTTGAGTAAAGAGGGAGCACCCTCCGCTCCGTTGCACACAGCAGAAAGCAAAGAGTCAGGCGCGAGGGGCAGAGGGGAGAATGAAATACACCAAATTTTTCAGGACCTCGATGAGAGATTAGCACTAACCTCCCGGTTTTACCTCCCTGAGGGCTGCATTCAAAGATGGGCAGCTGAAATGGTTGTAGCCCTTGATGCCTTGCATCGAGAAGGAATTGTGTGTCGTGATTTGAACCCAAACAACATCTTATTGAATGATCGAGGTCAGGAACTTCTGCAAATGCATTTCTTTTTATTCGCTGTTGCTTCCAATTAACTGAGTAGGCGTTTTATCTTGTAATTAGTATCTTCATTTCCTGTCTAGAGCTTCATTATCAGTGCAGCAAATTCACCCCCAGTAATAGCTTCTAGTACTTAATGATGCCATTATTCTTAATGATACTGTTTTTAGCTACAAAAGGAGTAATTACAGTTCACTTCTGCAGAAAATGGAAGGGAAAAATGTTTTGATTTCTCCTGTCGTTTTGTTTTTAGGACACATTCAGCTAACGTATTTTAGCAGGTGGAGTGAGGTTGAAGATTCCTGTGACAACGATGCCATAGAGAGAATGTACTGTGCCCCAGGTTAGAGCAATCACCTCAAATGTTTCACTTGGAAAACAGATTAGCAGCTTCCATTTTCTCATGAAGCATTCATTCCATCTCATCCTCTGTTCCTTGGGAATACAAGCTGTTGAGATAGTACTTCTGTTTTTAATTTTTTTAATACATTATTTTGAAATCTGAAAATGCTAATAACGGAACATTGCATGACGGACAAATCTCTCTATGAAAGAGTTGATTTGACACTTCTGCAAAAAGGTTACAGAACGCTTTATTCTTTAAGAGTGCAATGCATGGGATCTGTCTCCAGTGCAAGCTCCATTGAAATGAATGGGGGTGAAAATGCACTATGTTTTGATGCATGTCCACATCTTCCGTGTATATGATGTTATGCCGTCTTGCACAGGGAGGTTCCCAGTAGAACGTGTCTATCTGTGGCTTTTATTATGCTGTGGCTCCATAGTGCACTCCAACCATAGGTAACCATGGTGTAACGGTAAGCACCAAAGGTGCTCCCAAAATATCTGAGGCCTTAGTTCTCACTCTGTAGTAACATTGTGTGCTGTAGCGCTTCAGGTGCAGGTGGGGGGCTCACATGATCGATTGCTCCTCCATACAAAGCGTTTCCACTACATAGAAAACTACTAGGTATCAGGGGGAAAGGTTCTGGCCTAGCCTTCTCCCTGAAATACTTGTTTTCTGAGTGCAGGGAATTTTATTAACTCCCACTTGTATTCTGATGTGATGCAGCCCAGACAAGGGTTTAGCAACTTAAGTGAGAATGAGGCTCAACTTTCATCTGAATGCAAACTCCTCGCTTGAGAGCTGTGCAAATTTCTGATGTCAGGGGGTAGCCTGAGCATCTGCCAAGTGGGTGAGTTTCAAATGTTCTGTTCTACACCATCATATCCAAAGCTGTTCTTAGAAAAGTGGAAGCCAAGTCTGGCAACAGTTACCTGGATAGCCAACTGCAATCTTTAATGGCAGTGTAGAGTCTAAAACTTTCCTTGCTGGATCTGAAAGTCAGAAGGGGTTTTTCTTGCTGTGTCTCTCTAGAATCCCTCTTCCAAGGGGGAGCAGTCTTTCCTAGGCCTCCTGGAGGCCTTTGCTTCCATAATGTTGCTTTCCATTCTTATAGCCCAATTCTATGTAACTTTGCGCAGCCAGCCTAAAAGGCCAGTCGCTGTATCCTATGGCCATTGCAGCCTGCACCGGCACAACCTAGGCGCACCTCAGGGGAAGGGGACAAATGTGTAAGTGGCACGGGCTGCAATGGGCCTCCTTGGTTGCACACCAGTTCTGAAGCTGGTGCACAACCAGGGAGGCCGTGTAAGACCGGCCTGGGCTGCCACGGGGCATAGGATATCGGTGCAACCCAGTGCCGATATTCCCGCCCCCTCCCAGCCTGGGCCGGCCAATGGCCCCGTCCCTCGCCACCCCTGCCCGCCCTCCCCATGCCCCCGCCCGCCCCCAGCACTGACCGGCGCTGCACTCACCTGTGGCGGCCGGCACGGGTCTAGGCAGGTGGCAGAGTAAACGGTGTTGGCTTCTGTGCTGGTGCCGCTTACTCTCTGGTGCTTTATGGCATGTTTACGACACCCTAGGCCGGTGGAGCGCTCGCTCCACCGGCCTATAGTTGCACGCAGGATTGCGCTGTTAATTTTTTAAAGAAAATCTTGTATCTCACCTTTGTAAGCAGATTGTGTGAAACTAACAGTCCAATCCTGTGTAGGATGCACTTACGTAAGATGCACTAACAGCCCAATCCTAAGCAGGATGCGGCCTGCACCGGCAGAGCCGGGGCACACCTTGGGGGAAAGGGATGTTTGTCCCTTTCCCCCGGTGTCAGCCACAGCGGCCCCAATGGGCCTCCTCGGATGCGCTCCAGGTATTTTGTTGGTGCACATCTAGGGAGGCCGTGTAAGTCTGGCCAGGCCCAGGAAGGGGCTTAGGACCTCCCTGGTCTGGCCGGCCAATTACCCCCTCCCCGCCACCCTGGCCCGCCTTCCCCACACCCTCCCACCACCTGGTGCAGGGCTTACCTATGTCCAACAGCGTGGGTGTCAGCAGATGGCGGTGTGAGCCTTGGCGCCGGTGCCGCTTACTCCCCAGGTGCCACGAAAGTGCTTTACGGCACTTTCGCGACACCGTAGGCTGGCAGAGCGCTTGCTCCGCCGATCTTATCTTGCGCAGGATTGCGCTGTCAGAACAATACAAAATTTATACACATGAAGAGAAACTCCGTATTAAATCTATAAAATATCAGAGAATCACAACCCAAAACTAAAAAGCAGCACTTTTTATATAATTGACCAACGACCCTGGTAAATAGGATGGTTCCCCCCCCCCATATTGCGTTCCCTCTTTTCATGGAAATGTATGATTTGATCTCACCATGAAGGGCTGGCTCCAGGTTTGAGGGCACTTGTTACTGTGCTGTCTGGAGGCCCCCCTCCCCTTATCTTGGCAGTGGGTGTGATGGCTGGTGTGGTCTTCTGGGTTTCTCCCACATTCAGTACCCCACTTGCCAGTTGGCCGTGCAGCCCCAGCAAGTGTGGATTGTAGGGATATGATGCTGTGCATGGATCATGCCCCTAAAGATCATTTGTCTGTTCTTCTTAAGACAATTTTCACAATAAATGGTGGTGCTGTTTGAATCTCAGGGAAGAGAGACAATGTAGGTAAACAGGTGGCCCTTTATGAGTCCAACTCTTTTTATAAGTGCACACAGGAACATTCCAACTTCAGAGAAAAGACAGAAATAAGCCAAATAGCAGAGCCAGTGTGGTAGGATGTTGGATCTAGACCCAGGTTGGAATCCCCACTAAGCCATGGAACCTTTGGGTGATCTTGGGCCAGTCACTCCTCTTTCAACCTAACCTACCTCACAGGGTTGTTGTGAGAATAAAAGGAGGGTGAGCAATGTATGCTGCCCTGAGGAAGCGTGGGATAAAAATGCAAGTTGTAGACTCCCATACGAAAAGCACTTTTATGTAGTGCAAAATCTTCCAGATATGCACTGCACTTAAGATGCACATCATGCGTAATGTCATGTTCCTTAAGGTGAAGACAGATGTTATGTTTAAGTGTTGCTGGAGGTAAGGCGAAAGAGGGACGTATACATGTATAAATGAATATTTGCTACTTTAAAATAATGATAATAAAAAGGCAGCCTCGCTCGGTTTTGTCACAGGCAAACGGTGGGCTGACGCACCTGTTTGGCATGGGGAACAACTTCCCAGTCCAGTGTATGACTTGCTGGTGCGTATATCTGGGGTATAAGTTGGAAAACTAGGCTCATGCTGTAGCTGAAGAATGTAATATTGTATCTCTGAGAATGTGATGTCTGTCCTCTGTCCTCTGTCCCTGCGAGGTTACTTATTTATCTTATTCCGTTTTAAGATGAGGTGGGATGTACATTTTTATCGGAAAATAACTCAAAGCAGCTAACAGTTTGAAACTATAAGAAAGGAGAGGTTTCCACCTACATTTTATCTCTCTCTGTCTTGACCAGCAACCATTCCAAAAATGAAAAAAAAAAACTGTTTTGCAGTCTACCTAATAGGGCTATATTAGTCTTTTTTTTTTTTTAAAGAAAAAGTTAATAGTCTTTTTATCCAACTATAACGGTAGAATGAGATCTTACACAGACGTTTGTGTTTTTTACCTCCTCCAAATAGTAATTTTGTTTATGGAAAAGAGGTTTGGGGGGTTAGTCCTTTCCCCACGTGCCACCTTTCCCCACGTGCCATTTTTCTGCTTCCACCTCCCCCCCCCCCCCCCGCTTTTCCAAACACCTGTTTGGAAGTGAGTGGAAGGAGAAATTTTGAATGGAAAAATGGCAGTCAGGAAAAGGGGTAAATCCCCTCCAAATCTACTTCTCTATAAACAAAGTGACCCATCTGACTTGAAAACATGTCTTTGCAGGTGAGACCTACTTAGGCCATAAAACAGCTTTTTGGAAGGGTGAATCTTTTACCAAGGGAATTCTTTCTCACAATTGGCCAGTAGGTGGCAACCTACCATTAACGGATTTTCTGTGGTCAGACTGGGCTTGTGTTCGTTTTCTGTGTTACAGGAGTAACTCTAGATATGGAAAAGTGTTATTGTAATTATTTGCTCTCATCTGCTCTTTAGTTGTTCAGTATTTTACCTTATTTTTAGGCAAGTATTTTACCTTATTTTTTAGGTTCAGTTTTGCCTTATTTATCCAATAATTTATATCCTGCCTTTTGCACCTAATAACGGGCCCCCAAGATGCCTAACCATCAATCAAAATGCAAACGCAAAATACAAATGTCACCTATCTGGCTATTCTTAGTTCCTAGGACAGGTTACTTAATACAACTTAAGCTGAAAGGAATAACAGTATGTGTTTTGCATCCAGAGCTCTTAGTGTTATCTCATCAAAACAAAATGCGTGTTGCTGGCACATAATTAATAAGTCATATTTTTAATGCAATAGAAATGATTCACTCCAAACTTCTCCCCATAAAAATATTATTTCCATAAAAAGCAAAGCGCCATATAATAAAATAAAAATATAACTCTGTTCACAGACTTGCAATCTAAGAGCCTCTCTACATGTATTATAAGAGATGCCGCTGCTCAAAACGCAATCTCATGTTGAGTTCTCTCAGAAGTACAGAAGACAAGCCCTGCTGGAGCAGCCCATGGGCCCATCTAGTCCAGCACCCTTTTGCCACAGTGACCCAGTGGCTGTCACTGCATCTTGTGACAGAGAATCCCACAGATTAATTATGCACTATGTGACAATGACCTTTTGTCTGCTCTGAATCCACTGGTTCTAGTATTGTGAGACAGGGAGAAACACTTCCCCCACATCGTGTATCATTTTAAAGGTTATAATCAAGCCCCCCCCCCCACTGTTTTCCAAGCTTAGCCCTGAACGTTGTAGCCTTTCCTTGTAAGAAAGGTGCTCCAGCCCTCTGATCATCTTGGTTGCCTTCTTTTGGGCACCTTCACCAGCTCTACAATATCTTTCTTGGGTTGTTGCAACCAGAATTCTACATGGTATTCCAAATGTGACTGCAGCATATATTTGTGCAGTAGCATTACAGTATTAGCCACCTTACTCTGGATTCCTTTCCTTACATGGAATTTGCCTTCTTCCAACTGCCACAAACTGGGTCAGTGTTTTCATTTTGCTATCCACCGCGACCCCAAGATCTCTTTCTTGGTTCGTCACTGACAACTCGGAACCCATCAGCGTGTATGTAAAGTTGGGATTTGATTTTTTTTTGCCTCAGTGTGCATCAACTTCACTTATTGATATTGAACTGCATTTGCTATTTGGTTGCCCACTGAGTTTCGGGGGGTTCTTTTGGAGCCCTTGATAATCTGCTTTTGTTTTTCCACCATGAATGGTTTGGTGTCACCTGCAAATGTGACCACCTTGCTGTTTACCTCCTATCTCCAGATAATATATTAACAAGTTAAAAAGCACTGGTCCCAGCATGTGGAGAATAGTGTGCCAGTCCTTTCCTTTGCAGAAACCATGCTGATTGTCTTTTAGCAAGGCTCGTTCTTCTATGTGCTTAACAATTCTATCTTTAATTATGCTTTCCAGAACAGACAATTAGGCTGACCAGCCTGAAGTTTCCTAGATCCCTTCTTAAAAACCAGTGCTATGTTGACTGTCTTCCAGTCCTTGGGCAATAAGGCTGATTTAAAGGACAAGTTACATACAGTATTTTGTGAGAAAACCAGTAATTTCACATTTGAGTTCCTTAACAGCTCTTGGGTGGATGCTATCTAGACCTGGTAGATTTGTAATTGTAGATTTGTAACCTCTTAATTTGTAATTGTCAATGTACTCTAGAGACCTCATAATCTCCCTCTGTAATGTATAGGACAACTTGCTCGGTTTCCTAATGCCGTTATGCTGACTATTTTTGTGTTTTATTGTGATATTTTAAGGATGTTTTAATGTTTATATTGTAAATTGTAGTTTTAAATGTGATTTTATGGTTCCGTAAGCCGCTTTGGGTGCCCTTCGGGAGCAAAGCAGGATACAAAATAAGTAAGTAAGTAAATAAATAAGTATATTTAACCATCTCTGCAGCAGCAGCTAGTGATGTTTGCAAAGTTCTCCTGACTGAGATTCGAATACGAATCTTGGAAGCGTGAATATCCCTGCCCCAAAGGAAAAAGTGAACATTTGTAGCATGCAAGACTTGAATCAAAGCTAGGTATTTGGAAAAAAAATGCCAGCTCTTCCCACCAATTCCCCAGCCAAAGGAGCATTTTAGTCACCTCTCCGGCAGTGGCACTGGCAGTAGACAGCAAGTGCCAAGAATGGGGGTCCTTCCTTGCTCCCCAATGCTGTGGCACAAGGAGATGCTTTATTTTCCACCTCCTTTCTCTCCCCTCCCCCCATGCAAATGGAGGCATTTTTTATTTCTCTTGCCAACATGCTGGATCCTCGGCACATCAGGAAGGATGGTGCGATGACTCATCGGGTTGTAGTTTTTCAAGGAAGGGCTTCCACGACAGTAGTAAAGACTACTACAACTCCCAGCAGCCAATGTGTCACTCTTCTTGATGTGCTGAGGACCCAGCACATTAAAGAGAGAAAGAAAGAATGGAGGGGAGAGAGAACAACAGATCAGCCATGGTGGGTGAGGACGGAAAACCTTCACGCTTCCTTACAAATTAAAAAAGAAAAAGTTCTGTCTTCAAGTAGAAACACAGGACAGGTAGCTCAGCTAGAACCTTTCTCTCTGGTCTAAAAGGTTTCTGTTTTCTATGAGTTTTTACCTGAGGAAACATTCAGATATGTGCTTCCGCACCTGATCTCTGAAGTGACCCAGCCCATTCTACCACTAGGCCTCTGTTAACATTGTTAAATTAACTAGAGAAGGCATGTACTATTTCAGGTCAGGGTGGCCAAACTGCGGCTCCTGAGCCACATGCAGATCTTTGATGTATAATGTGCGGCTCTTGGAAATATATTGGCTGAGCTCTTTTTTGCATCACAATTAATATAAAAGGTAAATAAGAAATGTTCAAAATGATAATTTTACCAGGTATAAACTAAGAGTCCACTGGATTAAAACATAAGTTTAATTAATGTTCATGGTGAGTAAGAATTTAACTGCTTCTTAAATATTGCGGCTCTCAAACATCTCTCTTGTGGCTCTCAAACATTTGAAGTTTATCGTATGTGGCTCTTACATTAAGCATGTTTGGCCACCCCTGTACTATTTGATGCTGTTTGGGGTTTGTGTCCTTGGCTAAAAAGAATAGGTAGTGGTCTTCCCAGAGTTCTCTAGAACTGGATTCGGAAATGAATTTTGGAGATTCTAAATCTCCCAACACCCCCCCCCCTCCAAGGAGGGAAAAACTTTCAAAGCGCACAGACCCTCTGCTTAGCCCAGCAGCAGCGAGGGGCTCCTATCTCCCCATTCCTTGTTGCTCTGGATGCAGCACACCACGATTAAAGTGTGCTGCACACAGGTTTTTCCCCCTTCTTTCCAAACAGGAAGAAAGACATGCAGAGATGTTGATGGAAACTGTAACTGTCATGAGGGTTACTTCCATTGCAGTGTCCCTCACAAAGAATTCAGTCCCCATCAGCACCGTCGCCTGCCTTCTTTATGGAGAAAGGGGGGGGGGAGCCCATAAAAACCTGTGCAGCACACTTTAATCATCATGGTGTCCTACGTCCAGAGCAACAAAGGGGTGAAGAAAGGAGCAGCACAGGGAGAAAGGGGAGAGTGAAGGATGGGAGAGCTGGCAAAATTTACTGAGCCTCAAAATGATTTGGTAAATGATCCATTTTAAAAAAATCAGGCGAACCTGAACCAGCTTGCCCACCTCTAATCATAGTATTTTAATAGCGGATTACTAACCCAACGTGTGAGAGTTTGCAGCACATGAAGGGCTCTGAAGTGCTTGACGTTCATTCATTTTTTTAAGCCCCTATATTTTTTGTTTTTTAAATAATTTAAGTGTCTCTAAGCGGGTGGTGTTTGGATAAAAGGGCAAAGTTGTCCTGAACTCCCAATGCCAACGTTTGACTTCTGTTTAAACATCCCTTTGCTCCCACTGCCCCCTGGGAACCCTTATCACATATTTGTGCTAAAAGAACATTAACCACCTGCCCTGTGCTTTGTAACATCAGCAACCAATCTTTTTATCTTTTAGTTAATGTGCTTTGGTATTTTGAAAGGGGGAGGCGAGCAGGCGGGGGGGGGGGGAGAGAGAGAAGAAGAGAGCAGAGGGAAAAATTCCAGTAACAGATTCGATTTACAGGGACAGAAAAATTTGAGCAAATGCCAAGCTAGCAGGGGGGCCATTATCCTGCTCTATAAATAAGTTTGAAAAAGAAACACACACACACACACACACACACACACACACACACACACACACACACACACACACACACACACACAATCCTTTTAAATCAACATGTTTTGGCCTAATTGAGGGGAAAGCAAGAAAGATAAATTTTGAAATGCAAATGATCACCTTCTGTTGTTGACGTACTTTTTTTTTCTTGCCAACTTTATGATCTTGGCTTTTGGGGAGTCATTGACAGTAAAAGAAGGCAAAAGGCAGAAGCTGCTGCTACTAGCTTGTAGATAACCTGATATTTATAAATCTGTAACATTTTTGCCCATAAAGGCTAGCTGTTCCTTGCTTTTGTCCCTCTGAGAATGTCAGCTGGACAAAGAATATTCGGTGTCTTCACTTCTGAATGCCAGTTGCTTGGGTGGGGCCACAGCAAGTCCCCCCTGTTGTCTAATTGCCCTCCTTGCAGATTTCTTAGGGCCCTATGAAGCAGCCTTGTACTGCCCCAGACATGTGGTCCATCTTGGACAATATTGTCTACACTGAGTGACAGCAGGTCTCCAGTGTTTCATACGGGGTCTTCCCCAGTACTGCCTGCAAAATGTCTGGGGTTCAGGAACCTGGGACTTTCTGCATGTGCAAAGCATGTGTGCTCTACCCCTCAGCTGTGGCTCCTCCTCGTCTGGATAGCCATCGTGGGAAACACAATGTCGGCCTTGGTGGACCTTTGGCCTGATCCAGAGCTCTTTGTATGTTTGGTGCATAATTTTGGTTCAAGGCAAGAACCTGCTGTCACCAGGGGCGTCGCGACGATGCGCGACACCCCTGAGCGGGGGCGTGCGTCACCCTTAAGGGGGAGGCTCCGCCCCCGCGTGTGACGTCACGCGCAGGAGCGGAGCGCCCTCCCCGCTCCGTTTTTGGCTCATTTTGGAGCCAAACGGACCCAGGGGAGGGCGGGCGGGCCCACCTCCGCTGCAAAAATGTAAGTGAGGGGCATCGCGCGTCACCCCTATACGCGCGACGCCCCCCGGCGGCCCGCCCCCCCGCTTCCCCCCGTCGACGCTAGTGGCTGTCACTCTCAGGGCACACATCGCATGCCGTATTTGGCATCAGGCCATGGCCTATCTAGCCCAGTATTGCCTTGCTCTGTCTTGCATCAGCTCTGTAGGGCCGCAGACAAAAGTCTTGCCCATGACATGCTGCCTGATCCTTTTAATAGGAGACTGTGCATTTTACTGCCCCCCAACTGAAAAAAAAAAAGGGAGAGTCCTGATGGGCAGGGAAGCTTCATGACAATGTTGGTTTGGTGTGTCTGTCTTTAAGCTGCCTATTCCACTGTGCTCTCTTTGAATGCGCAAATGTGCTAAATTCATGGACGATGGCTCTGTCAGTGGCTATCTGCCATGGTGACTGCATGGAACATCCACATAGAAAGGTAGTATGCCTCTGAATACCATTTGCTGGAGTGCAAAAGTGGAGAAGATCTGTTGGCCTCATTCTAGTTGACCACTGTTGGAAGCAGGAATCTTGGCTAGAAGGACCTTTGGTTTGATCCAGCAATATCTCTCTCTCTTTCTGTGTGTGTGTGTGTGTGTGTGTGTTTTGAATGATGTTGAGAAGCTGCCACCTCCCACCCACAATCGCCTGCTTCATCGATATCTCTCCAGGAACAAAGTCCAGTCAACATTTACCACAGAAGTCGTGCACAAGATCTGAGCTTAGTTCTGAATGTAAGGGGGGAAAAATTAAGTTCTTCACTGTTATTGGAAGTCACTTAAAGTGCAGGCTGGAAATGAATGTTTATTGTCTGTGATAACACAGTACTGAACAACTTAATCCTTTTATATTTCCAGATGGCTTTAGAGGAAGTTTTAAATCAATCTTGAGGGAGCTAACGGGAAGAAAAAGAAGAATCCCTTCCCTTGCTGCTAATCTTTTTCTTAAAGAATGGGGGGAAAATTTGTGTTACAAAGGAGAACGTTTCATAGGATGCTTCCTGTATTTCAGGCTTTAATTGATATTGTCAAAAGTTCCTTGCATGCTTTTATTTTTTAACAAAAAGACCAGAGTGTGGAACTTTGCTGTAAACTTTGTACTGATTAGTGTTATGAGCTCAAAAAAGTAGGCCTGGAAGTGTTTGTCCTGTACAAGATAAGGGAGGAGACTGAAGAAGTGCAGCTAGTTGGAGACAAAGTCCAAAGAGGATTTGGAATTAGGAGAATGCCTGGCACAATGAAGTTCTAGGACAGCATGATGTCAGGATGGGGTTAGGTGCGATTCAGGCCAGATTCAAGGCTGGGGAGCAGCTCCAAGTTGGCAGTCCATGGATCAAGGATAGCAAGGATGGAAACTGGAAATTATTGTTGTGGCAGAGAGGAGATGAATCAATAGGTAGGATCTGTAAAGACCTGATTTGCAGAATACAGTTGTGAGACACAAACTTTATACCAAGCCTAGATCTTGTGAGCAGATCAGGGTGGATAACCAGTGGCACCATCTTGGGGCTAGGAAATATCTCTGATGTCCCAATATGTTTGGGGCCAAGAGGTTTTGTGATACTGATGGCTTTGAAAGTAGCCTGGGAAATTTTGTACCTACCATCACTGCTCTGCATTTAAAAATCGTAGTAGAGTTGGAACTGCATAAAGCGTGAGGCAACTGCAGTAGGAAGTCCCCCAGTCTCCCGCCTCCACCGTACTTATCCACCAACAGAATAAGAAATCCAGGAAAGCAATATGAGGATTCAGCATTCCTTGACAGCATAGTGGCATGGTTGATAAATTGGAACTGTTTTCTGCTAGTTGCCTGTCCCCTTTTGAAGCTAATGATGATCCTGTGTGTAAAAACAAGGATTCTTTTGAATCCAAGGAATTTTCAAGAAAACCCAAGGTTCAATCCTTGTCCCATCCAAAGAGGGAGGTTGGGGAAGGCCGCTGTCTCGGGTCACTGAGAGCCAGGGTCAATTACTTAGACAGTAGTTGACTCGCTGGAGCATTTTTCTGATTTGAGATGCACAATTGGGGTGTGTGTGTACATGTTTTCCATCTCGGAAGCATAATTCTAAATGGAATTTCGATATGCCTGGGAGATGCCAAGCACCACCTGGGAGTGCATGAATCATAATTTACAGCATTGATAAGATCCTTTAACAGGGACAAAAAATGCCCCCTATGCTGGTTGGCTCCCACTAACAGCTCAATCCTGCACAGGATGCGGGTCACGCTGGCGCGGCCTGGGCTCACCTTGGGGGAAGGGGATGTTTGTCCCCATCATGTAAGCTCCAGAGGCCCCAATGGGCCTTCTTGGATGTGCATCAGCTCTTTAGCTGGTGCACATCCAGGGAAGCCGTGTAAGGGCAGTCCGACCTGGGAAGGGGCGTTGGATATCAGTGCAACCCAGTGCTGATACCCCCGCCCCCTTCCAGGCAGACCCAGCCAATGGCCCCCTCGCCACCCCTGCCCGCCCTCCCACCGCCCGGTGCAGCACTCACCTGCGTCTGGCAGCATGGAGTCCGTCCAGCGGCAGTATGAGCGGTGCCGGCCTCCGCACCAGCGCCACTTACACTAGGGGAGCCGGAAAAGTGCTATATGGCAGGATTGGGCTGTAAGTAATGAACACCCAGAATATGATGGTGGCAAGGAAGCAACTGGTCACTTTGGCTGCTTTCCTTAGGCTTATGAGTCATTGCCATTTATTGTGTGAACGAAATGGCTTCATTATAGAGAGCAGATATTTGGGTTCCGATTTACTGCAATATTAAAGCTTTGGGGAGTGGGAGGAAGAGAGAGAACGTTTTCACCATATGATATTACATTAGTTGGTTGGACTGTGTATCACTTGAAAGCACTTCACGATCTGTAGTTTTCTCAATCTTTTCCTGCGGTGCATTGTTAAGAGTAAAGGTAGCTTTATTGATGCGATATCCTGAGCCTATTACTATCCGTAGATTGCAGGGGAAATAATGTGACCTGCTCAAAGGAAGAGAGGGTATACGGTGAATGTTTACATTCAGCTCTCTCCTTGATTAAGGAAAACATCTTACTTTAATTCTGAAAGTGGAAATGGTCGGCTGTGAAAGGCAAAACAGCGAGAATGGAGGCATTGGGGGATGGGGAGAAAAAAATAAAGACTTTCAGCCAAAGCATCTAATCTCTCTACGACTACAGTCCTATGCAAACTTACTTGAAAGTAAGCCCCAGTGAATTCAGTGGGAATTATTACTACCAAAGAAACAATAATAAAATTGGGCTAAGAGCTTAGCTTGTTTTTTCTTCTTCTTTTTGGTTCATATTGGATTTTGACTCCTTAGAAACAAGCCCTTATAAGTACCTGTAGTTGTTTGTATAGCAAAATATTTTAATAACTTATTCAAGACTTGTGCAATAGATAGAAAATTCTGATTGCATTGAATCAGTAATATAATCAATGTTTCATATGTCATATACATTTTCAAATAAGATCGAGCCATTCTAATCTATCCAGAGGATTACCAAGTATCTCTTGTATAAAATTTGTAACTGGACACCAGATTGCAGCAAAACGTATCTGAATACATCTGTTCATGAATGGCAACAAAGACTCAAAGTGAAAATTTAGACTATTTGTTTTATTGGATCAACTAGTCCTTAAAATGCATGAAACAAACCCTCTGAGTAATGTAGAACTCTTAAATGACTAACAGCACAATCCTATTCAACTTACACCACCGGTGTAACCAGCAGTGCAGCGAGAATGGGAGGCCCCAGAATGGAAAGGGAATTCAAATCCTTTCCATAGGGGGATTCAAAGGGGATTTGAATCCCCTTTCTGTTCAGGGGCCTCCTGTTCTCGCTGCACCGCTGGTTACACCGGTGGTGTAAGTTGGATAAGATTGCGCGGTAAGAACATTTCTAGTGTGATCCTTACCTAGTTAGACCAGGGGATTTTCAAATAGCACAGCTGGAAGTGTCAAGACACTAGACCAGGGGTGGCCAAACTACGGCTCCTGAGCCACATGTGGCTCTTTGACATATAATGTGCGGCTCTTGGAAATATGTTGGCTGAGCTCCTTTTTGCATCACAATTAATATAAAAGGTAAATACGAAGTTTTCAAGCTTTATAATTATTTACCAGGTATAAACGGAGAGTCCACTGGATTAAAACATAAGTTTAATGTTCATGGCGAGTACATATATTTAAGAATTTCAATGCTTCTTGAATATTGCGGCTCTCAAACATCTGAAGTTTATCATATGTGGCTCTTACATTAAGCAAATTTGGCCACCCCTGCACTAGACCCTGGCTAGCTCATGTATGGGGGAGCTTCAGTGAACAAAGTTTTCCTTGTTTGCCTTGGTGTTGGAAGCCCTTTTTACTTAGGCATCTCCATTATCTGCACAGAGTTGCTACCCTCATGATACAGATATAACACATAACCAAACAATAGTTGTTTGGTGTGTGTTTTAACCATGGTTAAGCACCTACATCTGAATGACTATACACCAGGATATGAAATCATGGTTTGAATTGAATTTGTAAACTATGGTTTGCAGAGGCGTAGTTAGCCTCTGTGTCGTCCCCCCAGCACGGAAAGGCAGAAGCCCCGCAGGTTCCATCCCGCCCCTGTGGCAAAACACGCCCTCTGGCATATTTTCGCTGTTTTACACAGCGAAGGAGCCTGGGCGGGCGGGCCAATCTGCCACGCAGTGTGGCCGTTTTTCGGCCACCTCTGCAACGCGATTACCCCCCCTGCCAGCTGCTTTGTCCCCCCCCGCCTGCTGCCTGGGGGCCCAACGCCCCATCGCTGACTTCACTACAGATGGTTTGTGTTAGTAATGGTTAAATGTTATATCTGCATTGAACAAACCATGGTTAAAGGAGTTAACTCTCTCAAGTCCCTCCACTTGCAAGCTGACAAGTACATGTTATTGGTGTCTTTCCCTCTCAGCGTATTCTGGGGGACACGGCTTAGCAAAGCAAGGACCCAGTGGAATCTGTCACATCACAGATTCTAGTAAGTTCCTTTTACAACATTTCACCCGACTCCCTTTCTAATTGCTCTCAAGTTTCACCATGCATAGAACCTGCCAGCAATGTGGCCCAAACCCATGAGGTCTAGTTTTATTTTGATTGGTTTCATTTGTAGCCTGTCCCATCTAAAAGAGTCAGGATGGGTTAGGAGTATGGTAGGTTGACAGTACAATAAAATAATAGTACCCATAGCAGTTACTAGCACCACTTCATCGCTCATTGCAGGCTCATTGCTGAGAGATAATTACTTTCTCAAGGCTATCCAATGAGCTCCATAACCCTATCCTTTCATCAGCACTATGTTCACTTAACACACTCCTGTACAAGACATTGGAATATGCTCTAGGGCACGTTCCTGTTGCCAGTATGATGGGGGACTGAAGTTCTGCTCAAATTGCTTCTCCGTGGAGAGAACCAACTCAGTAAGACGGTGCAGGTTTGTCCTCCAAGTTGGAGTAGGGGAGAGGCTTGTGTGTGTAAGTTAGGGGGAAGCAAATATTAAGCTTTGAGACAGTCCCTGTTGACATTCCAAACTGAAGATCAAATTATTTTGTCTGCAATGATGTGTGGCTATGCTGGGGGGGGGGGGGAGGCAGCCTGCAGTACGGTGGCTAAAGGGCTTAATAATATCTTCAGATATGCTCCATCAGCGTTAGTCTCCTTGTAAATACAGGTTTGAAGGTGTACCTGACCTTTGAATTTTAATTGCAAATGTCTCTTTTATGCAGAAGTTGGAGCTGTCTTTGAAGAAACGGAGGCCTGTGATTGGTGGAGTCTGGGTGCCCTTCTCTTCGAACTCCTTACAGGGAAGGTAGGCAGTGCTGACTTTTTTTAAGCAAAGGAGGCACATCATATACCAGAAACCGAGAGAGAATCAAGCAATACCTTTTTTAATTAGATTAACTTGAGTTTAGAATGCATGATGCAAACTTCCATACCTACAAACCTCTTTAACAGGTGAAGGCATTTGGAGTAATTGATATTGCATCATTAGGCTATTATTCCATCATGTATATCTGGTCCTTAGGGTAAAGGAGGAGGTCTTGGATTAATGCCAACATTGTTAATTAGATTCGAGACAGGCCATCCTGGTAATATTCAAGGCACAAAAAACTATTTCGAGGGACAAAGCAGTGAATGAAAAGTGTATGTTCCCTCTGAAATCGTTGCATACAGGAACAGGGAATATTTGAACTCTTGATGGAGGCAAAGTTCAGGGGTGGAGACTGTTCTTACCTTCTTGCCCTGCTTGTGGGCTTTCCCAGCTGGTTACTGTTGGAAACAGTACATTAGACTAGATGACCACTTGATGTGATCCAGCTAGGCTCTTCTTATGTTTTTATGTTCCTAACTCCCTATAATTTTCAGATTTTGCAGAACTCCAGGAAGACAGCAAACAGATAAGGCAAGAGTATAGTAGCAAAATCAGGGATTTATTCTGGGAGCTTATTTGGCCGGACACAGTGACCTAGAAATTGTCTGAACTGAACATCAAATCAGCTAGCTGAAGGGCTCCAGCTTTGCACTGGAAATGGAGTCCTCCCGAGTTGGCAGATCTGCTGCAGCCCTTGCAAATCTGTCAGCAGGAAGAAGCTATGTTTCAAGTGACAAAAGGAGAGCCTGCCACTTGAAATGGAGCCTCCCCTCTTAGGAGCCGGCAGATGGGCAAGGGCTGCAGCAGACCCGCCAGCTAAGGAGGACTCCATATCAAGCAAGAGATCCGAGCCCTCTGAGCCAGCAGATCTACTCACGAGTATTCTGCTAGTGCTCTTTCTAGGAATAGATCCATGCCTGCAAAGGAGTAGCAGAACATTTTAGGAGGAGGAGATGAGGTGAAGAGCTTGCCTCTTCTCATTGCAGCAGTGATTGATTGACTGTTGCTAACTGTCCTTGCACACAGAACCACTGAATTTAGCACAGCGTCCCAACTTAATGTGCACAGACCCTTGGTGTAAAAACACCACATAAGATGGAGGTCAATATCCAGTGTAAGGACTCCTGGGCTTGTAGGAAGTGACTCTTTTCTTGTATTTCCTTGTATATGGCAGTTGGGCTTCAAGAAGCAGGGAGTTCTGTAATGGGGGGGGGGGCGGCGCTATGGCTGAACGGTCCCTGTCATACATCTTTTCTGAAGGTGGGGAAACACTAGGACCTCCAATGATGAAAAAGTGGGCAGGCAGGTTCATGTTATTTATATGAATTAATATTATATTCTCCTAGCAAGACACAATGTTTTTGATTGAATTGCTGTAGACTCTGGTGGAGTGTCACCCAGCAGGAATAAATTCTCACACCTGTTTGAACATGCCAGAACATATCTCAAAAGAGGCAAGATCACTCTTACAGCAGGTACGTTCCTGGAGGATGTGTGTATATGAACACAGGAAGCTCTCTTGTACTGTGTCAGACCATTGCTCCATCCAACTAAGTGTATTCTGCACTGATTGAGAGCAACTCTCCAAGGGCTTCAAATTGAGGTCTTTCCTCGCCCTATCTGGAGATGCCAGAGATTGAACCAGGGGCCTTCTGCATGTAAATCATAAACTCTGCTACTGAGCTATAGACTCATCTCCAAAATGTGGACCCAGACATGTGAGTCTGTCAGAGATCCTGGTTCTAGGCTGGAGACCTCTGGTAAGTCTCTAATTTTTAACAAGTGCCATTTTTCAACTGACTCAGGCAGTAGCGTCGCAGGGGTTGGTGCGGTGGGCCGCAGGGTGGGGACCGGACGTGGTGGCAAAGGGGCGCGCTTACCTCCTGGATGCGTTCCCTCTGCTGTGTCCGTCCTGGCGTTGGGCCCTCCCGCCCGCCCTGGAGCCCCGTTGGCTCCCAAATAGGTACTAAAATGGCGGGGGAGCGTGATTTGAGCCGCGCTGGGCGCATGCTTCCAGCTGACGTCACGCCCGGGTCACGTGGGGGCATGGCGTTGGCGGCCCCCCCAGGATCGCCACTGGACCCAGGGTTAAAGGGCCAGCAGTACAGTATTGGCTTTGCCCATTTATTCACTTCCAAACAAGCTGGGACAAGAGCAAATGACTCTAACCTTTTGCTCTCCAGTATGAACAGCAACAGAAGATTTGGCAAACCCCTCCCCTTATTGTGCACCTCAACTGTTTGGTACTATTTCCCTGTTACTTGGCTTGTGCACAGGAGTGAGCAGATGTGGTACATAATAAGAGGACGGCTCTGCCAAAACTGTTCATACTGTAGGGGAAAGAGCCCTTTGCCTGTGTGTCGACTTCTGGCTGAAGTACACAGAGTGTAAGTGGGTGGTGATGGTCCTTGGGAATCGGGGCTAAGTTGGCTACCAGGTGGAAAGTTCTTGTGGGCCAGAATTCCTCCCCCCCCCCCCAAGACCTGCAGTTGCCCATCCCTAGTGCAGACAGATCCCTTTTCAGTGGACAGGATCCAGAGGGTCTCTGAGGACCTTCTGTGAATGCACTGGGGCTATCTTCTAAACCTGAGCAAGCCTTCATTGTAACACCCTGTGCAAATGTGGGAGCTAATTGGGAAAGAAACCCATGGAAATTCAAGACTATGTGCAGAAATACTTGGGCTCACTCACGGGAATTCTTGGACCCTTGATGCCTATTGTGTAAGTGTGCTTAAATGCTTCAACTGGTGTATAAATAAATATATATATACCGGTACTTCGTGTACAGCTTCTGTCCTGAACGGGTTCAAGGTACCTTTGTGTAATAAAGGAATGGTAGGAATTATCTGGTTCAGCAAGAGCTTAATTTTTAGCAAAAGAAATGGCAGCGCTCAGCTCTTACCCTTACACACATACCCTCTTATCTGAAAGAGGGTAACCTTTCAAATTGCTAATATAAAGGGCTCTGTGTAGTCACTCAGTGCTGAAGGACATGCACTCTACACTTGCTCAAGAGTGTTTTCTTCCATAATTTCTCCATGTATTCCAGGGTTAAGTCCTGGCGTTGAAAACAGACCCTGAACCTGAGCCCTGGCACAAATTAAGCCCTGAGGTCACCTCTTGCACTGAAAGAGGAGATGTTGTATTTTTCATTTCTTTTCTATCCAGTTTTTCTCCATATCATTGATCCAAGCTAGGCTCCAATGCCAGTAAAGCAGCCATCATTTAAAACAAACAATAAAATCATCGTAAAATACTACCGAAAAGATAAAGCCTGTTTATGTCAGCGTAGAATAAACTTTTCTTTCACACCTTTCCAAACACATTTTGAAAAAGAAACCGCTTTACATTCCTTCAAAAGGTGGTTGGAGACTGAGCCAGATGGGCTTCCAGGAAGACAGTGTTCCATCTCTGTGGCACCACCCTGTAATAAATCAATCCAGCTGATGCTTCCAACCTAACTTCTCAAGGGAGCAGGGCATCCTTGGCAGAACTAAGGGGTCTGGAGAGGTTCATGTTGGAGAAGATATTTCCTTATGTATCTAAAGCATGACAGGGAGATGTCTGTGAAGCATCCAAGGGATGATTGATACCCAATTTCCCCTGGCAGCTGAGCTTCTCTTATGGTCATTGCTAAAGTCTAACCTAAAGCATAGTCCCTTGAGTCCACATGCATTGCTTCTTGTCTTTTGGTTGCCATTGGATAGGGTGAATCGTGGTTCCTCATCTTCTCCTGGAAGGTCTACATATTGAAACATGTTGGGGAGCCTAGCATGAATTAAAATCTGGAAAATGTACTTGGACGTCTGTGGGTTGTCTTGGTGGAGTTGATAATGGCTAATGGGTGCATCTTCCCATCACAAAACCTCTCCATCTTTGTTCAACATCTCAACAAACAAACAGAAGCAAGTAGAAGCGTACCTTATCTTTGAGAAAATAGGCAAGGGTTGAAAAATAATTAATGGTAGTGGTCTACAAAACTTGTAGAACCATAGAAATGCACATAGTTGCAAATGGCCACACCTTTATCAAACTTATTTTTTTGTAAAGGTGATTCATCTAGGCAAGATGCTAAGGAATTATTGAGGATGGAGTATAAGAAAACTTGCACTACTATGGTCAACCAGGGAGGTAAACCCAGTGATTTAGTGTACTAGGTCTTTAATAGGACCCCCTGATATGGGTGGCCCCAGCCCAATGATTTATCAGTTGTACTAGAATTAGGGCGCAATCCAATCCTACTTACGCCGTGGTTGTAACCAGCGGCGCATCGAAAACGGGAGGTCCCAGAATGGAAAAGGGATTCAAATCCCCTCCAAAATGGGAATTCAAAGGGGATTTGAATCCCCTTTCCATTCTGGGGCCTCCCGGTTTCGCTGCGCCGCTGGTTACAACGGCGGCATAAGTAGGATTGGATTGCACCCTTAGTGTAATAATTTATTCTCATGTGCTATTAGGATCATAAGAGAAACTTCATCCAATACTTAACCTCATAGAAGGCAGGCTGCATTTTTCAGAGAGGTTAAAAGTAAATGGAATTTTACCACCGGCCTCTCTGAGCGCTCCATGAAACGACCACTGAGCACACTCAACTCCTCTGAGAGCTTTAAGCAGGCTGTTTGCTATTTCCCTCATTCCAAGTTCAAAGCTACCCGTGTCCAAAAGGAAGTGTTCCAGCCCTGGACTGCACATGGGTGACTTTCAGGTTGAAGGGTCTGCCCCATTGGCTAGTAAATCAACCTTCTGTTGTGTGTCTGTCCAAGGAAACTACCATTCATTTTTGAGGAAGCTTTGTCAGGAAAAGGAAAAAGAGGCTCTTGGCATGGCTAGTCATTTGTCATTGTGATTTTCCTCTTCCACCCCCTCACAGGTTGCTTGGGTCAGCCCCATCACAAAATGCCTAGGAGAGGAACTGTGTACAGATGCATGCCAAATCTGTCTCGTGACACAGCTTCCAAAGCAGTGACCTCATTTTTAATCACTTTTTTTCCCTCTACCCAACTAGCTACTGCATTGTTCAAAGTTATTATGTATTTTTGGTTGTCTAAAGATTAAGTGAAATTCTTAAAGCTGTCTTAGCTGACATTCTGTCTACAACACATTTCTCAAAGGTTGTCCCAGTTGGCATAATGACTAGCGTGTTTTTCTAACCATGCAGATCTAGTGCAATTTATTCTGCGTTTGCTTTCCAAGATTAAAGTTCTCTTTGCGAAAAAGAAACCTTCAGAACATACATTTCTTTGCACTTAACTTCCCCACCTGCTGTCACTTGTTATATTTCCAGGGAATGGCGGAGCAACAATGTCTGTGACTGCTTATCTACCAGCTCATGTATATTCACAAAGGAGGCTTGTTTTGCTATCTGTGTTATCTTTACCACGTGAGGTTAAAGAGATTTTAAGTGGCGGAGCCAACTTAAGATGTGCATTTTTGGGAAAAAGTCTTACTTTGATTATTGGATGTATGCATTTGAAGACATGCACCCAATAAATAAAAATAGAGAGAATACCCCTAAATGACAATTGGATGTAGGAAATTGCATTATACTGGAGTCAGCCCTTTAGAGGAAACCGAGAAACGAAATTATTCTTTTGAACTGTGTATTTAGAATGTGACAGTCTTGTAAGATGGCAAAATGTAAACTTGGGCTCTTTATCCTTAGTAAATATTTTCATGCCTCTTTGCTGGTTACTCCCTTTCAAGCGATCGTTCTCCATCAGAATCTGCAGATATGAAGAATCTGTTATGCTTTCTATGTATATTCAGTCTTCTGTTTGAATATATTGTGTTTTTCAGTGCCGAGTAAACAAGCTGCTTACTTTTTAATGATTTCAGCAATCAGCTGCTCCATTTTCTTGAGAAACTCATTTTAGATAGTCCCTCATTTCAAAAGGTTTCCAGGGCCTCTTCCTATTATGTTATTTAGATATATACCTAAACATGTAATATGTGAATGCAGCAAACCCATGTTGGGCCAACATTGTTGGCTGACACATGAATCAAAATAGGAGCATTAATCAGGAGTCAGGATTGGCTGTAGCTCCAACCCTGTTGGATGTATACTTTCTGCTTGACATTGGTCTGCTGCCACATAATGTTTGCAATGGCCCTTTGGGAATTGGAGAGTTGGGCAGATACCGTTTAAAGTGAAGGTTAAGAAGGGTGTGGGGCTCTCCAGGCTCTGGCCCAGGTGGGGAGGGGGCTTCTCCCTTGGTACCCGCTTGCTGGGCCTCTGGGTCATCCCTCTCCACTACCTGGGAAGGATCCTGCTGCCCGGCCTGGAGACCCTTCCCTTGTTGCCTCAGATTGACTTCAAGAGTGGAGGGGGTTATGTAGCACCCACTCCTCAGGGGCTTGACAAGGACGGGTACAGCAATGCTGCTCCTGGAGAAAGGTAAAATGCAAAGTGTCAAGAAAAAACAGACAGAAGTATTACGTGTGAAGCCGCCTTCTACTGGGTTAGACCATTGGTCCATCTATTCCACTACTGGGTACTCAGACTGGCAGCAGCTCTTCAAGACTGCGCGCGCGCGCGCACACACACACACACACACACACACACACACACACACACACACACACACACACACACACACACACACACACACACACACACACACACACACACCAGTATTTCCCAGTTCTGACAACTGTGATCCTTTTTCAATTGGAGAAGTCACATACTGATCCGAGTTAAGGAATCCTGACTAGACAGTAGAAATTCAGGAAAAATTGTGAGGTTACAGTCACAATGCATGTTTTCAAGATGAAAAAAAAAAGCCAGTGCAATCATAGGTTGAATTAATTGTAATTGTACGTTTACAATTAATTTTAGTTGTACTATATACATTTTTCTTTTGTAACTCACTCACATTTTAAGGTGGTTAGGGTGGCATACATGGGGTCACACTCATGTTATTTTTATAGCAATTCTGTGAAGTCAGGTAATCTGGTAGAGACTTGTCGAGGGCCACCTGATGAGCTGCAAGGCAGAATCTGGATTTGAACCAAGATTCCCCCCAGTACAAGTCTAACGTTCTATGCAGCAAGCTCAGGTTTTCTTAACAGAAGGTCATTTTCAAGGAAAAGGGGGATCTGGGAAGTACTTGTGCCACTCTGCTATTAACAGTGCCTCTGTACAGCGAGTGTGGTTTTCAGCTCCAGGCCACTTCCCACGACATGACTTAAAAGACAGGAGTCTCCTGACACAGATACATGCCTCTGGGACCTCTGGCCAGTTGGGAGGGCCCTGCAGCAGGGCCCTTGAGAAGGGGGTTAAGGGGGTACAACCGTACCTGGACCCAGGATCAAAAATGTGTCAAAAAGGGGGCCTAGGAGCCAAATTCACATGAAAGGAAGGGGCCCAAAAGAAACTTTGTACCCCTGATAAAATTCCTCTGAGTGGCCCTGCCCTGCATTGAGTAACCTTTCAAATACACGTTTTAAAAGACTATGTTGTAGTGTGTATATACTATAGATTTCAGTACCCCTCAGATTATTTTGACAACCCCGAAAAAGTGTTCAGAGAAGGGTTGCTGACTGAAGGAGAGAAAGGCATTTTGTAAGAACTAATGACTGAGGGAAATCTGTGGATCCAGTTTTGGCAAAGGTAAATTAGAGGCAAGTCCATTTTCTATTATTTTAAAATCTCAGAAAAAAAGTACAGTTGATCAATTTGTACAGTGAGCATAGGACCAGAAGCCATGGGTTTAATTTACAGGAAGGTACATTTCCCTCCTTGTAAACACTTAGGAAAGACTTGGAATGTCTTTCCTAACTTCAGCAACCTAAAGGGCCATGATGCAGTTCTGCTGAAGTTCTGTAAGCTGCCTGGATGAAGGTCCTTTAGGAACCATATGGAAGCTGCTCTGAGTTCTTTAGAGGAAGACCAGTGTGTAAGTGAGATAATAAACAACACCAAGAGCACTTCAGCTGTGGAATTCATTACCTAAGGAGCTTATGTAATAACTTGCCTTGGGTGGTTTCACAAATGTGGTATACACATTTGCCAGATTGATGGTAGTAATTGGCTTCCCTTGCAGCAGTTGGTATTGCTCATCCTCGTGTGTGGCTCAGGGGTCAGGCAAATCAACATTAAAATCACACTGCAGCTTTTGTGCAACTTATCTTAGCTTTTAAAGTCCTCAAAAGAAGGACAAACCACAAAAAAAATAAAAGTTCCTAATAAAGTGAACTTCCTGCTAGCTGTTGGCATGATCAACCTTAAAACTGAATAGACACTGAGCGACACTGAGGTTATTGTAGGATGGGAGCCATTCCATGTTGATAGTTTCACACCATAGTGGCAACATCAGCATACAGGAACTCCTTGGGTGTGACAAAGTTTCTTACAGCCCAATCCTATTAAAACTCCCCCAGCTGATGCAACCGTGCCACTGGAGCACACACTTCATCCTGGGTGGAGGGCAATCCCAGCGGTCTGCCTCTGATGCTGCAATGGGTCTGCTCAGACCTGCACCAGCAATTTACCTGGTGCAAGTCCAAGTGGACCCAAGAAGACGGATTGAGGCCAGGAAGGGGGATAGGATATTGACGGCACTACCTCCCCCTTCCCGGCCTCAGCCTTCCTCCCCACCCTGTTCCGCCCCCCTGCCCCCTTCTGCCCACCCCCTACCCTCCTTGTTGACTTATCAATGCTGGATTTCATGGAAAGGCCACTGGCATGTGGCCGCTTGCAGTGGTGGCCCATCTGCCCAAAATGATTTGCCATTTGGCACAGCTGTAAAGCATGCTGTGCTGCCGGAATGCTACAGCCAGCGGTGCAGCATGCCCATAAACTTGGGCTGTTAGTGTCTTTCGGAGAGGTGGCACTAGGATAAGAAATAACCACAATATCCTCCCAACTCAAATGGTCCCTGTATGCAAAAATATTACTCATAGTGAATAATACCAGATTACATAGAAAGGGATGCTCCACTGCAGTGGTGATTAAGAATTTGCCCCTATCCATTTGGCACTCCATGTGCAGTCTGAGCCAATATTGGTACAACAACTGGTCTGTGGGGGGCCACGAAGCAGCCCACACTTATCCAAGTAACTACACTTACCTTCTTATGGATGACATTGTGTATATGCATTGGTTCAATCTCTGTTCACAGCTGGATATCAGATGCAGTGTAAAGTGCAGTCCATCAGCTCTTTGCTACTGAGGATGCAATCTCTAGAGCTGATCTGCTTATACCAGATCCAATTTGCTATGTCTGATACGTTCTTTTATTCCCCAAACTGTACTTCTTCCTAACCATACCTTATCTTCAGCTTTTGCAGTTCAATTCTGTGGAGCGTCTTGGTGCTGGAGTGGGTGGAGTTGAAGACATCAAATCGCATCCCTTTTTTGCCCCTGTTGACTGGGCGGAGCTAATGAAGTGAACACACCCTGCTGTGTCATCTGCCCAAGCTTTGGTTTTTCAACAGATACCTTTTTTTGGTTTGCTGCCATTTTAAGGAATTTTGAATCTCTCAAGCAAGTATGGTGAATAAAGGTGGAAACTGGAAAAATCGTGTCAAAAAGAGCCAATAATGAGACTTGAATTTCATTGGCAAGAAGCTGTTACATGGAACCTATGTTGTGATCTAAATTTGACCTTACTGGGTACTGACGTTTGTGCTCCTTAGGTCAGAACTAAATGCGGTGGTGATTTCAGGATTGCCTCTGAAAACAGCAAACATGTCAAAGCTCCCCTTCCTCTCTCCACAGTGTGTCGTTTTAGAAATGTTTGACATCATACATTTCCTCATCTGCATTTCACATGTATGGCAGCTTCTGAAGGTGGGGAATGCATGAGGAGGGAGAATTCAACAGAGGATCGACATTTTCAGCAGCTTTACTGTGGTTGTCGTCGCATTTAGTTCCAGCCTCGGTGAAGCATTGATGTAAACAGAATACAGACCTTGTGCTTATTAGTTTCTTATGTGATGATGGAAGTGTAAACCTCCTGTTGTACATTGCAGCTGAACATAGTTCCTTTTTTATCATGTCAGTATATTTCTTCCCTAAGCTAGATACACCTGAAGTGGCGGGGAGAGAATGGGGAGAAGAATAACTTATTAATAACATATGCTCGACAAACTAGTATGATGCTAGTATGATGCAAGTTCTGCACAATGTGACATGTAATGTGTGTATCTCCATCATGTGGGCCAAAATTTACAAAGCCTGTCTTTCATGTAACTTCAAAATGGTTGCATATTGTCTCTCAAAAGATGGAAGGAGGGAATCCTGATACTATTATTTTGTGCTTGTTGGGTTGACTGTCTCCTTTTTTTAAAAGCGCTAACTCTTAACCTCAAGTGAATTACATGTTGAAGTCACTACAAAGAATGAACTTCCTTCAGATGGATGTTTGCTTTAGTAATGTAACATGGACCAAGGAAATAGGATGCTGAATAATGGATACACATAATGCTTTAAAAAATAACAACTTACTAAGCAGTCACATATTCACATAGAGAATTTTAGGACTGGTCTTGGATGAGCACATAAATCATGTGGGCTATACCATTTCAGATTGCAGGTGAGGGGCTTGCATGTCTGAATGCTTTCCCTTTTAAGAACTCTGCCCATGTATCAGGCAGAGGTTCCAGCCCAGCCTTCTCCTACACTTGCTAGTTTTCTCTACAGATATCCCTGAAGCGTATCAGGCTTGGAAACACAAAGGTAGTGTGTGTGTGTGTGTGTGTGTGTGTGTGTGTGTGTGCGTGCGTGCGTGCGTGCGTGCGTGCTCATAGTGCTTTCCTCAAAGGTAGAGGTGTGTGTGTAAGAACCCCCTGGCTGCCTGTTGACAAC
The DNA here is from genome assembly GCA_026170595.1 of Plestiodon gilberti rubricaudatus. Lineage (NCBI taxonomy): Eukaryota > Metazoa > Chordata > Lepidosauria > Squamata > Scincidae > Plestiodon > Plestiodon gilberti. Next base: position 25,636,221 of record JANXHW010000001.1, read on the forward strand.
TTTGTGAGATCAGGAGAGGTCCTGATGGCTTCTAGTCACATGAAGCATTTCAGGTCCCAAGGGATCATGGGGACTCTCAAACCTCTCTCATCCCATGCTACATGCAAATGGTGTATGTGGTTTGGAGAAGTCCCAGACCTCTTAGGGTTCCGCTCAGGGATACCTAATTTGACTTGGCTTGGAAATTAGCCAAACTGTGTTTTAGAAAGAATCTGGCTTATTTATGAGCCAGACTGATGCAAGCTAATTTTCTGTGTGTAGGAGGTTGTGGTTTGGGGTTCTTTATGATTTAAATGGGATCGATTGAGCAATGCAGATCCCACCTGCAAAAATAAATGTGTAGGCCCAAGATCTCTGTACTACATGACTTATTTGCATGTATAGATAGGCTCTTAGTTCTGAAAATGTTCTCCTAAATATCACTGCCAGCCAGTTTCTTCTTTTGGAAACAGTCAGTGAAGTGTGTATTACCACTATGAATCCCTCCTAAGGAGGTGAGGGCCTCCAAATAAGTGTTTTCAGATTTAGAAGTCTTAAATTGCTCCACCAAAAGGCATACTGGAAACGTTTCATAGTAGGAGTGCTACATGAATTGAGTTCCATTGCTGCTGTCTTGGGCAAATCCCCAACTGAGACGAATGGGATGTATGCAAGTAGATGGATGTGCTTTTCTTGAAAATATTCCTTTCAAAGGGACTTGCCAAGAAGCTGTTTTGAATGGATTATGCCTGCCAACCTCCCTTGTCCATTAAAACCAGTGATAGTTGTGTCATTGGTACATGATGTGCTGGGAATTTTGCTAGATGGAGAAATAAAGAAATTTGGTATGGCCAGCTCCAAATGTTGGGAAAATGTCAGGCACCCAAAGCTGATATTTACATAAAAATAAATTTTCTTTTTAAAATGTTGTTTTTGGTTTCTTACATTTATAACTCACTACGAAAGTGCAATGAAATATTTAATGTGACAGTTCAAAACATTCCAGTAGAAAAATTACTACACTGTTCTTGGACTGTTCCTTGACTGCTATGTTCCTGTCGCAAAAGACAGAAATGTTACTCATGAGAGTTGCTCTAGCAACACCAAAGGAAAGAAGTTCCAGAACGAAGGATCTGTCACCAGCAACACTTCAGAATGTATCTCATTTGTACTGTGGTGCATAGATACTTCCTTCAATTCACTAGGACAGTGTTTCCCATACTTTTTCGACCTGCGGCTCCCTTGACCATTGGCGACCATTGCCTGCGGCTCCCCGTTCCATTATGTTAATGCCTGCCATATGGCATTGCACTGTTTTCTGAGAGGATTCCATGGCACTCCGCGGCTCCCCTGGGTGGTTTCCGCGGATCCCCTGGGAGCCACGCCTCCCAGTTTGGGAACCACTGCACTAGGGAAAACCAGGACGTAATCTCTTGCTTATGTAACTACTCTGAACTATTTAAGATTAGATCTACACAGTAGAAGTCTAGGAAGAGCACAGTTGGCTTTCCTTTGCCAAGCAACCAGGGAAACATCTCCATCAAGACTCAGAAAAGTTACAACCCACAATCAGGAAGTGGGGCAGAAATAATTGGGTGACATGGGCAAGAATATTCATGGCAAGAATAATTACAATTAACATAGAAAATTAGATCTTTAGCATAAAATAGATATAAATTGTCAATGCATAAATAAATATATATTGTCGATGCAAACAGATATTGTTTGTACTGAAGATAGCCAATCCATCGGAATATTCACAGACTATGCTATTGCTAGCCGTTTCTTTCTTCCCCCCAGCTTTATCCGGAGGACAAAGGGCAAATTCCTTTTAGTAAAGGAGATTTCAAGCTTTTCAACAGTTTTCACTGTTCATCCTAGTTTAACCTTAGGTTCTTTATGGGCTGTCCCCCATGTGCATCTGCACAGACTACATCTGGTAAATACCAGAACTGCGTAGTAACACAAAATGGAAAAGGAAATTTAACCAAAGGAAATCTGGAAGCTCTTTTTCCCTTCTGAAATTATTCTGCTCCCTTCTTTTTTCCTCTCTCTCTCAGCCTCTCCTTGTGATAAAACAGCAAGCTGTAGGGGCTGGAATAACATTGCAGGCTGCAACCCAGGTCATCGGTAGAATTACTACTATGGTGCATCCAAGATTACATCATTCTCCAAAACTGCCTTTGAACAAAACCACTCCAGGCTACATAACAGGAACTCCCTCAGGTGAGCTCCTGCAACAACTTCCTGTGCTGAGAGGCGAGGAAATCTCTGAAGCTGAGACAGATACAGAGCTTCCTTCCAGTAGTGCCCTCACTGGAGCTTTGGAAGAGGACCTCCTTTTGCAGGTTACTCTTTCTCTGGGGCCTTTATTTTTTTTAACAGACACTACTGTTAGCTCACTAATTTCAGACTTTTGTCTCATTACAGAGTAGAGGATCATTGGCTTCTTCAAAACATGTTTTTGCCCTTGCACAATTCCAGAAGCATCGTCAGGGAGGGGGCGGTGGACCCCCGGGCGGCAGGATCAGGCCCTAGGCAGTAGGCGGGGGGGGGGTGTCACGGTGGGCAGCGGAGGTGCGAATCGTCCCGTTTGTCGGGGCTAGCTAGGAGCGTCAGTGGTGTGTTTGGCCCTCCCGCTCGCCCTGCGCTTTGGTATGGTGCATAACGGCTGCAGCTGTTATGTCACTTCTGGCGCGGGGGGGGGGGCGGTCGTGAAATCACCACTGCACAATTCTCATTTTATATTATTGTTGCTTTTCCAGAGTGTTGTGCAGTATAAAATAACAATATTCAAATAAAGTAAAGCAGGCTAGCAGATTCAGCTTCTGAAAATACAACAGAAAAGAAAGTTCTTAATTGCTAGTGTGGATGGATGAGGGAGTGGGAGTCTCACAGGCCTCCCACGAGAGAGTATTCCAAAGTGCTGGGGCTATCACAAAAAAGACCCCATGCTTCCACATCCTTCATTTCAGCAGGGCCTCATTAGTAGATCTTAAATTTCAAAGGGTAGCTGTGATTCACTTAGGCTAGTTGTGATACACATTTTCCTGGGAATAAGTGTCATTGCGCACAATGGAAATTACTTCCGAGTATACATGCGTAGGCTTGCACTGTCAGTCTTCAGTAGGGCTTCAGGAAACACGTATGACTTTAATCCACAGACTTTCTATGCTGATTACAACTATGTCAACCTAAAAAGAGACCTAAGGATTGAATCCTATATAGTTATAATATAGACTAGAGGGAACCTTTAGGGGAGGCTCCCATGCTGAAACAGCTACGGTAGTTGCAGCTATTTCTTTAGAGGTGTTGTGAATTATACTTGGACTTTAATGTGAGCTTTGCACATGCAACCAGTTCTGGGAATATACAGAGATGATGGTTATTGATAACAATGTGAAAACAAAGATGGTGTCTTGAGTGTGTGTAGATTGCCTCTCTCTGAGGAACCACAACTAGCCCTACATGTCTGGTGTTGGGAGAATAGTAAAAGAGCATGAATCTTGACAGTTGTCAGTTCAAATCTGTGGCTATAGGTCTTTTGTTGAGTGTGACAGTTTTGTGTACACACCATCAAATATGCCTCTATTATTATTATTATTATTTATTATTATTATTTACATCATAATGGGTCTACTGCAATGCATTCTATGTCACTGTGCCTTTGAAAAATGTTTGGTGACTTCAATGGGTCCAAAATGCCATGACCAGACTGCTGTCTAGAGCTAGTTAAAAGAAAACTAGAGTCAAGCCAATTGGCTGTTTATGGGGGAGTGGGCAGCCTGAACAAATTCCCTTGAGCTCCTGCGTAGTTGATCAGCAGGGTTCCAGTTTGCTTTAAAGGGCTATATGTGCACCGCCCTGACTGTTAGATTAGGCTGTGAAATTTCCCATTCAGCCACAGATACATGTGCAGAAACCTCCACGTCTGCACACACACAAGATCCCTAGCTGGATCAAGACATATGATGTCGAAATCTGCATACCACCCATACAAGCAACTCTTCAGTTGGTTTGCAAATGAGAAAATCTTTAACATGTCCACACAAAGACATTGCTGCTGGCAAAGGTTGTAAGCAAGGAGGCCAAGCCTACAGGTTCTCTCTAATATCGATGTCTAGACTAAACAAGACACAAGGGAATGGGAAGTCAAACGACGGCAAGTTCTTGCGACTGCCGTGTCATTTGTTTTCTCAAGGACACGAACTGGGAAGCTGAAGAAACAGCCACTTCCTCTTTGGCAAGATTTATGATAGTGATTTAAGTAATAAAATGTGAGTTTATTTGCTTTCATAGCCATCTATACTTTATAAAAAGAAGTTACAATATCAGGTGGATTCTGGTGTACTGAAGGAGGTAGCAGGGAGCATAATCTCCCACAACTGGAGTATTTAATCAGGAAATGTGGGTCATCTAAATGAGAAGTGTTTAGTGCTGGTTTTCTCACCATTCCTGAACACATACAAGGCTGAATGACTAAAGCATGCCTCGTGATAACATTGAACTGATCATATGCTTCCCACAACTTATTACCCTGCTTCGGGGTCTGAAAAGATGTTAAGGGATCTGAGATGTTCTTACATTTACCAAGGAGTACAGATGCCAGAGTCTTTAATTTGCATAGATTTATTTGCAATGTGCAATGTTCATATGGATCTCATAGATATCTATGCTAGATTTCTACCTGCCTTTTCCCACCTGGCAGTTTGGGACTCCACTTCCTTCCACTAGTGAGTTTTCCTTCCAAAGTTAATCATGCTTCTTAAAGAGACAGGTTCCACAGGTTCCTTTGCCTCCCACAATTGCAATTCTCCCCTCTGCATGCCCTGTCATGCCTTGAATGTCCTCACTTTGCTTTCAAGGTGCTTCTAGGTGAATGATCCCAGCTTTGGCGGTGCACTGATGAGCTGGGTAGCAAATGCTCAGTTCGAGGCATGTATCATTTTTCAGAAATAAGACTAGCCTGAAAGAGTTCATAAAATGCCAAAAATGAGCCTCTTGCTGACCTGCCCTTAGATGTCCTTCCTATGTTCTGTGTTGTTGCTGTAGCACTGCTTTATGGGACATTGAAAAAGGGGATAGAGCTGAAACTCTTGCTATTGGGTTAGCAGTTTAATTTGGGTGCTATTTAACAAAGCATTCTATAGCACAGAGATTTGGGAGATGCAATCAGCTGAAAGCTCTTATCCTAGGACAGAACCCATCATCGGACAAAACACGGTTCTCTAGGAACCAGGGGAAAGAACCAGGGGAAAGGGCATGGGACTGGGGGGGGTGAGGGGGAGAGTCAGTCAGTTGCTTTAGCCTGTGCAGGGTGAACTAAATTCCTAGTGTCCTTGCTGTCAATCCAGCAAGGACTCATGTGAGAACAGAAGAGATAATGCTCCCAAGCTTCTGTGGATGGGTGAAAGCTTAAGGCAGTGCTCCAGCTGTTGGGGACCAAGGGCGATAATTCTCCAAAGGCAGCTCTACCACCATCTTCTTGGCCAGCAAAGTGCTCAGCGAGGATTAAAGCTCTTCTGCTGGAGGGCTGATCTGGCCTCGTGTTGGGCACCGGCAAAGTGACGGAAACATGGCAAGGAGGGGCCATCACCCTGATTCTTCTGCAGCTGTAAACCCAAGATCCTAGGTTTGGCTGATCTGGGAAAAGTCCTTCTGGGGGAAGTAAACCACACTGGCCAGCTGGCAAATGATCTGGCTAGGGAAGCCTAAAACTGAATTAGGGGAGGGCCAGCCAAGAAAACAACAGATGTCGTGATGGTCAGAGGCTCTTTCAAAAAACGGCAATGCAAACCTCTCTCTAATTTGACTGGGGGTTCATAAGCGGCATATTTCTGGATAGCCTCGCCTTGGCACCATCTGAACTCGTGAGCAATTCTCTTCCCCAAATATGATGGAAAGGCAAATTAATTGAATTATAGGCACTAATATGCAGGAGACTGTTTAGTTCATCATTTTGTCCGGCAAGGTTTCATACAGCAAGGGCAGGAAGCAGCCTCTCCAAACCTTTGCCGTCGTCTCTGTTTATCATGGATGTAGCACTTTTTTATTTTGCAAAGGGCTCTGCCATCTTTCCTAGGGTGGCTCTCACAGCAATCCGGTGAGGTTGAATGCCCTTCAGAGGAGGAGCTGTAGGTTAGTGGTGGAACAACTGCCCTGAATGCATGAAGCTGCCGGACTGAGTCAGACCAGTAGTCTAGGGAGCTCAGGATTGTCTACTCTGATTGGAAGCAGTCCTCTAGAGGGCTCCTTCCAGCCTTTAGAGATGATAGGGACTGAACCTGGAACATCATGCATGCAAACACACTGTACCTTTCGCATGCAAAGTGTCCCAGGTTCGATTTCTGGCATCTTTACTTAAGCTAGCATATGGGAGAGAGAGAGAGCTCTGCCTAGTGTCTAGTGACCAAAGCCCGTCAATTGACAGGACTGACTGTGGTCACTAGGCAGAATTCCTTATATCTTTATATATACCCAGCCTTCCCACTAAATTACAACTCAAGGTGGACCATTTGAATGGGGCATGAAAGGCATCACAATGAAGCCTAGTATTCGAGCCTAAACTTCATAATGAGACACAGACAAGAAGGCACTGAAAGTACCGTAAGTAATTGTACACATTCTCCTAAAAGAAGAAGAGGCAGAAGGGACCACTGTCAAATTGGGTCAATTTTCTAGAAAATTGCCCTCTATGGACTAATTAATACACCATAAATGTTGATTAACTAGCTTTAGTTGATTAATCAGTGGAGGCCAATTTTTAAGAGCTAAGAGCACATTTTAATTGGTAGCACTGCAAGCTAAAGATGTGTGTGTGTGTGTGTGTGTGTGTGTGTGTGTGTGTGTGTGTGTGTGTGTGTGTGTGTGTGTGTGTGTGTAGGCTATTTTAGTTTGATGTGGTACTGTTGTCATGAAATACACTAGGAAACAATGAAAACCTTATGTGAACTTGCTTTCTGACAGTGAGTGATAACTTTCTTACTTGGGCATTTGCCTTTCGGCATAGGAAAAGACGGGATATAATTGTTTAAATAAATAAATAAATAAATAAATACTTCTGTCCATTGTCTCAAAAGTGGAGCTATTTTGTGGTTTGGGTACTGGGCAGATATGTTCAATGAGCTCATTAATGAATTGGTGAAAATAAGTGATTAATCAACACATTATTGAATCACCTAGTTATTAGATATAGGTTTGGAACACTGTTCTGTTTGGCTCATGAAAATTTGGGAAAGGTGCAGTCAAACTGGAGAAGAAGTCGAAGACAAAAGGGGGATAAATGCAAGACATAAGAAGAGACTTCAATAATCATCATGTCTCCGTTTAGATTTTATTGGCCATTGACAGGCTTCACACAGTGTAAGAGCACTACCTTCTGTCCTCCACCCCCTGAAAATAATGCACGATGAGGGCATCCCACACAAAATGATTGATGATCCCACCAGAATGATTCGTGGGCTGGAGCACCTCCCTTATGAGGAAAGGCTACAGTGTCTGGGGCTTTTCAGCCTAGAAAAAAGGCGCCTGAGGGGGGACATGATTGAGACTTATAAAAGTATGCATGGGATGGAGAGAGTGGATAGAGGGAAATTCTTCTCCCTCTCGCACAACACCAGAACCAGGGGACATGCACTAAAAATGAGTGGAGGGAGAGTTGTTGTTGTTGTTGTTGTTGTTGTTGTTCAGTCGTAAAGTCGTGTCCGACCCTTCGTGATCCCATGAACCATATCCCGCCAGGCCTTCCTATCCTCCACTATCTTCCTGAGTTCGCTCATTTTCATGTTTGTTGCATCGGTGATGCTGTCTAACCATCTCATCCTTTGCCTTCCCCTTCTCCTTTTGCCTTCAATTTTTCCCAGCATCAGAGTCTTCTCCAGAGAGTCCTCTCTTCGCATTAGGTGGCCAAAATATTTGAGTTTCAGCCTTAGTACCTGCCCTTCCAGGGAACAGTCAGGCTTGATTTCATTTAGGATTGACTGATTTGATCTCCTAGCAGTCCAAGGGACTCAGGAGGGAGAGTTAGAACGGACAAAAGAAAATATTTCTTTACCCAGCGTGTAATTCATCTGTGGAACTCCTTGCCACAGGATGTGGTGATGGCACCTGGCCTGGATGCCTTTAAAAGGCGTTTGGACAGATTCATGGAGGAAAAGACCATCACAGGTTACAAGCCATAAGCAACCTCCTGGTTTTAGAAGTGGGTTTTCTCTGTGCCAGGTGCAAGGGAGTGTCAACGGGAAACAGGTTATCCTGTTGTCTTGTGTGCTCCCTGAGGCATCTGGTGGGGCCACTGTGTGATACAGGAAGCTGGACTAGATGGGCTTTTGGCCTGATCCAGCAGGGCTCTTCTTATGTTCTTAAAATCCTGTGGCTGGAAGGAGATCATGCAAATTGAGTTGGCCGGACACCCAGGCTTCTGCTTGGAGCACTTGTGTTGTGCGAATTTATGCAGAGGTGGCTCCAGTTCTGGGGGCCCCTGCGGCAAGGCCTCCCTCATGAGGTGCTCCCTCATGCTTTGGAAAGCAGTGCACATGCTCACACCCGGTAGTCATGGTGCCTGGGACCCAGCCAGGCAGCAGCTCGTTGTGGGTCCTCCTCCATTCCTGTCTCCTCAGCAGTGGTTCTCATTCATCCACGGCCTGGTTTCTCATTGGCTTTCCCATCTGGGCACATTGATGACACCTGGCTGGGAAAGCTAACCAGGCAGCAGACAGTTGACAGTCCTTCATTGTGGCTGCTGTAATTGCAGGTGGCGGCACGGCAGCAAAGAGGACTTGTATCCGCTGCTGCTTCCTGTTCCCACTGCCTCCTGGGAATCATCCTCACTGTGCCCAGGGCCCCCTGGCTGGTTTACCAGGTGATAGTGGGGGGCATTGGCAGCAGTGAACTCTCACTGCCTCAGGGGTTGGCCAGACATGTAGTGGGCCCTCCCATGGGCATGAACCCCATAGCATGTGTCCCACTAGAGCCTTTCTGTGGAGCCACCCTTGACTTGAAGTGTATGTTGGAGGGGACATGCACCCACATCACTCCGCCATGCAAAGCCTGTTGCCACCTCCCAGAAAGCCCAAATGGACCCAGTGGCGTTCCCAGCCCTCCCGGCGCCTGGGGGGGGCGAGGTTGGAGCGCCCCCCCCAAGTAGCCGGGCTTGGGGCTGAGCGCCCACTCCGCGTCTGCAGGGCCTCTGGAGGCTGAGCTCCGAAGGCTGGGGATAAGCCCTCCTTAAAGCGACCGCCCCGTTCGGCAGTCGAGAGCTTTATGAAGAAGCCGAACGCGTCACTGGCTTCTATAGGGTTTGCGCATGCGCAAACCCCCAGCGACGCGTTCAGCTTCTTCATAAAGCTCTCATAAAGCCTCCGGAGGCCGGGCACACGCGGAGTGGGCGCGCTGCTTCGGAGGGGCGCGCCAGCCGAGCTCTGGTGCCGCGCTGCTCTGCACAGCCCCGAGCCCGGCTGCTGCGCCCCTCGCCCACTCAGCGCCTGGGGGGGAGCACACCTGCTCCCCCCATATAAGAACGCCTCTGAGTGGACCTCTGTTAATCTTGGGAGGAAAAAAAACTAGGAAAGTTGAATATTTTCAAAATCCACACAAATGGCCCAATCGTATCCAGAACTTCAGTGGCGAATCTTGTGATCCACCAGTGTAAGTCCTAAGATGGCAGCATGGTAGCTGCTCTGCCATCCAGTGGGCTGCGGCAGCCAGCGCAAAACCCTGAAGGCTGTATGCGGGCGACAGTGGCCTGCAGAACCTCCACCATCCTCTGCTGTTGCTGGTAAGTTGGCGGTGGGGAAGGATTGGGGCGGATTGGGGAAGGGAGCAGGCCAGGCCAGGTGCAAGATTGGGGAGGATCACAGTAGCACTAGTGCATGCCGCATTGTATTCCCCCTTCCCAGCCTGGACCCACCCCCTGACTCTCCCTGGACTTACACCAGCTAAAGAGCTGGCGTAGAACTGAGGAGACCCATTGGAGACCAGGCAGCCTATGGAGAGGTAAGTAAAAAAGTGTTTTACTTACCTCTCCTGGGTCATGTGGTCTCCTGCCAGCACACAGAATGCAGCATGCACTCCGTCAGCAACGCTGCATGCAGTGGCGTCGCTTCGGTAGGGGCGGGGCTGTAAGTAACGCTCCGTCGTAGTCTCTTTACCGAGCGAGCAGGAGGCAGCCCCGCCCCCTCACTGTCAGAGCCATTCCCCTGCGGAGAAAGCAACAGGCAGGGTCTCTTGCCTGCTGCTTTCTCCGCACGGGAAAGGCTCTGACAGTGAGGGGGCGGGGCTGCCTCCTGCTCGCTCGGTAAAGAGACTACGACGGAGCGTTACTTACAGCCCCGCCCCTACCAAAGCGACGCCAGTGGCTGCATGCTCTGGACTGGTGGGGGTAGACTTGGGCTGTTAGGGAAGTAGTTTTATTTTGCAAACATTTCATTTTAGAGTGATAACTTGGCAGTGTAACAGGTAATCTAATCAAAGTAGTTTGTGGAATCTACAGTATATTTTTTTAAACCATAAGGAGCTGGAAGTTGACTGGATGACAAGTCTTCTGACCTGGAAACCCTGGATTGGTTGCTTTTGAGGAATTGAGAGGCTGGAGAGATGATTCCTGACATCTTCTCTCTCCATATGCAGGGGTAAACCATGAGCATTTCAGGTCTACCATGGAAGGAAGCTACCATCTGAGTAATATATGCAAACGTATAGCACCTCGTCTAGCAATGTGAAAACCGGGGAAAGGTCCCCTTTGTCATTTTCTTTAAACATCCCACCTCTGCTCCAATCACTGCTTCTTAGGGAAAGTTCACTTGGCAGTTTCTCCAGTTCCTAGCCCAGCATATTAGCACCAAGCTCAGAGAAAAGATCTCTGAAGAAGAGAGAGGTACAACCAATCTGTATGACAGAATCTCTCCTTGTGCCATGTGGCCATTGCAGTTCATGTTGTCTTCTGGCGGGCCATGCAGACTGACAGGGAATGATCTTAAGACATGGCCTGGCCTTAGAGAACGTGTAGCTTGTGAAGATTATACGTGGCAAATGACTGATCTCTGAAGAAAGCCCTGTTTGGAAGCATATCTGCTTTTTTCCATGTGCCTTTATAGATGTTATAGATAAACGAGGATGGAAGTCTAGTGAGTACAAAGTCCTCCCCAATGTAACAACCTGGTCCTTTTCTTTCTTTCTTTCTTTCTTTCTTTCTTTCTTTCTTTCTTTCTTTCTTTCTTTCTTTCTTTCTTTCTTTCTTTCTTTCTTTCTCGTCTCCTTCAGCAACCGGGATCAGAATCCCCAGCCAAAACGGAGAGAACATGGTTGCTATTCCAGACCCCAGATGCCAATATGTGGCGGCATCTGGTTCCTTGGCAGGCAGTGCGCACAGTTGTGCTGGCTGCTCTTGAGCCTGTCATGTGGCTTATTTTGCTGCTAGGCGCATTGATGCTTTGAGAACGTGGTCCCAACCCAGGGAACAAAGGAGGTGTGTGCGTGTGCAGGAAATTGCATGCATTAAAGATGCCAGTTCCAAGGTAAGGTGACTGCTGTCTGATGCTGTCCCTGTTCTTGCTCCACTGAACTTCCCATCCCGATGCATCTTGTGTTAAGCGTACCACCTTCTTGCCCGCTTGCTGTTTTTAGGTGCCTTAGGGCATGGAGCTCCTTGAAAGAGAAACACAAATAGCTCAAAATGTAGAGATAAAATCCTCTCCTTGGAGGCCTTGTGTTTGGCATGGGAAACGCATGATAACAGCTTGCTTTAGAAAGGTGACATTTCTACTGAAAAGCGGAATAATAGCAGCAATAATCATAATAAAAAAGAATGCAGCCATAACGGCGGGTCTTGCAATAGAGACGAGACTTTTGTCACAAAGACAACCTCGCTGTCGGATGAAAAAACTTTTCCCTTGAACTACAGGCATTTACATTTTTGTGACTGAGCTGGATCCATACAAGCAATATATATGAAGGGGAAAAAAAATCTGCAGAGAAATGTCACCTGTTTTCATGGCACAAACCAGAAATGCCATTCCTTTAGGGGGGGGTTGGGGGGGAGAGTTGTACTTTGCTTTGTTCAGATCTTGTCTAAAGACTTCCTCTTAACAATAAGATAGCAAGGACTTCACTGGGTTGTGGCCATCCCTGGGGAGACACTGTGAAGGAATCAAGCACATCTCCATGATGCTGTGTTCTTGCCCTTATACGATTATACAATAACGGCACAATCCTGTGGTCTTTGGGTGCTGGTGCTGCAGCCTCAGTGCTGGTGCCGGGTGTTGCGAACATACCGTAAGGCATGTTTCAATACCCGGAGAGGAAGCAGCGCTGGCAGAAAGACCTGCGCCGTCCTGCTGGTGCTGAATCCAGGCTATGTGCATGCCCTGTGAGCAGGTAGGGATGCTCTGAGCGGTAAGGGAGCTGGGGGGACGGACGGGGAGGGGCATAACAGGACAGGGGAGGGTGGGGGTAGGTGGATTGGACCTGGGAGGGAGGTGGGATCGGCATCCGTTTCAGACGCCATCTCCTATCCACCCTCCCAGGCCCTTGCAGCCAACATGGGGATGCTTGATTCTCAGCCAGCTAAATCTGGCAAATGCCCGCTTACCCCAAGTAGATCTCCAGCCAGGGCCTCCCCCGGGTAGGATTCATCATGGGCCGTGCAGCCCATGCTGAAGAGCCTACGCCAGGGAAGGATAGGGTTGGGCTGTAAGTCAATTTTCATCATGTAACTGTAGGTCATTGCCACAAGAAATAAGCATAGGCCTCACTCCAAACTGTCTGCCCAGCCTGGGGTCTATCTGTTACCCAACAACCACAGTGTTGGGTTACCTGTGCGAGGAGACCAATGGCCCTGTCGGCTCCTCTTTCATTCACACTCACACATGCACACACACACACACACACACACACACACACACACACACATGGTGTCAGAGACGGACCTGCGGCCCCAAGGGGCCCCCCAAATTTCGGCGCCCCCCAATAAAAAATAAAAAAATCGCCCCCAGGGTTTTTCGGGGGTTTCCGGGGGTTTTTTTAGTGGTATCTTCCTGTGTGTGTGCTTTCTCCCACTTAGCTTGTATCTGAGGAGGCGGAGCCGATTCGGAACTTCCATTGCCAGCGCCGGGAACTCCGGAAAAGCGCCCAGTAGGGCGCTTCGTCGTTCTGTGCTTGCGCAAGTCTTCACAGTTCACGCAGGCGCAGAACGATTGGAAACTTCGTCGTTCTGTGCCTGCGCAAGTCTTCACAGTTCGCGCAGGCGCAGAATAATTGTAAACTTCGTCGTTCTGCGCAAGTCTTCACTGTGAAGAAGTTCAACGAAGAACGACGAAGCGCCTGTTGGGCGCTTTTCCAGAGTTCCCGGCGCTTGCAATGGAAGTTCCGAATTGGCTCCGCCTCCTCAGATACACAAGCTAAGTGGGAGAAAGCACACACACAGGAAGTCCATGATGGTGTGGGACATCATAACATTTATATACTTCAGAATGAAGAACCACCAACTATATCTGCCCATCCATTAAGATTGGCATCAAAGACCCTGCTCTGGGTGTTACCATCTGTATAAATGAGGTGGGTGATGGTTAGTTGAGAAAGGTCCTTTTTAGTGGTGGTGCCCCACTTGTGGAAAGTTTTCTCAATTGACACTGACAGTTGCCTTTCTTATGCCACATGAAGATCGTTATTATCTTTCTGGGCTTTTAGCAGGTTATTCTGACTTCTGTGGCTTCTGGTTTTGTTGCTGTTTTGTTATAGTTTTGTGCTGCTTTTAATGCTATTTTTATCTGTTATTTTATTGTGATCTGAATCTGTTTTATATTGTTTATAAATCATTTTATGCATCTTTTGAAAGCTGCCTTGGAAGGCCTGGCTGAGGTGGTCTAATAAATAAATACATAAAAATATCCATCCATCAATAGTCCTACTTCTGTGCAAGTGATATGTCAGGAGTCTCATCATCTGCCAGGAATTGTTCCACTGGCACCCAGAAGGGGGCAGTCAAGTTGGACTGATCAAACTCATATGCCTTGGGAGGAACCCTAACATTTCTAGGGATGTGCAGAAACCCTTTCCGAAGTTTCACTTGCCTAGAAACTTATTTGGCTTCCCTTGAAAATTCTCAGATGTTTCTGCTTGGGAGAAACCCTGAACTTCACTTCTGATATCACTTTTTGGGAATGTTGGTGTCAACCCTTGTCCTAATACCCATGGGTTTAGCTACTAGAAGGCATCGCGATGACCAGATAGTTACAACTTAAACTATCAAACTATCCCAACTATGGGATGGGATGGAGAGAGTGGATAGAGGGAAATTCTTCTCCCTCTCGCACAACACCAGGACCAGGGGTCATGCACTAAAATTGAGTGGAGGGAGGGTTAGAACAGACAAAAGAAAATATTTCTTTACCCAGCGTGTAATTCATCTGTGGAACTCCTTGCCACAGGATGTGGTGATGGCACCTGGCCTAGATGCCTTTAAAAGGGGTTTGGACAGATTCATGGAGGAAAAGACCATCACAGGTTACAAGCCATAAGCAACCTCCTGGTTTTAGAAGTGGGTTTTCTCTGTGCCAGGTGCAAGGGAGTGACAACGGGAAACAGGTTATCTTCTTGTCTTGTGCTCCCTGAGGCATCTGGTGGGGCCACTGTGTGATACAGGAAGCTGGACTAGATGGGCTTTTGGCCTGATCCAGCAGGGCTCTTCTTATGTTCTTATGTTCTTATCAACTGTGTGAAATTAATCCTGCATTGCCTTCTTTTTTTTTTTACCAGTTTTTGTGTGTCTGTGTGTAACGTGAGTAGTTAAACTTTATTTTGTGAGCTATAGCACAGATCAACTTTGATACCTGACAGCCTCAGTTCTGTCCGTTTGAGATAAGCTAACAGGAGTCGTGAATGGCCCCTTTAGGAGATCCACCCATTCCAGCACATGGGCTCCCGTGAGCCTTTTGTCTGTTTTGGTTTAGCTTTTCTGGCATGGTGCTCGGAATCTCTGGACGGTCTCGTGGCCACGATTCCGGGGATGGCTCTGTGACCTCCCTGCCGGTTCACAACAGCATCAGTTGCAGTGCCAGCTAGCATGCTCTCTCACAGTCACATTGTTGGCACAGTCCTTGGAAATGTAGTATCTAAAATTAAAGATTTGTATCCGTTTTGGAAAATCTGCATTGACCTTTGTCACTCAAATGAGGAGTGGGTGGTTCCGAGGAAGGACTTGGCTCAATCCGAGGCAATTAGGAAAATACAGTTTGGAGCAGGCAGTCAATGCTTCTTGTATGGAGTGTGTGTGTGTGTGTGTGTGTGTGTGTGTGTGTGTGTGTGTGTGTGTGTGTGTGTGTGTGTGTGTGTAAATATAAGAGCTCAGAAACTTGAATTGAGATGTTTAGATTTTATTATTATTTACCACATTTGGATCCTGCCTTTCTTCCACGTAGCTCAGGGCCGCACCCCTGGAGTATTCCCTTTTCATCCTCACCACAACCCTGCATGATAAGTTGGGCTGAGAGAGCATAATGTGCCTGAGACGACCCTCTAGGCTTCATGGCTGAGCAGGGATCTGAACCCAGGTCCAACTCTGTCCATCACACTTTACTGGCTTGTAATCACACTGTCTCAAAACACCGCATACCTAAAACGTCTTCATTTATTAGGTCTGCAGGTTGTCCAGCAGAATAGCCACACGGCGATTTCTAAGCATGCATCCAGTCAAATCCAAAGCCATTGTTCATGCGCACCAGAGCTTCATCCTCCACTGTGTTTGTAAATCCATACCTACCAACAAGAGCATTATGGAGCTCATATAAAGCTATGCAGTCTCCCTAAAAGGAGGTGCAATATGAACTCATGCAGAAGACACCTGGTTTTGCAATGCTCACTTTTGGTATACTAGAAAAGCATCATAAGAACATAAGAACATAAGAAGAGCCCTGCTGGATCAGGCCAAAAGCCCATCTAGTCCAGCTTCCTGTGTCACACAGTGGCCCCACCAGATGCCTCAGGGAGCACACGAGACAACAAGATACCTGTGTCCAGTCGCCACTCCCTTGCACCTGGCACAGAGAAAACCCACTTCTAAAAACCAGGAGGTTGCTTATGGCTTGTAACCTGTGATGGTCTTTTCCTCCATGAATTTGTCCAAACCCCTTTTAAGGCATCTAGGCCAGGTGCCATCACCACATCCTGTGGCAAGGAGTTCCACAGATGAATCACACGCTGGGTAAAGAAATATTTTCTTTTGTCTGTTCTAACTCTCCCTCCACTCAATTTTAGTGTGTGTCCCCTGGTTCTGGTGTTGTGCGAGAGGGAAAAGAATTTCCCTCTATCCACTCTCTCCATCCCATGCATAATTTTATAAGTCTCAATCATGTCCCCCCTCAGGCGCCTTTTTTCTAGGCTGAAAAGCCCCAGACGCTGTAGCCTTTCCTCGTAAGGGAGGTGCTCCAGCCCACGAATCATTCTGGTCGCTCTTTTCTGCACCTTTTCCAATTCAACTATATCCTTTTTGAGGTATGGTGACCAGAACTGGACACAATACTCCAGATGTGGCCTTACCATCGATTTGTACAAAGGCATAATGATATTGGCCGTTTTATTCTCAATCCCCTTTTTAATGATCCCGAGCATGGAATTGGCCTTCTTCACAGCCGCCGCACACTGGGTCGACACTTTCATCGACCTGTCCACCAGGACCCCAAGATCTCTCTCTTCATCCGTCACAGACAACTCAGAACCCATCAGCGTATATGTGAAATTTTGGTTTCTTGCCCCAATGTGCATCACTTTGCACTTACTTACATTGAAGCGCATCTGCCATTTTGCTGCCCATTCTCCCAGTTTGGAGAGATCCTTCTGGAGCTCTTCACAATCCCTGCTGGTCTTTACCACCCGGAAAAGTTTAGTGTCATCCGCAAACTTGGCCACCTCACTGCCTATCCCCGACTCCAGGTTATTTATGAATAAGTTGAAAAGCACCGGTCCCAAGACCGATCCTTGGGGCACACCGCTTTTCACCTCTCGCCATTGTGAAAATTGCCCATTGACTCCCACTCGCTGTTTCCTGGTCTTCAACCAGTTCCTAATCCACAAGAGGACCTGCCCTCTTATTCCCTGACTGTGGAGTTTTCGCAGGAGCCTTTCATGAGGGACCATGTCAAACGCCTTCTGAAAATCCAGATATATAATATCCACGGGTTCGCTCGCATCCACATGCCTGTTGACCTTTTCAAAAAATTCTAACAGGTTTGTGAGGCAAGACTTCCCCTTGCAGAAGCCATGCTGACTCTCCCTCAGCAGAGCTTGTTCTTCTATGTATTTTAAGATTTTATCCTTAATGAGACTTTCCACCATCTTCCCTGGAACAGATGTTAGGCTGACCGGCCTGTAGTTTCCCGGGTCCCCCCTCCTTCCTTTTTTAAAGATTGGTGTGACATTAGCTATCCTCCAATCCTCTGGCACATTGGCCGTTTTAAGGGACAAGTTGCATATTTGGGTCAAGAGGTCAGCAACTTCATTCTTGAGTTCCTTCAGAACTCTTGGGTGGATGCCATCCGGGCCTGGTGATTTATTGATCTTTATTTTGTCAATTAAGTCTGAGACATCTTCTCTTTTAACCTCTATTTGACTTAATTCTTTATTCAGGGGAGACCGTTCCGGCAGTGGTATTTGCCCGAGGTCTTCTGCCGTGAAATTGGTCTTCTGCTCATCAAATTGAGCATCTCGAAAGTTGCTATCTAGTTAACCCTCAAGGTCCTGATCCAATTCTCATCATGTGCAACTAGTTGCATTTAACCACTAGTGTTTAGTGAGGGGGATGTGCATCACAACCTGCACCAAGATCCATAGAAGTAGTGTGATGTACTGGAGTGGTCAGAATGTTCAGCTTGGACTGGCACGATCCGGGTTCAAAGCCCCACATGGACTCACTGGGTGACCAAGGGCCAATCATTCTCCTTCAATATAATTAACCCTACATGTTTGTTTTGAACATAGAAGGGGTTAAGTATAAATGTGAAGGATGAATGAATGACTGTCCAACATGTTGAGCATGGCCTAGATAAGCTCCATGATGCAGATGTAAATAAGCACCCAACATCTGAATGGAAATGTGCTTCTATAGGAAGATCTGTCTTGTATGATCATGGTGTAGGAGTCCATATGAAGGGTCAGGACCAAAAACACACTGGTCGATCGGAAGAGACACAACAGAATGACAATCCCTGGCAATATTTCTGGCAGTGGCAGAGGCTCAGACTTCCTCATAAGAACACAGAGGTCCAAGCCACGCTAACATTTTATGGGTCTTTATTTTGATTTTTCCCTTGCCCCCTTACAAAAGCGTACACACGTGTTATCTATACTCAACAGAGGCAGGTTAAAAGGGCAAAATCATCAAAGATGCACGGAGACCAACAACCACTGCTGAATAGGCGTTTAAAGAATTCAACGTTATCTCTGCCTCGGTAAGAAGCAGGCGCTGTGTGAGTGGAACACCTGCAAGATGGGGCAGGAAATTCCTGCTCTTAGTCACTTCTGCTGGCCAGGCCCAGTTTGTATTGGAACACTTGCTTCTAAACTTTCCAGGGACCGGCAATCAGCATACTGTACATGGAATCCAGCGTTAGTTTTGTGTAGCTTCAGTTGCTACATCAACAGTTCAGAAATGGGACACACCAGGGCTTTTTGTGTTGGAAACAAAGGTCATTCATTGTGCTTTGGGTGGGACGCTATGGAACTCAAAGGACATGCCAGCTTTACAGGGAGACTGTTGCTTCCAAGACAAACTGTACGATCCTATACATGTTTACTTGGAAGTAAGTCCCACAATGTTCAATGGGGTTTACTCCCAGGTAAGTGCATACAGCCTAAGTTAACTGGGAACCAGGATCCCATTGCTCAACACTTATGGTAAAGGATCCATGATTTGGGACAGTGTATGCTTGTATTCTGCTCTCACCAGTGGAAAATTTGTCCTTCTGTCTACCTTGGTTGTCCAAGCCAGGGCATAGTTTGAAGGCACACAATGCAACAGCTTTTCAGAAACTATGCGGGTCTGTCTGGGGAAGGTCAGTGCCTGAATGGGAGATGCACTGTCTTGAGTTCCATAATGGAAGAAATGTGGGGCAGAAATACAGGTGGGCCCCCATATCCACTGATTCGCTATCCACGGTTTCAGTTATCCACGGATCGTGGGGACCCCCCCCCCAGGCTTTTACTTTTTTCCCAGTAAGCTTCATTTCTACCTTAAAGAAACAGGAGAACCAGCCTCTGGCTGCTTATTACAGGCAAGTAGAATGAGACTAAGTACTAGAGAGGCTCTGCAAGGTTGACAGAAACCTTGCAGAGCCTCTCTAGGACTTAGTCTCGTTCTACTTGCCTGCAATGGAGGCTGCTTCTCTGTTTGTTTTAAGGAAGAAACAAAGCTTGCTGAAAGAAAAATAAGAGCTGGGGGGGCAAGCATGCCTGCCCGCAGGGGAGGCAGAGTGGGGGGGCCCTCAGGAAACCATGGAGGGGGTGTTTGCTCTTATCCACGGTTTCAAGTATCCACGGAGGGGCCTGGAACATATCCCCAGCGGATATGGGGGCCCACCTGTACATATAAACAGGAGGATTGCTGCTGCTTCTTCAGCCATCGCTTCAGCCTCAGTCGTCTGGCTGCTTGGCAAAGCAGCCGAATAGGCAGGGAGAGGTGGAGCACAGTGCTTGTGTGGTGATCTTACCCTTGATTCCTCCCCCTTACCTGTAGGTTTGGGGCCCAGCATGCGCCCACTCTGTTCTGCTTATTTTACAGAGACATGGTACAGATGAGGGTTGGCTGTGCCCCGCAGCTGCGGGTAAGAGGGAGGGATCGCCATGCAATCTCTGTGCTCTGCCTCTTTGAGGCAACACGAGGTTTTTTGGGTACTTTCTTCCTCCTCCAATGGCACTGGAGGAAGAAGGGGGTTGCCACTGCCCGATTCTTTTACCTCTCACTCCTAGTGACGGGAATAGGACTGGAGAGTCAACTGAAGTGGTTCAGTGAGTAGAGAGATGGAGGGGGGCAGTGGGAAAACACAGGGGGCAGGGCACCCCTTGTCAGTTTGCCACGCCTCCAACTCAGCACTCAATGCAAGCATTCCATCTGGTTTCATGAATGGGCCGGCCCTGATTGCAGCTGTTCTGTTCCCCCCACCTCCCCAAATAGTTATTTGAAAACTCAGAATAGTTTCTTCTGTACCTTTTGAATCGGCTGCTGTGGTAGAACACAGAGCGTATTCAATGCTATGTTGCCCGCAGTTCGCTACTCTGCATGTTGACGTCAGTGGAACTTACACCCAAGTGTGTATACCTCGAATTGCTTTTGTAGCCTTGGCCTAGCATTCCTGCCTTGCACCAACTCCCATTTAATAGGCCAAGGGACAAATCCTAAGGATCGTAACTTACAGGTAAGTCACACTGAAGACAATTACATCCGTTTCCTAGCAAGAAGTCTTACAATTGCATGGGGGGAAAAAATTGAAGGAAGGAAGATGGAATCCACCCTAGGACATTTAGATTCCAACCAGCAAATTGAAGTCAGGATAAAAACAAAGCATTTGGTCTTGGCTTAAAAAGGATATCTGGTAGCATGGCTGGAAAAGACCACTGAAAGCTCCTCCCACTCAGAGCACACAGTTCTAGGCAAGGTAGACTAATGTGCTGACCTAGGGTACAATACAAAACACCTCTTTATAAACTGTTCTTTAAATTTCATGGAGATATGAAGCTGCTTTATCTTGAGTCTGTCCATTGATCCATCAAGTTCAGGATTGTATACTCTGACTGGCAGCAGTTTCTCCAGGGTTTCAGATAAGCGTCTTTCCCAGAAATGGCAAGGATTGAACTGGGGACCTTGCGCAACCAAAACATGGCCTCTCCCATGGAGCTGGAGCCCCTCAAACACCAATTTGCGCGGTTAAGAGAGGAAGTCTCCTAAAGGAATTTTTTAAAAGTTTGCTTCAGGTTGAGGTATTTTTGAACCCACCACTTTTTGTGTGTGTTTGACAGACATGACAGCTTCATTATTATGGAAAATATAGGGTTGGTGGTAATTACTATCTGAATATGAATGGGTGCAGAAGTGGGCATAGCCCCCACTGGCCTTTCTTTGACAAGGCATAACTTTCTTCTGAATTTCTGTGTTAATTAATGCTTATTTAAAAACCACTTTAATTGGCAGTAAACACCTCAACTTTTTGTACTCATTAAAATGCAGCCATTGATGTGTGATGGATTTTTTTAAAGCTTAATTAACTTTTCTTTCTGTATATATAACCTATAATAATGACAAACATTGAAAATGGCTCTCCACCTCCCCACACTCCTCACATTGCTATCACTTCAAGAAAGGCTATAGAAGCAGAAAATGCATTCTGACTTGGTTAGGATCAGATGGCATTTGGAAGATTAACACGGAGCATCACATCAATGCTAAGTGAGACATTAATAGATCACACACCGCCTGTGTATGTGTGACAACTGCCACATCAGGTATTGAATGAGGGACCTCCACATTTAAAAGCACAACTCTGTACCCTTGAGCTACAAAGCCAGAAATCTGTAGTTTGCTGACAAAGACTCACTTATAAGAGGGGTTCTCAGGCTGTGAGGCTGTGAAATATGAACAGATGACGGGGGGGGGGGATGCAGCGGGTGGCGCAGTGGGTTAAACCGCTGATTGATCGAACTGTTGATCGAAAGGTTGGCAGTTCAAATCCGAGACGGGCTGAGCTCTCGTTGCTTGGCCAGCTCCTGCCAACCTAGCAGTTCCAAAGCATGTTAATGCAAGTAGATAAATAGGTACCCCTTGCGGGAAGGTAAACAGCGCTCCGTGTTCCAGCCGCATGCTACATGCTGCAGCAAGGGGAGTCATGCCGGCCACATGACCACGGAGGTGTCTTCGGACAACGCTGGCTCTTCGGCTTTGAAATGGGGATGAGCACCACACCCTAGAGTCGGACACACTGGACTTAATTGTCAGCGGTCACCTTTGCCTTTACCTTACCCAGCATGGATTCAGATGACCGGCAGCAGCTCATAAGCGTTCCATATGGTGGTCCTGTAGGGAGGTGGTCATCTGTACCTTTATATCACATGGCCAAGCCCTCTTCAGCTGCTTGGAATTCTGGATAGAAGAGAGGGAAGTACATGGGGCTCAACCATTTGGTTGGAGTCTATAGTTGACCATTGCGTGGTGAAATTTTAAATGTCCAACATATGCATCCTAATTATTTGACTCCACCTTTTCTTGGATTGGATCAAGAAGAGAGTGCGAACTCCATCCCTCTCACATTGTGTCTCACACAGTGTTGGATGTCAATTATATGTTTTTACAGAACTCCCAGAATGTGAGATTTTGAGATCACATTTTTTGATGTTTTGAATGTGTCAAAATTGAGTGATGAATGTGGGTGAAATGTTTCTCTGGAATTTCATCAGGTCTCATCAATACACTATACCTGTCCATTCCTGCCCACTATCAGCACTCCCCCCCCCCCCCGTCTTTATTACAGGGTATGTGAATAAAGGGGACAACTCCCCTTTGCTGCAAGATTTATTTCCTTTCCTAATATCTTTCAACTAAGGACCCAAAAGGACGTGAGAGTTGTTTATGGTCATGCACATTCTAATTTCTGTTAGCCTGCTTGCTCCCACCCCCACACCCCCACACCCCCACACCCACACCCACCCCACACCCGCACACACACACACACACACACACACACACACACACACACACACACACACAGCTGGACAAAATAATGAGGTTTGCCATGAAAACAGTGTTCTATGCCTTGGGTTTGATTCATATGACCCCACTAGGTGGATTTGGATTCAAGACTGCCTGAAATTAAAACTGGATATGGCTATTGTGGTTCTCCGACTTGTTGCACCACATGCTGAGGCCCTGATTCACCACATCATTTCCTTGAAAGACATTTTTGGAAAAGGCACCACAATGTGATTTCCTCCCTCAGTGTTCGTGTGATTCAAGTGGTCTTGTTAAAGGCATTCCCCACCTGGCAAGATCATAAGTCAATACATGCTGAAAATGTTCAGGACTTGACAACCTAACTTAGCAAGCACTTTATGACATGGAAACTGACAAACACACACCCTTTTCAGGCACTCAGTACCAATAGATACTGAATGCAAGTATGGGGCAGGTGGAAAACTCTGCCCTAATTTACACCAACATTCTTTTGAACATCTGCAGAACCTCCCTTTATATGTGTTGGGGTCTTCTGCAAACATTCAAATAAGTGTGTGTGGGGGGGGGATGGAGTTTACTTTCCTCTCTCACATGGGTTCAGTATAAATGAACACTGAATGTCTGAACAGTTATAACCACACTGGCACCTCAAAGATTTTATTTGTTTATTTATTATAGTGTTTATATACTGCCTTTCTCTGAGGCTCCTTTTCTCAGGAGACTCCCTGCCCGTTGCTTTCGCCGCACGGAATGGCTTCAACGGCGAGGGGGCGGGGCCTCCACCCCAAGTCTGTCACTGTCTCCACCTCTCTCCAGCCCGCCACGGACGCGAGCTGCATTGATCCGCTTTCTGCCTGCTAAAAGTGAGTGGAAAGCTTCTTCACTCTGCTCCGTCCATGCACGGTATTTTCAAACATGGAAGTGCAGGGCTTTTGACTTGATGTACAGGAACTATGCAAACAAAGAAATTGTGTGAGGTGTACGGGAAGGGGCTCCTGTTTTGTTTTGTTTTTTACTAGGGCAGGGGCGCCAGCCGTAGCATAGGGCAGTGATCTGGGTTGTGCCCCAGCTCTCCTGCCTTCTCTGTATGATCTGAGCCTGGTCTGACTATCAATGCAGGCCACCTCTGCGATGTACAATATCATTTTTTCCCCAGGTGCCTCTTCATCACACTGAGAACGATTCCCAGCAATAAATATTTCCTGTGACCCTCTGCTGTCTAGCCGACACT
The DNA here is from genome assembly GCA_026170595.1 of Plestiodon gilberti rubricaudatus. NCBI lineage: Eukaryota > Metazoa > Chordata > Lepidosauria > Squamata > Scincidae > Plestiodon > Plestiodon gilberti. Next base: position 25,660,136 of record JANXHW010000001.1, read on the forward strand.
TTGACCTCTGCCTAGGCCAGTGGTCCTTCGTTTCTTGCGTCGCTTTACAACTCCTTTCAAAAGAGGCTGCATTGTGTCCCCACCAATGTTAGACTCATCACTATATCTCAACCTAGGCCTGGATGGAGGGGTTTGCTTTTGCCAGAGAGGGACGGACATAAATCTGTGTGTTCGTTGCAATTCTGCAAAGTGCTTGGCTAAGAAAAGGAACGAGGTATAAATCAATATCCATACCTTGATTCACAACGGGTCTTGTTCACCAAGATATGTCAGCGTCTATTACATACGATTGAAGTCTGAATTAATAACGGAATACGTTAAGTCTTCTGTCACCTTGACCTGCCGGATACTCCCCTGTTTGTCTTCCGCCAGTCTGCATCTTGTCATCATCTGAGACGGATTCCATTGAGGACAAGCGACTGACAGCACAAGCCTAGGCATGTCTACTCAGAAGTAAGTCCCACTGAGGAAAATGATCTGCTTCTCGCTTGAGTAAGGGGCTTGGTTGCATAGGAGCAGACTCCAGGTGAAGGGCGCCTCAACTCCACCACCCACTTGGACTGCTTGCAATCTGCCACTGATGGAACGGACATGGGGTGGCAGCATGGACGGACTGGCTGGCGGTACTCCCAGGGCATTCTGCTCTCTATGGGCAGGTTGCATGACTTGTTCTCGTGTATGCTGCCATTCGTAACATGGTCAATTTTGAAGTGCAGGAGCACATCATGACACTGCCCATCACCACAGCCACAGCCACCCCATAGCCACATCCCACTCATACGATCAGAAAAATCAACTTTACATTTCTTCATTTTAGTGTTTTCTTCTCCTGCCACTGATTATACTTTATTGAACGATCTTGCTCACTTCATTCCAAACCTTTGGAGTGGGTTGCAGTGTTGTTGTTCAGTCGTTACGTTGTGTCCGACCCTTTGTGATCCCATGAACCACATCCCGCCAGGCCTTCCTGTCCTCCACTATCTTCCTGAGTTCGCTCATTTTCATGTTCGTTGCATCGGTGATGCTGTCTAACAATCTCATCCTTTGCCTTCCCCTTCTCCTTTTGCCTTCAATCTTTCCCAGCATCAGAGTCTTCTCCAGAGAGTCCTCTCTTCGCATTAGGTGGCCAAAATATTTGAGCTTCAGCCTCAGTACCTGTCCTTCCAGGGAACAGTCAGGGTTGATTTCATTTAGGATAGCTTAAAACAAAAGTTTTACCACAGTGGAAAATTGAATTCAAAAATACCCCAGATAAATATAAAAGGCACATTAGAGTGCTAGCCTCTGCATATTTACTCAGAAGCAAGTAACGGCCCAATCCTCTGTAACTTTCCGCCTATGGAGTGCTTGCTCCGCAGGTGGAGGGTGCCGTAAACACACTGTAAAGCGCGTTTTCGGCACCCTTGGAGTAAGGCCCCCCAGTGCAGAAGCCAGTAGGCCTCTCTCTGCTGCGGATCCAACCCTACACCACTGGAGCAGGTAAGGGTTGCACCGGTGGGTGAAGGGGCGGAGGGAGGGCGGGCAGGGTGGCGAGGGAGGGAGGCCGTTGGCTGAGCCGGCCCAGGAGGGGGCAGGGATGTCGGTGGCGATTCCCATTCCCATTCCCAGGCTCAGCAGCCCTTTCCCCACCAGTCGCTTCGCGACGACGCGCGTCACCCCAGAGCGGGGGTGCGCGCCGCCCTTAAGGGGAGGCTCCGCCCCCGCGAGTGACGTCACGCGCAGGAGCAGAGTGCCCTCCCCGCTCCGTTTTCGGCTCATTTTGAAGCCAAACGGACACGGGGAGGGCGGGCGGGCCCACCTTCAGCTCGAAACTGTAAGTGGGGGGTGATCGCGCGTCACCCCTATACGCGCGACGCCCCCCGGCGGCCCGCCCCCCCGCTTCCCCCCGTCGACGCCAGTGTTCCCCACCACCCCAGATGTACATCGGCTTGATAGCTGACGTACATCCGAGGAGGCCCATTGGGCCCGGGCAGCCCTACACTAAATGTCCCCTTCTCCCTACACCTAAATGTCCCCTTCTCCCAAGGAGTCCCTGGGTCGCGCTGGAGCAGCCCGAGAAGGTCTGAGGATCCGGACTCTATGGGCCGGCCGCGGATCCTTACACAGGATTGGGCTGTAAGTCCCACTGTGTTAATTAGAACTTACTCTAAAGTAAATTTTCATACAAATGTGGTCTTGGAGTGCAATCCTATGCTTGTCTACTCAGAGTAACCCTGTGAATTCAATTGGACTTACTCCTTGGTAAGTGTGCATAACAAAAGGTTTTCTGATTTCTCATGTTCACCTATCTTGCTGTCTCTAATAGTTTAGGGATTATGTGCAGGGAGCATGATTGTGGATCACTAATTACATTACACAATAATACCCATAATGTTTCCACTATTACTTCTCATACAAGCAATTTCCGTAGCAATGAATGCTCTACTTGAGCGAGATTTCACAGTTGGATAATCACGGCGCGAACAAATATATACTGTATCCCCCTCACCTTTCCACCAGTCAGTGCTTTCAAGGCGGCTTACAAAGTTTATAAAAAGCTCCCACCACGCTGTAAAAAAATAATTACAAGATCAATTACGTTAAACAGCAGTTAAAAAGCAATGAAAACAATTCAGTACTAATTAAGCAAAGGATCGTGATACATATGAAGTAGCACCTGATGCGCAACACCTACCTATTAACATTGCAAAGGTGTGTTACAGAGGACAAAAGATCCAGGATGGTTATGAAAGTCATCTGCCTGCGCAAGCACAGTTTATATAGTTTTCCAAGTGGAGAATTGCCCAGGGTACAGTAGCAATCTGGTCCTCTAGGTTAAAGCAAGCAGAGCTTCTAGTTTTGTTTTCAAATAACACCTAATTTTCATGTCTCATGTGCAGATTAGGATTCCTTTATGGCCTCTTCTGTGTCAAGTCAAGCTGTACAACCAGTGGAATCATGTGGTGCAGCTCTGGCTGGATTCTACCACTTCAGCCTGCTGTTAGGGAGGGTAGGTTTTTTTGATGTGTGTGTGTGTGTGTGTGTGTGTGTGTGTGTGTGTGTGTTTGTGTGTGTTTTTTGTGTTTGTGTATGTGCGTTTTGTTTGCTTTTCTTGTATGCTCCTCTGTGTTACACAACTCCCTGCACATAAAAAACTAGCAGAAATTGCTAGATGAGACTCTTTGTCACTGACATGTTAGTTTTCTATGTGCGTGAAGGTGTTTTTTTTTTTTTTTTAATATGGTGGAACGTTCAAACACGAGATCCTCTTCTGAAGTGGCAAGGGGGCACGATGTGATTTTCTTGATTATCCTGCATGTCTCTACTATAAGCTGGATCTATAATTGTTAAAGAGTGGTGCTCTGTAACTTCAGGAAGCTACATGCTTTAACTGTTTCCTTTTATTTTGTAATATCTGTACCTATATCTGTGTAATGTATACTGTATACGCATGTGACTACAGCTGATGGAGGCTCAGTGATAACTATCATCTGCCACCTTATGTTAATTCCCTATTGTTTTTAAAAAATGATCCTTCCTGTTAATTTGCTGACATCCACAAGGAAAGAATACATCCCACAAGAAGCGAATGTGACTAATTCGATGTTTTATGACTCTGTTGGCCAATAGCCTACTGATCAGTTGCTACTCCTGGCTTTCTGATTGGTGTTCTGGTTTAAGCAATGTATACAGCACTGATGTGTAACATGTGACACCTGTTGATATGCGAAATGTACTGTGTCCTGGCAGTGGGCCACTGCAATAGTTCTGCGCAACGTAAGCAGTGGGTTTTGGGATTAGGCTTTCAACTAACAGAGCACTCACCTGAAGAGAACACAAATTACATCTGGTCACCGGGGAGAAACTTCTTATGATTTGCATAAACATTAACTTCATGTTCAGTTTGAATTATTTGAATTATTTTACTGGAGTTTTCCAGTGCTATTATAGCATTCAGTAAATGCTTTGACTGAATAACTGTAACTGGTGCTGTGTAACTGGTGCTGTGCTGTATTTTTGTGAAGTATGTGAAAGTTGACATTTAGAGGGGGGCGTGAAGGGGTCCACAACCCCTCTCCCATCGTTCACACATGTTTCTTTTAATTGTTCACAGCTGCAAATTTGGCACCTTTTTTTTAACCCGAAGGGACTTTTTGACTGCATTGTTCTAACCAATCAGGGAGCACATAATGAATATGATGACATCACTGTTCTGCACATTCAATCAGATTTTGCTACCTAATGATGTCACAGAGAGCAATTCGAATACGAATACCTTTATTGGCATATTAAGTTACATAAATAAAATACAGAGAGCAATTAAAGCTCCTATTTTGAATGGGAGGAGAAAGCTGGAATGCATCTCCATTGCCCTGGCAATTGGGCTGATGATCCCCCTCTGCATTGAAACAAGACAAGGATGATCCTTGTCTTGTTTCAATGCAGAGGGGTTTTTGGTGCCTGCTGACATTGTGTGGCACAACACATAAAGTTGCCTTATATCGAAGCAGATCGTTGGTCTATCTGACAATGCTGATGGACAACAGTTCTCCATTATTTCAAGGGCCTTTCTCAGCTACACCTGAAGATGCCAGGGATTGAACCTGGGACCTTCTGCATATAAAGCAGGCATTCTACCACTGAGCTGTGGCCCCTCCCAAATAGTTTGCCCCCAGTGTAGCTATAATCACACATAGTGACGTTTTCCTAGTTGTGGCATCATCTAGATGGTGTTGCATGTTTGGTTGCATATCCCATTGGACGTAACGCAGTATGGATGTGCACGTGAAGGAGGATGTCATTCATCCACACTGCATTACTTTCACTGGGATTTGTATGCACAACTCAGTGTGCACCCCCTTTCACACTGTGCCCCAAGATGTCAACTAGCCATAGCCAGAGATCAGAGTGAGGGAGCACTGCCGAGGTGCCTAAGAAACCAGAATACTACAAATTAGCTTGGGGATTGGGAACAATTTTTTTTTAAGATTTACCCTGTACAGCAATCTACATGTGTACGGCAATAACTTTTGCCATACCACCAAAGTCCAAAATATTATGTCATTTTATAGTTCCCATTCAGTAGTCTAGAGAGGAGCTGGACCAAACAACAGCATCATCTTATTGGCTCTATGTAGAAAAGGATAATTGCTGGGTGATTTGGGAGGATGCCACACGGTTTGCAAGTATCCACATTTTGTGCATCTTGGGTACAATCCACTGGGACATTCTTCGACAGAAGGCCCATTGAAAGGAGTGGTAGTTGCTGTATAATGCTCTTGTTGAGCTCCCATTCATTTCAATTAAGCTTGTGCTGTGCAGGAAAACTTGTGCTGTGCTCCAGTCGCATAAGAATGTGTTGGGTGTACACCGTCGTATACAGAGTGACTTGCAGTGTGCAGTTCAAAATAAGATAATATCCTCCGTTCTTCACTGGGAAAATCTTACTTGGGAGCAATACCTGCAGGTGTTTCCCAAAGCTGGGAAAATGGCAGCTTAGAAAAGCAACATGCTGACCCCATTCAAGCCCCCAGAGCACAAACAGGCTGTTATAATATTTGAGCTGTTGATGTTGAATTTTCCTTCTAATGCAAAATGAAGGAGAGCTTGCCACTTTTCTCAAATTTCTCCCATGATTGAGAGATGAGCGAGCCCAGTAACTGTGATATCCTACAGCTTCGGTGATTCAAGGATATGATGACTGGATAATAATGCCCAATTTTACACACTTCAGATCCATTAGTAGCAATTACCTTCCCCGAGGTGTTTTGAGTTAGTTTTAGTGTAGCATTCTTGCAGTTGGTGGATAATGAGAGTAATAATGTATACAGCATTTTCAAGTCTCTGTTTTTAGCAGCAATAATGCCATTAGGATGGCTATTTAACAAATGTGTTTCAGAATCAAAGTTAAGATTTTTGTTAACAGTTCTTCCCCCCCCCCCGATATCTCACCATGTTGTTTCACAACAGCTGGTTTTCCCTTTAGAATGCAAATAAAGTTTGCATACAGGTTGGAATCAGTGGTATTTTTTTATTATTATTGCTGTGGGACATTTGTCTCAGGTTGGGCAGATTTTCACCCCGTCAAAGGGCAGTTTTCTATTTATCTGCACCGTTAAGTGAAAGAAGTTTCCTACTTCCTGAAAACACCAGTAGATGTATTTACACTGATGAAGCTGAAGTGACAAGTTAGGTGATCACTACGGTAATTTCAGCCTCAACTGCATTTGGTTTCAAACTTTGACTTCTAAGCATAGGACCAGAAATTGCATTATGAAACCAAGCCAGATGCTGGGAGTAGCTCTGTGGACTGTCTTGTTTCTGTGAGCTATTTACATTGGGCCTGCCTCAGAAGAAACCAGCATCCACCAGTACATTTGGGTTGGGGTGAGGACCAGCATGCCCCCCAGCCCTGCTTACTGCTTGGAGCCCTTGTGGAAAAGAAGAAACGGCAGCCAGTGGTCACTCTTACATCTGTAACTATGGTTGCCAACTCTGGCTGAAGCCATTCTTGGAAGACTTGCTCCCAACACGGCATCATGTCCTGAAGCCAGGGCCGGTCCATGACCTGAGGCGGCATGCCAAATGCTGCCCCCCTTGCTCAATGATGTGCCAGCCTCTGCTCCTCCCACTCTCAGGTGTTCTAGCTCAGCAGTCTCATCCCCTCCACATTTTGCCTTCCTCTCTGTTCCCCCTTTTCTAATCCAGGGAGTAGAAAGAAAGGAGGAGCAGTGGAGGGAAGTAGGTAGACAGAGATGGGTACTCCTTACCGAAGCAAAAGGGGCCCTGTTAAAGTCTCCGGGATTATTTTCAGTGGAGATTCATGCTGAACCCTGGAGACTCTAGGTCGATCCTGGAGGGTTGGTAACCCCTATCTGCAGCCCGATGGAGGAGATGCCCTGCCCCCTGCAACCATAATCTGCTGCTGGGGTTCTACCTGGCAGCCATTTCACCTAGAGGCTATTTCCATCCAGTCTGTAATGTATTGGCTTGCCTGTTTGTCACACCTGGAATGTGCATCTTTGAGCCAGCGGAGTGCACAGTCCACCAGCCTAAGGAGTCGCAAATGTGCCGTAAAGCACATTTGTGGCTCCGGCACCTACCTGGACCCACGCTGGCCGATGCAGGTAAGGCCCGCACTGGTTGGTGCAGGGCCCAGGGCATGGGGAGGGTGGGCAGGGGTGGTGAGGGAGGGGGGCATTGGCCGGGCCAGCCTGGGAGGGTGTGTGGATATCGGCGCTGAGTTGCACTGATACCCTACGCCCCTTCCCAGGCCAGGCTGGCCTTACACAGCCTCCCCGGACATGTGCCAGCTAAAGAGCTGCCGCACATCCAAAGAGGCCCATCAGGGCCCACAGCACTTACACCGGGGGAAGGGAACACCAGCGAACCTTTACACAGGATTGCACTGCAAATAAACGATAGTTATAAAGAAGAAAAAGTAAGATTTGAACTAGGCATAACATGTTTCTGATTGTTATTGGTATTCCAGAGTCAGCTAGTTTCAGCTTCACATAAAGTACAATTAAGTCCTATGCCTTCATAACAATTCTTTTTTCTTTTGTAGTGAGAAGGGAAAGTAACCTTATGTTCTGCAAACATCATTGTCAAGAAAAAGAATAATGCAAATATTATATGAAATATTATTACAAATTATTTTGTACGTGTTTTAATTATTGTAAAAGGCTTTTATGCTAAGATGAGTATTTTAGAATTCTCCCATGATGAGACTTGTCAAGGGAATCCGATACAGTGAAATTGCGATCATTTTGGCACAACAAAAAGCACGTCGATTCCAAGAGCACATGACACATTCCGATCTCTGAGGTACAAGCCCAAGGCTCAACCTACTAAACAACAAACCCAGATCTTTTGTCCTTTGAGAACCAAAACTTCAGGATACGGATTTTTGACACTTGAATCTGAACATCTCTGAAAGAGGGCAACAAGAGGGTTGGATAGCATGGTCTTAGCGCTCCATTTGGGCAGAAGTTGTTAGAGTCTTTGTGAAACCAGTGAAGGACTCGTAAAGATGGAAGCCTTGATGTTCCTGTAAGGCTGATGCCTCTGATTGGTCACCGAAGGGAATCCGCGTATAACTCTATTACCTGGCAAATTAGCGGAGTGATTGAGTCAGGTATATTTATCACGAAGAGAACGGAAGATAATTAATACACTGCATTGAATGCAAATTGCACCCACAGCACTTATCTCATTTTCAATTAGCACAAACGTTACAGCACTGCAGGCTTGTTATGGTTTTACCAGGAGCTGGGTAATTAATTTCTGTGAGCTACATATCAGACACCTGATAATGCCGTTTATTAATAAATGTCACCCCAGGTATCTGTTAGGAGAGGTAAATAAATTAAATGTTCAGTTGTCTGCCCTGCACAAATCTCTTCTTACACTTCAGTGCGTCTTTCCCCCCTGTTTGTTTATCAGCCAGAATGACTGCAGAGATTACCGCTGGAAACAAAAGGGATATGACCAGCGGTAATCTGTAGGGCTGCCTCTTTTCCTGGCAGAGCTCCTGTATCTTCGATAGCTGTGTGATATGCAGAATGGTCACCAGGTAGAACCTTTTCGAGAGGCGCATGAATGGAAATCTCCTTCACCAGTTGAAGTTCTGCACAGTAGCGTTCCTATGACCACCACCACCCTGCACCGGAAGTGACATAATGGCAGCAGCCGTTATCGCTCACTCAGAGGCGCAGGGCGGGTGGGCGGGCCAAACACGACAATGGCTCTCTCGCTCGCCCTGGTGAACGGGACAATCTGTGCTGCCGCCGGCCGCCATTGCACCCCCCGCCATTGCACCCCCCGCCCGCCTGTTGCCTGGGGCCCGATCCCGACGCCTGGGGGCCCACCACCCCAAGGCCCCCACTGCTGATGACAACACTAGTTCTGCATGACAGGCAGGATTAAAGGCATAGGAGACCTGCCAATAAAAAGGTGCAAGCTGAGAGCTAGTGTGCTGTCATGTTGGAGTAGGACGAAGCCAGGGAGACCTGGGTTCAAGTGAGGGAGGGCTCAGTCATGCAGCTTATGAGATCACTTGGGGGCCGATCCCTATCTTGTGTTTAAATCTATGTTTAAAATAGCGTGTTTCCCAGAAATAGCTAATATTGCTTTCCTTTGGATCCAGAGAAAAACCTACAGGAATTGCGCACACACTCCAACAAGCCCTCTTTTCCAGTGGCAGCCCCCACTGTTTGATCTCAGTTGCTGTTTTGGTCCTACTTCGTGTTTTGTGGACAATTTGGGAATGTCTTTCTAAAACTGCTGTTGCTGTCCACACATTCACACTACCTTTCCTTCCATCACTCCCCCATAAATGCCTACCTAAAAAACAGTCAACACTGCTGTTAGCCTTAGTATAAGGCTTCAGGTGGGGGAAGGACTTGAAATGTGAACTCCCTGCTCTACATGAAATGTCTGACTTTGTTTTGAACCATGCCCTGCCCCCTTTGAGATAGGCCTCACTTAAAATGGGGGGTCTTCTTCTCACCCTGCCTCTACCAGCATTGCCCAGCCCTCCATTTCAGTCCCCTCTCTCCCCCAAGCAAAAAGCACCTATAAGCCCCATCATAACCTGACAGGAAATGATGCTTCCTTTGTGCACTGTTTCCAGCTAAGAAGATGTCTCTCCTAGGGGGTAGTGAGTCCTCTGCTGCTTGTGGCTCCTTCCCTTTCCAGAAGGCAAGTCTTTTTTGGGTGGTGGTGGTTTGGTGATGTCATTAGATGATGAGGAGGATAGATTGGGGATTGGATAGGTTCATGGTGGAAAAGTCCATCACAAGTTACAAACCATAAGCAATCTCCTGGTTTTAGAAGTAGTTTTCCTCTGTATGCCAGGTGCAGGGGAGTGGCGACAGGATACAGGTATCTTGTTGTCTTGAGTGCTCCCTGAGGCATCTGGTGGGGCCACTGTGAGATACAGGAAGCTGGACTAGATGGGCCTCTGAGCCTGATCCAGCAGGGGTGCTGTGGTTCTCCCAGTTGCGTATTTTGAACATTCCTCTTGAATGTGCGAAAAAACCCTCAAGTACTGTAATATTTTTTTAAAAATGTTCAACAAGTATGGTCAAACAGTTCAGCTGCTTTTGGGGGAGCTAACATATTACTTGTTGCTGAATGTGTTTGAGTTACAGAAGCTATTCACAAGTACGACTAGATTCACTATGGGATCCAGCATGAGATAGGTCTAGAGATGTGCAGAAACCCCGTGAAAAATTTGACTTGTCTTATAAAAACAGGTTTGGTTTCCCTTGGAAATTTTCAGATCTTTCACTTTCACTTCAGATCTTTCACTTTCATGTCAAATTTCATGTTTTTTGAAATTGTGTTGCCTCTGCTAATGGACACAGCTGTTTTCAAACCCAGAGCAGGGCAGGTAATCACAAAGTAAATGAATGCATTGTACAAAAGGTGAAGAAGAGACCGGAATCACAAGTAATAACTGTTGCTCAATTTTGTGTGATCTCTTAAACCACCCAGTACGTTCTGGCGCATCATTCAAGAATTAGGCATAAAATTCTTGACGTGACCCGTCATTAGCCCAAGACTTTAAAAGAACATTTGAATATATATAATAAAAATACAGATGTTACTGAACAACCTGAGTTACTTGGTGACTGGCTTGGAAGCATTAAAATACTCTCCAGGGATCTTCAAGAGATGCGATGAAAACATATATACTGTATGTATTTACTAAGACCATGGTGTGTACACAAACCATCTCTTTCTGCCAACACAACTCTTCAAGCCAGTTAGCAAAGCATGATATTTAATATGCTAGTCTTTCATTCAGAGATAGGGCAATAGTCTGTTGCTGAGCCTGTATTTTTGAGGTCTTTTAATCTAAGTACCAGACACTTCAAACCACCTTTATAGCTCAGGTGAGATAAAAGGAGACCTGAACTTCCTACTCACCTTGAAAGTCTGCCTCAGCAGAGGCAACAATGGTCTTCTCAAAGGTGGGGCTGCCACTGCCACAGAGGAAGTGTGAGGCAAAATCAAGAGTAGATATTTTGAGGGATGCATGACTACTGATGACCCACATCTCTCTTTCCTGTCTCCCAGGTAATGCCTCATAAAAAGGACATGTGACCTGATGTCACAGTGATTCCAACTTCTGCTCCAGTTCATTGGCTGCTGCTTGCAAGGGGCAAGGAAACACCAAATGAGATGACATCATGGAGCATGTTTCTTCTTTGACTATACATTGGTGGGGGGAGAGGTGTGGAAGGGGAGACTTAGGTTGACCTTGTGCCCATTTAGATGCCTTGAAATTCTGCTAATGTTGCTTTTCAGCAATGTGCTTACTATAGCGGGAGATGCTCATCACGTGATTTAGTATTAGGTGGCAGAAGGGTCATTCCGTGTCAAATCAACCAATAAAAAATACATTTTGGAACTTGATGTCACGGATTTTGCTCATTTTCGGTACATTTGTAGCTTACCATGAGATGTTTAAAAATTATTTTTTTCAGATTTTTTTGTCCATCCGTTTTTGAGATATTGAATGTTCAAAATTGCCAAAAAAGGCCAAAATCCACTTGTCACCATACATTCAAACGCCAGTTACAGGATAACGATGAATGCTACAGACATGGGACAAGCTTATGAATAGGGCTTTCATTTGATATACAACATGACAACATTGTAAATTTTCAAGAAATTCAAAAATTTTCAAATAATGTTAATTTTGAAATTTTGAAAAATTGAACTTTTTTTAAATTTTCAAAAAAATCACACTTAAAGGTATATATCTTGTAGTCAATTAGTCAAAATTTCAAGATGGTATCTCAATGGTATCATACAAAAATTAATTTTTCTTGTTGGCAGTGACCAGGAATTAAACCCCTCAAGTCCATTTTTCTACAGTTTACATCGATAAAATTAGGTGGTAAACTGAAATGAATCCAAAATTTTATAACAGGACTTATAGAGATAGATTTATAGAGCATGAATTCACTTTCTATTCTTTTACAGGATCAGCTTTTTGGTAAAACTATCAAAATCATGAGCTTTTTACTTCTGTTCGTAGTTTTAAAATTTTCCTTTAGTTGCTGAATAATTTCTGAATCAGCACAGTGACATTTTTCCTCATCTAAATCATCTTCAGAAGTAAAAAAAATAATTATTTGTAGGTCCTTTTAATCTTCCCCATCTTTTCTTTGCACTTTAGATACTTTCTTCTTGCACACCGGAGACTCACCAAGGGAGGTCATAGAGGCATTTAAGTGGGTTTGGACAGTGTGTTTTTAGTGAAGGTTTCTAGGACATTTTTGTTGTGAAGCTGCTTTATTAGTCTTTATTAAGTTTAATTCATTAACTGTTTGATAATTACATGATTTGAAATATGGAGGAGAATAAGTGGTCAAAAAACTGTTGCAGCCCTTTTAAAAAAGGGGGGGCACTGGGTTAGTAAAGACTTGAGGAATGTAACTGATTGGATGGTTTCACTAAATAGTGAAATCAAACCACACATGAATAGAAGCCTTGTCAGATGGAAAACAATATACTTGAAAAGGAAATTCCTCCTGAGAATTATGAGATTCCTGGTCTTAGTCATATAAAAGAGTCTGAGTATTTGGACCCTGATACAGCTTTAAGCCACTTAAATGCCTCTTTGACCTCCCTTGGTGAGTCAAATGTACCGAAAATGAACAAAATCCATGACGTCAAGGATTTTTCATTGGTTGATTTGACACGGAATGACCCAGAAGTGGATTTTTACTCACTTCCTGGGGTTATGACCTACAGTACTACTGCCTCATGTGCCCTCATGAGAATTGGGCACTGCTATCTTGGATCTCGTGAGATTTCGTGAGATCCAATATGGTGTCGGACAGGAAAAGTTTTATACTTTTAAAATCCTGAAAGCAGTGGTGGCGGCGGACCCGGAAAACCGGGATTGCCCTGGTTCCGGGCCTGGTGGCCAGGACTAGGCCGGAACCAGGCCCTGGAAACCGGGGAAGTCCCGTTTTTTTCTGGAATGGATGGTAAGCCTATATATCACTGCATTTCTCTTCTGGCCAAAATGTGATTCTTTGATTTCTGCCTGTCATGCGGCAGTTATAGGCCAAGAGACTCTGTCCTAATGGAGCTGTAATGATACATGCCTGCTCAGTTTTGCATGCATTAATGACTTTAACTACCAGTTGATGGATTTATAGTCCATCCCATCTCAAGGGGTATGAAATACCGGTAGGTAGCAGCTTACTCATGTCCAATCCTATCTGGGCCAGGCGATGGTGGCGCACTTCTTCCACTGGCGCTGACTGCCATAAAGCAGTCAGCACCAGTCGTAAACGGTGTTCCAGCAATGCTTAAAGCCATGCACTGCTGGAGCACCGGCAGGAAGTCCAGAGCCTTCCTGTATGCTCCAGAGCAACTGGACACCGCTGACAACAGAGGTAAGGTGGCATGGGAGGCAGGAGGAGGGGGGCAGAATGGGGTGGGGGATGGGCAGATCAGGTCTGGGAAGGAAGTGGGTTTGAGCGGCTGCCAAATCCTAACCCCCTTCCTGGACCCGATTCCGTGGCATGGGTCCACACGGACCTGCACCAGCTATTTAGCTCAGTGATCTTCAACCTCTTACCTTTGGGTAAGGGTCGCTGTAAGTCCTTGCAATTTGGTGGAGATGACGGCGATGGCACTGCCAAAATCGCGCCGCCACCAGTGGGTAAAAAAGTGTTTTTTCAGCCTACCTGGGGACCTTGCCGGAGCTCTGGGGGCTGTGGGGAGGCCTGTGGACCCCTCTGCAGGCCTCCCTGCACCTCAAAACGGCTCCAGATTGCGATCGCAACCCACTTCCGGTTTCGATGAGAATCTTGCTACTCCCTTGTGGTAAGATTTCTCTTTCCACTCGGCAGGGAAGTACTGCTCAATTACGGTGCCAGGTTGCCAGGGGCTCCCTGCCCACCCTCTAATGGCACACTGCATGCTACCACTGCCACTGTACTGAGGGTTCAGGGGTTGACCTAGCTAAATGGACACTCTGACAGCCGTGGCCAATCCCTGAGGCCACCCCTTGTACCAAAAACCCGTTTACCATACTGGTTTAACACATGTTCTTCTAACACACGTTCTGACATCCGTGACTGCGATAAAGTTACTACTTCTATCAAGCCTCTGACTACCCATTTAGCAGCAGCAGCCTGACTGAGGTAAAAAAAAGGGGGGTGGAATTTGGGTGTGGGTCCGGGCACTATCTTGGTTCAGGCCATACCTGTTCAGAAGTATGTGTCACTAAGTCCAGCAGGACTTGCTCCTTTGGAAGTGTGCGCAGGACTGCGGCCTTAATTATGACATGTCTGCATGGCAGCATCGTACAATAAACCCTCGATTTAACGGAGCTCAATTTAACAGACTTTAAAAATAACAGATGCCTGCTTATTTAAAAACTAATCATATATGTTTCGCACACGCACACCTGTATTGTCATCAATGCATTCGGATTTAACTGGCTTTTGGCACGAATAGACATCCTTTCTCCCCATGAATCCATTAAATCGAGGGTTTTTACTGTAAATTAATTCTGGTAAGGAAACAGGTTTCACTATTGTACTTTCCACTGGACAGAAGCAGAGAATCAAAGATACTGAATATTCTAATGAGGGAAAGCAAAAACCCATAGGAAAGCAAATATTTTACCCTTGATAAATATTTTACCCTTGAACGTATAGATCATTGTTGTTCATGTTAAAAAAAAACCATGTCCATGGTGTCTGGAAAATGATATTTTTGGTAAAAGATGTAAGAATGAGTCATCTTTGTAATAAGAAGCCTTCCTGGTCTCTCGTCCCATTCACATTTTTGCTATTTACCTCAGCAAACTGTATCAAGATCCTGTGTTTTCAAGGGTTCATTTCTTATCTGTGTTTTCTTATCTGTGTTTTCAAGGGTTCATTTTTTAAAAAAATTGTGCTCTGTTAAGATAGAAAAGCGAGGGAAAGGGGAGAGAATTTGTATTAGCAAGTGATCTGAGCATCATAAAGAAAGGTTACCTGTTTGTTTGTCAACAAGATAGAATAAAGAATAGTTCAAGAAAAACCCTTCTGAGACATCAGTCAAAGGCAATCAAATATGTATTTAATTAAAGCAAACATAAAAATTAAAGTTACATGTTGAATCAATAAACAGCACTTTTTCCTACATGCATTTTGAACAAGACAGATCAGAATCTTGCATGATGAAGACATAACGTGTCATAATAATTAGGAGCACAGACAAAGGAACAGCTAATCAACATGCAAATGTATGCAGTTCTGGCGATTCAGATGAGGCAGATTTCTACCTCTTTTTTTTTGCTTGATTCATCTTCATTGCTAATCATCTGAAGGCTGCCAAATGTTCACTGACACTAATGTATTATAGGTCAAGAGAGGCAGGTCTTCACCTATTACCCCCACAAACAATATGCTTTCCTTCCCTGTTTCCTCTTCAGGATTTTCAGCAATTACTGCCAGATGCAATCAGACTCCTTGAATAGGAGCAACTGGGGCTTGTTTGTGGCTTGGATTCATTAGAATCAGGAAGATGAAGAAAGGAATAAATTACTTAATTGCACAAAAAAGTTGCAGCCAAAGTGATGGCGAGAGAGGCTGATTGTGTGGATGTGTATGAGGCCACTCTTGGAATGGAGGATCTTAGAATAGCTGGTCGTTTGGCCCGGCAGATTCAGACAGACTTGGGTGTCCTCCAAAACAGATGGCTCCACATACCATCTATTCTTCCCTTTGTCAGGTTTTACCATTTCTTTGATCTTGTTCGTCTATGATGCCGGTTGTATTAGATGTAGCACAAATATGCATTCAGATCATACTCATTTACTCTTGCCTCCCAACTTTCATTCTTTCTTTTCTCTCTCTTTTTTTGTCTTGTTTGATGAGATGATCACGTTGAACAAAGCCCTGGCTGTCCGCTTCCCGAGCAGTGCCCGAAAAGAAATTACCGCAAAAAGTGACTAGTGTAATACCCACGCAGCCAAAGGTTTTAAAGGTTCACCCCAAGGTTTTAAAGATTTGCTTCTTCACCATATTTTTATTATTATTATTATTATTATTATTATTATTATTATTATTATTATTAATAATAATAATAATAATAATAATAATAATAATAAATATCATCATCATCATCATCATCATCAATAATGATATCTTTTCCCCTAAGGATGGCTCATTTGGACTTATGCAAAAGGAGGAATAATCAGACAAAGCAAATAATTGTTTCTAAGGTTCCAATGAAAATTCACATTTGCATCTGCCCAAGCAAAATCGCTCCTCTCCCCATTCCTATATCAATATCCCTCCTTAGAGAGTCTCTTCAAGTTTCAGTCCATGTGCGATGCTTGCGGGTGGTCTTAAGATTGTAATTAAAAAAAAAACGCTCTCTGAAGTTATTACCCCCCCTTCCCCCCTTTTTCCTGTGATTTTTTCCCTTTTTAAAAAGTGATCACAATTTATATATGGAGAATGGCAGAATCTCCATTTTGTTAATTCACATTTATGGTCAGAGACTCCATTTTCTGTCCCTAGTATAAGGTACAAAACAATACTTTATATTATGGAACGGAATGATGAGGTAGAACTTTGGATGGCTATTTCTGACATGTGCAATATCTGTTTGGCAGAGTTTCTGTTGGGTGTCTAGCAATGGGGGGTGGATGGGTTAGGTCTTGCTTTTCCTGATTGTTGCAGTTGACTGTAGTTGCTTTGTATCACGTTTGGATTTGGTGGTTTTACTGATACTAGGACATGAAGCACACACAGATGGTCCCTTGTGGCAAATGGAAGTCCTTTCTCCCCCAGATCCAAACATGAAGGAACAGGACTCCCATAGCGCCAACTTCCACCCCCTCTGTGACTTGGCTTGTTCAGGGTTGGCTTGCTGGCCTCTGTTATGAGTTAAACTTCATGTCACAGGATTGTTAGGAGTAAAACTGAACCTGCTAGCCCAGTGGTTCTCAAATATTTTAGCGCTGGGACCCACTTTTTAAAATGACACTCTATCGGGACCCACCTAGCTTTACGAGACTTTAAAAAAGGTGATCTAGAAATAAATAAAGAAATTTATTTACAAGTAAAGAGTTCAGCTGCTTGCAGGGTAATTAGCAGCTATCTTGCAAACTGCAGGAGCTCAGCTCTTTGAAGAGCAATTAGCAGCTATCTGATTCTTGAATAGCCTCAGGGCTTGTGGCAATTACTTATCTGATCATTCTATCACCCGGGACCCACCAGAAATCAGGTCGCGAGCCACCAAGTGGGTCCTGATCCATAGTTTGAGAAACACTGACTTATCTGATCTTTCCATCACCTGGGGCCCACCAGAAATCAGACCGCAACCCACGAAGTGAAACCCACAGTTTGAGACCCGCAACCCACAGTTTGAGAAACACTGTGCTAGACTAAGGGCCAGCCTCCCAACACCTGAGGTGGCACACTCAATGCTGTCCACTTACCTGGCTAGAGACACTATAGCCCCCATGTGCCACTCCTCCGTTCTTCCTCTTCTACTCTGTTTCCCTTGTCTTTTTCACATCCTGGGAGCAGAAAGAGAAGGAGTGCTGGAGATGGGCAGGCTGACTGAGGTGGGTGCCTCTTACAATCTGAGGCAGCCAACTCAGCTGGCCTCATGAACAGACCAGCCTTCACAGGAATATTGAGATCATCTTCATGTGCCCTTCCCTGCTGATCCTGCATGCAGAGCCACCAGCCTTCTGAGGAAATGTGTATGGGAGACTGGGGAAAGGGTCTTTTCAGTGGTGGCATCCTGTTGGTAGGACTCTGTACCCAGAGAGGCTTTTTATTTATTTACCTAGATCTTTGGATTTTGTGATTTTGTTTTATCAGCGTTTAGGGTTAGAGCTGCTGCTTTCCCCTCCTTTTTAGCCTGTTGCTGTGTTTATTGTATTATAAGCTGACATGTTTTTTATGGTTTCATTTAAGCTGCCCTGGGAGTTTCTCTGATCAGAATGGTGGGATACATATCACATTTCATAAAACAAATAAATAAATGCCCCATTCTTCTTCAGACTTTTCTGACAATCACTAAGGCTATTCACACATTAAACTGTACCTGAGTGCACGGATTGTTACCATATTTATTGGCGTATAAGACGCACTTTTTTGTCTACATTTGTGACCCAAAATAGTAGGGTGCGTTTTATACGCCAATACTAAAAAATCCCTTTTCCCCCCCTTGCCCATTTTAAAGCATTTTCGGGCTTACCGTGTTTTTCCGGAGCCAGAGAGCTCCCTTGTGCTTTCTTCCCTAACTAATCTATCCGATCTACAGCTGTTTGTCGGGTTTAATTTATGCACGTGCATGAGTTGAGCTTCTCAGCAGCCAGTAGAGGGCGCTGTGCTCCTCAGTTAAGTTCAGCTGAGCTGCAGAGGGTGTGGTCTTCGGATTGAATGCAGCTTCGGTAAGCTTCTGAACTGGGCCTAGTTGGGGAGGATTTGGAAACTGCATAGGTGGGGTGGGGTAAGAGTTGAGTCTGGGGTTTTTTTTTTGTACTTTTATGTTGTTTACTTTGGAAACTGTGCATGGGTGGGGTGGGGTGGGGTGGGGTGGGGGAAAAGAGTTGAGTCTGGGTTTTTTTTTACTTGGGGTAAAAAATTTTTACTTTGGAAACTGTGCATGGGTGGGTTGGGGGAAAAAGAGTTGAGTCTGGTTTTTTTTTTTGTACTTGGGATTTATGTTCTGGTGCATTTTGTTCATGTGTCTTATTGCTGTGTGTTTTAAAAGAGATCCTGGTATTTTTGTGCAATTTATGTAAATTAGCTAATTAAGCAGCCAAGCAGTAAGTGGCCAAGTGGCCCAAAAATGCTTTAAATCTTTTTTTCTTGAAACCCAGGGCCAAAAGGAAGGTGCGTTTTATACGCCGGTGCGTTTTATACACCGATAAATACGGTAATCAGTACCTGGGTACAGTTATTCACATGTTCCATTCAATGCAGGAGCACAATCTGTGTACAGTGTTGTGCAGGGATAGTTGATCTGTAACAGTGAACCCAGGTACATTCATTCACACCGAAATGTGTAATGGCTGGATACAGACTGGTGTACCTGGATTCTGTACCTGGTACAGTATAAAATGTGAAGAACCAGACTATGTCTTAGGTTATGTGGGTAGTTGTGCCAAATTTCAGTTTTCTGGGTGAAGTGGAAATAGTTTAACCATTTGGGAGTATGCTTTAGTGCTGTGCAGACGTTATGCCTGTGTGTGGGGCTGACTGGTGAGGGTGGTAAATTGGGGCATAGTGGTCTGACTGGCATATGTGCATACAGCTGCCCTCTACACAATTGAAATCCTTGAACAATCCGGGTTCCCAATTGTGTGGCAAGACTATGCGTGTACAGCTGAATGTGCATAGACCCGTCATCATTTTTCACATAGCCTATGGAATTCACTGCCACAAGATGTGATGATGGCCACTAGCTTAGGTGACTTCAGAAGGGGATTAGATAAATTCATGGAGGAAGAGAGATCTATCAGTTCATGACGGAACCTCTCATTTCAGAGTCTATATGCTGCTAAATACTACAGTCGTTGCTTGGGAGCCTCAGCATAAGAGGGCAACTTCCTTCATGTTCTGTTTGTGGACTTCCTTGTAGGCCTCAGGTGACCACTGTGAGAAACAGGATGCTGGATGAGGTGGGCTTTTGCTCTGATCCAGTCAGGCTTTTCAAAGTTCTCAAATTATGTCCTTGGTGCTCATAACAGTGTTATGTGTGAAAAGACCCTGTGCCTCCAACTCATAATCACGAAATATTCTGACTCACGTATCCTGCGGGGTAATTTAGGCAACATTCAGACAAATCATTGTTTTCTGCATAAGCACAACTGAATCCTTTCATGCCTTTTGTCTCTTGCTCTGTTCAAATGATGTTTATATATGTTACATAGGGAAACGTTGTAATGTTGATGTAACAAAGGGGGTTAAAAAGGTGACTGCTGTCTGTGTGTGTGTGGGCAGGGGGGCTGTAGTGTTAGTGAAGAGGAGACATCACCTCAATAGTCTCTGAAGATTCCTCAGGAACTTAAGCTGATGGGTGAACTTGTTCACCTTAGCTGAGCTTATTACCTCCTTTGTTTTGACATATTTAATGTTTCCTGTTATCATGAATCTTCCCCGTTGGCTGTATTTTCCTGTATGTGTTTTGTCTTCCAGATGTCCAATGGTTGGCTATTTCGGTGATCCTCAAATATAATATAATTTTTTAAAAAATTCTGTAATGGAAAAACCCCACAGTAGGCAAAGAACATTTTTTCCACAGATCACACATTTTAACACCTGTAGTTGAAATGTTATCTTAAATATTATACAATAGATAATTGTCTATTGGGTGAACTGTCACATGGCTAGGCTGATTAGTAAATCTATTTTCCCTGAATGAAACTTAAAGGGAAATTCAGTGACTTCAAGACAAAAAAGTCATATGACTGTTTTCTGGATTGCAGTAAACACAAGTTCTGTTTTGTAGACCATGGAAGGTTTCATGTGAATGAAAAAGTAAAGGTATCCCCTGACAATTAAGTCCAGTCGTGTCCGACTCTAGGGTGTGGTGCTCATCCCCATTTCAAAGCCGAAGAGCCAGCGTTGTCCGAAGACGCCTCCGTGGTCATGTGGCCGGCATGACTCTCCTTGCCGCAGCGTGTAGCATGCGACTGGAACACGGAGCGCTGTTTACCTTCCCGCAAGCGGTACCTATTTATCTACTCACATTAACATGCTTTGGAACTGCTAGGTTGGCAGGAGCTGGCCAAGCAACGAGTGCTCATCCCGTCGCGGGAATCGAACTGCCGACCTTTCGATCGACAGCTTATGGTTTAGCGGTTTAACCCGCTACGCCACCCGTTTTTTCACTTGTTTTTTGTTGCCAGGTAAGATGCATGGAGAAGTGGTACATATTATGTTCTCATTTCCCCCATGTTGGTAGTGTCATAGCATGGTCTGGCGCCACACTAGCTGTTCAACCTCGAATTGCTACCCTTTGCTTGTTCACGTATAACGGGGAGTTCTCATTTCAATATTGCCAAAGAACATAAGAACATAAGAAGAGCCCTGCTGGATCAGGCAAAAGGCCCATCTAGTCCAGCTTCCTGCATCTCACAGTGACCCCGCGCACCAGATGCCTCAGGGAGCACACAAGACAACAAGATGCCTGTATCCTGTCGCCACTCCCTTGCATCTGGCATTCAGAGATAGCCTATTACTAAAATCAGGAGGTTGCTTATCCCCATCATGGCTTGTAAACTGTGATGGACTTTTCCTCCATAAATCTGTCCAATCCCCTTTTAAAGGCATCCAGGTCAGGTGCCATCACCACCTCCTGTGGCAAGGAGTTCCACAGATGAATTACACGCTGGGTAAAGAAATATTTTCTTTTCTCTGTGTTTTCTGAGCTGTCCCCCCTGCGATATTTCCGACTTGATTTGAGGTGCTTTCTCTTGCTTTTGCTGAATGACAACACCACCTTTCCACGAGTAGACTGGCAAAGTGCTTCTGATCCGCTTTACTTCCACTCTTTTTGTTTAGGTTGCTCTGTTCAGCAAGACTACGGGGGAAAAGGGTGTGTGTAGCTTTACCCTGCAGTACCGACCATGGAGAGGACTGCAAAGCATTTGGCAGAGCCTGAGGCGTCATTACGGTTGGGGTGGTTGGGGCAGTGGGCCCCAAGCAGCGGGTCGTGGGAGGGTTGTACCTGCCGCTGAATCCATCACTGGCTCCGTCTCGTGCAGCCCATTCTCGGCTGCATGTTTGGCCCTCCCGCCCCTCGGGTGCCGTTTGGCTCCAAAAAGAGACCGAAAAGCACTGGGTATGTGTGTTTCTGTGCCATGACGGCGCATGTCGGTGACGTCACGCCCCCCAGGGGCGTGGCATGTGGCATCCGTGGGGGGCGTATGGCATCTCATGGGGTGTGTCGCTGCAGCGGCCCCCACGGCAGCTAGCAAAACAGGTCCAAAATAGAGTGCATTGTTGACCACTGGTGATGTTATAGGTACTTGCCAATAGGCACCTATGATGTTACCGCAACTATAGTACACCACCTTATACACTCTTTAGGGAAATGGGTGCATTGGCTGGGGAACTGGGGAAACTATTTCTCAGCAACCAAATAACATTGCTTTTGGCTGTAAAAAAATTGACTACTTTTCAAACATTGTCTGGAACCAATACCACAACTGAACAGCAATAACAGCACATTCCCAGTGCAACAACATGGCAAGACCCTAAGCTTACATGCCACTGCATTGCCTAGATAAAAATGCAAGTTGAAAGTTTGCTGCTGAAACATGTTCCATGACACACCTATGAAAATCTGGGAGGCCTCCTTTATTAATAGCACTTGTTGCTGATCGTATCATCATAACAAAACTGGTGTTTCCATTGCTTGTCCTAGATTATAAATACAATCAATCTCGCCAATGTTTTTTTTTAAAAACAAATGAGTGCCTAAAGATACCTCTAAAAGGCGTAGTTTCAGGACAGTTTTGATTTAAAAAATCTGATTGCTTCCCATTCCTTGTCTATGTTTTATCTAGAATAATTTAAATATTATGGAAGATGATACTTTGATGGGCTCCCATTTCTTTTAAAACTCAGTGATACAGCTATATGTTACTTGGCAAGAACTGAAGATAGAGGCTAGATACTATTGCATGAAATTGCATGTTGATACTACACAACCTTCAGAATCTGCAGCTGCCTTATTCTCTGTAAAAATCTCTGAGAGGCTGAGAGCACCTTTGGGATTGAAAGAATATGTTAGGGTTGAAAGAGAAATGAACGTGAGCAGGGCCTTGGCAAAAA
This sequence comes from Plestiodon gilberti rubricaudatus, assembly GCA_026170595.1. Lineage (NCBI taxonomy): Eukaryota > Metazoa > Chordata > Lepidosauria > Squamata > Scincidae > Plestiodon > Plestiodon gilberti. Next base: position 25,682,947 of record JANXHW010000001.1, read on the forward strand.
GCTAGGTGGTACGGAATGAATGGGAAGCCACAAGGAAGTGTCCCAAACGACTATACTGTACAGTAATGGTGTGCAAAGAAGTGAGCTATATTTGGATGTGGAGACAGGCTACATGTATGCTAGTTATTACTTCGATTGGCAGAAGTTGAGAATCAGGTATTTTTTTCCCCCATCACCTGCTTTGGTAGAAGGGCAGAGGAAAAATACCCTCTTGGATATTTATATTGCCCTTGGCACAAATGTCTTTCTCTAGAAGTGGTGACAAGACTTCCTTTTCATCAGTTCACTTGTCACCTGATTCACTTTCAGATTGAGAGACATCCATTACTGAGGCCAATGGCTATGGAAATGGGAGAAGAGGCATTAGGTTGGAGCTAAGAGGGGATGTCGCCATTGACTCTGCTAGCTGCTTGTCTGGAGACCTGGACCCAGAGACTTGAGACTTGACTTGAGACTTGAGTCAGAGACTTGATTCACATCCCTGCTAACTGGTTGAATCGCCGTTGGTGGGGAGGTGAAGCTATGTTCTTACTGGATGGCACAACAGGTGGGCTTGCTTGACTGAGGATGCATCAGCCAAGAAAGTTTGGTCTCCTTGCTAGCAGTCAGTTCTTTTCCTCTTCATACCCGTGTTTTCCATCTCTCGTTGAAAGACAATGCTACCTGGGATGCCTTTCATCTCCCCTCGGAGAGAGCATTTTGCAACACAAAGTGATAATGAGGCCTACCAAGTTTATTGCTTTGTTCAAGGGAAGATGTCATCCGGTGCTTGCGGCTGGAGATGGTTGCTTGGGAAGGTTTCTAATTCAGGGGTCTTAATTTTTGTAAAGCATGAATTACAAGAAGTCAAAAGAATGATGCAAAGAGCGTTTAATAATGCACATTCACAAAAGAAGTGGTGTAACGACATTAATTAGGCAAGTCTTGCGTAAAGATGCAATGTAATTATATATTTGAGACAGTTAATTAGGGAGCTACTTGGAAATTTCAGTGAATATTAAGGTAATTATACATAAATACTATAACCATTAAGACTGCACCCATAATGAAAGCAATAACTAATTACATAAATAACAGCATACTTATGTTTTTACATTACCAACACCTAACAATACTTCCTCTTTTCCCTCTCTATCTCTTGCCACGCAAACGACAAATCTTCCATTCCAATTTCAGATATTCTTGCAAATTTTCGGAGAAACAATGAACTTTCCCTCTTCTTTTCATTTTTTTCGGAGATACCCAGAACATCTGTGGCTGTGAGCACCTCACGGATGGATAATGAGATTATTCTAAAAAGCTTTCACCTTGCAAGATGCTGAGTCCTGTCGTTGCATCCCAACCCCTTTGCCGACTCACTGAGCCACAGTCCACTATCTTGTTCGTAATTTTAGGAAGAATGCAAGATGCTGTCATCTGCTCAGAACAGACATTTTAAGTTAGAGACTCCATTTTAGAGAACATTCCTGCTTGTTCTCCTGCTGTGATCTATCCTGGCCAAACCCCTTTCTTATTATTTATCTGCTTGATCCTTCCAGCATGTATTTTCTGAAAGAGACCTGTCCTCATATCTACCTTCTTCGAAAGCAACTTTATCTGTCCCTTTCTTTCCTGTCAAAGCGCATAGTTCCTTTATGCTTTAGCTTTTTCCCTAATCTTTTTTTCCCCTTGGACCCACCTCCTCCTCACTTCCTGTCCTTTCTGTCATATCTTTCCCTTAGACAATCTTCTTCTCTCAAGTCCTTCGTTCTCAGGCATCTGTTCCGTGTATAGTTAACTATTCTGGCTTCATTATTACAGTATGATTTGCACAGTTTAGGGTTACATTTTTAACGGCGCAATCCTGCGTAAAACTACACCGACGGAGATGGAGTGAGGGCTCCACCAGTGCTGGGTGTTGCAAATGTTTTGACACCTCACTCCACCTGGGGCTTGAGCTGCCACTGACAGACACAGGTAAGTCCTGTGTTGATTGGGGCAGGGGCGGGGGGAGGGTGGGCCAGGGTGGCAGGCGAGGGGGTGATTGGGCCGCCGGGTTCAAGAGAGAAGTGGGGATATCAGCGACGTGCTCCGCCGATATCCTATGCCCTGTCCCAGGCCTGGCCAGCCTTACATGGCCTCCCTGGATTTGCGCCGGCCATTTTGTCAGTGCACATCCAAGGAGGCCCATTGGGCCTGCTGGAGCTCTAACCAGGGGAAAGGGATGAATGTCCCTTTCTCCCGAGGTGTGCTCGAGATGCCCCGACGCTGGCCCGATCCGGGCTAGGATCCGGCGCAGCATGGTTAGCGCGTTGCGGCAGATCTTATGCAGGATTAGGCTGTAAGTCAGTAGCGTCGTAACGTAGGGGGCCGCTCACCTCGGACTCGAAGCTGGAGTGCGGCGCCCGCCCGCAGCCATAGCGCGCGGGCGGCGCTCCAGCTTTCGAGTCCAAGGTGAGCGACAGTGTCGTCGTCTAGGCCACGTGCAGCGCACGCCCAGACCCTGTGGCTGCGGGCGCGCGCTGTGCGCGTTGCCTAGACGACGACGCTCTCTCGCTCCTCGGACTCGAAAGCTGGAGCACGGCACCCGCCCGCAGCCATAGCGGGCGGGCGGCGCTCCAGCTTTTGAGCCCTGAGCGACAGCGTCGTTTCCGGGGGACGCTCGGCCAGCCCCCGCCCCCTAGCCCCAGGCGTCGGGAGGGCTGAAGACGCCACTGCTGTAAGTAACTTACTGTGCAGTGTATTCTGCTTAAGTAGTAAAATAGTTCAGTTTAAAATACTGCAGAATCTCATAAGAGCAAAAGACAAGCTCAGCTGGCTCAGACCGATGTCCATCTATTTTTGCCCAACATCCTGCTTCCCCCAGTGGGTAACTAAGAACAGTGAACTAGTGAACAGTGAACTTCCAACACAGTGACCAACTAGAAGCCTCTGGGTCAGGGCATGAAATTGCCCCTCACAGTTTTCTCCCCAGCAAATGGTGTTCTGTGGCACGCTGTCTCTGAACATTGAGGTTTCATATCATCCAATTCCCTTTTAACGCCATCTCAGTTAGTGAACATCACTGCATATTGTGTCAGGAAATTTGATAAATTGTGTGTTATGTGACAAAGTCTCCTCTGCGCAGACCTCCCCAAAACCCCTCCAAGCATGTGAAAAAAGGGTATTTTGGGGCACTTTTTCGGTGGCGGTGGAGGCGATCCCTGGGATCGCCGGCACCATGCTGACCCCGCCCCTTAAGGGGGCAGGGGGCAGTTTGTGGTTTCAATGGTGGTTCGCAACCCACCACTTTGAGAACCACTGTTATAATACTTATAGGGAGTAAACACCAATGAACACAGTGCAACCCCCCCCCCCCACTATTATTTCTGAATGGGATTGCGCTGTCAGGTTCATAATGGAGATGTATATTCAGAGGGATTGAATTTTGCTCAAGCATACCTTAACACAAAGACTGAAATCTGGATGCATTACATTTACAGCCCAATCCTGTGCAAGATGCACCAGCCATCCTAAATGGCTGGTCGCTGCATCCTGCACAGAATACGGCCTGCGCCAGCAGGGCTCACCTCGGGGGAAGGAGATGTTCATCCCCTTCCCCCAGTGTAAGCCCCGGCAGCCCCAATGGGCCTCCTTGGATGCGCGCCAGCTATTTAGAGGATGCCATGTTAGTCCGTGTATAACTGGGGATGCCGTGTAAGTCCGGCCAGGCCCAGGATATCATCGCTGCGCAGTGCCAATATCTCCGCCCCTCCCACACTACTCACCTATGTCTGGTGGCGCGAGGTTTGGAGGGCGGCGGTATGAGTGGCGCCAACCTCAGTGCAGGTGCCGCTTACACCCAAGGTGCTGCAAAAAATGCTTTACGGCACTTTCGCGACACCTAAGGCCGGTGGAGCACGTGCTGTGTCGGCCTGTCTTTAGGCAGGATTGCGCCCTTAATTTGTGAACCCTGGACAATCCCAAGTATCTTTTGTCCTTAAGGGTGGCAATGCCTTTGTGACAATTATGGCTGTTGAAGGCCACAGAAGACCCATAATTATGACAAACCAATAACAATTGCACTATCCCAGAGACTTGCAATTACTTGTTACACCAGTGGCTAAAGCCCAAGGGGTAGACAATGCCTTGTACCTAGTTTACGTTGATATAATTCCATTAAGTTCAGCGGAGTTACTTTTATTTTACATTGGAGTATGCAAGACTGAAAATTATGGCCGTGCCCTTCAGTGATGATGTATGGGCAATACTTAATGGTATTCAGGGCTGTTACAAAGAAAGCAGAAGAGCAAAGCCATTCACACAGTCAACATTCATGCAATGACATTATTTAATGGAGCCTCCATGCTCCACTATGGTTTTTATAATACAGTAAATCAGATTTAGGCAGCAAATTGAAGAACACAGGCTTGGACCTTTTATGATTTGATGGCACATTTGCCACAAAAATCTATGGGAGAGACGTAACCCCAGTTGCAAGCACTCTTCAACCCTGAGCAGTGTAGCATTCTAGATTATTTACAATTTGGTTCCAGAATAACCAGAAACAACAATTGCCCCTGTATCCTGCAATACACACATGAGACAAGTTGCTTGGATTATAAATTGGGGCACAATTTATTGAAAGCCAATCAAACACTTGAATAGACCTGCAGCGCCGCAGACCCTTTTTCAAGACTCCTCCCCTTTAGTTTGGGCATCTAACCTAGAGGAGACAGCAAACATTTTTCAATTCCCCTTTTGGGTGTTCCCACCCTGGCTCAAAGCTGCAGACCACCAATTGATGGTCCAAACTTCTCTACACCAACCCTGAGGGATTGAGGAAGCTGGATTGCACCGCCTCCCCCAGTCCAGAAAGGTTTTGACGTCGACTTTGCCATCCAAGTCTGAAGGATCAACATCCAGCCTCCCTGAGCCAGAGAGCCTCTAGGGATCAGTACTGGTTCACCCACTGACTTCTGCCCACCTGAGAGCGCACACCAAATTCCCCACTCCTGCCTACTAGCAGCGCAATCCTATCCAACTTATGTCACCGGCTGAGCTCTGCTCAATCCTATCCAATTTATGCCACCGGTATAACCAGCGGTGCAGCAAGAACAGGAGGCCCCAGAACGGCAAGAGACCCTGCCTGCTGCTTTTTCCTCAGGGGAAAGGCTCCGACAGTGAGGGGGCGGGGCCGCCTCCTGCTCACTCGGTAAAGGGACTAGGACGGAGCGATACTTACAGCCCCGCCCCTACCGGAGCGACGCCTTTGGATTGCGCTGTTGATGTGATTGCCCTGGATACAGAATAAGCCACCTGAACCAAATGCAACAATCAGAGGTAGGTGAAAAAACTGCCAACCAAGGCCAATCAGGTGTACAGCAAAAAAATTCCTACCTGGCTTCAGAGGCAACCAGCTAATCTCACACTGTGCAATGGGTGGGTGAGGGTCAGGAATCTGGAGCACACTGACACAATTCAGGACACCAGTCAACAAACAGCTGCAAGTCCCACCTACACCAACAAAGCATCCAATAGGGTGCAGGAATCCTCCTGCTGGGAGGGCAAGGCAAAGAGAACTCCCTGTCCAAAATGGCGGCAGTTGAGTGGCATTGTTTCGAAAGTATGATACAAATTATTTGTTTAAGATTTGAAAGCTCTCCTCCTCCTCCTTATTTATTCTTCTTCACTTATTTATTTAACAGTGCAAGCCTATGCATGTCTACTCAGTGGGAAGCCCCATTGATTTCAATGGGACTTACTTCTAGGTGAGTGCATATAGGACTGCAACCCTAATAACAGAACACTCACCTATTTCTACTATTTTTTTTAACAAGATGGGCAGCCCAATCCTGTGTAGGATACAGGGGCCAGCCTAAAGGGCCAGCCACCGTATCCTATCGAGTTCCCGGGCTGCCCTGGGGAACAACTCGGGAGGATCGTCCCCTTCCCCTGGTGTCAGTGGCGGTAGGCCCAATGTGTCTACTCGCATGTGCGAGAGCTCTAGAACTCACACACAGTAACGCTGACCGTGTTGGTGTATCTGGGGCCTGGAGGGAGCGTTGGATACCGGGAATCTCAGCCTCCAGGCCCCGGACGGCCAATGGCCACCCTCCCTTGCTGCCCGGTCCGCCCTCCCCCCACCCCTGCCCTGACTTATCTCCGGCAGTAGCAGGTCCGGGGAGACGGTGGGGCAAGCAGCGCCGGCAGCAGCACCGGCGCTGCTTGCTCTCTGGGAGTCATGTAAGTGCCTTACGGCACTTTTGTGACACCCTGCGCTGTGTCAGCGCAATCCTTACACAGGATTGCGCCACTAGTAATCCATGCTGCGCACAGAGGCCTAATACTTGCTGAGAGAACTACACGCAATGGCCGATAATTGACAGAATTCATAGTTGTGGATAACAGTTGGTTTAGAACTTCAGGAGCTTGACAGGCCACTTTCTGATTGACAGTCCTGTTGACAGCAACCTGAGCCAAAGGTTAACCATATCATATGGCCTCGTGGGGCTAGGCTGGGCTGTTCTTTCTGACCCTATAATATAGACTGGTGCTTAATATATCATTAACTTGCAACACCACCATGTGGGAATGAAGACACAAAAGGCTTTATCTCCATATTTCGTATTTTTAATGGCAATTAAAAATTGCACAACCATTTTAGAACTTCTTGATGTAAAGATAGATAGCCACCTGATTTACACCTCACTGGTAAATAATTGTTTAGGTCTTTACTCTTCATAATCTGGGTTATGCAGCTGTATATTATCATAAATTTGTTGCTAATACTGTACAGCTTTCCAATTTATCAACAACAGCTCAGGTAAGGCTCTCAGTAAATAGAAATGAAGGACACTTCCAGGTTGGGTTTTTCTCCCCTTCCCATTAGCCAAGAGTGAAAGGAATCATATTAACAAAACAAAACAAGCAAACCAAACACAGAAGTCACACACATCCATTATTTTGTCACTGGGTTTGTTTTTAAAGTTCCACTCCTGACATAAACCTTTGACACCATTTTTAGTTGCAGGAAACATTTCCCAAGAGACGTAGATCAGGAATTAACCGTTTCCCCATTTCATCTTATGTCCCAAGGGAGAAGGGGATTTGGGAGGCAGTGAGAAACCTGCTTTGGGATCAGGCCAAAAACTGGATGGTCTGTCTGCTGGGTAGAGATGAGAAAATGCCCCTGTTCTATCTTGTTTATTTGCCTCTCTGGTTCATTCTGCCCTGTGTTTTATGTTACTGAATTCTGGTTTAGCTGGAAGAATTTCTAATATTAACAGCCCAATCCTAACTAAATTCCCCTGCACCGATGTGTGGGCTACGCTGTATCCTGCGGGGGAATTTAGCAGGCAGGAGGTCTCCTCGAGGTAAGGGGACAAGCTGGAAAGCACCACACTTGTACCGGGGGCGCTAGGTGCCTATAGGATTGAACTGAAAGTTAAATGTATATGTACTGTAACAACTGGATCAAGCCATTCACGATCTTTTCATGAATGAAAATTCAATCCATGTTACTTTGGTGAATCTGGTTTTAGGAGTTCAGTGGCATGAAGAGCATTGCAAGACATAAATCCCATCTATGCTGCTAATAATTTTCAAGCAAAGGTTCCAACTACAGTTTAACATTTAAATCCCGAACATAGTCCAACTGTAGATTCTTTAATCTTAACGAGATTCTTTAATCTTAACGAGAAAGCATTCCTTTCCCAACAGTGATCTTGCAAACAATGTTCTGATTTAAAAAAAAAATGCATGATGATCTTTTAGTGAAAGTGCACCATGGTTGATGACTATGAATGGCTTGGGGCAGCCCAATCCTGGGTAGGCTGTAGCAGCCGTCCTAAAGGGCCGACCGCTGCATCCTATCAATCATCCCCTCCCCCTCCCGTGTAAGCAGCGAGAGGCCCTATGGGCCTCCTCGAATGTATGCAAGCTCCAGAGCTCGCGTACATTCATGTCAGCTGTGTCGGCGTACCTGGGGCCTGGAGGAAGCTTTGGATACCGGGGATCTTGGCCCCTGGTATCCCCGCTGTCTCCAGGCCCCGGGCAGCCTATGGCCGCGCTTCCTCATCACCCGGTTCGCCCTTCCCCCCCACCCCTGCCCCTACCGTTGTAGAACATACCCAGTCCAGCGGGTGCAGGGCCGGGGAGACAGTGGGGCGAGCAGCGCAGGCCTCAGCACCGGTGCGGCTTGCTCTCCGGGTGTCGTGCAAGTGCTTTACGGGCGCTGCCCCAGGGTAGCAGTTACACAGGTTCGCGCCGTTAGAGTCTTTCCAGAAAACTGGGAGCTTTTAATTATCTGAGTTATAATTAAGGTTTTATGTTTCCTGATGATGCAAGCTTATTTTGTGCATAAAGGTAAAGGTAAAGGTGACCCCTGACAATTCAATCCAGTCATGTCCGACTCTAGGGTGTGGTGCTCATCCCCATTTCAAAGCCGAAAAGCCAGCATTGTCCGAAGACGCCTCCGTGGTCATGTGGCCGACATGACTCTCCTTGCCGCAGCGCGTAGCATGCAGCTGGAACACGGAACGCTGTTTACCTTCCCGCAAGCGGTACCTATTTATCTACTCACATTAACATGCTTTGGAACTGCTAGGTTGGCAGGAGCTGGCCAAGCAACGAGAGCTCACCCCGTCGCAGATTCGAACTGCTGACCTTTCGATCGACAGCTCATAGTTCAGCGGTTTAACCCACTGCGCCACCCGCTGGCCTTATTTTGTGCATAGCTTCATGCTAAGCTTTTAACTTCCTGCACAGGTGCAGGGTTGCCAATAGCTTCTGACTGAAGCTATTCCTGGAGTTTTTTTCCCCCTAACATGATTTCAGGAAGAAATTCCTGACATCAAGAAGAAATTCTTGATGGTAAAGATGGTTTGACAGTGGAACTGATTGTCGAGGGAGGTGGTGGACACCTGCTGGAGATGCTCTAGGTCTAGGAGAATTTTCTGCTACAGCCAGGAGCACTAGCGTCACTACAGGGGGGGGGGGGGCGGAGCTGTAAGTGCTGCTGAAATCCGAGCCTCCCTTACACAGACGAACGAAGCGGCCCCGCCCCCTCACCCTCGCAGCCGTTCAGAGAAGCGAAAACAACAGGCAGGAGACTCGTTCGTCTGTGTAAGGGAGGCTCGGATTTCAGCAGCACTTACAGCTCCGCCCCCCCTGTAGTGACGCTAATGGCCAGGAGGTTGGACTAGATGACCTTTCAACACTATGATTCTATGTCACATTAGGAATTTCTGGAGAGAGCTGCTGATTCCTGGAGATTCTAGGCCAGTCCAGGAGGGCTGTCAACCCTACCCAGGAGACTTGCTGTAGTGCTGTAGTTAAGAGAGTGGTTAACCTATCAGGATTTGCTTGGGTCAAATTTCACCTCTGCCAAGAACTCCTAAGGTGGCATTAGGCAATCTACTCAGCTGCAATATGGGGATAGCAATAATACTCACCTTTCCAAAGTTGTCGTAAGGATTACAGCAATTTACAGCGGATTACAGCGGCAGTACTCCTGAAGCACAACTGCGAAGTTTTGTTTCCATATGTAGTTCTCTCATGGGCCACATATGAACATAAAGGAAGGATGCCCTTTGTGGCTTCTCTTCATGTTTCTCAGCCTTTCTACATGTACTGGTGCCTCACTGAACTCCAGTTGTCTTCCTTACAGAACCCATCCTGAATCCATCCGTGCTGTGTGCCTTCATGGAGCCAAAGCAAGGATGAATGCAGACTGAAAGGTTTGTTCTACATTACCTGCCAAAGAAGAAGGTGTTTTGTGAAAGGGAATTATCTGCAGTATTGTGGCTTTTTTTTTTCCTGGTGAGTTTTTGGCCAGTGGTGCTTGCAGGGGTCTACAGACAGGTTTCTTGGACAAGGATGCTATGGAGGAGTCTGTCTGCTTTGCCAGTCCGAATCCAACCAAGAGAGTGAGGCACATTCTCTGGATGTTTTCAAAGAGCCACACAATAAGACTCTTGGCAGCTTGATGGTCTGGTTGTTCCCTTTGATACAGGAAAATAGAACAGATTCTTAGAAGCTCATTTTCCTTTTGTATTGTAGTGATGCAACCTCCTTATTTTCTACTTTCCAATTAATATGCTTCATTTCAGACTCCTGCACCTTTAAACTGGGTTAGCTATTTTTCATCATGTCATTTCACGCATTTCTTGGTTTCCTGTTTCAGCTTCAGTTTCCCATGTGTTCGGTGTGCCTTTCTCTTCATTTAATGAAGCTTTTTTTTTGTGGGTGTGTCTGTTAAGGTGCAAATGTGGGGCTATGACGCACTGATGCATTATACAGTAGTTTATGGTGTGCATCTAGGTGCATGTTGCTCAGGGATCACAGGTATGTTGGATAATGTGCTTTTAAGCCTTGCCACGGATATATACATAAACATCATTCTAAATATTGGGTTTTGCATGTTTTGATCTACTTGAGGTATAGATTGGTTATATACATGATTGTGGGATATGAATATAAGAACATAAGAAGAGCCTTGCTGGATCAGGCCAAGGAAGGACCTATCTACCCAAGCATCCTGTATCCCTCTGAATTGGCCCAATCATATACCTCTGGGAGCACACAAGACAACAAGATACCTGGATACTGTTGCCACTCCTTTGGACCTGGCATTCACAGGTAGGCTACCTCTAAAACCTGGAGGTTGCATATACCTATCATGGCTTGTAACCTGTGATGGACTTCTCCTCCATAACACTGTCCAGTCCCCTTTGAAAGGCATCTAGGCCAGGTGCCATCACAGCATCCTATGGCAAGGAATTCCACAGATTAATTACATGCTGGGTAAAGAAATGTATTTCCTTTTGACTCTCCTGCCAGTCAGTTTTAGTGGATGACCCCTAGTTCTGATATTCTGATAGCCGCATCTGGAGTATTGTGTCCAGTTCTGGTCACCACACCTCAAAAAGGATATAGTTGAATTGGAAAAGGTGCAGAAAAGAGCGACCAGATTGATTCGTGGGCTGGAGCACCTCCCTTATGAGGAAAGGCTACAGCGTTTGGGGCTTTTCAGTCTAAAAAAAGGCACCTGAGGGGGGACATGATTGAGACGTATAAAATTATGCATGGGATGGAGAGAGTGGATAGAGGAAAATTCTTCTCCCTCTCGCACAACACCAGAACCAGGGGACATGCACTAAAATTGAGTGGAAGAAGAGTTAGAACAGACAAAAGAAAATATTTCTTTACCCAGCGTGTAATTCATCTGTGGAACTCCTTGCCACAGGATGTGGTGATTACACCTGGCTTAGATGCCTTTAAAAGGGGTTTGGACAGATTCATGGAGGAAAAGACCATCACAGGTTACAAGCCATAAGCAACCTCCTGGTTTTAGAAGTAGGTTTTCTCTGTGCCAGGTGCAGGGGAGTGGCAGCAGGAAACAGGTTATCTTGTTGGCTGTGTGCTCCCTGAGGCATCTGGTGGGGCCACTGTGTCAGACGCGTAACTAGGGTGGAGCGCGTGGTTCGGCTGAACCAGGCGCCCACCGCTGCAGGGGCGCCGCGGACTCGAGTCCGACTTGAGAGACTCGAGTCCGATTCGAGTCAGGACTTGAGACTCGAGTCAGGACTCGAGTCACAGGACTCAAGTCAGGACTCGAGTCAGGACTCGAGTCACAGGACTCGAGACTCGAGTCCGGACTCGAGTAAGGACTCGAGTCCGGACTCGGGGCGGAGAATCGAAGGAGGGGGCAACACACACTCACTTACTTGAACTTCCGCTGAGCGAACTCCACTTGAACCGCTTGAACTCGAGGCGGGGAATTGAAAGGACGGGACACACAGACTCACTTCCTGCCGCGCTGCCAGCTGCCCAGGTGCAGCGTGGCCGGCGCTTGAACGCTGAAGCTTCCTGCCTGTGTTTTCCTGTCAGCCTTCACTCCAGAAAGGAGGTAAGCCGGCCGGGTCCGCGCTCGGGGGGGTGCCCGGTGCAGGGTCCCGCCGGGTCGCCCCCCGGAGCGCGGCGTCCAAAACACCGGAGCGCGGTGATCCAACACTGGAGCGCGGCGCGGCCTATGATATTTCACACATTTTTAACATTCCCTAGGGGCGCCAAATTCCCCCCTGAACCGGGCGCCAAATCATCTAGTTACACCTCTGCTGACTGTGTGATACAGGAAGCAGGACTAAATGGGCCTTTGGCCTGATCCAGCAGGGCTCTTCTTCAGTTCTTATGTTCTTATATTGTGCAAGAGGGAAAAGAACTTCCCTCCACTAGTGTCACTATAGTGTAGCAGGGGGGCAGGATGCCGGGACTGACGCGCCAGGAGGATGATGCGCTAGGAGTCCTTCCTGGTGTGTCACCCCCTCCCGCTGCGTCACCCCCAGGAGCTGGCAGGCCAAACCATGTCTTCCTTGGCGGCTTGGCCACTTCTAAGTAGGCCCAGGCAAGGCTTCAAGCAGTATATGCACAACGCCGCTTGAAGTCTTGCCCTCAGAAGGGCCGAACGCATCTTCGTTTGGCCCTTCTGAGGGCAAGGCTTCAAGCGGCATTGTGTGCTCCCGGGGCTGCTGGCTCCTGGGGGTGACACGCCAGGATAGGGTGAGTACCGTGTGTGTGTGTGACACGGTTGTGGTGGTGGATGACGTGGTAGTGGGGGTGGGGTGACTTGGCTGGGGGGGGTGATGCGCCGAGCCAGCCGACCCCTCGCCCGGGGTGACGCGCCAGCTCGTGATGCGGCTGCTTCCCTCTATCCACTCTATCCATCCCATGCATAATTTTATATGTCTCTATTGTATGTGTGTGTGTGTCCCAGCACCTTCTTTCTAGACCGAGGAGCCCCAACTGTTGTAGCCTTTCCTGATAAGGGAGGAAAGGTGGCCCCAGTCCACTCATCATTGTGGTTGCTCGCTTCTGCACCTTTCCCAGTCCTTCTTGTGTTCTGATGGTGCAGTGGCCTGTTAGGATTGGGCCCTGTTTCGGGACTAGATGTGTTCTTGAAGGAGGAACAGCACGGTTTCTGCAAAGATAAACCCTGCCTCATTAACCTTCTAGAGTTCTTTGAGAGTGTCATGTGGATAGAGTGATCTGGTTGACACTTTGTACTTGTAGTTTCTAAAAGCTTTTGACAAAGTCCCTTACCAAGATCTCTTGAGTAAACCTAGCAATCATGGAATAAGGTCCTTTTATGAGATGGTAACTGACTGAAGGATAGGAAGCAGAACGTCGGACCACATAGGCAATTTGCACAGTGGAGGGAGTAAGACTCGGGTCTCTCAAAGTATTGGGGCCGGTGCTTTTTAACATGTTCACAAGTGATCTTAAAGGTAAACAGAGGAGTGACCAAGTTTGCAGATGACACCAAATTAGTGGTTAAAATCAAAATCAAAAGCTGATGTTTGTTGTAACAACAAAAACAACAATACATTCAGTGGTGTTGCTGGAGGGGGTGCGGAGCTGTAAGTGGCGCATGACACTGCAATGTGCCATGTAAGCGGCCCCTCCCACCCACCATCGGAGCCATTCGGGGCAGCAACAGCAACACGCAGGAGACTCTGTTGAACTCTTGTGCGTTGCCGAATGGTTCCGACAGCGGGTGGGAGGGGCCGCTTATATGGCGTGTTGCAGCGTCGTGTGCCACTTATACCTCTGCACCCGCTTCAGCGATGCCACTGAATAAATCTCTGTGATTCCCAGGATCCTGAATTGCAGAACAGTGGCATAGCTGGAGGGGGTGCGGCACTGTAAATGGTGCAAGGCGCTGCCCTGTGCCTTGCAAACCGGTGTAACACACGACCCCTCCCACTCGCCCCCAGAGTCATTCTGATGATGAAGGCAACGTGCTGCGCTGCCTTCACCACCGGAATGGCTCCGGGGGCAAGTGAGAGGGGTGACGTTACACCGGTTTGCAAGGTGCGGTGCAGCGCCTTGCACCACGTATGGTGCTGCACCCCCTCCAGCAATGCCACCATTGCAGAATATAACCAGTCCAGCATAGACTGTGATGTAGTATCATCATCATCGTCGTCGTCGTCATCATCATCATCATTGTATGGATTGTTTTCATATTATTGCTTTTAACATATTTTAAAGGAATGAGAATAACTAAAAAAAACCCATATTTTAAAGAAATGAACTGAAATATTGAACCACTTGACTCCCTTTTAGTGATTTGACTTTCAATAGGGAACTTCTGGTTTCAAAGGATTGGGATGGAGCCTAATTTAGACTTTTGATTGTCCCAAGTTGGCAGGTACAGAGTCTGTTATTCCCCCCCCCCTCCACAGAGGTTAGGATAAAGAAAGAGGAGGCAGCCAATCGGATGAGCGCTGTAGCACAATTCAAAAAGACGACAGTTTGTGGCATGGATGCATGGAGGAACCATATTGCTGGCAGGGCGAGATTTGTTGCCGTTTCTACAGCTGTCTGTGTCCTCCTGCCAAAGCTTGTGCTTTTACAATAGCATGTTCCTGTTTGTTTCTTTCTTTCCCCTCTTACTGTGCAAAGCCCACACAAACAGGGAAAACTGGCAATATGGGGCGTAGGGGTTGTGAAGTGTCTCGGTGATTATTCACATAGCATTCAGTCAAACGAAACACGTAAATCGGGCTCAAAAACAAAACTTTCCTGTCATTTCCTTAACTCAGATGTTTTGGATTTTACTGACTGTGGCCTTAAACTCAGTCAAGTCAAGGAATCAAACATCGGTTCTGATGGATTTGAAGTAAGGGAGGGGGTGAGTTGAACGGTCCAACCGAGCTATGGGTCATATTATTTTATCTGTGTGGGAGGCTTTTCTGCACGGTGACTGTCCATGCTTAGCTGTAATATCCAGTGTGGCTTGCCCTGTGGGGAGAGCTGGCTGAATCAGCCCAATGGTGTTGCCCTCCCCACTGCTACACTTCCCCCCCCCCCAACTTATGCACAATAAGCTAATGGCATTTGCAGAGGGACTCCCTAGGTATGCAGAAGTACAGTACAGGTGGGCCCCCATATCCACTGACCCACTATCCACGGTTCCAGTTATCCACGGATCGCAGCCCCCCCTCCCCCAGGCTTTTACCTTTTTTTCAGCAAGCTTCATTTCTTCCTTAAACAAACAGGAGAAGCAGCCTCCGGCTACTTATTGCAGGCAAGTAGAACGAGACTAAGGTCCTAGAGAGGCTCTGCAAGGTTAACAGAAACCTTGCAGAGCCTCTCTAGGACTTACAGAGCAATCCTATCCAACTTACACCACCGGTGTAACCAGCGGTGTAGCAAGAACGGGAAGCCCCAGAACGGAAAGAGGATTCAAATCCCCTCCAAAGGGGGATTCAAAGGGGATTTAAATCTCCCCTCCCCTCCAAAGCCTCCCCCGCTGCCCTCCCCCGCTGGTTACACTGGTGGTGTAAGTTGGATAGGATTGCGGTCTTAGTCTCATTCTACTTGCCTGCAATGGAGGCTGCTTCTCTGTTTGTTTTAAGGAAGAAACGAAGCTTGCTGAAAGAAAAATAAGGGCTGGGGGGGGGTTTGCGCGCCTGCCCGCAAGAGAGGAAGGGCAGGGGCCCCTTGCCTGCATGGAGGGGACGTTCACCCCATCCATGGTTTCAAGTATCCACGGAGGGGCCTGGAACATATCCCCGGCGGATATGGGGGCAGTATTGTACATAACCTTGTAAATGAAAAGAAACAATGGAAACTCCCCACCCACCCCCAAAAGAAGACCCAGCCTGATGAGGACTGAGCTCATCAGTGGTAGAGTCCTTGCTCTGCAGGCAGAAGTTTCCATCCCTGGCATCTGCAGTTAGGGCTCGGAAAGATTTCAGTCTGAGACTTGGAAAGAAAGTCAGTGTCCTGGAGACAATCCCGCACTAGATGGGCCCCTGGTCTGATGCAGTATGAAGCAGCTCCTATGTCCATATTGAATCTTGGAAGGGACACACCTGTGGCCCAAAACATTACTTTCTCAGCCAGATGTGGCCTGTAGATCATCAGCTGGTCCTTTAGTTTCGTCACTACAAGGTCCCAGTGGAAAGGAGGGGCAGGGGGGGAGGGGGGCGGAGCTCTAAGTGCTGCTGAAATCGGAGCCTCCTTTACACGGAGGAACGAAGCGGCCCCGCCCCCTCACCTTCGGAGCCTTTCAGGGAAGCCCTCACCTTCGGAGACTCCCTGCGCGTTGCTTTCGCTTCCCTGAAAGGCTCCGAAGGTGAGGGGGTGGGGCCGCTTTGTTCCTCCGTGTAAAGGAGGCTCCGACTTAGAGCTCCGCCCCCCTGTAGTGACGCCAGTGGGCAGGAGGGAGGAATGCAAGAAACGAGGAAGGAGCATGAAGAGAAATAATTGGTGAGAAATTGTGTGAACGAACAACCAACATGTTGGTGTCCAAGACTTGCCTACCGTGTCCTCCTTGCCAGGAACAAGATATAGAACCCTCTTTTAAGCCAGAAGTTCCATGATGGTGAATTGGCAGTTTCTCGTCTTGGGCCAGGTATGTACATCCCAAGTGGAAGTCACACCCGTAGGTAATGGCCCATAATTAAATACGTGGGGTTTACTTTTCTCAGATGTGTTGGTTATAGTGCAGAGTCAACTTTACTAGGATTCTCTAGACTGTAATCCTCAGTTATATCATTTCACATCAACTTTTGCAATCCATTATTAAACAAATAACTACAGCATCATAGTTCTGTTGCCAGTTACCAAGGAAGCAAGCCTATCACAGTTAATGCTGTGCCTGTTGCTTGCTACATTCTGCCTTCATCTTGGGCAGCGCAATCCTGTGTAAGTATATGCAGCCAGCCTAAAGGGTTGGCCGCTGTATCCTAAGTCCACTGCTGGCTGCCCCGGGGATCCTAGGCTGCACCTTGGGATGTTCTTCCCCTTCCCTAGGTGTAAGTGAGCCCGGGGCCTATGGGCCTCCTCGAATGCATGCCAAGTCCAGACCTGGCATACATTCAGGGAGGCGGTGTCAGGGTGGCGTGGGCCAGGAAGGGGTTTTGGATATCGGTGGAGTGCAAAATCCTCTCCATAAATGGAGCCAACCTACCTGCTCCGGTGGGGGCCCGGCACTCCATTGACCATTTGCGCTGGCGGCCCTGACCCATGTGCCATCACAGTGGCTGTGGCACCAGCAGCCTGGGCTTTGCGCTGATGGAGCACGAGTTCCGTCAGCACAAAGCCTGGAGAAAATTGGGCCCTTAATTAGGGAATGATCATTGCCACATCGTGACGCCCCCCCCTTCCCATTTCCTTCAAATCTTTCCAATTAAAATACATTTGCCCCAGGATTCACTTTAGCTCTGTCTTCCTCTCTCCACAGTAGGGCTACCAACTGACTACAAAAAGTCTAGACTGACATGCTCTTTTGCCTTTAACAGCAGCTTGCTGCCCAGAAATAAGCAGGTAAAATTTTTCATAAGAGCTTCTGTTAGAAGCACAGGAACAGGAGAGATAGTTGAAATGTTGGTTCCCACTCTGCAGAAACAAAAAATTTGCCCTCCCACCTACCACTTCATACTTTGCTAGATTACAAATTTGTTAAAAACTGAGGCTCTTTATTAGCTAGAAGGAAACAGCTTTATTTTGTATATGAGCAATGACTAATTCTTGTTTATGGGAAACGGAAGGCTTCTCACGCAGGAAGTAGGAATTTAAAAAGGCAAACATACTTCCACTTTGGAAGGATGAACGTTTGTCATGCAAGACAAGGGGAAGTTATATTAGCCATTTCAGTTAGATGAAGATAGGGTCCTTGTACAGGCCCAGACTTTTTTTTAAAGGTAATTGAGAATGATCTTCATTTTAACAATGGGCACAAAGGGTAGTCATAAATGTATTGTTTGGCTCAGGCTTAAACAACTTCCTCTACTAGACCAGAAAGCTAAGTGCAAAAAAGGCTGATAAAGCTAAATGGCTCCAGGTGTGGCTTCATTTATCTCACTTTATCTAAATTCCTTGTCTCATATTCTGTATCTAGAATAGTGATGGGCAAGCTCCGTCTGACTCACCTTGAAATGCATTGTGGTGTAGAGCCAGGATGGCGGAATGGTTCAGGAGTCAGACTTAGATCTGGAAAATCCAGGTTCAAAATCCCTGCTCAGCCATGAAGCTTCCTGGGTGACCTTGGGCCAGTCACTATCTCTCAGCCTCACCTACCTCCAGTGGCATCACTGCAGGGGGGGCGGAGCTCTAAGTTCCGCTGCGATTGGAGCCTCCATTACACAGAGGAATGAAGTGGCCCCGCCCCCTCGCCTTCGGAGCCTTTCAGGGCAGCGAAAGCAATGTGCAGGGAGACTCTTGCGCGTTGCTTTCGCTTCCCTGAAAGGCTCTGAAGGCGAGGGGGTGGGGCCTCTTCGTTCCTCCGTGTAACGGAGGCTCCGATCGCAGCGGAACTTAGAGCTCCACCCCCCTGCAGTGACGCCACTGCCTACCTCACAGGGTTGTTGTGAGGACAAAAGGAGGGAAGGAACCGTGTACAGCACCCAGAGCTCCGTGGAGGAAGGATGGTGTAAAACCTGAATAAATAAACAAATGTGCATTTCCAAGTTGAGGCAAATGGTCTTTCCAAATCATCTTTCCAGTTGAGACTGGGTCTTTGCAAATGTGGGTCTTTCCACATTTTTCAAGTATTTTTTGAGAGAGCTTGTAAAAAACAAAGATGAGGGAGATCAACCCTAGCCATCCCTGCCAGATTGCCCCCTCTATGATCTTGCTCTTGTGAAAGAGTTGGGAGGAGGCAGTGAAGAGGGCTTTACTAGCCTGGGCACTGGAGTATCATGTTGTTTAGGGGCTTGACTCAGAAACAAATCCTGCTATGTTCAGTCAAGCTTATTCCCCTGTGAATGCGTGGAAGACTGCCGCCTAAGTGGCATTTGAGCTCTACCCAAGTTATAGACATGCTGTGAGTCTTGGCTTTCGTGGAGCTCAATAAAATGTAAGACGCCCGTCAAGTTATTCTCCTAACTCAGTGTTCTTTACATAAAAACAATAATCATCTCAGTTAAAACCGTTTATACAAAGCACATGTCTCTTCTGAGATTTCCAGGTGTGGGCCAATGTACGGTATGTACCAAAAAAGAAAGACTGAACTTGCCAAAACCAACTAACAAATAATTGATAAGATTTCAGGCTTTCATGGCCGGCAACTAACTTCACAGAACAAATAAAATTTACAGGATTAGGGAAGATTTTTTAAAAGAATGTTGACCATGGTTCCTAATCCTTTAAATTTTATTTATTCTGTGTGATGACAAATAATCATTGATGAAATCTTTGAGTGCCTATCTATTTAAAGTGGTGTGAAAAACCAGCACTCTGCTATTCTAAGCCCTGTAGTTTCTATTCCTCATAGAATCAAGACAATTTGTAGGACATTTGGTACTGAGAATCTATTTTGCGAGGGGTATAATCTGACCAAAATACGGAAAATTCTGAATGATACAGGCACAAGAGAAACATGCTGGTGTTGCTGAGCTAAGTAGAGCCATACAAGGTGTGAGGTGATATGTCACTTCTTGATGGACTGAACTATGAGTCTGTTGTGCAGGGAATGCCTCTCATTTGTGTGTTCAGATACGTGGGTTGGCCACAGTGCCTTGGAGTAGATATTTTCTGTAATGCATGGCCTTTTGGGGGAGCACCCTGCCTCGTAGAGTTGCTTCAGGCAGACATTCTTTAGGTGCATCTCTAGCAAATGATTGGGGTAGCTTCACTTCTTGAGTTTCTGCCTGGACTCATCCTGCCTCTGCCCATTGTTGAGCTGAAAGATCAAGACAAAAAATGGGTGCATAAGAGTCTCATTTGCAAAGCATTTTTACACAAGACTACATCATCTTTATTGCTAACATGGTGTGGAAAGTAAGGCAACCACCTTATATTGTATGAGTGAACATTGAAAGCATCTTAAATGTACTTTTAAACTGAAGGCTTTTTAAATATTTGAGTATTGATATCATTTACAGTTACCAGGGAGGGAGGGATGCTGAAACTTTAATTACGCCTTATTTGGGCTGTCAAATAAAAGTATGACAAACTAGCACTTCTCCCATTCCTGGCTAGAAAGGAGTACAGGTGTGTGTGTGTGTGTGTGTGTGTGTGTGTGTGTGTGTGTGTGTGTGTGTGTGTGTGTGTGTGTGTGTGTGTGTGTGTGTATATAGATAGATAGATAGATATAGTTTTCCTCTTTCTTATCTGGGTTACTTAACTAAGATTGGCTGGATTCTCCCGTTTTCTGTTAATCTGGTTTGTTTCCCATTTTTATAATTTGACAGTGGCATATGTATGCAAAATGGGGGTGGGGGAATCCTCCATGTTTGATCTCCTAGAATGTATCTTAAGAGCAACACACACACACACACACACACACACACACACACACACACACACACACACACACACTCTGATGAAGGTATCAGCTGGGTACTGCCTACAGTTATGTCAAACAAAGTATGCGCTGAAGTGCCAACTTTCCTTTTGTACTGTGACACTGAGCGCTGCCAAAAGATATTAAAAAGCTCGCGTGAACTAGGTGATGGCAGCTATAACTATCTAAGTTATTGCCTGGCAGCTGAAAATGCTTCTTCGGTGCTGCTGGAGGCTTTTTCAGATATTTGGTTCCTCCATTTGTTTGTCCTTATTCTAGCAACCGATACGACCGGCGCAGGCAATCAGCATGTTCCAGCACATGGGCACTTGCTCCGGCAAAAGAGACAGCAGCTTAGCAGAGGCTCTCGGGCAGCAGCTGATAGAAGTCATATTTCTTTTGGATGGGGCCCCAATCTGTTTTCCCTCCCCCCTCCCTCCTATGGGTCAGGGTGAATCCAAGAAACCTTAGACTAGTGGATGGCAAAACGGCAAACGCGGACCCACAAAAAACAACAGAAAAAAAAACCCCGCAGCTTTTCTGTGTTCTTTCCATGTTGGCTCCAAATGAACTTGTACAATATAGCCAGCTCGTAGCCCCTGCCAATCCTACATCTGCTCTCTAAAACCTCCAGCAAATAAGAATTACTGTGGGCTTGTTTAACCAATGCTTACAATATACACACTTTTCATTTTTCTTTTTTTTCTTTTTTGCAGCTTCTATCTGCACGCTGGTGGCAAAGGGTTGAGAGATAATGGAGAACGATACCCATCAGGCGCTTGCTATTTCTTTCTGCCCCTTTTTTTTTAGTGCTGTGATGTGGGGTGGGGGTAGGAGCAGGCTTGCCTTGTCTGCTGGCAAGTGAATCAGAGATATAAAATTTATTTCATTGTCCCGGGCTTCTGGGAAAGGGTCTGCACTGGGTTTGGTGGTTGGCTGGGGCTTTTTTGTCGTCTTCTGTTGAGTATCCTCTTATTCAGCTGTCTGTTAAATAATTCATGCGCCTCATGAATGTCGTATTTCCAGGAGCGACTTTTTCTCTCCTTTTTTTTTGTTGTGTTCTCTCTCTCTCTCTCTCTTTTTGTTTCCTTCTCTAATTCAACCATTTTTTTTTGGTTTTGGTTTTTTTTAATTTAACATAAACAGGATGACGAGGGCATCTTGTTTGCAGTGCAAAATGCGCACTGAATTCTTTTCTCCATATCTATACAGTATACATCTTTCTATTCGAAGCCCTATTTTGAAGTCATGTCAATGTTTGCCGTCAATCCACAAAATGCACAAAATGGACGATCCAGACCACTGATCTTATCTTAGGGTGTCTTTCCACATCCAGGCAAGCTCATTCTTTTTCAAATATATTAGCAGAGAACAACAAGTTTCAGGAAAGCTTCCTCTCACCTCAGCGAAGGGTGTCTGAATAGACTTAAAAGGGTCTTTGAGATTTTCTTCAGTTCTTTATGTCATGTGCGAATGTTAAGACAGGATTCAACATGGAGGAGAAATCAATCGTCTGTTCTTGCCAGTGTATGCTTTACTTTCGCGCAGCCGACAGATTCTTTAAGGGAAAGTTGATTTAAAGTGTCACATTTAAGTACTCTCTGAGGAAAAGCAGACTGAATTTCGTGCTGCTGAACCGATTTAGTTCTATTGAATGCGTCAGGTACTTGGCTTCCCGCAGACTTCAGTGGGACTAAGGCTGCGGTCCTAAAAATACTTATTTAGGAAGTCGGTCCCATTGAACTCTGTGGGACTTTTTGTTGAGTAAACACGTTTTGGATCATAATGAAAATGTATCTTAAATCTTATGTTAGTCTGGGCTGACAGTCTATTTCCATTCAAGGAAAAGGTGAGACTAGTGTGGTACATGTTCCATCATGGTATAAACTAGGTATAAAGTCAGCTTCTTCCCATACAATCCACATTCTACAGAATGTACTGTATAAATGTACTGGCCTACTTTTCAGCCAAGTCCAGAAGCAAAGACCGTGCCTGTACAACATGGTTCAGGGATCCAACCCCTTGTGCAGTTATACATATTTATGCACCAAACCATTCAAATGTATGTCGTTTATACTGGAGTTTATACTGTCTTTTTTCATTTCTTTTATTTTCATGCCATGGAATGGAATGCCATTCTGTTAGCTATGCCACCCAACTGGACGTGATGGACTCAATGTGGTTTGGGGGTAGAGGAAGAGGAGGGACCGTAGCTCATAGCTCAGTGGAGCACATGCTTTGCGGACAGATCCCAGGTTCAGATCCTGTCATCTCCAGCCTATCTGAGAAAGATCACTATCTGAAATCATGGAGAGGTACCGCTAGTCAATGTAGACACTACTGAGCTAGATGGACCACTGGAAAGTCTCAGTATACAATTATTTCAGCTTTATATATTCAAGGAAAGAACCCCTCCCCCATCAAATGTTAACAGTTTACATTGGTTTTATGCAGCATGACTTACATGAAATTCCTAAATGCATCACACTTCAAAGTACAGTACTAGTCTTTGTGAAGCACAGGGTGCGTGGGCCGAAGAAGAGCTTGGACGTTGCAAGGACACCTGCAGGGTGCAGTGAGTCTCTGTGTGCACATTGTTACATGATCGGTAGTTTATTTCTGTTTATTTCGTTTGATTCAAGGCATGCAGGAGACGTGTCTAAACATGTGTCTAAACATGCCTGCCTGGACAACAAAGGGCCAGACCAGTAATGTTTGATATTTGATAGGACTGATGGCAATAGGCCACAGATCCAAAGGCTAGCAAGGAACATGTCCGTAATTCAAGGATTCTCCTGAATTCTCCTGAATTCGCAACTGCTCCTGGATTCTGAGGCAGCAGCTATGGTCTTTCCCACTGGTCTTTCCCAGACAGGGGGTGGGGGCTTTGCCCAGCTTTGACGGGTGTGCCAGCTGTGGCCTTACCTTGATCGTTCGGATCTGGCTACGGTGATCCACAACATCGCGACATTGAGATTAGACTATTGTAACACAGTGTATGTGGGGCTGCCCTTGAAGATGCTTCAAAAGCTGCAATTAGTGCAGAACAGGCAGCTCATGGGGTCACTGGAGGTTGGTGGTTCAACTTTGTCGGACTTCTGCTCTGGCGGCTGCCGGTTCATTTCCAAGGCCCATTCATGGTGCTGGTGTTGATCTTTAAAGCCCTATATGGCTAAGAGTATTTGAGAGATTGTCTTCTTCTGTATAATCTGGCTCACACTCTCTGAAAAAGAACCCTTTTAGATGTGCTGCCACCTATGGAGGTGGGAGAGGCGGTGGCAAGAAATAAGGCCTTCTCAGCAGTGGCACCAAATTTATGGAATTCCCGCCCATTTTATTTTACGAACTGCTCCCTCTTTAGTAGCTTTCTGGCAGGGCCTAAAAACATTTCTTTTTAAATTGACCTTTTGATTTTATTATGGTCATTTTAGTGCTGATTTTATGGATATGATTTATTGCTGTTTTTGTATATTATGCAAGGTGCTCTTTTACTCTTTTAGTATGCTAGTATTAAAGAGCTGAGAGTCAGAAAACCTCGCTGATCTACTGTACGTCAACCTGAGATCTACCAGTAGTCTCCAATCTACAGTTTGCTTACCCCTCTTTTAAGATACAGAGCCAACATCTGATGTATCCAAATTTTCCTAGCCACTGTTTGAAGCCTCAGCTGTTACGTTTTTTCTAAGCAATGCTAATTGCATTGTGGAAAATAAGAACCTGAGTATGTTCCTTGGAAGGCAGTATTGTTTTTTTTTGGGGGGGGGGTAAAATGTGGACTATTGTTCTATGACTTTCATCTTCTTCTTGCTGTGTTACCTTAACAAAAAACAATAAACAAATACGACACCATGCCAAATATGGCTGCTCTCTACCATCCTCAGAGATTGCTGCCATGATAGGATTGTGCCTCAAATTTCAACGCACACGTTCTTTACTTTTCTTTCCTGGACACGTTGTGCAAGAAACGTCGCCTTGACTATGCAAATGGGTGCGTTATGTGTCATGGAAATGCTGACAGACCTTAAGTGTTACGGCACGAACGGCACCAGTCAAATAACAGTGGAACAGATGCTGCCACCACTGCCCCTGGTGGGGGAAAGACGATGAAACAGAAGGGCATTAGAGTTGGTCGATGGCAAATTAATCCTATTGTACTAGCAGCTGCAACGAGCGAGATGTTAGCATTCGCGCTTCAGCTCTTCCAGTGCACCAAGCTCTGGTAGAGATGGTTGGAAGAGAAGAGACAATGAAAGGTCACCAGTTTCAATGGAATAATAATGATGGAAAAACATTCATGAAAATGTGCTGTAATGAGACCCTTTTTACAATACAGTAGATCTAGCCAAGCCAGGCTTCTTAATATAGGCTTAGGATTCTCAGGTATACACGATTGCCTTATTGTTGTGAAAAGCAAAGCATTGGATTTTTTTTTCTTCCTGATTTTAAAAGTTTTGGCAGCCAAGCGTCTAAATTCAGTCCTTTTCTAGCAAAGGCTCTGATCTCTCCACCCCAATTGATAAGAAGGGGGGGTCTCCTGGTTCATTTAGGGGACAAATAAGGAGGTAATTCTATTGTTTCCAAAGAATATGGTGATTTTGGCAATGGATCCGCAAAGCAGAATCCAAAAACATCCCTTGGTTCCAAATAATTAGACTCCAGGAATCATGCAGAAGACTGCATGGATGATATACGTTGAAATTTTGTGGACTCCATTCATACCTGATTTTTGTGTGCATATGTGAAAACTTGTGGGAGGGAGATGTGCAAACAATGGCTTGCATATGCCAGAGCTGGCATCCAATACTTCTTAATGTCTGAATGAGAGTCCCCTCGCCCACCCTGCCTTTTCCTCCACAGGAGAAGCTGCCAAGAAAAGGAGTACCGTTGCTTTAAGCATTTACAAATGGTAATGCACCAACAGCTGGTCTCAATCCAGCTCGGCTATTGTACGAGTATTAAAAAGACAGGCCAGAGTTTGAAATTGACTGCCAAACTCCCATGCAGAGTTGAGGAACGTTTTACTAGAGCAGGAAGGCTGGGTGAGAGGGGAAAGTTGGGCTTCTGTTGTTTCATTTCAAAGATCTCCAGCACCAGTCTCCTACAGGCTCCAAACCTTGCCTGGCATACTGGGCAGATCCATACTGATAGCCTGAATGCTTTCCTGAAACAAAATAGATGCAACTAATTGTCTGCTTTTATGGCGCATGTTTCTAGGTCCAGCTCTATCGTACCCGTGTTGACGCTGAAGTCATTCTCACTGAGTTCAGTGCACTTACTCCCCTTTGCAAATGTGCAGCAGATCACAACCCGAACCAGTTTAAAAAAGAAAGAAAGAAAGAATAGGTTTCAGTGCTGCTGACAGTCTGTGTTTTCATTTTATTTATTTGATATGTTTGTATGCCAAAGCTAAGACTCTCACGGTGGTATGTGTAATAAAATTGTGACATAATGAAGATGTAATGGATTGTGCCATAAGGGTGTTTTACTCAAACAAAAGGGCAGGAGGTCTGGCTCAGTTGGTAGAGCTGCCGCCTTGTAAGCCTGAAGATCGGTGAAGGGCCAGTTCAAGACACACCTCTGACAAAAAAAGCTGTGAAAGCCTCTGTGAGGAGAGATGCCAGCTGCATCGGCCGAGCATGGGAGGCGACGGCCAGGGAGAGGCCAGTCTGCAAAGGATACCATCTGGAATGCAGTTGTTCATGAAAGATTGAACATTTATATTATATATATGATTGTAAAGACCCCCATTAGTGGGGTTGGGAAAGCATGTCCATGTAAACCGCCTTGGATTAAAGTTAGAGTAGAAATCCAATGACCAAGAAAGGCCGTATATAACTACTACTACTACTACTACTACTACTACTACTACTACTACTTCTGTTCATGCAAAGGGAATTTGTGTGATTTTTTGCTGATTTGTCTTCCTTTGACAGTTTCCTCCTCCCCGCTACATTCCATTCTACTCTGGAGAGTCCCCTGACTCTAAAGAGTAAATTTTTGGGAACACAGGGGCCTGCTTTGGGGGGGGGGAGGGGGTGAGAACGTTCCCATGACACTGGAGTTAGGATATAACCCAACAATATTTTTACTGTATTTTCTTTTTGGTTGTAAGCCGCCTTGGGTCCCTTTGGGGAGAAAGGCGGGGTAAAAATATTGTAAATAAATATCATTAAAAACCTGAATAAAACCCGAGAACAAAACAGGACAAAAATCTAGA
The DNA here is from genome assembly GCA_026170595.1 of Plestiodon gilberti rubricaudatus. Lineage (NCBI taxonomy): Eukaryota > Metazoa > Chordata > Lepidosauria > Squamata > Scincidae > Plestiodon > Plestiodon gilberti. The sequence goes on from JANXHW010000001.1 coordinate 25,709,418, forward strand.
ATCCAGCAGAATCAATAACGATCCTATTAAACCATCTATGCCACATGTTGGAAGACCTGGGCAAACAGAAAAATCTTTGCCTTGTGCTGGAAATAAACAACTATTGTGCCAGGTGATTCTTTTTGAGGTGGGTATTCCATACATGGGGTGTCACAACTGAGAAGACCATCTCTCCAGGCCCTACCTGTCTCACCGCAGAAGGTGAAGAAGCACTGAGAATGGCCTGTGATGAAGAATGCAGTGATGGTCATGAACATTTGTTCTAGAAATTGTTGCAATGGATCTGTATTTTTTAAATTAACTGCTTGAGCAACTTATTCATTTGAAATCTACTTTGAGGGAGATTTAGAAATGAGGATTTAAAAAATTCAAAACCGACTGCCCAAAAATATCATGGGCTTACACTGACGGATCTCAGTGCCACATTCCGGCATCATGAAAGCTGCACCACCACCGTACACTTCAGAGCCTCCGGTGCAAATGGCCGGAGGCTCTCTGTGTGTGCCAGAGGCTCTGAGATGCTGGAGCAGGTAAGGTGGCAGTTTGGGGGCAGTTCAGGGGAGGATTGGGGCAGGAAGCAAGGGCTTAGGAGCGGGAGTGGGAGGAACTTGGCGGCATGCCAAGATCCTATCTCCCTTTTCCCGGCCCAACGCATCCCCTGAAGTTCCTTGGACTTACACCAGTTAAATACACCGATTGTAGGCCATGGAGCCTACAGGGAGGTAAGTAAAAATGATTTTACCTACCTCTTCCGGGTCGCCCCCCACCATAGTATGCAGCATGTACTCTGTCAGCTGGGGGGCTGCATGCTCTGAGCTGATGAGGGATAGGATCGGGTTGTTAGTTAGAGATGCCATCTAGGTTGTTTATTGAAGATGATATTGTCAAAAGCATCTATCTATCTATCTATCTATCTATCTATCTATCTATCTATCTATCTATCTATCTATCTATCTATCTATCTATCTATCTATCTATCTATCTATCTATCTATCTATCTACACACACAGGCAATGGGTCTAAAACAACCAGAATAATTTAAAAAAACCTTTTGGAGTATCCACTATTGTATATTGTATAAAATGATTACTATGTTTTATAGCAGTGTTTCTCAAACTGTGGGTCGGGACTCACTTGGTGGGTCGTGACCCGATTTCTGGTGGGTCCCGTAGAGCCTCCAATGACAGGTAGTGGGGGCAGAAGGCTGGGTTATATAACATACAGCCCGATCCAACCCAAGGCTTATTCCGGCCTAAACGGCGCTATTCCGTCCTAAATTCGGCCTAGGGCGATTTAGGATGGAATAGCGCCGTTTAGCCCAAATTAACGCCGTGTTTGCGACAGGCGTAGGAAAAGTTTAGGACAGGTGGCCCAAATGTGCCACGCATGCACAAAACGGGCGCCGTTAGGTATTCCGTCCTAAGTTCGGCCTAAGAGTGGGCGTGTCAGGGGCATAACGGGGGCGTTCCTGATTTTAGGTCCGTATCCAGACATTGGCGAGCTCCGACACGCCCCCTCAAGCTCTGAAATGGACCTAAAATTTAGGTCGACCAAAAAGGTGGTTCTAAATTTGAGGAGACCCATAGGCGCCATTATACCTTACCCACTCCAGCCCTCGCCCGAAAATTTCAAACACTCCACCTCCCAAGTTGGGCCACAGTTAGGCCGGAATAGCAGCAGCAATGTCTGGATATGGCCGAAGATAGGCACCCAATCAGCACCCAGCAGAACCCAGCCTCTTTTATTTATTTATTTATTTATTTATTTATTTATTTATTTATTTATTTTTCACATTTTTATATCACCCTTCCTCCAAGGAGCTCAGAGTGGTGTACATATTTCCTCCCCTCCTTTTTGACCTCACAACAACCCTGTGAGGTAGGTGGGGCAAGCCCAGCCCCAGACCTCCATTCTCTCTCTCTCTCTCTCTCAGAGCACGTGGCGTGGGGCTCTGTCCCCCACAGCCACAAAGTGAGACTGGTGGTGGAGGGGAGCACTTGGCTCCAAAATTCACAAACACCTCACTTCTTTTCTTCTCTCTCCTCTCTGCCCCCCTCAGAGGCAGAGGGCTTTTCTGACTGAGGCCAAATTGTGTGCTGTGCCTGGGCAGCTGTCTCCATGCAAGCTCTTGCTAACCCATTTCTGTCTCCCAGCTTCTTCCCCCTCCCCACAGGGAACCCCTGGCAATGGCCACAACAACAGCAGGTAAGAGCAGGGTCTGTGCTGACACGTGTTCTGACTTCTGCCTGTTTGCCATGTTCTCTGACTTCTCCTGTTTGCCAAAATGTATGACATCTGCCTGTTTGCAAACATATGATATCTGCCTGTTTACCAATGTGTTCTCTGATAGCTGCCTGCAATGTGTTCGCTGATAGCTGCCTGTCGCCATGTGAACAGAAAACTCTATGTTTGCGTAAATGTTACTGGCTTGTAGACAACAGCTTTTTCACTCTCTCTCACCCTTGCCCCCACAGGGTCTACTGACAGGTGAGTGTTGATTTCCTTGCCATGTTTGTAACTCAACAGTTGTGGAGTGTTCTCTCTGTTTGACCTTTGTTCCTTGCAGGATCATGCTCTCCTGACGTCCAGGTAAGCACCTCACACCGTGCCATGAGTGTAGCACCTATCAGCGGTGTTTTCTTTTCTTTCCCTTCAGGCTTTTGCTACCTACACACTGGTTTGTTCTCAAAGGCTATCGCAACCAGACACCAGCTGACATTTTACTCCGCCTTGTTTTTTGTCTCCCCAGGAATGTCCTCTGCCACCTACCTTCCTGGGAGTATCCCAGAGGCTGCAGGGAGGGAGCCCCACGTTCGCCTGCCTCGATGCTGCCAGATACCAAGGAGCCAGGCCTGCTTCCTTCCTCAGCTGCCGCTGCTGATGCTGCTCTGATGCTGCTGCTCCACCTCCCTGGCTGTCGTACTTGCTCCCCTTGCCATTTTGCAGGCTGCAGTTCCACAGGGGAAGAGCCCTGGGCTGCAGGTCCCTGGGCTGCTTTTGCTGCTGCTGCTGCTGCTTAAAGAACAGCTGCTGGGCCTGTGACCACCCATGTCAGCCTCGCCTGGGCAACTCTGCTTTGGTTCCACAACAATAAAGACGCCCCCTGGACAGAGCCCCCTTGAAGCACATGTGCCAAACGTTACACAAGCATTGCCCCCCACACACACAGAGCCCCCAGCAGTCAAGCTTCTGCACCAATCCCATCCAGGGACTGGCAATACCTTCCCAGGGAGAACATAGCAGGAGGGCAGCTAGACCCCCAAGCCACGGAGAGGGGAAGTCGGGGGCGCCCCAGGTCGCCAAACACTGAAAGCCGGTATGGCGCCCGTCACTGAACCGCTCGTGGCCACCACAGCTGTGTCGCACCCGTTTGGCGACCGGGGCTCACCTGCGCGCCACACGAATGGCACCCGTCATGCATGCACCTTGGCGGCCGCCATTAGGTTCCCGGCTGGGCGCCGGCCCCATGGCATCTCCTGCCCCCGCTCCCATGTGCATCCCCCCCATGGCATGGAGTTGGCAATGCCTGCTGCAGGTGGGGGGTGGGAACTCTCCCCTCCAGCAGGTGGCTGAGGCACAGGGTGCACAGTCTTCGCGACACTCCGGCAACTGTCCTGCGACCGTCCCATGATGGGCGCGAACAGAGTGCCGGCGCCTGCGCCCAGGCCCCTAGCAAACAGGTTGCTACGGATACAGGGTGGCTGCCAGCGCCTGTGCCCGAGCCCTTGACGACTGGGCTGCCAAGGACGCAGCAGCAGCTGCAGTCGATCAGCACTGACAAGTGCGGGAAGGGTGTGGCGCATGCGTGAGACGAACGTCGAGCCGCAGGAGCCTGCCTGCTTCAGAGGTAAGTTTCGCCTTGATCCTGGGCTGGTTCTGGGCCAAAGATATTCCAGCCTACCTAACTCAGGAATAGTGGCGGCCTTATGGCCTAGCTTAGGCCGGAATAGCCAGAGAAGTTGGGTTGGATTGGGCTGATTGGATTGGGCCTCTCAAGTCTTGAGGCTATAAATTAAGGACTGCCTCATTATGAGAAACGGATTGAGTTTTTTTGCAAATAAACAAACAATTACTTATAAATAAATAAATAAATAAATAAATAAATAAATAAATAAATAAATCTTGTGAAGCTAGGTGGGTCCCAATAGACTGTCATTTTAAAAAGTGGGTCCCGGTGTTAAAACATTTGGGAATCTCTGTTTTATAGTAATAAAACTATACTCCCCCCTCCCAGGCCTCCAGCCCTGACATGGGGTTGCTCAGTCCTACGCCAGCCAGTTAAAGAGCCATTGCATAGGTTGGGGGTTTACCCGGGGTAAGTGGGCAAATGCCTGCTTACCCCGAGTAGACTTCTAGCCACGGCTTCCCCCGGATAGGATGCAGCGTGGGCCACATGGACCACACTGCACACCCTATGCTGGGGGAGGATAGGATGGGGCTGCCCAATTAGGATTGTCACCTAATTAAAGAAACAGTTGATCATTCGTATGAGTGATCATAACCTCTGCTACCTAAGCAAAGAGTTACCTTTTAAAAGTGACACTTTTTCAAGTACCTAACGAGGGAGAGTAACTGTCCCTAATTATTCCAGCATAACATCCCTCCAAGCAGCTGTTGCTGGTGTTTACCTTGTGTGTCTTTTTAGATTGTGAGTCCCTTTGGGACAAGGAACCATCCTCTTATTTTTTTTTGCTGGGCAAACCACTTTGAGAACAATTTTTTTTGTTGCAACTGGTATATTAATATATGATGATGATAATAGCGATAATATTTTCGTCTCCATCCATTAATTTAATTTACAAAACTGTGCATATGATAAAAAGCAAGATGTAGGGTTGCCTGAAGAAATCTTCCCTACCATGTATGAACAAAAGATGAATGTCCCCTATGTTTGCCTGCCTTAGGAATGTAGTAGGCTGTAGGGATGATTGTTGGAATATCTCCGTTCGTTCTGTTTTGTTTCTTCCCCCCCTTTCCTTATTTTTGTTTCTAGAGCTGATCTGTCATGACTGAATGTAATGCATACTCTTTTCTATGTTTTGCGTTGTGAAGGCTTGTACTGTATTTGCCTGGCTGAAGCTAGTGCATTTTGCCACCTGCAGTTTTTACAAGTACTTGCATTAAAAATTAAAAAAAAAAATAATGATCTCAGATCTGCTGCCTGATTAATCAACAGCACATTTTTAGTTGATTGGAAGTTTCAAAAACTGAATGAATCTAACAAATTAATTGCTTAATCATTGCATCCCAAATTAAAGCATGAGTCATTGCAATTGACTGGCTTCAGGGAAGCTCACTAGCATGGGCCAGCATTATTATTTGTTTTTAAAAAATAGAATTCAACAGGAAATTATTTCCTCTGCACCCAGAACCATCTCTGAATAGGTGATGCTGAGAACAGTTGGCCATGTTTATGTTTTTTAAAGAAGCACTCAAGTTGTCTCTCTCTTGCTTTCCATCATACATCACATTACCAGTATTCTTTGGCTGCTTCTAAATCTCCAGGAAATTGTGAAGCTAAAAGGATGTTTTATAGCTAAATATAATTACTGATGAAGCCCGTTTGTGGTCAGTGTACTCTAGAGCGAAACAGGAATTACTCCGAAGGCCTTCGTTATTAGCATTACAGCTTATGCATGAAGGCTTCTCTCCCCCCCCCCCCCGAACCCTTCTCTTCTGAATGGAAATGAAACATTTGGCTTTTTCAGCTAGAAAGATAAATGATGCTATTTGTTGATATATTTTATTTCAACTTGACATTTATGTCAAACTTTTAAAAAGGCACATTAATTATTGAAAAAGATCAGCAAGGTAGGGAAAAATGAAAAAGCCAAAGAAATTAGCCGGACAAAATTGTGATCTGTATATCCCCCCTGTCTACCTTCTCCATCGCACTCCTGTCCTGGAAAGTTATCTGTATTTATAGGATGTTCGCAAATAATGGCAAGCTGCCTGTGGGGTTGGAGTCGTCCTCCTCCCTTCTTTAACAATCATATGGCTCGATGCTGTTTTCCAGATATTTTCTGAGAGTTGCTATTCGGAATAAAAAATGTTTGTATCCATTTCCCTATTAATGGCCTCATTGTAAGACAACCTGCTGCCGTGAAAATGGCAAAGCAGATGCAACAATGAAAATTCAAAGTGATGGACACTCAGCATTGCCTGTAAAAGCTGCGAACAATTTGGGGAACTAGAGTGGCTTTTGGAGCTCAACATATGAGAACAGAAAGCGCCAACGAACAGCAAAAGAGACGGCTGTTTGTGAGCCGAAGAACTGTGCTAGGAATGTGAGCTGGGCCCGGATGCTTCTCTGCCTTCAGAGGTTAGGCTTCTTCTATTGATGAGCATCAAGTGCAGAATTGTTTCCAATAGAACTGGTGCCAATAGTCCCCCCCCTTTGGGTTTGTGCGTTTACTGGTGCTTCATGCTGAATGTAAAATGGATGTGCCTGCCTCACTGAGGGATTGTCCTTCTCTCTAAAGCAAGACTGGATCTAAAACATGGGCACAGGTGATATCGTATATTTAACGAGGCCAACTGTTAGTCTCATAAAAGGGGATGGCGAATCTTTTTCTTCAAAACCACCACAATTCCCAAACCATCTCCCTAAGCCTTTCTCAAATTCTGCCACTCGGCTGCTTAATTGAAGGTGGGGGCATCTTTGTCCTGGCCCTCCTTGCACAAGGCAGGGTGGTAAATCTCTAGTGCCCCATTGGGTGGTTAGGGGAAAGGGGGTGGATCCAGGGTGGTTGTGTTGGCCACTCAGCTATCCAGGGACAGTTGGACTGAATCCATCAGTAATCCCCTTCCACCCTTCTGTTGAGATAGCCTATGGCCGGCTGGTTGCCACTGTGGAGTCAGGTAGGACTTTTTTGAGCCTTACCTGATTGGCCCTTTGTTGAGGGATTTTGTTGCCCACCCCAGACTGTTCTAAGGGTATGGTGTAAGCCAGGTTGGTCACAATGGGCAGGTATAGTGTAGGACAGGGAGTAGGAATGGGGATTTGGTGTGTGCCCTGAGGTAAGCATGAGTCATAAGGGAAATCAGAGCCGATCTCAAGAGGGTGACTTTGGCTGGTGATCCTTCAGGCTTGGATTGCAAAGTCAATCCCCACCCCTGCTCCAGCTTGGGGAAGTGGCACCGTTCAATTTCCTTGACTTCCAGTTGGGGACTGGCATAGAGAAGCTTTGATCGGCAGCAGCTGATCTACAGCTCTGAATCAGGATGGGAAAGCTTAAAGGGGGAATAGAAATTGTGTGTTGTCTCTTCCATGGAAAGTGACTGCCCTGAAGGGAGATAGGCTCTAAAGTGATCTCTAGCAAGTACTTGGTCGGATTTGTTGTGAGTTTTCCTCTGCCATTGCTCATGACACCTACCTTAATGTTTTATTGCACACAGCACCCTGGAAAACCAGGTTTGCTCTACAATCACAGTTGCGCTACACCAAGAAAGAGGTTGCTCAGGAATGATTTCATCTACAGCCCTGGCCATTTCTTTGTATTCACTGCTGGGTAAGTGGCAGGGATGTGGATCAAGTCTCTGACTCCAAGTATTGAGTCAAGTCCCAAGTCTCTGGGTCCAAGTCTCAAGTCAAGTTCCAAGTCTTTGCCCCTATGTCCGAGTCTTTGGTTGCGAGTCCTATCTATTTAGTGGGGAAAATGGGTTTAAACCTGAATAAAATTTGACTTGTCATAAAAGGCTCCAAGTCTTGAGTTGAGTCTTTCAAGTCTTTCACAATTGCCAAGTCAAGTCCGAGTCAAGCCGCCTTGAGTGCCCTTGCCGGGATACAAATTCTTTAAATAAATAAATAAACAAATAAATAAATAAGTAATTAACGCAACTTGAGTCCGACTCAAGTCTGAGTCAATAGACTCAAGTCTACATCACTGGTAAGTGGATACTGATCTGATTGTGGAGGAGATAAATATTACTCTTCCTGGTAGGTCTTAGGCAGCCTCTTACCTCTGCAGGGCAAGGACCTGTTTTAATGGTCCTTGCCCTATATGCTCAGAGGCATATAGATCCTGATGGATTCCTGATGGCTCTTGGAGATTTCCTTGATATTAGGGCCATTGATTCAGCTGAGGCTGTGGTCGAGAACTGAAATGAGGAAATGGCCAGGGCTGTTGCCTACACAGATTGGAAGCATGTTTCTGACCTTAGCTGAAGATGCTAAAGATTGAACACAAGACCTTCTACATGCAAAACGTGCTCTGCCACAGACCCGCACCCCCTCTCTCCTTGGCTCCATTGCTTCTGTCCCTTTATTGAGAGCCTCACCACTTCTTTGAAAGCGTTTCCAATATCTGGCGGGCAGATTTCTTGCCAATCCAAAAGACCTTATCGGAGAATGATAGGTTTTATTTCATCTGTAGTCTGAAAGTGCCATCGCCACCTCTGTGTCTGAAGCACTCCAGGTTCGTTTTGAGTAACATCTGAATGATGGCTGGGAACGTAGATATGTTCAAGTGGACCAATACGTAGCCCGAATGGAAGGGCAGACCCTTTGCCTTCCTAGAGTCAGGGCAGGCCGGCTATCTTTCATAGGCAGTACATAACAGTCCTCATGTTGGAAGAAGCATCTCTGTTACTGCTTGCTCAAAGGAGCAGAGCCTCTGTTGTACATAATAGAGCGACATCATTACTAATATAAAACACTGCTGGGGAGGAGAGATTCATGGGTGGGCCAAGATGGCAGATGGCTTTTAGTGGCCTGCTGCTTTCTGTTCTTCTATCTTTTCACATTTGTGTAATTTAAGCTCTTGGTTACTGTTTTTACCTTTGCTGTCCATGGCCCTGGTGGGAGCTTTCGTTGTCTTCGACAAGTGAGAGGCCAGGGCATTGAACTGTGCCTGCCTGATTTGCAGCATGACAAAGAAGGGCTTGTCAAGAAGAGATCAGATGTGTGGAGCGGAATTCACAGAGAATAGCCATCTTCGTCTCCCTGTAACCTGTAGGTGCTGGCATTGTGATGATATCATTTAATAAGGAGACTGTAGATTTTATATTGGGGTTGACTGAATGTGCTTGGGGGGGAATTGGGATTTCCCAGGACTTGCCCTGTGTGCCTATTCAGCATAACCTCTGGAAGAGCCTACGTGTGCATAAACCACATGTGCATAAATCTTGATGTGTGAGTGGGGACCCTGGTTTTTGCACATTTAGTCTATCCCAGTGTAATGTCTGTGCAGTCATAAGAAGTTGGACAGTAGCAAGGGCGAACCTAATGCGCACATACAGACACCCCCCCCCCCCCGCTTATTCAATGGGTTAGGGACCCGAGCACTGTCGAAAACCGGAAATCGTTGAAAAGCAGAACCCAGTCTATTTTTAGCTTGCAAATGCCAAACGGCTGCCAAAATATGTAAATAACGTGAATGTATGCAAATAAATGCACGATATATACCAAATATAAATAAATGAATATTATAATCACAAATCTACACTGTGTGAATACTGTACGATAAGCACAATAGACTGAACGAAAAGATGGTGCCGGGTCGAGAGAAAAAGCAGTTCCAACTTCCATGGTCAGTCGTGCAAACATGATGAAATAGGTTGAAAGAGTGGAGTTTGCGTCAGATAGATGACTTCCAGTTCTAATTGAAATGTGCCGAAAGAGCAGACCATCAAAAGTGGACCGTCGAAAAAGGGACCATTGAAAAGCAGAGGATACCTGTACCGTGAGAAAGGACAGAACAAGAACGCAATACAATTCCTTCACGACTGCACAACCTGTTCCTTCATGGATTCCTAACACAATCCGATTGGCCCTGTGTGGGAGAGGCAAGACATGTGCAAGTGTCTCATTCATTTCCATACAGAAGAGCACTGCCGATAATATGGACGATGGATTCTGTTGCCGACTCTGGCACTGAGTTCTTGTGGGACATCAGTGGCCAATGCTTTCCGTCTGTGAAATGGTGATAAAGCTTTGCAATATAAAAGCATTGCAAGCGCGAGCTTGAAACAGTCAATGGCCTCTGAGAGATCAGTGAAAATGCTAGCTTTATTGATGAACATGGAGAACACTGTCTTGAAAAGGATGGCATGTTCTCAGGGTGTCAGGTCTTTACAGTCACAGAATTTCTTCTTTATGGAACGACACACATGCAGACGAATATACTGACAGGGGGTCTTGGTGGGTCTGATAAAGCTTGGTCAGCTCAGTCCAATGTGTTTCATTGTGGAAGAAGACCAATTTTCCATCTTTCTGGCACCAGCATATATCTTGTTTGGATACAAAAGTCAGCTTTCAGGTGATTCATTTGTTAAAATGAGGTGTGTCTCAGCAAACCATTACATCCCAGGCTCAATCTGGTTCAGAAGCAGCTGATACCAAACACTTCAGAACAGGATATGAATTAGTAGAGAACATCTCTAGAACATATTTTGTCTGAGAGTTTGAGTAGACTTTAACCTAATTCAAAATCATTTTGCAGGCTTTTCTTGCAGAGCTCAGGGGACAACTCTGTCAAATAGCAAGCGAAGCAAGTCTTAACTCTTGACTGGAGGGGTGAAGGAAAACGTACACACTCTAGTTGACAAATGCTTTGAGCAGGGTCCCAGCTACATTTGGCTAATAGTATTTCTTGTTAGCTCCTTCATGGATCATTGCCTTGTCGTGGCGAAGGGGCTTGCGTAACTCAATGAAGCCATGAGCTATGCCGTGCAGGGACACCAAAGACGGACAGGTCGTAGCAGAGAGTTCTGACTAAAAGTGATCCACTGGAGAAGGAAATGGCAACCCACTCCAGTAACCTTGCCAAGAAAATCCCATGAACAGTACCAAAAGGCTAAAAGATATGACACCGGAAGATGAGCCCCTCAGGTCGGAAGGTGTCCAATATGCTACTGAGGAAGAGCGGAGGACTATTCCAAGTAGACCCAGAAAGAGTGAAGCGGTTGGGCCAAAGCCAATAGGACGTCCAACTGTGGATGTGTCTGAGGTTGAAAGGAAAATCCAATGCTGCAAGGAGCAATACTGCTTAGGAACATGGAATGTGAGGTCTATGAATCAAGGCAAGCTGGATGTGGTCAAAAATGAGATGATAAGATTGAACATTGACATCTTGGGAATCAGCGAACTAAAATGGATGGGCATGGGCGAATTTAAGTCAGGTGACCATCATATCTACTACTGTGGGCATGAATCCCTTAGAAGAAATGGAGTAGCCCTCATAGTCAATAAAAGAGTGGGAAAGGCAGTACTGGGGTGCAACCTCAAAAATGACAGAATGATTTCAGTTCGAATCCAAGGCAAACCATTCAACATTACAGTAATCCAAGTGTATGCCCCAACCACTGATGCCGAAGAAGATGAAGTTGACCGGTTCTATGAAGACCTACAACACCTTCTAGAACTAGCACCCAAAAAAGATGTCCTTTACATCATAGGAGACTGGAATGCTAAAGTAGGAAATCAAGAAATAAATGGAACAACAGGCAAGTTTGGCCTTGGAGCGCAAAATGAAGCAGGGCAAAGGCTAACGGAGTTCTATCAAGAGAACATGCTGGTCATAGCAAACACTCTTTTCCAACAACACAAGAGGCGACTCTACACATGGGCATCACCAGATGGTCAATACCGAAACCAGATACATTATGTGCTTTGCAGCCAAAGATGGAGAAGCTCTATACAGTCAGTAAAAACAAGACCTGGAGCTGACTGTGGCTCAGATCATGAGCTTCTTATTGCAAAATTCAGGCTTAAACTGAAGAATGTAGGGAACACCACTAGACCAGTCAGATATGACCTAAACCATATCCCTTATGAGTATACAGTGGAGGTGAAGAATAGATTTAGGGCATTAGACCTGGTAGACAGAGTGCCTGAAGAACTATGGACGGAAGTTCGTAACATTGTACAGGAGGCAGCAACTAAAACCATCCCAAAGAAAAAGAAATGCAAGAAAGCAAAGTGGCTGTCAGATGAGGCTTTACAAATAGCTGTGGAAAGAAGGAATGCAAAAAGCAAAGGTGAAAGGGAAAGATATAAACAACTGAATGCAGATTTCCAGAGAATAGCAAGGAGAGATAAGAAGGCCTTCTTAAATGAACAATGCAAGGAAATCGAGGAAAACAACAGAATGGGGAGGACTAGAGATCTCTTCAAGAACACTGGAGATATCAAGGGAACGTTTTGTGCAAAGATGGGCATGATAAAGGACAAAAAAGGCAGAGACCTAACAGAAGCAGAAGAGATTAAGAAGAGATGGCAAGAATACACAGAAGAACTATACAAGAAAGATCTGAATGTTCCTGATGACCACGCTGGTGTGGTCACTGACCCAGAGCCGGACATCCTAGAGAGTGAAGTCAAGTGGGCCTTAGCTAGCATCACTAACAACAAAGCTAGTGGAGATGATAATATCCCAGCTGAGCTACTTAAAATCCTAAATGATGATGCTGTGAAAGTGCTGCACTCAATATGCCAACAAATTTGGAAAACTCAGCAGTGGCCAAAGGATTGGAAAAGGTCAGTTTACGTTCCAATTCCAAAGAAGGGCAGTGCCAAAGAGTGCTCAAACTATCGCACAATTGCACTCATTTCACATGCTAGCAAGGTTATGCTCAAAATCCTACAAGCTAGGCTTCAGCAGTACGTGGACCGAGAACTACCGGACGTACAAGCTGGGTTTCGAAGAGGCAGAGGAACTAGAGATCAAATTGCCAACATGCGCTGGATCATGGAGAAAGCCCGAGAGTTCCAAAAACCCACCTACTTCTGCTTCATTGACTACGCAAAAGCCTTTGATTGTGTGGATCACAACAAACTGTGGCAAATTCTTAAAGAGATGGGGGTACCAGACCACCTTACCTGTCTCCTGAGAAACCTGTATGCGGGTCAAGAAGCAACAGTTCGGACCGGCCATGGAACAACCGACTGGTTCAAAATTGGGAAGGGAGTACGGCAAGGCTGTATATTGTCACCCTGCCTATTTAACTTATATGCAGAGTACATTATGAGAAATGCAGGGCTGAATGAATCGCAAGCCGGAATCAAGATTGCCGGGAGAAATATCAACAACCTCAGATATGCAGATGATACCACCCTAATGGCAGAAAGTGAAGAAGAACTAAAGAGCCTCTTGATGAGGGTGAAAGAGGAGAATGCAAAAGTTGGCTTGAAACTCAACATTAATAAAACTAAGATCATGGCATCTGGGCCCATCAATTCCTGGCAAATAGAAGGGGCGGAAATGGAAGCAGTAACAGATTTTACTTTTCTGGGCTCCAAGATCACTGCAGACGGAGACAGCAGCCATGAAATTAAAAGACGCTTACTCCTTGGAAGGAAAGCTATGGCAAACTTAGACAGCATAATAAAAAGCAGAGATATCACCATGCCAACAAAAGTTCGCATAGTCAGGGCGATGGTGTTCCCAGTAGCAATGTATGGTTGCGAGAGTTGGACCATAAGGAAGGCTGAGCGCCGAAGAATAGATGCTTTTGAACTGTAGTGCTGGAGAAGACTCCTGAGAGTCCCTTGGACTGCTAGGAGATCAAATCAGTCAATCCTAAATGAAATCAAGCCTGACTGTTCCCTGGAAGGACAGGTACTAAGGCTGAAACTCAAATATTTTGGCCACCTAATGCGAAGAGAGGACTCTCTGGAGAAGACTCTGATGCTGGGAAAAATTGAAGGCAAAAGGAGAAGGGGAAGGCAAAGGATGAGATGGTTAGACAGCATCACCGATGCAACGAACATGAAAATGAGCGAACTCAGGAAGATAGTGGAGGACAGGAAGGCCTGGCGGGATATGGTTCATGGGATCACGAAGGGTCGGACACGACTTAACGACTGAACAACAACAACAAAAATTTCTTGTTAGGAAGTGGGTTCTGCACCTTCGAGTCATAGACACATGTCAGGCTTGTAATACAAGAGATATGAATATATGGCAAAATTATAGAATGCATACTCCACATAGCCCAAATCACTCATTTCTAGAGATTTGTAGGAAATTCTCTTGCCGTTATGCCAGCACCACATTTTGAGGAGCTCTGCACTGCCCCCCCCAATGATATGATATACCTTAGCGCTGCAAAACCTACGAGGGAAGATCCTGCATGTTTAAAATTCTCCCTCTCTGTGCAATTGCACAGGAGCCTTGTATGAATCTGCCAATGATAGATGCAACCAAGCCCACCAAATGTCCCACTGATTATATGATCTGTGCTTTCTCAGTATAGCTGCTTACATTACATTTAATGTGTATTTAGCATCGCCTCTAATATCCTTGTCACCTTTCGTATAGAATCCACATATATTTACACTTGCATGCCTCCATCGCCAGGCCTGGGCCTCTTTGTAATGAAAATCTATGCAATGTTTGCACAAGCAGAGAAGCTTGCCATCTGATTTCCATTGTGTTTTGGCGCAAACTTTGATCTTCCGACTCACAGATGCAAGAGTATGTTGATATTCTTTGGCTCATTTGATCTCATCCATGCATCTGGAATGAAGTCTAGGTCTCATATACATTCTTGAGACCAGGTTAGGCATTTAAAAAAATACAGTTTGGGATTGTTAAGCCTCTTACATTTTTTTTTATCAGATTCCATGCACCCAGGACACAAATTTATAGCGAGGGTTGCTATTATTATTAATTTTTTTCCTTAGTAGGGATTATAGCTGAGCAAGAAGCATGAATTTGATAATGGATTTTCAGCTCTATTTTCCTGAGGTTGTTTTTATTTGAGTTTATGGATCACACGGTAGCTATAAAAAGTCATATTATATTTTCAAGGTCTGTTTCATTATTTATGATGTGCATGCAGAGAGGTGCCTGGCTAGCTGGCTGCTTGTGGACTGAACAAAACTCAAAGATACTTGGGCAGAAGCACTCTGGAAAAACTATGACTGGTGTTATAAAAGAGAAGATGAGGATTTCCAAGAGGAAGATTCTGGGAGGGATTTTTACCATAAATCCATGGATGAGGGCCACAGCCAGGATTTGAGTTCAGGCAGCGTGGCCTGAGTTCCAGGGGCAGTAGGGGTAGGGTTTCCTTTGTCAGATAGCGTAGCAGAGTGGCTAAGGCCTTGTTCTTACAACCGGCAGACAAAGTTATATTGAAGCGGTATTGCTGGTGCAAGTCCGCGTTGATCGGTGAAGGTGAATTCTGGATCGGGCCTGGGAAGGGGGTTAGGATTCAGTGGGCGCCACTGCTGCTGAAACTGCCCCCTTCCTGGATCCCATCCACCCTCAACCCCGTGCCTGTTGCCTCCCTATTCTGTCCACCCCCATCCACCCTTTCCCGCCTCCCTCACGACCCCTGTGTGAGATTACCAGTGGTAAGCGGCAGTGTGTGTCCGCTGTCCGTTGTCGCATGCATGGACCAGGCCGCTTCTGGCAGTGGCCAGGCCGCACTCACTGGCACTGGCATATTAGCGACAGCCGTAAAGCTATTTACAGCACCGGAATGCTCGTTCCAGCAGTGTAAGCGGCCCATAAGATTGGGCCGCGTAACTCATCCTGCATCAGAAAGCAGCAAAGCACATTGCAGAGTGCATTACTGGCACATGCTGAGTACAGTATAGAAGGGAAGAACCACTAGCAGTGTGTGTGTGTGTGTGTGTGTGTGTGTGTGTGTGTGTGTGTGTGTGTGTGTGTGTGTGTGTATGTGTGTGTGTACTTTTGAACTTCTCTGAAGCTGCCCTCTCTCAAGTCAGCCTATCTAGCTCACTCTTGTCTCTACTGACTGGCAGCAGCTCTCCGTATTTCCAGAGAGGGGCCTTGTCCAGAGATGCCAGGGATTGAATCTGGAGCATTTGATACATACAAAGCCCTTGAAGACGGTTCGGAAGCTGCGACTAGTGCAGAATGCGGCAGCCTGGGTCGTCGCTGGAGCTAGGCGGTTTGACTCTGTTGAACCGCTGCTTCAGTGGCTGCACTGGCTGCCCATTCACTTCCAGGCCCAATTCAAGGTGCTGGTAATGACCTTTAAAGCCCTTCACGGGTTGGGTCCAGGATATCTGAGGGACCGCCTTCTCCCATACATTCCGGCCCGTTCTCTTAGGTCATCTGAGGGGGCTCTCCTGCGAGTGCCACCTCTATCTCAAGTTAGGGGAATGGCAGCACGTGGGCGAGCCTTCTCTGCCGTGGCGCCACAATTGTGGAACTCCTTGCCAGGGGATTTGAGAACAACCCCCTCCCTCATGACGTTTCGGCGGGGGCTCAAAACATTTCTGTTTCGTCTTGCGTTTGAGTGATGGGTTGTTGTCTGCCCCCAGTGCCTCAGTATGTTCTGCCTTGTTCTGCTCTACATTGTCACCCCCCCCCAGTGGATTTTACTGTTTTTTAACTTTATGTATTGTTTTTAAATTATGTATTTTAACTTGTTGTAAGCCGCCTTGGGCATTTGCCTTGGCATAGGAAAAGGCGGGGTATAATTTTTTAAAAATAAATAAATAAAAATGTGCTCTAAGGCTAATCTATGGCTCACTTTTTTCTGGTGTCCTTGTTTTCATCTAGGAAGTGTTGGAGGCTGCACATATGATTTCCAGGCATGCTCCCATCTAGGCAGCTTGAAGGGTCAGCCTTGCTTGACTTCAGCAGCAGATATACAGTATATCATGCACTATCAGAGTGTTCCTGGAGCTAAGTGTCATCGGCGTACCAATGGGGTCTCTCTTCAAATCTATTATGTGCATGAGCTCCCCGTTGGTCTACACGTATCTGCCAAACTGTTGCGGGAGGCTGGTCCTCCTAACTCTGTTGAAATTCAAAGAAAGCGAGGTTTCACAACCACTTTCTGTCTGGAGCGTTTAAAAGTTTTTTAAAAAAATGTTCTTTCTTTTTTCACACTGTGCCTATGAAGATCATATAGCACCCGAGGGGATCCATTAACAAGCGTATATGAAAACAAGAGATGGGCAGAATTTCACACCACCCTTTGCAAGATAGTCTGTGAAAGAAAACTTGGCTCCTTATTAAATAAATGGTAGGCATGCTTATGTCTAATTTGACTTTAAAAACAATTCCTCCCTGCCCTCCAACTTCATGATGTTTCAGTGCCAGTCTTTCCAACTTGTTTGTTTGAGAAAGCTCCCTAAGACATTTTCAAATCGAAAGTTGAGAAATGAAATTTTTACTTGACTTCAAAGTGAATCTAACAGTCGCACTTTTAAGAGCTGCATATATGTAAGAACCCTCTTGATGCATTTGCAGGTCATGTATTTCAATTATGCTGAGGAAAACAGGTGAGACAAAAACTGCACAATATCTTCCTATAAAGATACCCAGAATAACGTTTGGTGGTCAGGTTGCCAATGTATGAATTTAAATGTATCTGGGCAGGGGTGGGGGTAGCCTGAGGTTTTGATGGTTAGGTGTATGGCCTGGCGGGTTTTAGCAGGTAATGGGATAGGGCCTGATGTGTTTTGGCAGTTCAAACC
Source organism: Plestiodon gilberti rubricaudatus (assembly GCA_026170595.1). NCBI lineage: Eukaryota > Metazoa > Chordata > Lepidosauria > Squamata > Scincidae > Plestiodon > Plestiodon gilberti. The sequence goes on from JANXHW010000001.1 coordinate 25,726,819, forward strand.
CAGGACATTGTAGGTTTTGGTTGGTTAGACCTGTAAGAACATAAGAGTTTGGGTATATCAGGCCAAAAGCCAGGGTTGTGGATCAAGTCTCTGACTCCAAGTCCCGAGTCAAGTCTCAAGTCTCTGGGTCCAAGTCTCAAGTCAAGTCCCAAGTCTTTGCCCCCGAGTCTTTGGTTGTGAGTTGTGAGTCCCCATCTATTTAATGGGGAAAGCGGGTTTAAATCGGAATAAAATTCAACTTGTAAAAGGCTCCAAGTCTTAAGTCAAGTCTTTCGAGTCTTTTACTATCGCCGAGTCAATTCTGAGTCAAGTCATTGACGTGACTTGAGTCTGACTCGAGTCCGAGTCAATAGACTCAACTCTACATCACTGCCAAAAGCCCAGTTATGGCCAGGGTTCCCATTAAGCTGAACAGCCATGCGACCGTGCAGCTTGAAGCCAAGCTCCGTGCAGCACAATGCTCAACCTGGAAGTTTGGTGATGACGCATGACACCACCTCCGAGCATCCAGGGACATGTGCCAGAACCTCCTGGTCGTTGCAACAGAGCAGGTTGGTTGGCTGCATGGGTGGTTCATGGGCCGTTTGGGGGAGATTTGGGGCAGGGAAGGGGAGGAACGGGGGTGGTTTATTGATACTTTCATTTTTATTTTTATTTTGGTTTACCTGATGCTTCGCTTCATCAAGCTCTAATAGATGAATGCTGAAATGTGAATTAAAAAAAAGTCTTAGGAACCAATTAAAATAAATGCAATTGAGAAGGAAGATGTACGTACTAAAACACCTATCCCTTTCTTTTAAAAAACAAAATTTCCCCGTTTTGTTTGTAGGAACTAGGATTGGAGAAACCCAAAGTTGTCTTGCCAAATTGCATTCATTTTGAACAGGAACAATCTGGTGCTCGAAACAATGTTTTTTTGACAGCAAGAATGGTTGGAATTGAGAAAGCAGACTCATCTTTGGAAATGGTTATTGTTTTTAATGAAAGAGCCTGTAGCAAACACGACAACTACCATCCTGTTGGAACACAACCTTGCTGATTAAAAAAGTACAATTCCCCAACAGTACATGACGACAAGATGTTGCAGTTTCCTACATCCAAATGCTAGCCTGCATTTTAGATTTTTCACCCTCTTTTATTTTCTCAAAGCCTTCATATTTTACTGATGGGGTCCTTTCCTGATGTCCCATCAAAATATCTTCAGCTAAGCTGGAAGATGTTTTAATACACATTCAGTTGCTGTTTTCCTTTGTAAAGCAGCATATATTGGGCAATTTGGTGTCTAAGGCTGCAATCCAATACACACATCTGGGAGTGAATCCCATTGAAATAAATGGGACCTCTTTTTGAGTAGACATGCATAGGGTTGTGCTGAAGGTCTGACTACTACACCAAGTCTGCTTGGGATGGCAAAGAGGACTTTCTGTGTGGATGCACCCAGACGCTAAGAGAGGCTCACCTTGCCCCTTCTCTCTTGACTTTTTGCCACTCTGTAAAAACATTCTCATTCCAGCAGGCTGTTAATCTCCTTGATGGTCAAGGTTTTATATCTACTGCTTTAGGTAAAGTTTTGTATTTGCTGTTGAACGAACTGCCTTTATCTTGTTTTCATCACTGTTTTTGCCAGTGGTGTCATGAGCCGGCACGTCACCCCGGGCGAGGGGTTGGGCAGCTCAGCGCGTCACCCCCACCCCCCAGCCACATCACCACCCCCAGCTGCGTCACCCCCCCGGTACTCACCCACACACACAGGGAGAGGGTGACGTGCCGGCAGGCCGAGCTGCGTCTTCTTCGGCGGCTTGGCCACTTCTAAGTAGTCCCAGCAAGGCCAAGCGGCGTATGCGCACAACGCCACTTGAAGCTTTGCCCTCAGAAGGGCCAAACGGAGATGTGATTGCATCTGCCTACTTAGAAGCGACCAAGCCACCGAAGAAGACGCAGCTCGGCCTGCTGGCGTGTCACTTTCTCCCGGGGGTGATGCACCGGGAGGGGGTGATGTGCAGGAGGGTGATGCGCCGGGACTCCTGCCGCGTCACCCCCAGCATCCCGCCCCCCCCACGCTGCAGTGACACCACTGGGATTTGCTTTTATTCATCGAAATAAAACGATGAATAATACGAGGCCCCCTCATTGTAGGAGCCCGTCAGCGGAGAGAAAGCAACGCGCAGGAGAGTCTCCTCGTACCGCAGAGTAACGGTGGGGTGGAAAGCTGCAGAACTTAGCTTTCCGCCCCACCTCGAGCGACGCCAGTGAGTGACGCCACTGGGATTTGCTTTTATTCATCGAAAGCTGCCTTGTATTGAATCAGACCATTGGTCCATTTCAGTCAGCACTGACAACAGAGACTGGCGGAGGCTCTTCAGAGTTTTCGAAAGGAAGTTTTCTCTGCCCTATCTGGGGTTTCCAGGATTGAACCCGAGATCTTCTGCCTGCACCACTTCCACCACTGAGCCAGGGCTCTTTTCCTAATAGTAGAATGGTGTTAAGTTTTAATTTTTATGAGTCACTTTGAACCTTTTTTTTAATAATGGAAAGGTAGGCTAATAAATCTTGATAATAAATAAAATACTAATACATAGGTCACAATCCTGCTTTGTCTGTTGGAGGGCTGATCCTGTGCATTGTTGCACAGTTAGCATGGCATTATCTTCTTGATTCATTAACAGCACAATCCTGTAGTCCAAGTCATGACAGGTGGAACTATTGATCCACCGACGCTGGGTGTCGCAAACGTGCCATAAGACACTTTTTCAATGCCCAGAGAGTAAGCGGGGCCGAGGCCAGCGCCGCTCGCTCTGTCCTGGATGAAGGCCGCCTCCGGATGCAGGTAAGCGGGTGGCGTGGGGAGGGTGGAACAGGGTGGAGGGATTGGGTGACCGGGCCCAGGAAGGGGGAGGGATCCTCGGCGGCGTACTTCGCTGAATCCTATCCCTCTTCCCAAATCTGGATGGCGTTACACGATTTGCCTTCTTATTTGAGGAGATCCATTGGGGCAGAAGGCAGCTGGGTCGTTACTTGGGGTAAAGGGAAAATGTCCCTTTACCCTGGGGAGGCTTCCACCTGCGCCGGCACTGGCCCAAACCTTTTGCACACTGCGGTGGTCCTGGACAGGACTCCTCATCCCTTTGTCCTGTCTCATTTTTAATCTACGTGCAGCACCTAGAACAGTTTAGAAACCTCATAAAACAAATCAATGTAATGCATATTTCAAAGATAAAGGTAAAGGTATCCCCTGACAATTAAGTCCAGTCGTGTCCAACTCTAGGGTGTGGTGCTCATCCCCATTTCAAAGCCGAAGAGCCAGCATTGTCTGAAGATGCCTCCGTGGTCATGTGGCCGGCATGACTCTCCTTGCCGCAGCGCGTAGCATGCAGCTGGAACACGGAGCGCTGTTTACCTTCCCGCAAGCGGTAACTATTTATCTACTCGCATTGACATGCTTTGGAACTGCTAGGTTGGCAGGAGCTGGCCAAGCAATGAGCGCTCACCCCGTCACGGGAATCGAACTGCCGACCTTTCGATCGACAGCTTATGATTCAGCGGTTTAACCCGCTGCGCCACCCACTGGCCTATTTCAAAGATAGCATTTATGTATTTTATTTTCACACAGTTGTTGTTGTTCAGTCGTTAAGTCGTGTCCGACCCTTCGTGATCCCATGAACCATATCCCGCCAGGCCTTCTTGTCCTCCACTATCTTCCTGAGTTCGCTCATTTTCATGTTCGTTGCATCGGTGATGCTGTCTAACCATCTCATCCTTTGCCTTCCCCTTCTCCTTTTGCCTTCAATTTTTCCCAGCATCAGAGTCTTCTCCAGAGAGTCCTCTCTTCGCATTAGGTGGTCAAAATATTTGAGTTTCAGCCTTAGTATCTGTCCTTCCAGGGAAAAGTCAGGGTTGATTTCACTTAGGATTGACTGATTTGATCTCCTAGCAGTCCAAGGGACTCTCAGGAGTCTTCTCCAGCACCACAGTTCAAAAGCATCTATTCTTCGGCGCTCAGCCTTCCTTATGATCCAACTCTCGCAAATTTTCACATAGTACAATTTTCACATAGTACAATAACATAAAAATGCATCAACAATAGCATTAGAAGAAAGCACAGAAGCAAAAACATATACAGTAATGGTGAGTTGGAACGATCAGGCCTCCTGCTTCTCTGTTTTTTATCTGTTTTTATTTAATGGTACATCATTTGGAATGCCTGTTTGGGCACAAAGGCAGATAGGTTAGGTAGATGCCCTGTTAGTACTGTAAGTGATACGAAACACACACACAAATGAGAAGCGGTTCTAAATTAGTGCATTTTGGGGGGTGTTTTTCAGAAATCCAAGTTGGTCCCATTACATTATAAAACCCAATATTGTTTGTGTTTCTTTCAACTTGCCTTTTAGGAAGGAAAAGGGGGTGGTAGTAGTGGCAATCACATGAATGAACGATGCTTATATACCCAACAGAGTGGAAAGAGTTCTTTAGCTTTGTTTCAGTCTATCAGGGGGAAATAGGTACACACACAAAAAGTGCATATTACCATATTGACCCTATTTATTTTCACAGCAGGTGCAGGATTGCTTGTGATATCAATGACCACTGGAAACAAAGACGACCAGAAGTGTGAACTCGCTTTCACCTCTTATAATTCCATAGCAGTATCAGAGGTTAATGCTGAAAATAATTTGGGTCACCATGACTTAAAACCACTAGAGCATAGATGCCTCCTTCAGAGACAATCAGGTCTAATAGGCGGTGTTTTAGAACACTTACAACCAGTCTAGAGTAGCTATGGCTAGTTTTTTTCTGCAAAATTAATAACAACAACAATAACAATATGGCTGTCAAGACCACTCAGTGAATTTTGAAGGGAAGTAAAGAATTCAAATATGTCTCTCCCATCTTAGTGCCAATACTGGCTTCCATGTTAGATACTGCTTCCTTTCCCTTTTCTGTTTATTTTCCTCCCTTCCTGCTTCTTTCCCTTCCACAGTTGAAATGTATTTAGTTTAGATTGTAAGGTCCTTGAGAGCAGGCACTTATGGGAACTGTTTTTGGCTTAAGTTGCTAGCATGATATAAATATTACTATACAAATATGTAAATACTATATAAATACTACTAGTAGTAGCAGTTGTGTTTACAACGGAAGCAGTGAGGCTCATTGATTTCAAGAGAGCTTTCCTAGGGTGTTAAACTATTAAAGCCATTCACAAAGAGGCCTTTTAGTAAGCTATGCTGTGCTTATATCAGTAGCGAGGTGATGAAGTTGAAGTTGAAATGTGCAGGCAAATGTACATTATAGAGAGTAATGTATTTATTCAATAACCTTGGATAATTCTTTAATTTCTTTCAACCCAGTTTGTGTTATTGGATGAGGGGAATATTAATCGCTGTTAATAATTCACCTCTGCTATATATTTTGGATCTATGAAAGGTGGTAAATTCAAACCTCAGAAAATAATTACCATTTCAAACATATATAGCCATCTACCGATCTGAGCTTTGAGCTCTGAATGGGAGGGGGGTTGTGCATTGCATGAGCACCCACCCTCAACAAAACAATTTTAGATTGCATTGTAAGTTTGAATGCTAGCATGTTCCATCCAATCCTATCCTTGCCCCCCCCCCCCGCTGGTGCAGCCACGCCAAAAACGAGTGCGCTGTATCCAGCAGGGGGAGTGGATCAGGAGGCTTCAGAAGGGAAAGGCGATTTAAATCCCCTTACCCCTCCATAAGCCTCCTGGTCTGCAATTGGTCTCCTTGGACCTGCGTCAGCTCTTTAGTTGGCGCACATCCAAGGAGAGAAGGGGGGCGGGGAGGCTTGAAAAAGAGGCGATAGGAGGCACGCCATCGTCACCAGGTCCACCACCTCCCCCAGCCTCCCTGCCCTATTCCTCCCACCTCTCCACCCAGTTTTCCCCCACCCCCGCCGCTGCCTTACCTGCTCCAGTGGATCCGAGGAGGTCCGCCAACAAATGGGGAATGCTGCCGCTTCATGCAGCAGCGCTTCCAAAATGGCTGCCGATGGAGCACCATGTCCTCCGTCAGCAGCCATGTTACAATGCGGAACTCTGTTCCGCTGTCATAAATGGCTGCACACAACAACCCAAGCATGGATATGATTGGGCTGCTAACATCATGAAACCATTATGCCTCACTTTTTTCAAAGGGCAAGCTCCCCCAAGATTGGAGGTAAGCTGAACTATTTTCCCAAAAACGAGAAATAGGTTGGCTTATTTCCAAGTCAATTTGAATTCAAATTGTATCCACCCCCACCTCTGGGAGCTCTTTATCCCCACCCACCCACCCGCCAAACCCACTTCCATCTTTCTTCTCACCCCACTGACTTGGCTGCTGGTGGCGTAATATCAGCAGGCTTTTGGAAAACGACTTTTCCCCAGGTGTGCTTGCATCTGGGGCACTTCATAGCAACACATGAGGCGCTCAGGGAAGGGGCGGGTTCCTCCTCTCTTTGTCCTTCCTTCCTGTTTGTCCTGGCTGTTACTGCCAGAGAACCCACAGCAACCAGTAAAAAGTGAGCTAAGTGGACAGGGGGAGGACTTTGAAGGATCCACAGGTAAGAGTGTGGAGAGGTGCAGGTGAGAAGGGATTCTTCTCTGACTCAGGTTAAAATCTGAGCCAGGGAAGAATTTGGGGGTTGCAAATGAAGAGCATTATGAACCCAGAAAAAGAAGCCTGGAAAAACAAGCCACTAATTTTAAGCACTTGCTTAACTAGCTCCCATTGCAATCAATAGGGCTTTACCAGTGCTTAGGTTTGCTGGGTCCCATCTTGTATAAAGTGATCTGTAGAAATGTACTGTAGTATATTATCTTTTCAGATCAGAAAAAAAATCATGCAAGTTTTTTTCTGGGATGCCTCTACGAGTGTCCTATGGAAGGAAGGACGGACACACACACACACACACACACACACACACACACACACACACACACACACACACACACACACACACACAACCAGCACGCACAAATGTTCTCCACTGTATGCTATCTGTCCTGCAGCTCTCTTGCCTGACGTACTCTGAACTTGAAGTCAGTCAATCCTCCTTTGAAAGGTTTGGCTCAGGGCAAAGGGAAGGCAGCTGTGAGGCAGGTGAAGGGTTAATTTAAAGCATGCAGCTGCTAATGTTAGTTTCTGAGGCAAACCCGAGTCTTCAGGGATAATCCATCTAGGCAAAATCTGACATGAGATGTGACATTTACTATCAAACACAGCAAGGGTCATTGGCTACGTTAACTGGAACTATTGAAGGCACCTCTTGTTGGTTTTCAAAATTGTTAGCATAGCATGGACTAGAAACCTGACATTTGGTACAGATGTAGCCCCCGATCCCTTGAATATTAAATCTGCATGTGGCCATTTTTTGTGTATCTTTCTGTGGTATTTCCACACCACCAGCTAGAAAGCTAACATCTGGTGCACAAGGAGTTCAAGTTATCCTGGTTACCTAAAGGGGATGATTTTGTACATCTGTCTCTGAAAAGGGAAGCATGAGGTTCACCCCCAAATGTGTTAACTATTTCCACATCACCAAGAAAGTTGAAGTGTGTTACACGCTTAGCTCATGACACCCTGGTTGCTAGAGACGGACCAGAAAACATGAGATTTGTATGTCCAAAACTTGACACAAGGCACAAACTGTTACCCTAAAATGGTTATTAAAGTATTTTCCCATTGTCTTCCAAAGATTGTTGTTATCTTGTAATAAATAGTAGTTGAATGCCCCAGATGAGTGACTAACAGCACAATCCTGTGTAACTTTAAGCGGCCGGCCTAAAGGACCAGATGCTGTAGCCTAAGCCCTTTTCGAGCCGTGCTCGCACTGCTGGAGCGCACCTCAGGAGAAGGGGACGTTTGTCCCCTTCCTCAGGTGTAGGCGAGCCCGGAGTCTATGGGCCTCCTTGGATGCATGGCAGCTCCAAAGTTGGCGTACATCTGGGGAAGTTGTGTAAGGCTGGTGTGGGCTATAACGGGGCATAGGATATCGATGCCGATAGCCATGCCCCCTCTCAGCCCGGGGCAGTCAATGGCCCCCTCCCTCGCCACCCCATCCTGCCTGTCCCTGCACCATTGGGTGCATCACTTACTTGTGGTGACCGGTGCAGGAGTGAGCAGTGCCAGCCTCCGTGCCAGCACCACTTACTCCCGAGAAGTGCTTTACGGTACTTTTGCGACGCTTTAGCCCTTAGGTTACACAGGATTGCGCCGTGACTCAAGCAGGCTCTGAGGATTACTGGGGACAACCATGAAAGCAGAGGTGAAACAAGGGTGGAGCAAAGGCAAGTAGTCATTAGAAGTAGTAGAAGGCAAGGAGCCATTCCAGCAGCAACAGGGGAGTGTCCTGCATGTTGCCTTTGCTGCCAGAATGGTTCCAACAGCAAGGGAGAGGGGCCGCTGACTCCAGTGTAACGGAGTCTCGCAGAACTACTTGCCTTCGCTCCACCCTTGTTACGCCTCTGCATGAAAGGCCTACTCTCAACACACTTCAAACAACTGTTGAGGTTAGTGGATGAGCAAGAGTTTATTTTATGCATTTATTCATGCAATACATTTGTATACCACCTTCTAAAGCAACCTTTTCCCCAGGCAGTGTGCAGCATAAGAAAAATAACACTTCAGTATTTATTTATTTATTTATTTATTTTTCACATTTTTATACCACCCTTCCTCCAAGGAGCTCAGAGTGGTTTACATATTTCCTCCCCTCCTTTTCTCCTCACAACAACCCTGTGAGGTAGGTGGGGCTGAGAGATAGTGACTGGCCCAAGGTCACCCAGGAAGCTTCGTGGCTGCACGGGGATTTGAACCTGGATCTTCCAGGTCTAAGTCCGACTCCCAAAACATATTTAAAATACATATTTAAAATATTTAAATATTTAAAATCCCAAAAATATTTAAAATCCCAAACATATTTAAAATACAACTACAAATAAAGTCAGCAGCACCAATCCCATTAAAACCAGTCAGACCATCTGTTGAAAAAACAGGTAAAATAAAAATATTTTTAAAAACCCATTTAAAATTCAGCAGGGTGTGAGCCAGGCACACTTCCCTGGAGAGGGAATTCTATCAATGTGGCACCAGCATGGAAAAGGCCCTGTGCCTTGGCCCTCCAATCAAACCTGAGAAAGTGGCAGGCCAGAGAACAGGGCCACAGTTGATGACCACTTGGAAGAGGCCTGCATGCAGGGCCAGCCCAAGACCTCCTGTCGCCTGAGGCAGCATGCCAAAGGCTGCTGCCCCCCTCAAATGATGATATCCCAGCCTCTGCTCCTCTCACTCTCCAATGCTCTAGCTCAGCACTCCCCTCCACATTTCTTTTTCCTCTCTTCCCCTCTTCCTTCCAGGGATTGGAAGGAGAAGGAGGAGCAGTGGAGGCAAATTGGTGGGCAGAGATGGGCGCCCCCCCCCAACCAATCTGCTGCTCAAGGTGACTGCCTGCAGGGGATGGACGTTGGGCCCTGGAAATGCCATTTCCCCATCACACACCTCAATAGCACTTTGGATGGGGAGCCAGAATTACCAGTGGCATAGTTAGCCACTAGGGGGCCTGGGGCGGCAGCGCGTGCTACCGGGGGCAGGATTCAGTGACGCACCCTTGGGCGGTGTCACTGATTCACGCCCCGCCAGTGCCATTTCCAGCTGGAAAACACCCCCCTGGGCGTTTTTTGGCCGGATAAGGCCACAGGGTGCCCGGGCAGCCAAGAGGGCTAAACTGTGCGGCCGTGGCGGTGGGAAAAAGGCCGCCACTGCTATTGCTGTGCACCTCCTGCTTCCTGCCCGGTGCGGGAGACCTGACGTCCCCTACCCGGGGGCCTGCCACCCCCCCACTCCATCTATTCCTACGACACTGAGAATTACACATCTATACAGTCACAATGCATGCTGAAGTTACTAGTGTGCAGGTATGTGTTAATAATACTGGACAAGCAAGATCCACACAGATTGTGTGGATGGAGAAAGCTTCCCAACCTCTCTCCACAAGACTGTAGATCCTAGCATTCAGTGAGAAGCACAGGAGCTGTTGTGGGGAAATCAGGTTACCTGGTCTTGACCCAGTAGGGGGTCCTGCCACGGAAGCTGTGAGGCTCCACCCAGCCAGGTAGGAAGGCGGGCAAAGCGGCTGGAAGAAAAGCAGGGTTCATCCATTCTGCCAGTCCCTTTGCCCACCATCCTATCTCATCTGCTGGGTACATGCATTTCTGCCTGTTGTAAAAGTGCAGGAGTATTTCAGACCCCCCCCCCAAAAGAAAGAAAGAAAGAAAGAAAGAAAGAAAGAAAGAAAGAAAGAAAGAAAGAAAGAAAGAAAGAAAGAAAGAAAGAAAATTGTTTGGGGCTGCCACGTGGACATGTGCAACGGCACAATTTAAAGATCTTCGCATGTTCACTTAGAATTGATATGTCCACAGTCAGGCTTGGGGACATTGGCGGGCAGTGCACAGTAAATGTGTTATATGCCTGATTAAATCCAATTTGAAACAAAACTCCGGTAGCCTGCATGATATTCATTTGGGAAAAGAAAGCGACAAAGCTCTGTAGCAACTGACGTTGGCTCCCTCTTCCTCCCAATGTGCCCGCGAACTCCTAGAGCTGAATTTGTGATGTTACAATCGTTTCTTTGCCAAGCGAGTGTGTGGAGATAATCACAGGATGATGACTTTCCTGGTAAAACTCAAGCAGAGAGAAAAATGAGGCTGTGGGGAAGTAGGAAGAAAGCTTACACGTAAATATTAATGGCATCATTAATTAGCAAAAAGAATGAGGGAAGAGAAGGAAAAATTATAGGTCAAGCAGACTTACTTTGCTAAAAAAATCTTTGTGTTCATGTGGCAGTAAGAAAAATGGCATCTTCCACAGGCCCAACTCAACAAATCTTCAGTGTGCATCCTTGTGAAATTATAGAATGTGCTGCCATTGACTTCAAGGGCAATATAGCTGGTCCTGTAATCAAAAAGATCATCGTATTTCAGCAGCAGATTTTTGCTTTGCTACCTGAGACAGTTTCAGTTCCTGGTATGTCCAGTTGAACCATGATGCACTACTACTAGATCACCATATAGCAAACATGTCTATAGAAAGTCTACACAAGCAGTCAAGGTGTGCCCAAGTTGATAGCAGGGTTCGCAATTGTGCCATTCAAATGTGTCCTTCAGCTCAGGTGGCTTTAAGGGGGATAATAGGTCTATGGATAATAGGTCTATCCATTGCTATGCCTTTCTTTTTAGTAACCCACCTAAAAAAAGAAAACACCCTGTAAGTTGGCTCGCAATCAGGAAAATGAACAATATGAGATTAAAAAAAAAAAAAAAAGCAAGAACAGTAATGGCCCAATCCTATTTGCAGGATATGATGGCGGATCTCATGATCCGCCATCGTATCCCACAGGCTGCTGGTACAGCAGGCACTTCACAGATGTGCCACCAGCGAAAAGACCATGCACATGTGATAGCCCACAGAACTTCTGCCAGTGCTGGTAAGTTGACGGCAGGGGTGGATGCCTCCGTGATCATGTGGCCGGCATGACTCTCCTTGCCGCAGCGCGTAGCATGCAGCTGGAACACGGAGCACTGTTTACCTTCCCGCAAGCGGTACCTATTTATCTACTCGCATTAACATGCTTTGGAACTGCTAGGTTGGCAGGAGCTGGCCAAGCAACGAGAGCTCACCCCATTGCGGATTTGAACTGCGGACCTTTCGATCGACAGCTCATGGTTCAGCGGTTTAACCCATTGCGCCACCCGCTGGCTTCTACAGAGAAGTACCGGCAGGTAAATATTTTCTTTCTTGCCTCTCCTGGGCTGCCTGGTCCCCGGCTGGCCTATAGCATGCAGCGCACATTGCAACACCTCACACTATGGGTCGGTCCAGGATAGGATTGGGCCCTGGGAAAATTACCTTAAACAACTGTCCAAATACAGACAATTGGAACATATTTTAACCAGCATAACTAAATGGAACCTGCAAGTTCAGAGGTGATGATCCATTGAACACTGGTTGCTGGAAAGTAGGTACAAAGCTGTCTGTAGGATGCTAGAGGGCAGTGAATTGTCCAGGAGGCAGATGACTCAGCGGCTGCCTGTCTTAGACCTTTCCTTTTGTCCTCTTCGACCTGTGGAGATGTATCCCTGCTTTCTTCCTCCCTCACCTCTCCTGACCTTGCAACAAGCAGGATCTCTCTCCATGAGCTCTGCTAGCTGCAGAGCCACAGGCTCACACAAGCACCAAAGCAAAGAGCATAGCCCTAATATTCCCTGTTCCAAAGTCTAGGACCTGTACTTAAATTGTAAGTCAAGTGTTTTTCTTTGAAACCTTTTTACTGCCTCTGCTCTTGTTTTTATTGTTAGCAGCAAACTAGCAGGCATTGGTGGGAAGCAATCAGAAAAAGGAACTATAGGACTCTGCTCAATTTACACCCTTACAACCCTTTCCCCAACAGCTGGTAGATGAAACCGCATGGGTGAGTCATTGCCTAATGCCCTGTTGTGGACTTCCCAGAAGCATCTGGTTAGTTATGGATGCTGGACTAGATGTGTTCTTGGTCTGATCCAGCAGGGCTCTTGCATTCTTATATACAGGCCTTGGGGTGGTTTTGCTTCTAGTGCAATGAGCCAGACAGCAAGCACCAACCCATCACTGCTGGACCAATCTATGGTCCCTTAATTCTCTACCACTGGCTTGGCCGCAAGGTGGCATAGTGGGTTAATCCACTGAACTATGAGCTGTCATTCGAAAGGTCGGCAGTTCAAATCCGCGCGACGGGGTGAACTCTCACCGCTCGGCCCAGCTCCTGCCAACCTAGCAGTTCAAAAGCATGTTAATGCGAGTAGATAAATAGGTACCGCTTGTGGGAAGGTCAGCGTTCCGTGTCCAGCCGCATGCTACATGCTGCGGCAAGGGGAGTCATGCCGGCCACATGACCATGGAAGCATCTTCAGACAGGCTGGCTCTTTGGCTTCGTAACAAAGATGAGCACTGCACCCTGGATTCGGACATGACTGGACTTAAATGTCAAGGTATTCCTTTACCTTTAGCTTGGTGTTGCAGTTGTACAGTGCCAAATGTTTAGTGATCTGCTAGCGATTCAGGGAATGTGAGAAACAACTAACCTCTACCCATATCCGGCCAAAGGCTTTGTCTTTGCCACCTTGCAAAACAAAGCCTTTCTTTGGGTTGCAGTTCATTGACTGAGAGTCTTCGGTTGAAACTCGTTCTTGCTGCTCTTTGTTGAAGCGTTGCTCGCCAGTTGCTGTACAATTTGGCTGAAGCCAGCCATATGGCAAGTGGAAAGCAGTGCTGAAAAAGCTTTCACACATGACACTTCTGCTGCTAAATGAGGATTTCATTCCTGAAGTACAGATTTCATGCACAGGCCCCTGGGGTAATGAGCTACATTGTCAACAAGGTTGCAAGTATTTGCAACAGCCTGTTTTAATACCCAGGGGAGGCGTCTACCTGCTCCCCCACCTTTTGGCGATGGGGCTGTTTTTAAACCCTTCTCCACACCCTCCTCCTCCTCACTTGGTTAGGAGGGCAAGAAAGATGCTGTGTTGGCTGTATCAGATCCACAGCAGGTTTGACGGCAGCGGCTCCCCCAGCCCATTCCCCCAGCATGCTCCCGGAGGAATTTCCCCTGAATAATGCTCCAATTTTGCTGCTGGAAGCTTTCTATGAAATTTCCCCATTCTCGGAACTATGTTGTTTTCTTGTAAATAGCCTACCACAGCCAAGACATCTGCCAGAGTGTGATTTTTCTGTTGTATCAATGCTGGTTGTCGTTTATTTCAGTTCATTCATGTGACAATGAAAGTTAACCTTCTCAAGTCAAAAGGATCACACACTTTCCTAAATTTGCAAGTGCTTCTCTAAGTGTTAACAACAGGGGCAGCTTTTAAAGTGCTTTTGGTTTTTCATACTTGTGTCATAGCAAGGTTTATAACATTATAAACGGTGTGGAAAGAATGGAGGAGAGGTTTTTTCCCCCTATCCTCAGGTTGCAATCCTATAACCCTGGGAGTAAGCCCCACTGAACACAGTGGGACTTCTGAGTAGACACACATAGGATTGCACTGTCAGGATACTAGGACTCAGAGCCCTCATGAAATGGATCAGCAGTAAGTTTAGGATGGACCAAAGGTATGTGGCTTCTTCACACAGTGTCTACTTTGCTTATAGAATCCACTGCTGCCAGATGTGGTCATGTGTGGATTTTTAATTTCATTTTAAATCAGATAATAGCTAATCAGTTCTGAGAGGTAGGAAGGAATGGACTGTTCTAGTATACCCTGTTTCCCTGAAAATGACCTCCCCTGAAAGTAAGACCTACCGTCATTTTTGCGTGATTTTTGCTGGCACTCATCAATATAAGACCTCCCCTGATAATACCTCAATATAAGACCTCCCCTAGGATCATCAGCCAGACGGACGCGACCCCCCTCCTGGCACTTACTTTGACCGATTAAAGCTTCATTCTTTCCCAAGGGTGCAAGGCTCTGCAAGGCCTGGAAAGGCCTGCACTCGAGTCCTCCACCATGGAGACGACGTGCTAGAGAGACTCTGCAAGGTTGCAGCCTCCTTGCAGGCCTTGCCGGCCTCTCTAGCACGTCGTATCCTTGGTAGAGGACTTGAGTCCTCCACCATGGAGATGATATGCTAGAGAGCTCTGCAAGGTTGCAGCCTTGCAGGCCTTGCTGGCCTCTCTAGCACGTCATCTCTATGGTGGAGGATTCAAGTGCAGGCCTTGCAGAGCCTTGCACCCTTGAGAAAGAATGAAGCTTTAATTGGTCAAAGTAATGCTGGGGGGTGCAGGGGGTCGTGCCACAGGTTGGGAAAATAAGACCTCCCTGAAAAGAAGACCTACTGCATTTTTTTGGTGCCAAAATGAATATAAGACACTGCCTTATTTTTGGGGAAACACGGTATTTCTGTCGAGGTTTGCCGCACTACCTAATGCCATGGGGGGGCAAGGGTGGAGTTTCTTTACTCACATTGCCAATTGCTCATCTTTGGGTAGCTGGCTCCTGGCTCATCAAGAGATCTCCTGCCAGATGAGCAAAGTCCTGCCAGATGAGCAAAGTCCACTGCTGCACCACTGGAGAAACTGGGTAGGATTGCGCTGTTAGTCCCTTAAATAGTGACACGCGACTGGTGTTTTGTAGTTAAGCCTTGTTAACAAGGTGTGAAAACCTTGTAAACTAGGTGCGAATTAGCCGAGGAAGCTTCAGGAAAGGACCTGTCCTGTTTTTTTGTTTTAATAAATGGCCGGTAGACCAGGAAACATTGGTTTTTAATACAGTACAGTAATGCCAGATAGGAAAGCAGGACCATGGACAGCTCACTGTGAAGCTGGACAGATTCAGATTGGATTCCAGCATTCAAGAGTTGCAATAGGATGTTGCTCCAGCAGTGTTCCAGAGCAGCCACATTGCTGGAGCGTGGCGGGGGGGCGGACCGCCGGAGGGTGACGTGCGCAGAAGGGTGACGTGCGCAGAGGAGGCTCCGAGGCCGGGAGAAGGCCTTGGAGTGTCCTCCCGGGCACTGCGTCAAAACGTAATTATAACTTTTTTGCGCATGCGCAGACCGTTCCTGAGGGAAAAGGGCAGCCCTTGGCCCTCAGAAATGGTCTGCACGTGCGCGAAAAACATTTTGACGGGGAAGACGTCCCGTCGGGTCGCTCCCCAAAATCGTGGCACGGCCTAGCGGCCGCGACAGATCAACATTTACAGCTCGGTAGGGGGGTCATTAGGGTGGCGCGCGCGCCCCCGCCCTGGGGCCACGTGCACCCTAGTGACACTGCAGTTCCAGAGCAAACTGATGGTGTAAGTAGTCATGGTGAGGAGACTGCTGATACTTAAAGGGGCCATGCCTTCTTTCTCAAGCATCAGGTCTGGCATGAGGAGCACTCCTGAACTTCTGAGGCTTCCACGGGATCAAGCCATGCAAGTGGGGCATTTCTGGTTCTTGGCCCTCCCCTCCCATGGGAGTCTCTCCCATGGAGCTGCCTTCTGCTGTTCAGTCTTCCCCATCCACTGTGTCCTCAGTACCCTCCTCTGATAGGAGGGGGTCTGACTCCTGGGCCATGACAAATACTAGTTACCTGGAGCACTGTTTTACTGGTTAGCTAAGTAAAATATTGACTGATTGGTAACCCTGAAGATGAACAGCAAAGATGTAGAAGGAGGCTTGGGATTCTAAAGAAAATCCCCCACACCTCAGAGATGATTCTTCTCTGGCCTTAATTCCATGTTATTTTTAAAGCAGTGGCATCGTTCCAGGTGGGGCAGAGCTCTAAGTTCCGCCGCGCTCCGACTCACCGTTACATGCCCGCACGAGGCGGCCCCACCCCCTCACCTTCGGAGCCTTTCAGTCGAGGGGGCGGGGCCGCCTTGTGCGGGCGTGTAACGGTGGGTCGGAGCACGGTGGAAGTTAGAGCTCCACCCCACCTGGAGCGATGCCACTGTTTTAAAGAGAGGCACATTTAATTGTCTATGCATGCTTGACCTCCATGCTTTGTCTATAGCACAGGGGTGCCCAACCTTTCAACATGAGTGCTCCTAGCCCTTTAATGGCTATATAGGTGAAGGCATTTCAGCAGGTGCAGCTGCTTTAGCAGCACCATCAGCACTTGCAGCTGCCAAGATTCTGTCTTCTACACAACTCTTAAGAACGCAGAGACCCTAATGGTGGGAGGTTGGTCACCCCTGCTATAGCAGCTCAGGATTCCCTGCTGTATCTTTGCAGATGAGTTAAACTTCATCTGAGTACATCAATTTCTTCCAGTTCTAGAGAGAAAAGTGAGGCAATCCCAGTGGAAGAGGAGGAGGAGGAGGGAAAGAGCTGGAGGGGAATGAAATAGACTCAGTGAATAACACACTCAAGAGCTCTCCTGCACAATGAGATTAGCATGATGTGATCATTTTGATGCCAAGGTGCTAACACAATAATACACCCGAGTTTGCCAACTTTTCAAATTGAATGTATTTGATTATTTGCTTTTAATTAGGGTGAGTTTTGGAGTATGTACAGGATTGTTAGGGATCCATGCAAAGCCTCTTGCAGCAGGACAACGCTTTCTCTGTAAAGATGGTACAGCATTGTTCTTTTTGAGCTGTGAAGGATGGGATTTAACAGCGGTGTTAAATGTTTTCGCTTCATCTCTCTTGCGCCTCTGTTTCTGCTGAGTGGCAAAGCCCAATGGACATGACAAAATAAATCTCTCTTCTGATTTAAATGCTGAAGAGCCGTCCAGAAGAAAATATGAAGTTCAACTCCAGACGTGTGTATACACAGTGGCCTCTTTAGGTTTGCTGTCTCCTTAAGTGAAATTTTGAGAAAACTCCCTGCCTTTTGGAATTGCCGTCCCTTTCCTGTTCATTTCTCTTGAGCACTTTTGCTGAACTTGTGAGTGGGTATTTTTAAAAGAAAACATAACAATACAACGTTGCTATTTATGTAACACCCCAGTTCAAAACACTTTTGCCCCGCAGTCAGCAACTTCTCACGTGTGTAAGAGCTCCTTCACCAGTGTCGTTCATTCTTCGATGGATGAAACAAATCCCAAACATCCCTTTGCATGTCTAGATCTATCTAGAGCTCAAATGAACAAAGCAGTTCTTGCACTGGCTTTTTATGCATATTGAATTTTAGATTGTATGCTTCTTGGCGCAGGGGCTTAACCTCTTACACTTTGTAAATAATAACAGTAATAACAGCATTGAAGAGCCTGCCTCATCTTATGTTTCTGCTTACAGTAGGATCTCCTATAGTTCATAGATCCGGGAGCTTCACTTGGAAGTAAGCCCTGTAGATATCAACTGAATTTCCTTTCAGCTACGTTTATTCGATTCCCTCTGGCATGACTAAAAAGAATAAAGGCTGAGCTACATTGTCCACGGCCGCGTCGCGTCCGCATTCCGTGCGTGTCTGGTGTCCCGCCCCCAGGTCAAACAACAGGCTCTGATTGGCCGGACGTAGCGCAGACGCAGCAAAAGTCGAGCCCATTGTTGTTTGACCTGGGGGCGGAACACCAGAAACGCACGGAACGCGAACGCGACGCGGCCGTGGACAATGTAGCTCAGCCTTCAGTGAACTTTCTCCATTTGAACTGTAAGTGCTATAGGCTTGTGGAGAAAAATGGCACTGTCTTACAGCCCAATCCTATCCTCCGCTACATGCTATGGGCTGGCCAGTGATGAAGAGGTAAGTAAAAAAGTTTTTATTCACTTACTCCACCGCACTGCTCTCAGTGATTTTAAAATCTAGGTTGCGCTGGTTTGGCCACATACTGCGCTTGGACAACCTTCGCTTAGTCAAGCAAGCATATAATGCCAAAAGTGCTGGGAAAAGACCAAGAGGAAGACCAAAGAAAAGATGCTTAACAACATCCGACCGAGAGGATTTGAAATATATAAAATATGGTTTACCAACTGCCACACGACTTTGCCAATCCCGTACCGGGTGGTTTAATTTAATTGAGGACACCGCTAAGTTTGTTTCAACGGGAGCTTGTTTTATAACATGGCCGCCGACAACACACAAATAGAGAGACTCCACTTCACCATGGCCCCCAATGGGCCTACTCAGAACTGCATCAGATCTTTGATTGGCATAAATCCAAGTGGGTCCAGGGGGTCATGTTGAAGAAGAGCTAGGCCGGGGGCATAGGATATCGGCGGAGCTGTTGCCATTGATATCCGCCCCATCACGCCCTCAACACACCATTGACTGGCCCCGATCCCTGCCCCACTCTTCCCCTCAATGCTCCGCCAACTTACCTGCTCCAGTGGGGGTTGGGCGCTCCATTGGCACACACCTGGGGCTGCCAGCTATTCACACCATTGCTGTGTCTGCTGCGCCAGTGGCCTGGGCCTTGCGCTGATGGAACACAAGTTCCGTCAGTGCAAGGCCCAGATAGAGTTGGGCCATTAAGGACACTAGAACACATGCTGTAACCCAGAGATCCATGTGCACCAAATGTGCACTGTTGCCAGACGTTTTGTGGCCAATGTTCAGTGTACAGTTGCTTCCCCCAATTTAAACTGAAAGACCTGTATACAGATAAGCCACCATCCATGCCTGAATCATAATGCTGATGTTTTTCCTTTGGTTGTTATACCTGCTGTATTTCCTTTTAGCTTCCTTTGAAGCTGGTGTAAGCAAGAATCCATGAGAGATGAGCTCAACCTATCATGAACATACGTTGGGGACAGTTGCTAAGGAAGAAATGCCCCAGTCTTGATCCAGCAGCAAATGATGTGCATGGGGGCTCCAGCTGCATAACTACATGGAGTTTCTACAGAAATGATGTCTTCCACATTCACGTCCGTCTCCAGTGTAGTGGGTGAGATTCAAAGAACTGTGAGCAGAAAGAAACAGAACTGTTAGCTCTGTTCCACAGGAGCTTGCGCCAGAGTTCATGTGATGCCACAAGAGCTGTTGCACATGGAAGAACATCCTTGAATTGAGTGTCACTTTTCTCACCCCACAGTCTCACCCCAGTCTCATCACACAGATCCCACAGTCTCATCACTGATCACCATATCAAGGCTATGGTGGAAATATTTATGCTGTACCACTAGGCGAACATGTATTGGCAATAACAAGGGTACAATATATATGGGGTAGCCAAACTTGCTTAGTGTAAGAGCCACATACAATCAGATGTTTGAGAGCCACAATATTTAAGAAGCATTTAAATCCTTAAATATATTTTACTCACCATGAACATTAAACTTATGTTTTAATCCAGTGGACTCTCAGTTTATACCTGGTAATCAATTATAAAGCTTTAAAATTTCTTATTTACCTTTTATCTTAATTATGATGCAAAAAGGAGCTCAGCCAACGTATTTCTGAGAGCCACACAACATACATCAAAGAGCAACATGTGGCTCAGGAGCCACAGTTTGGCCACCCCTGCAATATATCATGCCAGCATCCTTCATACCAACATTTGATGTTAACTATAACTTCCTTTTGTACCAATGGGGTGATAATTAAAGAAAGCAAGAACAGTTCTAATTGAATTAATGTATATGTTATTTAATTTCTTGGCTGTTTAGCAGCTCTAAATAATGTAGTTCTGCTGCACCCAGTAGAAATCTGGAGGCCAGACATACATTGTGTGTTCAGTCGCGTAGCTTTTTTACCTACATACTTTTTCAGATGGACATGTATATTTAAATCTCCCCCCACCCTTAAACAATAGAAAGAAACAAATGGTTGACAATAACAACGGCAGCAGCTCTCCAACAAAAGCATGCAATTATTACAATTATACTATCCTTGATTAGGCTCCCATGCATTGCATTTCAATGTAATTGATGTTGTAGGTTGACACATTGGACACCAAATATTCTCGCTTGTCCCTTCACTCTTTTGTTTCAGAGCCTGATTTGCATTTTCTATGCTTTTAGTAATGAAGACTTAGCACTTTTCCTCCATTAGAAAAAGAGAGAGAGACACACACGCACGCACACACGCACATGGACACACATGCACACACACACACAATAATCTGCAACTCGGCACTTGTTTAAGGATTCTGACCCCCAAAAATACCACTTTGCTTCACACATTAGCTGCTTACAAAGAAGGGAGCTAATGTATCATCTAATTGGGCAAACCACTGCATCTGATTTCTCTCAATCAGACTATTAGCTTCGTAATTACCCATCTGCCTCATGTGGAAAAACGGCAAGGCGAACACCCAGCTAATAACATTCTCAAGAGCTCTCCAACACAGTGAGATGAGCACAATGTTTTGGGATATAGTCCCTAACCATTTAAATGCCAAGGAGGTCTCCACAATGCAAGGGGAGTTTGCCAACCTTCCCAGTTTGAACACGGTTAATTATTTGTCTTTAATTAGTCTGAGTTTTGGGGGTCTGTTCAGGGTTGTTGTGGGGTTTGGGCCTTTTTTTGTTGGGAAACAAATGGCAGCAAAGAAACCCCCTTAAGTATCTTAGCGATCTGCTCTGATTTTTTTTCTGTTTGGTTTGTCAAAGCAACATTGTTCTTCCGAACAGGACTAAATGGAACTGGAGTTTCCTGAATAGCGAAGAGTTTTCCCCAATATATTTAAGCTCTGGTTTTTTTTAAAAAAACAAACAAATATTTTACTTTATGTCCGTGCATCATAATTGAGATGTGTATGGTGCTAGAATTGGATGCTTACACTCCAGACT
Source organism: Plestiodon gilberti rubricaudatus (assembly GCA_026170595.1). Lineage (NCBI taxonomy): Eukaryota > Metazoa > Chordata > Lepidosauria > Squamata > Scincidae > Plestiodon > Plestiodon gilberti. Next base: position 25,748,015 of record JANXHW010000001.1, read on the forward strand.
TTATGGAGGATGCATGATTGTCACTGAAAACACCAGACCTCCTCCTCTCGTCTCCCCTGGCATGTTTAGTAAAATAAAATATGTGAAGTGACATCATTATTTTGTGGATTTCCCCAACTCCCACTCCACTTCACTGGCTATCACTTGTGGTTCGGGGGGGTGGGGTGGGGGAGGGAGTCATAATACAATGGCATCATGACATGTGTTTTGTTTACCAGATGCTATGGGGAAAGACGGGAGGAGCCGTGCATCTTCCATAATATCTAGCTCTGGCCTACTGCAGGCCATTTTATACATTCAACAAAGGCTGCGTTTGTTTTTCAGCTTGGAAATAGCAGGAAGTGACGTTCCTAGCATGCTTGATTATGCTTGACGTTCCTAGCACGCTGCTGCCGGGGGCTCCCAAAATGAACGGAAATGACCAAAATCAGAATGGCTGCTGTTGCTTCTCGTTCCTCCCACTACATCTCCCAAGATCCTTTGCAGCCAAGCAGCCTTCCTATTGGGGCAGGAGGCCGCCATTTTTTCTAGCTCGGAGCTCGGAGTTGAAACTGCGAGCGTGGTGAGAGGGCTGGAAGCTGAAAAAAAAAACCCTGCAACCCGAGAGCCATAGAAGGCGAAAAAAAACACCCCCATTCTCAAGCGTTCCGAGCGCTCGAAGCCGAAAAACAAAAACAGCCATAGTCAGGCAGTACAGCTCTTCTTGGACTGTACCATTTCAGGCTGCAGGTGGGGGGTTACATCTATTCCCCCATTTTAAAAAAATGAGCTGCCTGCATATTGAAAACCACAGATCAGGGACAAGGGTTCAGTCTAGTCTTTTTCTGGGATAATGAATGTAAGAACATAAGAAGAGCCCTGCTGGATCAGGCCAAAGGTCCATCTAGTCCAGCTTCCTGTCTCTCACAGTGGCCCCACCAGATGCCTCAGGGAGCACACAGGACAACAAGATACCTGTATCCTGCTGCCGCTCTCTTGCATCTGGCATTCAGAGATAGCCTACGTCTAAGAGCTTGCTTATATACCAATCATCATCATCATATTTGGAGGAAGGGCCATATGCTGCTTGTGCAGCCTGGTTTGGGGAAAACTGATGAAGGTGGTTGTAATGCTAGATGACTTTTGGAGTTACAACTTTGACTACACTTGTGTTAACGAAAATAAACAGTTTGGGTTTGTTCATACCACTGTGTTTGTGTGGCAACTGCAATTACAATGGCTCTGAAGTCAGGTGATTATCAATCCCATTTTACAAATGGAAAAAAATGAATCTGTGATATTAGGCCTTGCCTAAGCCCTCAAGAAACCTTGGCAACGTGTACATTTTAGATATATATTAGTCCTTTTAAGATGGTGAATTCAACCCCAGCCTCCATTTGTAATACAGGGATGATAATACTGCTGTGGACATCCGTGAAGGAGGATCACAATTCTGTTGAGTCTCCTCTTGTGAGGATTCTAACGGCCATGAAGCCAGCTGTCTGTGGGAAAATATTCTGTGTGGCAGAAATAGCTCTGACTTCCTGATCTGGGCCGGTTCAGATGATATTGCCCCTTCTGACCAACCCCACACATTTAGGGCCCAATCCTATCCCTTCTTTCACCCACTGATGCAGCTGCGCCACTCTTGCGGGGGGGGCAGTCCTGGGGGCCTCCCTTACCCGGGGTAAGCTTCCGGTGCTGGAGCAGGTCTACTTGGACCTGTGCCAATGATTTCGAAGGTAGAACAAGTCCCAGAAGAGGGATAGGATATTGGTGGCACCACTGCCACGAAGACTGCCCCCTTCTAGCCCTTGTTTCACCTTCATTCTGCCCCGTATCCTCCCCGTTCCTCCCCCTCCCTGCTCCTCCCCTCCCTGCTTCCCTCTTGCCCCCTGCGCTTACATATCTGCTCTGGGGGCTAATGGAGGACCTGCTGGTGGGCTGCTGCCATCACTTGGCATTTGCAGCGGCAGCCCAGCTTCTCCTGACGGCGCACTGCATTTGTGACTGCTGTAAAGTGCCTTACGCCATCGGAACGCTAGTTACAGCAGTGTAAGGGAGCCTTAGGTTTGGGCTGTTTAATGATATGCATGCTCAGTGTAGGAGAAAGGCAATCCTATCAAAGCCCCTCCAGTGAAGATGCTAACTGGATCTCTTGGTTTGTTCTAGACGAGGAAAGGTCTGCATCGAGGAAACTGAAAACAACTTGTCTCAAAGTCGCCCGGCAGGCCTAAGTAGTAGAAGGGTGGGATACAAATCTGTGGGTGAAAGATCTAATAACTAATCCTGGCCTATCTTATGCCATTGATCATGCCTGTCAAATGATCTTGATCCTTGAAACGTATGAAGCAAATATGAAACCATATGCATTTCCTTAGTTCATGTCCTGCTCTTGGATCCAAAGATCCTCCAAGCTGACTCACAGCATCAGAAACCAATTTAGACACCCGCCACTGGTTTAAAAAAAAAAAACAAATTATAAAAACCACAAGAAGACTATAGAGCAAGAATGACCCTCCAAAAATATTATAAATAGCATCAATATATGACCTGTTTTTATAAAATATAAAATCAACTGAAATCAAATTCCTTAACCCAATATGATCCCACTTTCCTTAACCCAACATAATCCCAACACATATTGTATAGATACATCCATGTGTATATTCTGCATCAATGTGTCTTCTGCAACATAGACCTCTTCCTCATTCACTCTCCTCCCCACCTCATTTTTTTAACCTCAGTTACAAAAGTGTTTGCCGTCCTCCTAGCCAAGGCCGAATATTTAGGATGATGAACCTATACAAAATTATGATTCCCATCTTCATGTTATTACTTGCAGCAGTGCCTGGGGTAAGGACGAGTACAGATTTAGTGATAGCAGACTGCGGCTTGAAACTTTGTGGAGAAATTAATGTAGCTGGACTGAAAAGGACTTTAGAAACAGCAGTTTTGCTGTGGGCATAAGCTGTCAATCTTTTTTTTTCACAGTGAGTGGAAGATTGCAAATGAGGTTAGTGTGCTTTGTATGTTCTTGTTATCTGTTATTTAATCAAGTCCTTGATACATTCTTCATGGTCCTTCCATATTCATAGAGGTTACCCTGGAACACAAAGCTAGATACATTGTCAAGAAATCCACCTGGAATGTCAACTGATGGAAGTCATAACTTAACAAGATGATACATTCTATAGCAAAATAAGTGAATATATGTCGTCTCCAACGTACGGTCACCACCTTCCATTGCTTTTGTGTTGGCACAGCTGCACTGTCAAGGTAAGTTGGCTTTCATCTGATTTATCATGAAGAGGTTTCCTTAAAGAAACCTGGAGTTAATTATTTAGGTTTTGATTTGCTGCGATCCGCTGGGTTTTTCTTGGTTTCGATTGTGTTTTACTGTTTTTAATGTTTTATTGTTTTTATTGATTATTTAAATAGTGTAAGTCACCCGGAGTGCCCTCATCAGGAGAAAGGCGGGATAAAAATAAAATAACTTAACAAACAAATAATAAACAAATAATTGCTTTGGGAAGATGCTATGAATTCTCTCATACTTTCCAGAGCAAACTGGGGGAACAGGGTAGGAAAAGTCATGGCAGACATATCAATAAACGTATCTATTTATTTTAAAAATCTCTACCCTGCCACATGACTTACAAGAGCCTTCAAGGTGGCTCACATCAAAATCAACACATCTGAATTGGTCAAAACGCAGCAGATTAAAAACCTCAAAGCACGAAAACCACTGGAAAAGTCAGTGGCAGCAGCAAATTTTAGAGCACGATCCAACTTAAAAATCGGGTGGCCATCTGCCCGATCCAGTGCTTTGCCGCGGGCTGCTTGCAGCAGGCAGCCCGCAGTGGAAAGTCTACTCGAGAAAGGGGATGATCGTCTCCTTCCCCGAGTGTAAGGGCAGCTGGGGCCAATAGGCCTCTTCGGAATTCCGCCAGATATTTTGCTGGCGGAAGTCAGAGGAGGCCGTGTAACGGCCCAGCCGCCCTCTGGAGCCCGGCGGGGACTGGAATATGGCGGCCATGTCCCCGCCCCCTCCTGGAGCGGCTGGGCCTATGGCCGCCCTCCCACTACCGCCTAAAACGGCCCCACCGACCACTCGCCTGACCTCCCGCCAGATCCTACCTTTACTGGGTCCGCCGGCTGGTCGAGTCCTCGGCCGGCGGAGCAGGGCAGGCCGGCCTTGTGCCATCCTGCCCTGCTATAAAGCTAATCACCACAATTACCTTATCCATTCTCGTATAGAAAGGGATCATTTGACTCAACAGGCCTGTGAATTCAGTAGGTGTGCCACAGGCGCAAACCCCTATACCAAGAACATTCTTGTAGCGATCATGATGTGCAAGAAAAGAACTCCAACAAATGCTCTCCTCTCAAAGGCACTGCTGATTGGCTATATTATATATCCGTGAGGAGGCTTTGAAGAATCCATATCTGAGAATCCTGCCTTCCCGGTGAAATCTCTTTGCCGTCCCCCCAACCAAACTCTGAAGTAGCCCTACTGAACGTGTCTTGTGGAATACCTGCTACAACCAGGTATGTCCTAAAGCGACTTGTGCTCTCCTGAAGACGTTTGCATGGAAGTAAATCCCATCCAAACATGAAAATGAGCGAACTCAGGAAGATAGTGGAGGACAGGAAGGCCTGGCGGGATATGGTTCATGGGATCACGAAGGGTCGGACACGACTTAACGACTGAACAACAACAAATCCCATCCATTTCAATGGAACATGTTTTGTGTGAACATGCTAAGGACTGTGACCATAGCCAATTGACCTTGTGACCATTGTGAGCTTCAGTTTCTTGTTTCTATTGTGATTCCTGTCCCCACAGAATGCCCTTGACGTCTCCCTGAAATCACTTGTACTGAAAACCATGCAGTCACTTTGAATTCTGGTCTAAATCCGTTGCTTCATTTAGCATTGCGTATGATTGTTGCATATACTCAAAAGATCTGCTTCTGTGGAACAGATACAATAAAAGATGGAATGCTGGATGACAAGGATGGACAAAAAGATTAAAGAAAGGGTGAAAAGCTATACCAGTGGTACAGAGATATACAGTGCAATCCTAACCAACTTTCCATTGCCGGTGTAGCTGTGCCAACAGGGCGCACGCTGCATTGTACAGTGCAAGGGCAATCATGGAGGCCACTTCAAGGTGAGGGAGCATTTATTCCCTGACCTCAGCGTTGCATTGCGGTTGCACCGGCACTGGAAAGTTGTTTAGGATTGTGCTGATAACAACATAAATGTAGATAAGTTAACTATGTGTTGGATGTACAAGAGAATTATGGCAATGTTCCTACACTTGTTGATCCCAAGGCAGAATGTAAGCAGTTGCTTACTTCTTTAGATGACTCTTCACCCAACCAAAGATGTTGGAAATGTGTTTCCTTTTGGGTCTTTATCCTGCAGTTCCTGATATGACACTTATTGTATTTTCTCTTAGATGCATAAAAAATGGAATTTGAGCAAGTTCTCTGATATGATATGAAAAGATTCTAGAAATGGTAAGAAGTACAGTTGGAAAAAGGGGATTTTGTTCAGGAAGTGCTTATACTCTGGCTATGCTCAGTCATATTAGGATACTCCTGTGATTATTGCAAAAAGCCTGGACATTTGAACCAATCCAGGTAGCAAGCAATTGACGACGTATTAGTGAACCTAAATAAAGAGCCACATTACATGTTCAGAAATATCAGAGTACACAGCCTTTCACAGGCATTACCACTTCAGACTGCAGGTGGTCTTCATCATATCAAAAAAAATCCCTGCACATAGAAAACTAGCATGTCAGAAAGCTAGGCTGGAACCATTCTTCATGACAGTCTATGTTTTTGTGTATAGGGAATTTTTGATGTGGAGAACCAATCCCTCCATTCCCTCTCATGTCTCATAGCAGCTGGGGGGGGGATGTTCTTTTGGGGTCGTGGCACAAAAGATGCCCTTTAGATATGCTTTGTGTCATGTGCTATGGTTCTAATCCTGATCAGGTGCCCTCATGGCTGGTGTTATATTTTTAAAAAGGACAGAAGCAGACATAGCACATTTACGGTACAATCCTGTCTAACTGAAGACTGGCGGAGCAACCACTCTGCTGGTCTAGGGTGTTGTAAACGTACTGTAAGGCACGTTTGCGGCACCTGGAGAGTAAGCAGTGCCAGCGGAGAGGCTTGCGCCACTCCTAAGGTGCCGAAGAATGGAGCAGCACCACAGCGCAATGGTAAGACCCTGCCAGGCAGTAGAGGGGTGGAGGAGGGCAGAATGGAGATGTTCCAGGAGGGGGATTGGAGGATTGGGCCTGAGAAGAGGGAGGGATCAGTGGAGGTCTCCTCTGCCGTATCCTATCCCCCCTTCCTGTGTAAGGCCTGTTGGGCCTTACACAAGCCTCTCAAATGTTGGGCCTTACACAGGCCTTTCAAATGTTGGGCCTTACACAGGCCTCCAAAATTGCTGGTGTGTCTTTGAGAAGACCCATCGCAGTGGCTGGCACATTACTCGGGGTAAAGGGACAAGTGTCCCTTTACCCCAAGGAGGCTGCCAGTTGTGCCAGGGCAGGCCCACTCCTGCTCAGGATGCAGTGGGTGCCTTATGTGTGCCGCTGCGTCCTGCTAGACAGAATTGGGCTGTTAGTGTCAGATGTGGTTTAACTCCAAGAGACTTGACTGTAAACAAGGAAATCCCTTGGTTCAAGTCGTGCCTCTCCTATGAATTCAACAGGTGATAAGCTTCCATCTTTCAGCCTGAGAGCCCGATCCTAGCCAACTTTCCAGCACTGATGCAGCCATGCCAACGGGACGTGCACTGCATCCTACGGTGTGTCTATGTGTGTGTGTGTGTGTGGGGGGCAGTCATGGAAGCCTCGTAAAGGTAAAGGAATGTTTGTTCCCTTACCTCAAGGCTGCAGTGCTGGAAAGTTGGATAGGTTTGGGCCCTCAATTTCACCCCTGTATCTGCAATATGGAGATAATAACCTTGATGTCCATACAGAATTCTTGATCTTGATGTTAGATCTGGAACCGGAGCCTGGAACGGTCCCGGGCGTTCCGGGACGCATGGTAAGCCTAGCCATGGTGCTCCTTCAAGAACACAAAACCAGATGAAAAGCATGGAGCTGGACACATGAAGCTGCATGAAGGGTATGATTCAGGCCATTGATCAATGTAGCCCAGACCTGGCTGTACTCGCTCCAGTGTTTCAGGCAAGCTATCCCGGCCCTATCTAGAGATGACAAGGATCGAACTCGGATCCTCTGCATGCACGACAGGCATGCTGCCTCTGAGCTATGCCCCATTTTTCTGAAGCTAGCCTGTGTGGAACCATTAAGATGACTAGCCTGGAATGTTGTTGCATTTAAATCACCATAAGAAAAACAAAATGAGGCCCTGACTCATCCTTGACCAAGTGCCACGTGAGATTTTTTTCAAAGGCATTAATAGGAAGGGGGAAAAAAGGATGATAACTAAAAACAGACCTAGAAGCAACAATCATGGACTGGAAGGTGATAATAATGAAGGTGGAAGAAGCTTCTAGAAGAGGGAGTCTGTTTTAAAAACATTATGGCTAGCAATGTGATAAACAGTATTCATATGCAAACAGAACAGCTGCGAAACAGTAAAATCACTTGAAAAGTTCATTGATTTTGCAGTAAAACTGTAAGTACTTCACTTTATAATGACTGTTCTGCTCATGCTCTCAAATCTTGTACTTGAGCTACAAGTGCATTCAGGTCAGGGTTGCATTAAAAAAAAATAGGCACCAGAAGACAATGAAGCTCAACTGGAGAGATACTTTAATCATGAGCTAATTTATAAACCAAAGCAAAACAAGATCATTTGGGTAGAAGATTATTAGAAGATGCTAATTCTTTGCTTAAATTATGTTTTCTGAACCTAAAAAAAACCACCCTCTCTTATTTTCATGATTCTTATTAATATATCTCTGTATATTCATATATTTTATAATTTTGCTCACATGGGTGGGTGGACCTTACCCCCCTCTCCCCGACAGACTGTGGACGGTTTCCATGAGCAGTTTGCATCTGAATATTTATGGGGGTATTTTCATAGAAATAGTATCTGGATGAAGCTAAGGTAGGGACACGGATTTCTGCAAATGTTTTCTTTTGGCCTGTAGATGTATTTAAAGTAAGTGAGCAGCTTTATGAAGGAGGCACATGTGGGAAAATGGAACCCTGCTAAGCAACAGACTGCCTGGGAATATCAAGACAGACTTTTGAAAACGAAAAAACTTCTCTCAGTACAAGCCAATTGAAAGTCACTAGCATAATTTCTGCTATCAGGAAACCCAGATATAGAACAAGGAAAATACTGCTAGCTGGTGAACATTTGATCCACTTAAATAAAATTAAAATCACTTTTTTTGTGTGATTTCGGACTATTTTTATTTTTATGAATATTCATAGGAGCCTGATCACAAAAACAACAACGGTGCATTTACGCAGTATCTTCTTTATCAGGTCAGTGCCCTGCCAAAGCCTTGACTAGAGGTGTGGCCCCTGCAAAGAGGCGGGCACACCTTAATCTCGATCTTGCAAGGCCAATAGATGTGCATGCATGCAGAATGATTGTCCATCTGGATCGGATTCTGTGTGTGCTGAAGTCAATCCTTGAGGTATCCCAGTATCTAAGTGATTTACGTACTTACCTTGAAAGCTCTTTACCCCCGTTCAGCAAGATCCTTGAACACATTTCTAAGTTTAAGCCTGAAAATGAGCCCTACTCATTCCAATGAACCCACATGCTGGCATGTAGGGTCTTCCTAAACCTCTCTAGCTGGATCTGGGGTTCATTGAGTTGGGGGCCACAAAAGGTAATGTGCTCCTTTTCCTGGGAGAAAGGGTTCTCAACCATTAATCATTTGCTTATGTTAATTCATGTAAAAATATATCAGCATCATATTTTCGGTTGCCTGAAGTTAAGGGAAATGTTTTTGGTTATTATTATTCCCAAATACTGTATGTACTTCCCTTCCTCCAAGGAGCTCAAGACAGCATACATAGGTTACCCTCTTTTATCCTCACAACAAGAAATCTATGAGGGATGTTCGGCTGAGAGATGGGGACTGAGCCAAGGTCAATCAGTAAGCTTCAGGGCAGAAAGGGGATTCAGATTCTGCACCTGGTCTCCCCATACCGCACTGGATCTCCATACCACACTGGCAGCACAATCCTATCCAACCTACACCACTGGTGTACCCAGCGGTGCAGCAAGGAGGTCCCAGAATGGAAAGGGGATTCAAATCCACTCCAAAGGGGGATTCAAAGGGGATTTAAATCTCCCCTCCCCTCCAAAGCCTCCCACCCTGCTCTCCCCCACTGGTTACACCAGTAGTGTAAGTTGGATAGGATTGCACTGTAAGTCTCCAAAACTGGCCAGGTGACTGGCACTAAATCAAGTCTAAATTGGTGAGGTCGAACAAGTGGGACTCTTTCAAAGACAGAAAGACAATCTGATTTTAATCATCGACTGAATTCTATTCACCATGCATGAGCATCTGCAGGCATAACTGGATTCATGAGAAACAAATGGAAAAGGTAACCGAGATCAAAGAATACTCTGCCTTTCAAATACGCTGTGCGGGTATAACTTTGCTAAGTTTGCAGATCTTCTAATTGTGTCTATTTTTTTGTGGCTCTTTCATGGTATTTCTGGGATTTCATCTTGGTTTGCCCTTCTTATAGATTGTCTTGTTTACAACACTGTATGACACCCGGGTGCTCATGGTGTGATATCTCCTTTCCCACATCACCAAGGGCAAAGATGGTCCGAGACCCGTACCAGCTGGCTGAACTGTGTTTTCTGGGTATTCCTCAAGGATTGTCTTCTCCAATTTGTTTTGACTGTTTTGCTGCTGGGCATCCTAGTGGTGTGTTGAACCTTGAAGAATCTTCTCCCTCTCGTGCTCCCTCCTCTCCACCAGCTGGCTAATTAATATTTTCTGGATGCTCTTGTTTCAGTGCTCTCTCCAAGTCTTTGACTGTGTCCTTTTCCCATGTTTCTGTTTGATTCCTCCAACAGTCTGAGATCGCTGGTCCAGCTGTATGTGGATTTAGAATTTACCTTCCACAGTTGCTTGCAGCAGTTTCTAGTCCTTTCACTGCTCCTGAAACGTTTTCCAGAAGCTATAGCATCTTTGATAGCCCAGTTCTTTTTAGAGAGCCCAAGCATAGCAATTATGCCGACTGGAGGCCAGTATAGCAGCACTAATATGCCACTATAGAAAACCATCGTTTTAACCTAGGATCATTTGCACTGAGGGCTCACATTGAAATATTACAGTGCTACACAAGCCGTGATTTTGCTTTCAAACCAAGATCCTGAAGATAACACTGTTGGATCCCCGTTGGATCCACCCCCACCCGCATCCTCCCCATTCTTCCCGCCATCCTTAGTTTCGCCCCCTCCTTTCCCCTACCACCCAACCCCCTGATCTTCCTGCTCTGGTGGCAAGGTCTGTCAGCAGTGGTGGAGCTCTACCATCTCCTATGACAGTGTTTGGAAAATAGCCGCTGATGGAGCACTGCATGCTCCTTCGGCAGCTATTTTACGTCAGCTATTTTACGACTGTTCTGCTGTCGCAAATGCCTCTGCATGACATTCCAGTTCACAATAGGATTGGGCTGTAAGGCAAGTCAAAACTCCTCACCATTTATCCCTCTTTGTTCGGATGCCCAGAATTCTACTTGTTTTCTGCAGGAACGAGCACATGAATTTTGAAATGGATTCTCCCATATGAGCCCTTTTTTGAGTCCTAGATCATGTCATGAGGCGATGCTCCAAGGACCCTCTATCAAATACTAGGTAGATGGGCACAAGGAGTAGAGTCTTGCAAATGTTTTATTAAATATTCAGCTGTTTAAATAATAGTTTGTGCTTGCAGTTCAAAACTATGGGCCAAACTGCAGAGCATGTTTGATCATAACTCCTGATTCTCTGTCTTAAATCACTCCCTGAAGGTGCTATTGCAGGGAGGAACCTTACAAGCGCAATTGTGTGCCAGTAAGTTCCCCCTTCTGTAGCTCATAGCTCCAGGGGAAAAAACAGCTCCAGAAATCATAGCATAGGGAAAAGAGTTAGAGGTTACAGAATGCCATCTGATGCCATCTTGTGTCCGCCACCTCTGCACAATAAAAAAAAGTCACTTATGTGCTCCTAGTACAGTTTCTTCAGTTGTAGAAGTGCAGGATTTCTGGTTTGATGTAAAGTGACTGCATGAATGAAGGAGCTCCTTCATTCGTGCAGTCCCTGTAAATCAAACCAGAAGTCCTGCACTTCCGTGTTTGAAGAAACTGCAGAAGGAACATGGTAAGGAGGCAGGTGATCCACGTTCTGCTTGCTTTTAGTCACGTGGGTGAAAAGTGGATCGGTGTGGGTTGCATCCATGGCAGCTTGGAGGGAGGTGGTGGCAGCAGCAGACTTGGGGTGAAGGGCACCCCCAATTCACTGCCTTCTTGTCCCCCTGAAATCTACCACTGATGCAACACAGATCACCTCGCCTAATGGATGGGCCACCCCTGAACATTAGATCCAGCGTGTAATTCATCTGTGGAACTCCTTGCCACAGGATGTGGTGATGGCACCTGGCCTAGATGCCTTTAAAAGGGGTTTGAACAGATTCATGGAGGAAAAGACCATCACAGGTTACAAGCCATAAGCAACCTCCTGGTTTTAGAAGTGGGTTTTCTCTGTGTCAGGTGCAGGGGAGTGGAAGCAGGAAACAAGTTATCTTGTTGGCTGTGTGCTCCCTGAGGCATCTGGTGGGGCCACTGTGTGATATAGGAAGCTGGACTAGATGGGCCTTTGGCCTGATCCAGCAGGGCTCTTCTTATGTTCTTATGTTCTTATCTCTGTCCCATCCACACCATGGTCCCAACTCCAGTTGCCCGCCCCATGGCTGCTCTTTGAACAAGAAAAAAAACACTGGGAGTTTCAATCACATAACTCCTACATCTTCTCCTGTTTGGCCCTAGGAAGCCACTATAAAATTCAAGCGAGTAAAGGTCTTATTTTAGCATACTGCTTGGATCCGTCGATACATATGAGATGTGCTTTTTCTCCATAGATATATGTATGTGCAGTGCACTTACGTTTATATTCATCCATATGTAATGCATTTTTGTACACACATGATTTGTGAAGGATTTTAGCACAGTACTTATTTTAATCAGCACTCTGACATTTTAAATGCAAGGACAATAATAAAAATCTGCCAGAAGCCATGGAAATGTAATAGTAATTTTCATTCCAAAATCTGTATCATTAAGGAATTCTCCAAGATTACATCTCTACAAGCCTGAGCTTGGGATGTGGGGGAGGAAAAAAAAAAGAGCAACAGCTTTAAGCATTAATGTAGTTAATCCCACCATGTAGCACTTGGTCATAGGAAGGATTTGGAATTAAGACTCAAATGGTGATATTTCAAGGGGAAGGTCAGTTCGAAAGTATAATAATACTTTGCATTCTCCCAACGTGTTCCTGTTCAGATCCTGGCAGTGCTGTGACATCAGGAATGAATGAAAGGATTCAGGACACTCTCGAAAGTTGTGACACTTTTAGGGCGTTCATTTCTCAAAGAGCAAAATGATACGTTCTAACGTATCGCGAACGTGCCGTAAAGCTACTCGGGAGCTAAAAGACTACTCGGGAGCAAGGGAGGCTGGCGCAGAGGAGGTAGGTATGGATCCGGCAGGCAGGGGGCGTTTTGGTGGGCAAGGGAGGGGGCCATTGGCCTAGCCGGCCCGGGAGGGGGCGGGAGATGACTCTCACCATATCCCCACCCCCACTGGGCCGGCTAGACCGCTACACGGCCTCCTCTACTTCCACCAGCGGAAATCCAAGGAGGCCTATCTGGCCGGCCCTGGTTTACACTCGGGGAAGGGGATGCTCGTCCCCTTCCCCAAGTAGACCTCTGGCCCACCGGTCGACGGGCAGCCCGGGCTCAGGATCCAGTAGGCCGCCCTGGGCCCCCAGCCTGATCCTTAGTCAGGATTGCGCTGTGACAAATATGTAACTAAAATGTACGATTTTTTGTTGGACTTTGAGATGATAGATGAAACAGTTAAAGATGTTATGATACAGTGGTCACAAAATTTGGGACGAGAGATTTACTTTCAAGAGTGGGAACAGGTTTGGAATTCTGGTATTAAAATGGTTAAAGCTGTTGCATATAAAGAGAACCTTTATAAAATGTTTTATAGATGGTACTTAACACCTAAGAAGTTATGTAAGATGTATAAGAATGTTTCGAGTACATGTTGGAAATGCAACAATTTGGAAGGTTCTTTTTTCCATATGTGGTGGACATGTGAAAAAGCAAGAAAATTTTGGAGGATGGTCCATGCGGCATTGGAAGGGATATTACGACATACGCTGTTGTTCGTACCAGAATTATTTCTTTTGAATATAATGACATCAGTAGTATTTCAAAAAGATAAATATATTATTATACATATAGTTACTGCTGCTAGGTTGTTATATGCTCAGCAGTGGAAAGTTGAGACGATACCAGATATTGATGAGTTAATAATTAAGATTTATGACTTGATAGAATTAGATATTTTAACGGAAAGATTAAGAGAAGGAAATGTTAAAAAGAAACTAGATTGGTGGCAACCATTTTATGATTGGTTGAAAAGATAAAATAAAATATTAGATTATTAGTAGATGTAAGGAGGTAAAAGATAGTGGGGTTGGAATATGTATGAAGCTAATTTTGTTTAGCATAATTGAAGAGTGTGAATAGTCATTTTAATGTAGTTCGACGTCCGTTAGTTATTTTTCCATTTGTTTCATGTTGGTTACCCTTGTTGCCCTATGATTTTCCCTACCCTATTATCCCTGTAGTTTTTGTGGTTAATAAATAAAATTATATATATATAAAAAAAGGATTGCGCTGTGTATCACTGAAGAGAATAAACCGTTAAAGCAATGCTGCTGGATGCTGTTGCCTGTACCGCCTCTGCATCCACTATCTCCCAGTGATGGCTGCCAGTAAGCATGTGGTTATCGCTCAGCTGCAGCAACCATTGACTATCCGTGTCTACCTTCCAAGGCCATTTCTTGTACATTGGCTGCTGCCGGGCACCCATCATGTATTTTAAAAGAAACCAGTGCTCTTGTGCTTGTTTAGCCTACAGTGCCAATTAGATTGAGAAGTGTACAAGTGAAGGGGTGGGGAGAAAGCCTCACCACAGTTTCAAAAATGTTCCCACTAATTCTTAAAAGCAGCTGCTCCCCCCCCCCCATCCACATAAATCAATGGAACAGTGAAATTGACTTGAGTGGCTCGCAGGACATTCTGTTCTAGTCAATTTCACTCATAAGGGAAAAGTTAAACAAAGGAAGAAAGTGCTTTGCATTGCAGAATGTGCTGAGGAGATGAAAGTAAGCTTTCGAAGAATTGTTTTTAGATATGAAAGAATTCTTGAAATTTTAGGACAGTGTTGTGTGGGATTGATCAGCTTTGTGCTTTACTACTACTACTACTACTACTACTACTACTACTACTACTACTACTATTATTATTATTATTATTATTATTATTTACTAAAAGAGCAACCTGATAGACGCGGTGGTAGCAGCGGTGGCTGTGGTAGCGGTGGCGGTGGTAGCAGCGAAGAGAGATTTCTTCTCTGCTACCATTGCGTCTGCAGGCAATCGTCCAGCGGAGCTGTACCGTGTGGTGCGAGGCCTACTCCATCAGGCTCCTCCAATAGATGAGGAGGAACACACGGTGGCCTGCTGTGACATGTTTGCTAAACATTTCGCAGATAAAATCGATCGGATTCGCCATGACTTGGATGCCTCATTGACAATATCTGAGGATGTCCCCTTGGCACCTGCTGGTCCGGTTTTGTGGGATTCTTTTCAGCTTGTACAGCCTGAGGATGTGGACAGGCTCCTCTGGAGTGTGAGGCCGGCTGCCTGCCTGCTTGACCCTTGCCTGGCTTGGCTAATCAAATCTGCCCGGGAGGGGCTGTCCGAGTGGACGGGGTGGTCAACTCTTCTTTGAGGGAGGGGGTGCTCCCGCTCACTTTGAGGCGGGCGGTGGTTCGACCCCTTCTGAAGAAGCCCTCCCTTGATTCCACAATAATGGACAACTACCGGCCAGTTTCAAACCTCCCGTTTTTGGGCAAGGTAATTGAGCGGGTGGTGGCGTCTCAGCTCCAGAGGGTCCTGGATGAAGCGGATTATCTAGATCCCTTTCAGTCTGGCTTCAGGCCGGGCTTTGGGACAGAAACAGCCTTGGTCGCCTTGGTGGATGATCTACACCGAGGACTGGAAAGGGGGAGTGCATCCCTGTTGGTTCTGCTGGACCTCTCAGCGGCTTTCGACACCATTGACCATGGTGTCCTTCTGGGCCGACTGGCCAAGCTGGGGGTCGGGGGCACCGTTCTGTGGTGGTTCCGCTCCTACTTGGCAGACAGGTCCCAGATGGTGGTGCTGGGGGACGCCTGTTCGGCATCCTGGCCCTTGAGGTGCGGGGTGCCACAGGGTTCCATCTTGTCCCCCATGCTATTTAACATCTACATGAAACCGCTGGGAGAGGTCATCCGGGGATTTGGAGTGGGGTGCTATCAATATGCTGATGACACCCAGCTCCATCTCTCCTTTCCACCTGATTCCAGGGTGGCTGTTGAGGTTCTGGAGCGCTGCCTGGAGGCGGTGGGGACCTGGATGAGGGCTAACAAGCTGAAACTAAACCCGGACAAGACAGAGGTTCTCCTGGTCCAGAAATCCACGATGCAGGTGCTAGAGTATCGTCCTGCTCTGAAGGGGGTTGCACTCCCTGTGAAGGAGCAGGTCCGCAGCTTGGGGGTCCGCCTGGATCCGCAGCTGCTCCTGGATTCCCAGGTGGCGGCTGTGGCCAGGGGGCCCTTTGCCCAGCTTCGGCTGGTGCACCAGCTGCGACCGTACTTGGATCGTGCAGCCCTGACCACAGTGATCCATGCCACGGTGATGTCACGACTAGATTATTGTAACGCGCTCTACGTGGGGCTGCCTTTGAAGACGGTTCGGAAACTGCAATTAGTGCAGAATGCGGCGGCCCGTGTGGTCACTGGAGGTAGGCGGTTTGACTCCGTCGGGCCGCTCCTCCGACAGCTGCACTGGCTGCCGATTCGTTTCCGGGCCCAATTCAAAGTGCTGGTTTTGACCTTTAAAGCCCTATACGGCTTGGGGCCAGGATATTTGAGAGACCGCCTTCTTCTATATACTCCGGATCGTCTCCTTAGATAATCAGAGAAGGCCCTTTTGCGGGTGCCGTCGCCCAAGGAGGTGCGAGGGGCGGCGGCCAGAAACAGGGCCTTCTCAGT
This sequence comes from Plestiodon gilberti rubricaudatus, assembly GCA_026170595.1. NCBI lineage: Eukaryota > Metazoa > Chordata > Lepidosauria > Squamata > Scincidae > Plestiodon > Plestiodon gilberti. The sequence continues at coordinate 25,764,348 of JANXHW010000001.1, forward strand.
AGTGGCACCAACCTTATGGAATTCCCTCCCCTTTGACCTATGAACTGCTCCCTCCTTGGACACTTTCCGGCGAGGCCTAAAAACCTTCTTGTTCAAAGAAGCCTTCTGAGCCCCTGCCTTTTTTTAACATCGCTGGTACAGGTGGGGGTCCTGCTGTTTTTATGCTCCTGCTCTGATTGTAGCCATGATCTTTTTAATTGTTTTTAGACACTGTTTTTATTAATTTTTATTGATTGTTTTTACTGATTTTTTTATACTGTGTTTTTTTGTATGTATTTTTTTTCTGTTGTAAGCCGCCTTGGGTCCCTTCGGGGAGAAAGGTGGGATAAAAATACTGTAAATAAATAAATAAATAAATAAATAAATAAATAGAGAGTTCATGTTCATATACCAAGATAATTGAATATGCACATATCCTTTGCCTACATCCTGGTCATTCTTTCAGGGCCAAACTAGATGTGACTTTAATCATGTTCTTAGTACTGGTACTCTTGCTCCCTCACCCCACGAGTAGCATGCAGAGGGGGCTTGATTTTGGGGGGGGGGGCTTTAACCCTATCCTCCGTGGCAGCCCCAATCTGAATCCCCATCCCTGTATGCGTTCTTGGATCAGTACAATGGTGGTGGGGGGGGGTAGAGTTGAAGCCCTTTACCCCCACTACAGTCCAGATCTAGGTCCCCACAGCAGTGTTCGTAGAAAAAAAAAGCAAGCACACCCAGGGTCAATAATATGATTACAGTCCTGTCTAGTCTGGCCCTCAAAGTTAAAGTTACTCCTGTAAAAGGGGTTGATGTAAGGTCCAATAGAGTCCCTTTCTCTCCCCCCCCCTTTGGCTGTGGGCAAGAGTAACTTGAAGGTGGGGCCCTAGGGAGGAGAGGGATTGGTGGACAGGTGAGCAGGTGGAACGCTTTAGCCTTCCACAACAAGTAAAGCCCACTGTTCTGCAGTGTGTATATAGCTGATAATGGAGAAGGAAGGCCCTATGTCAGCCTCTTCCATGGGCTTAACTGTGCTCATGATGGTGGGTTGTGTTGTTGGTTTTTATAAAGGGAAATTTTAAAATTGAATTTTTGAAAATTTGCTGAATTTAGGAGACATGCATTTTATCCCAGCTGTAGTTTTTGATGATCTGGGTGGCTGTTCTTGGTTAAAGAAAAATACATCCATGCTTCATTGGCGTATGTATGAAGCAGGAAATAGAACATTCTGTTACTTGAGTAGCCTCTTATTGTCTGTCCCTTCACATTTCCATCTAATATTGTTTCCACTATATATCTTACAACAAAACATACTGTTCAAAGCAGAATGCTATTGAAATCGATTGCTAATTAAATTTATGTCTAAATTAATAAATCACGACTATTCAGATCATGTTCCTATGAATAATTTCAATTATGGTGAACATAATTATTAGATTTTGCATTTAATGAACCATATTGTTCAATGGTAGTTTTCTGACAATTGGGACTAATAGAATATGTTAACCTTTATTCTCCTCAGCTTGACACCACATTAGACCATGAATTAATATCTAAGCACTTAGGAGAGTTTCGTAATTGAGTAGCCATTGTGACTCCTCCGGCCTGTGGGATGAGTTACGTTCTTCATTAGGTAGAAGCATTTGAAGTAAGCCAATAACGACCTATGCTATCAGAGAAGGGTTTCAGACTGTACTGCAATGAGCCACAGCTTGCTAGTACACCACTTGCTTTGTTGCAGAAGGTCCCAGATTCAGTCTCTGGCATTTCCAGGGGGAGCAGAGCCTCACCAAACCCAACAAGTAAAAAAAAAGTACCTTATCTTTCCATGCTGCTTCTTTCCTCTCCAGTACTGTCAATGAGTTAAGCAGTGCGCTCGCACGCACACTCGCACGCACACATGCATGCACACATGCGCGCGCGCACACACACACACACACAAACCACTACAATACTCAAATTTGGGTGGTAGTGATTCAGAATATGAATTTGTCCAGCTGGTAGCGCTTGGCCATATCCTGAACTAAGAGCCTCTTGCAGGGACGGCTGAAGCATTAGGTGACCTGATGTGGCTTGCACCAAGGTGGGCAGTAGCAGGAGAGCCAGATTTGGGGTACCCTTCACCCCGAGTCTGATGCCGCCTCCCTACAGTCTGCCATGGATGTGAGCCGCATCGATCCACTTCCTGCTTGCTAAAAGCAAGCGAGAAATAGACCATCTGCTTCACTAACCCTCCCCTTGTTCCTTCCTCACGCAATCAAACACTGTATCCTGCGCACGAACAGGGGACGAGGCTGGCCGGGAGAATTATTAAGTAAAGAAACATTTTATCTCTGTGGCTGCTGCCTAGCCCTCTATGGGCCTACTCAGATATCTGGCAGCTCTTTTGCTGGCATGCATCTATTATGCGAAAGGGGGCTTGTCAGGCCCAGGACAGGGGTATAGGATTTGGTGGTCACCAGTGCCGCCCCGATCTGCCCTGATCCTGGCTCAAAACCCACCCTGATATGCACCCATCAGTAAAACTGCAGCGGCAGATGGTCCGTGGGGTGCTGTCAGCGGGTCCTTGCACCAGAGGCAGCACCAGAGGCAGTGCTCCTGCCATGGTGAGTGCACCAGAGAGGCTGCCATGATGGCGCATCGCACAATATGCAGGCAGACCTCGGGCAGAGGGTTGGGCCGTTCAATGCCGGCAGACACATGGTCTGACTATGGCCAATTTGAAACAGGGTTATTTTAACCTCGAATTAGTTGCCCTTGGTGGCAACACATATTTATCCGGAAATAATTCTCTCGGCTTCTTTCTAATGTAGAGACGGTGTGGTCCGCTCCAAACGGGAAGAGTGGTGGAAGGCCCCTGACTTCAGAGGAAGGCAGGAGGGACCCAAATGTGAATGCTTAGCCTGTGCCCAGGAGGGCCACATCACACAGCAAAACCTTGAGTTCAGAAAGATGAACAATGCAGTCTCCAAATGTGCCTTCTCTTCCTTAAAAAAAAAGAGGGGGGGGAGGAATATTAAATTCTTTTCTGAAATCTGTTCATATAGTAATTAAAATGCAGTGTATGCACTTTCACTTTAATAGGATTATAAAGAGATTTAAGCCTGATACTATTTATAACGGACAGCCCAATCCAACGCAGCTCACCACGTGGCGATGCAGCGGTGCCAGGGTGGTGCCTGCTGTACCCCACAGAGGAGTTTCAGCATCTGGTAGTATTCTTGGGTAAAGGACCATTGTTCCCTTGCCCCGGGATCAACCCATGCTGGGACACCTGGTCTACTTGGATCTGCGTCAGCTCTATAGCTGGCACAGGTCTGCGTGGACCCAGGTAGGGGGATCGAGGCTGGGAAGGGGTTAGGATCTGGCAGACGCCACTGCTGCTGAAACCTCTCCCTCCTCAGTCCTGATCTGCCCTCCTTCCTGCCCCCATTGACACCTTGTTCTGCCCACCCCCCTGCCTTGCTCCCATCCCCTACATACACTTGTAGAGCGTCCATTGCCCACTGGCACATGGAGCTGGTGAGTATACAGTGGAGGTGAAGAATAGATTTAGGGCATTAGACCTGGTAGACAGAGTGCCTGAAGAACTATGGACGGAAGTTTGTAACATTGTACAGGAGGCAGCAACGAAAACCATCCCAAAGAAAAAGAAATGCAAGAAAGCAAAGTGGCTGTCAGATGAGGCTTTACAAATAGCTGTGGAAAGAAGGAATGCAAAAAGCAAGGGTGAAAGGGAAAGATATAAACAACTGAATGCAGAGTTCCAGAGAATAGCAAGGAGAGATAAGAAGGCCTTCTTAAATGAACAATGCAAGGAAATCGAGGAAAACAACAGAATGGGGAGGACTAGAGATCTCTTCAAGAAAATTGGAGATATCAAGGGAACGTTTTGTGCAAAGATGGGCATGATAAAGGACAAAAAAGGCAAGGACCTAACAGAAGCAGAAGAGATTAAGAAGAGATGGCAAGAATACACAGAAGAACTATACAAGAAAGATCTGAATGTTCCTGATGACCACGCTGGTGTGGTCACTGACCCAGAGCCGGACATCCTAGAGAGTGAAGTCAAGTGGGCCTTAGGTAGCATTACTAACAACAAAGCTAGTGGAGATGATAATATCCCAGCTGAGCTACTTAAAATCCTAAATGATGATGCTGTGAAAGTGCTGCACTCAATATGCCAACAAATTTGGAAAACTCAGCAGTGGCCAAAGGATTGGAAAAGGTCAGTTTACGTTCCAATTCCAAAGAAGGGCAGTGCCAAAGAGTGTTCAAACTACTGTACAATTGCACTCATTTCACATGCTAGCAAGGTTATGCTCAAAATCCTACAAGCTAGGCTTCAGCAGTACGTGGACCGAGAACTACCGGACGTACAAGCTGGGTTTCGAAGAGGCAGAGGAACTAGAGATCAAATTGCCAACATGCGCTGGATCATGGAGAAAGCACGAGAGTTCCAAAAAAACACCTACTTCTGCTTCATTGACTACGCAAAAGCCTTTGATTGTGTGGATCACAACAAACTGTGGCAAATTCTTAAAGAGATGGGGGTACCAGACCACCTTACCTGTCTCCTGAGAAACCTGTATGCGGGTCAAGAAGCAACAGTTTGAACCGGCCATGGAACAACTGATTGGTTCAAAATTGGGAAGGGAGTACGGCAAGGCTGTATATTGTCACCCTGCTTATTTAACTTATATGCAGAGTACATTATGAGAAATGCAGGGCTGAATGAATCGCAAGCCGGAATCAAGATTGCCGGGAGAAATATCAACAACCTCAGATATGCAGACGATACCACCCTAATGGCAGAAAGTGAAGAAGAACTAAAGAGCCTCTTGATGAGAGTGAAAGAGGAGAGTGCAAAAGTTGGCTTGAAACTCAACATTAATAAAACTAAGATCATGGCATCGGGTCCCATCAATTCCTGGCAAATAGAAGGGGCAGAAATGGAAGCAGTAACAGATTTTACTTTTCTGGGCTCCAAGATCACTGCAGACGGAGACAGCAGCTATGAAATTAAAAGACGCTTACTCCTTGGAAGGAAAGCTATGGCAAACTTAGACAGCATAATAAAAAGCAGAGATATCACCATGCCAACAAAAGTTCGCATAGTCAGGGCGATGGTGTTCCCAGTAGCAATGTATGGTTGCGAGAGTTGGACCATAAGGAAGGCTGAGCGCCGAAGAATAGATGCTTTTGAACTGTGGTGCTGGAGAAGACTCCTGAGAGTCCCTTGGACTGCTAGGAGATCAAATCAGTCAATTCTAAATGAAATCAAGCCTGACTGTTCCCTGGAAGGACAGGTACTAAGGCTGAAACTCAAATATTTTGGCCACCTAATGCGAAGAGAGGACTCTCTGGAAAAGACTCTGATGCTAGGAAAGATTGAAGGCAAAAGGAGAAGGGGAAGGCCAAGGATGAGATGGCTAGACAGCATCACTGATGCAACAAACATGAAAATGAGCGAACTCAGGAAGATAGTGGAGGACAGGAAGGCCTGGTGGGATATGGTTCATGGGATCACGAAGGGTCGGACACGACTTAACGACTGAACAACAACAACAACAACATGGAGCTGGCCGCTCACCTCTTGCAGCAGTGGCCAGGCTGTGTTCTCCTGCATGTCACCTTTTGTGAAAGCCAGAAAATACCTAATGCCTCTAGAATGGTGGTTCGGCACCCATAGGGATTGGGCCATTAAAAAGCCATTTCCTTGCGGGATGCAGATATAAAACCACCATCATATTTTCATTAGTAACTGAATCTGGCGTTGAACTGCATGCTATCTTGAATTCAAATCAGCGTGATAAGTAATCACTAGTAGTAATAATCCAAAATCTTCTTGGCATACTTCTTTCATAAGAACTCCACACTTTGTAGAGGAAAAGTGAACTCTAGATATCAAATGAATGAAATGTAGACCAACAGCACAATCCTATATGGACGCTGGGTCAACAATGGCACAACCCTCACTGTGTAGCCTAAGTCCATCCAGCACAAAGGGGGAGGATAAAGGCCAGAGGCCAGGCAATGTCACACTGGCGCAGCTCTCCCAGTACTGCCCACGTCCATGGAAGCCATGACACAGTCCGTGATCCATGGAACAGTGACCTGGCATTAACATGATGTTGGTCCAATACGCAAGGAGCCAGTCACCACATCCACCCAGCTCCAATACTGGCAGCCAAAGAAGTGCTGTCAAGGTGAACCAAGCAACCACCACTGGGGTGATTCTCTCCCCCCCCCCGTAGCCTCTGGGAATGAATAACACAGCAATAGCCACCCCTACTGACCATGGGGATATCCCCCAATGACACGCCATACGCACACACAACACAATGGTGCCAGAGCAATACACACACACACACACACACCACCCCAGTAGCTACTGTGGCATAAGCTACAAAGGAGCAGAAGCAGCAAGTCCCCTTATGCGACTCACATAAACACCCCCCCCCCAAGAACTACCTTTCTGGGGACAGAAGAAGAAGGGTAGAAAGGTAGCTCCCTTGGAAGAGGGCTGCCATGTGTAAATGCACAAGTCTCTTCATGGAAGAGTCCCTGTGTGAGAGTTGCGAAGGGGCGGGGCTTGTGACATCACGGGGGTGTCAAGTGGTGCCGCCCCCCCACGAGGCTAGCTACACCACTGGTATCGCACTGCAGAAAGGTGCAGGCTAGGCGAGATGGGTTTGAACCCAGCCAAGGGGCTTGCTTCTACTACTGAGACACTCACTATTTGCATGGAGGCTGTGGAGGCTGGTCCAGACCCCACCCTGGCCCTGCCATACAATGTTCTCTAACCAGTCAGTGACAGGGGGAAACAGACAAGCATCATCTTTGGGAACATTTAGCATCCCAAACCACTGCAAACAGGCATGCCTGGCTGGGAAACTGTAGCACATGGACCTGGCAGAGGGAGCACTTCATGGGCCAATACCTGGGCTTGCATGTGACACAGAGCACCTGTTGCAGCGCCCTGCCAAACCAAGCCACACCCATGAACGCCCCATGCACTTTGCAGCTGGGGCTTGTGGGGCTTGAGGGGTTGGCCTGTCCTCTGATGGATGTGGGCCCTTAGGCCCAAGCCCAACCTGGTCAACCCCTGATATCACCCTTGCTCCCCGATCTTCCAGAAATAGTTCAAGTTGGCTACTGACTGGGGCAGGTGGCTGGCCTTCCGTCGGGGTGTGTCGATCGACTCACTTGCTTCACTCATCATGATGGGCCTTTGAGGGTTCCTGTTCCTGTCTTGAGGATGAATCTCCGAGGGGCTGATGGGTGAGATTGTGCTTTGAACATCATGCTCAGTCAGACTGAATGACAGTCTGGTTCTTTCTGGCTATCATTCTATGCTCCCACTCATTTTGAAAGACAGCAAATGAATAGAACATTGCAGAGAGTTCCAAAATAGTAATGTAATGTACTATTTGTCATAGTCTGCTACATTGTGAATTTTCTAAACCTGGTTTGGAAATGATTCACCATCCTCGTGCTGGTAAGAATTGCAGTTCGACCTTGAATTTACTTCCACACCTAATTCAACTGCACATTATGAGGTGAGCTGGAGGTCACTGGCATCACTGGAGCGTGGCGGGGGGGGGAACGGGCCGCCAGGGGGTGATGCGCGCCATGGGGTGACGCGCGACACCCTCCGGACGCTCCGAGGCTGGCCCGGGAGCCGGCCTCGGAGCGTCCGACCCCGCCGGCGCTCCAGGGCCTTCTGAAAGAAGGCCCATGCAGCGCGTTAATACGGTTATTTTTACAATTTTCGTGCATGCGCAGACGTCTGGAGGGCGACGCGGGCACCCAGGGCAGGGTGTAGCCGGGTCGCCCCCCCCCAAATCGCGGCGCGGCCGTAGCAGAGCCTCGCTAGGGTGACGCGCGCCCCCCCCGCCTTGGGGTGACGCGCGTCCTAGTGACGCCACTGCTGGAGGTTAGAGATCAACTACCTCTGGCAAGAATGGAGAAGGGGGGCAGTGACATAGGAATGGGAGGTGGGGGGCAGTCCACCCCAAGTGGCACGCGGGGGGGGGGGGTTTGCACAAGCCGCCGCTTCGGCAGCAATTCGGTTGCAACGTGGCAGTGGAAAAAGGGGTCTTTTTTTGTGCCATGGGGGAAAAGGAGTTGCCCCGCTCTCCTGGGCCCCTAGTAGTCTTTTCCGGTGAAAAAACACCCAGGGCGTTTTCGCTGGAAAAACCGCAGGAGGGGCGGGGCTTATGACATCACGAGCAAGGGGGCAGGGTGTGTGACATCACGGAGTGTCACGTGGGTGTTGCCTCCCCCCAGTGGCTAGCTACACCTCTGAAGGGGGGGAGGTCCTGATCCTTAAGTAATCTTGTAAAACATATCAGGATTATTTTCTCTGTACATACCGTATTATGCTTACAGTTGGAACCATGGCATTTGAAAAGTTCATTTGGATGCTTTTCAAACACATGCAATGTACAGACATATTGGTCAGGGAGCTGTGATTGAGCTTATTCTTGGTGGCAAACCCAGGTTTGGCTTTGTGTAACGTGTGAAATGTCCCCTCCTGTGAATTGCACTTGTTGTCTCCTAATGACAGTAGGTTTTAACAAGAAAATGAGCGAACTCAGGAAGATAGTGGAGGACAGGAAGGCCTGGCGGGATATGGTTCATGGGATCATGAAGGGTCGGACACGACTTAACGACTGAACAACAACAAAAGCTCCCATATGTTGAGATTATCAGCACAGGAATGGGTTGTTAACAGGTTGTCAGAATCCATCTATGGTGGCTTGTGAATGATGACTGGTAAACTGCAAGGTTGTTCCGTGAAAACAGAAAGACTTGCTTGCTCATGGAGATGGGGATGTGGTCTCAGAATAACAATTTTGAGTTATCAACCTCTAAATCTTTGATTAGGAATTAACACCACAGCAATGGCCTTTGAGAACTGGAATTGCCCAGCTCTGCATTTCTATGATCTTTTTGTTTGTGACATTTAAATTGCCCTCACCTTTTACCTTCATTTTGCATTCAGTGCAGTTTTTGCCATTGGATTTCTCAGTGTTTGGGGAAGTGTCAGGTAGTAATTACACAGATGAGCACTATATTTTACCATTTCCAGGTGATGCATACTACTAATTAAGAAGTAATATTTTGCATTAGAATGTGCTGTCAGTTTGCGAGATGCCTTTCCCTGAACTCTCCTCTTCCTCCCCCCTTTTCTTCCTTGCAAAGCTCATCTCCCTTCCATTGCTGATTGAGAAATGCCCTTTAGACTTGCTGCTTTGTCCGAGGACTCCCCTAGACACATTCTTCCTCCCACAGGATAGTGCTTGTGCTCACAATTCCAATGCAATTGAAATTCCATACAATTTCAATGTCATTCTCTATTTCAATACCATACTGACTCCTTTATAGACTCTGTTTCATATGGCACCAGAATAGAATGTTGACTTCTACTCGGCCCACTCCTATTGGGCCTTACCGCTGCCGGGATGCTAGTGTCACAAAAGGCTTACGGTATCACAAAAGGCGATTTGGAAGCACGCGGAGCCCTGCAGCCCTGGGCTGTTGCTGCAGACGGTAGGGAGGACCCCGTGTGCGGCGGGTTGCAGACCTTGGTAAGTCAGCAGTGTGGGGGTGAGTGGGGGGATCAGGGTGGATTGAGGGAGGGCCAGGGGCATGTTGGAGGCAGGAGGCAGTGGTGTGAGTGACTTGTGCCGAATGCTATCCCCTCCGGTACCAGTCTCCTGTGGTACCAGTCTCCCCTCTGACACCACATTTGTGCCTTTGGACTTGCACTAGCTAAAGAGTTGCCGCAAGTTGGAGGACACCCATTGATGGTTGATGGGCTTACTGAGGTGTAAGGGAAAACATTTTCCTTTTCCCCTCCCAAGCCTCCCAATTACCCCCAACCCAGCATAGCTTTTTTTTTTTTTTTTGGTGCAGCTGCATGCAATGGCGAGGAAAAGGATAGGATTGGGCTGTAAGAAATAAACTGATTCACATGAGCGCATACATCATGGCAGGGATGGTGTTGGGGGTTAGTCAGGTTGGGTACTGGTAGAAGGTCCTCCATCGCCACCTGTGGGGCCAACCTGGCCAGGCCAATCCCTGAACCCTCTGATGGCGGTGAGAGTGACCAATTCACCATTAGGAGGTGAATGGCAGGCGCCATCGGGGCCCCCGCACAGGGCTTTGCCCCAGGGCGCCCCCTAGCAACCTTGCACCAGCTCTGCAGATGTGATAAGACATGATTTCCAGCTGACTATATGAATGACTTCCACTGAAAAGTGTCATGTGAGGCCAGATGTGAGGCCACTGCTGAAAACATCTTCCCCTTCCTTTCCCTGATAATGTCTCATAATACAAAACACATGTTGTGATGCTACTGTGATGTGGGTTGTCCCATTCTTCCCATCCCACTATGGGGGCAGGGGTAGCACGATGATGTCACGTTCGATGTTTTCTGTTCCGAGACATTACCAAGGAGAGCAGAGGAAGAAGAGGAACTGCAGAACGTCTTGCTTTCAGTGGCAGCTATGTGTCTCCCTTCCTGTCTAGTTCTGCTTGAAATAAATGTAGCTTTATCAGGATGTTGAAAATGCAATTTTGGTTTGCAATTTTGGTTTTGCTGGAAACCATTTATTGATTTTTTTAAGAGAGAGAGAGAGAGAGAACGAAGTGATGATTTGCAGATTTAATGAATAGAATGTGGGTGTTATTTTGGCTTAGTTGGATACAGTGGCGTCACTAGACGCGCGTCACCCTGGTGCGGGGACGCGCGTCACCCCCCCCAGGGGCGCGACGTTATGGGCGCGGGGGGAGGGGGCCATCCGCCCCTCCGCATCGTGTCGCCCCCCTCTGGACACTCCGAGGCCGGCCCGGGAGCCGGCCTCGGAGCGTCCGACCCCGTCGGCGCTCCAGGGCCTTCTGAATGAAGGCCCAGGCAGCGCGTCAATCCGGGTATTTTCCGGATTTTCGCGCATGCGCAGACCTGTTTTGAGGGCTTTTTGCCCTCAAAACGGGTCTGGGCATGCACGAAAATCCAGGAAATACCCGGATTGACGCGCTGCCTGGGCCTTCGTTCAGAAGGCCCTGGAGCGCCGACGGGGTCGGACGCTCCGAGGCCGGCTCCCGGGCCGGCCTCGGAGCGTCCGGAGGGCGACGCGCGAGGGGGTGCGCGCGTCACCCCATGACGCGCGTCACCCCCTGGCGGCCCGCCCCCCCGCCACGCCCCAGTGACGCCCATGGTTGGATATTATATGTAGAAAATAGTGAATAGTATGCTAGTAGAATGTATTGCTTCGCGCTTGCTATAATTTTATGAAATCTGTATTGTTTTTATGTTTTAATATATTAATAAAATATAAATATATACAAGGAAAAAAAAGAAAATGCAATTTTGTTCCCAAACTGATTGAATAGACTGTTAGAAGCAAACAACTCTGCATAACTTACTGGTAGTAGGTCTATAAAGCGTCAGAGCTTAGAGCTTCCCAAAATGTCAGAATCTGGGATCACTGAAAGGAACCCCATAAATCTTGGGATCCTGGGGGCTTGTTCCATCTTCAAGCCTGAGATGAAGTGGTGCAGGTGTGAGTAGAGGCCAAAGGCAAAAATGTAAAAGTCATGTGGGAATGTGCGCTACCTAGACAGGTGGGAAAGAAATAGCCTGGGTGATAGGGATTCACAATTCTCCATGATGCCATAATATTTGAGAAACAAAAGCTTAATGTACCACTTTTTTAAAATACCTAAAATTTAAAACTAACACCCCCCCCCCCAGGAAAACCAAAGAAACATTTTCTTAAGGGCTGAAAACTCATGCTTATTTGTGCACACTCACAAACACACACATCCATCCCCCCCTTGCTACAGATTGTTGTCTTGCAAGGCTGCCAGATCGTCCTTGTCATGTGACCGACTGGCTGATTTCCGACTCAAGCTTTTCATTTCCTAAATGATAATGGATAAAAGATAAAATCTGGCACACACAGGTAATCTTTGCCATCTTAATATTTGTTAAGCTTTGTGATTTACTGAGACGTTAAAGTCACTGCAGGTCATGCAAAACCTGCACATTGGATCTGCTTCATAAAACACTCGGAGTGAATACTTCAGTCATTTATGCCACTCTTCCAAAACCGGCGTTGTTAAATAACAATGCCGTCAATAATTTAGAAGTCTTTCGATTTTTATTTCCGATTCCAGTGATCTAGGACGGGGCACTGTCCAGCTGGTCCTGGCGATTTACATGCAGCTATAGAAGGAACCTAACATCTATCTTCTTGCATAATGTAGACTTGATCCAGATTAGGTTTGGATTGAAACAGTTGTTCTGGGAATCCTTTGCACACAGTCCGCATATATCCAAGGTGACCCATGTTAAACCGTGTCCGTCTTCAGCATAAGGCTCTTTCTATGTCCTAACCCCTTCCTGAAGGAGGCAGCTGCTGTCAAAAACCTTTTGTCCCTTTTCTGCCTGGAAAGACTCACAAAGACACAGACACACACAATTCCAAAGGAATCATATGATAGGCGGAGAAGAGGATCTAGCAAAGGTGAAACCTGAGCTACACCAGAGCCTTCCAGCATCCCAGAGTTAGACATATCCATTGTGGATACTTCGAACTGTGGGAGATTCGAAGGCTCTCATGTAGCTCAAGTTTCCCCTTTGCCAGCTTTTCTATACCCTGAGGATGTCATCAAGGGCAGAAATAGAGCGATGATGATGGAAGCAATACTTCCACTGAAACTGGAGAGATGGTAAGGAGAGCCTTCCGCAGAGATATACAGATATCGCGACGTCGGGATCCGTGGCCTCACCCAGAATCGGGGGAGAATTTCTAGCAAGATCGCCTTGAAACAAAAAGATATGAAGGGGAGCGTGCTCCTTCAAATGCAACGCGGGAAGTCGACGGAGGATTTTGACCTTGGGGAGCTGACACTCATTATTGCATGAAAAACCACCAGGCAACATTTTGCACGGGTGAATAACTGAGAATTGGGAGAATATTTGTCCAGTCAGGGAGGGGCCTCATTTTTTACTGCATGCTTCTGATCATCCCATTCATTTGCCAAATGGAAACTTTGCTCTTTTTCATTCCACCCATCCCCCCCCCCCCGTTGCTGTTCTTCTGTTTCTTCCTGCAGATGATAGATGAGGTTCCTGCCTAGCAGTAGACCAGCCTAAGCTCTTCAGAGACTGGCAGCACAATCCTATGCATGTCTGCGCCGAAGTAAGTCCCATTACATTCAATGGGGGGCTTTACTCCCAGGAAAGTGTGCGTAGGATTGCAGCCTGTGTAGAAAACTGCCACTGCCATCCGTGCAATTTTGCTTCTAAGCATGCTTAAAAGTGTCTAAGGAAGGACTACAAGGTCTACTTCTGTATCCAGCTGCCCTCCCTAATAACAGTTCTCCCCCATCTGTTTGCAAGGGGACACTGGCTTAGAGGGGCACAGAGTAGCAGGGAACAGGGTCAGCCCAAGGCCTCCCAGCATTGGCAGTGGTGCACAACATGCACAACATGCCTCCCCACACCCAGTGACATACCAGCCACCATCTTTGGTGCTCATCTTCCTCCCACTCCTTGGAGTTGAAAAGAAAGAGTAGAAGAGGAAATGGGGAGAACACTTCCTCTTCCTCTTCCGCTCCATTCCCTTCTTCCTTTTTGAGGTGGAATGGCAGAGGCAGGCAGAGATGGGCAGGCAGGTGGAGGCAGGGTGGCAGGAGCCTCCTGCCAACCCACTCCCTGATGCGGCCATGTCAGGGAGGTCTGGGGGAGGAGATTGGCCCTATACAGTAAGTCCTCCAAGTCGTTTTGTTGAAAGTTGTTTTGTTTTAAAGTTCGTGGGAAAATCAAAATGCCATAGGCACATTTATGTTATCAATTAGCCTATGTAAAACTGGTTTCATTAGAAGTCGTTTCGCTTAAAGTCGCAGTTTCCAAGAAGAACCTAGCAACAACTTTAAGTGAGGACTTGCTGTATTTGTTTTTTCTCAGCTTTCTTAGGAGAAAACTGGAAAGACATGAGCCTTGTCCACGAATGCTCCAGAAATTTCAGAAAAAACCAAAACATTACAAGGCAAGCCAGCAGTGAGCGGGTGGGCAATTCGTCCCTCACTAATAATAATTAAGGCCCATTAAACTGCCATTAAAAGGCCAGCGGGTGGTGCAGTGGGTTAAACCGCTGAACCATGAGCTGTCGATCGAAAGGTCGGCAGTTCGATCCCACGACGGGGTGAGCTCTCGTTGCTTGGCCAGCTCCTGCCAACCTAGCAGTTCCAAAGCATGTTAATGTGAGTAGATAAATAGGTACCACTTGCGGGAAGGTAAACAGCGCTCCGTGTTCCAGCCGCATGCTATGTGCTGCGGCAAGGAGAGTCATGTCGGCCACATGACCACGGAGGCGTCTTCGGACAATGCTGGCTCTTCGGCTTTGAAATGGGGATGAGCACCACACCCTAGAGTCGGACACGACTGGACTTAATTGTCAGGGGTCACCTTTACCTTTACCTTAAACTGCCATTATACCTCTCTTGTCAGTGGTTACTACCTGTGTTACACGTTTACTAGGTTTGCTATTCTTTTTGTTACACTGCACATGTAGTACCATGTGGGTTATACAGCTAAAACCAATCACCCAGTCTCAAGGCTGCCTGAAATCCATGTTCTTGGCTCTGAGATATGCTGGTGGTTGTTTAAGGTTATGCAGCACTGAGGGAAATGCACGCTGCAGTGCTCTTAGGCACTTTAAAATTATTGCTTCACATGTTAAAGATGTTCTAGGGCTCTCCTCCAAAGAGAGCTGATGAACCTTTATGTGTTTTACCAGATAAAGAACAAGGACAAGATATTGTGATGGATAATTTGAACATTCGACCACAGCCCAAGTAGCTGGATAATGTATCTGCGTATTGTCCAATGAATTTGTTATGTATCTGTATGCATCTTCCTGCTTTCTTTAAAGCAACGTTTCCACAAAGACTTGTCCATTAAGAACATAAGAAGGTCAAAGGACCATCTAGCCCAGCATCCTATTTCCCACAGTGGCCCATCAGCTGCCTCTGGAAAGCCCACAAGAGGGAGAGAAAGGCATACCTCCCGCCATAGTTCCCCTACAACTGGTATTCAGAGGCACACTGCCTTTGAACTGGGACGTAGTAAATACCCATCATAACTGGTAGCCATTGGCAGACCACTTTTCTTCCATTGCTCCCATGCAACTGGTATTCAGAGGGATACTGCTCTGAATCTGGAGGTAGCGCATAGCCACCATGACTAGTCGCCATTGATGGGCCTGTCCCCCATGATTTTGCCCAATCCCCTTTTAAAGCCACCCAAGCTCATCATCACATCTTGTGGCAACAAATTGCATAGACTAATTGCACACTGTGTGATGAAATACCTTCTTTTATTCTTCCTAAATCTCCCGCCACTCAGTTTCACTGGATGACCCCCCACCCCCCCACGAGTTCTAGTATTGTGAAAGTGAGCAAAACACATCACTCTCTCCACATCATGAATAATGTTATAAGTCTCAATTGTGTGTTCCCCCTTAATCTCTTTTCCCCTCCCCCAAGCTAAAAAGCCTTAAGTTTTCAAGTTCTCATCCCCCTTACTTTGTTGTAAGTTGTCAACATTACTATTCATTTGTGTTTCAGGTCTCTGAATAAGACATTGTCCTCAGGGTTTTGAATTGCTTGGCTGGCAGTATGAAAACACCTGAGCTTGTATCTTCATATTATGTTGTCTTTGATGAGGAATTCTTTGGAGCAAAATGCCTCTTCTTATTTGGAAGATATCTCCTTTCCTGCCAGAGTTTGAGATGTGGTGACGATTAAGGTACATAACAACGTTTTAACCCTGTAATTGCCAAGGAGCATAGTGTTCAAGTTGTCACTGATTATGAAAAAATTTTTTTAGGAAGAAGTAAGTTAAGGTGTTTCACTCTTGGGTTGGTTGTATAGTAAATATAGAGGTCAGATTCAAATGTTTGACAATTGAAGTTAGGTGTTTTAGCTGCACATGGCTGAGACCATGAAAATGTTCCTCCCATGTGGACGTTTTGGATCTTGTGGGAAGTGACCATGCCAGAACCACAAAGCCCAGAGAACTGCAGTGCTAGTGAAGGTATCTCTGCATGATCATGCGGAAAAAGTTGTTTAGTTCTACAGCCCCACCATACGACTGTGATTGTCTGTGGAAGCCATATCAAATCTAGCACAATTAGAATTAGGCCTGAATGTAAACAGCTGCAATTATCCAGCATTATGGTTCTTAGTGAAGCAGACCTCCTTAAGTAGTGTTGAGAGAACTCCCTTAGGCACATATCGGAGAACTAGACTTGGCAAACCAAGCTGTTTTCCATAAAAAGGAGTAGATAGCTCCTTTGTTTTTCTGAACCCAGTTTTGAAATGTAGACCCCACTGTGCTCCCACTGATGTAAGGTGTGACCTTGTCATTTATTGCTGGAGTGCACCAGATGCAACTCTTTTTCTGAGTATGCTAAAGAGCATCATTCCCTGTCCAGGTGCATTGAACCTTAACAGCCCATTCCAACCCAACTCCTCTCCAAGTCAGGCATAAGTGTGGCCTAAGTGCAGCCTAAGTTAGGCAGAAGTTATGCCTGAGTTAGGTCAGAGTTATGCCTGAGTTAGGCAGGCTGCAGTTTCTGTGGCCCAGCACCACCCCAGGATCCAGGCAACACTTACCTCCCAGGCAGGCAGGCTCTTCTCCAGGCTCCGTGTCTGGCTCAGGCATGTGCAGGCCTCTGTCTGCATGTGTCAGCGTCCATCCATGGCAGCTGCCGCAGGGTCTGTCGCAGCCCGGTCGCAAAGGGGCTGACCGCAGGCATGGGGGTTGCGCCAGTCATGTGGTGGGCGCAGGGCAGGTGACAGGTGAGCGAGGTGCCTGAGCCCAGCCGCCACAGGGCACCCTGTGCATCAGCCACCTGCTGCAGGGGAGAGTGGCCGTCCCCTCCCTCCTGCAGAAGGCGATGCCACCCCCAAGCCACGTTGAGGCTGCACTGGGGGGTGAGCAGGGGAGGGAAGGGAAGGGAAGGGGAGGGGGGTGGGAACGTCACACACAAGGGGGGTCTCATGAGGACTGGAACTGCCTCTGACATGACTCGCCCGTGCGCTGCCTGAAGCCCTGGGCCTCCAAGGCCGGGGCAATGCCCACAAAGAAGGCATCCCGGTGTGCCTGCTGCTCTGTGCCCCGGCCAAGACCGAGAGATGCCTTGGGCTTGTCTGCTGCGAGCGTGAAGGGCTCACGCAGCTCATCACACCCCCAGATGGGGCAACGACGGCGCCTCGCGGCAGGCGCTCTGGCAGGGTGGGGGGTGGCCAGCAGCCATCATCAGGGAGTGGGAGGGGAGGCAGACACACAGGCAGGCAGACAGGGGGTGCTGGGGAGGGGCATGGGTGGGTCAGAGACAGACAGACAGACAACAAGGCTGGTGGGAGACAGATTCCGAGAGAGGGGTCTGCAGAGACCAATAGGGACACAGGGGGCGCTCCGCAGATGAAGGTGATGCATAAACAGGCACCTCTTATGCAGACAGACTTTGGGCGGAAGTGGCTGCATTACGGGCGGACCTTCGACGGAGGCGCCTGCATTACGGGCAGACCTTCGACGGAGGCGCCTGCATTACGGGCAGACCTTCGACGGAGGCGCCTGCATTACGGGCAGAGGCCCTGGCTGTCACTGTTTGCCTGCCTGAGAGGCCCCCCCGACTCCCCCCTCCCCTCTGTGCCATGGGGGTCTGGCAGCGCCCCTGCTGTGTTCTCCCAGGGAAGGCCGTGGCAGTCCCTGGCTGGGACTCATGTAGGGGCTTCAGTGCTGGGGGCTGTCTGTGTGTGTGGGGCAATGCTTATGTAAACACTGGGCACATATGTTTCATTGGAGCTCTGCCCAAGGGGCATCTTTATTGTTCTGGAACGTCAGCAGAGATGGCCAGGCAAGGCTGCCAGGGGTAGTCACAGCAGCCAATCTGAAAGAAGAAAAAGCAGCACACCTGCCCCATGGACCTGGAGATGCAGGCTCTTCCCCTGTGGAACCACAGCCTGCTCCATAGAAAGGGGAGGGGCAGCAAGAACAACAGCCAGGGAGGTGCAGCAGCGCTGGCAGCTGAGGAGGGTTGCAGGGCTGGCTCCCTGACCTCTGGCAGCATCCAGGCAGACGACAGTGGGGCAACCAGACTGCAGCCCCAGGGGTGCTCCCAGGAAGGTAGGTGGTAGTGGACATTCCTGGGGAGACAAAAAACAAGGGGGAGTTACATGTCAGCTGGTGTGTGGAAGCAGTCCCCATTGAAGAAATGCCAGTGTGTAGGTTGCAAAAGCCTGCAGGGAGAGAAATAAAACACAGCTGATAGGTGTGACACACATAGCATGGTCTGGGCTGCTTACCTGGGTGTAAGGAGAGCATGATCCTGTAAGGGGAAATGGTCAAAGAGAGAGACAACAACACAACTTGGGGGTCACTACCATGGCCAACCTAGCACTACTGACCTGTCAGTTGATCCTGTGGAGAAAAAGGGGGGGGGGACAGCTGGTGTCTACATAAGGCTAACAGTTCCACACTTGTGGCAGTGTCTGCTAACATGACTACAGGCAGCAATCAGACACAACAGTGTTAAAGAGGCATGTATCCTATATATCATGGCAGGCTATGCAGGCAGCTATGAGACAAGACATTGGTAAAGAGGCATATCATGGCAGGCTATGCAGGCAGCTATGAGCCAACACATTGGTAGAGAGGCATGTCATGGCAGGCATTGCAGGCAGCTATGAGACAAGACATTGGTAGAGAGGCATGTCATGGCAGGCTATGCAGACAGCTATGAGACAACACATTGGTAAAGAGGCATGTATCCTTCCTATATTTCTAAATGCAAAGAGGCAGCAGTCAGACCACATGTCAGCACAAACCCTGCTCTTACCTGCTGGTGTTGTTGCCTGTGGGGGGGGGGAGAGGGGCTGGGAGAAAGACATGGGTTAGCAAACACTTGCATGGAGGCAGCTGCCCAGGCACAGCTGTAAACAGGTTGGCCACAGCCAGAACAGCCCTCTCTGCCCTAGAGGGAGGCAGAGAGGAGAAGAGAGAAGTGGGTTGTTTGTGAATTTTGCCCTCCACCGACAAAGTCCCACTTTGTGGCTGTGGGGGACAGAACCCCACACCACATGCTCAGAGAGAGAGAGTGACTGGGGGCCTGGGGCTGGGCTTTTGTGGGAAAGAGGCTGGGTGGGGCTGGGTGCTGATAGGCTCCCTATCTTAGGCATAACTCTGTTGGTTTCCAGACCTAGCAGGCCCAACTCCGTCCTAACTCTGACCTAACTCAGGAGTAGGGTGTTAGAAATTTTCAGGAGAGGGCTGGCTTGGGTAAGGTAAAATGGCTCCTATGGGTCTCCTCGAATTTGGGTCCACCTTTTTGGTCGACCTAAATTTTGTGTCAGCATTTGTGTTGGAGGGGGCGTGTCTGTGCTTGCCAGGGTCTGGAAACCAACATTAATTGGTTGCCGCCCCCGTTACACCCACGGTCCGCCCATGTTCCGCCCACTTTTAGGTCAACTTTAGGTCTGACTTGTGCTGCTTAGCCCTTGGGTTGGAATAGGCTGTTCTTAGGCTGTTCTTAGTCCATTGGTTGTAACTTTGACCTAACTTTGACCTAACTTCGCCCTAAATGGTTGCGTTCCAGACCTAACTTCAACCTAAACGACTTAGGCTGACTTTAGGTCTGACTTGGGCTGCTTAGCACTTGGGTTGGAATGGGCTGTATGTTTTCTATACCTTCCATCTTGCACCTGGACAGGAAATGATGCTCTTCAGCATGCTCAGAAAATGACACTCCTGAGTATGCTCAGAAACATCCCAGTCAGTTAAGGATGAGGCCTACAGAGTGCCACCTGTCTGAACCCCTTTATCACAGGTTTCAGCGTCATTTTCACAAGGATAAGTTTACTTGGCAGGAGTGGGGGAGGAAAAATCGGCAGGGAGGACAACCCTTCTACAAGCTGGGTTCAAATGCAAAGAAAGCTGAGATGTCTTGTAATGTGGAATGAAATTCCAAACTGGAGGAGTGGCGCTCTATTCTGAGAGGCCCTCTAGCCCACCACTCTCCTCCTCCACACTTCCTCTTCCGTTCCGTTCCTCTCTTCCCTTTTAAATCAGAGCGTGGTAGCAGTGGTAGCAGCAGTGGCAGCAGAGTCAGAGTTAGACAGAGGCAGACTGAGGTGGCAATGGATGTGGCAGCCCCCCCCCCGCCCCCACCATTTGAGGCAACTTTCTCAGTCCTTCCCAGGGGCAAATAGAGATTTTGATTCCTTTTCTTAATCCTTGGTTGCTGGTTTTGCTGAACAATCAAACAACCTGTGACCTCTTAAGGTGACTTGGAGGCAGATCCCATTCAAATCAATGGGACTTTCTTCTGACTAAATATAGCCTTGACTGCTGTTAGGCTTCCCAACGCGTCTGTTTTAGATCAAGCATCTCAGCAGCCTAGTCAGGAACTTGCTGCCCTTCCCTCAGTACGTCGTGTCCAACCCTGAACTAGATAACACTCATCATCTTGAGCTCCTGATCAAGGCTTATATATCATCCTATCTGAATGACGACTTGTCATTCCTGGGCTTTGTTGCTGTGGTTTAATTAGGAAAGAGAAATATAATTATTCATAGTGAAACAACAAAGAGTCTCAAAGACAAACAAACGTATTGTATCTCCCTGTTTTACCAAACGCTTGACCTGAACATTTCCAGGCATCGCTTTGATTAACCTTCGAAGTACTCTAGGCAACTTAACATAAAGACCCTGTCTTCCTATCATGACTGAAAATTAAACATTGGCACTTTCTAGAGAACTGGTTTTTTGGTTTTTTTTAAATGCATTTCTTGCTAGGAAATGTGACAGCAGAGTGAATAGAGCCGCAGTTAACCGTGCCATAAAATGGTTTGCAGAGTCCAAGCTGAAGCAATGGGCCCCACTTAGTGACCATTAAATCCAACATCATTTTACGACAGGCCTAAGTATCTGAACGGACTTGTTATGGATCTCAATTTACTGAGACTAAGTAGAGTTGCGAGGAATATAACGCCAAGTAAGCGGGGCTGGAATGCTAGGGAAACCCTCGCATAAACCCTCTTCCTGCATGTCTCGCTTGTGCTGGGAACAGGGATTATGTCATTGGGCAGCTCTTGAGGCTCCGTGTAGACTAGGCCAGACACTTTATGACAATCTTCCTCTCCATTTCTCCTAAAGAGATTGCTCTGCTTACTTCTGTTTAACATCCCTCCGAACTCTATTTAGTCTCAGTCAATTGAGGTTACTGCTAAGTTGTTTCAGATTCTCAGCCCTGCCATTAAAAAGTGAAGGAAAAAAAAGACCCACAGGCACATTTGAGGGAAATAGAGTTACCACGTCTCTTTAGTTTGTTGCACGCCTTAGATCCATACTAAAGATTAAAGTACTGTATTGTACAGCCAAATGGTTTATTTAGAGCTATATAGCCTGCTCTGTGCTTAGGGTGCAAATGGAAAAGTAGTCACCTCGTTCATTGACTCAACAACAAATAATGCAGCTAAAAATTATGTCGGTTTTAACGGACACGGAACAAAAAATATTCCATGCACTTGCTAGGCTACTTCATGTAGTGCACCAAAGACACCCAAATTTTCCTGGAAAGCTAACGGCCCAATCCTATCTGGTGCAGATGTAAAATTTTTCAGTACTTCTCTCCTTGGCCACTGCCTGGTCCTTACGGGATTCCTCAGATCTATGCCAGCTCTTTTGCTGGTGTAGGTTTGAGGAGACCGCGGGGGCGTGTGTCTACCCTGGGAAGGGGGGTTGGATACAATGGATGCCAGTGCTGCCATGATGTACCCCTGTCCTGCCCAACTCCGCCCTGATCCCTGCCCTTTTTTGACCTCTCTGCCAGCAGAAACCTGCTGCTGGCAGCGCACAGCCTTCTGGTGCGCAGCCTTCTGCCATTCCCAAGACTATCTGTGCCAGCAAGGCGAGGATGAGAGGTAGCCCCGCAGTAGAGTATTTCTTCATTGGCTGAAGGATTAAATAAAGTTAGAAGGGTGTAGTGCAGTGTTATGCCGTCACAGTTTTTTCATCCTACAGTAGCAGAATGATTAGAATGGTTTTTCTCTAACCATGGGCCAAAGCATAAAAGCAGGTAACCTGTAAGGGGACGTACATCCAGACACATCCAGCCACTTCATTGGAACCTGGATGAGCATCATAATATGAATTGGTAGGAGCACAGATGTGCACCTGGATTTACACTGGCTATATGTATTAGGAGGGCAGCGGGGTGGCGCAGTGGGTTAAACCACTGAACCATGAGCTGTTGATCGAAAGGTTGGCAGTTTGAATTCGTGCGATGGGGTGAGCTCTCGCCGCTCAGCCCAGCTCCTGTCAACCTAGCAGTTCGAAAACATGTCAATGTGAGTAGATAAATGGGATAAATTAACCCATGCTAACTGGGCAAGAGGCACTTTTTGAATTGGTGCTCCTCTTATATTTAGCAGGGGGAGAGTAACTGCCCCCCTTTCACCCCAGCACAGTGTCTTTTCTTGTGGCTGTTGCTGGTGGTGTTCTGCACCTTTTTAAGATTGTGAGCCCTTTTGGGACAGGGAGTCATTTAATCAGGAGCATTACTAGGGCACGCGCAGCCCAAGAGTGGGGGCGCGCGTGTCACCCTAATGACCCCCAACCCCCCCCCAATTTTCCGTCTCACTTTCGTTGCAGCCGGCTCCGAGGACATCTTCCCCAGCCGGCTGTCCTGGGCCTTCTGACGAGGCCCAATGCGGTGATACATAATTTATAACGTTTTTCACGCATGCGCAGACTGTTTCTGAGGGCAAGGGCTGCCCTTTTCCCCTCAGAAACGTTCTGCGCATGTGTGAAAAACGTTATAAATTACGTATCGCTGCATTGGGCCTTCGTCAGAAGGCCCTGGAGCATCGGCCGGGGAGGTCGCTTCGAGGTCTTCTCCCGGCCTCGGAGCCTCCGGAGGGTGACGCACGCAGCGGAGGTGACACGCGAGGGTGCGCGCGTCACCCCCTGGCGGTCCGCCCCGGCTGCCACGCTCTAGCAACAGCCGTGCATTTAATCATTTGATATTGTCTGTAAACCACTTTGTGAACTTTTTGTTGAAAAGCGGTATATAAATACTGTTTAATAATAATTTAATAATAATAAATAGGTACCACTTGTGGGAAGGTAACAGTGTTCCATGTCCTGCCGCACATTATGCTCTGAGGCAAGGAGAGTCATGCTGGCCACATGACCCACGGAAGCGTCTTCACATAGCGCTGGCTCTTCAGCTTCGTAACAGGGATGAGCACCACACCCTAGAGTCGGACACGACTGGACTTGAAATGTCAAGGCATACCTTTACCTATGTGTATTAAACTGTTTCTGTGCTCAGATCTGCCCTTTCTGGATTGGGGCAACTATAAGTGCTGGTTACCTGTTTGATAATTACTGTACTTCTCAACATAATGTGGAAGGAGAAAGTATAAACATGCACACACTCGCATATATATCCATGTGAATGTCTGTTTCAGACTTCTTGTTTTGTGGATCCCCTTATTTGCTGCTGAAGAATTATCTTTCAGAAAGCTTATATTAAAGAGATTACAAAATGTACACAAATTCTGGAAAAAGGAATTCAGAAGAAGGGATTTTCTGATTAATCTGTCAAATCAAAGCTGCTGGAAGACTGAGTAATATATGTTTAAGTGTTTTAAATCAGTAATCTCTAAAGGGACACAATCTAAAATGTCTTTCAAATTATGTACAACTCCAGCAAATTTAATAAGATGTGGGATTTAATAAGATGGAGGATTCCAGGTCCCCCGACAGTTGGGAAGGGTGTCTTGTGGAAGTGGAATGTAGAACAAAATTCATACTAGACCTTTGATGGAGATGCTCCTTTCTTTCTGATTGTTGGTCCTGTCCTATCTATCTATCTATCTATCTATCTATCTATCTATCTATCTATCTATCTATCTATCTATCTATCTATCTATCTATCTATCTATCTATCTATCTATCTATCTATTACGGAACATTACGGACCAAGACTTTTTTGTGGCTTCATTTTCTCTTCTTCTTTTACCACCCGAGAATTGTACTTCTACTGTCCTGCTGTGACCACAATGAAGAGCTACATCTCAGGTTGAGGAAACAATCAGGCTGTGAAATAACAATTCATAAATGTGTGTGTGTGTGTGTGTGTGTGTGTGTGTGTGTGTGTGTGTGTGTGTGTGTGTGTGTGTGACAATCCTAATTCTGCACACAGAATTAGGCAAGCGGAGTGAGCGCTCTGCCAGCCTAAGGCGCAGAGGCTGGCGCTGCTCACTATGCCATCTGCAACGACCTGCACCGGCTGACCCAGGTAAGGGCTGTGCCAGTCAACAGGAGGGTGTGGGAGGACAGGCTGGGCTGGTAGGGGAGGGGGCCATTGGCTGGCCTGGCCTGGGAGGGGGCGGGGATATCGGTGCTGGGTTGCACTGATATCCCAAGCCCCTTCTCAGGCCGGGCCAGCCTTACATGGCCTCCCCGGATGCACACCAGCTAAAGAGTTGGTGCGCATCCGAGGAGACCCATTGGGGCCTCCGGCATTTACACCAGGGGAAGGGGACGAACCGGGGGAAGGGTTCATCCCCTTCCCCCAAGGTGAGCCCTAGCTGCACCGGCGTGGGCCACATCCTGCCTAGGATGCAGCAGCCGGCCATTTCGGCCTCCCGCCGCATCTTAGGCAGGATCAGGCTGCCCATCATTTTTCCGAATTACTGGATTGGCTTTGTATTTTATGCCCGAGATTTTCAGACTGCTTGTTTCTTCAGCGTTTCAGTAGCATGTACATGCCACATGGGCACATCAACAGGCATATCCTACACACGCTTCCCCAGTGCAGCTCCTGGGATTGTGTGTGTGTGTGTGTGTGGGGGGCCTCTTAAAAAGCAGTAATTGCACCAGTCAGCTATTTGGTGAGGAAGGGGAGTACAGGGGACAAATCTTGTCCCTCCCCAACAGCTGCCACACACCATCACTACCTTTTAAGAAACACACAAGTTCAGCTACTGGATTGGGGAGAGAAAGAAGTGCACAAGAGATATACATGTGTAGAAGCCTCTCTTCATCTACACCCCCCCCCCAAAAGCTGGATCAGTATCAGTCAGTCATTTCAGTTCTTTTCAATCAAGCAGTTGCATCTACCTATCTCTGTGTCTTCCCCTTGAATTAGTTCATGAAGACTGCAATCCAATTGAACACAGTGAGACTTATTTCTGAGTACACATGTATAGGATTACTCTGTCAAATCTTAACACTATTAGATTGTACTGATCCTTGATAAAAAGGAAAAGGAACAGGAAAAAGGGGCCCAGTATATACACAAGACACATATTAAATATTTTCGTTAATAATTTGTTTCTAAGAAGTCTAACCCTAATCCAATGTTTATTAAAACTGGACAGGATTTATTAAATTAATTCAAGATTATCAAATATGAGCAGATCTTTACATATATTACCTTAATTCTCTTTCTAAATATTTGCAAAACTTCTTAGCTCTTTGCAGGAGTTTTCAAAAAATGTGTTTTTGGGGTTTGTTTTTTTTAAGCCCAATGACATGATTGTGGTCACCAACAGCATGTTTGCGTATCTATGGATGTTAGCAACAGCATCAGCAGGCATAAGAACATCCACTCCAAGAAAGTGTGATTAGACTACTTGTAGCATTTTGGGGGGTTGAGGTTTATAAGGAAACTCCACTTCTCAAGATTGGGTGAGAGAAGAGTTATATGTTACACATCATCAGCAGGAATGGATCAAAGAGAGATCTCATGACTGTGAGATCCATGTGCTCAAGGTGACTGCCAGGGCACACTAATCATCATCATGATGCAACTTGTTAGGGAAATTTGTGTCAAAAGCTCCAAGAAGCTAAAGGGGGCACACGTAAGCTTTCTGCTGGGGCATTCTGGTCTCTGAAAGGAGGCATTGGTAGCAGGGAGGAGGCATAGGTCAGAAGAAGAGCACATGTTTTGCATGCCACAGGTTTCCATTTCAATCTCTGACATTGCCAGATACACAGCGCAATCCTGACTAAGAATCCGGCTGGTGGCCTAGGGGGCTGGAGGTCTACTCAGGGAAGGGGATGCTCGGATGTAAACCGGGGCCGTCCCAATGGGCCTCCTCGGATTTCTGCCAGCTAAATAGCTGGTGGAAGTAGAGGAGGCCGTGTAACAGCCTAGCTGGCCCAGCGGGCACAGGGATATGGCCAACACCACCCCTCCCCCTCCTGGGCCGACTAGGCCAATGGCCTCCCTCCCTCGCCAGTTGAACCGCCCCCGCTGGATCCTGACTCACCTCCTCCAGCGGACGCGTGGGCACTCCGGCGACAGAGCGAGGGAGGTCAGCCTCTGCGCCGGCCTCCCTTGCTCCTGAGTAGTCATGAATGTGCTTTACGGAATGTTCGCGACACTTTAGAACGGCAGAGCGCTTGCTCCGCCGTTCTAAAGATCCCCAGGATTGCGCCGACAGTGAATTAGCTGGACCAATGGCTTGGCTGTATAAGGTAGCTTCATATATACAATAATTTTGTGAGCGAGACCATGCTAAGAGATTGATCAGCTTGCTCACCACCCAGTAAGCCTCATGGCTGAAGATAGATTTAACACTGGCTTCCCTAACCAATTCCAATAATCCACCCACTAACTCCATGGCCCCAAATTGGAACTCAAGACAGCAACATGGTCATCTCCAAATAGGCAATATTCTTGAATAATGGGGACCTAATATGGCAACTTGAGGATCTTAGCATCTTGTTTACTGAACCCAAATTTTCCATGATTCTTAACCTTTTGGAGCCGATTTCAGATGTATGTAGAAATGATAAAGGGATCTCAGAAATGCAAAGGATTTGTAATTTGGAATCTAAACTTCTATTGCAATGTCTGAAGGGAGAACTCACAGATTTTACCACAGGGAAAGGCTTGGGACATTTCTTGCTGAGTGTCATCTTGTTGATGATGAGAGTAGGAGGTGTGGTTTGAAGGGTGAGCTGTCGCCTTGCCTGAAAAACTAAGCAGGATTGGTTGCCGGGATGGGAGACTGGGAGATCGGGAGGGCGCTGGGGTATCTGTGTGGAGGAGTCAGCTGGCAAAAAAAGGATAACATCTTTGAGAAACCAGTCTGAAGCATGATTGCAGCTGCCTGTGAGAGGCTTGGGAAATGCAAGAGCTGGCAGCCAGGATGACGACTGCACTATGAAGGGATACATCCAGAGAAATGGACGTTTCTGTGAGATTTCTCATGATATAGTATCTGTAAAAATCTAGTTGAAAAATGGATTTCTGTTCAGCCTGCCTATGTAAACTGCCTTGAGCCTATTGAGAATGGCGGTATATAAATATCGTAATAAACAAACAAATAAAAATGATGTAACGGTTGGCAGATGCTATTTCCAAGTGATTTTGCACTTTACTGAGGGTAACAGTAGATGATTGCTCAGATGCTTCATTTCCTCTTGTCCTTTGCCCTCATCAGCTGGTGTAGGAGGCCTCTGGGTGAGACTGTTTTCCTACCCAGATACTCAGTCCAATTGGCTTTTCATTGGCCTGTAGTTCAGTGGTCTCACTTGGTGACTTGATGATTTGAAACTGAACCCACACCAGACTGTGGTAATGTTGGCAGTAGGAAAGGCAGGTTTCCCCCACTTTTCCAAATCTACTCTGGAAATGATCTAGATTAGAACAAGTCGATTACCTGGAAAATTTATTTGGACTCCAGATTGGGTGTGGAACTGGCCCTTGGGTGCCGATACATGGCATTGCCGTTACTGCCAAAAGGCCTCCATGCTTAGTCACAGTGCAATGGGGTCTTGCTCTGCCCGCATTCTGCACTGGAGGGGAAAGCTGAGGATGTTTTTGTTTGTCATATGGAATGCTGCACCAGGGAGAGAAGACTAGGTGCTGCCGTAATAGTCATATTATGAACAAAAACAATCATCCTGGCCATTTGTTCCAGCTCCACTAGGTGAGGGCAGTGCAGCCTGGAGGCAGACTCCCAAATCAGGATTTGTTGGAATGTGCTGGCGTCCCTAGCCGGTAAGTCTGGTGATCTGCAGGGACTGGGAACAGGTCTCATGGATGGGGTTCCTCCTTCCAGCTTCAAGGGTTCCTGGATCCACTTAGCACCAGAGAAGGTCTTGAGCTGAACTGAGTACTAAGTAAGAAATAAAAAACATTTTCCCTGCTACCGGCGGAGTGGGACGTTACAGTGCATGCGCTTGTATCCTGTTCGACATTTGATCTCTCTGTAACACCATGAAAATATGTTGTGATGGTTGATAGTATGACCCAGCAGTTTTCGTGTCCACGCACTCACACACACACTGATTTAGGCAGATCAATTTGGATTATGAAATGCAGCTTCATTTGTCGTCCTTGACACGACTGTACATTAACAGCAAAGCTTTTTGGTATCGATGCTTAAATATATCTTCAAATTCTGAACGGATGGGAACTTTGTGCTCATAAATTTGTAAGAGCTGCTTCCATTTATATTTTTTTATGACGAAGTGGATCTTTGTGTTGAGGATTCTCCACCTCCGGTTTGTCTTTTCACAAAAGAGATAAGTGTTTTTGCTCACCTTTTGTGACTTACAAGCAACTGAATAGCACTTGTTGTGTTTGAATGTCACATTATATGTATTGCAGCCGATAAAAAAAAAATGTCATTTTTTCCCTCTGTTGCTACTATCTCTTGAGACACTCTTGGAAACAAGATGTTTTGACTCAAAGCACTTGCCTGATAAAATGTGTTTAAAATAATGGCAGGAAGTTTGCTAGTCAAAAGCAGATAGGATTAGAGCCCTCTTTTCTAGACTGCTGGAAGGGAAAAAATTATTAGCGGGATCCAGGATACATTAGGCAAAAGAATTGGGTTCATTTTTTAGATGGTAAAACTTTGCAGGGATGAGAGGGTCAACCCCCCCCCCCCAATCCATTCCTTTATACTTCTTTGTCTTTGCTTTGTGGTGCGTTTCAGTCTTCCTGAATTCCAGCTTAAATAGAACAAAATTCTAAAATTAATTCCAAAATTGTAGCATGCAGTCTGAGTCTGCCACTTCTTTCAGTTCCAGAAATTTATTTGCAGCTGTTTCCATTTCCATGTCATCACTGCATAAGTGTGCACTGATACTAATCTGCAAAATACTAATCTTGATGCGATTGAATATATGATTATGAACTGAACATATGAATCTGCCTTATACAGAGGTTCCCCTTTAGGGCTGGCTGAAGCTATTAGACTGCCTGAGGCAGCCCAACAGTGTTGCCCTCTGTGCTGTCAAACCCCCCCCCCCCAACTCAGACACTCCCTTACCTGGTTCCTTCCACCACACAGGCTCTTTAAACAGAGCAGGAAATGTGGAGCATGCTGGGTGTAATCTTAGCACACTCCGCATTTCCTGTTTCGTTTAAAGAGACCACACAGAGAAAGGAGTGAGATAGCTTCCTTCCATTCCTTGGAGCACAGCAATCTGCCCCCCTGCCTTCTCACCTTGCTCCTTCCTCTGAAACCATTAGAGGAAGCAGCGGCGGTGGTGTTGAGAGGAGAGGAGGCGGTGCTAAGGGTGAGAGGTGAGTCCCCTCCATCCTCCTCTTGGTGTTGAGAACCACACTGGTGCCACTACCACCGCCTCCTCCTCTAGTGGCCAGTGGAGGGCATGCTAGGAGCCCAGCATTCTCTCCATGGCCATTAGAAGAAGCAGAAGTGGCAGTGGCGCTAGATCTGAGGGAGAGAGGTAAATGAGAAAGTTTCCCTGCTGACTGGGCAAAGAGGGACTTCTTCTAGTGGTGCTCCTCTTACATTTAGCCGGGGGAGAGTAACTGTCCCTCTTCACCCCAGTGTAGTGTCTTTTCTAGCAGCTCTTTGCTGGTGTTTCTTCTGCATCATTTTAGATTGTGAGCCACTTTGGCTCAGGGAGCCATCTAGCTATTTGAGTTTGTCTGTAAACTGCTTTGTGAACTCACTGCTTCCTCTGATGGCCACAGCGGGAAGGCGGTTGAGCTCCATCATTCCTTCCGTTGGCCATCAGAAGAGGAGAAAGAGGTGGCAGTGGCACCGGTGGTGGCAGCACAAGATGCTGGGAGAAGTGGATGAGGGCCTACCTCTCTCCAGTGCCTAACATAGCAGCTGCTGCCACCACCTCCCCCTCCTTTAATGGCCAACATTGGCTCCATGGCCATTAGAGGAAGCAGAGAAGTACCCCCCCCCAACCGCAGCCCATTAGTGTCCAGTGCTGCCACTTCCTCTAATGGCCTCAGCGGGAATGTTGGTCTCACAGCATTCCCTCCACCATCCGTTTGACGGAGGAGGGGAAGCCCTCCTGAACCTCCTATTGGCATCCAGCACTGCCTCCTCCTCCTCCTTCACTGTTGTTGTTAAACGCTTTTTAAAACGTTTCTACAGTGGACCCCCATATTCACGGGTGGACCCCGTTTCCATGGATTCTCAGTATCTGCGGGGAGTCCGGAACGGAACCGTTGCAGATACTGAGGTCCGACTGTATTGTCTGCCCTGACTGGGAGCAGCTCTCTAGTGTAGCAATTTTCAACCACTGTGCCGCGGCACATTGGTGTGCCGCGAATGGTCCACAGCTGTGCTGTGGGAGTATGGGGGAGGGTCATTTATTAGTAGGGCCATTGGGGGATGTGAGCCCCCTGCTGGCAGTGCAGTGTGCTTTGTCAATTGCCAAAAACTGATGGTGTATCTTGACAATTTTAGCACCTTGTCAGTGTGCCGTGAGATGAAAAAGGTAAAAATTCACTGCTCTAGATTTTTAGACGGGGCCTTTCCCAGCTCTACCTGGAGATGCCAGAGATTGAACCTGCGACCTTCTGCATGCAAAATTATTGTCGGGCTGCTGTGTGTGTGTGTGTGGGGAGAACAAGCATTTTTCCTGATTTGGGGGCTATTTCTGGTTTCAGGGACTCATTTGAAAATCACAAATACCTCCCCAACATTCCAATTTCAGGAGTTGGGGCTTACCAGAGACATTGGTGGGCTCTGTTCTCCAATCTTTCACAAGTGGTCATGGTGTATGTTTACGGAGCCCCCGACCACCCTGTTAACCCTGCCAACTCTCCTCCAAATTGCTATTTTTGTGTGTGTGGGTATCCCCACAAAACAGAAGGAACCCCCCCCCCCATGCTGTTTTCTCTGGAATGTCCAGGGCCAGGCAAAATGGCATAGGTGAATTGGAGGTGCCTTCTGTACCACAGGTGGTTTGCCATTGTGACCTCCTCCTCTGTATGCATTACAGCATACACTAGCTAGATGCAAATACTTTGGACTTTACTTGTGGAACACTTTCAGCATTTCTCAGTGGAAGGGTTGGATGATGTTGGTGCAGAATTTTGATTTGCTGTCAAGTGGGGAGTGTGCTGAGCCAATAACACTCATTGTACTCCTAAATAAGAACAGTAGCCTTGGCACAAAAAAGGGTATGACTAGAGTCCCACAAATGCGACAGGGATGTATCTATTTATTTATTTGCATTTCACATCACTTTTGATTGACAGCCCACCTCTTACATACCCTCAAGGCTTTCCCATTTCCTTCTCCTTCCCACTGCTTGTACACTCTGAAAAGCTGCTCCTGGTGGCCAGCCCCTCCCTCCTCTCGAGTGCTGTGGGATGTGATGCAAGGTACTACAGTTGGAGGGGGCGGTCCGTAGATATCCTCTCCCGCATCTTCTCCTGCAAACGGCTCTTGGGATCCTGCATCACGGCGATGACAGCAATGCATCCAAATGCTTTGGGGCATGTTTTGCTACCCGATCCTAAGCCATTCCTTGGCGATCAGACCACATGGGTTGGGGAGCATATGTGACTGTCGCGCACTGACTGTACGCAAACATCTCATAGATTAATCAAGTGAACTCTTATCTTGGGTTGGTTGGAAAACAATGCCTGCTTAATTTTTTTCAAGAGACAACACAGAAGTGTAGCATTGTACCACAAATAAAGTGGTGCCACAATGCCTGTAAATCAGAGCTTTAAACTATGTTTCAATTATCCTTCTATTATCCAGCTGGTGTTTAAGCATGTTTATTATTCAAATCAGCAGAGAATGTGCGGCTGTTGTGTAAACAACTGTCAATTGCTGAAACAATGATTACAAGGCACCATCTCTTTCAGGTGTACTTAGAGGTACTTATACCTCAGCCACTTGTATTTAAATATCATGCAAACACAATGCTTGATTGACTGCTTTCGCTCCTGCTCCCAATACCTCTTGCCAATTCTATTACATTAAGCAGGGAAACCGATTACATTTTTCCCCCCAATTTAGATGTGTCCGTCCTCAGTTTTTAACCATTGTATCGCTAAGGCTTGAGTTAATATAATAGATAGGCGAAGGGATACAGGCCCCTATTGAGAAAGCCTGTGTCGAAAGGAAAACCATTTCGCCTGCACATTATTTCAAGCATTTGAAAGCTTTTTGCAAAAACAAGGGAAGGAAAATGAGTTTCTGAAAAGGGAACAGGGTGGTGGTGGGGGAGGGAACGGAAGATTTGGTCATGGACCTAATGTCCCCTGATTTATATATTAACCATAGGCATGCCAAATGTTTTTGTTTTGAATGTTCACTGAACAAACAGATGCCCTCTGCTTCCAAGTCACACCCTCCAGTAAGCGCAGGGGACCCTCCTCTCTGTTCATTCATCACAAAGTGGGGCCTGCTGGGTAATGCATTCATCATCAACCCCCCCCCCCGAACACTGTCACTACCACACTGTCATATTTGTGTTTGCCCTCTGTATCAGGACTACATGGGGTTATCCCATTTTACATCTTTTAATAACTCTGCAACATAGAAAAGATAAACAAAAGACATACAAAAAAAAATAGTAGCACCCCAGGAAACGCATTTGAGGGAAACTTGGAATGATTTTCAAAATGGTAGCAGTGTTGGCTTTAAATATTTAGAGCCCTGACTCTTTCTTTTCCTTCCTCAACTCAGTTGATCAGAAAAGGCAAGACTGCCATAATGGACAGAGGATGGTATGTCAGGAGCATGGGGCAAGTAAGAATGAGTTGGAAAGGCCTGTACTGGCTGTTTGAACCAGTAGCCACTACAGGCACTTGGTGGCTTCTGTGCCTGTGGTGTCTCATTAAGAAGCTAGCTTGTGAAAAGGCCTTTGGTCTAGAATCTTGGAGCTACTATGAACTTAGCCAATCCAGATTGGGACCATGAGGGGTGGGAATGAAGTCCTAACCCCCATCATGGTTCTCATCAGGATCAGGCTCCCCATCTATACGAGAAAAAGCAAGCATGCCAAGAACAATAACATGATTAAAGTAATGTCTAATTTGGCCCTTACTCATGAAGGAACTCATTGAATGGTGTGGAATTTTGTAAACTACAAAGGCCATTACTCTCAAATCAACTTTCATTGATTGCTGTGAATCATGTGATCAGACCACTTTTGTTTGGTGATTATCTTCAGTAGAAGGCTCAGTTCTCTCAGGGGTTCCTTGCAAACATTTCATGTGGTTATCTCTCATCCAGATATGCAATGAGCAGCACAATCCTAACTAAATCCCTGTGCAGCGGTGGTGTGGCTTCTGCTACATCCCGTGGGGGATTTTTGGCTGCTGGAAGTCTCCTTGAGGTAAGGAAACATTTGCCCCCTTGCAAATGAGAACATTTGCCTCAGAAGCCTCTATGGGTCAACTCGGACCTGAGCCAGCTCGATCACTGGTGCGACTCTGCATTGATTCGCTGTCGATCCCGCCCCCTCCCAGGCCCGATCCGCCCTCCTCCCTGCCCCATCGCTGTCTGGTTCTGCCCTCCTTCCGCCCTCCCCCTTGCCCCGTTCCACTCCCTGTGCAGGCTTACCTGCTCCAGCAGTTTCTGTTGATCTGCCGGCGTGGGCAAGAAGGCTCCAGACTTCTTGCCAGCATTCTGGCACCTAGCATTGCCAGAGTGTGCTTTATGACTGCTTTGCAGCAACCAGCACCAGTGGAGCACATGTTCCACTGGCTAAAAGACTGGGCCATTATTCTTGTTCTTGGAAGCTGAATTTCAAAAGGGCTTTCTACCATGGTCAGTATGAAGAATGGGTGCAGGGCAGGTAGAACTAAATTACAATCCCTGAGGTATGATTATGTACACATTTATACCCCTCATGGTCCCAATTTGGATTGACCCTCTGTGCATACTATTTGCCCTGGGGGGAGCTCCCATTAGAGCTACTCCATGCTTGTATGGCCCAATCCAGATTGGGGACATAGTAGGGTTAGGTTTAAAGCACCCCTATCCATCCCAATCTGGATTAGACTCCCTGCATGTGCTATTTAAGTAAGACAAAGCAAGCACACTAGCAGAGCATGATTAAAGTCACATCTAGTTTGGAACTAGGGGTTAATTTTAAAGAACATGTTTACATTTGCCAAAGCAGCTGGCTTTGAATCCTGGATCTTCTGGATGTTGATCACACCTATGCAGAACCTCATTCAATATTCTGCGCTGGAGAAGAACTCCTGGGGGAATTGGTGCTCGACTCATAATACAGCTGAACATTAAGAGCTGGGTAAGTTTGTATTCTAATCGGAACCATTATGAGCTTCTTCTGCAACATCACAGGTCATGGAGGACGTATTGCTCTGGGTCTAATGTAAACGGAAGGATTTTGTGGGGCAATGCCATTGGCATGAGATTATACGGTGCCTCCAAATATGGACTAATTGTGGGCAAGAATGAAATGAGCAAGCTAAAGAGT
This sequence comes from Plestiodon gilberti rubricaudatus, assembly GCA_026170595.1. NCBI lineage: Eukaryota > Metazoa > Chordata > Lepidosauria > Squamata > Scincidae > Plestiodon > Plestiodon gilberti. Next base: position 25,799,119 of record JANXHW010000001.1, read on the forward strand.
ACACACTGAGAGATGAGTCCATCCTGACTAGCAGCCAACAACATCTCCCTGTTTCATTCACTTGCTTACAAGGCTCTGGATCTAAAAGTAGCCTGAAAAATAAACATGGACTCGGTAGCAAGGAGAAATTGTACGGCGTGTTTGTAAAATGACACTCTTTTCCCAGAAATTAATAGAAATGCTTCTACTGTTCGGTAGTCAACAGAGCGCTGGTCTAATTGGTGGCCTTGGCAACAAAATCAGGTCATTCGGAGATCAAGCATATGTAGATCTTCTTGTTCAAATATACATTAGAATAAGAACCTTTTGTAAGGGTCCACAATGTAAGGCTGAAGACAGATGCTCCTACGCTCAGTGCTAATGTTACTCAGAATTGTTTACCTGTTTCTAACATGATGGTGATGTTTTTTTCAGATGAGGAGGAAAAGAATCTTTCACAGCCCCAAGAAAATAAATCCCCCTTTTAGAAAATCATACAGCCGAGTGTTGGCAGACCTGTGACTTTATAGCATCGCAGAATGGTCTCTTTTGGGTTTCTACAGTGCCCGGTACATATCTTTAAATATAATTAAGTCATCAATGGGGTATATTGTCAAATAAATGTTTAGGCTGCTGAAGGATGAGGCTCCAGCACCATCACGACAGCTGTGCAGTTGTCACACAGTTTTCCCCTCTCTGCTGCAGAATTATTGTTTAAGCTACATAGCAACACCACTTACTGCTACTCCACTGGTCACCGAAAAGCTGTCGATGTAAGGTGCATGACCAAACTATCTAATCCTAAATGAATATTTTAAGTTTTGGGTTGTTTGTTTATTAATTTATTTTAACGCTTTGATCTTGCATTATATAGCCCCAAAGGCTCTCAGAGTGGCTTACTAATAATTTAAATAAGCAGTGAAGCCTGTACTAGATACAGTAAAATAAAAACAAAACATAAATGGTCAAAGCTTTCCAGTTAGCCAACCCCTTCCTGTATCTTCAGCAGCAGATCTGAGACAGTGAATGTTTGTGTAAAGAACCTTGTCCTCATCCACATTCTGAAAACAAACAAGAGTAAGATGGGGGGGGGAGATCTCTTCAGTGACTGAATTCCAGAACAAAGGGGCAACCACTGAAAAGGCCCTTTTGCTTACGAAATAGACTCAAAAGTCCAGAGGATGGTAGGCATTCTTAAAGTGAATGGAATGGAAGTTTCCCCCCTTCTTAAAATAATGCATGGGGGGAGGGAAGATACAATCAGTTTCAGATCACTTAGGAAGCCGAAGTGTTGAGGTTCCCCTTACTTTCACCTCATATCAAGCGCATACAACCCACAGTTACTGCTAAAAACTACTCTTCCACAGGGTCACGTTATCCACCCCTTACATTCAAGTGTTTGGTTATTTATTATTCTGCTTGCTTCTCCCACCATGCAGTTCCGCCTAACTGTCAATGCAGGTGCTCAGATGGATGTCCCATTACCCTTACACCCCCAAATAAGCACACCAGACAATGCACGCTTTGGATATATGGTCACTGTATTGAACTTTAACAACAACCATGCAGAGGGAACTAACTCGGGCAACTCAGCCCCCCAAAGCGTGCAGGCACTAACTGGGGGAAACAGCCCTAGCCATCTACCTCCCCCTGGTTTAATTGGCGTGAACACCCTGACTCCAGGCCCCCTCGGTCACTGCCCAAGGGAGCCTATCACAACCCCGAAGGGTCGAGACAGCGGAGCAGTTAAGGCACCCATACTGGCCAGGCCATTGATGGTCCCCACTTGCTCCAGCCAGGGGGCTTGCAAGCCAGCCTCATCGACCTGGTCAAGGCTTACCTCCCAACTTTGCTGGTCCTGGCTCCTGCCCTGGGGGCCAGCTGGCACAGCAGCCTCAGGCAGTGGTGAGAACGGAAATGCTTGATGCCGCACCAGCAGGTCATGAAGCAATGCATGAAATGGTGACAAGGCAGACGGCGAGGATGACGTGAGGGTCTGGGACCCTGCTTTATACTCAACATTCCCCTAAGGAAGCATAGAGACTTTTGTGGAGTGAGCTCATCAAGGACCTTTCTCTTGATGCTTGATGGCCCTTGATGGTCCTTCCCCAGCTTGAGATGGGGGCGTCCTTTGCTCAGCACCCTGCAGAGGGTGCGGCAGTGAACTTTTTGATTGCTTCAGAGGCCTAGCCCTCAATTCTACAGGCTCCCAGAATGTAGTAAATGAAGTCATTGCTGACCAAGCAAGGTTTGGCCAGTCATGGAATTTTCCAACAGAGAAAAGAAGGCAAGGCTACTCCTCGGCCAGCCAGCTAGAGTATGTGGGGTGGTGGGGAGTAGTTTCTTTGAAGAACCCAAGTTTGTCCTTTCCCCTAAGGCCTGTGGTTCCTGAGGCTTCCATGCCCACAGCCCAGTTCAAAATGCCACATGACCGGCCTGGGTGATGCTTACCTGGCATGCACCCAGCACCATGTACATGTGTCTAAACCTATGTCAGGCAACATCTGCATGCAAAGCATGTACTCTTCCCCTGAGCTATTAAAAAGGGGCGACATATCATAAAGCATCTTTAAAGGCACAAGAAAATACGATGGACTTCACCTGGTGCATAAAAGACAACAAAGTAGGCTCTAGGCCAGGGGAGGCCAACCTTCCACCATTAGGGCTACTGTGTTCTTAAGAATTGTGTAGAAGACAGAATCTTGGCAGCTGCAAGTGCTGATGGTGCTGCTAAAGCAGCTGCACCTGCTGAAATGCCCTCACCTTTGCAACCATTTAAATTCATGTTGAAAGGTTGGCCACCACTGCACTAGGCAAACACACCTATGTCTTTTTGGTGGATGTCCTAGTCTTCTGGTGGAATTCTTCTAAGGAAATACACAAACCACACAGTGAAAGCATATGAGTCTGCTCAGATTTTCTTACTGGTGAATTACATAGACATGATGAAAGCTTCAGAATTCTGGGGGACAAAAAAAGAGCAGGTTCACGAGAATATTCAGGGTAGGCGACACGTTGCCATAGACAAGAGTTTCCACACTCTTCGTGCCAGGATAGACTGTTAGTTAGTAAGGAATGATAGCGCTTGTAAGGTTAATATTTTCTTTGTTTCACATGCTCAAATATTTCTTTCTTTCTTTATTTTTTGGCATGGAAGTGTCAACAGGTGCAAATAAGTCTATGGAGACACAAAGTGCCAATGCTTCATTTCTGGCGGAGCACAGCCTTCATGCACAAGAGACAGAAATTGCAGAGTTGTGCAGACTGCCCATCAATCCGCATTGTTGCCTGGCACCTATATATCATCCAACATGTGTGTAGGCACCATGCCATCTGAACAGATGGTAATGAGTCGAAGCAGCCAAGCTACTATGTACAGTAGGTGTGCTCAAGTAAAAGTGTGGAAGGTGTGATTTCCATCCAAGAACGTTGGACTCGTTCTCTTTGCCTTGGATTTACATGCCCAGAGTTAAGGAGATGGGCAGCCATGTAGGTGTACTCCTTTCTGGATTCATTTTTCTTCACACAAAAGCTTCCAGTGTAGTTCAAAGGTGTTTCTGGCCTAGCCAGTGAATTAGGTAGTGCGTCAGAAAGGACAGCAAAATGCATGTTTAAATAAGTGCTACTTTCGCTGGCTTTCTCCCACAGGACTTCACAGATCAGATAAAACAAGCGTATGGATTTGACTAAGATTTATGCAAAATTTGCAAAGAGCTACAACATTATTATTTTTTTTGTAGCTCTCTGCCACAATCTGATTTTTAGACAAAACCTTTCAGGTCGGAAACAATCCCTGGCAAACTGTCTTCCTTTGAGGAACAAAGTAATTGAAGAGCTTAGCCTGCCATGTGCCTCGGTAATAAGCAAGGATGCAATCCTTCTCCCACTGAGATCAATGGCAACATTTCTGCTGATCTCAATCATCTGCATTACACCGCAGATGGCCACTGCAACATCTAGCCAGAGACCTACACAGGTTGGGACCCACAGTGTTTCCAAGTTAAGGCTGCCCCTAAACTTAATCTAAAGTGGAATTTGGGAAGACTTTTGGGAGTCCATTAACATAAGATTACATTTTGAAACTGGATGTAGATTCAGTGCTTTCTTTGAATTGCATTGCTTTCATCAGACCCTTTCTGAATTTATCTGGGAAGTGTTCTATTTTTTATGCAACACTAACACAACCCAATCCATAATGCAGTGTAACTGTTGACAAAGATTGATTGATATCAGCATTTATATGCTTCTTTTTGACTGCTCAACAGTGCAATCCTATGCATGTTTACTCAGAAGTAAATTCCACTGTGTTCAATTGGGCTTACTCCCATGTAAGTGTGTATAGGATTACAGCCTAACAGCCTGATCCTAACTCCTCATACAGCGATGCAGTGGTGTCAGCGCAGCTTCCACTGCATCCCGTGGGGGAGTTTTGCATGCTGAAGGTCTTCTCGGGGTAAGGGGACATTTGTCCCCTTGTCCCAGGGTAGACCCCAGCAGAGGCAAGGGGTCAACTCAGATCTACACCAGCAAGATCGCTGGTGTAAGTTTGCATTGATCCGTGCAAGCAGATTGGGCGAGGAAAGGGGTTTTTGATATGGCGCCAATGATCCTGCCCCTTCCCAGGCCTGATCTGCCCTCCCCCACCCTGTTCAGTCCCCTCCCTTCATAGATGTAGAGGAAATTGTTAGACAACTTTAAACAAGACATTTTAAACAGTTATTTTGTCAACTGTTGGGTCTAAATCTCGCTGTTAAGACTTTTTCAAAGGGGGATTTAGGTTTTTCATTTTGGAGGGTCTCCATTTCAAACTCAGAATGTTGTAGAATAAGTGGAGCATGTTCAGCAAGTATTGATGCCCTGTAAATTGTGTTAATGATATGCACATAAAATCTGGAAATTACAGCTCACATGCTCTTCACGATGTACTTCTGAGGTGGACCCTCAGTGTTGAAACGGTTTCCCACCCTCTTCTAGTTAGCTGAAACCCTGCAGTTTAATTATCAGTTTTTCAGAAAAAAAAACATGCTTTCCTCCTGGGTTTCTGTGGCATAGCAAAGCTAGTCTTATTTTCTTGGAGCAGGCTGAATATGGGATTTAGAAAGTCTGCATGGCCCTATTTACTGAAGTAGCAACTGGGGAAAGGAAGATCCTGAGACCTATAAAAGGCCAGATGAAGGAGAAGATAGGTTAGGAACTGGGACAGTAGATGTTCTCTGTTTCTTGGGTACTAAAAGCACTTTTGGAGTTGGTTTTGTAATTTTGGGTCAATGCAGTCTTCCTTGAAGGAGTCAGGGCTGACCCACGTCCTCATGGCATCTAAAGGAGGGGGTTCTCAACCAGTGGTAATAGTACCACCAGTGGTACTTTGGCCGACTGCTGGTGGTACTCAGACCACCGGACGACCGGAATCCCACTCTGATGCGGTACTTTTGATGGTGTGTTTTTGCTCCTGAGAGGCTCCAGCCTTTGGCCGAGCCTCTCAGAAACACTGAGAAGGGCCCCCCCCCCACCTGTCCAGAATCTCCTACCTACGTTTTCTGACCTCTGAAAACCTGGAAGTAACTAGAGATGATGTCGTTGCCAGTCACTTCCAGTGGTACACAGCAGGAGAGTGGTGCTAGAAGTGGCCTAAAGCGATATGCCACGTGCCACTCCCTAGCCTGTGGTGGTGTTCTGTCACCACAGCTCCTTCTCCCACCCCAAAGGAACAGAGCAGAAGAGGAAGTGTGGAGGAGACAAAAGAAAAGTGGTTAGCTAAAGAGTCAGAGATGGAGGTGGGAGAGGAAGGGGAATTGTGGATGTAGATCTGCGAAAGGCTCTGCGGCCCCTTGCCAATCTGACATCTGAAGCGTCCACCTCAGTTAGCCTCATGCCAGCCTCAGACCAGCGCTAGAAGAAATCTAACAAAGCTCGTTGTGTGTGTATTACTTTATGCCTTTGTGTGTGTGTTTTAATCCAGCAGAACTGTTGGCCATCAGCCATAGCTTCATGGAGACATTTGGTTGGCCACTGTGCAAAGTAGGATGCTGGACTAGATGGACCTTTGGTCTCATCCAGAAGAGATTGTGTTCTTATGATGAAAGGAGGACCCATATATTGTACGACCTGCTCCTATCTTTAAAAAAAAAAAAGGTAAAGGTGACCCCTGACAATTAAGTCCAGTCGTGTCCGACTCTAGGGTGTAGTGCTCATCCCCATTTCAAAGCCGAAGAGCCTGCGTTGTCCGAAGACACCTCCGTGGTCATGTGGCCAGCATGACTCTCCTTGCCGCAGCGCATAGCATGCGGCTGGAACACGGAGCGCTGTTTACCTTCCCGCAAGCGGTACCTATTTATCTACTCACATTAACAAGTGGTACACATTAATAAGTGGTACTATTACCACTGGTTGATTAATGGACCTAGAGCCAGGATGGTGTAGTGGTTTGGGAGTCGGACTTAGACCTGGAAGATCCAGGTTCAAATCCCCGCTCAGCCACAAAGCTTCCTGGGTGACCCTGGGCCAGTCACTATCTCTCAGCCCCACCTACCTCACAGGGTTGTTGTGAGGACAAAAAGGAGGGGAGGAAATATGTACACCACTCTGAGCTCCTTGGAGGAAGGGTGGTATAAAAATGTGAATAAATAAATAAATAAATAAATAAATAAACATGCTTTGGAACTGCTAGGTTGGCAGGAGCTGGCCAAGCAACGAGAGCTCACCCCGTCGCGGATTTGAACTGCGGACCTTTCGATCGACAGCTCATGGTTCAGCGGTTTAACCCCCTGCGCCACCCGCTGGCCTATACAGACCTGTAATCTGCATCGCCTCATTTGTTGTTCCTGTGAACATGCTACAGAGAGATGGAATTTGTTCATATGCGTTTATGCTACCACTTGATGGATTTCAACGTCCGCAAATACAGAATGCTGGAGTTGGTCTTGTTTTAAGAGGTGGTTGCAAAGAGCTGTTGCTTCTTCACAGGAAGAGCTTCCTCACTTCATTAAGGGAAGTCTATGCTTATATTTAGATCCTAGAGGAAAGAATGTATACCATTGTTATAGGAAATCTTATTCCTCAGGAGACATGAGTAACTCCTTATTTGAAAAACATGGCATGACAATAGATGGTGTACTAGTAAATGATTTCCTGTACATTGAACTTCCTATTTTTCGTACCCAAAGGGATCATTAAATCATATTCTTTAATCAGTATTTATGGATATGCCCTTTGTACTCTATTTTTTTTTAAAAAAGCAAAAGGAAAGAACAAGCCCAACGCTTTAGATAAAAAAAATACGACATTGTTGGATGAGTAATGGTAAAAAAGAAAACTTCAACAGAATTACCGATCTGTTTGAGATTGTATTGTAAATGTTACCAAAAGTTGTCTTGGGGACTTTGTCCCTGCTGTGGTTTCTCTCTCGATCGTGTCCCCCACAGACTAGAGAAAACAAGTGTCTATTGACTTTCAACTGAAGCCTCCCCCCTCCCTTTTAAATAGTGTGCAAGGGTTCCTGGATGAAATTCTCTAAGATTGACATTGCTCCATAATGTAGGAGGTGGACCTAGTGAATCCTACCCAAAGTGAGATACTGTATTGTCCCTTACCTCCACTGAGGCAGGTGGGGGGGGCAATTATAGGCCTGCCCTGAGAGCCTGATGGTTTTCTGAGAGCTGTGGGGGATTTCCCTGCCACCAAGCCAGCAGCTCATCCACAGCCCCAGTTGACCTCTGGAATGAGGAAATGTCTAGGGCGGTGAAGCAGATAGCGCCTGAGTGACCTCTCTTCTGCCGCTGAACCAAGATGGCTCCCTCATTCACCACTGGGGAGCTATGGGCGATGAAGAGACAGGATTGACACCTAGAGCGATGTTGAAGGAAGTCTTGGATCTGATGGTACATGGCCACTTTTAGGGCCTACTCTGTGGTGGTGACAGCAGCAAGGAAGGTTTTTTTTTCCTTTGCCATCATTGCATCTGCTGAGTGTCGTCCAGCCAGGCGTTTCTGTATCATGCGGAGCTTGTTTTGTTCAGCTCCAGGGACTGGATTTTACATCAGCTCACTGTAATGAGTTTGCTAACCACTTTGCGGATAAAATTGTTCACGTCTGTTACAACCTGTACCCCACATTGGCAAGGTCGATTGCTGTCTCTGGAGCATCTAGTGGTCCGATTATTTTGACATCCTTTCAATTTGTGCAGCTCGAGGATGTGGACAGAACCCTTTGGAGCCATCAACAAGCCTGCTAGATCTTTATCCGGCATGGCTTATTAGATCAACTAGAGCAGGACTGGCTGAATGGTTGGGAGAGGTGGTAAATGCATCATTTAGGTAGGGTGTTGTGCCTACACCACTGAAAACAGTAGTGGTACGCCCCTCCTAAAAACACCCTCCCTTAACCCTACAGCTTTCAGCATTGGGGGTCATCTGCATTGGATACAGGTTGATCATTTTCAGCCTGTATCCATCCTCCCTTTTCTGGGCAAAGTGGTTGAGTGGGTAGTGGCGGTCCAACTCCATAGGGTTCTTGGAAGAAACTGATTATTTGGATCCCTATCAGTCTAGATTAGGGGATTTGCTAGATTTGATAGGTGGATAGTGAGAGGGTTCTGCTGGATCTTTTTCTATCTGTTTTTATGGTTTTAGCTGCTGTTTTTAAGTTTATTTATGCTAAAGGTAAAGGTAAAGGTGACCCCTGACAATTAAGTCCAGTTGTGTCCGACTCTAGGGTGTGGTGCTCATCCCCATTTCAAAGCTGAAGAGCCAGCGTAGTCCGAAGACGCCTCCGTGGTCATGTGGCCTGCATGACTCTCCTTGCCGCAGCGCGTAGCATGCAGCTAGAACACGGAGCGCTGTTTACCTTCCCGCAAGCGGTACCTATTTATCTACTCGCATTGACATGCTTTGGAACTGCTAGGTTGGCAGGAGCTGGCCAAGCAACGAGAGCTCACCCCATCGCGGATTTGAACTGCGGACCTTTCGATCGACAGCTCATGGTTCAGCGGTTTAACCCACTGCGCCACCCGCTGGCCATTTATTTATGCTACTGTGGTTTTAATATTTCATTTTATAATGTACATTTGTATGCGATTTTATCATGTATTCATGTGATAAACCACCTTGAGCATCAGGTTTTGTTACCTGGGGAAAGGTGGCATATACATTTGCAAATAAGTAAGTAAGTAAATAACTCAATAACTCAAGATTTCAAGAACTCACCGATCTCACTGCTGCTGTTGAAATTCACCCACTCCATCTTTCACTGTAGAGCAGATGTATGGAAACAAGAAGTGTGTTTCATTCACTCCTGTTTGACACAAGATGAAGTGGTTCTCAGGCTTGGATGAATATCGAAAGTGGAAGTTGGAGACGGCTACCAAGGACGTCTCTCTACGAGCCTTCAAAGTCCTAGGTTGTGCACTGATGTGCACTGATGTGCTGATGAATGGGTGTTTTGGTGTTGTTTGGAAGGGTCATGATGGGGTGGGAAGAGGTATGTTCTTAGGGCGCATAGTGCTAAAGATCCCGGTAATTAATGCTAAACTAAGATTGCACTAGTGTGACACGCACAACTTTTCTTAAGAGAAGGGATCTCCTGTATGTTTGCAGGCAGGTGGTCAGCACTTCCTAATCTCAATGAAGTCTCGAGGAAACACACACATGTTAAGTGACATTTGCAGAGATGTTTTATCTACCAGATGCAAATGGGGACGAAGGTCCAGAAGGAGAGAATCAAATGTAATTCTCCACTAAACATGACTGATAGCTGCAGGACAAGTAATGTCATTAACTTAACGTTTTATTACTGTGGCTGCTGTGATCGCACAGAGCACTTTCTAGAGACGTACACATAATAATGGCCAGGAGAAAACCACCCAGTCCATCAAAGGCCTGCATCTCTCATCGCCGGAAATACAAATCACTTTCAATGGCAGCTCACCATCTTAAGCCCAATTACCTCTCCTGTGGCTCACTCCATCTCTCTCAACGCGTCCAGCTCTCTCTTGGACTGATGTTCATGGCTAACATCTATTACTGTCTTGAGCACATCCCCTTTTCCTTCGTGATCTGACAGCTTTTTGCATGAATCTATTCTGCTTGGATTTCCACCTCCCACATCCTATTGCTTCTCCCTCATCAATGTCAGCTGAGATGACCTCTTGTTTTTGAATCGTGGTCTATAAAAAAAAAGCCCGTCTGACAAGATTCCATTCTTCTCCTTGCAGAATCCTCTGGGCTACTCCAAAGCATCACTTAAGTCTTGTCTTAGTGGAGGTACTGCAGCTTGGAAAAAAAAAATCTTTCTCGCTGCTTAACCTTCGAAAGGAAAGCACGGGGTGGGGGTGGGGAAGCTTTAAGATAGCAATTCAAAAAATTAACACCAATAAAACTGTGTACACCAATGATGGACTATAAACCAGCCCAGTCCTATGATGGTCACCATTACACACTTGCTTGCACTACTAACAGCACAATCCTATGCACATTTACTCAGAAGTTAGTCCCACTGTGTTCAATGTGGCTTATTCCCAGAGAAGTGGATAGGATTGCAGCCCTAGTCAGTATTCTATTCTCCCTCGATGGCAACTCATCAAAAATACTAACAACATTGAAAGAAGAATAAACACAGCACACTCTATAGCTCCACAGCTCCACATTCATGTGCTCCATAGCATTTATGTGCAACACTGTACTGCCCCCTACCCCCAATGTTGACCCTGGACAACTGCCCTAGCAATTGTTCCTAGAAGGTGCCAATCACTACATAGCATCATGACTAAAGAGCTGCCAACTTCAACTTCCTTGCTAATCTCTACGTCAGGATTAGTGCAGAGTACAACAACAAGGAACAGCAGCCCTCCCTTCTGCGACCGTGATGTTGTAGCCCACAGATTGCGTTAGATTTTCTGGCTCCTATCTTATACTGTACATTTCAAAACATTTTACCCCACCTTTCTTGCCAGTAGCGACCCAAGACAGTTTCCAAAAATAGAAACAGAACAACATATTTCAATGTCCTGATGATGATCCTATCATCTCCTGCCTATTGGAAGCATTGCCTGACTCTATATGAAATGGTCCACCCTTGAAGGTTGTCTAGGGAGGCCTTACTCCAGGTGCCATTACCAGAGGAGTTGAAACTGGTGGGGACTTAAAATGGTGCCTTCTCTGTATCTGCACCGAGGATAAACAACCCTTTCCCATCAAGTTTATGACCTGGTATAATGGTTCTGGAGAGCTCTACTATTGTATTGATTGTTGAGCTCTGTGGTTACTGTTGATGCCGTCATTTTGATATGCTGTATTCACAACAGTCCAATCCTAACCCACTTTCCAGCGCCGATGCATCCACAGTGCACTCCCGAGGGAAGGGAACAAATGTTCCCTTAACTTGAGGAGGCCTCCATGACTGCCCCCCACCATCCCCACTGCAGGATGCAGTATGCACTATGTTGGCAAGGCTGCATCGGTGCTGGAAAGTTAGTTAGGATTGGGCTGCAAGTTTTTCAATTGTAACGTTTCCTGTTGTTACCGCTTGTGCGAAGTGCTCCTTCTTCACCATAATCCTCACATGAGTGCCTACTTGTTTAGACATGGGGTCAGAGAACAACATAGCCCCACGTTGCGCATCTTGGTATATGTGACCTGCATCCATTGGTGGATCTTGTCTACTCCCGGTGGTGTACTATGATTGGCAGCAGAGTTAGCCAGGATCATGTCCTCTATTGTAACTATTGGATTTGAGAGTATGGAGATGGAGATACAATCACCTGACATTCTCTAGGACTTTAATGGCAGTGTCCTAACTTACGCCACTTCTTTTGCTGACATAATAGTATGCTATTGTTGAGGGCAGTAGCAACCCTTAAGCAAGCAAAGAATTCCAAGACTGACTTCCACTCCCCCCCCCCCCATGCCTTCAGCTTCTCTTAGTTATCCTTGGCATCTGATTTAGTTTGGCTGAATTTTATTTCTTACCCATCCAGGATCTTTGAGATGAAGTAAGCATTAGAATCTTAAAAAAAAAAAAACCTGTCGAAATTGATGATATTATTGACTTCTGTCTTTGTCAGCTAAATTGTTCTTTTTGTCCTTCCAACTTCATTGAGTGCTACATAAAGAACGATAACATTGCAGCGTGGGAACTCCAGAGAGGGAATTTATGTTTTATTACTGATGAAATCAATGTTAAAATGATCATCTCTACAAATGCAGATAAACATATCAGAACCTTAATAGCCTGCAGTTCACAGAAGGAAGGAAAAAAAAATATATGTATTGTGTTTCCAGAGAGTCTTTCTTTGAAGTCATCTGATAAAAGACTTTAACTGAGATCGTTTCAGTATGCAAATATGGCCTGGCCATCGCACAGCTCTACAGCTGAAAGTACATATCCCAGTCTAACAGCTGCGTTTCTTTCCATGCTTCCAGCCTTCTGCAAAGACAGCTTATCGCAGGCAATTATTTTACCCAAATAAAAATGAAAATGGAAAAGTTAAATAAATAACAGAAGAACATTTTGATGGAATCACCGTAATGTACTTTTTGGTTAACAGGGCCCCTGACTTTTGGACAGGCAGATTTGTGAATGCACTTGTCCTTTCCTTTGGCATCAATCTCACTAAATCTTCATATCCATTGCAGTGATGGATGCCCAGCTCTCCTGTTTCTAGCTTTACAAAACAAGCACTTCAGAAAACCAAAAGATCAGGAAAAGAGATTTGCATCCTCCTCACTCTGCTTTCATCTGCTTCTACCTTCAAAACACTTTCTCAGCTTTTTAATCAGAACCACAATTGAAAACATCTTCTAGACAACATGCTTGATTCAAATAATATGTCAGTGCCCATACTATTATTGGCAAGACTCACCTTATCTTCAAAGGCACTGCCCTCTGACCTCTTTAAGGCAGCCCTCCTCCTCCCCCCCTCTCTCACTTTTAGAAAACTTGTTAAAACTTTTCCTGTTTGGGAGGGCCATTGGGTCTCTGGAGCAGGAGTAAAAAGAAGTGGCATTTACTGTATTGTACTGCATGTTTGGTCGCTGTTGGGGGTCAGGCCAGCAGAGCTGGCTGGGTAAACATGGTTGAGCTGGAAGTGACGTGGGAATGCTGGCGTGGGTGCCAGTGCCTAACTGTCCCACTGCTGCCCCAAGAGCAGGATCATGTCCCCCAACACATGTGTGCAACGTTGACACTGACGTTGTAATGTTTTGTGTTTTTTTGTATTTGCAAATAATTTGGGCCAACGAAAACATCTCTTTTCATCCACCTACAAACTCCATATCCCACCTCTAACAATAGGCATATATTCCAGAAGTCACTGCCACAGTAAGACTGGGGGAACTGAAAGACCTGGGAGGCTGGAGCAGGCAATGAAATACTGTGTAGCTGAACCATCCCTTCCTTTGGCAACAGCTGAGAGTAGTGAGTGTTTGCTGAATGCCAGGTGCTTCAACCATTGCCACTGCTTGCCAAACCCTCACCTGGAGCCTTTTTGGTTTGCAGGACTGCAGCATTTCCACATGGGACAGAAGGAACACTCATTTTTCATAGAGTTCCAATACGGTAAGGCCCCCCCCCGTATCCGCAGGTGATACATTCCAGACCCTCCCGCGGATACATGAAAACCACAGATAGGGGCAAACACAGTTTTCTGAGGGGCCCCCGCCCCACCCCCTTGTGTGCTCACAGGGGGGCAGGGGATCTTCTGCTATCTGTGGATAAGTGAATCTGCAGATAGCGGATCTGCGGATAGCAGGGGGGTCTGTACAACACCCAACAGAGGAGGGAAAGGTAATGATCTCAGGCAGCATGCTTTCACCCCCAACAGGGCACTGCTGAATGCAAGTCCAGGTAGCACCACTTCTCTCACGAACACTGCCTATGCATTCTGACCCTGTGTATGCATTATGTGTTGCTAATGTTGCTGTCTATGTCTAGCCACACTCTCTGAGCTTCTCTTTGCTCTTCACACACAGCTTTTCAATGGGTGGAGGACACAGAACCCTCCTGATGCTCAGTCATGCAGACCACAAGTGAAGCCCACAGCATTCCTGGCAGCTGTGACCGGTGTGATCCCAGCTGTTCTGCTGTGGGGTTGCTGACCTCCTTGTTTCAGATGGGCCCCTGTCACTTTGCAAACTCCATGGCAGACAGTGATATTCCTGGTGCAGCCAGACCATAGTGACATCTCCTGCCTTGCGATAACTTGCAAAAGGACAAGAGCCCTGCTGGGATGAGATGGTTGATGACCCGGTTTGGGTATTTCTCTCTCTCTCTCTTCGCTCCAACTTCGATACTGTTCAATACAAAATTGGACTTGATTGCACTTGTTGTCATTTTGTTAGCAGATAGGGAACTCTTCTCCCCATCCTAGTGGGCCTCGCGATGGGATCCTGCAAGGGAGAGAAGAGGGACCTCTCTGCCACCACAGGGCTCAGGGTCTGCAGCGTCCCCACTCTCTGACACCTTGGGTTCCAGTGGGAGGACATGATCCTCTCGTTGGTCATCATGAGCTGCCATCATGGACAAGATAGACAGTTGCGGGCGAGAGGGAGGACAGCACAATTGCAGCTATACTACGGGGCTATTGTGCAGCAGGTGCTAGCAATGATGCAAACGGCATAGGGGGTGTGTGTGTGTCTACTAAATGGGTGGGCTGCTACAATAGGGGCCCTGTGTCATTTTCAAGCCCAATGATTGGCCCTATGCAATGCTCCCTCTGATTGGTCCATATGCTACAATCTCCCAACTGTAGAGCTTAATACCCCATGAGGTGCTCTTTGCATGTCTCTTGTTGTGGCTGGCTGGTTGGAGAACATCTGTCGACTGACCCATGTGAGCGCAATACCTGCCTTCACCTTCTACCTTCTGACCTACCTTGGAGAAAGTAAGTGTGATGTTGGTTACCTAAACCCCCCCCCCCCGGCTTCCAGCTTGTGTCTCTGCACAGTGGAGCACCAGAATCCTGCCTTGTCTGAGTGCTGTTGGGGCTGCTCTTTTGTCTTTTCCCAGGAACTCAAATGTTTATTATACATGCCTACCCTCTGTGGTCCTGTAGCCCCCAGATTCCCCCTAGGCAAGGGCTGCCCCATCACAGCTCTGGCCTCAGTTTAGGCAGGGAAGGAGGTTGAGTCCCCCTTAGCCTTCTCCTGCCTCTTCGCTCCTTTTGCAGGGGTCAGAGGCTGCTGGGAGTACAGGACTCATCAGCTGCATACCCTCTACTGAGCTCCTCATGGGCCTTGGCAGGTTCTTTTATACAATCTCTGAGCCCCTTGGCCCCACCCCGTCCTTCCTGGTTGTTCTAACCCTCCTCCTGCGTAGACTTCCAACCCTCCTCCCGAGTAGACCTGACTGACCCAGTTAAAGGGGCCGCTCACCCCTTTGATCGGGCTCGGCCAGCCGTGCTGGGAAGGGTCCCTCCTGGCTTGGGTTGGGAGGTGTAGCCCAGGCATGGTTCCTGCGAAACCACTTTGGGGGCAGTTGTGCCAGGGTGGTTCCCATTGGGGCCAGGGTTGGTGGCTACGTCTGGGTAGCCATTGGCATGCCCACCAGGGCTGTGGGAGGCCATGGCGTGGTGTGGTTCCAGTGAAGCCATGGTGGGGCTGGCCTTGCCAGAATTGTCTGTGCTAGAGCCCGGCTTGGCCATGGCAGATGCATCAGGGGGGCAGCTCCCCTCAGAGGCTGAGGCTTTGCAGCCTCTGGTGGTGGCTGGAGCAGCGGGACTGCCTAGGCAGCCGCTGTAAGGTACGTCTGGGGGGGGGGGTGAGGACCCGGACACCCTGTTCCAGGGAAGCTATCTTCCTTCCCTGGGTCTGCTGGTTGGCAGCGGTGGCTATCGCTGTGTTACTTCTGGGCTCTGGTGTCGCTCTAGGTGAGGCGGAGCTCTAAGTTCCACTGCGCTCTGACCCTTTCATTACACAGTGGCACGAGGCGGCCCCGCCCCTTCACCTTCGGAGCCATTGAGGGAGGTGAAGGCAACGCGCAGGAGTCTCCCTGCGCGTTGCCTTCGCCACCCTGAATGGCTCCGAAGGCGAGGGGCCGGGGCCGCCTTGTGCTACTGTGTAACAAAGGGTTCGAGTATGGTGGAACCTAGTGCTCCGCCCACCTAGAGCGACACTACTGTTTCTGGGGGGGGGGGGCCCTGGAGGGGATTTTGGCCTAGCAGTGGCCACTCATTGGACCTGCTCCTGTCACCACCCTCTGCTTGGGTCACCTGGAAGCACTTCCCTGGCTGGACTGACTTGCAGTGATTGGCTCCTTGCATGTGGATCCGACATAGTGCCATTGTTGGGCCACTGCTCCATGACTGGTCGCTGGTATTGGGGTTTCCATGGGCTCCGCTAGAATTACTGGGAGGGCTGTGCATTGTGGAGTTGTTCAGACTCTTTTTTTTCCTCCCTCCCCTTTTATACTGGATAGGCTTAAGGCCGAAACACACCAAGCGCGTCCTACGTGCGTCGTGTATGGCACGACAAACACAGCAAAACCTGGGAATTGGCCAAGGGAGGCGTCAACGTGAACATTCCTCCCAGCGGCTCCTGGTGGTCCTTGCGTTCCGGCTGGAGGCAAGTCCCACTGCAAGAATACTGGGGCAGCCGGCCGCAACGTGCACGACACACGCAGGACACGCCCAGTGTGTTTCGGCCTTTAGGATACGACAGACATTTCACTAATGTATGTAGCAGGGACGCTGGCACTTCTTGGGCATAGAATAGCGCCATCAGTCGCTGCTATGAACATCTACAGCAAGTCTTCACTTAAAGTTGACGATAGGTTCTTCTTGGAAACTGCGACTTTAAGTGAAACAACTTATAATGAAACCAATTTTACCATAGGCTAATTGATAAACGTAAACGTTCGTATGGCATTGTCTCATCAACTTTAAAACAAAATGACTTTAAACGAAACGACATTAAACGAAACAACTTGAACTTCAAATTCAAAGTCATTCAAGTCTTGAAGTGAGAACTTACTGTATTGTTTTAGAGTGGTTTTTGTGCTGTATTTATTGAGGTGATTGTTAGTTGCTGTCAGTTGCTTTGAAAGCCCAATAGAGTCCATTCAGCAGGAGATACATTTTCAAATGAATGAAATCAATAAAGATTTCTTTTTGAAATCTGGCAACTGTAAAAAGAAAGAAAGAAAGAAAGAAAGAAAGAAAGAAAGAAAGAAAGAAAGAAAGAAAGAAAGAAGACTATTCTCAAGAAATCTTCCCAAATATAAATCCCCTATAACATAGTTCTTGAGTTATCAACTGTAAAAAACGAAAGGTTTGACTAATCAGGCCTGGAGCAAAACTCCGGTAACATTCACAATGCTTCCTGTTCTGTATGCTTACAGTGACAAAGTTTTAATGTTCTTCCATTTATTCAAAACCAACCTAAACAGAGGTTTAATGTCAATCACATTGACAAACACTACAGTCTGCAATAATTAAAACAAACAGAATAAACAAAAAAGCCTCTGAGTTAATTTCCCATTACGCACAGCCAGTTGGTTTTATGCAAACGAATGGAAATCCTTTGGAATGTAAGGCTTACAGTCATTGGCAGCAGTTTGCAATAGTTTGCAACAGTGTTCTTCAGTGGGGAGGGCAGAACAAAAACAAACACAACGGCAACCACGTGGCATGAGTTCGGGATCTCACTTTGTTGTGAATCTGGAGAGCTGCTGCCAGTCAGTGTATCCAATTTGATTTTGGATACTTGGTTTGACTCATTAGGCAGCAGCTACCATACATGTGAGTGTGGTTTTTTTTACGGTGACTGTTACTTCAGATGTTACTTCACATGGAAGGTATTGTTAGACTGGCAGGCATGATATTTCGCACAGTGGCAAGCAGCTTTTCAACACAGAAGCCCATCAAGTGACCTGCGATGGTACCGAATTGCCATGCCATGTGCCATTCGAGGCTTACTCTATGCATCCTGACTTCACTCTGGGGTCGACATACGCAGAAAACAAAAGAGGGGGGGGGGAAAGGGATGAGTGCTGTCAGTCAGTGGTGGTGTCAGCATTTCCCTGCTGTTCACAGGGCCCCCTAAAAACCCCTGGGGGGGAGGGAGTACCCCTGTTTGCAATGTTCCAACAGGGTGAAGTTGGGGAGGTGCATTTGGGATTAGCCAAGTAATTATAATATCACCACCCCCTTTGTAATATGCAGCTAATGAGTTGATTGCCACAAATTTGATCAGAGATATACTTTTAATGGTCTCATGGCACATTTGCTTCTTCTTCAGGCCTTTTGTTATTAATGTTAAGAACATTTTTACGCATGGTATCAAATTAGGAATGCACTTCTTTGGAAGACAACAACAACAACAACAACAACAACAACAACAACAATAATAATAAATATAATAAGCTTTGTCTGGTGCTTTCTGAGTGTTCAAATGCTCCACATGCTCCTGATGTCGTCCTTACAACAATCCTGTACGGTAAGTAATGGCCCACTCTTATGTGGCTGTACTGCCCTGGAACTAGCGTTCCAATGGCAGTTGATGATTTACGTCATTGCGAAAGGCCTTCCCAAAGTATGCAGAGCCGTGCGCTTCCAGGCCACTGCCACAGACGGCGGGAAGGACCCTGCACACAGCAGAGGTGAAAAGTAGCCCCCAGAGGCGTCGCTCCGGTAGGGGCGGGGCTGTACGTTTCGCTCCGTCCTAGTCCCGTTTACCGAGCGAGCAGGAGGCAGCCCCGCCCCCTCACTGTCAGAGCCATTCCTGTGCGGAGAAAGCAGCAGGCAGGGTCTCTTGCCTGCTGCTTTCTCCGCATGGGAATGGCTCCGACAGTGAGGGGGCGGGGCCGCCTCCTGCTCACTTGGTAAACGGGACTAGGACGGAGCGAAACGTACAGCCCCGCCCCTACCGGAGCGACGCCTCTGGGAGCCCCACCAACACCAGTACATCAGTGGAGTGGGCAGAGTGGGGCAGGGGAGTGGAACGGGGGAGGGCCAGGGGCATGTCAGAGGCGGGAGGAGGTGGCACCCAGCACAGGCGACTTGTACTGGATGCTATCCCCTCTGGATTGAGCTGACACTACCCCCTTTGTCTCCTCAAGCTTGCGTCAACTAAAGAGCTGGTGCAGGTCTGAGGAGACTCATTGGCAGTCGAGGGGCTTATGGAGAGGTCAGGGAAAATATTTTCTCTTTCTCCTCCCAAGCCTTCCGATCCCCACTCCCTGCCATATGCAGCACAGCCTGTTTTGGCGCAGCTGCATGCTATGGCAGCGAATAGGCTTGGGATGTTAGTATTATAACCCCCATTTTGCAGATGGGAAAAGCTGAGGCTGAGACAGAGTAGCTTGCCTAAGGCTAGCTTGTGAGCTCATGGCAGAGGCAAGGTTCAAACGGAGGAAGTTCGAATTCACAGCGGGAATCTTTTAGACCAGTGTTTCTCAAACTGTGGGTTGGGACCCACTTGGTGGGTCGCGACCCAATTTCTGGTGGGTCCCACAGAGCCTCCAATGAAAACAAGGGTGATGGAAAGATCAGATAAGCAATTGCCTCAAGCTCTGAGGCTATTCAAAAATCAGATAGCTGCTAATTGCCCTTCGCAGAGCTGAGTTCCTGCAGTTTGTAAGCTTGCATAAATATAGGGAGACAAATGTTTGCACGTCTTTTTCTGGTGTAGTTTTTTCCAAGTCTGTCATTGACAGGTAGTGGGGGGCAGGTGAAGGCTGGGTCACATAACTAAACCCCTCAAGTCTTGAGGCCATTCATTAGGGCTGCCTCATGAAAAATGGATTGAGTTTTTGCAAACAAATAAATAAACATTACTTATAATAAATATGTCTCGTAAAGCTAGATGGGTCCCAATAGATTGTCATTTTAAAAAGTGGGTCCCGGTGCTAAAAAGTTTGGGAACCACTATTTTAGACGTTATGCTACACCGGCTCTCATGTGCCCTTGCCCTGAGGAGCATGGCTCAATGGTAGAGCATTGCATGCGGATGGACCCTGGTTGAATTCCTGGCATCTCCAGTTAAAGGAACAGGTGGTGGGTCTTGGGAAGGACCTCTGTCTGAGACCCTGGAGAGCCACTGACAATCAGAGTGGTACGAAGTTAAATGGACCAATGGCTTGACTCAGTGCATGGCAGCTTCTTTGGGTCACATCATGTGAAATCAGAAGCTGGAACTAGGGGTGACATCAGAGGGGCTAATAGCCGATGTCCACTAAAGAGGGTCCATCTGGCCAACCTGACCCCTGAATCTTCTCTACCAGTGGTAGTAGTACTGCCCAATGCACCATTGGGGGTAGGTGGTGGGAGACGTCGTGTAGCACCCAATGCAGTGTTTTGTCCCAGCAACCTGGGATTGGCCCTGGCTGGAATAACTCAACTGTTGGCCCATTTCTCAATTCCAGGAAACACCTGAAGTCATGTACCATTGGCAGGTGGCTGACCTGATGGACAACATCAACAACAAATGGAAAAGTCAAATCAAACTCTGATATGGTGAGTCAGTGGAGAAGGGAAAGGGGTGAACGCTAAAACCCGAAACCTAAACATGAGCGCTGGAGTGAAAGATCAGGCACAGGAAAGAGGTTCAAAGAAACCCCCTTGAAACTGAGAAAAAACTGGGAGAAAAAAGCAGAAAAATGGATGGAAGGAAGGAAGGAAGGAAGGAAGGAAGGAAGGAAGGAAGGAAGGAAGGAAGGAAGGAAGGAAGAGCAGAAGTGGTCAAATGAAAGCTAAGAAAGAAAGGAAATACAGAAGGAGGCTGAAAAAAATATAACCAGAAAAAGACAAGGTATACGAGAATAAAAAATAACTTGGAGGCAGAAGGAAAAACCACAGGGAAGATGTAATGGGGGGGGGAATCTTAGGTGGCTACATAATGTTTGGCATGTGGGTTATTTTTTTATTCTATACCCTCCTGACTCGGCTGTGACCGTACCTGGGTTGAAGGTTTGAAACACTGGTGGGTAATATCCATGCTGCTTTTGTGTTCTTCTGAAGAGCTTCTTGTGTCCCTGACAACCTGTTCTAATTGCTTAAGTTCAAACACATCTACTGTTTCATGTGGCTGTCAGCACTCCCCAAAAGGTTGCTGTGGCAAGGCCTTCTCTTTGTTAGCCCCATTATCCCTCTGTTTTCTGAGAATGCCAAGGGATATCTTTTGTAATGTGTGACGAGAGATTACCTTCCTTTAACAGGAGTTATATGAAGAAGCATTAGGACTCCAAGAATTGAAAGATGAACATTGCCTAAATTCTGTTTTTCATATTTATTGTAGCCTTTTATATTTGAGTGAGTGGAAAGCCATACCAGGTTAAACTAATGATGTAATTCCAGTCCACTGTCCTGTCATTGAAGGCATTCGAATTATGCGTAATAGAGGATTTAGTTCCTTTTGATGGCTATTGGCATCATGGAATATAAAACGCTGGTGTCGTGTAGTGGTTGGGACTGACGGTCCAATCCTATGGTGCAGCTATGTCATCAGAACCTGCATTCTGCTGGTGCAGCACACTTTATGGCTATCGCAAAATGTGATATGCCATAGAGCAGGGGTTATAAATCCCTTCCTGGCCAAGTACCACCTCCGGCACCACTCTGCGTACTACCAGAAGTGACTGATGATGACATCATCATCACCAATTACTTCCTGGTTTTCAGTTTTTTGAAAACGCAGGTAGGAGGCTCTGGGCGGGTGGGGAGGGCCCTTCTCAGTGTTCCCGAGAGGCTTGGCCAAAGGCAGGGGCCTCTTGGGAGTGAAAATGCATCACCGAAAGCACCACGTTGGAGCTGGATTCTGGCAGTCCAGCAGTCTGAGTACCACCAGCAGTCGGCCGAAGTACCACTGGTGGTGCTAATATCACTGGTTGAGAACCCCTGCTACAGAGCATAGCCTGGCTGCTGCTTCAAATGGTGAGTGGTGCATAACCCTGATGCCAGTTAGTTGGCGCTTATGGGTGAGCGGTGGCGGAACGGGGTGGGTGAACTGGGGCAGGGAATGGGATGGGAATTGGGGGGTGTCGAGGGCAGGAAGGGGCGGCTATAGAATTGTGGTGTGAGTTGTGAATCAGAACCTCCCTGCCTCAAATCTCCCCTCAGCAACGAGCTCACTAGACAGCCTACGGCAAGCTGCTACCTCTCAGCCCCAGCTGCAGTATGGACATGATAGTGCTTCCTTGCTTTACAGGGTTACATCAAAATGATACAGAAAGCTCTACAGAAGCGTTCTTACTGCAATGTTTCTGGCAAACGTTGGGAAGACACATTGCAGCGGAAGCAGGTTGCAAGAACAGCAGCAGCAGCAGCAGCAGCAACAGCTCAAATGTTCTCCTTCCACAGTTCAGGGTCCCAAGGGGAATCCAGCTGTTTGCTAACTTGCTATAAATGCAGGTTTTGTGGGCAGCCACAATCTTTAGACAAAAACTTCAGGGATCACAGTGCCTGCTGTGAACAGGCTCAACTTCAGCTGTGCTTCTATCACATTCCCCGTTTGTCCTGTCTAGGTGGAAAGCAAGCAAGCACCCACGGTAGCAAACAGAGGATTCCCATTCCCGGTTTTTCCCCTGCTGATATTCAAAGATGAGAAGCAACAGGCAGGGAAGAGGACTGTGTAACCCGAACCCCCAAACCACATTGCTTTGCCTTTGCACCAGCCTCTTTCCCTCAAGGATTTGCAGGTTTGTTTCCTAGGCACATGGAGAAAGAAGAGTGACCAGGTGGTGGGGAAGGGTTTCGCACCCTCCCACCCAACACATCTACAAATGTTTCTCACCCCTGTTCTGCATGTCAGCAGCAAACATAGGGTTGGGAATCCTATATTTGTTTGCTAAACATCTGCCCTCTGAAGCAGAGGGAAGGCACTTGAACCCCACAAGAGAAAAGCTACTGGGATGGGGGAGGGGAAAGAACACGACAATCTGGAGCAGGGAAAAAGCTGGTTGGGTAAGGGTTAAATATGCCCTCCCTACCAGTCGCTGCTCTGCTCTAGATTGCCCCCTCCAGAAGTGACTTTCCCTTTTTAAGAGGGGGTGCCTGTCTACAGTTATACGTTTACATGAAACATGTAGTTTAGTTAAGGGTGGTGTCGGAGGTTGTCTGGATTGGGTTCAAGGCCCCATGTGCATCAGAAGGGCCACCCAGCTGAGCCCCAAAGCCCCTGTCCTTAAAAGGAGGGTCTGCTTTGGCTGTCCACCACTCCCCAGAAAGCCTCACTATTGGGCCCTGGTAAGCCTACCGGATGATGGTGGACAGCAACAGCAGCAGATGCTTTTCCTTCAGTGGCAGTGCCATTGAAGATTTCCCACGATGCATAGCTGGAGGAGGAGCATCTGTCCAATGTCCAGCTAGCTTTCCTGGACGCCACTGGGGGATGACTCCTTTGGAGTGTCACCCCCCAGTGAGCTGGATGGGGGTGCACTGGATGGGGGTGCATATAGGGTGCACTGGACAGTGCACTCCTATGGCATCTAGGAGGATGGCAGCTCAGCACACTGTGGCATTGCCAGCACACCAGTGCATGGCATTTCCCCAGGGCTCCATTTAAACTGGCACCAACCCTGGGGTTGGCCCTTAGTAGGACAGTGTTTGGATAGCAATGGTACAGGTGGGACAGTTTAATGTCTTCCACCAGAAGACTGCCTACTATTTGTTCTCATGCTTACCAGTTTGAACAGCCTCAGAAAACCTTTATTGT
The DNA here is from genome assembly GCA_026170595.1 of Plestiodon gilberti rubricaudatus. NCBI lineage: Eukaryota > Metazoa > Chordata > Lepidosauria > Squamata > Scincidae > Plestiodon > Plestiodon gilberti. Next base: position 25,822,734 of record JANXHW010000001.1, read on the forward strand.
CTGGGAACATTTGTCTATCTCCCTGTCTTTCATGCTCCACCTGTTTCTTAAGCAGGGTGATAACAAAAGCACCTTTGTTCACAACGGCAAAATGATTCTAACTTCATAGAATCTATTGTGAGCTGGAAGGTTCAGGAAATGTCAAAGGTGGGTCCTTCAGTACCATCTGCTCTGAACCCAAAATCTGTAATGAATATCCAGACCCACGTCTTGGTCATGTGCTTCCTTCTCCACTGCTTGCTTTTACAGTCAACAATGTATATTGCACATAAATAGGGCATCATGAAGAGTTGGGTGTGTAACTGACACACAGAGTGGACATTGACAGCATAGTAGTCATAAGGTAAAGGTAAAGGTGACCCCTGACAATTAAGTCCAGTCGTGTCCGACTCTAGGGTGTGGTGCTCATCTCCATTTCAAAGCCGAAGAGCCAGCGTTGTCCGAAGACGCCTCCTTGGTCATGTGGCCGGCGTGACTCTCCTTGCCGCAGTGCATAGCATGCAGCTGGAACACGGAGCGCTGTTTACCTTCCCACAAGCGGTACCTATTTATCTACTCGCATTAAAATGCTTTGGAACTGCTAGGTTGGCAGGAGCTGGCCAAGCAACGAGAGCTCACCCAGTCGCGGATTCGAACTGCCGACCGTTCGATCATGGTTCAGCGGTTTAACCCACTGCACCACCCGCTGGCCAGGATAGTAGTCATATTCTGGTTTCCAAGGTTCACGGGTAAAGAAGCCATGTGTAAAATTCTAATTCCAGCTGAAGTAAACATTTATTCAAAACTGTCGTGGTTTTACAAAGATCCCCACGTACAGATAAGAAACAATTAAAACCTGAAGCTAAAAATATTCCGACGTTTCGCTTCTAAAACAAGAAACATTTTCTAGGAATAAATCCAAAGATTAAAGGTGTTAGCCATACGAGTCACACTGCAGTTCTTTTATACCTGGAAAGTGCAGGAACTTCGTAAACTTCGTCTTGGAAACCAAAAGATAATAGCGGGCCATGAAAGCCTCAGATCTAAAATAGTAGTCATAGTCTACCCCTATGTGCCCCCTTTCACCCCAGCACAATGTCTTTTCTGGTGGCTGTTGCTGGTGGTGTTCTGCATCTTTTTTAGATTGTGAGCCCTTTTGGGACAGAGAGCCATTTAATCATTTGATTTTGTCTGTAAACCGCTTTGTGAACTTTTTGTTGAAAAGCGGTATATAAATACTGTTTATAATAACATTAATAATAGTCTGCCTGGTTTCCTATATGGATGGAGATGAAATGCAATGGCATGCAAAGGGAGTCTCCTGCCTGTTGCCTTCTCTGCATGGAATGGCTCCGACGGAGAGGGGGAGGGGCCGCCTCATGCCGGCTTGTAAACAGGGACTAGGACGGGGCGCAACTTACGGTACCGCCCCCACCGTAAGAACGCCTCTGGAAATGATTTGTCTTCCTTTTTGTTCTTGTTCTGCATAATGTGATACAGATAGGGGTATGGATTACAAATATAAAACAAGAAGCAACACATTACAGAAATACCAGTCTGCGGGAAGGAGAAGAGGGAAGTGCATAGGAAGCTGATGTACAGTAGATTGCTCTCACCTACTCATAAACCCCAAAGATACAAGCAGCAAGATTTGTTTCCCCACCTGTTTGCATATGTTGTAAAAGGCACTACAAAGAGAACATTCCGTGGTGCACCCTGACAGACTACAGGCGTTGGCAGATGTTTTGCTAATTAAAAAAATCCAGGTAATGAAACTGCACCCACAGCAGACAAAGATGCAGAACTAGCACACACGTGCACACATGCTGTTCTCCAAGCTGCACCTGCTTGCTAATTGTTTTAAAGCTGCTGTCAAAATAAAGCCAAAGCCTGGAAAACAGATAGGACAGAGAGTGCAGGTTCTTGCATGAGCGTATTTAAGACTTCCAAACACGCTGTGGGTGCCGTATTTTATTTACAGGAGGTTTCCGTTTTCTTGAAGGGCTTATCCGCCGTGGAGTCATCAGGTGAAGGCATTCATTGGTTCATTGTAACATTGTGCAGCTGCTGGTCCTATGTTTTCATAGCCTCTGTCCATCTCCAGATTTCGGGGACGGGGGGAAGCCAGCTCTGCCCGGGATGTGCCTGAAGGGAATAGAATTGACACGTTGCCCCAATCCGGCTAGGTGGCGTCCTAGCTGGCTAAGGAACCATGTGTGCACATGGGGGCCGCACATGGGTTCTGCTTCCAATCCAGATGTGGAGATCTGCGTACATGTTGTCCTTTCGGAAAAGCAGAGGTAGCATTGCCCAGAAAGGCCTTTCAGAAAGGCAGAGGGGGGTACAGGAGTGGTGATGAGCCTGCGTATGAGTATGAAGAACTGGATATTTATTGTATATCTGGATGGTTAGTGTTTGTTGAGAACATCTTCAGTTTAACCAAAAACCCAATTTGCCTTTTTCTTGCATCATTTGTCAAATATACACTCATTCCTACCTGTTTGTCTGGCTGTCCATCCACTCATCCACCCACCCACAAGCACACACATATACATTCCCTCCCTCCCTCCCTCCCTCCCTCCCTCCCTCCCTCCAAGGTGTCTTAAGCACAGTGTCAAAGGACCAAACTACACAGATGGGGGGGCAGCAGCCATCAGCTCTCCTGACATTTTCAGGATTGACTGAATGTTTCCACTGTAGGACCAACAGCAACTCTGGGATGGGGGAGATTTAGACCAGGGAAATGGCAAAGGGGGGGGGGATGTTAAACACCCTCTTCTAAAATGTGGAGCCTCCCATGGGTGCTGTAAAGTAACATTAAAAAGTCAGGGTTCAGGAAATCTAATCAGGGATCTCTGGCGTAATGCGCAGCCTGTCACTTACACGCCATAGCCTTCTTTTAACTGCTGTCTACGACCAAACAGAATATGTTCACTCAAAATTTGCCCTCAAGTTAAATATATTTTTTAAAATATACAACTATTTGGTGACTCGTTTCCTCCGATACATGTTTATCCTCTTTTGACAAGCTCTGATTACAAGGGAGGTCTTAAACCCTTTCATTATGTCTTTTCCCAGTCATGCCCATGAAACGTTTAAAAACCCTGCTATTGAATAAGCGTCTCACAAAGTACACATTAATCATGCCATTGTATGAGCTGAACCCCAGTGGAGGAAGAAATGAAAGTAAATGCTGAAAATACAACCTTTACACTGTCAGACAGACAACTGTCTTTGAATGGGGAAAGTGAAGTTTAACATCTCCACTATCACTCCTAATTTTTGACTAGGTAAGAACGTTCTCGCCAGGCCATTAGAGTTGTTGGCTCTGATGCGGAGGAGCCCCACGTGCTCAGGGGCTCCGCAATCTTCTCTGTAAAACAGGAATGCTCTGTCTCCAGTCTGTGTGCAAAATGTTTCCTTTTCAGAGTGGAAAGCCCAGGAGTATAGGGGGGCAGCACATACATCCTAGTTGTTGGAATGCAGCCACTAACTCCTGACAGTTTTACGTAAGGATACATGGCAGCATTTACCAGCCATAATCACGTCTGAGACAGCTGTGATCATATACTGTTGACGGTCTTCTTTTTAAACCTGACTTTGGAACATGCATACTGAATTTGCTGTCTAGAACAGTGTTTCTCAAACTGTGGGTCGGGACCCACTTGGTGGGTCGCAACCTGATTTCTGGTGGGTCTCAGGTGATGGAAAGATCAGATACGTAATTGCCACAAGCCCAAGGCTATTCAAAAATGGGATAGCTACTAAATGCCCTTCAAAGAGCTGAGCTCCTGCAGTTTGCAAGATAGCTGCTAATTATCCTGCAAGCAGCTGAACTCTTTACTTGTAAATAAATAAATTTATTTATTTATTTCTGGATCACCTTTTTTTAAAAAAAGTCTCGTAAAACTAGGTGGGTCCCGATAGAGTGTCATTTTAAAAAGTGGGTCCCAGTGCTAAAAAGTTTGAGAACCATTGGTCTAGAAGTTTTTTCTCTAGGTAAAAATTAGTCAATATTTCTCATATTTAAATGATTTTTTTATTCTGTCTTTCTTCTTCACAGTGGGGAGCCCAAGGCAGCTTACAATATAAATGACAAAATCGGAAAAAACAATACAACAGAACACCAATACAAACCGTACAAGCAGTGCAAATAAGATAACACTCAAGAAACAGAAGTATAAAATACGAAACACAGCATAAGAAAAAGACCAAATGAAAAAGAAATTAATGTATGTTCTAAGATTTTCGCGACTGGTAAAAAAAGAAATTATTTTATTCCCCGCCGGCAGGCCAACAGGGAGAGTGCAGCTCTCATTTCTAATGGGAGGGGATTCTATATTTGTGGTGCCATCACAGAGAAGGCCCTTTTCCTTGTTGCTGCTAACCTGATTTCAGTCAAAAGTAGCACATTTAGGCAGGCCCCCTCAGGTGATCTCAGGGGGCAAGTCAGGACTGAGAGAAGAAAGGCATTCCTTCAGATACTCTAGTCCCAAGCTGTAAAGGGCTTTAACGTTCAAAACCAGCAGCTTGAATTGTGTGTCCAGAAATGAACTGAAAACCAGTGTAGTAACTGGAGCTATGGTCAGGCACAGTTGAACCTCGGAGCCCCCATGACCACATTCTGAACTAACGACAGTTTCTGGGCAGTCTTCATGGACAGCTCCATATGGAACGCATCAGCAGCGTCACTAGGGCGCGCGCCGTCCTGTGCGAGGGCGCGTGCGCCGCCCTAATGACCCCCGTGCCGCCCGACAGCCGGCCGGCGAGGATGTCTCCGGAGCCGACAGCAGCGGAATTTCAGCTGCTGCCGGCTCCGGAGACATCCTCGCCAGCCGGCTGTCTTGGGCAGGAGGAGGCCTCGGAGCGCCAGCCCTCGGAGGAGCTCCAAGGCCTTCTGAGGGAGGCCCGATGCGTGACGACATATTTATAAGGTTTCGCGCATACGCAGTACGTTTCTGAGGGCAAATTCTGAGGCCTCCTCCGAGGCGTCGCTGGAGCGCGGCTGGAAGGGAGGACCGCCTGCGCGCGACGCGCGGGTGCACGCGCGCGACCACGCGTCACCCATTGCGTGCGTCACCCCCAGGCGGTCCGCCCTTCCCGCCATGCTCCAGCGACACCTCTGGAACGCATTAGGAGGTCTGGCTCAGTTGGTAGAGCGACCGTCTCATATATGCCTGCAGATCTGAAGGACAGCAGTTCGAGATGGCTGGAAGTGTCTGTGTCTGTCGGAGAGCTGCCGGCATGCCAAGCTGATAAGTTGCAGAGCCTCTGTGGGGGAGTGGAACTACAGCTGCACTTGAGTGAGAGTCAAGGTTGCCCTGTGAGCTGAAGCATGGTGAGAGGATCGCCAGAGAGAGAGAGAGCAGGACTGTGAAAGAAACCATCTAGAACAGTGTTTCTCAAACTGTGGGTCGGGACCCACTTGGTGGGTCACGACCTGATTTCTGGTGGGTCTCAGGTGATGGAAAGATCAGATAAGTAATAGCCACAAGCCCTGAGGCTATTCAAACATCAGATAGCTGCTAATTGCCCTTCAAAGAGCTGAGCTCCTGCAGTTTGCAAGATTGCGTAAATACAGGGAGATAGATGTTTGAGCATTTTGTAAAGCTAGGTGGGTCCCGATAGAGTGTCATTTTAAAAAGTGGGTCCTGGTGCTAAAAAGTTTGAGAACCTCTGATCTAGAATGAAGGGTTCTATGAAAGATTAGAACATATTATTGTATTGTAAAAAAACCTTTGGGGTTTAGAAAAAAGTCTGCCCATGTAAACCGCCTTTGAATTAAAGTCAGAGGAGAAATCATATGACCAAAGAAAAGGCCGGTATATAAATACTGGTTGTTTATTATTTATTTATTTATTTATTTAATCAAATTTTATACCCCCCCTTCCTCCAAGAAGCTCAGGGCAGTGTACATGGTTCCTTCCCTCCTTTTGTCCTCACAACAATAATCAAGTCTTGACATCACCAGGGTCTGGACCACTGTGATAGGGCCATCTGGTCTCTCTCTCTCTCTCTCTCTCTCTCTCTCTCTCTCTCTCTCTCTCTCACACACACACACACACACACACACACACACACACACACACACACACACACACACCCTAACATGCAGCACATGCTTCGTCAGTGGCACTGCATCCTCCTTGTCCAAATCTGCAATGGTGCCGCTCTGCTCAATCACAGCAAACAACCAGTCATGGGTATTATTATGCATTGCATCAGCTGACGATATCCAGGAATTGGACAAAACGGTGCTAAACCCAGGAGAATCCAGGTTTGGTGGTATCCTAGAGGCCAAATCTTGCCCTGTACTTCAGCTACAAAGGTACAATTAAACCAGGAAAAACAGTATGTTTTGTAGTGTAATCCCTAACATTGTCTTTTGAACTATACAATCAATCATTTAATTAGCACCGTCAAATGCCTTCAGCTGAACCAAAACCAAGCCTAAGCGTTAAAAAATGAAAGATATCAAATGTTAAAGAGAGTTTTCTCTTGTGCTGTTTCTGTGTTCTTTGAAGGAACAGTGTCTTTGTTCTAGAAAATAAAGCCGTACAATCCATATACAACTACTGAAGTCTTGCATGCACTACCTCTCAATGAGTAAACCTTGGAGAACAAAGCATAAACCCTTCATCTTTCATCTCTTTTGGGTTCTCAGGGAGACCAATGGTTGTGTTTTATTTATTTTTTTAAGTTAAAGGCAGCATTTCTAAAGGGTTGTTTTGAGCACACGCCGTGGACAATTGGATCCGTCAGAAGAGAATATCATCTCAATGAAAATTTGCAATACATAGGAAATCATCTTTTAAAATCTGCTGCAGATTTTGGTAATGTTGGGTCAAGGAAGATAGCAGCTGGGTAACAATGAATGGTTCATTGGTAAGATGCTAAGTCTTGATATAGCGAATTGTAACAGGGTGAGAGAGAGCAGTGGTGGTGAAAGATCCGCGTGATTCGAGTCTGACCTTGATGTTGCTGGACGCCTTGCGGGTCTTGTAAGAGGAAAACGAGGACACAAATTCAAGTGTAAATTCATGTAAAATAAGTAAATATCCCAACACCATATGCTGGAAATCAATTATACAGTTGGATAGGTGGCCACTTGGTTGCCAGCCTGTCACATTTATATTCATGGTGTACATGGTTTGTGCCAGGTCAGTGAGCATGTCCCAGACCAGTCTTGTGTTCCTTTGCTTAGGCGGATGACAAGGAAGCATCAGGTCCCACAGGCCTTTACAGAAAAGGCCAAATTTTGGTTCATTAACAGTGCAATCCTGTGTAAGGAGACACGGACGGCCTAAAAGGCAGCCCGGGAGAACCTCAGGAGAAGGGGACATTCGTCCCCTTCCCCATGTGTAGGCAAGCCCATGGGCCTCCTTGGATGTATGCCAGCTCTGAAGCTGACGTATATCTGGGGAGACCGTGTAAGGCCAACCTGGACTGGGAAGGGGCTTTGGATATTGACGGAGCGTGCCGCCAATATCCCCGCCCTCTCCCAGCCTGGCCCAGACAATGGCCACCTCCCTGGCTGCCCCTGCCTGCCCTCCCCTTGCCCATGCACCGACCAGTGCACTGCAGGACTCACCTCTGTTGGCAGCCGCGGGGGCTGGAGGGTGGCCGAGTGAGGGCTGCCGACCTCTGTGCCTGTGTGTGTGTGTGTGTGTGTGTGTGGTGACAGGATACCGCAAGGGAGTGGCGACAGGATACAGGCATCTTGTTGTCTTGTGTGCTCCCTGAGGCATTTGGTGGGGCCACTCTGAGATACAGGAAGCTGGACTAGATGGGCCTTTGGGCCTGATCCAGCAGGGATCTTCTTATGTTCCCAAGTCGTCGCAAACGTGCCGTAAAGCACGTTTGCGACACTTTAGAGTGGCGCAGTGCGTGCTCCACCACTCTAAAGTTAGGGAGGATTGCGCTGTTAAGCTACCACCCCTCCCTGTCACTGGATGGCTTAAGAGAAGGAAAATGCCATGACCAGCGGCACCTTGGATTCACTGGGATCTTTCCCTTAGGGCCAAACAACACATTATGGTAAATACAGAACTTGGCCCTGTGTTCTTTGTTTTGTTTTGTAAATAGCACACTGGGAGGGGGGGGCCTGAAGAATGGTAGAAACCTGTGGCGGGAAAGCGGGCTCAAGCACTTTGGTACCACCATGGTTCTGACCAAACTGTGCTCCCCTGTGCTTATCTGTATTACAGAAAGAAGCTTCCAATGCAAGGGCACTGCCAGCCCAACCATGAAACCACCTGATGAAGCTTGTGTCAGAGGAAAGGCAGCACTTGGGTGATAAGGACCCACATCGTTGTCCTCGTCCACATGCTTCCTCAATTCAAACGTCAACAAATCGTTGTAAGAAGCCACAAGGAAAGAAGTCTCACCTTGCTGCTGCTAACACATGCATTGGCTCTTAAAGGCGGAAGCACACCGGGTGGGCGCGTTGTGCGTGCATACAGCCTGTTGCGGCCGGCTGCATCTGCGTTTTTATCATTGACGCTTCCCTTGGGCAATTCCCAGCTTTTGCTACGTTTGCTCCGAGACGCGCCCGGTGTGCTTCCGCCTTAACTCTGGGCAGCTCCCAGGCATGAAGCTACTGTGGGTGTACTCCAGGGGGCAGAAGCATAGATGGTCCTGCCTTGAGGTGGAGAGGTTCATTTGATGGCCCTTCGTCCCTGTCAACTCTATGATCCTCCTACATAAGAACAATGCTGAATGAGCTGTACATGCCTTGGTCTTCCCCAGTACTATTTGCATTTCTCAATGTTTTAAAGGCCGTGGGGAGGGGGGAGAGAGAAAAAGATCTCTTTGTGTTTGGATGAGTGATAGGTAAGGCTGGGGCACCACCCATTTTCCTTATCTCTCCCTCGCTTATTAGCTCGGGCTTTGTTATTGCAACAAGTGCCTCATTCTGGTGTTTGCAGAGGTACAATGAAAACAGAAAACCAGCTGTAACTTTCTTGAATGCGGCTTGGCACCACAGCTTCAGAGCACGCTGGGAAACTGTTGATAGCCCACAGCCCACATGACTGTGAGAATAGTTTGGTTTCCCTGTGTGTCTACTTCAGCTTAATCAGAAGTTCTGAGCTGTTGAGTGTCTGGTTCTGGTTTTCCTTAGGCTGGAAAGGTTTTTTTTTTAACGCCGTTCCTGCCTCTGCACTGAATTTATCTGTGAAATGTACTTGTAGTGTATATAAATCTGACCCTAATGTACTCTGTTTCTTAAGGACTCCTCTTTTCCAATTGTGCAAATGTTGTTAACCCCCCTCCCTCTCTTCCAGTGCTTTGGCAAACCCAAGTGACCTTGGCATGCCTTACAACACAGGGTATCAGGAAGCTTTATAAAACTCATATCTCAGAAGTGTCTGACATTACATTACAAGAGGATCTGTAAACCTCAGCAAGATGACAAATGTCTTTTTTAAACAACAGACCAAGACTTCATTTAAATTAGTAACATGGAGATTAGAGGAGCTCTCTCAGGCTGAGCGTCAGCCATGCCGGGACTCGAGGAATATCAGTCACATGAAAGCTGTTAAATCGGAGATGGAAAATAAATCAAGGAGCCTGTAAAAACTGTCAACGGGTCAGGGAAGTTTATGAACTCTTGCTGTATCTCGTCGTAAATCATAAGAATAAGCTAAAACTGAGAAGAAAAATGTTCTCTTTTGTAATCTAATGCTGTCTGTTAAGGCAATAAAACTCAAATGAAATGCATGCATTGCAATTTTGAGTTGATACTTTACATTATTACCAAAGTGAAGGGAAGAGTCTCAAAGTTATAAGAGTGAGACGGATGAGAGGTGGGCCTCCATCTTTCCAAGTCGCCAGACCTGAATCTCCATTAAACGTGCGCCTGGCAAAAGCCACATTCGAGCATCCCTTCTGACACGAAACATGCACTTCTTCTGACTTCAGTGGGACCTGTGAGGTTTAATGCCTTCCCAGGAACATCATAATAGCCTCATCTTTTGTGCTGTGTCTGTAACCATGTAATTCTCTCGGACCCCTCCGCCGTTTTTTGTCAGTACTGGCATAAACAGTTTGCTTCCCTAGGAGGAATATTTAACATGATTTCTCACCCCCTGCCTTGAGCTCCTGGGCTTGGAGTCCCTTCCGCAAATGTCTCACATATCCTCTTTTATACCGTCAGCTACCCTTGGCCAGAGCCTGGTGCTTTTTTTCTCCCAGAGGCTCATCTGAGGACCATCTGAGGACCATGCAGAGGACCACTGCATATGATATTTCTGTTGCTGAAGTAAGTTGGTAAGGTTGTGACCAGTGGCTGGATGATGGAGGGGCTCTCCTGGAAAGCATCGGTAAGCTTCTATGAACTGTTTGGAGTTAGGGCAGGGGCACGTGTAAACAACAGACAAATTCTGTCCCTTGCAGCGGTCAAAGTTTTCCCTTCCAAGGCCGCCACAAAAGTGGTAAGGCCTACTGTGATTCCTAGTAATCACAGCCTGTTTCTGCATTTCACTTCTACATATACTAATTCCTTGGTTTGTAAAACAGTGTGGTCTAAACTGCCAGGCTGCTCTGGTCAGAGGCACCTCCAAACCTGAGATTCAGAAGTCAGGGGGTCTGATGATATCACAAGGCAGGGCCTGGTATATTGTCAATAAGAGTTGCATACTATTCAATGATCAAAAAAGTCTGGTGCCAAGGCATAGCCCCAGAGCAAAAAAAGGGGTGGGGAAAAAATTGAGAAGAATTTTTTCTAATTTTCACCATCAAAGCCACTGGTAGCTCCGGAGTGGTTGCAGTTAGTTCCTGATGATATATCTCATGCAACCACAAACAAAGGAAAGTAAAAGAAGCTACAAGACACCAATCAATCATCTAATTTTGCAAAACAGGCAAGGGCTTTTGTGGTGGGGGAAGGGGAAGAAGTTCTGTGTTTGTTTTGTTTTACTGATTTGTTGTTCTGTTGTATTTATTTTGTTAGCCACCTTGGAGGTCCCATTTGTTCCAAGTTATGGACCATAATACCCAGAGAAATAATGCTTGGACACTGCAGTAGACTCAAACGGATGCAGAAAAAAAAGAGTAAAATGCAAAGTGCTTCATTTGGCCCAACATGCTCCACAAATAACCATTTGCTCAGAAAAGATGTTCATATGTAAAATCATCTCCGGCAGATATCCATCTCCCTTTTTTCATTCCTTCCTGGAGGGCTCTGCCCCCCTTTTTTGTTGCCTTGTACCAAGTCACATCATTAATGTATCTAGCTCAGTATGGCCTATTCCACCTGGCACTGGCCACTGGCGTCACTGCAGTGGGGGCGGAGCTCTACGTTCCGCTGTGGCTCCGACCCTCCGTTACACTGGAGCGCGAAGCGGCCCCGCCCCCTCGCCTTCGGAACCATTCAAAGCAGCGCTTTCACCACCTTGAATGGTTCCGAAGGCGAGGGGGCGGGGCCACTTCACGCTCCGGTGTAACGGAGGGTCGGAGCCGCGGCGGAACGTAGAGCTCTGCCCCCCCCCTGCAGTGACGCCAGTGGCATTGGCTCCCCAAGGTTTGAGACAGGAATTTTTCTCTGCCCAACCTGGAAATGCCAGGGATTGGATTTGAGGCCTTCTGCATGCAAAACTGGTGCCTTTTCACTGCATGATGGCCCTTCCCCAAAACAGTGGGCTCTCCAAGCTGTTAGTGCTGGCCATCTCCTGGGTGGCTAAGTGTGCGTGTGGTCAGTTGACTGCTGTTCACACAGAACTCAGAGACAGGTGATCACTCCCAAATATTGTCAAGAAAGACCCCAAATCCACCCATCAATGCCTGTTTCAGAAGAAAATGCAAACACACAAAACACCTAAAGCTGTTACATAATTGTATCCACTTGGAATATGACCACATGTTCAAATGAACAGTCAACTCCTGGCTTTAGAAGTAGGTTTTCTCTGTGCCAGGTGCAAGGGAGTGACAACAGGAAACAGGCTATCTGTGCCAGGTACAAGGGAGTGACAACAGGATACAGGTATCTTGTTGTCTTGTGTGCTCCCTGAGGCATCTGGTGGGGCCACTGTGAGATACAGGAAGCTGGACTAGATGGGCCTTTGGCCTGATCCAGCAAGGCTCTTCTTATGTTCTTATGAACATTATTAACTGTTGCATGCTTGGTATTTTGAGAGTTGTATATTGTGAAGCACCTTGGATCATAGAAAAAGATAGACTAGGAATTTGAATGAATGAATAGTTTTTCATGAAAAAGTGATGAACAAATCCAAAATATAATTACCCATTTGATTCTTTCAATATACATATGACCATAAACATATCAAGTTTCTACATACGTTTGTCTTTTAGCTTTGCTGTCTTTATCATGCAGGTTCTCCTATTTCCCCAATTCCCATTCCTCTCTTGATTATCCTAGCCTTTCCTACTTGCAAGAAATGTTGAATTTTAGAAGCATTAAAGCTCCTCACTTCAAAACCAGTTTCATGCTTGATTAATCTATCTTGTGTGTGAGTTGTCTGGTGAGTACTAATTACTTATGCTTCCTTCTGCAACTTGGAAAAACATATTCTATACTTGCCCTCTAGACACAGACAGGACACCAGGATTGGGAAAGGCTATAAAACAGCCCTTCATGGGTTTCTCCTCATTGTTACCACCATGTGACCTTCATGGCATCACTTCCTTGTTGAGGGGGCCTACGCAGGCAGGTGCAACGGTGTGCTTGCCCTCCATTTCCTTTCAACTGCGCATCGCAAACTCTTCCATAACAAACCAGAACTGTTTTTAGGACTCCAGCTTTTATGACACCAGCCCCCTTGTTAAACATTTAGCAGTCTGATGCCGATGACAGTCATGCCTCCGTAGCTTTTTCATTGAATGGAAGGAAATACTTTAACCAAGTTGTAATGATATTAAAGATGAATGAAGAGCATACAATATTTAAATCCCTTGTCTGTGATCCTTGTTATATAGAACAGTGTGATCTCAACACTTTCTTTGCTGATGAAACTGAAACAGAAAATTTTAAACATTTATTAACAGAAGAATCAGGGAGGCTTATCTCGTTTGGGGGGGCTTCTGGTGTGCAAGGTGGAAAACGGGGCCCACAATATCTTAGTGAAGAGAAGACTGACATTGAACACACCACCCCCAATGTTCAAGAAAACCCCAATGTGCCTAATTATATTTGCTTATGTTCTTTACCAGTCAGCCTTTTATCTTCCATTCCTACCTGACTGCCATTATCTCCTCACTGTCTTAGGTTCAGGGTCAAACTAGATACAATGTGAAAACATGTCTTTGCCTTTCCATCTGAAAAAAATAACAGCTGTGGGCCCCCAGGTCTGGATTGGGACCACAATATAAGGGAGTTTTCAACCTTTTCCTTCCATACTGTGGGCCCAACAAAAACTGATCCTTGCTTAGCTTTTCAGGCAAGGCAACAGCTCAACCTCCAGACCACACTTATTTAACACCATGTTTCGCTTGACCCTTAGAGTTAAAGGTCTTTGGGGCAGAGATCTGACTTTTTCTCAGCTTATGCTGTAAAAAGCATCATGTACCTGGATGCCATTGTATAAAATAACAATCGCTGGTGCAATTCATTCCCACTGAACAGAGTTGCGCACAGAGGTAAGGATCAGCATAAGGCCCAACTGGAACCCTCTTCTCTCCTTCCAGATATGCACCAGCCATTACATGCATCAAAAAAGAGGACCCTCATACATAGGCTTACCAGATCGCCGACGGGGACAGAGTGCTAGACCTTTAGGAGAAGGAATGTGGGCAGGTGTAGCTTGTTAAACCTTAGAGCACAATCCTAGGCATGTCTACTCAGAAGCAAGCCCCACTGAACACAATGGGGCTTGCTTCTGAGTAGACATGCCTAGGACTGTGCTCTAAGGGTATAACAAGTGACACCTGCCCACATTCCTTCTCCAAAAGGTCTAGCACTCTGTCCCAGTTGGAGATCTGGTAAGCCTACTCATACACACAGCACAACCATAAAACACACAGCACAACCCCTCTCCCCCCACAGGGCACTACCTCACGAGTGCATTGTGCTTGTTCTACGACCCTAGGGAGGCATGGGATGGTTTCATGATTTTGTCAGTCTCTCCCCTGGCCCATCACACCCATATCCTCCTGTCGAAAGAGTAGAATGTGAAGAGCTTGAAGACTCCATCACTGATCTAGTCTCAGATTTCTTTCTCCCCTAGTGCCTCAGATATATTGGAGGGAGAGGTGGGGGTTGAAATGTGTACCCGTATCCTCCTATCCCTCATCTCTTCGCAACTTCCCTGAATCTCAGCTAGTCTGTTGGCCCGTGGGGCCCTCTGCTATGCCCCCCTCCTCTCTTCATTGCTGCTCTGTCTGAGGCTTTTACATCCATGCAGGTCAGGCCCTGTGATTGCCTCCCACTCTTTGGGTACGTGGACCAACCGAAAAAAATTGCCCTTATCCAACCTCCCCACTCCACACACACAATTCCGTACCTATTTTCTGGGCCTTTGACACTGGAGTGGCCTTTTCTGCAACACTGGGGGTAAAACTCCCAGCTCTTGGAGCTCAGTGGAAATTGCTTGGATAAAAGGTAAAGGTATCCTCTGACAATTAAGTCCAGTCGTGTCCGACTCTAGGGTGTGGTGCTCATCTCCATTTCAAAGCCGAAGAGCCAGCGTTGTCCGAAGACGCCTCCGTGGTCATGCGGCCGGCATGACTCTCCTTGCCGCAGCGCGTAGCATGCGGCTGGAACACGGAGCGCTGTTTACCTTCCCGCAAGCGGTACCTATTTATCTACTCGCATTGACATGCTTTGGAACTGCTAGGTTGGCAGGAGCTGGCCAAGCAACGAGAGCTCACCCTGTCGCGGGAATCGAACTGCCGACCTTTCGATCGACAGCTTATGGTTCAGCGGTTTAACCCGCTGTGCCACCCTTGATCCAAAAGGGAAAAATCCCCTCCACTCAAATGGCTATACCCACAGGAGGCTGCTGCCACTAAAGGGAAAGACATGGAAAAGGCAGGAAAGGAAGTGCATTGCGCTTTGCCTAGGGAGAACACATAGACATGTCTCTCTGCTTTTCACCTTTGCCCCGCCACATACGTACAAAGGGAACAGAGCAGATGGGAGACATCTCAAAACATTGTCGTCTCAATGCATTTCCTGGTCTCCCCCAGCCCCCCAAATGGGTACTTTTTCTCAAAACCTTTTCTCCCCCTTCATAAGGAAGAAATAAGTGAAAATATAAGAAAAAGGTATTTTGGTTCAGCACCAGAAAAGGGTCCTATCCAGGCCTCTTTTGTGATGTCTAAAAAGGGTTCTTTAAGACATCTCTTAATATGTGTGTTCAGAACCACCATAAGTGAGGAAAGATTGGAATTGTTATGAGTCTTCATGCTTCAGGGCATAATAATGTGATCACCAGATGTGCCCAAAAGAAATTTGTCACTTGGGAATAATCGTGCAAAATTGGGTGCTTTGTAGTGGTCTGTTTATGGCTTTCTGTAATTTGTCCAGCATTGGGTGGTACTGAAAGGAGCAAAACAGCAGTGACAGTATAAGAGATGGCTTTGCATTTGCATCAGGAGCTGCTAAAGAGGAGGTGAATTGTGGCCACTGGCTGAGGCAGCAATCTAGTGCACAGTTATGCGCACACAGAGCCCATGGGTGTCTAAAATGTAAAGAGTAGAAACTGTTTTAAAATTAGAGGAAAATTCAGCACAAATAGGAACAATCAATGGCCCAATCCTAACTTAAGGAAGCAGTGGTGGAACATGTGTTCTGCCGGCGCTGGCTGCCGCAAAAGCTTTGCAGTTTTGTGGCAGCGCAGGGAGCTGGCGCACTGGGAGAAAGTCTGGAGCCCTTCCCGTGTGAACTGATAGAGCAAAGGAGGCGGTGAGCCTGGTGCAGGGGGCAGAATGGGGTGGGGGAGAATGGAGAGTGGGTTGAATGGGGAGAAAATAGAGCTGAGGTGGGCAGATCGGGCCCAGGAGGGGGGCAGGTTTGGCGGTGGCTGTGAAAGCTTCTCCTTCCTGGGCCTGATCCGTCTGCATGGATCAACACGGACTTGTGCCAGCAATATTGCTGGTGCAGGTCTGAGTTGACCCATAGTGGCTCCTAGGGCTTACCCTGGAGCAAGAGGACAAATGTCCCCTTACCCTGAGGAGACCTCCAACAGCCAAAAAATCCCCATGGGATGCAGCGGAGGCTACACCGCCACTGCTTCATCACCATGTGGGGAGTTAGGTAGGATTGGGCTGTTAATGCTTGATTCACATAGATAAGAGGCAGTCCGGCAGCAGAGCCAGATGGAGGGGTGGCGCAGTAAGTGCTGGAAGTTATTACATGGAGGTGCAAAGTGGCCCCTCCCACCAGTGGCGTCGCTCTAGGTGGGGCTGAATGCTAAGTGCCGCCCCACTCTGAACCTCCGTTACAGCTCCGCACGAGGAGGCCCCGCCCCCTCGCCTTCGGAGCCATTTGAGGCAGCGAAAGCAATGCGCAAGAGACTCCCTGCACGTTGCTTTCGCTGCCTCGAATGGCTCTGAAGGAGAGGGGGTGGGGCTTCCTCGTGCGGAGCTTTAACTGAGGTTCAGAGTGGGGCGGCACTTAGCGTTCCGCCCCACCTAGAGTGACGCCACTACCTCCCACTCGCTATCGAAACCCGTCCAGCAATGAAGGCAGCGTTGGCTACGCTACTGAGACAGTCTTCATTTGGCTTAATATATAACCTCCTTCCCATGTCGAATGCTCAGAGCCAGTAACAATATTATCCCAGGATGTGCCTCCTCCCATATGACTGTTCATCTTTCCCTGGTTTTCCTTCACTATTTCATTAATTGCCAAAGATGTGTTGGTCTCCTCATGCACTTGAGAACAAACCCTCCTTCTCTTCTTGCTAGTTTTGTATTTTTGTTTTGTTTTGCAATTTATATTTCTACTGTTTTCTTAATTTGGTCCCAAGTTTGTATCAGGGGTGGTGGCAGAGTCTGGAGGGCGTTAGGGCCAAGGAGGGTACATGGTGCCCTACACGCCAACCGTTACTAATCTATACCAGTGGCCAGTGCCAGGTGGAATACCTAGGCTATTCACAGTTCTCTTTATTGTATAACAAACTGGCCCCCAGATATGGGTTGAGGGCACATGATACAGCCTTTAGATCTGATCCATGTCTGGAGCAGAGGATCTCATATATGTTGCCCCAAGTTCAATGATGTTAGAAAGCCAGGATATAAATGTAACGCATAAACTTCCCAATAGGTTTCCAGGGGCAATGAACCTTGCTCCCGAGAAAAAGTAGGATATGGATGGGCTGAGTGGGAGTCGCTGCCCCCTATCATAATCCCCACTTTCCCCATGCGAAGTATGAATGGCTGGCCTGGGTGAACAAAGAGCAAAGAGTCATTAAACGATGCATGGGGTATAAAACGTCAGGTGGACAGGGAAAGTGGACAGATCACTGAACTGAAGTTCAGTGCAATAAAAAGATAAGAAAAGCCCAGGCGCTGGAGGAAGAGAAGATTGCACAGGAGGTTAAGGCAGATAATGGGAAAATGTCACTGAAGACGACAGGAAGGCCTTTAAGACACAACAAAGGTAATGTGCTGACAGAAGACGTTTCTGAAATAAATTTGTAATGTATTCTGTGCCTTCGTACGGTCACAAAAGGAAGACAGGGGACAGATGCCAGAGACAGACATAAATTTCCCAAGGGGTAAAGGGGGAAAAAAAATGCAGGAGCGCAAGAAGTCAGGCTGACACCAGACCACCTTATGACCTCCTAGAACTGGCAAACCGTCTCCGAATGAGATATTAATTGAAGAAAACAATGTCTTATCATTATGCTAGCTGAATTGAAAGGCGAGGCTGGGAAAACACTTTCATTTCAGACCATGATTAACCCAGCAAGCATAGCATTCTGCTGCCTTGCTGGCAGCTAATTGGTGCACAAACTAAGCGGTCTTTTGCCAAATTGATGTGAAAAGAGAGGTGCTAACTTCTGAAACGACTGTGGTGTGTCGGTGGATACAAGGCATTGTTTTCCTGCAGTCCAGAAAAAGGAGACACACTTAAAATAGTCACCACTCAGGGCAGCACAGAGAAACCAATCGTGACCTCTGAAAGTACTGGCACACATCAAACCCTCAGGTTTTTAATACAACTGTATTGGTCATCATCACAGGAGGACTTAACCACAAATGTATACCTCAACTTTATAAAGCTCCTTGTAAAAACGGGACAGTATCAAAGCACGCAGCTTCTGTGTCGTCATCCCATGCTTCCTCCATGGCTCCATGGCCTGTTATCCTCGCAGCAACCCTGTGGGGTAGCTTAGGCTGGGAGCATGTGGACAGCCCAAGCTGTCCTAGGGATAGTGGTGGACAGGCCAGGGTGTCAGCTTGCCCAATGGCAAGTGGACCCTGTGGGCCCCTGATGAAGTGGTCCCCCTAAAACCGTCCAACATGTGGCCCATGTGGCCCCTGGAGCCTTATTCTGCGGACTTCTTGCCACTCAGAGCCCCCCCCCCCAGTCCCAATTGTAGGAAATGCACTCCCCTCATCAGCATGATTGTCACGGGCAGGGCATGCTGCAGCGATCTCTCCCGAGGCTGCTGTCCCCTCCCACTCTCTTCTGGAGGCTCGGGAAGAGAGCAGGTCAGACTGGCGGCCTCGTGAAAGCATGCCCCAGCGTGCAGCTGACGCTCATGCTCACCAGAGTCCTGGTCCAGCCCCCAGCGTCCCCCTGAAACTGCCGGCATCCTCCTGAAACCGAGACTATTCCAGCCTTTGCATCACAGTGGGCCAGGACTGCCTGACTGGGTGCTTTCTGCCCAGTCAGGGCTCTTCGCACACCTGTGTGAGCATCACTCAGCGCACAATGCCTCTCTCCCAGATGTTTGTGCTGTGTGACACTCACGCAGGCATGAGTCCTGGCTGCGCGGAATGCACCTGGCCAGGCAGTCCTGGCCCGTTGCAATGCAGCCGGCAGGCCGGGATTGAAGGTGCGGTGGGAAGACGCTGTGGCAGAAAAGGTGCAGAAGAGAGCGACCAACATGATTAGTGGGCTGGGGCATCCCCCTTATGAGGAAAGGCTACAGCGTTTGGGGCTCTTCAGTCTAGAAAAAAGGCGCCTGAGGGGGACATGATTGAGACGTATAAAATTATGCATGGGATGGAGAGAGTGGATAGAGAGAAGTTCTTTTCCCTCTCATACAACACTAGAACTAGGGGACATCCACTCAAATTGAGTGAAGGGAGTATTAAAACAGACAAAAGAAAATATTTCTTTACCTAGCGTGTAATTGGTTTGTGGAACTCCTTGCCACAGGAGGTGGTGATGACACCTGGCCTGGATGCCTTTAAAAAGGGATTGGACAGATTTATGGAAGAAAGGTCCATCACAGCTTACAAGCCATGATGGGGATAAGCAACCTCCTGGTTGTAGGAGTAGGTTTTCTTTGTGCCAGGTGCAAGGGAGTGGCGACAGGAAACAGGTTATCTTGTTGTCTGTGTGCTCCCTGAGGCATCTGGTGGGGCTACTGTGTGATACAGGAAGCTGGACTAGATGGGCCTTTGGCCCGATCCAGCAGGGCTCTTCTTATGTTCTTATGTTCTTATGTTCACGGCGGGAAGGAGGCAGCAGTGGTGATCCCAAGCAAGGACAAAAAAGGCAAGTGGGGGAAAGCAAGGGAAAGCGGGGCGGAAAGCGGGATAAAAAAAGGTGAATATATGAATATAAAAATAATATATATTTTTATGTTTTAATATATCAATAAAATATAAATATATAATAAAAAGGTGAATATATGGCGAGGGAAAGCGGCAAAAGCAAGGGAAATGAATAAATAATCAAAAAAGTTTGGCCACCCTTACGGGCGGCAAGCAGGCACTCTGTGCCTGCAAATATATATATATATATATATATATATATATATATATATATATATATATATATATATATATATATATATATATATATATATATATACATACCGGGGAGGGGGGATAATAACTTAACAACTTATTATTATCAAATGCAAACGTACAAATAGCAAACTTGTGGCAAATATTGGATTCAACATATAGTTGTGGGTGGGCCCACTTTGTCTCCTGGCAACCAGTATTTTTAGACCCAGTCCGTCACTGCCTAGGGAGCTTGCTGGCTGGAAGGGAGGATTTGAACCAGCATCTGTCCTGGCGTACATCCGAGGAGGCCAATAGGCCCTGGGCTTGCCTAACACCTGGGGAAGGGGATGAACATCCCTTTCTCCTGAGGTGTGTTCTAAGAGCCCCAGGGCAGCCCACAATGGGCTTAGGATACAGCCCATTGTATCCTTACAATAAGGATGTATCCTTACACAGGATTTTGCTGTTAATTTTTTTCCCCAGACAGATGCAGCTGATTGATTAATGGCATTTTGTGTTTCAAGTCAGAAGTGTCAGCGAGACGTTTGCATGCCTGTATCATTCTCATCTAGAACAATACAGTTCAGTGGAGACATGGGGATGTGTGCCAAGTATTCTTGAGGACAGGCGGTCATGTGTCACTTTTCTGCTAGGATACAGATTTTATATATATATACGTCTACAGAAAGGGGAGCATGAGTTTAAGGTGTTGAAAAGCTAAATGTGCTCTAATAATAGATGGATCACATGAAGACTAAGACTGCAGTTCTATACTCACTGACCTGAGAGTAAGCCCAGTTGAATTGAATGAGACTTACTTCTGAGTAAACATGCACAGGATTCCGATTAGTTGTGGTAGTGAATTACAGTGCAATCCGACTTAACTTTTGTGCCGGTTTAACCAACGGCACAGTGAGAACGGGAGGCCCCAGAACGGAAAAGTGATTCAAATCCCCTTGGGATTGGAATTCCTTTTCCGTTCTGGGGCCTTCCGTTCTTGCTGCGCTGCTGTTTAAACCGGCACAAAAGTTAAGTCGGATGGTGCTGTTGAACTGCTAGGAATTAAGGGCATTTCTTTTACTCAGCTACAGAATTCAATAGCAGGTGTAGGAAAATTCATACATGATAAAGAATCTCTAACACTAGGCTTACCATCCGTCCCGGAAAACCCGAAACCGCCCCTGTTTCCGGTCCCGGCTCGGTCCCGGGCTTTCCGGGCCCGGATGAAGCTTCCCCTGCCGCTTCCTAAATGTAAAAATTACCTTTTTTTCGGGCGCACACTAACTTTCTAAAAATTATAATGGGATACTGTACAACTGAGCTAGTTCTGAGCTAGTAATGTGATATGAAGTGCTAATGCGTGCAATTATCACTGACATGGTGAATAAGGTCACATGGGCCTGGACAGCAAATCAGAAAAGACTCAGGGTACCATGTGATTTTGCAGTTACAATCAGACGTCACATGATTCCATTGCCAAGTCAGCCCTGCCAGTTCCAAATGGAGACGAAAATGTCGAGAGGGGACCTAATAAAAGCTAAAAATAGACAAGAGTTGTGCAGCTGGAAAAAAAAATCACCAGCAAACAGGTGAGTGATTCTGTCACAGCTCTAATTCAAATGACACTACCGTTTTTGCATTAGATGTTACCCACTGCCACACTCGTCAGTGGTGTAACTAGAGTGGAGCGGAGGCAAGTAGTTCTGCAAGACTCTGTTACACCGGAGTCAGCGGTCCCTCCCCCTTGCTGTTGGAGCTATTCTGGCAGCAACAACAACATGCAGGACACTCCCCTGTCGCTGCCGGAATGGCTCCAACAGCAAGGGGGAGGGGCCGCTGACTCCAGTGTAACGAAGTCTTGCAGAACTACTTGCCTCCGCTCCACTCTAGTTACACCACTGACACTCGTGTTGAGCAATGTCTTATTTCTCCATAAGAAACATTTTCAGAATTGCAAGATTAAATGCATGCAAGTGAAGTTGCCTCAGCCAGTATCCAAGCAAGACAGACAGCGCTGTGTCACTCGAAAGAGGCAAAAAGTGGAAAGGAAGCTCCAAGATTCGGAACACATTCAGTAATATCAACAAACCATGAAAATAACCGTTATTTTACAGTTGCAGTTGAATAGTAAAATTACAGAATTTAGTTAAAAAGGAGTATGGAATCTTTTCCTTCCTTTAAAAAAATAAAAGCTGGGATGAGTTATAAAATCCTATCAGCTGAACAAAATTTGAAAGGGATTCTGCCCAGGAGCCATCATGTTACTTACTCCAAATATGCGTCTAAAATTGTGGATTCAAGAGGAATTGGAAAAGGCTCCTCCGCAGCCGTTCAATTGTTACTCATGTATTTATTACATTTGTAGCCCACCTTTCTACTGTGAAAAGAGCAGCCAACGCAGCTTACAATGAAAATGAAAAAAATCATAAATATACCAATGCATAAAATCATAACGCAGCCATAACAGTGCTAAATATTAAATGTATATTCTGCCTATA
This sequence comes from Plestiodon gilberti rubricaudatus, assembly GCA_026170595.1. Taxonomy (NCBI): domain Eukaryota; kingdom Metazoa; phylum Chordata; class Lepidosauria; order Squamata; family Scincidae; genus Plestiodon; species Plestiodon gilberti. The sequence goes on from JANXHW010000001.1 coordinate 25,845,077, forward strand.
TACAGCTTGCACCACTGGGTATATATGCACGTAACCCAGCACCATTCTTTTCCTCTTCTCTGGGTATTCTGATCATCCTCTATAAAATGCTCATCAGTCCTTAGGGAAATGATTCATAAATCCTCCAGTCTTATGTAGCAGAAAAGCAATTGATTCTAAACATCAGCAACAGATACAGATTGGTTCTTTTCTCCGACCTAATGGGCATTTCCCCATTCCTTTACAGGCAGAGCCTCGGAGGGAAGTTCCTCTGAAACAATAAGCCACTAGAGGCCTCCTGATTACTTTAATTGATTTCATTTCCAGGAAAGCTGTGGTTTCCTAAAAAGTAGATCAGGCTTACCAGACACAGTTCACAATTTGCAGTGCCAGGTTGACACAGAGCCCAGCAAGGATGACTGAAATACACTGAGGCTGAAATCAAGAACAAGAGAGTCTCTTTGGGACTTCGGAGCTGCAAATACAAGGGTGATTGACTGGGGTGCTGAGCAGGAAGTCAAGGTGAATGATCCGTTTGTATTTTGCCTGCGTTTGCCCGCCTGCAACCCCATTTAAAGAAAGCAAGCATGTTCAGAACAGAAGTATTATTTCTGTCGCTTGGGGGGGTTATCATCTTTTGTTAAAATAACATGTGTCTTTTGTTCAAATAAAGTTTAACAAAAGACAATTACATGTTCTTTAAATAAACCTGACAAGGATAAACTGCATATGTGGTGTTCTGTCACTTTGCCCTCCAAATACACTTCACTGATGGACTTCCTTTGAAGACTTTTTTCCTTTGAAGGCCTTCTGTCTATTTCCTTCCTCCCAAGCGCTTGCTTTCCCATACCTTGATCATTATAGTCCATGGAAGAGGCTCTTATCTAGGATCGATTTGCTTACAGTGTCAAATCTCTCTGGGAATGCAACAGGGCCTTCATTGTGGTGGCACCATCTCCATGAAATCCTTTCCCCAAAGTGGCTTGCTTTAGTGAATTGCACCACCACTGCCACTGGTAGTGTGGGGTTCTGGGGTTGGCTTGGCCTGGCAGACCCTTGGTTGGGTGTGGGACCCTGGCTGGTGCTTGACAGGGCCAACCCCTGACATTGGCAGCCACAGACTGAGGATTCCACTTCTGGCAAGCCCGGTTTTGGTGGTTATCAAGGAGAGTGAGCCTCCGAGGTCAGCATTGTTGGGTGACTGCTGATCTCTGAAACCGCTTCTGTGCCTGTAGCCTTTGCCCATTGGTGCCTCCTCTCTCCTGTTCTATCTGCCAAGGTAAGTCCCACCATGGACCTTAGGACCCATGCAAGGCAGTTTGTGGAACCCTGATGCCAATCCCACTGTCAAGCACCCAATGGTCATGTGATTAGACCGTGAGCATGTCGCTTTAAAGAAAGTTCTGGCAGGCCAGACATTTCCCTCTTGCCTCACTGAGCTCATAAGTTCAACTTCTTTCTCCCCCTTCTCCCCTCCTGTCCCTTTTTGTTTAGTTTGACCTTGGTCACTGATGACAAGGCTGCTTTTCCTGCCAAACCAATCAATAAGCTAAACAGAGAGAAGATGAGTATTTAGAATATGGGAAGCCAAACTCAAACACAGATAGGTTATCAGCCTAGCCCAGAGCAGACTTCTAAGCAAATATTTCATTAACAAATTTTTCATGGCAACTTGCATGTAGAAAAAAAAAATGGCAACGACAGGAGAGAGAGAGAGAGAGAGAGAGAGAGAGAGAGAGAGAGAGAGAGAGAGAGAGAGAGAGAGAGAGAGAACAGTAAAAGGGATAAAGTGAAAACCCCAGGCTGGAGGCTTAGCTGTGGTGTCTTTGGCTACTGGTACTGGTATTTTCAGCTTCTATACCCTCTGGTTTGCTGGCAGAATACTAAGCAGTGGGGTGTAGAGAGAGAAGTTGCAAAGCTCTGTTACTCCAATTACACTCTCTCCAGAAGCACCTTGATTTTCATTCCAGGCGAGTAAGAACAAGAAGAGGTTTAAGAGGATGGTGTTCCAGCTACTCTCTCTCTCTCTCTCTCTCTCTCTCTCTCTCTCTCTCTCTCTCTCTCTCTCTCTCTCTCTCTCTGTGCAGCATAATTAAAAGGCCTGGACATATGACCTTGGGCCAGTCACTATCTCTCAGCCCCACCTACCTCACAAGGTTGTTGTGAGGACAAAAGGAGGGGAGGAAATATGTACACCACTCTGAGCTGTTTGGAGGAAGGGCTGTATAAAAATGTGAAAAATAAAATAAAATAAAATGTATTATTGCATCATAAGTGTGGCCCACTAGTTGTATTTTACTGGTCCAACCTGTAAAAAAGGAGCTGCACATTTTATTTATTTTCCACCTCTCTTCCATGATGGGGCCAGTGCCAACACTAAATTGCTGGGGGTCATGGGGCAAAACCCTACACTAGGTTCCCCATAGCATCCATGGGGAGCCCCCCACAATGGCACACTGAGTGGTACTGCTGCTGCTGCCACTGGTACTAAGGTTTCAGGGGTCGTACCAAGGGGTTGACCCATCTGGGTGAGCCCACTGATGGGTGTGGGCTCTAGTGTCCAGTCTGGTTGATCCGTGACACCACCTCTGCATTGAGCTCCCCCATCCAGCCACTGGCCAGTCCCAGACTGCATAGTTTCAGCAAGCTGACCGCATCAATCATGTACCGTTTGATAATGGCCTGGGACTGGTTTCATTGGATTAGTTTGGGAAACTGAATTGAATAGCCACTACATTCCAGATTCTGCCAGACGAATCTCTGACCACCACTTTCCACTCCTGACACGCCAGGCTCTGTCTTCTGCCCTAGCACTGCCCCAATCCTCAGTTTGTGCCTGGCCTATCTTGGCACTGTCCGATTACAAAGCCAATATAGTTTAAAATCCAAAACTGACAATCCTCTGTGCCATAGAACTGAAGAACAATGGCATTAATACAAGCCATTTATCAATGGTTACATTTCTGATCCACATTCTTGGAAGCCACGGAAGGGATGCACCGATATGGATTGTTAAGTACTGTTCAGTGTTCCCAGTCAGGTAGAAATCAAGCACCACTTGGAGGCTGCTTCCAGTGGCTTTGCTGCAGAAACTTTAATAGTGCTCTGGCTCATTTCACAAGCTCCTTCCTATGCAAAAATGAAGTGGTAAAATCAAGTCTACATATGAAGCCCATTGGTCTATGTAGCTCACCAATTGTCTACACACTGACTGTCAGGGGCTCTCTGGGATTTCCAGGCAGGGGTCTTCGCTTGCCCCCTATCTGATTTCCACAATCCGGAGATGCCACAGATTGAACCTGGAAACTTCTGCATGGAGAGTATAAGCTATTGAACTTTCTCTTCAAGTTTGCTACTTACACTAAATGGTAGACGTTTCTCAAATTCAGGTTATGGTGATGATAGCTACAATTGTCACACCATATCATGAACACGAGAGCTCACTGTGTGAGGGGGCAAGGAGGTACACTAGACTTCCTGGGCCTGCCTCCCCATTATGCCAGGCCATGTGCATGGAGCATGCGCCAATGCCCATTGTGGTGTAGCTCCATGATGCTGTTGATAATGGTGTCAACGCCATTGATAATGGGGAGAGAACAGCCTCCGTTTACTAGAATGGGATCTATGAAGTTCCTAATCTGGTTGATTGAAAGTGATAGAAAGTTATCTCTGATCCAACTGAAGTAAGTCACCACAAGTTAATCATGACCAACTAAAGACTTATGGATTTCAATGGGACTTCCAATGTGACGATCTTTATTTGGACTGGGGTCGTAAGAACATAATGTCAGTGGTCACTGGAAGCTCTTCATTTCCTTCCCTGTCAAACACTCACCAGGTCAAATAGTAGAGGCACTGACAGAGATTGGGGGGGGGGGGGAGTTGTGATTCACTGGTGTGATTCATACTCCCCATAGCGGTGTCTGACAGTTCGGACTAGCGAACTGTTTCACTAGCTCCCGCTAGGTTATGCCTTCTACTGTCCCTAAATGGTCCTTTCAGTGAAGCCTTCCCTTTCTCTCAGGGAAACTAACTGTTCCTGATTATTTCCGTCCTGCCTTCCACAATGGTTTGTCTATAACCAACCGATAGCTTCCACCTAAACCCACACACCCAAAGGGTGTGCAATGTACAGCTTAGTGTATATTATGGTGTTAGATTTGGAAAGAAGATTAATGATTTTCTCCTCATTTTCAGCGTTAGGAAGATAATCTCATCAAGATATGGTTTTCAACATTGACTACAGGAGGCGGTAAACTTGCTACGCAACTTTCCCAATAATGCAAAGGAGAAAAACACGCAATGTATATATAGGTCAGGAAGCAATGAACTCAATACAAGACAAATAGATCCTTCTGGCTAAAGAAGACACTGAACCGCCATCCACCTTTTACTAAAATGAAAGCAAAATCCAAATCCAACATAAAGCATTACAGCTTTAAGTACTGAAAATATTTATTATTTTTATACCAGTAATCCAATAGCATAATCTCAAGGACATCAATGCTCTAGGAATGTCTAGAAACACAATGGATTTGCCTTTATTCCTTTATCCAGATGTTTGTATAAAATACTCTGGATACTAGGAATCTGCAAGGGAATTAAAGATTTATTTTTTAATACTTGAAAACTTGAATTTCTGATAACTGTGATCCTTTAAAATGTTTCAACTGCAGATGGACCCTTTCAATGTTTGGGGTCATTTCCTCTATATTTGTCTCCATCCTCTTCCAAAACTTGGGATGAAAAACTGTCTATTGATCGCTCTTACAGAGTTCCAAGTCTCCTATGTTTTTGCCTTGCAGACAGACATGTGGGAATAAAGTTAAAGGATGACTGACACTATCTAATTTTGCTGCTTCAAATTTGCCCTGTCTCAGTGGCCATGTCTGCCTCTAAAATATGTTTAGGTCTTCAGTCATTGAGGTGCTCATCAATATATTTCTGCATTTGTACCTTCATGTTACCGGAGTCGTCAGGAATGGATTAATGTTTTTAACCAGAACCATTATTTCAGGCTTAGTTCAGAGAAGCAGCTGATGAGGGCTGGAGAGAGAGTGACAAAGAAAGTGCCCATTGGGTGCAGGAGTCTTAAAGTGGGGGCAAAAAACATCCCAGCCCACATTCTGCTTCTTGGTCACATTACCATGTGACAGAGAGATTAAACCCTGGTCAGAACTGCTGTTATACACACGTGGCAATCTGATCTGGGGAAGGGGCCGTAGCTCCGTGGTGGAGCACGTGCTTTGCCTGCAGATGGCCCCATGTTCAACCCCTACCATCTCTACAGAACACTGGAGAAGTCCAGTCGGAAACCCTGGAGAGCAGCTTCCAGAGTAGAGAATATAGAGCTCGATGGACCCATGGTTTGATTCAGTGTAATGCAGCTTCATATGTGCATTGTTTCATTTGCAAGCTGTGCACAGAACATGCCATTCCAAAGCACACGAAAAACCCATAGAATGGATGTGGAAAGCATGTCAAGCCTCGCTATCTTGATCTCATCTTACACGATGTAACGAAAAGCAGTCGCTAAAGGAAAATGCTGTGAGGCATCCTCTTCTTTGTTGGTGCCCTAAGGGCTCAACTTTGAACTTTGTTAACAAAAAGGAATAGCTAGGGGACAAAATGGTAAATCTCTCTTGCTAGGAGTACTGTAAAACTTGCACTGTCTGTCGCGTCCTTTTTGCTGTGGGTAGCACACTGATCTTGTCTTCCCCTGCAGGCATGTTTAGTTGCATTTTTTACCAGACATTCCCCATACGCATCTTTGCGTTTGATTGTGTGACTCTGTGATGGGACAAGCAACTTAGTAAGCATTGGGGACCGCCACCATGAGGTTTTTTTGGTCTTCTATAGTAGCGATGTATGAACCTATAAATGTGCCTTTCTGCTGAGCAGACCACTCATTTAAGGCCAGGATTGTCAACTCTGGTCATCAGAGCTCTTCAGGGTCTCAACAAGGGTCTTCCTCAGCCCTGCTGCTTGAGATTCTTTTGACTAGAGCTTGCCAGGGACTGAACCTATCTAGAAGGGACTGCCCTTCTAGACGCAAAGCAAATTCAACAAATTAAAAGGAAAAGATGGGTGGGCTGGTTGGAAAGTAATAGAGTGGTGGAGAAAGAGGGTGGGAAGCATTCAGAATCCACATTAATAGATGCCCGAAGGTCATTTTATATGCAGCCTGGTATATAATTCCATAGACAGGATGGACAAGATGAAAACTAATCAGGAGTTTAAAAAGGACACATATGCGAGTTATTAAAAGCAGGTATAGAGGAGCACTTGAGAGATTACTGAATGAAGTTAAGAGAGTACAAAAATGATAAGAAAAGCAAAGCCAGAGAGCATGAAAGAATGAAAAGGAGATTGCACGGGAGGTTATAATAAATATGAAGATTTTTTTTTCAAGTACATAACAGAAAAAAAGAGGTCAATGCAAGGGATTGGAAGGCTGCGAAGACATGGCCGAGATAATTTTAGAAAGAATAGGTTGGACAGTACTGAAAATATTAAAATAATTTTTACCTTCTCTCCAAGGAAGATAGTTGGGGACAGATGTTAGCGGAAGGCAGACATCTCTCTGGGGAGGGAAAACAAAAGAGAAATGCTGGAGGAAATTGGGCATGTGTGCCCAAACAAAGAAGAAGTTAAAATATCTGAGGAGATACGAACCTCTGTAATCAGACTGGATGCAAAATGCCTATTTAGGGGATAATTCCATATACCGTAGTCTGCAGATTTGGAAAGATAATATTTTGTGCTCGGCAGGTTTTTAGAAAAAAAGTTGTTACTCTTTCTACAACGATGACATAATTTTGAAGGGTAACTCAGTCGGGATAAACTGGTTTATATACTGGTTTATGAACTGGTTTATAATGCGGAGAAAAAATGTCTGGTCTTTCGAATTATGAAATCTAAAGGCAAGTCCTCATTCCACATCATACCTAGATACACCTAGAGGTGTGAGGTGCGTTCTCCACTGGGGGGGGGAGAATTGAGGAGGACAGAAAGAATGCAGGTCTTAATCAGTATGGAACACATGATCTACCCACAGCAAGAATCCATGTTACAAAATGACCAGAAAACGAAGATTTCACTACATCGGAAAGACACCAGAGGCATACTGTATGCAATGGGAATCAAACGCTCATCAGAAACTGAATGGGAGGAGTAAAAGCAGTAGAGATTTCACATTTAATGAAAGACACTGGTTGAATCTTCACAGAGGAGGCAGAGCCTAACAAACCTGCTGGAACTTTTTTTGAAAAGTTAAGTAAAAGGTTGAAAGGGGACAGCCCTGGATATCATTTCTCCGGACCTCGAGAAACCGTTTGATACAATATCACACAAAAGATGACTTCCTAAGGTCAGCAGGAATGGTGTAGGGCTGAGCCCCCTTGGCAGATATAAAGAACTGGCTTGGATATCAAAGCCATAAGGAATTCATCAATGGAGTCCGCAGGTCAAAAATGGAAGAGGCTGAGGAGTGGTGTTACATATGGATCCGTGTTCGGTTTGATTTTGTTCACTTTACATAGTCATGAAAGGCTTTGATGAAGAAGTGTGTAGGAATATACTGATGATATAAAGCTTGCCGGGGTACAAAGGGGACGAGCTAATAGAAAGGAAGTGGGAGTGGGGGAGGTCAGGTGGGGTCACGGAACCAACCAACCCCAACTGTGCTAGTCAGTAGGGAAGGCAGAACCTGGAGATGATGTGATTCAAGGCAAACCTTTGAAAAGGCTTTATGAAGAAAGCTGTTCAGAAAATTCAGATAGCACAACAATAGCCACCACCTCCTCCTCTTCAAGCCCTTTAGCCTCTTTCAGGCTTCTAGGAACAGAGATTGGTTTCCATCAGAAACATCATTGCTGAATGCCAAGCTCATAAAATAAGGCCTTCTCACTAGGACTCCTCCCCATCATTTTGCCCAAGACAATGCTGGGGCATTTCTAAAAATTGCATGCATGCCTATATTCGGAATCCACTGTCACCATGAACAAATTATCAGAAAGAAGATGCCACATGTTCATATATCCGTTTGTATGGCTGTTTAAAAATTGTCATCTTGATGCCTTGCTATTTGTACTAATATGGAAATTGATGCCAACAAACATGATTACACACAATGGAGCCTTATTCTTATGAATGGAATGTTTACCAAACTCGTCAGCATCTAATTTATCCTGTGGTACAGGCAAAAGAATCATACATATAAATAAAATCTCAATAATTAATGCAGATTACAGCCTAATAAACCAACAGAACTCAACACAGCAGCGGAAATCACTTAAACTGTCAATTAAAGGAGTACCCATTTCATCTCCTGTACACCTGCCAAACTAAAAACATCATAACTAGTCTTTGAAAGGTAAGGCTAAAGTCATCCACATGGGCTTACCTGAGCAAAAAAAAAGTCTATTGTACTTGTATGTTATTGTACCTACATGCTCACGGTCTCCCATCTTCTCCCAAGTCTCCCCAGTAACTCATAAAGGAAATGCGATATCATCAAACTCAAAGTTTTCTTGTCCTCTTCCACTTCCTTGGCAGCTGGTGGAAGCAGCAGGATAGCATTGAACATGATAACATCATGCCGGGTATTGTCTTAACATGTTACCTGGAGAAATGCAATTCAATAGGAGTGTTTTGCTGTTCACATAAAGGTCAGTCTCATAAGCATCCCTAAGAATTTAAGCAGGATCGTGCTGGTTAAGACAAAGAATCATCTCCTCTAGCATTCTGGCCCTTCTGAGTAACTCACAAGCATGACATGTAGGGTAATAGCCCTCTCTCACTGTGCTTTCTCAACAACTTGTATTTAGAGATAGACTGCTTCTGGCTCTGGAAGTAGCATCATGACTAGTAACTATCAATAGACGTCCATACATTTGTCTAATTTCATTTTAAAGCAATCTTTAAATCAGGAAATGAAAATCATCTGTGTGCGCGCACCCACCCCACCCCCACCCTTACACGACCTTACACACGTGCACGCACCCCCTTACACGGCCTCCCCGGTTGTGTGCCAGCTAAGGAGCTGGTGCGCACTCGAGGAGGCCCATTGTGGCCTGCACCACTTACACCTGGGGAAGGGAACAAACAGCCCCAGGCAGGCCACAATGGGCCTAGGATATAGTGGCTGGCCCTTTAGACCAGCCGCCACATGTTAAGCAGGATTGGGCCGCCCACCATGGCTGTAGACAACATACAGCATGACACAATTCACAAGCATAGAATGATGTAATCCAAAATATAAAACATATAAACGTTTAATAATAGCTGTAGCAAATACTCCAACATCGTCAGTGTTATGACTGTAAAGGAATCGTGTAACATTTTATTACAGTTTTACTGAAGGATTCCTCCTGCCCCCTGCCCTGACACATTCTTTTTTAAAGAAGTGCAAAGTAGATCCCCTATAAAATGTTAGAGACGGAAAGGATCTTAAAGGTCATCTAGTCCAACTCCCTGCTTAGTGCAGGCAGTTACACAGTAGAACAATTAAATGCCCTCTCAAAAATGGATTTTTTTGAACCCTTTGTGAAGTTCAGGAGGAATGTAATCAGATGTACGTTATCCGAGAGGTTGTTCCACAGTTGTGGGGCTATGACAGAAAGTTCCAGTTTCTAGCGATACATGTTGTTCCTTCCCCTCACAATGCTGGTACTTATGGGAAGCTCATGTGAAGTGTGCTGTTGCCAGAGACTGGGTGCGTTCGGTGTTCAATTACACCGAAAGCATGTTTGAGCGTCTTTTATTGTGCCTATGCACATGTGCTAACGCCATTTATTCCGGATAGGACATGGAAGAGAGCCATTTTGAAACCGTACGCTTTATCGCTAGCATAGGTTTGACATTTACAGACGTGTTCAATTTACATTGTGTAAAAATGCCCCCAAACTTGAATTAAGAGAGAGAGAGAGAAAGCGAAGTCTGAGCATGTGTATTTACATCTGTCTTTATGTATCCCAAAATACATGAAAGGGAAAGGTGATTGTGGAACCCTCATGGGTATAACAATGCAAAATAGCTAGTGGATCCTTTGGAGCAGTATATTCTTTCCAGGAGTGAAGTTTTAAAAATGATGCTGCCTGGGAAAAGTGTCGAGCAAGCAAGGATGCTGGGGAAAGTGTCGGTGGTGAATGGATGATAGGTGCTAACCTAACACAGCTTCTGTTTTATTTTTCTGGCCTCCAATATTATCCAAATATCAGCAAGGGCTATGGAGAACTAGTGTGTATAGTAGTTGGAGTATCAGAGTAGGACTGGGGAGTTCTGGGCTCAAATCACTCTCATACACGAAGCTCCCTGAGTGACCTTGGGACAGTTATGTGAAAGTGGAGCACAGATCAGGGAAAATCTGTGATGGGGCATAGATGGGGTGTAGACTCCACCACAAGACCCTTATTATAGTCTCAAGTCATGCAAAAACACTCTCAATGTACATGCGTTGGGAGCAGAGATCACTGCTAGAGTACCAGCTTTGCATGCAAGAGGTCCCAGTTTCAGTTCTACCGTCTCAATTTAAGGCCGCGAAAAAGGCCCCCTCCAAAATCCCGGCGAGCTGCTACCAGTCAGTGCCGTGTAGTTCAGACAGAGTTAGATGGCCCCATAGTCTGACTTGGCAGTTTCATCTGCTCACCTTTCAGGGCTGTGTTTTCACAAGAAAGGGTGTAGTAGCCTCCTGGGAAACCTTTTGTGCAAGCCCTATTGAAATGCATTGGACCTGCCCATGAACACAGTTGTGTGCCCCTCTTTGATTTTCATGAGGCCTGTGAAGGAGACCACCCTGGCGCCCATATTCGTGTAATAATCTGATATTTTTCATAAATCTCTAGCTTCAGATAAAATACTGTACTTATTCGGAGGACTTTCACTTTCTATATTTCTATGGCCATCGAGGTTTTGAAATAAAACTTGGAAGCGTGCTCCATCCTGAATTGTTTTATAATCTCATGATTTTGAGCTGTTATTAAATGCATTATTGCAGTGCCTCTTCAGCAGCGCTCCAAACACAAGCAGGAAGCCTGATTGTGAAACAGAAGAATAAAAACAAACGTGAGCAGAGTCATTCTTTAAACCAAATATGTGACAAAAAGATGTCATTGAAAGACTGTTTTGCTAGGGATCCAAATGAAAAAAAGGCTCTGTTTGGTAGAGTGGATCCTATGAGCAAAATGGAAAATTGTGTCTGCTTGTGGAGTGGAAAGGATAAACACAGGAGGTGGAGCTAGATAAGGAAAAACGATTAAGTTCTTGCGTGAAAGTCGTTAAGCTGTTGTCTTAAGCTCACTTTATCAGAGTTATTGCTGCTTATTCATAATAGCACTAAGCAACAGATGTTCACCTGGCCAAACAAGGCTCTTGAAAGAAAAGGATCCATATGCTGTAGGGAGTGTGGCGTGATCTAATTCTTAGAAAGAAAGAAAAAGAAAGAAAGAAGGGTTCTTGTTTCCTTGTGTTTGTTGAAGCTTAATAAAAGCAGGCGGAAGGGGGGTGTTTAGTGAAAGAAGGGATAGAGGGAAATGAAAGAGAGGGAGGGGGGAAAAAAGGAGCAAACAACTCAGAGCCAAAATGAAATTATAAAAAGTTTGGAATTGATTCAAGGCCCTTTCTTAAAGCACAGCAGAAAGCAATCATAAGACACTTACAAAAGAGACAAATGCATTTTGAAAAGGAACTGCTTAGATACCAGGCAGATGTAGCTACAGTACCAACTAGTTTCATTCCGTCTTGCCAGGGAACCCTGGGAACTGTAGTTCTGTGAGGGAGTAATCAGCTCAAGCAAAAAATGTTCAGTCCTGGCCCCGCTTCAGACAACCATCCTCTCTTCTTTGAGAGAAACCATGACAATTAAAAAGACACAAAACTGATCCAGTATGTGTTTGTGGTGCAGGTAAGTTGGCAAATGAATGGATTCGCAGATCTACTTCTCTACCCCTGATCTCTCTCACCTTTGAACCAATCCCATGCTCTTTGCCACCTATATTTCCGTTGCAATCCTGCGTGGAGGCTGGCACTGCTTACTACACCGCAGAACTCACCCAACTCTGGCCGCCACAGGTAAGTCCCGCGCTGCTCGGTGCAGGGGTGGGATGGGGTGGTGAGGAAGGGGGCATTGCCCGGCCCTGGCTGGGGGCATGGATATCGGTGGTGATATCCTAAGCCCCTTCCCAGCCCGCGCCGCCCTTACACCACCTCCCTGAATGTACGCCAGATCTGGACCTGGCATGCATCCAAGGAGACCCATAGACCCTGGGCTTGCTTACACCCAGGGAGGGGGACAAACTTCCCTAGCAGCTCCGGGGCAGCCCACAATGGGCTTTGGATACAGCTTACTTACACAGGATTGCACTGTTCCTTTTGATAACTTGCTGCAGATGTCTCAGATTATACATGGTGAAGTCAGAGCTGTTAATCAAAAAAAAAAATCCTTCTTTTTCTATATCGTTTTAGCCACCAATTGTTTGTCTCCAAGGTCCACCCTCCAAGATCCACCCCATGTCTACTGGTACTATGAAAACCTTTGCTACTGTTCGGTAGCTTAACACGTAGATTTCTGTATGAATTTTTCTGCAACTCAATTATGTGTTTTATTCTTTTTAAAAGACTTCACCCAATCAAAGCTTTCCTGAGCAAGCCAGACATTAGGCTCGAAGATGGTAAATGTCCTTTCTTGTGACTTTTGCAAACTATACAAGGAGAGTATAGAGACAGAAAGCAATCTGAAGCATATTTGCAAGACAGATGTTATCCAGACTAGGAGAATCCCAGCATCAATCTAATACTTATCGCATGTACTAAAATATTCTCTCTTAGCCTTAATAATATTGTGATATTTATGGATATCCTGCATCACTTATAGCGCAGAAGGGCATGGAGCATATTTCTGCAAGTGATAATCTTATAGAAGGCCCAGCACTGCAATGAGCAGAATGCTGGGTAATTTTCCATAGGTCTCTAGTACTCTGCCAAATATTTCCCATCTGAAAAACAGGAGCAATAAGAATCTCAAATCTTTATAAACCATGCTATTGTACAATATTTTGCATACCTGGAGGTTTATCATCACATACAAAAGCAACAAGTATTGTCCGTCTGATGACCAAGGACCAATCTTTACAGGGTACTGAAATCACTCAATCCATTTGACACCATAAGGAGTCATTTGGAAGTCCAAGGCCTGCAGACATCATGTAGCTCAGCTGTGACATCAGAGCAGTCAAGCCACTCAGATTTTGAATGACAAAAAATGCATGATGGAGGCTGTGGACAAAGAAGGCTAACAACTAGCACTTCCATTTTCAAAACATTCTAACATTGTTTCAAACAGCCAGGCTTATTATGGTGATGTCTTGTCATGTTAGCACTGTATCTATCTAGTCTAGTTAGACAGACCACACAAACTCAGATCTGGGAGGAGAAGAGAAAAGACTGCCAAAATCACAAGGGAAAGCCCACCCACTTATAAAGAAGAGTCAAGTGATCTTTAATATCTGCACAGAACTGGCAGGAAGTATTTTGTAAAAGAAAAAAAAAGTGTTCCATAGAGCTCAATTTATCTTCCAGGAAGGATACAGGACTGGGCCATCCCTGCTGGGATTTGAACCTGTGATCCTAAGGAATGTAGAAGCTCCATTTAGAACAGCTTGGTTAGACTACTAAGCCTGAAAATTGGGACAATTCTCAGAAAAGAAATAGAAAAGTTTGGGGTTTTATAACAAGAAAAGTCAAACTAATACTTTTCATGCATCTGTAGCCAGATTTTTTTTCTAAGTGAGAAGAATAATATTACCGTATTGCCACGAGTATAGGATGCTCCTGATTATAAGCCGCACCAGGTGCTATTTGGTGCTATTTTTTAAAAAAATACATTTTTAACTTTTTTTAACTTAAAGAAAATATACACATTAGTAGAACAGTAAAACAGTACAACAGTAAAACAGCCCCAACCACTGATGCCGAAGAAGATGAAGTTGACCGGTTCTATTCAGTTTACGTTCCAATTCCAAAGAAGGGCAGTGCCAAAGAGTGCTCAAACTATCGCACAATTGCACTCATTTCACATGCTAGCAAGGTTATGCTCAAAATCCTACAAGCTAGGCTTCAGCAGTACGTGGACCGAGAACTACCGGACGTACAAGCTGGGTTTCGAAGAGGCAGAGGAACTAGAGATCAAATTGCCAACATGCGCTGGATCATGGAGAAAGCCCGAGAATTCCAAAAAACCACCTACTTCTGCTTCATTGACTACGCAAAAGCCTTTGATTGTGTGGATCACAACAAACTGTGGCAAATTCTTAAAGAGATGGGGGTACCAGACCACCTTACCTGTCTCCTGAGAAACCTGTATGCGGGTCAAGAAGCAACAGTTCGGACCGGCCATGGAACAACCAACTGGTTCAAAATTGGGAAGGGAGTACGGCAAGGCTGTATATTGTCACCCTGCCTATTTAACTTATATGCAGAGTACATTATGAGAAATGCAGGGCTGAATGAATCGCAAGCCGGAATCAAGATTGCCGGGAGAAATATCAACAACCTCAGATATGCAGACGATACCACCCTAATGGCAGAAAGTGAAGAAGAACTAAAGAGCCTCTTGATGAGGGTGAAAGAGGAGAGTGCAAAAGTTGGCTTGAAACTCAACATTAATAAAACTAAGATCATGGCATCTGGGTCTATCAATTCCTGGCAAATAGAAGGGGCAGAAATGGAAGCAGTAACAGATTTTACTTTTCTGGGCTCCAAGATCACTGCAGACGGAGACAGCAGCCATGAAATTAAAAGACGCTTACTCCTTGGAAGGAAAGCTATGGCAAACTTAGACAGCATAATAAAAAGCAGAGATATCACCATGCCAACAAAAGTTCGCATAGTCAGGGCGATGGTGTTCCCAGTAGCAATGTATGGTTGCGAGAGTTGGACCATAAGGAAGGCTGAGCGCCGAAGAATAGATGCTTTTGAACTGTGGTGCTGGAGAAGACTCCTGAGAGTCCCTTGGACTGCTAGGAGATCAAATCAGTCAATCCTAAATGAAATCAACCCTGACTGTTCCCTGGAAGGACAGATACTAAGGCTGAAACTCAAATATTTTGGCCACCTAATGCGAAGAGAGGACTCTCTGGAGAAGACTCTGATGCTGGGAAAAATTGAAGGCAAAAGGAGAAGGGGAAGGCAAAGGATGAGATGGTTAGACATCATCACCGATGCAACGAACATGAAAATGAGCGAACTCAGGAAGATAGTGGAGGACAGGAAGGCCTGGCGGGATATGGTTCATGGGATCACGAAGGGTCGGACACGACTTAACGACTGAACAACAACAACAAAACAGTACAGCTTTAGTACAGTTAAAGGCATAGCCACCCTGTCCCTTATTGAATCTGGGCACCCTAGTATAAGTAGCCTTCCCAGATCCAAAGGGGGACAGAGTGCCTACTTTTAACCTTTGGAATTTGGGCAGGTGCAGCTTGTTGCACCCTTCCATGATGATAAGCTGCATCTGCCCAAATTTCAATGGTTAACAGCACAATCCTATGCATGTCCACTCAGAAGTAAGTCCTATTGCATTCAATGGGGCTTACTCCCAGGAAGATGTGCATAGGATTGCAGCTTAAAGGTTGGCACTCTGTCCCCCTTTGGATATGATAAGCCTATGCAGGAGCTCTTGCTCTCAACTTTCAAACTGCAGGATCAATAAATATCTTAGTTTCCACAGAGTCCTGGGGCTGGAACTTAAGGGTTAATTTTTTCAAATGCCTCTAAGGCTAAAGGTTGCTAGAAAGATGTGGCCATTTAGCAAGTGATTAAGAGCTGAAAACACAGCACTTTGCAGTTTAAAAAAAGAAAAAGTGTTTTACCTTTGAAAGAGACTTGGAGAGGCTTGAAAAAGGGACGCTTTGCAGAAAAATCTAGGCAGAAAATGCTAGACTTTGATTGTAGGCTGCACCCTTACTTGAAAGACTTGCCTTAGGGGACAAAAGTGAGTGTTATACTCAGGTCAATACGGTACTTAAGATTTGAACTCTTTTTGAGTGCTTACTATGCTTCATATAAACTATCTCAGTCACCCTTTCAATAGCCTATAACACAGGCCAGCTCTGTTATTTCTACATTAAAAATGGAAGGAAGGATGTCTTAGGCTGTGAGAGAATCACTTGACTAAGGCTACATGAGTTCCTGGCTGAGGTGAGATTCTTCCAACAGAGGAATACAGGGTTTCTTGGCTTGCATTATAGTCTTAGGAAGTGAACATCACTCCAACCTTTTTTGACAAGAGGAGAAACAAGCTATCCCTCATAGTGGCATAGGAACAGGGGGTCTGCCCCCGGGTGGCAGGGTGCGGGAGGGGTCAGGGGGTGCACTCACCCGCAGCGAAATGGCGCCGGCGGCAAAAGGCTCATTTTTGGCACAGCGGTGGGGTGAGGAAGGGCCCACCTACCCAGGCCTGTAGTGCATCTTTTCCGGCGAAGAAACACTGGGGTGTGTGGTTTTTTGCCAGGAAAGGCGCAGGGGCAGGGCTTGCGTGGGGTGGAGCAGGATGATGATGTCACAGGGTTGTCACGGGGTGCTGCCCCCGCCCTGGCGGAGGCTCTGATCCCTCATTGACCCCCCACCCCAGAATGTTCTGCAAATGCTGTTTGCAAGTATACAGTTCTCCTCCACAAAGAGCAGCAGCAGAATACTCGTAAGAAACCCAGCAAATCTCATGAGTAGTTCTGTTGGCTGAGAAAGCTCTGCTCTCCTGCTAAAATGACATTCTCTCCAACTAGTCGATCAGAAACATCTGCCACTGGAAACGAAGCCTTGTCCAGGAAAACGATTGAGGAAATTCACAGCTTGCAAAGAAATTGATTGATTTTAGAGCTATGCTGAATACTTGTCAGTTTCAATTTGATGGTTCAAAAAAAAAAAAGCCATTTCAGCAGGACATATTTTTGTCCTAAAAATACTTAGATTGTGTGAATCTTCTATTTGCCCCTACTCCACTTAGCACTCTTCAGCGCTGTTGTTTCCTCTGGTTTCCTCTTCAGCTCTGTTGTTTGTTGTGACTGCTTCTATTTCCTATTTCCTGTACCAGTCACATGGGTGATCCGTTGCATCCAGTCAGAGATTACATAGTGCTGAGGCGATGCTGTGACGCTATGTTGGACACAGAGTGGTGTCAGAAGTGGTACTTGGCCGGGAAGAGGTTGAGAACCCCTCATCTAGCTACTATCATATTCTCTATGAGTGCTCCTAACTGAAATCCTTTTGTTTACATACTACACATTTTGATCATTTTGCTTCTTTGTGCCGATTTTCTTAAAGATAGAAAAGAACTGCACTAAATATTCTCTATCTTCAGTTTTCAAGAAGAAAACTAATACATTTTCCCTGAAGATGCTCCTTAGATTACATCAATAATTTATCCTTTCCCAATCCTATCTGGTGCTTTCCTCCCCTCCCCCCCCACTGCTTGGGCTTCTTTTTCCTGGATCAATCACATGCACAATCTCATCCAATCAGGAATCTCATAACATGACAATGCTACCTAACCAATGACATTTCACTCTGTGATAAAGTCAGTGTGGTAAGGGGAGCCTGCTTTCATCAAGGCCGCCAAGAAGAAGAAGAAGAAGAAGAAGAAGAAGAAGAAGAAGAAGAAGAAGAAGAAGAAGCTTGAGCTCTAAAGTAAAGGGAATGGACTTGAGGGAGATTCCGAATGATGTGAATGCCTGTATGCTTCATTCTTGCAAACGTGGCAAATGTTGCTATTTTGCTATTGCAAGGTTCTTATGGCTAAAATGAAATGGGAGCGCTTGGTTTCCAGTCTCCTCTGTAAGACAAGCAGCAAAAATGGTGGACGGCAGACAGGGAAAGGCAAGAGAGTGAACTAACATAACAACAGGATGCTAAATGAACAGGGTGAGAGGCTTGACAAGTTGTCAGATTCACTTGAGCAGGATGAAAAGAAAGTGCCCAGACAGCAGCAAGCCTCACTCTTGACGTATCTCAAGGCCTGACAATCCCAGCCGATGTGTCTGGTTGCGTCTTTTCCTCCCTCTGTCAGGGAGGGAGAGGAGGCCAGGGAGAGTCTGCTTGTTTTCTTAAGACTATTAAGTCCTTCTAAGTACTACAATCACCATCCGATGATTGAAAGTGACAAATGGAGGCAACCCTATTTAAAAACTGCCACTTAGCATTAGCAGAAGTATCAGCTCAAGTTTTACAATATTTTACTGCTCTGTTCTCCCTCCCCCCCCCCCGGCCGCATACTGTTTTACGTAAGGATGACTGAGTAGATATCAGGGAGAGTTCTCTCCGCCAGGAATCCCCCATTCCCTCCGCCCCATTAGCTACTGTCTTAAAATTGCCAAGCAAAACAAAAACTGACAGGAGTGTGGCGGCAGGCACAAGGGCCAAATATTCAAACAGCTGAGCCGGCGCTGTGTCCAGGAAACGCGCTGCCCATGTGGAGCGCTGAACATTAAAGGCGCGCAGATGTGCTTGTTGACTCGGATCTGAACAGGCCTTAGCTTGAGCCAGGCCTCAGCCCTAGAATGCCAGCAAGCAAATCGTGAAAGAGGAGACAGGAACAAGCATACATACAGGGGCTCAGTCTAGCCCAGTCGTACTGACAACTACCCATGGACTCAAACAGAGGTCTTTGACAGTTCAGCAACCTGAAATCTATTAGCTGGAATGCCACGATTTTGGACTAAAACTGGAGGAGGTTTGTCAGGCTGTTTGTCATCCGGTGTTTAGAAAGGCAGGAAAGATCTTATGATACGTAGGGCATTTAGAAATAATTCAGGCATGTGGGTGTCTATTTTGAATTCTTGCTCTCAATGATGTTATTTTTACTTTGCTGTGATTTGCAGCTTTTTATTGTAGAGCTTTTTTTGGAGGGGGTACTTTATTATTCCCCTTCATGGATCATTGCCTTGTCGTGGCGAAGGGGCTTGCGTAACTCAATGAAGCCATGAGCTATGCCGTGCAGGGCCACCCAAGACGGACAGGTCGTAGCAGAGAGTTCTGACTAAAAGTGATCCACTGGAGAAGAAAATGGCAACCCACTCCAGTAACCTTGCCAAGAAAATCCCATGAACAGTACCAAAAGGCTAAAAGATATGACGCCGGAAGATGAGCCCCTTAGGTCGGAAGGTGTCCAATATGCTACTGAGGAAGAGCGGAGGACAATTCCAAATAGACCCAGAAAGGATGAAGCGGTTGGGCCAAGGCCAATAGGACGTTCAGCTGTGGATGTGTCTGAGGATGAAAGGAAAATCCAATGCTGCAAGGAGCAATACTGCTTAGGAACATGGAATATGAGGTCTATGAATCAAGGCAAGCTGGATGTGGTCAAAAATGAGATGATAAGATTGAACATTGACATCTTGGGAATCAGCGAACTAAAATGGACGGGAATGGGCGAATTTAATTCAGGTGACCATCATATCTACTACTGTGGGCATGAATCCCTTAGAAGAAATGGAGTAGCCCTCATAGTCAATAAAAGAGTGGGAAAGGCAGTACTGGGGTGCAACCTCAAAAACGACAGAATGATTTCAGTTCGAATCCAAGTCAAACCATTCAACATCACAGTAATCCAAGTGTATGCCCCAACCACTGATGCCGAAGAAGATGAAGTTGACCGGTTCTATGAAGACCTACAACACCTTCTAGAACTAGCACCCAAAAAAGATGTCCTTTACATCATAGGAGACTGGAATGCTAAAGTAGGAAATCAAGAAATAAGTGGAACAACAGGCAAGTTTGGCCTTGGAGCGCAAAATGAAGCAGGGCAAAGGCTAATAGAGTTCTGTCAAGAGAACACGCTGGTCATAACAAACACTCTTTTCCAACAACACAAGAGACGACTCTACACATGGACATCACCAGATGGTCAATACCGAAACTAGATAGATTATGTGCTTTGCACACCGATACCACCGGAACATCTCAGGTGCTTAGTTGTATACTTGCCGGATTTGGCCAGCCTTTTTACCCAGATTTTGTCTGCCTTGTCTGTTATAGCAAGGTCAGCAGATATGGCTGATTCCACGCACGACGTCTGGAGCAGGCGCATGACTGTTCCCTGGAAGGACAGGGGCTGAGACTGAAGCTCAAATATTTTGGCCACCTAATGCGAAGAGAGGAGTCTCTGGAGAAGACTCTGATGCTGGGAAAGACTGAAGGCAAAAGGAGAAGGGGAAGGCAAAGGATGAGATGGTTAGACAGCATCACCGATGCAATGAACATGAAAATGAGTGAACTCAGGAAAATAGTGGAGGACAGGAAGGCCTGGCGGGATGTGGTTCATGGGATCACGAAGGGTCGGACACGACTTAACGACTCAACAACAACAACAACAACTTTATTATTATTTTTAATCATGACCTTGGGGCTTAGTTTTGCATTTCTCATTGGTTTGTATTGTGAATAGTATCGGGAGCCTTCATATAGGGAAAAGATGGTACAATTGTTTTCAAAACGAATAAACAAAACCTCAGGAATTTCTACATGCAAAAACCAGATGCTGCTACTGAGGCTACCCGTAGAGCATGGCAAAATTAGCAGGTAATGAAGAAAGCTAAGCTAATACCCTTCTCCTTAATATGTGAGCTTTCCCCTGTCAGGCAGGGGGCACTCAAGCAAGCAGCGCCTCCCCATCTGCACTATGAAGTGGTACAACCCAGAAGGGCTATGCCACGTGCTTTTTCTGAATTACAGCGCAATCCTAACCAACTTTCCAGCACTAATGCAGCCATGCCAACAGGGTGCACACTGCATTTTGCGGTACAGGGGCAGTCACGGAGGCCTCTTCAAGGGGAGGGTTGCACTGGTGCTGAAACGTTGGTTAGGATTGTGCTGTTAGTTCCAGAAGGAATTCAGACTCTATTATGTACATTCTGCGTGCCCTATCCAGCTGGCACAGTACCAGTAGTGGAGCTACGCCACCCCTGTGTGACGTCACGGCCATATGCGACGTCACAGGGCCCACCTCCAAGGGACGTTATCCAGAGCCAAATGTCCCTCGGGGCTCAGGCGGGAGGGTGGGGGTCAAAAGAAACAGCCACACTGAGGCGGCATACTGCTTCTCCTGCCGTCTCCGAGTTGAAGCCACCGCCTTGCATTCCATAATTGGCATTGCCATAAAAGCACCATATTAATCACCACCCTTTGAAAACTGGCCATCTTGTTTATGCAACCTGGATGAAGGAAATCAAAGGAAGACGCGAAGGTACAATGTTGAAGCATCGCTTGGCGCATCTTATTTAGAAACCCTTCCCTATTGTGCAGGCAGAGGAAGGAATTTTTGCTTTCAAAACAAAGCTGAATTTGAAATCTTTGATCTTTCCTTTGTAGTCTTTGGTTTGCATAAAGAAAGACCCAGATAAAGCCATGCCTGTAAAACAGGTTATTTATAAGCCAGCTTGAGTATCCATTAAATCTTAAAGGCTTTATTAAACTGACTTTCAATGCTCATGGAAAAGTAGCTTTTCTTCTTTCTCACAGATCTTCCAGAGAGGGCCAGATGAACAAGTTGGCTGCATGGCAAGCGGCATAAAGAACAGCTGACATACATTTTCTAGCATCTGGGCAAGGCTTAGCCAACTGCATGCCTGGTAGTGTTTGGAAAAGTGCAACCGAAGTCAGAGATGCTCCTATGTAGTCAGAAAAAGCAATCGCAAAAAGAAAGAAAAAATCATATCTGAAACAAAAGAATAGTTGCTGCCTGAATGACAAGTTATAGTGCATGGATAAGTCTGCATGTATGCAATGCATACCTTTGAGATCCTTTTGTGAGCAAGCTAGCCCAAGGTTTCTGGGCTCTGTTATTGTCCCTTAATGGCAACTTGACACGCCATGTGCAATTGAGGGCTTTCTTTCTTACTACGGTGCATAAGATTCCAGAGACAGAATGGTCTAACGGCCGTTGTTGTGCTAATAATTAGAAAGATTAGATTAGAAGAATTAGATTAGAAGAATTAGAAAGAATCCTGTGTAGGCTGCTTTGAGTTCCTTGGGGAAAGATTATATACAACCATAATAATAAATGTTACTAGCACTGGGCAGCCCAATCCTGTCCAGGGCCGCCACAGCGTGCAAAAGTAGCGGGAGGCCACCTCGGGGGAAAAGGGGCGTTTGTCCCGTTCCTCCAGGTGATGCCCCAGACGCCCCTATAGGTTTCCTCGGATGTGCACCAGCAAAATGGCCAGCGCAAATCTGAGGAACCCGTGTAACACTGACCAGGCCTGGGACGGGGGATAGGATCCGGTGGAGTGTGCTGGTGAGGATCCCTCCCCCTCCCAGACCCAGTGGGCCAATCCGGTCCCCCTGGAACGCCCCCTGCCTGCCCTTCCACCGTCACTTCCATGACCGGAGGAAACCTTATCCTCCCCGGCAGAAAACTGCCCACACTTCTCAAGCTGGGCCTGGCCAGGCCTCCAGGAAAGAGTCTTAGAGTCCAAGCTTATCCTATCCAAAAAGGAGCATGTGGTATCCAGCGTGGGTGGGGGATTGAGAGGTTTTGGAGGGGAAAGGGGAATTATTTCTCCTTACCCCTCCGTAAGCCTCCTTCTCCACAATGGGTCTTCCCAGACCTGCGCCAGCTCTTTAGCTGGCGTAAATCCAAAGAGAAGAAAGGGAGGTTTGAAAAAGAGGGGATAGGAACCAGCGTGTCCCATTGCTGCCGGAACCCCCTGTTTCTCCTCCTCCCCACCCAATTTTGCCCCTCCCACACCACCCCCATAGCTACCTTAGCTGTTCCGGGGGGGGGGGGCGGCAGGGTCCGGCGGCAGAGTTGCAGCACTGCTGCCTCTTGCAGCAGCGTTTACAAAATGGCTGTGGAGCGCTCCATTGGCAGCCATTTTATGAAAGCAGAACTCGCTTCTGCTGTTGCAATGGGCTCCGTAGTACAGCTTAGTCCTGGATAGGATTGGGCTGTTAATTGCCTCGCTCAGCAGCCCTGTTCATGCAACATGGCAGCCCTTTTCTTGGACAGACGTTAAGTGAATGTGAAGCAGGGAGAGGGATTGCAGAGACAGGCCCTACCCCCAACCTATGTACTTGAAAGTCAAAACTGAGCTTGCGTCCATATATCTGCTTCGTTCCATACTTGCATTTACTCTATATCAGGGCTTCTCAAACTGTGGGTTGCGACCCACTTGGTGGGTTGTGGCCCGATTCAGATGTGGGTCATGAGTTGGGCTCTCCCGCCCGCCTTTGCCTGTTTGACTCCAAATTGGAGCCAAACGAAAGTAACTGGAGGTCACACACCCACACCCAAGTCACAACTCACCTCCTGCAGCTGCTCTTGGCCCTGGATGGCCTTCGCAGGCCTCCGCAGGCTTCCGGAAGTTACTTCTGGGTCACTTCCGGTTTCACTGACACAACGGGCGGAGGCTGTCCAGGGCCGGGAGCAGCTGCAGGAGGTGGGTTGCGATGCCACTGTCGGAAGACAAAGTGTGTAGTGGCCATGCCAGGATTGAGAACCCCTGCTCTATATGTTCCTTATTCTGGTGTTTTGACCTTTATGTAGAGTTAATGCATGGTAGAGGCAGTCATGTGCTCCATTTCAATGTGCTCACTGGACCTGCTCCAGGTTTCCGTGCATTTAGCGCTTGTTTGCAGAAGGCAACACTGAGTGTATGGAGGGTTCCTCCATACAAAGTGGAACCCTAGGACCCTCAGGCCTTCCCACTTGGGGCACTATCCTCTGCATACAAGCACTGAATGTGCAGGGATATGTGGCCATATCCCGCCAGGCCTTCCTGTCCTCCACTATCTTCCTGAGTTCGCTCATTTTCATGTTTGTTGCATCGGTGATGCTGTCTAACCATCTCATCCTTTGCCTTCCCCTTCTCCTTTTGTCTTCAATCTTTCCCAGCATCAGAGTCTTCTCCAGAGAGTCCTCTCTTCACATTAGCCAAAATATTTGAGTTTCATTGGCCAAAATATTTGAGTTTCAGCCTTAGTACCTGTCCTTCCAGGGAACAGTCAGGGTTGATTTCATTTAGGATTGACTGATTTGATCTCCTAGCAGTCCAAGGGACTCTCAGGAGTCTTCTCCAGCACCACAGTTCAAAAGCGTCTATTCTTCGGCGCTCAGCCTTCCTTATGGTCCAACTCTCGCAACCATACATTGCTACTGGGAACACCATCACCCTGACTATACGAATTTATGTTGGTATGGTGATATCTCTGCTTTTTATTATGCTGTCTAAGTTTGCCATAGCTTTCCTTCCAAGGAGTTCTTGTTCTTAGTAATCTCTATTTTGCAACTTTTGGGATCTGTTATTTATACTATATGTCCCCTCTGCGTAACAACGTTCCTACTCCCTCTCTCTCTTGTGACCCCTCTCTCTCTTGTGACGTACTTCATGAATGGCTCCCTACTGAGTGAAGTCCTTCGATTCATCCATTTGCATGCCTTTCAGTCTAGCCTCCTACTGTTCTCTCTCCACCAATCAATTCTTATTCAGCATTGCAAAGGGGCTATCTGGTATTTCAAACATTTGCTCAATTTGAATCCTGGATGGAGGATTCCTATCAAGCCTAAGACCCTGGAAACACTTTTGTCCGATAAAGGAGCACGGCAAGGAGACAGTGTCCCCCCTCCCCAGTTCTATTCCCTGGGCCAGGAACCACAGACCCAGAGTGCCCTCTGCTTGTCTTGTCACTTGGCCCAATGTGTTGTGCTCTGCTTGCTTGCTCTGTAGCAACAGTTCCTTCGCAAACACTAGTCCCAGTGTCCTGCTGCTCTTTAATTGATGAGTCTGCTGCACAAAGTTGTCTTGGCATAACAAGGCAGCATGGAAGACGAAAAAGCAATAAACAGCCGCATCCATTCCAGCTCATATTAAAGCATGGGGAAATAAATCTATGGTGGACGAAATAAAAAGTTGATGGGAGTTATAGGGGAGCTTTGCATCAGGGCATAATTAATAAAAGAAAGAACCTTAGTCTCCTAATAAAGATAGAATCAAAATACAGTACTCCCCCCATATCCACTGGGGATATGTTCCAGGCCCCTCCGTGGATACTTGAAACCGTGGATAGGAGTGAACACCCCCTCCATGGTTTCCTAAGGGGCCCCCACCCTGCGTCCCCTGCGGGCAGGCGTGCGCGTCCCTCCCCCACTCTTATTTTTGTTTCAGCAAGCTTTGTTTCTTCCTTAAAACAAACAGAGAAGCAGCCTCCACTGGGCTCTGCAAGGTTAACAGAAACCTTGCACAGCCTCTCTAGGACTTAGTCTCGTTCTATTGACTTGCAATGGACTCCAGTGCAAGCAAGTAGAACGAGACTAAGTCCTAGAGAGGCTCTGCAAGGTTTCTGTTAACCTTGCAGAGCCTCTCTAGGACTTAGTCTCATTCTACTTGCCTGCAATAAGCAGCCAGAGGCTGCTTCTTCTGTTTGTTCAGCCTGGGGTGTGTGTGTGTCCCCGTGATCCATGGATAACTGAAACCGTGGATAGTGGATCAGTGGATATGGGGCCCCACCTGTATTAACAGAGGCCTGGTGCCGGATTTTAAATCAATATGTGTACTTCAGCTTATCTCTGCAGTTCTTGGCCACATACACCTATCTGCTAGGGCCCGTCTGCCATCTCAGGTGGCAGGTTCGTGGGAGTACTTCTTCCACCTGCGCCCATCCCTCCTCCTCATGCTGCCTGGATTTGAAAAGGATGAGGGGAACAAAGCAGAAGTGGGAGCATGAAGAGACTGATGGACTAGTGGTAGCCAACCCGTGGCACACCATGTGCCACATGTTATGTAGATAATCTTGAGCGTGCCACTTAAATAAATAAATAAATAAATAAATTTAAGGTAATGCAAAATATTTAAAGCACAGTGACAGTGCAAGAAGAATAAGGCACAGTGGGGTGCAGAGACCTCCTCTAGGGCCACAGGCTTGGAAAGGCGCGCTGGGGTCGCGAGAGAGGGACTTCAGCACTCGGCTCGAACAGGAATGGCAGTGTGTGCCACTTCAAAAGGCTTGGCGTGCCACTAAGTGGCACCCGTGCCATGGGTTGGCCACCTATGGACTAGACGGTCTCTGATGCCATATCCCTCGACACTCCTCCCCTCCACATATCTTCTTCTGCTCTGTTCCCCTCATCCTTTTCAAATCCAGGGAATGGGAGGAGAAGGAAGAGCAGGGGAGTGACATTTTGCATGCCGCCCTAGGTGCTGAGAAGTCTGGGTCCAGCCCTGCTTTTTTGTCAGTTTTCCTTCCCCTCTCAGACGGTTCTTTCTGCCCTCTATTCTTGCCTTCATTTCTCTTGTCCACTCCCTTTTCCCAGCCCTTCTTTCCAAGTCTCCCCAATTTCCTCAGCCTCCTTACTCATCTTTTCCTAGCCCCTTGTTTCTTCTGGCCCTTCTTCCCTACTGCTCCACTCTAGAATGATAAGAGCCAGGATTCCTGATTGTCTAGCCCCTCTGTGTCATCATTTAGGACTGCTCTGTCAATCTGTGGAAGGGAACTGTAACTCAGTGGTAGAGCACAAGCCCGTTTTCCAAAATGGCTTCTGTTAAAATGGAACACACAGCAACAACGATTCAACATCCAGTATAGAACTCGGCAATCAAACACCAAAAATACAGAGCAGTCTGAAAACCCAGCAGAACTTATATACACTTTTTAAAAGGTGTGCTTTTCGGAATGTCATTAGTTTGGGAACAAAAACTGCCTCCTTTCCCTGCTAACACCAATGTCTGGTGTGAGAAACTTTTTTTTTAAACTTTTTTACAGAGGCCTCAAAGGTCAACATCATCGGGCAGACTGCTGAAGTCTCAGGGCCTAGAAGGGCTCACTGCCGGTCTCTGAGATCACTCTGTGCCCATAGCTTTTTTTTGGGGGGGGGGGTTGGAGTTCCAAACTGCTTTGTTCCACTGATTGACCGATTGACCCATCCATCCATCTATCCACCCACACACCCACCCACCCACCCACCCATCGATTAATAGATGTTAATAGTCAGAGAAAACACAATCATACTCGCCTTGATTGTTTCCCTTTGCATCTACAGCAAAAATATTTTTTTTTCTGTGAAGTCCTTGAGCCATTGTTGCTGAGGTGTTTATGAATCCATTCATTATACATGCATCTAAAATGAATCTTTAGTTAAGTAAGTAAGTACCCTCAAAGGAGACTTTATACTTGGGAAAACTAGTTCAAAAGAAAATTACGGCAGCAAAACAATGCACTTGAAAGTTCAGGGGGTTCAGAGATATAGTTTCGAACCGTACCTTCACTCTTTATGCACTCTTTTGTGGATGCATTATGGAACTGCATAATAACAGGACCCAGTCTTCTTTCTTCCATAGTTATCTGATCCCTATAAAGTACAAAAAAAATAGTTTAAAAACTAACTCTGCAATGCCATTCTTTTTGCTAAGTGCAGCCCATCTATAATTATTTTTCACTTGGATTTTTTAAAAAAGTTTTAACTCTCATATATAGCTAGAGCTGCATACCCCTTGATTTGACCCAGTGGAAAGCCAATTGTTTTCAGTGGAGCTGAGCTGTCAGACACTTGGGTGAAAGGTGGGTTCCCCCATGGGGAGCCGTGTATCTCTGCAGTAAAGGGGGTTTCGTGTATCAAGGAGTCAAGGCAAAGTGGAACTGAGATGTAAATATCTACAGGTATACAGAAAAAATCAGAATAACAAGCCAGGAAAAAAAGACCCAGGTTTGGAGTTTCACAGCAAAACGTTGCAGAGTCAATCTGATTTATGGCCTAATCCAGCACCTAAAAGCACTTTTGCAGCACCGCTTACGAGGGAGGTAAGCAGAGGCTGGCACCGTTTACTAGGCCATCCCGCATGACCTGCGCCGCCAGACACAGGTAGGTCCTGCACTGGGTGGCATGAGGGTGTGAGGAGGGTGGGCTGGGGTGTCAGGGGAGGGGGAGATTGATCTGGTTGGCCCAGGAGTGGGCGGGGTATCAGTGGCGCACTCCATCATCATATACCCGTCCCCTTCCCAGGCCAGGCCGGCTTACACGGCATCCCCAGATGTGAGCTAGCTAAAGAGCTGGCACGCATCCAAGGAGGCCCATTGGGACCTCCGGCGCTTACATTGGGACCTCTGGCGGAACGTTCCTTTCCATGAGGTGAGCCCCAGCCGTGCCAGCACAGGCCGCATCCTGCACAGGATGCAGCGGCTGGCCATTTAGGCCAGCCACTGCAACTTTCACAGGATTGGGGTGCCCAGCACGGTGGAACAGACTGCAAGGTAGTTATAGCAAGCAACCGCTTCACTCCATCTCATGGGTGGGCCGACCCTGCATCAAAATGTTCCTTTCATTTTAGCACACTGCCATCCCACAATGCTGCAGCAATGTTTAAAGGCCTACAACCACAGGGGTGGGGCTAATTGCTTTGATCATTAACATGAAATCAGCACGAAGTGCTAATTTTGGATCAAGGATGCATGCAACTGCCCCTTCCATGTGTTTATGGGCCTTTAAACATGATCACCATGCTGTGGGGCAAACCCAGGAAAGGTAGTTCCCACCAGCAGCGTCACTGCAGGGGGGACGGAGCTCCAAGTTCCGTCGGGCTCTGACCCTCCGTTACATGACTGGAGAAAGCGGCCCCGCCCCCTCGCCTTTGGAGCAATTCCGGCCGACGAAAGCTTTCTCCCATCGTGTAACAGAGGGTCAGAGCCCGATGGAACTTGGAGCTCCGCCCCCCCTGCAGTGACACTGCTGGTTCCCACTACGTAGCTGTACCATTAAAAATGTACCTGATCTGGATCTTATTATCCCCTAGAAAGTATATTTAGGATTGCCATCTTCATTGGAAACATTGGAGTTTGAAGCAGAAAGCCTCTAGTGAAGAACTGAAAAAAACGAAGAAGCAACCAGATTGTGTAAAGAACATATAAGAAAGACATGAATACATTGACATAATGTGTTTATTTAATAGAAGAAAAGGTGCTTAAAATATCATTTGAAAAATGTTTGGACACAATTTATTACTCACTGACTAGCATAAAACGAACGTGTAAAATACAAGGGCATGTGTTGTCAACCTGTAATGTTTTAGAATATTTTTTTTAATGCAGTCTGATTTCACAGCGAGACCAGATGGCTATATGAACTGCAAGTCTCTTAGACATGATCGCCAAGACTAATGAAATAAGATTCACACCCGCCTTTTGTTTTTTTGTAAGCAATGTCCACTAAGTCACAAGGGATTTTGTGGGTGAGTGTAAAATTGGCGGGGGGGGGGAGACGGACGGGAGGGAAGGATGCTCTTTGTCAAAAGGATGATTCACATTCAAGCCACTTGGATCAAGCTTCCTACACACAGATTTGGATGGAATACCCAGTTTGTCCCCCCAACTGGTTGTTTGTTTATGACCCAGGTTGGCTCTCATTCTGTGAAAGAGGCACGCACTGTTGGATGTGCAAAGCATTTTTTAAAAAAACTCTCATCCAAACCAACACTTTGGGGTGGTTCATCAGTTCTTTGTTCTTGTGCTTTTTTGCTACGGCTCAACTCTATCTAGGGATCTATTTGCAAAGTGAAAAGCAACTTTTGGCAATCTTTTCGAGCACTCGCGAAAGGTGCAGAGAGACAAATGAGGTGCCACGTTGCCGTGCAGAATATGTAGATTTGCAGGGAAAGTCTTTTGCCAAATTATCCCCAAATCAAATACACATGATGGAAAAAACCAAAGGTAAGTGCAGGCTGTAGTTTTCAAAACATCCATATATACAGTGAACCCTTGATTTAATACACCTCAATTCAACAGACTTTGGAAATAATGGACAATTTCTGATGTCTGCAGAGGTCTGTGGAAGCTTTGTCACGGGAGCTCTGTAAGGTAGTTTAGAGCCCAGTCCTATCCCCCGGCTCACTGTAGCATGCAGTCATGCCAAAAAGGCACATACTGCATGCTATGGTGGGGGGAGGTGACCTGAAGGCAAACAGGAGGCAAGTAAAGAACATTTTACTTCTGTGTAAGCCTTCAGACTGCCTATGGGTTGCCTCGGACATACACCACCCATTTTGGTGGTATATGTCCAAGGAGGGAAAAAGGGGCGAGAAGATTTTGGAAGGAGGGGATAAGATCCAGCGTGTGCAACTGCCACTGGATCCACCCCATCCCCTTGTTCCTTCTTCAACACACCCTGTTCCTCCTCCTTCCCATCCGAAAACTGCCCCTGCATCCACTTAAGCCGGCTTCACACTAGAGTTTTCCCGGCTCGTTGCGGATCTGCGGAGGGTCTTGTGGAGCTGTTTTTATGCTTGCGGAGCAGCTTGCGGAGAGGCAGGAAAGATGGTTTCCCCTCATCTTTTGAGGCGGTTGCGCTTGCGGAGCTGGGAATGCTTGCGGAGCTACGGCAGCCCACTAATCGGAGGAGCGCACTTCTGTTCACCAAATCACAGCTGCTCTTTCTTAAGAAGGCGGGACAGAAGGAGGGACAACAGGCGGAAAGACACTCCCCCCAGCTCCAACTGCATAGACAAGCGCATACGCAGAGGCAGAGGCAGGGGCAGCTCCATCTGCGCCGGGAAAACTCTAGTGTGAAGCAGGCTTTAGCTGCCCCAAAGCAAGTCGCTGGCCGCAGCAGCCAGCTGCCTCCGATGCAGCTGCCCCTTTGTGGCAATTCGAAAATGGCCACCAGGGACACTGTCCAGCTGCTGTAAGTGTTGGAAGGGGCTTGCAGGCAGGCTTACCTACCATCCAGGACTCTCTTCAGGTGCTGCTACTGCTGCCCCTGACCCCCTCTCACACTTACCTTGGAGAGCTACATCAGTGCTACTGGTCCTCTCTCCACCAAGGCACCCTAGGAATGCGGGGGTGGGAGAGAGATACGAACAAATTGAAGGAAATGGAAGCAAGGTGCAATGCGTTCTATCTGTATAAAATTTGGGAATGTTAAGGAGAACAACTGGGAGAAATTGCATTGATGCCACATCCCAAACAATATTCAGAAGCGGTGGCTGGAGGGGGTCAGGGGGCGGTGGCCCCCCAGGCAACATGTGCGGGGGGACAAAGCTGCTGGCAGGGGTGTCAATTGCTTTGTGGCAGTGGTCAAAAAACAGCCGCATGGCTTGGAGGATTGGTCCACCCGCCCACCTTGGATCCTAGGAGCCTAAATCCAGCGAAAAAGCACAGAGGGGGGTCCGCTGCAATGTGGCGGGGGCGGGGATGCATCCGGTGGGGGCTGAGCTTGTGACATTATGCGCAGGGGGGAGGGGAGGTGATGCAGAGGCTAGCTACACCTCTGAAAACATTCAGTCATCCAAAACTCTAAAATCCAGGGAGACATGTGATGAGAAGAATTTTGGAAACATCCTTACAACATTTTAGGAGTAGGACCAGATGCTGGTTGAATGTCACCCATGGCTTGTAAAGAATGTTGGGGCTGAGTGAGGACATCGTATATGCTCCTTGCACCCATTAACATTGTATTTGCTACAAGCAAGCAAGCAAAAAAGAAAGAAAGAAAGAAAGAAAGAAAGAAAGAAAGAAAGAAAGAAAGAAAGAAAGAAAGAAAAGACTGATTAAAACTAAACTGATTCCCAGAGGAAGTGAACACATAATGCCCTAATAGAAGTTTTCAGCTCAATTTAGCAATTTTTACAGAATAAATACTATCTTGCTGTTCAAGACCCCAGGCAACCAAATGAGCTATGGAGACTAATCTTCATGTGTGGAAATGAAGGATGACAGAACACTTAGCCACAGACCATTTTAAAGAATACCGAAAGTGCGTTTAAGCACTTTTCATTCAAAAATATGCTTTCATCCAACAAACGGTAGCTTTGAGATCATTATGCAGAAGGAGGGCATAAGGATACATGGGGGTTGTTCCCAAGGAGAAGACAAGAGGATGTCTCAGGAGCACCATCATCATTGTCCAGAAAGCATACCTTCCATCTCTAAATGGCGAAAGAGATCCCTTTCTCCCAAGTATAAAAGGGGGGAAACTAGGGATGCTGGGCGGGGGGATCAATGGAGCGACACCACTGAGTTATCTGTTCTTTCTATCACCTAACTGGAGGCTCTGCTCCCATCCCACATTTTGGGAAATGCTGGTTTAGATGATTGTTGGAGCTAAGATGACCTTAGAATCTTAAAAAGGAAATGCTGGCCATATTTCTTGAAGCTGATCAGGAGAGTTTAAAGATATCCTTCGGAGTGTAAAAGTGAAGTATAGTTCCACTGTTAATCCAGAAGAATATTCTGTCTGAGGTATCGAAAGTCGGGGAAATACTACCATATAGCGATACAAACACAAAAGGATCTAGAAGGAATTATCACCAGAGTGGAGAGAACTCAAAGCTTGTGGACCAAATCGAACTCTTCTCAGAGGAGCCCAATCCTAGACACGTCTACTCAGAAGTAAGTCCCATTATAGTGAATGGGGCTTACTCCCAGGTAAGTGTGGCTAGGATTGCAGCCTCAGTGCGTTTCCACATCCTCTCTTGCCTCGCTGTCCTCCACTCTGTTCTGTTCTTTTTCTCCTGCAGTGAGAAAATATTATAAGAGTGGAATTTAACCAAGATTAGTCTGTCATATGCTTCATTCAGTTTGGGGATTTTGTAAAAGGTGGAGTCGAGAGAGAATCAGACAGGCACGATACCTGAGGTTTAAAAATCAATCAGCCACTGTTTATGTAAATACCGTTCACAAAAATGTCATTGGGATTTATGGTACAGCAATATTGTGCTCACGCACAGCAGAGAGACTGACGCTGAACCATTTTCTAGTGAAGAAGCCCACTTGATTTGTTGGGAGCCGTACTGCTGTTGTTTTAGACAAATCCGATGCCATCTTCTGTTGGCTAAGACAGCATAGAGCCCTGTAACGCACGAACGAAGGAGAATTTATCATTTCATTTAGAGCAGCGGCTTTCAGTCTGTGTTATGGTGACCACTGGGGTTCCTCAAAAGCTTATCAAATGTTTTCTTCATTGAGTTGTTGAATTATCTTAAAGATATTGCTCCTATGCCACATTGAGCTTTCCTATAAGGTTAAGAAAGGTGGGGTACATAATTTAAAAAATAAATGCACCATTAAATTCTCTTTTAAAGTCATTCAAGGTAGTAGATACCAGCACATCCACATTCAAGTTAGTAGATATTACCATATCACCACACCACATTCATTGTTACAATGCATTTTGCAGATTAATTATGCTCAGGTCCCTAAGATGGCCTTGTGGTCCTGGAGTTCTTCCTAGCAGGAACCACGAGGTGCCTCCGTCAACCAGATGGCACCTGATAATTGGCACTGTTATCTAGTGATAAAGAAGTTGGGCTCTGGAATTATTCCAAGTGTCATTTCCCTTTCCCAAGCAAGATCTAGGGCAGGGGTTCTCAACCTTTGGAGGCCCATGTACCCCCTATCACGGTCCAATTTTTTGAAGTACCCCCTGCTAATTAACTGCTAATTAATTGGATTAATCAATTAATTACTTAGGTAATTAATCATTAAATAAAAATACTAAAACAATTTTAAATGTGAAAAAATGTCTTATTTAACTCTGTGAGTGAGTGAGTGAGTGAGTGAGAGAGAGAGAGAGAGAGAGAGATGCAAGGATCTCTTTTTTTCCCCAAGTCAAACTTCCCAAAATCAGCTCCTCCCTCCCCCACCCCACCAAAGTACATTTTCCAAAGTACAAAAATAAGCCCAAAACCAAAATCAGAGAGACAATAATTAATTTTTTTAATTTTAAAAATAATTTTTAAATTATTTTTAAATTTTAATTTAAATAAAAATTTAAAATCCATGTTAATTAACACTTAATTAGCTGCTAATAGGGCAGATAAGGGGCAGGGCTTGGCATACCCACAGCAAGAGGTCTGTGTATCCCTAGGGGTACCCATACCACAGGTTGAGAACCTCTGATCGAGGGTGTATCCCCAGTGCCCCTTAGATTAGGGATAGGAGTAGGACAACAGATTTTTTTTTTCTCCTTCATTAATGAAGTTTCCAACGCAGTCCATCATTTAGGACCACTATAGGCTTTGATGCCCCCACCCCAGATAGCCTGCAAAACCCTTTCAAGGCGAACACCTTTGTCCTAAGAAGCAGGACTGGTCCAAGGCTTCCTGGTGCCTGAGGAAGTGTTCCAAATGCTGCCCCCTTTTTACCTGGTGATGTACCAGCCTCTCCTCCACACTTCCTCTTCTGCTCTGTTCCTCCTCTTCCTTTTTCCAGGCCAGGGAGTGTGTAGAGGAGAAGGAGCAGTGGGTCCAATTTGCTGCCTAAGGCAACTGCTTCAGGTGGCCTCATGGATGGGCCAGCCCTGCTAAGAAGAATTGCTTCATGCTTTTGCTCTCCCTCCTTTGCCGAAACTCTTTGCAACTCCAGACTCTGCTGCCCCCTTTTTTTTATGAGTGGCAAATCTAGAACAGAGTTTGGGGGAATGTCTGCCTTTAAGCTGAGAGAGGGTGGAAGCTCAGAGGGAACGCCCAACTTCCTTTGATATTGCCTCCTTGACCAAGTGGGGCAAAATTGATCTTACCAAGTCTGGGATATAGGCTCTGATAGGAAGATTGGGGAGCGCTAAACCACAGCAAAGAGGCACCTCAGCCTGAAACACAAGTGATAGTTGAACCTGTCCCAGGGAGCTCACTACTTGGGAGTTTCATTGATGGCAACTGACCCCAAAATACGTTCTTCAGGACCCTATCACTGCAGACCAGCTAACCACCTCTACCTCTCTCGACACCTTGGCTTTCTGTCCCCGTCTTTAAATCCCCTAGGAAGAAAGGTATCTTTGCATGCTCATCAAGCCACTTCCTGGTTTCTTTGCTCCCCCCCCCCCCCATCTGCTGCATTTGCCATTCCCCAGCAGACTGTCAGTCATTCTCTCCCCTCCCTGTTCCCATAGCAACTTCAGACTCTCTAGTTAGGCTGTTTTGGTTAACCCTTCCTCCTTATGCTGTTCTGTGTTTGTTGTGTGATGGTGCAATTTCATATAGTCATTAGCAGGTTTATTTTCCTAGTTTTTTTTTAATCATCATGCTCTTGCACACAAATGGCAATTGGTTATACTGTAGCTGTTAACAGCAATACAGTGTGATGGTGTTTCTTTTATTTGGTGTATCAAGTTCTATATTTTGTATTGCTTCTATTAGTCATTATATTAATTTCTCTCAAACTAGCTGTTTGGAACTGAGTGAACTCCAAGGCACTTTCTATAGTCCCTTTCCCGTTCATGGTGCCAGTCTGTAAGGGGTGTGTGCACCACGACCGATGGCTAAGGATCCTTAGACATGCATGTTTGGAAGCATGTGCAAATGTGCAATGCACATGCCATTTAACATCAGCCATAAGAATCTGCTCTTTTATAGGAACACCTGAAGCTATATTTTGCCATATATTGAATCAGATCATAGATTAATTACTGTCTATACTGACTGACACTGGCTCACCAGGGTTTCAGATGGGGGGGGGGGAGAGCTGTTCTTTTCTGGCTCTATCTGCAACTGCCAGGGATTGAACTGGTGACTTTCTGTATGGAAAGCAGGTTTCTCTATCATTGAACAATGCCCCCCTCCACCAATTGGATATTTCACAATGACACCTGTATGGCCTAGAGACATGCCAGTGTAAATATTTATGCCCCAAGCCATTCAGATTCATTCATTCATTCATTCATTCATTCATTCATTGAAGCAGCCTATTGCAGATAGTTAGACCTCTATCCAAGAGAATCTACATGTCCAATTCATTCATTTTCCCCAAAACATTCCAATTAGGTAAGAACATGCACCTTTCCACCTTCCAAAGTTAGGCTAAGAACGCAAAATGATATATACAGTAGAAAACAACAACAACCTGTTTCGCTTGATGGACTCCACACCTCAGGGAGTGGAGAATGACCTGGACATGCAACATGGCCTGATGGGGCACAGACTCAGAGCTTTCCCCATAATAAGCATTCTGTATTAAAGATTACTGTAATACTGTACTTTGCTGACGTTTCGGGTCCCAGAGGCCTCCTTGAGGTATGGGAACATTTGTTACCTTGCCCCAGGGGCAAGGCCTCCACTGCTCCTATAGGTCTACTTTGAACCTGTGCCAACAATTTTGCTGATGCAAGTCTGAGTGAACCCAGGTAGGTGGATCAAGGCCAGGAAGGGGGAAAGGATATCAGTGGAGCTGCTGCCACCAATAACTACCCCCTTCCTGCCCTTCACACTCCCTCCCCGCTCTGGTCCCCACCCCATTCTTCCCCCTCCCTGTCCTGTTCCGCCCACCCCTTGCCCATCACATCACATTACTGGCACTGAGGCTCTTGTGATGGCTGCTGTCACCCAGCTGTCAGCACTCATTGTTTGCGGTGGCGGCCAGGCTCCATTTACTGGCATGTCACATTTTGCATCAGCCAGAAACCATGCTGTACCACTGGGACATGCGTCCGGACCATGCAGCAGCCTGATAGAATTGGATGTTCATTCATCTTTGTTTCTTTTTTCATTCATTAACAGCCCAATCCTATTCCCCCCCCGCTGCAATACCAAAGACTTCCACTGCATCCTGTCAGGGGGGGAGGAGGGCAGTTGCGGGGGTCTCCTCTGGAGATAAGCCTCCACAGTGCGGAGGGGTCTACCTGGACCTGCACTAGTGAATTTGCTGAAGCAGGTCCACGTATACCCGCACTGCAGGACCAGGTCCTGAAAGGGGGCTAGGATTTGGGTTGCCGCCATTGCTGCTGAACCCACCCCCTTCCCACACCCAATTTGCCTTTCTCCCACCGCTGCCCCATTCTGCCCTCCCCACCCCATCACTGCCTCATTATGCCTTCCCCTGTCCCCATTCTGCTCTCTGCTAAGCTTGCCCCTTCCCAGACCCAATGCACCCTTACCCTCCAACCCCATCACTGCCCCGTTCCACCCTCGCCCCACCCCGTCCTGCTTCCCCTGCCATCCGACCTGCCTCAGCAGATCGCTGGCGATTGTCTGGCAGGCGCGGGAAAGCTCCAACCTTCCCGTCAGTGCTCCTGCAGCGTGCTACTCTGCACACTGCTGGAGTGCTTATTTCAACTGCCGTAAGGCAGTCTCCACCAGTGGAACGCCAGTTTCATTGGCGGTTGTGCCCAATAGGATTGGGACATTAATTTTCATTTCCTATTGTTATTTTAAAATGAACTATTTTAAAATGAACTATTTTTGTACATCCCCTTCATGGATCATTGCCTTGTCGTGGCGAAGGGGCTTGCGTAACTCAATGAAGCCATGAGCTATGCCGTGCAGGGACACCCAAGACGGACAGGTCGTAGCAGAGAGTTCTGACTAAAAGTGATCCACTGGAGAAGGAAATGGCAACCCACTCCAGTAACCTTGCCAAGAAAATCCCATGAACAGTTCCAAAAGGCTACAAGATATGACGCCGGAAGATGAGCCCCTCAGGTCGGAAGGTGTCCAATATGCTACTGAGGAAGAGCGGAGGACTATTCCAAGTAGACCCAGAAAGAGTGAAGCGGCTGGGCCAAAGCCAATAGGACGTCCAGCTGTGGATGTGTCTGAGGTTGAAAGGAAAATCCAATGCTGCAAGGAGCAATATTGCTTAGGAACATGGAATGTGAGGTCTATGAATCAAGGCAAGCTGGATGTGGTCAAAGATGAGATGATAAGATTGAACATTGACATCTTGGGAATCAGCGAACTAAAATGGACGGGCATGGGCGAATTTAATTCAGGTGACCATCATATCTACTACTGTGGGCATGAATCCCTTAGAAGAAATGGAGTAGCCCTCATAGTCAATAAAAGAGTGGG
Source organism: Plestiodon gilberti rubricaudatus (assembly GCA_026170595.1). Taxonomy (NCBI): domain Eukaryota; kingdom Metazoa; phylum Chordata; class Lepidosauria; order Squamata; family Scincidae; genus Plestiodon; species Plestiodon gilberti. The sequence continues at coordinate 25,882,807 of JANXHW010000001.1, forward strand.
AAAGGCAGTACTGGGGTGCAACCTCAAAAACGACAGAATGATTTCAGTTCGAATCCAAGGCAAACCATTCAACATTACAGTAATCCAAGTGTATGCCCCAACCACTGATGCCGAAGAAGATGAAGTTGACCGGTTCTATGAAGACCTACAACACCTTCTAGAACTAGCACCCAAAAAAGATGTCCTTTACATCATAGGAGACTGGAATGCTAAAGTAGGAAATCAAGAAATAAACGGAACAACAGGCAAGTTTGGCCTTGGAGCGCAAAATGAAGCAGGGCAAAGGCTAACGGAGTTCTGTCAAGAGAACACGCTGGTCATAGCAAACACTCTTTTCCAACAACACAAGAGGCGACTCTACACCTGGACATCACCAGATGGTCAATACCGAAACCAGATAGATTATGTGCTTTGCAGCCAAAGATGGAGAAGCTCTATACAATCAGTAAAAACAAGACCTGGAGCTGACTGTGGCTCAGATCATGAGCTTCTTATTGCAAAATTCAGGCTTAAATTGAAGAATGTAGGGAACACCACTAGACCAGTCAGATATGACCTAAACCATATCCCTTATGAGTATACAGTGGAGGTGAAGAATAGGTTTAGGGCACTAGACCTGGTAGACAGAGTGCCTGAAGAACTATGGACGGAAGTTCGTAACATCGTACAGGAGGCAGCAACTAAAACCATCCCAAAGAAAAAGAAATGCAAGAAAGCAAAGTGGCTGTCAGATGAGGCTTTACAAATAGCTGTGGAAAGAAGGAATGCGAAAAGCAAAGGTGAAAGGGAAAGATATAAACAACTGAATGCAGATTTCCAGAGAATAGCAAGGAGAGATAAGAAGGCCTTCTTAAATGAACAATGCAAGGAAATCGAGGAAAACAACAGAATGGGGAGGACTAGAGATCTCTTCAAGAAAATTGGAGATATCAAGGGAACATTTTGTGCAAAGATGGGCATGATAAAGGATAAAAAAGGCAGAGACCTGACAGAAGCAGAAGAGATTAAGAAGAGATGGCAAGAATACACAGAAGAACTATACAAGAAAGAGCTTAATGTTCCTGATGACCACGCTGGTGTGGTCACTGACCCAGAGCCAGACATCCTAGAGAGCGAAGTCAAGTGGGCCTTAGATAGCATTACTAACAACAAAGCTAGCGGAGATGATAATATCCCAGCTGAGCTACTTAAAATCCTAAATGATGATGCTGTGAAAGTGCTGCACTCAATATGCCAACAAATTTGGAAAACTCAGCAGTGGCCAAAGGATTGGAAAAGGTCAGTTTACGTTCCAATTCCAAAGAAGGGCAGTGCCAAAGAGTGTTCAAACTATCGCACAATTGCACTCATTTCACATGCTAGCAAGGTTATGCTCAAAATTCTACAAGCTAGGCTTCAGCAGTACGTGGACCGAGAACTACCGGATGTACAAGCTGGGTTTCGAAGAGGCAGAGGAACTAGAGATCAAATTGCCAACATGCGCTGGATCATGGAGAAAGCACGAGAGTTCCAAAAAAACGCCTACTTCTGCTTCATTGACTACGCAAAAGCCTTTGATTGTGTGGATCACAACAAGCTGTGGCAAGTTCTTAAAGAGATGGGGATACCAGACCACCTTACCTGTCTCCTGAGAAACCTGTATGCGGGTCAAGAAGCAACAGTTCGAACCGGCCATGGATCAACTGATTGGTTCAAAATTGGGAAGGGAGTACGGCAAGGCTGTATATTGTCACCCTGCCTATTTAACTTATATGCAGAGTACATTATGAGAAATGCAGGGCTGAATGAATCGCAAGCCGGAATCAAGATTGCCGGGAGAAACATCAACAACCTCAGATATGCAGACGATACCACTCTAATGGCAGAAAGTGAAGAAGAACTAAAGAGCCTCTTGATGAGAGTGAAAGAGGAGAGTGCAAAAGTTGGCTTGAAACTCAACATTAATAAAACTAAGATCATGGCATCTGGTCCCATCAATTCCTGGCAAATAGAAGGGGCAGAAATGGAAGCAGTAACAGATTTTACTTTTTTGGGTTCCAAGATCACTGCAGACGGAGACAGCAGCCATGAAATTAAAAGACGCTTACTCCTTGGAAGGAAAGCTATGGCAAATTTAGATAGCATAATAAAAAGCAGAGATATCACCATACCAACAAAGGTTCGTATAGTCAGGGCGATGGTGTTCCCAGTAGCAATGTATGGTTGCGAGAGCTGGACCATAAGGAAGGCTGAGCGCCGAAGAATAGATGCTTTTGAACTGTGGTGCTGGAGAAGACTCCTGAGAGTCCCTTGGACTGCTAGGAGATCAAATCAGTCAATCCTAAATGAAATCAACCCTGACTGTTCCCTGGAAGGACAGGTACTAAGGCTGAAACTCAAATATTTTGGCCACCTAATGCGAAGAGAGGACTCTCTGGAGAAGACTCTGATGCTGGGAAAGACTGAAGGCAAAAGGAGAAGGGGAAGGCCAAGGATGAGATGGTTAGACAGCATCACCGATGCAACGAACATGAAAATGAGCGAACTCAGGAAGATAGTGGAGGATAGGAAGGCCTGGCGGGATATGGTTCATGGGATCACGAAGGGTCGGACACGACTTAACGACTGAACAACAACAACAACATTTTTGTACATGTTGCCCCCCCCCCAACAGAGCTCACCCATGTGGCCATCTCTTTGCAACCTATGGTCTATATGTCCCAGGATGCAGTGTGGGAGGTTAAGGATTGGCCACCACCAGGAACTGTTTTAAGGTACATTGTCTCTGAACATGGGGGTTCCATGTAGCTCTCATGAATGATAGGAGGGGTTTCCATGAACACAGCGAGGGTACAGACAGCAGAAGGAGCTGTGGGTAGATAGAACCAAGAGAAGCAATGGCAGGAGTGGCTTGGCATGGTGGGCCATCTTTTTACAATGCTCCCTGTTTTTAGAAACATCAGCCACTAATGTAGTTGGCAATTCTGCCTGGTTTTCATATCACATCTCAATAAGTTTCTTTATTAATAACAAACTCTGCAAACCTTTACAAAATAGTTTCCATTGCCTTTGGGATCACTGACCTCACAGCAGTAATAGTGAGGAATCCGTGTGACTTCCGTACTTCCAGAGTTGAAGAACACCCTCATCTACTGGGTAGGTTTGATATTACTACACTCCCACCCCCTTTTTTTTTCCCGTTTCCAGTGCAGAGTAGAGGGGAGCAGATGGCCCAGAATTTGGCTCACCTTCTTAAGGCGATTCAGCCTCAACTATAACACCAACGTAGCCGTGATGGAGTTGTTATGAACCACTGAGCTGTTGCAAAGTGGAAGTGTTGCGGCTGTTAGTTTGTGGTCTTTAATATTCTTTCCGTTCGTTCGCCCTTCGAACAAAGCACGGCCATTGCCATTTGTTGAAATGCAGATCTTGCAGCAGCATGGAGCGACATGGTTTTCTGCTGTGCCAGGCAGAGATGGCACCGCAGCTCCATGTGCCTACTTTGCCAGTTAGTTGTGGCACTCAGAGATTGGATTGTAGAATTACGCAGACAGGTTTATGTGCTGGGGAAGATCAATGGATATGAGAGGTTCATTGATGACAGATGGCTGGTTTCAGGCGCTGAAGGAGTAACAGAGGAGGAGGAGAACCAGCTGTGAGCAAGTTGCAGGATGAGTGCCTTGGATGCGTGTGCAGGGCAGGAGAAACGGCCCTGTTCCAGCAGAAGCAGGAGGATATTAAGGGCAGCGGCTGGGTAATTGTGTGAAGGGGTAGTAAAGGAAGGGCAAAGTATAATAAAGGGAGAGCGGGCTGAGACATTTCCCATCCTTTAGACTTTTTTTTCTGCCATAGAGTTTAGTAAACAGCACACTGTGTGCGATACATCCAAAAAGATTTGTGGCAGATCCGATTAGAGAAGTGTTTGCAGCAGATGACTGGTATAGGCAAGACAGTCCTTCTCTCTCAGTACCACCACTAAATTGCCCGGGGGGGGGGGGCTGAATTCATACCATTTGCTTCTGAATCTGTCCATGGCACATTCTGATACCAGCTATTTCAAGATGAATTCACCATTCATGATGTACACGTTTGCTTCAAGAAGCGGAATGCATCTAGGAATGTTGCTTCCCTGTTTATACTGTCTGCATGAAACATTGTCCTAGCTGAGTGTTTAGCGATTATGCCACGGGGTGGCATCAGGGGGTCTGCCAAAATGCGCAATGCACCATGGGCAGGATGCACCATGAGGGTTCCAGTGTAGGCGTTTGCCCTAGGGTACCCAGGACCCCGGTGCTGGTACTGAATAATGCCATAGAAGAGGAAGTACATTTCTCTAGGGATATTACTGAATTCCTCTCTTGCCAAAAAGCATGTATGCTTCCATAACCCCTGTCACACCACAGCCAAACCCACCTGGCAATCGGCTGCATGGGCTAAGGCAACAAGAGAGCAGGACACCAGCTGGGAGTCTGCAGCTTTGGAAGGATCCTGGCAGGCAACTGCTAGGCCCAGCAAAGGAGGTGGGGGCGGGACTTATGTAGGAGTCTGGCAAGACTTGCAACCTCTGGGAGGCCCTCCCCAGGAAGGGGCGGGGCATGCTGAGCCAGCCCAGGAGCTCATAAGGAGCTGGGTGGCTGAGGAGAGAGGAGGGGGGAGTAGGAGTCTCTCTGACAGGGAAGGAAAGCTACCATTCAGTACCTCCAATAGAGGAGGAACGCACGGGTGGAACTATGGACAGCAGGGAAAAGGAGAGGCTTCCCCTGTGAGGCAACAGAGGGAGGACCCGCTTTTGACAGACAGCTGTTCTCAAGGTGAAGGGAGGCCTGGAGCGACCTGCCGGCCTCAACCTCCCAGCTCGACCTGGGGTCAGTTGTGGGAGTGGGGGAAGAGCCGCTTGGGGTTTTCTCCAGCCTCCGCTTCTACCTCAACCTATGAACCGCCTCTAAGACCACTCCCTAGGGTTCAGAGCAGCAACTTACCGGCAGACCTACCTCGGCTTCATGTGCCTGACCTGGCCCAACCAACCAATGTCTCAAACAAAACAGCTCCGGTGAAGAGAACAAGGAGGAGTTCTTATTAGCAGAGACTCGGCTCAAGCAAGGGCCTGTGACTGCAACAAGGCCTCATGAATGTAAAACAGTTGACCCGAGTAAAACTTGCGAATATCACAGAACGTAAGTCCGTCTCTTTATTTTCGGGGAGCAGTTCTAAGGAGAGGTTTGGGAAAGGGCGACCCCAATCCCTTGAGGCCGCAAGCATGGACGTCACAACCCCCTACTTCCCAGTGGATCAGATGTTATATGATACAGCGACATGCATACAGTAGATTCTATGCATCCTGTATGTTTGCATAAAAACAAACATTTAAATACAAACTTTGCAAAGGTATTATCTCATCAGCTATTTGAACAGAAAATACTTTTAAAAAAACGTAAAACAAAAACAATCAGAGACAAGGGGGACAGCATCTAGGGAGTTTTGGCGGAACAGACCAGAATGGAAATCAAGAAACTGCAAAATTTTGACAGAGTGGAAACAGAAAAGTCCATCCATTCCTAGATTTCTCTGCCAGTATCCTACACAAGACCTTGAACTGGGGGGAAGAGGGTTGATTCCCCCCCCCCCATTCATTCTGTTAATTATGGAACTTCCAAGTTTAGAGGCAAAATGCCACCAATTTCCAGTCAGGGAACAACAGAGGAAAAACGCTGATGCCAGTATTCTCATGTGTGGTGTAGTGAATAGACGGCTGGAGTGGGACCATGGAGATTCGGATTGCAATCCCTGACAACCTGTTTAACCTGTCACGCACCCCCTGGCAGAAAGAGTTGCGAGCCGTTCACTCATTCGTGATGGGCAAGGCCCCCTGAACTTGATTCAGAATTGGGCTTTGCAAATTGAGCTCTTTTGCTAGAAGTCATTTCTGTGCCCCACCACAAGATCTTTTCAGACACCCTTGTATGCCCAAAGATTACATGATGGGGGTTGAATCACTCCTCCCCTATCTTTTGCCTCCAACCCACCAAACTCCTTGCCTGGTTGTTGCAGCTGCTTGAAGCAACGACAAAAGCAACTGCAGTTACATATCTCTCCGGCCTTACCTGTCTGCAACACCTGTGACAAAGGAAGAAGCTTATAGTAAGCCAGCATCATAGCCAGCCTGCCTTCCTTCCTAGGTGGGGCAGTCACATTTCTAGCTGGCGCTTCAAATACACAAGCAGGAGAAGGAAGAAGTGAAGTCGTGGTAGCAATGGTTGGCATACCCCCAGGGGAGTGGGTGGGGTGTGGCTGTTCACCCCCCCCACCTTGCTGTCAATCTGTCATCTGCCACCAATCCACAGCCTCAGGCAACTGTTTCATCAGGTTTCATCAGCAGTTGACGCTGGAACACCAGCTGCTACAGGCACATATGACTACAGGTGCTTAGAAAAGTTCTCTTTCTTTTAACGATGGCTCTTAAGTACCAACTCTTTTTACAAAATCATGCCCATAAAAATTCTAGGTGTGGCAAAGCAATGCTCTATGTGGGACAATATATCCACTGGTTACAGCCTTGCAGTAGGGCTCTCGATCCGTGGTGCATGGGTCAGAAAAACTTTAATTGTCCATAGCAGTGACCTAGGACCTAGGTGCCCGAGACAGAGAGAGAGAGAAAGAGAGAGAGGGATGGACCTGGCTGCCACCACCACTATTTCGGCCACACAGCCACTGCAGCCAGGTAAGGGTTAAGTAGGTAGGTGAGGATGGCAGGTGAGTGACAGTGTGAGTGACTTACAGGTGGAAGGTCTGCTCCATTTTGGATTACAAGCCAAGCCAAGGATGAACACTGGAGGTTATAATGCTCACCTCAAACATTAGGAGGCGCTGAGGTTCGTATTCTGATCGCATCATCTTCAGTGACATCACTGTTGCAAATCCTGACTGATTCGAGAGATGTGTGACATTTCTGCACCTCCAGAATCCATTGACATTCAAAGATCTCAGCTGGAGGATTTCCACAGAAACCCATTACTCCACAATGGGAAGCAGAACTGGAAAATGGAATTTGTCCAGCAGATGTACAAATGGAATGTTTTGTACACACGTATAACATACCCCAGTTGCAATTTCTTCATTCAAAGTAGGACAGGAATGTTTGAAATTTGGATTTTGAAATTGAATTCCAGGATGGATATTTTTTTTTTTAGCATTTCAGCTCTGCTCTCCCCCACTCCATCTCCCCCAACATGTGGAGAATTAAAAGGAAAAGTTTGAGATTAGCGGACACACTGGCTATGGATTTTTAATGAGCCTGTTGACAGGTTAAAATTCTTAGAGAAGAGCCTGTGATAGTTGGAATAAATGAAAGGCTGGGAAAGAGTCCAGGAATGATCGAAAACAAAAGCTTCACAGCCTTTGCCTGAAAATGAGAAGCTGCACAGTAACGCTTTCTAATATGCAAAAAGGTTCCTGTTCCCACAGACAGATTGACTGGTCTTGGGAGGATACGGAAATGGTTTGGGGAATCTGAGACGAGAACTTCGACAAGCAGACTGGCAACACTGGAGAGGGGATGCATTATTCCCAACGTCAGATGAGCAGATTTGCCACTATTCGGAAAATAACCAGTTTACAAAGTTTTGACGAAGAGGGCACACACAAACAGAATGCTGTCCTTAATTGAGATTTGTCTCAGTACCACCCAAAACCTATTGTGGATAATAAACATGCAGAGGGTGGGTGTGAGGAGGATGCTCTTGTACTGGTCTAAGGCTTTTCTTCTGCCAGACCCATATTCCTTGCTATATTAGCGCCTTCTCCTGTCCCTTTGCTTTCAGAGGGGTTGCAACTCAGTGGCAGAGCATATACTTCGCATGATTCAATCCCTGGCATTTCCAGGGAGGGCTGGACAAGACCTCTGTGTCTAAAACCCCACTCTGTGCAGACAGTACAGGACTAGATGGACTAGTGCAGTGGTTCCCAAACTGGGAGGCGTGGCTCCCAGGGGAGCCGCGGATACCAGCCAGGGGAGCCGCGGAGTGCCACAGAATCCTCTCGGAATACAGTGCAATGCCAATTGGCAGGCATCAACATCATGTAATGGGGAGACGCGGCCAATGGTCACCAATGGTCAAGGGAGCCGCAGGTCGAAAAAGTTTGGGAAACACTGGACTAGTGGCTTGACTCCGTAGAAGATAACTTCATATATGCCCTACAGGGGTTCTCAACCAGTGGTACTTTGGCCGACTGCTGGTGGTACTCGGACCGCTGGAACTGCCCTCTGATGCAGCACTTTTGATGGTGCGTTTTCGCTCCCAAAGTGCTCTTGCCTTTGGCCAAGCCTCTCAGGGACGCTGAGAAGGGCCCTCCCACCCGCACAGAGTCTCCTACCTGTGTTTTCTGGTCTCCAAACACCTGAAAACGCAGAAGTAACTGCTGATGATGTCATCACTTCCAGTGGTACGCATCAAGAGAGTGGCACTGGAGGTGGTACTCGGCCGGGAAGGGGTTGAGAACCCCTGCCCTATGCCCACTGCCTCCTTCACAGTTCTGAGCCTCCATTGTCATCTTTCTCAAGATTCTTCACTGTTATCACACTTGCTCAGTGACGCATGAGTACACATGACTGTGCAGAAACACACGTGTTCTGGGGATCTTTGACCATTGGCTCGTGGCGCATCCCAAAGGAAGGTGGGCATTCAAGAGATTTAAGAAGGAAGTGGGAGTCAGAAGTAATTAAAAAGTGCAGTATTATTGATGGAGGAATACATTACAGTTAGAGGAAGGGAAAGTGAATGGGGCGATGCAAACAAATATATAGCTCTCAATATGCAATCAATGGTACGTACAATGACCTTAATGTAACAGTAAAACAATTACTAAACCAGGGTCTGTTTCCAGTAAAGTGGGGGGGGGGGGAGAGTCATGGAGCTAAGCAGAGAGAGTTGGGAGGAGAGGCACAATGTTCCTGAAATTGACCAGCTATGAAACCAATAAACATGGGGTGTTGCTTTACCTATGGAGGGAGGAGCAGGGGAAAGGAGTAAAGTAGGAAAATGAGAGGTGCTAGTGTGGTTTGGAAATGAGATTGTTTACTCAAGAGGGTGGAAGGGTTTTCGCAGGAGTACAGGCTATAGGACAAGTGGGAAAGAGGTTCTGCCAATACGTGAACCATAGTAAGAGATAGGGGTGCCTCCCTCTCTTAAATGGAACCAGAGCATAGTATAAGAGATAGTGGTGCCCCCCTCCCCTAAATGTCACTCCTTGAAATCTGGAGGATGGAGCAATAATATAATTACCAGCAGGGCCTCCAAGAGCAGGTTTGGGCCCCAGTGAAATATTTTTTTAGACCCCCCATCAAGGGCGGACTGGCTAAAAATATGCAACATAGTCGGGCCCTGGGCCCCCTTCCAGACCACTGGGCCCCAGTAATTTGTATGAGCTCCCCCCCCCCATCAGCCCTGGTTACCAGATAGCTGGGCCCCCTGGAGCAATGCCCTGCACCTGGCCCCTGATGGTGCATTGGGTGCTACCACTGATACTGAGGGTGCGGGGGTTGCCTCCTCCCACCAAATGACTATGAAGGCTCTCAACACTTCACCCTGTGAAGGAGTCCTTAGATGCTGAGGAAGTCCCTTGCTGTGGACAAGTGTAGCTGGAACCCCGGTTTCCTCCATCATGGGTTGATCCTATTCAGTCAAAATTTAAGGTAAGTCTGCATTTGCACCTTTCTCTCCCCCAAGCAAGGGGGAGGAGACAGCTCCCCTTTGAAGCCAAGAACAAGGAGAGGATGAGCTGTGACAAAGGAGGGTTCTGCCTCACCTCCTTCAAGGACTCAACACTCATGGGTATCAAAAATTACATGAGTTTTGCTACCAGATGTTCAAAAACCCACATGGAAGATCAACAACTCACAGAATAAAAAGTGGAAAAGGTACTTGATTTATTCCATGTGAAAACACTCCCGGAAGCGGAGGGGGGAAAGAACAGTTTTGGGCAATTCCTCCTTTCCCCTCCATCCCTCTGCACTCCACAAAAATTCTGCGCCTGAGAATTGAGAGATTGTCAGGTACAAGCTATGTGACACAGGCACCAAAAATTGCACTCCTTCCACTCTTGCACAAGCATGAGGCAGTGCTCATGTGAATTAAAGTTTGAATCCAACCCAAAGGCTACAGTTCTGCACACAACCAGACTCTTGAAATCACTTTGAAATGTTGGCAGATAACTGTGCACAGCACTGCAGCCAGCCAAAGTGACTATAAAGCCCAACCCAGACCTCACGGGTTCCGGCGCATCCCAGATGTGTGCAGAGCTTGCGGAGCTGTGTGGCTACCAGTTTGAGAGATGGGTATCTGAACGCGGGAGACCTCCGGTCTCCCGAGTTCCGGCGCGAGCATAATAGTTTCTTGCCCAAGATTTTGAGGGGCGGGGACGCGGAGCTACTGCTTTAACCAATAGGATTAGAGAGGGTTTCAGCCAATTGGTGCACTCTTATGTTTAATTCAAACAGTGATTAGAATGCAGGACAATCAGGAGGGACTAATTGCAGGACGACACTCGCGGAGAGCAGGGCAGCACTTGGAGGCGGGAGGCCAGGAACCTACGCTCGCACACCTCCGCACCTGATCTCCTGCGGTGTGGGTCGGCCTTAATTAACACACTTCTTAGCGTCACAGAAATGAATGTAAATTTAAAGCAAAGATGAACAAGCCTCCACTCACAAAATATTAGTACGTTAATTATTGTATATCTTTGATGGACAGGAAGTCCTCACTTAATATTGCAGATAGGTTCCTTGAAACTGTGATGTTCAGTGAAAACAACGTATAATAAAACAAATGCTTACCGGCGGCTCAGTGACGCTCTGAGGGGCTCTGGCGAGCTGCAGAAGCCGTTTCAGGGACTCACTTCCTAGGCTTTCTTCTTGCCTCAGAAAGAATTCCTTGCAAGGCATTCTGGGGCGAGAATAAGACCAGGAAGTGGGTCGTGACCCAGAAGCAGCTTCAGCGACGATGTTAAAATGAAATGACAGATACCGAAACGACAGTGAGGACTACCTGTATATACAGTAGTATGTCATTGTGTAGCATTGTTCCCAGGGGACTTCTGGGAAAGAAAATGGCGACCACTAGCTGGAGAGCAGAACACTGCACCCACTGACAAGATCCCCACATTTCACTCTCTAATCCCCCCCCTGAAATTTGCCAAAATGCCCCCCTCAGAAAATGTTGACACCACTGACTGACAGCACTCACCGCTTCCCCCCCTTTTGTTTTCTGCGTATGACACCAGAGTATAAGATGTTGGCCATTTAGCTGCAGCATTTGATCATGGCTGAAGTTTCTAAGTAGAGTTAAAAGGCAATGTCACATACATTGCATTGCAATAATCTAGCCTGGATCTGACTCCGAGGTAAATTAGAATCATACTGTAAATTTTCAAGGGTACGCAAAATATCCCTGAAACGACAAAATCACCAAGGAACTCCCTCCTGAGATGTCAAGTTTACTTAAGGGAGGTGAGACACCAACTTTCAATCAAATGGAAAAACGGCAAAATCCTGAGCTTGCAGTAAGACATAATATAAATATGTTTGCTGTCAAGCGATGAGACAGTTTGGACAGGGGCTAAGTAAGGACAATAAATGTAGCCATAGTGTGTGCCTGGATGGCGCTAGAGGCCTCCAGGGCAGAGAGAGAGAGAGAGAGAGAGAGAGAGAGAGAGAGAGAGAGAGAGAAGCTCAGGAAATCGTTTTTATAGATAAGAGAAGCCTGTAAAACAGTCCCAGCATTGATCACGGGGGATTTTAATTACCCAGCTATTGATTGGGAAAGCAACTATGCAAAAGCAAAGAAGACAAATTGGCTTCTAGGAGTAACACAAGATTGCCATCTTGCACTGTTTGTCAAACAGCCTAACATACATGGTCTAAGGGTATTCTGGTCTGGAGTCTAGGAAATGAGCCAAGTGAGATCAATTAAGCTGAACTTCAGGGATATTTAGGGTACAGTGTCAGTATCTATCATTAGTACTGTAACTCTTCTAGAGGAGACAACAATAATGTTCTTGTCTTGCAACTTGAAGATGTGGGAAACGCTCCTAATGAATTTCCACACAATGTTGGATTGTGTCATTGCAATGGGCTTGTTGCAAATCAAGCAAGTTTGTTACAATTAAAAACGAGAGACTGTTAAATTGGTCTGTAATGGTCCCAAGTATTTTTTTTTTTAGGTACTTGTGTAAGCCATCTCGATTTGAACGTTTAAAAGATGGCACACAAATCACGTCTGTATTGATTTGTTACATATGTAGTATCCTGCCTTTGTTTTTCAGCTGAAAAATTCTATAGGCAAAAACTTATATAAAATGCAAATATGTCAAAGCTAGTCAATGAAATGGGCCTTGCTGTATCTCCTTCCCATAGATGGTGCCAAAGAGGGGATAAGTGCCCCCCCCCCACAAGTAGCTCTTCCACGTTCCTGGTCTATATATATATATATATATACCGTGTTTTCCCGAAAATAAGACAGTGTCTTATATTAATTTTGCCCCCCCCCCAAAATGCAGTAGGTCTTATTTTCAGGGAGGTCTTATTTTCCCAACCTGTGGCGCAACCCCCTGGCACTTACTTTGACCGATTGAAGCTTCGTTCTTTCCCGCGGGTGCAAGGCTATGCAAGGCCTGCACTTGAGTCCTCCACCATAGAGACAACATGCTAGAGAGGCCTGCAAGGAGACTGCAACCTTGCAGAGTCTCTCTAGTACGTCGTCTCTATGGTGGAGGACTCAAGTGCAGGCCTTGCAGAGCCTTGCACCCTCGGGAAAGAACTAAGCTTAAATTGGTCAAAGTAAGTGCCGGGGGGTGTCGCAGGGGGTGCTGGGGGGGTTGCATCCATTTGGCTGATGATACTAGCTAGGTCTTATTTTCAGGGGACGTCTTATATTTATGAGTGCAGGCAAAATTATATATATATTGCCCTTTCCCTTTCTCCCCAACATTTTTTGGGGAAAGTGGAAATATATATATATATATATATATATATATATATATATATATATATATATATATATATATATATATATATATATATATATATATATATATTGGTCACAGTGATTGGTCACTGATGGAGTCTGACAGCCCAATCTTACCTAAATCCCTGTGCGGCGATGCAGCGGCACCGGAGTCACTACCGCTGTATCCCATGGGGGATTTCTGGCTGCTGGAGGTCTCCTCGGGGTAAGGGGACATTTGTTCCCTTGCCCAGGGGTAAGGCGATATCGCTGTGTGTATATCTGTGTTGATCCGTGAAGGTGGATCAGGCTTGGGAAGGGGTTCAGAATTTGGCGTGCACCACCACTGCCAAACCCACCCACTCTTGGGCCCAATCCACCCTCTCCCCCACTCCTGTCACCGCCCCATTCTGTCCACCCTCGCCCCGTTTGACTCCCTCCCTGCCTCCCTCCACTCCCTGTACCAGCTTACCTGGTCTAGTGGATCTTCAGTTGTCTGCTGGCATGGGGAGAATGCTTCAGCCTCTTCACCAATGGGCCTGCAATGCACGCCGGTGGAGGCTGCATTGCAACTGCCATAAAGCCATCTCCGCCAGCTGGAGATAAGATTGGGCTGTGAGAGTCGTAGGCCTGTCAGGCCAATGGAACAAGTTTTACTATCTCTCCTGTTGCAGGATGCTGGTCAGGTCTGAGAGGACAGGACCTAAACTGGGAAATCATTGCATACATACAAAAACAGTCTTAGTGCCTATGAATGACAAAAATCAGTGGCATTAAAAACATCAGCCACTGATCCCCCAGCAAAAAACATGGACAATTCAGAACGTCTTGATCTGTTTTTGTTTATTATTTATATAGTGCCATCCATGATATGCAAAGTAGCACCTTACAAGTGAAGCGCAAAGGCGACCCTGCCCCCAAGAGGCTCACAATCTAGAAACAGGCACAAGGAAGGTGACAGAAGTTAGGTCAAGGTAAGTTGTGCCTGCCAGAATGCCCTCATCCATACGACTATGAAAGGTCCCCTTTAGCTGCCCTATTCATTTCAGCATTGGTAAAAGTCTCATTCATATTTCCCCGCTTTGCATCCATCTGCTTTTCAAAACCCTTTAAGGCTGACCACCACTGCACGAATTCCGGCGTGTCCCAGGCACATGCGGAGAGTGCGAAGCTGTGTGGCTTCCATTTTATCTGATCGCATCGGAACGCGGGAGAGCCATGCTCTCCCGAGTTCCGTTGCGATCGGCCGTGGTCCATGCTCATGATTTGAGAGGGCGGGACGCAGAGCTAATTGTTAGACCAATGGGATGAGGGGGCTTTCAGCCAATCAGAGCGCACTTGTGTTTCAGCCAATTAGTGTTGAGCTTTATTAGAAGACGGGACAATCATGAGGGACTATTTGCATTGAAGAAACTGGTGGAGCCCAGGGCAGCATTTCGAGAGGGGCATCCAGTCCCCTATGCTCTCGTGCCTCACGGCACAAGCGCAATACAACAGGGGTAGGTGTAGATCAGCCTTTAGAGCAGTGCTAGCCAGATATATCAGTGGGGACATTTGTTCCCTTAGTCAAGGAACTGCCCCTCCACCTATCTCCCTATTTGCTGGACTCCTGTGGGACCTGGACCTAGAAGCTATCATTGAATTATAAACTCTAAATCATGTCTACTCCAACAAAATCAATAGGACTTGCTAACAGAGATCATATACCGTATTTATCGGCGTATAAAACGCACCGGCGTATAAGACGCACCTTCCTTTTGGCCCTGGGTTTCAAGAAAAAAAGATTTAAAGCATTTTTGGGCCACTTGGCCACTTACTGCTTGGCTGCTTAATTAGCTAATTTACATAAATTGCACAAAAATACCAGGATCTCTTTTAAAATACACAGCAATAAGACACATGAACAAAATGCACCAGAACATAAATCCCAAGTACAAAAAAACCCCCAGACTCAACTCTTTTTCCCCCCAACCCACCCATGCACAGTTTCCAAAGTAAAAAAACATTTACCCCAAGTAAAAAAAACCCAGACTCAACTCTTTCCCCCCACCCCACCCCACCCCACCCATGCACAGTTTCCAAAGTAAACAACATAAAAGTACAAAAAAAACCCCAGACTCAACTCTTACCCCACCCCACCTATGCAGTTTCCAAATCCTCCCCAACTAGGCCCAGTTCAGAAGCTTACCGAAGCTGCATTCAATCCGAAGACCATGCCCTCTGCAGCTCAGCTGAACTTAACTGAGGAGCACAGCGCCCTCTGCTGACTGCTGAGAAGCTCAACTCATGCATGTGCATAAATTAAACCCGACAAACAGCTGTAGATCGGATAGATTAGTTAGGGAAGAAAGCACAAGGGAGCTCTCCGGCTCCGGAAAAATGCGGTAAGCCCGAAAATGCTTTAAAACGGGCAAGGGGGGAAAGGGATTTTTTTAGTATTGGCGTATAAAACGCACCCTACTATTTTGGGTCACAAATGTAGACAAAAAAGTGCGTCTTATATGCCAATAAATACGGTAATTAGGATGGGAGTGTTAATGTGAAATATACCATTATTTCTCTTCCAGAAATCTAACATGGGAAAAAACTTGCTCCCCTCCCCCCTCCAAAATCATCATGGTTGGTGCGAGGATTTTGAGGGCCCTCGGGCAAGGTACATGCAGTGGGCACCCTTAGCCTGGAAAAGGCAGGGTGTACACCCAGAATATTATCTTACATTGCTTCCAAAATTCGGGGGGGGGGGGCTTTGTTCAAAGTGAGACTGACAGAGCTTTGTGTGTGTGGGATCTTTGGTTGACTTGTGGTCGCTGGCGAATCCGGGGAGCATCTCCACCCCTCTCTGGAACCAGGCATTCAGTCTGAAGCAAACGTTTTCAGGCCTGGAGTGCCAGTCAATCGCTCTCCATTGTGATCAGTCATTGCCTGCATTGCACTGAAATGTCTTCTATTTGAAACTGGAGAGGACCATTTTCCTAGGGACAGTCTGAGCAATCTCCTGGGTGTTTCGTGCTTTCTTTGTGTGTTCCAGAGGTCAGCTGGTCAACATTTCTCAAAACACACCTTTTGATTTGCTATTTCCATTTTGCCCTTCCTTCTGTTACAACTCCTGCACAATTTTCCTTCAAGTTGCATTTGTGTGTGTGTTTTTCCTCCCCCCTGTAACCTTAAGCGATGGTTTTATTGTGATGAGCAGTAAGATTCATCCATTTGAACCTCTCTGAATAGTCTTAGGTTCAAATAGCTGCCTGGCGAATGAAAGGGAGAGCTGTGAAATAATTTTTATGGCCAATGAGAATGCATTCCCACTTGCTTTTCACTGAAGACATGGGAGGAAAATGTGTTTAGCAAGAACTGGTGGATTATTAAGTAGCTTTATCTCTGATCCACATCTCTTTGTAAATAAGTCAAGGTTTGCTGGAACCTTGTGTAAGTGCTGGGAAACATTCAGAGCCCTAAACAGTAAAATGCTGCAAAAGAAAACTCTCAGGTGCATGGGAGGGGGGGGGGGGAGAGGAGGGGAATAATAAAACTGAACCAATTCTTAATAAATATTGTTGGCAATCAGGACAATACTGAGTCTCATTTTATTCCTGCACAGTGATCAATATAAAGCAATGCCTTCTTTGGAGAGCACCGTTGAGGTATAGTTAATATGCTGCGTGTAAGATAAATCTCTTTCCAAATAAATATCTGTAGATGCATTGAAAAAGAGGTTTGTTTTGAAATGGCTTGAAGAAAAATGAAAACCAATTACTTTGAACAGCCCAAGTAATGACTGAAGCCCATGTCCGTTTTTGTCAGAATGCCCCTTGAGATGTCTATGCACTGGGTCCCAGCCAGTGTGCACTTGAGCATGGTTAATTCTCCATGATTTGAATGGTGTGTTGTACTGGACCCTTTTGTCTTGAATCCCTGCTGCTCCCTGATAGCTTTGGGCCAATTCACATTTCAGCGCAGGATGTAGGTTCTGTACGCATTGAGGCGCAAGAGTGAGCCACAACCTTGCATGCATCTGGGGCACTGCGTCAAAACGTGTGTATGTGGGCATTTCTGTGATTTGGGGAGACTGCATGAACTTGGGTACAGTGTTTGCCCGATTTACTGTTGGTGGCATTTATGCTGCTGCTGGGGGCTGGTTCGTCAGGGCTTTTTAGCTCCATCCAAGTAGAAGGCGCTAGACTGAGGACAGGAAGCATTACTGGTTAACCCTGCCTGCTCTAAGGCATCATGACGACATCACATGGTGTTGCCATGGAGCCTCAAGATGAGAGCAGATGCAGGATGCAATAGCTCTCCCCTTAACCATGGTGCCTTCTAAGGATGACGGAATGAAGAAGCATAGAAGAAGTGGTGTCCAGTAGTAGCAGGAAGCATGGTTGTCCCTACCACATGAACAGATGTTGTCTCCCTACAAGAGGAGGGGAGCAATGTCGTGAAAGCTTTTGGCCGCCTTCTCCCCCCCCCCCCCGAGTTCAAGTCCAAAAAGGTTCTCGGAAGAACTTTCAGTTCAGTGTCAGTGCATAGAAACTGTGTATAAGTTTCTTTGTCATCAGGGTTGCTGCGAGAGGGGTGCACTCCTCTTGATGGCTGAGTCCCTCTTAGTCCCAGGGAAAGAGGGGTAGAAACAAAAGGGGGGATTGCCGGCCCAACAACCGGGATCCCACGACCGGGCCTCAGAGTTCAGCAGAGAGGAGAGGGTTGCTTCACTATTCTTCTTCTCCTCTTCCTCCTCTTAGTTCCTGCTTCCTACCATTTTTTGAAAGTGGGGTGCTTGGGAAAAGGGAGAAAGGAGAGGAGTTCAGCCTGGCAACCCAGAACAGCTCCCTCCATGCCTTCTCTGCAGAGACAGGAAGTCTAGAGAAGGAAAATGGAGGAAGCGGCCACAGAGGCCACACCCTCCTGCTTGTGCGAAGGCTTCCCTGGGAAAAAAAAAACATGTCTCCCTTTCCTGCCCCTTCACCTTTCTTCATGACCCAGTTGCACAGGATCACTGAGTGACATGTGGCCAAGTGGGGTGAGGCAGAGAAGATAAACTTCTGCAACTGCCTGTTTTGCTTCCCACTTCCGCCTTGAGAGGACAAAATAGGAAGCCTGCACAACCCTACATGAAGATAGGGGTAGAAGAACCCTCAACCCAGAACTTAGGAGGAGAAATCCTTTGAGGAGTAATCCTGCCTAGTTTGTTTGCATTTTAGTCTGATTCGAATTCAGTGTACGAGAGAAAGTGCCTGAGCGCTGGAAGTTCAAGCAAAAAGTACCTTTCCATGTAACAGGCTCGATCTATGTGTTAATTCTGTCTTAAAACTGTATATGCCTTATTTGCTCCTGACTGCAACTTTGCAATCCATGCAGGCATCTATTGTGTTTGAAACGTTGGTGAACCTGTTTTGGAAATGTTTCTTTCTGCTGTTGCTTCATGTTGCCATTTACCTGTGTAGTATATTCCTTCACTAGATTTCTAACCTCTGGAACCAGTGTGTTTTCCATGATTGCTTTATCCACCATTCAGTTTTATGTCGTTCTACTTGAGAAGAGCTGTCATTCCTCAACATTGATCTAGGGGTAAAATGTGGTAAAAACCCCTGAATGAAAATCCCTAACAGATCACTATGTTCTGCTACTGACTTGTTTTCAAAGGGATCTCCTGAATGTTGAGGCTGTCTGCTAACCTAGGAGAGGGACTTTCCCAAGGTAGTTTCTTTCTGTCTGGGTTTCCTAGTATTGGTTGGTGGCAGTGGAAAGACTAACGTTTGTCCCTTTCCCCCGGGCAGGACCACTCAGAGGAATTTTACCAGGGGATACAAAGTTCCATTTGGGTCCTTTCCCTTCATGTTAATTTGGCTCCTGGGTCCCCCTTTTTTGCTCCTGGGCCACCTTTTTGACCCATTTTGGCCCTGGGCCCAGGTACGACTTACCCCCTTAACCCCCCTCTCAGAGGCCCTGCCCCCCGGGTAGAGCCACAGGAGGCCCAAGGGCCTCCTCAGATGTGCGCCAGCAAAATGGCTGGCGCAGGTCCGAGGAGCCAGTGTAAGGCCAGCCAGGCCTGGGACGGGGGATAGAATTCAGCAGAGCGTGCCACCAATGATCTCTCCCCTGTCCTGGGTGGCCAATTGGCCCATCTTTTCCATCCCGGTCTGCCCTCCCCATGCCCCCCCCACCGCCCGACGCAGGACCTACCTGTATCCGCCGGCAATAACTGCATCCCCGGGCGGAGTGAGTGGCGCTGGCCTCTCCACCGACGCCGCTTACTTGCTGGGTGTCGATAAGGTGCTTGCCTATTATTTAGACAGGATTGCACTGTAAATTGTCATTGTGATATTCTTAACACACACACACACACACACACACACACACACACACACACACACACACACACACACACACACACAAATTCCCTAAATTGTAAATGAATATTGAATATATCTAAGAGCAGGCCTTTAAATCTTGCAAGAATCTTGCCACCCAAGCTGAAATATCTCTGCCCCCCCATCAAATCTGAAACGGCACCCCAATGCTGACAAAGTCAACAAATGAGGGAACTCAATGTATACCTGCTCGTAGTACTGGTTTTGATGAAAGGGTAATCAACCTTACCCCCAAACTCCGTCTCCTTTTGACTGCAAAAGCATCCCTTCCTTTCTGTCTCCTGACACAGGCTAACAGCGATGTTTTTGCTCTACAAAGACTTGAGAGGGACTGCATCACACAAGTGTACAGTGGCGCATGGGCTAAAGGTGTTGCCAAAGTAATAAATGCAAACACGTTTTACAAAGCCTAAAAATTAGTTGTCCCAGAAATGGCTTCTCCCTTGACACGGAGACAATACGTGCCTTGCACTTTTGTAATGTCACTACAATGAGCATCAAGACCTTGGGATGACACCTGTAGGCCTGGTGTGTATTGTTCTATTCAGCAGCATTTCACATGACTGTGCTCATGCCTGGGTAGCACTTGCCACCAAAGAGGCTTTGGACTCTACACGACCATTTGAAATGTGCAACAACAGAGCAGCGAGGATCTGCAGACAAAACCATTTAAGCCTGAATGGGAGATTTTTTTTCCTTCTTCTTTCTCCTCTAAATTGAAAGAAAGAGGACACGGGGACAACATTTGATTTAATACCGATTAAAAAGATAGCTTAGCAGGGGGTTCGTTTTATTCTCTTTTGAAAAGTGTGAATTTTTTTTAATGTCATCTTAAACGGAGGGAAAAAAAGTATTAAAAGTTCAGGTGGAATTTGCTTCCTCCGGAGTTTATTTCTCAAATCAAAACACCTTTCTGGTTTGAAGTTCCCAAACTCACTGCTGTGAAGAGAGATGTGCTGCCCATTCGCTTATCCCTTTTGGAGGAATCAGAGTGGCCCTGAGAAAAACTGCAGGGGACTGAGTCAAACCTGCGGATGGCAAGGAAAGTCACCTACATTTCTATTAGACATGGCCTGGCCTCAGCTAATCCCAGGGCTGGTCAGAAAGGAATTTGAGCTCAGTGTTCTTGTAACAAAAAAGCAATGATTTGCTTCCCATCTCCTGCAGCTGCAAAACAAAGGGAAAGCGATCTGCGGGGATTGGCTGTATAGAGCAGAAGTGTGTGTGTGTGTGTGTGTGTGTGTGTGTGTGTGTGTGTGTGTATGTGTGCGCGCACACACGCACAATGCCAACCCCATTGCTGGAGGTCCTAGGCCAGGGCTGGCCAACCTTTCAGCTTGAATGCTCCTGGCCCTTGAATGGGTGTATAGGTGAGGGCATTTCAGCAGGTGCAGCTGCTTTAGCAGCACCATCAGCACTTGCAGCTGCCAAGATTCTGGCTTCTACACAACTCTTAAGAACGCAGAGGCCCTAATGGTGGAAGGTTGGCCACCCCTGTCCTAGGCAAAGCCCTGCATTGGGTTCCAGCCCACCCCAAGACTTTGCATTGGACACTGCCATTGGCACTGAGGATTCAGGGAACATCCCAGCACTGGCATCGCTGGAGGTGGGGTGGAAAGCTAGGTTCTGCAGCTTTCCGCCCCACCGTTACTCTCCGGTACGAGGGAGAGTCCCTGTGCGTTGCTTTCTCTCCACTGACGGGCTCCTATGACGAGGGGGCGGACCACCTCGTACCGGAGAATAACGGTGGGGCGGAAAGCTGCAGAACTTAGCTTTCCGCCCCACCTCTAGCGACGCCAGTGCATCCCAGCCACATAGGTCCTCTGACGGATATGGGCCTTTGGCCAGTGCCCAGTCTGTGTGTGTGTGTGTGTGTGTGTGTGTGTGTGTGTGTGTGTGTGTGTGTACAATGAACAGCTAACTCTTCAAGTGTTTGCTCAGTGGAAAAGCTCAGGCTTTGTAAGGATAGGCTTACCAGAGATCCATACCGGGACAGAGTGCTAGACCTTTAGGAGAAGGAATGTGGGCAGGCGTTGCTTGTTAAACCCTTAGAGCACAATCCTAGGCATGTCTACTCAGAAGCAAGCCCCCTAGGATTGTGCTCTAAGGCAGTGGTTCCCAAACTGGGAGGCATGGCTCCCAGGGGAGCCGTGGAAACCAGCCAGGGGAGCTGCGGAGTGCCACGGAATCCTCCTGGAAAACATTGCGATGCCAATTGGCAGGCATCAACATCATGTCAAGGGGAGCCACGGCCAATGGTCACCAATGGTCAAGGGAGCCGCAGGTCGAAAAAGTTTGGGAAACACTGCTCTAAGAGTTTAACAAGCTACTACATCTGCCCACATTCCTTCTCTTAAAGGTCTCGCACTCTGTCCCGGTATGAATCCGGTAAGCCTATGTAAGGAGAAGGTCCCAGGTTGAATCGCGGTCAGCATCTCCAGGCAGTGGCATTGCTAACGTGCCCCGGGGGGGCATTGATGCATTTTTCATCATCGCCCTGCCCCCTGCACTCCCGGAAGGCTTCATTTGAAGTCTTCTAGGACCTCAGATGGGCGGGTGGGCCCATCAAAAGTGCCGGAAACAGCGTGAAAATACTCTACAGCTTCAGACGCAGCCACTCCACCTGCAAAAAAAGTAGCTGCGGAGTAGAAGGCTGCTGCCTTGCCTGGAAAAGACCCCTGCCAGTCAGTGTAGACAATACTGAGCCTGATGGACCAGTGGGCTGATTAGAAGAAAGCAACTTCGTAAAATGTAAATGGGGCTTATTTGCTGCAAGCTTTATAGATTGCCATAGAAGGAGGAAGTATATTGCAGGGGACAGGGCTGGTCCAACCATGAGGCTGCCTGCAATGGCCTGCAGTGGCTGCTTTGTGTGGAGGAGGCAGCAAGCTGACAAGGGGTGCCATGGCCCCCCACGTCTGTCTACCACATCCGTCCAGCCTGACTCCCACCCAGCCACTCAGAGCAAGCGAGAGGAGGATTCAGGTAGCGGCTACCCATTTCTTCCTCCATCACTGCGGTCACAAGCAATCGCAGCGCAGGTCGAAGCAGCAGGATGCGGTGGGGATCCTGTCCTCATCGCTGCACTTTCATGAGCAACCAAAACAGGATTTCTTTGTCCGCCTCCTTCTTGTCTGCCCGTCAAGATGGACAGGTGGGCAAGGATAAGGACATGGAGCATCCCTGCCTCCTTGGTGCCTTTATGTGCCCGGCTCTCCTGCTTGTTCCCACCCAGCCATGTGGAAGCCGACAGATTGGGCACAGCATGCTGGGAGTCGTGCCAGCACACTCCACCCAGCCTGCTTGTTGCCACTTGGTCAGATGGGAACAAGTGGAAAATGGCAACAGCAGCAGCAGCAGCAAAGTTAAGGAGGAGGGGATGGACTCCCGGGATACTGCGCTTGCTCCCCTTTCCTTGGACAGCCAGTTGCTTCCATAAAGAGCAGGGCAGGTGGAGAAGATGCGGCGGCAGTGGCAGCAATGACAGTGGCAGGGCGCACACGCAAGCAAATAATACCCCCTGGCAATAATAACAGCCATAAAGGGGAGGCATTACCAAGGGCGCATGCTGGCAGGGGCAGCTGATCTGTGCTGATTTCAGGTAGCAGGTCTGCTTGGACAACCCCTGGCAGAGGATGGACAGATGTATTTTGCTGGCTCCTCCCATGAAATGAGAATTCACCCCAGAATCCTCTTTGATATCCTAGGGAGTCCTAAGCACACATGTCAGTGGTGCACAGAGTGAGCCTCTCTCCATCCCACCTAGTACAATTAAAAACAACAACCTTGGACCAGTCTTTCTGCGACAGAAAGTGTCTATAAGTGGGGTTTCCAATATTGCCAAATGAATAGGCAAACATTTTCATGTGTTATATCAAAACATCACCAAGAAGCGAGGACATGTTTTGACTAATAAAAATGTTCATCAAAAAATAAAGCTCATCTGCATTTGAGATGTCTTCCCATTGTAAGTACAAATTGTACCAACACAAGTTATTTTGCACTGACTGTGAATGTCAAATCTGTAAAATTAATGCAGGAAATGCTGTATTGAATTCTCAATACTAAGAGAAAGAAAGAAAGAAAGAAAGAAAGAAAGAAAGAAAGAAAGAAAGAAAGAAAGAAAGAAAGAAAGAAAGAAAGAAAGAAAGAAAGAAAGAAAGAAAGAAAGAAAGAAAGAAAATAAGTTGGAACTTTGGGGGTGAAATGAAAGTTGAAGCCTATGCGTAGTAGAGTAGAGTAGCTTTCCTGGACTGAGATAACTATGCTTGATGGAAAGTTTTATCTTGACAGCAGCTTCCAAAATCAAAACCATTTTCAAAGTTCATTTTGATGTGAATCGCAGGAGGTGGGACTTTGGGGATTTGCATCCAAATAGGAACCCTGCAGACTTCTTCAACTTCTGGTGACAAGAGTATGACATACATGATTTGTGACTGTTATTCTTTGTGTTCTAGTTGCCAAAACAAAAAAAAAAAAAACAAAATGGATTTTTTAAAAATGCATTTTTTATTTGCCACAACAATACATTTGTAAACAGGAAGGGACCGATACTTCAGTTCTGTATATTTTAATTCCTGGTATTGTTGTGTGAGTATTAAAGCAACCTGTCTAGCTGTCGTCGTTCCCCCCCCCCCAACAAAAGCCATGGTCTCCTTGCATCCTAAAGAGGCAATTTACCAAGCGTTGTTTGCTGGGCTCCATTCATCTGAATTGAGTCTTGCACAAGCCATGTTGTAATGAATGGAGAATATGCAGCAGAGCTCAATAAAGTCTCAGTAAAGGCTGAGCGCTGAATGTTCTGCAACAAACACTTTCCGTTCAAAGGCAGGGATCTTGAATGAAACGTTTCCACAAAGATCCTGCCCACCCCACATTTATCCATTCTTGACCATTTCACTGTTGTTTAGGACCCTGATCAATTGCAGATTTGGTGCCATTTTTTGCCTTCAGAAGGATGTTCTTCCAAGCAACAATGACTAGAGCTAGGGTTACCATATTTTTGGTGACCCAATCTGGGACACCTCCCCCCCTGATTTTTTTTTGGGGGGGACAATTTTTTTGGGGGGGTTTCTTGCTTTGAAGGTTGCTTGTTTGTTTGTTTGGGCTTTTAAATAAATAAATAAATAAATATTTATTTATTTATTTATTTATTTATTTAAAACCCCGCTGTTGTTTCACCCCCTTACTGTGGTTGCTGCTTTTTGTTGGTGCTGGTGCTGCTGTAGCCGCCACTGCCATTTTAGCTGGCATACAATGTGGCGTGGAAACCCTTAGGTGGGCTTCCAGACCATGTGTGAGCATGTATGTGGCTGATTTTTTTTTTTGCGTGCCTCACGCATGCGCACAAGTGGCCTCGAAGCCCTTGAACGAAGGGCTTCCAGGCCGTGTTGTACACGAGGCTCATGAGCCTTGTGCAAGCCCACAATGTGACCTGGAAGCCCTTATGAACGAAGGGCTTCCAGGCCGCATGGTGCGCGTGTGCAAGGCTCACGAGCCTCGCACATAACATGGCCTGGAAGCCCTTCATTCAAGGGGTTCAGCCGCCATTTTTGGTCGCGCACAAGCGGGTTGGAAGCTCTTATGTACGAAGGGCTTCCAGGTTGCTTGTGCGTGACCAAAAATAGCGGTGACGGCGGCACCGGCACACCCGGAAATCCCAGATGGCCCCATACCTCCCAGGATGCCGGGACTTCACCCCAAAATCCAGGAAAGACCCAGCCATTCCGGAACGTATGGTAAGCCTAACTAGAGCCCTCTTCAGCTTTTAGCTTTTCATGGTCAGCAAACACATGAGGGATCCTCAGGATCATGTCACGTAGCCCCATCCCCACGAATGATGCGTGTACGCTGGCCGTGCCCCCACCCTCTGTTCATTCACTGTTCATCTGCAGAGACAAATGCTGGGAAGAATAGGGACAGTTGCTCTTCCCCTGCTATTTATAAGAGAGACACCACTTCTTTAAAGGATGCCTTTGTTGCTCAAGAAAAGTTAGCACATGCTTGCCTACAGAAGCAGTGGGTGAGCAGGTCCATGCAAGGGAAGGTGGTCTTAAGTAAGTTC
Source organism: Plestiodon gilberti rubricaudatus (assembly GCA_026170595.1). NCBI lineage: Eukaryota > Metazoa > Chordata > Lepidosauria > Squamata > Scincidae > Plestiodon > Plestiodon gilberti. The sequence continues at coordinate 25,908,210 of JANXHW010000001.1, forward strand.
TATGTACTGTATCTCCTAGCTTGTAGAAGTAGAGTCTGCATAGGGCTTCTGTGACGACTGATGGGGATCTGTTCCAGTTGCCTTCTGATGATGATTTACCCAGTTGTGCAACCCTGATTGGGTGTCCTGCACTCTATCTTTCTTGTTCCAGAAGTGTGGGGGAGAATTGCATTTCACACAGTGGTGAGGGAAATGCACTCCAGATGCCCAAAAGCCCTGGCCTGGGATCATTAGTCCACAGAAAATGAGGTCATAGAAAATGAAGCCTAGCATGAGGCCTAGTTCAGATTAACTCCCGTTAATGTGTTTTCTCCCCCAAATTCAAACTATATCTTTTCCAGATTTGCGCGTGCGCGTGCAAGTGCATGCACATTTTGTAACGTGCTCAGCTCTCTCTGTTAAACAGGAGAAAGAATCCTCTTTTTTTCCTCCTCCCAGGCCTACCTGGTCCTAATCTTTAGTGACATATTGCAGATTAGAAAGTAATTCCCAAATAAATCTCAAGGACGTTTAATAAGAACCCCAAATGGGTGGTGCTTCCCAAGCAGAATTAACATGTAATGAATTCAGATTAAATAAAGCAAACCTGAAAAAAATGTTGGTAAAAGCAAAAAGAGGTGAGGGTTGCCAAATGATGAGAAAGAAGAGACCCAGCCTGGCCTGTTCTTATGTCTTTAATAGCGGAATCGAATTTCTGATCTGCAGAAACTGGCAAGTGAAGTTTTGCACACAGTGGAAATAAGCATCAGCACCTGTTATTGTCTTCAACGTAGGCTACAGACAGGGCCACCGTGTACAGTTGTTCAGGTTGTGCACTGCACAAGGATGCCACATTTAAGGGGGCACAATTCACATAGGAAGGAGGAGAATGCCAGCGGAACATCACTTCTAGCAGGGAGGAAGGGGTGCCTTTTTCTAATGCAGGAAGGAAGAACCTTTTCCGGATTTGCACAAAGGTGCTGCATGGCTATCTATGGCCCTGGCTACAGACTATGCAACATCTTTAGGGGAGGGGGCATGGCTCAATGGTGCTCACTTGCTTTGCCTGTGGAAGGTCCTCGGTTTAGTCCTTGGGAAAGAGCCCTGGAGGGCTACCACCAGTCAGCATAATGATTATAATACTGAGCAAGGTGAGGTGGCTTCATATGCTCAAAAGTTGCTGTAAAGGGACTGGTAACACACAAAAAAAGTCAAACCTACACATGGGTTTTCTATTTAGGAGAAACCCACTAAAAACAAGCATATAAACCGAAAGTCCACAAATTATCAGCAATGCCGAATTTGGCATGTGTATTTCAATGGAGAAACACCTCCTAGGCTTACAATACAGAGACAAGAGGGAACACAAAAGCGGAGTCTCCTCAGAACCTATTCACACATCATATGTTTACCATGGCCACACGGGTGTTTGTTACAGTAAAAGTGTGATGTGTGAAAGAGAGGTACGTGTCCCTAAGCATTTAGGGACAAGCTTTTCTGGATTAGCTTGGTGCTTCAAGGTAATCTAAGGACCTGAGGCTAGGAAGAGATCACTTTGTCTTCTCATGGTTGAGAGCAGTAGGTGGGTTTAAGCTTAACAGAAGAGTTCTAGGCAGAAGCGTAACAAGGGTGGAGCGAAGGCAAGTAGTTCTGCAAGACTCCATTACACTGGAGTCAGCGGCCCCTCCCCCTTGCTGTTGGAGCCATTCCAGCAGCAACAGGGGAGTGTCCTGCGTGTTGCCTTTGCTGCCAGAATGGACCCAACAGCAAGGGGGAGGGGCCGCTGACTCCAGTGTAACGGAGTCTTGCAGAACTACTTGCCTTCGCTCCACCCTTGTTTCACCTCTGGTTCTAGGAATGGATATTAGGTGAGTATTATGAAGACTTGGAGGTTGATTTACTGTACAGCAGCGATTCCCAAAGTCCCTGCTGCCGCGACCCACTTTGGCCAGCCGCTTTGTATATAGGAAGCACTGGTAAAGATTTGGCAACCACCATCAATTATGTTGTTTTTATATGTGATGTTTGAGATTGTTTGATGTTTATTGATTTCATGGTCTGCTGTTTTAGCTGTTGTTGCAAGGTCTCCCGGTGGCCCCTATGGGAGTAGAAGTCAAGGTAGATCTTTTAAAATAAAGAAATACATTGCCATATACGTTGTGAAGCAGAGTTCAGTACTACTGTGTTGGTGAAATATATTCTCATCTGGAGAAATTGGGGTAGGGTAGAAAATAGGACTTTAACAACACTTAAGGATTCCTAAGGATATGATTTCGGACCATATTTGTTGGGACACTGCCTCCCATTACCTCGTCCTCTTCAAGTGCCTGAGAAGTTTTCCGTTGTTTCATAGATCCTGGAATGAAGCCAGCTCCACCCAATCTAGGGCTTCCACACCCGTCGGGGCCACGGGACAGGCTAGGGAAGTTACACTGTTGGTGTGGAGTTAAATGAACAGGAAAGTCATTAAACGTTGTATGATTTTGGCAATGCTGTATATTTTCCCAATGTCAATCACACTCAGATCAGCTAGAGGGGAAAAAAATAAGGGTGGGAGAGAGAGAGAGAGAGAGAGAGAGAGAGTGAGAGAGAGAGAGAGAGAGAGAGAGAGAGAGAGAGAGAGAGAGAGAGAGAGAGAGAATACTTGAAATAATCATGGCAAGGATTGATCAGACTTGAGCATTCAGACTGATTTAAAGTCTATGGTACTTTCCACATGACATTTACACTTCAGCCCTGTCTGCATAAGTGTGCTTCAAAAGACACAGATATGGAATAAACTTCGTCTTCGAAGGAAGAAAAAAAGCCCGATCCCTATTGTGAAAATTATATGACACCCGGTCTAACCCGTAACTACCACTTCTGCAGTCAGCTGTGCAGCCACTTTAATCAGGAGGAGATGGAGAGAGGAGGATGAATGATAACTTCCTGTAGGCTTGCCAGACATCCTGTATTTTAACAGATGCTTTGCATTTCACAACAGTGCAAAGCTCTCCATTAAACTCCATCGAAACAGCACTCCAGAGCTCTACAGCCACTGTGGGCCGACATCACACTTCCATATGATCAACATTTTGGAAGCTGGAGTGCCTCAGACTGCAAATGCATGCATAGGCTTACTGCATCTCTAGGAATGGAGTCCATCAAAGAACGTATCGTATGACGAATATCTAACTAGCAGCACTCCGTATAACAGGCTGCGAATGTGTCAAAGCTACCTGCTCATGATCTTGCTCATCTCCACTCTTGCAATCTCCTTCTGAGCTGACCCTTTTCCTGCCCAGTTTCCCAGGGGGTCTCAACCCCTTCCTGGCTGAGTACCACCTCTGGCGCCACTCTCCTGCAGTAGGGTCGCTACACCCCCACGGGGTGGGGGCCACTGCCCCGCCCCCGCGTCACCACCCCCACGTGGGCGGGCGTGTGACATCACGGCCAACCTTCGAACATCCCCTCTGCCATTTTCGCCCTATTTCGGAGCCGTTCGAGCGCATGGGCGGGCGGGAGGGCCAAAACGCGGCTATCCCGGCTCCGCGGAGTCAGCGAGGACGTCAAAACCGCCGGCAAAAGGTGTGTTGTCACCCTCCTGGGCCTGCGATTGCACACCTTCAGGGGTCTTCGGGGGTCGGCACTTGGTGCCCTGGGCACTAAGGCATCCCCCCTTACAACGCTGCTGCTCTCCTGCTGTGTACCACCAGGAGTGACTGGCAATGATGTCATCACCAGTTACTTCCGGGTTTCCAGAGGCCAGAAAATGCAGGTGGGAGGGCCCTTCTCAGCATTCCCGAGAGGCTCAGCCAATGGCAGAAGCCTCTCAGGAGTGAAAAATGTGCCGCCAAAAGCATCTCATTGGAGCGGAGGTCCGGTGGTCCGGGTACCACCAGCAGTCAGCAGAAGTACCACTGGTTGAGAACCCCTGGAGCATTGACTCATTTGACCTGGTGTCACAGTGTACCTTTGTGAGTAACTTTTACTCCTTCTGGCTACCACTGGCTTACTGCTTTGCTGTCCTACAAGGGTTTCAGCCCAGAGGCAGGTAACTAATAGCACAATCCTATGTACGTCTACTCAGAAGTAAATCTCTCTGTGTTCAATGGGACTTTCTCCTGGGTAAGCATGTTTAGGACTGCAACCTTTCTGTCTACCATCTGAATCCTGAGGTCCACAAGCATCTTACACGAAATAGTCCCCCCAGCTATGGAGACCCTCCATGGACTTTCAAATGATGCCTTGTTGGTGCTGATCGACTGAGCAATTTGTAAGTTCTCAGAATAGACCACCAGCCTAGCTCTATTTTCTCTTTTAAGAGACTGTCAAAGCTTTAAAAAAAAATCTGGCAGGCATTTTGGAGCGTGGCCTGAGTTTGGTTATTAAATGATATTCCAGCTGCTGACAACTTGCAAATTGATATATTTTAATACTTGTGTTTAGATTGCCTTATCTCATATATTGTCGGTCGGTTGTGTTGATTTTAGTTGTCACTGACCACAAAGACCAATACCCAGCATCAAGTTGTGACGCAGTGATCACAAAATGCCACCATGGGGAGCAGCCTCCGTGAAATGGTTTTTGGTTGTGTGTCTCGGGTCAGACGGTAGCAGTTAGAGAACTGTACCTAATTTATCACGTTCCTCACTTACAGTAAATCAAGCCCTGTTCAGATAGCTTTTAGGTTTGATTGTTTTAAAATTTAATTTTATCGCCAATCATGCTTTGCAGAAAGTTGAAGCAGTTCCACAAACATTCAACCTTCACAACACAGACCTTCCATCATGGGAGAAGGTTGAAGGGGGGCAGAAGCTATGGGCACTCATGTGTTGTCCTGGGCCCCCAGGCTTGCTCCCTGTCCTGCACAGGAACAAAGAGCCAAAAATGTCTGCCTTCCAGGTCAAAGCACCTTCCCAAAATTATGGTCTGAGAATCAGCAGTCCCCCAAACTGGTGGAAGTGTATCTAAGCCTTATAGCCCAATCCTATCCTGGGCTGGCCCAGAACATGCAGTGGTGCTGGTGGAACCTCTCTGCATGCTATGGGCTGGCCAGAAACCGGGCAGTGACAGAAAGGTACCCGCTAAGTAAAAAACATTTTTACTTACCTACGCCTCCGCTGTCTTGTCCTTAATGGGCCTACTCAGATCTGCACCAGCTCTTTGACTGACGCAAATCCAAGTGCATTCAAGGTGTGTGTGTGTGTGTGTGTGTGTGTGTTGAACCTGGGCCAGGAGCATAGGATATCGGCGCCGCCACTGCTGCATGTATCCGCCCCCACCTACCTTCAACACATCCCTGGCCAGTCCCAATTCCTGCCCTGATCCTGCCCTAGAACACCCCAGCATGCCACCTCCACTGACTTACTCGCTCCTGCGGTGGCTCCAGAGGTCATTGGCACACACTCGTGACCACCAGCCGATTGCACTGGCATCCGCAGCCTGTGCGTTGTTGCAGTGGCTACCGCGCCAGAAGCCTGGCCTTGCCCTGACAGAACACGAGTTCCGTCAGCGCAAAGCCCAGATAGGATCGGGCCATTAAACTTGTAAGATAGAAGGCAGCTGGTTGTGGAGCTACGAAAGCAGTTACTTGATCACGTCTGGCAAGTACGGTGCGGGTTGGTTTGTTAGTAGCCAGAAGACCGGAGTTGCCCAACAAGGAGGAAGGTAATTTTTTTTTTCCCATCCTAGTCTTCTCGTCTGATGTCTGTATTATAAACGGTGTGGCGTTTCAGGGAAGTTTGGACCTACTGCAGAGTTTCCAATTATGTTAATAAATTCCAGTGCAGTTGCTTTGTGTTATTTCTTTACTGGAGTGTGGGAGCAAGGCAGCTTTCAGGTACCTGTGTTGTTTAAAAAAAAAAAAAAAGGTCGGTTTTCAGCCTCCTTCAATGAAGCCTCTTACTTCACATGGACAATGAGGGGAAAAAAAAACCACAATTTTTGTGAAAACATATTCCAGCAATGACGACTTCAACCATCTATAGACAGGGGGGGAAATTAAATGACCGAAACAGAAATGAATGTACATTTCATAATATTCGTCCCTGAATGCTTTCAAGAAACTCCTTCTGTTCCCTAAAATAAATATATAAATCCAGTCGGTCTTCCTGGCAGCTGGCTCCAGAGTAAACTTGCCGAGCACCTGCTTTCTTGGCCTTTTGTTTGGGTTTTATTGCTAAATGTGTAACACTCGACGGTAAATAAAGACGCAGGGTGACTATGGCTACTGACAGGATTCAAAGGCAGCCGCTGTATCGGAGAGCGGATCTGCTGTGGCAGAGAAGAGTCACACACAATAACTTGGCATTAATTCATGTTGTCTTTCAAGTGATGGAGGTGCCCGAATGCCACAGGAAAATGCTGAGGGAACGATATAGCCTGAGGTGCCACTATGCTTCGGAGGGGGTATAATTCAATTTTAAGGGACGGCCGGAGCCCTCGCAGTGCCGTCGGTGTCCTTGAAAGCTGGCAGAATGGTTGTGGGCAAATCGAGCTTGCTTTGGCCTCTCCTGTGGGTGGGTTGGGGGAAAGCGTTCTTGAGGTCTTGATTATTTTATTTGTAAATAACCATCTGCTTCTTTCTGATCAAAAGCCAGAGAGGAAAGGAAGGATCTCGAGGGATGTGGTGATTGATACTACTCCACCTTGGCTAGCCAGGGTTCCACACAAAAAGGTAGGGCTAGTTTTGCTGGTGGCCTGCGATGAAAAAGAATACACTTTCTTTTAAAAAATGAAAGTGATCTGATTTTATAAAGGGATGCAGGTGGCAGACAAGTCAGCGGGAGGAGTATCCGTCAGAACCTTTCACTTCTGCAACTCCTACCTTTCCCTTCCCCACCTTTCAGCAGTGACATTTTTATTGCTTCTTTAAATGGCTATTTCTCACTTGCACAGCGGGTATAGAAATTGCTCACGTCTTCCATTTATGCCCATGATTTGAAAGCGTTTGGTAAAACAAATTGATCCTCGTCTTATTCCACCTTTCTGCTATAATATGTGTGGATATTTTCCCTTGCCAAGTATTTCATTTTCATTTGCGCAGTATGTATACAGCTTGTTGGCTCTACAGCTCTTGGGATCTTTCTCATTGCCTGTTCACCATAGTCCACCACATGACAGTTTGGATCTTGTAACTCAAGACAGCATAAAATGAAACTTGGTTCCTGTCATGGTTCAAAGTCCCATGAGATGTCATAACTTCTTCAAAGAACCAAGTCACATGATCAAGTGAGTCACTTGGTGCAGCTCTTCCTGGACTGTACCACTTCAGATTGTAATGGGTTTTTTTTTTTTTGCATGTTTGAATGGGTCCTCTAGCCCAGGGGTTCTCTCAACCTTTGGAGGCCCGGGTACCCCCTATCACGGTCCAATTTTCTGAAGTACCCCCTGCTAATTAACTGCTAATTAATTGGATTAATTAATTAATTAATTAGGTAATTAATCAAATAAAAAGTACTAAAACAATGTTAAATGTGAAAAATGTCTTATTTAACTCTGTGCGTGCGTGCGTGCGTGCGTGCGTGTGTGTGTGTGTGTGTGTGAGAGAGAGAGAGAGAGAGAGAGAGAGATGCAAGGATCTCTTTTTTCTCCATCACACTTCCCAAAATCAGTTCCTCCCTCCCCCACCCCACTAAAGTACATTTTCCAAAGTACAAAAATAAGCCCCAAACCAAAATCAGAGAGACAGAAGGGCTCCAAAAATAATTAAAAGTTAAAATCCATATTAATTAATACTTAAATAGCTGCTGATGGGGCAGATAAGGGGCAGGTCTTGGTGTATCCCCAGCAAGAGGTCCACGTACCCCTAGGGGTATCCGTACCACAGGTTGAGAACCCCTGCTCTAGCCCTTTCCCTGTCACTCTATTTTTCTATATGCAAGGAGGTTTTTTTTTTCAAAGCATAAGGAAGCTATCGAACATATGATCTCCACCAAGAGTCTTCAGTGGATATGCAGAAACCCCTTGAGAAATGTAACTTATTTTATATAAAATCATTTGGCTCCCTCTGAAAATTCTCAGTTGGTTCTCTATGCTTTGAATGTGAAATTTCAGTGCCAACCCTTTAGATTTGCAAACAACCCCTGATAAATTTCACTTGATATACATACAGAAAATTGTTTGGCTTCCTTTGACAATTCTTAGATGTTTATCCTTGGGTGGAACCCTGACATTTGCACTGAAATGTTATTTTTTCAAACTGTTGGTGCCAGTCCTATGCCAGTGGTATAATCCAGCAATATTATACCCATGTGCTTTTGCTGCCTTTGTAGACGGCTACAATTAAGTGCCAAAAGTGGATCCATGTCAGCAGCGTCAGAATGCCTGGGGCAAAGGGAGCTGTCCACCCCCGGGCAGAAAGCGGGGAGCGACAACCCCGCCATATCGGTGGCAATGGGAAGGGAAAACGCTGCGAAAACGCGGCGCAAAAAAGTGCCCACCGGCCCACCCGTCCCTCCGTTACTGTTTTACCGCTGCCGGTAGCGTCATCGGGGCTGGGGGGGGGGGGTTGACGTAGCTTCCGGTGGTAACGTCACACCGCCCCCCCCCCCAGTCGCATCGCCACTGATCCATATTGAATTCAACACACGATGTTAGAGGTCACATGATCAACTCAGCTTTTAGGAGCATGGCAGAAATTCAGCATGGACTGAGAAAATATTCCAGAAACAGCATGGTTTAAAAGAGCAGTGTGAAGGATCCCTAAGACCATCACGTTAAAGTAAATCATTGAACCAAAACATTAAAGTGAATATGAATGAACAATGTATTTATCATGGGATTGTGACTTATGACAGAAACCCCACACAATGTTTCATTTCTGTGATATCTTCTTGACTTCCAGGATTCAAAAGATTTTCTGGACCTGCTCAGGAAATCAGGAATATTTAACAGATCAAAGGCTTTCCTTGATAACCCAGTGAGATTCGACTTGTTTTGAGCTTGCTTTTTTTTTTTTTTTTTGCAATGTTACATAAGCATTAAAACACAACAGACTTGGAGAGGAAAAAATCCTGCCGAAAGCTGCTTCTGCTTTCAGCATTAGCTGCCTCATTTTACACCTGTTAGTAGCACCAGTGAAAAACCAGTCAGTCACAGCCACAAACTATTATTATTATTATTATTATTATTATTATTATTATTATTATTATATAACAACAACAACAACAACAGTATTTATATACCGCTTTTCAACAAAAAGTTCACAAAGCGGTTTACCGATAAAATCAAATGATTAAATGGCTCCCTGTCCCAAAAGGGCTCGCAATCTAAAAAAGATGCAGAAGAAACACCACTAGAGAAGACACTGCTGGGGTGAAATGGGGCAGTTACTTTCCCCCCTGCTAACTATAAGAGGAGCACCAATTGAAAAAGTGCCTCTTGCCCAGTTAGCAGGGGTTACTGGGCAAGTAACTAAACAAGAAGACTGTTCAGGCAATAATTTTTTTTTAAAAAAAAACCTTATTAATATCTATTTATGGGTAGGTTTTGTTAACTATTTTAGTAGAATGTGTTTGGGATGGATCCGTTCCAAAAAAAGTCCGACTAAAATAACAAACAAAAATGATATATCTCAGGAAAAAAATAATAACGAGAGGTAAATTCCGTGTTTTTCCACTCCAGTGACCACAACCTTTGCTTTGATTCTGGTGCAAGCAGCTGCAGGTGCCTTGAGTTAGGCGGCTTCCTCCTCTATCTGCAATGTCATCCATGTTTGCTTGTTGCAGTGGACTTTAGATTTTGTCAGGGTGCCCAGTTCGTGGGGCGGGCAGGCAATGCAGCTGACAGTCAGATCTGTAATGCTGAATCCTTCTTCTGGAAAAAAAGGCTAAAGAGGTTAATACACTCAAGTAAGGATAAACACACCAGCTGTTATAGTTTCTAATATTTAATGTCATTATCAAATAACTCCTAAGAAATGGGGGGGAAAAAACCCTGTAAACAGTCATCCTCCAAATCACCCATCCTTGTTGGAAGACCAGGAATAAATTATATTAAAAAGGCTTTGGGATGAAATGATAAAAATATCAAAAGAAGGCATGTAATTAAAAAGGTATTTACTTTGCTGCTGCCATGGTGCTAACCACTCAGGGTACACTCCTTTAAAAAGTTCTCCAGCACAAGCCTCATTGCATTGAATGGGAGCAGAACAAGAGTACTTTCCAGTTAAAAGGGCAGTAAATTGTTGATTATTTGGTTTATCATTATATTTAGGAACGTGCTGAACCAACACTTTTTTTTTTTTTGCAAATTCTGTGTTTTTGGCACCAAAAATAAATAAATATTCATTTATATTACCCTCTCTTCTTTGCCCTCTCAACTGACTATATTTCCCCCTTAGCGATGAGATTGAGTAGCCAACTCAGATTGGCTGCATAACGTCATAATAACATCCTGCTTACTATGTGCTCCCTGATTGGTTGGAATCAGTCATGTGACATATCTAAGAAGGAGAAAAAAAGCATCAGCCAGAGAAACAATAACATCAAACCAGGCATTTTAACAGGTGAATGTTCACATGCCATAATAAATTTTCTTTTGGAGGAAATAGTTCTATCCAAGTGACATTAATATTTTTGACATGAGAAAAAAAAGGAGAATATTCAGTATAGTCTTTATTATAGTTTTACAACCTTTCTAGGGTGAGAGGGACCATTTTGGTTTTATCTTGCCAGGTGCAAGGGAGTGTCAACGGGAAACAGGTTATCTTGTTGTCTTGTGCTCCCTGAGGCATCTGGTGGGGCCACTGTGTGACACAGGAAGCTGGACTAGATGGGCCTTTGGCCTGATCCAGCAGGGCTCTTCTTATGTTCTTATGTTCTTATCTCTGAGGCACCAAAATGTCTGAGCCAACCTGATATTAAACATGGTATTTTGCTCACTAGCAGACCTGTACAGTATCAACAAATCATGATGATGTTAAAGCACTTTATTATCCTTGTATACTATTTTCCCACTTTCAAGAGCAGAATAAAAGTATTTATTTATTTATGGCCCAATCCTAAAGGGCCAGTCACAAAAAAGGTATCTGGCATTGCCAGTGGGGGGGCCAGGACAGCCCCATGTCTGGCAATGGCTTGGGACTGTCCTGCTAACCCAGGTAAGTTGGTGGAGGAGGCAGGATGGGGCGAGGGAAGGCAGAACAGGACGGGGCAGTGAGGAGGGCAGATTTTGTCTGGGAAAGTGGTGGGTTTGGTGGCAGCGGCGGCCACCAAATCTAAACCCTCTTCCTGGACCCAATCCCGCAGCCTGGGTTCATGAGGACTTGCACCAGCAATTTCGCTGGCACGGGTTTGAGTAGACCCCTCTGTGCCTCGGAGGCTTAGGTAAGGGAACAAAGGTTTCTTGGAACAGCTGCATCAGTGTGTGTGTGGGGGGGGGGGAGCATAGGATTGGGCTGTATATCAAAGATGCACTGCTTTTGCCTTTCTAAAAATATGGTTTTGGAAATCAATGTAAAAGAAAGGGGGAGGGGTAACTATCGCAATAGCAATGCACGGAGTGAGTTTTGCCACATGCCAATTGTAATCAGAGATGGAAACATTCAGAGGCCAGCAGACCCTGCCGTGTGATTGTGTCAACTGATCCTAAATGGTACTTCCCCCACTCCAGAGCTCCAGTGAACACATGGAAGTCCTGTATGATTGAATAGCCTGCACCATTCATATAAACCAGGGCAGGCCAATCTTTCAACAGGAATGCTCCTGGACCTTTAATGGTTGTCTAGGTGAGGGCCTTTCAGCAGGTGCAGCTGCTTTAGCAGCACCATCAGCAATTGCAGCTGCCAAGATTCTGTCTTCTACACAACTCTTAAGAACGCAGAGGCCCTAATGGTGGGAGGTTGGCCACCTCTGATATAAACATATGAAGCTGCTTTATAGTAAGTCAGACCATCAATCCATCTTGCCCCACATGGTCTATCTTGATTAGCAAGGACCTTGCAGGCTTGTGTATGTGTTGGAGCGCCTACACTGGTAGAGAATGACTGTATGAATGCATGCTCTCCTCTGCTAATGGCCTTCTAGAAAACTTCTATGTATGTTTCTTGATTCAGGCATTGCATTTAATATGTTATTTGTGTCATTAAGCAATTTGTGAGTGTCATCAAAAGGAACTGTTATCATCATTAATATTAATGGTGGATACTCAAAATAATATTTATGGTGGGATAGTGTGATGTTTGTCTGGATCAATTAGGCAAAAGCAAGACACTTAACAGAATTTTTAAAATTAGGTTGACAGCCTTAGGCAAGACAATTCTGTCTTTTTCTGAATTGCTTGGGGAATTCCCAAAGTACTGGATAATTAGACATTTGTTTCAACAGGAATGCCTGTTTAGATAGGCCTTAATCCAAAGGGCCTTTTGGTGAGTGCCACAGGATCAATGCGGCTTTTCAGCCCCACCTTCCTGGAAGCAGATTCTGCATTGCTGAATATGTAATACGAGCACTTGGGGCCACTCCGTGAAATTAATTTGCAACAGACTTCAGATGGACAAAAGAAAGTAGTTATTCACACACCTTGAATTAATTTGTTGGGATTCATTGCTACAAAATGTGATGATAGCCAGTGGCTTAGACAGCTTTTTAAGGGGTGACTGCCACTAGCAGAAGCCATTTCCCCCCCACAATTTTTCCCCCATTTCCCCCCCCCCTATTTTTTCCCCCACAATGCAGGAGGTAAACATGACAGCCATCAGGAGGCAGTCAGCAGGAGGTGTGCCTCTAATGCTCATTTTACTCTTTAGGAAAACAGTTAAAAAGAAGAATCTCACTGCTTTGTCCTGATACAAGGTCAGCCCCCTGTTCCCTCATCATATATATGAATAGGGAACAAAAATGGAGGGAGATTCACGAGGGAACAAATACAAATCCTCCAGATCAATTTTATCACAGGAACTTACTACTCAATCCTATCACCCACCGTTGGGGCTGATGCAGCTGCACTGGCCCACTACATAAGAACATAATAACATAAGAAAAGCCCTGCTGGATCAGGCCAAAAGCCCATCTAGTCCAGCTTCCTGTATCATACAGTGGCCCCACCAGATGCCTCAGGGAGCACAAGACAACAAGATAACCTGTTTCCCGTTGACACTCCCTTGCACCTGGCACAGAGAAAACCCACTTCTAAAACCAGGAGGTTGCTTATGGCTTGTAACCTGTGATGGTCTTTTCCTCCATGAATCTGTCCAAACCCCTTTTAAAGGCATCTAGGCCAGGTGCCATCACCACATCCTGTGGCAAGGAGTTCCACAGATGAATTACACGCTGGGTGAAGAAATATTTTCTTTTGTCCGTTCTAACTCTCCCTCCACTCAATTTTAGTGCATGTCCCCTGGTTCTGGTGTTGTGCGAGAGGGAGAAGAATTTCCCTCTATCCACTCTCTCCATCCCATGCATAATTTTATACGTCTTAATCATGTCCCCCCTCAGGCGCCTTTTTTCTAGACTGAAAAGCCCCAAACGCTGTAGCCTTTCCTCATAAGGGAGGTGCTCCAGCCCACAAATCATTCTGGTCGCTCTTTTCTGCACCTTTTCCAATTCAACTATATCCTTTTTGAGGTGTGGTGACCAGAACTGGACACAATACTCCAGATGTGGCCTTACCATCGATTTGTACAAAGGCAGAATGATATTGGCCGTTTTATTCTCAATCCCTTTTTTAATAATCCCGAGCATGGAATTGGCCTTCTTCACAGCCGCCGCACACTGGGTCGACACTTTCATCGACCTGTCTACCAGCACCCCAAGATCTCTCTCTTGATCCGTCACAGACAACTCAGAACCCATTAGCGTATATGTGAAATTTTGGTTTCTTGCCCCAATGTGCATCACTTTGCACTTACATCCAGTGGGGGGAGAGGGAATTGGACAGCCAGCTGGTAGGCTGCCTAATAGCCTATGGGTCTCATTTGTCCTATGCCAACCATTTTGCTAGCATATGTCCAAGGAAAGAAATGGGGTAGGGTGGCTTGGGAAAGAGGGGACAGGATCTGGCGTATGTCACTGCTGCCAAGATCCACCCCTCCTTCCCCCTTCCTGCCCCCTTCCCTCCCCTGCTCTACCCCAAAACTACCCCAGCTCTCCCTCTCCCCACCCACGACATACTGGTGTTGGCCTCCACCGCCAACATACTGGTGTTGATGGAGGTTTCTGGAGCCACTGCTGTGCACACCTCACCGGTGCCCATTTGAAACAGAAACCTGGAAGCACCCAATGGTGGCCAGGCTTCTGTGCCACCGCAAAGGGCCTTGCGCTTCCAAAATGCTAGTTCCAGCAGTGCAAGGCCCTAAACAATGAAAATGAATGGTATTCTGAGTTGATTTATTTCCTGGAACATCCCTTATTTGCTGTAGTAAATCTTTCTTCTCTTGCTCCCTAGTCTGTTGTACCGTTGGCATGCAGAGCATTGAGCACAGTGGCATTCTCATTCTCTCATGCAACATTAGAACAGGGAAGGTCCATAGGACAAACAGGGAAGATGCCTTGCATGAGGGAGGTCCTTGGTTTAATCTTATGTGTCTCCTATGTGGTGCAGAGGGTCTTGCATCATACTCCTAGGTTCCCCTATTTGACCTTCCAAGAAAAAAGAGCCCCCCCTTTAACCAAAGGGCAAGATGCCAAAATGTAGTCCTTCCTGTCACTTTGTCATGGTCCATGGAAAGGTCTCCCTAACTCTCACCCTCTCGTTAACGCCTCAGATTCATTGAGAGGGAATCCCCCTTGTCCTTCTGCTTTATGAAAGATAGCTTCATTCCTTTGGCATACCGTGGAGCCCTCCGCTAACCATCCTTCCATTCTCCTCATCATCACATTACTAACTTTTCTCATACCTCCCTGCTCCCAGGTGTGCCCAGTTTCCCCAACCTTCCTGGCTTGATGACTCTCCTTCCTGTCTCCTAGTTTTCCCAGTGACCAGAGAAGACCAGGAACAGGAAACCTCGCTCCGCATGAGAAAGCCGGGATCATTACTTGCCAGTAGGAACCAGATCATTCATTGGTTGATCGTTCATTTCATCAACTGCCTGGGGACCAGTCCCTACATTGTTGTTCCCATTGGAAGGACAATGCACCACATTGTTTTAATTCAGACGGATCTCAGACAGGAAGGCTACGTAAGATTTCTGCATTGGATCTTGGAGACTCACAACTGGTTACACCAGACAATACTGAGCTAGATGGTTCAATAGCCTAAGTATAAGTCAGTTGATGTATTATTATCATTATTGTTATTATTCATGACATGCTGTAAGCAGTAGTAGCTGGAAGCCCATCTATGACCATCGTTTCTCCTTACGAAGGCATTACCCACATTTCTCTTCTCGGCTAAAACCAAGAATAAACCAATCAAGTTGTAAAGGGTGAACATTAGTTTCAAAACTAAATATTTCACACTCTGCAAAACACAGCCCACAATGAGCTCAGCTCCCAATTTATGGTCGATAATGACTACAGAGCCTGTTCCTGGTGCTGTACTTAAAGGTCCATGACAAATTCTGTGATAAAAACCTGAATTTTAGGCTTCATAGCTCTTCTGATTAAAGTCTCATTAGACTGTAGCTCTTCGGTCCCCCCTCCCCCCCCCCCGCAGCTGTATTCTTTTTTAAAATAATTGAACTAGGATTGATTGAAATTGTGTTTCTTGGTTACGATTTACTCAGGAATCAAAAGACATGCGGCACAATTCACCAGATGTTACTAACAACTAGCAGCCCAGTCCTATCCAGTGCCAGGCGACCCACACTGTATCCAGCCCTGGGAAGGAGCAGACTGGAGGTCTCCTTGGAGTAAGGGGACATTTGTCCCCTTACCTCAGGTAAAGCTCCAGCCTGCACAATAGGGCTACTCAGATCTACGCGAGCTTAATAGCTGGTGTAGAACTGTGAAGACTCGTGCAGGCAGAAATGGCCTGGGAGGGGGCATAGGATTCAGCGTGTGCCAGTGCTGTCCCCCCCCAGGCTTATTCCACCCCATCCTGAGTTTCTAGTTTATAAGAGATAAAGGAAAACGACTCTCTATCCACTTTCTTGAAATCTTTCACAAGTCAGACCTCTCTCTCTCTCTCTCTCTCTCTCTCTCTCTCTCTCTCTCTCTCTCTCTCTCTCTCTCTCTCTCTCTCTCTCTCTCTCAATCACATGTTCCTCTGACTCTCTGCCCTCTCACTGTCGCTGAGCTTGGAAATTACCTGGGAAGATGAGAGGAAAGTCTAGCAAAGACAGAGAGGTCAGAAAGGAAATGAGTCAAGCGGATGACAATGGAGATAAGAACACATGAGTAAGAGGAAGATCCCTCCTTCCCCTGTTGACACAACCCTTTCTCTCCTTTTTGCCTTCCTCAGCCATTTCACAAAGTGTGGAGATTGCATGGGACACTGAAGAGCAAGAGGCACTGATTTTCACAGCATGTCAAAAACGTGGCCTGCCACCCCTTGTTCCACTGAACCTCCCTCACCAGTTGCCAGATGGAGGTTGTATAGCACCACCTGCTCCCATGCAGAAGATATACAACATAACCATGTTTTTGGAATGTTTCTCAAAATGTCTCCTTTGTCTATTTTATTCACAGGCAGCAGCTATTGGCCAATCGTTCATAAACGTGTTGAAATTTGCCCTTGAGGCATCAGATGGAGAAGTCGGATTGTCAAATAAGTCTCTTAATTGAAGTTAACACTGGCACAATATTTGCCTTCTAAAAATAAATCCTACCGGAGAAGTTGCAGCTTTGCCACACTCATGTGTAAACTTTGCAAGGAGTTCATGGAAGAACATGGCAAGCAATTTTGACAGAAAATGCAAAGAAGTTGTTTGGAAATAAACATTATCTAGATGGAAAACCAGATGAGACAGAGGTCACCGAAGCAATAATATCCAACAGAGAATCTTTGAAAGGGATTGCATGTAAGTAGAAGAAAAGCAAGTGACAAACGTCAAGTAGACAAAATGATTTGCATTTTTATATATTGAAAGAGTCAGGGGGCAGAAACAAGAAATCGGTTGTTCTTCTTGTGCTTTGTCCATTTAATCAGTAACTTTACAGTACTGTTTGTATTCATGACAACACACCGAATGGACATCACATGCATTGTTTATAAAGACCAGCTCATGTGACATACCAGGTGGAGTTGAGACTATAAGGAGCACAGCGTTACCCAACAGGAATGAGAAAGTTACAACTCAGTGTAAGACATATTCACGGAAAGAATGATGCGCAAGTCTAATTCCATCACATAATTGTAATCACAAGATGAATCGTGGCAAATAAAGCACGACGATCATGTTATCGTAAGTTCAGTTTGCTTTGCTGTCAGCTCCAAGTCTAGTGGCAACTTGAAGCAGGCCCTTATTCAGTGGCTAGACTGAAGAAGGAACACTGGACTGGAGAATTAGAAAGTGTTGGACTTGAACTGAGGGAGATGAGTTCAAATCCCATTAAATTCATGGGGTGATCTTGGGCGAGTCACACTCTTTCAGTGTTAGTTGTGACAGAGAATTGTTGAGTTGAGAGAATGTAGGATAATAATCCATGTGTCCCTGTGTTCTTTGCAGAAAGGTGGGATACACTTTTGATAGATCAGTAGATAGTTTCATTGTCACTTAATGAAACTGACAGGTAGGAGAGTCAGGACAAATCAGAGGAAGTATTTCGTCACACAAGGCATACTTAAATTAAGAGATTCATTGCCACAAGATGGCTTGGAAATTATCTATTGGCCATGAGCTAATCTAGAAGCAGAGTTTCACTACCCAATTAGATTGCTTTGGGTAGGGTGGGCAATATTTGTTGAGTACTGCCTCGAGGCATGTCCAAAAGACCTCAGGAATAGACAGGACTTGTGAGAACTAGAGGAAACAGCTTCACTTTTGCAGCATAGGGCAGTGTGCTTGGTTGAGCCTATAACCTGTAACCAGGGATAGTCCTCAGATAAGCTGTACTTGTTATTTCACCAGTCTGTTTTTCTGCCTTGAGTTTTCTATAATTATTTATAATTATGTACGGTATTTATAATTCTTTCCTATAATAACTTTGAATATTATTAAAACATTTATACTGTATACCACTTTTCAACAACAAAAGAAGGGGGTCATTGGCCGGTCCGGCCTGGGAGGGGGCGGAGATATCAGCACCAGGCTGCGCCGATATCCCCGTCCCCTTCCCAGGCCGGGCCAGCCTTACATGGCCTCCCCAGACACGCACCAGCTAAACAGCTGGCACGCACCCAAGGAGGCCCATTGGGGCTTCTGGCATGCATCCAAGGAGGATGCATCCATTGGTGCATCCAAGTAGGATGCATCCATTGGTGCATCCAATGAGGCCCATTGGGATCTTCCCCCAGTGTAAGCACTGGGGGAAGAGAATGAATGTCCCCTTCCCCTGAGGTGAGCCACGACCATGCCAGCGTGGGCTGCATCCTGCCTAAGATGCAGCAGCCAGCCATTTCTGTCAATCTGTTAGGTTCAAGGGGGCGTGTTCAGCCCAAGACTGGAGCATCAGATCCGGTGGATGTCGCTGCCACTGAGATTTTCCATGTCATGTCCCCAACCCACCCCCAGCCCAGCCTGATCCCCACCTAGACCTGCCTCAATCTGCCCCCACCACCAATTTACATTATCTGGCTTGGAGGGATTGGGCTGGACCAGGGGCGGGTTGAGGCAGGACAGGGAAGATCTTGGTGGTAGCAATGTCCACCACCTTATCTAGTTCAGTGGTCAATTTGCAGGCTGCTGTACCCATGTGCAGCCTTCTGAGTACGCTGCTGTTTTGACCTATATAACACTCATGCACAAATGCATCTTGGACACATAAGGGCTGATCACAGTACCATAAAGCTCTGTCTTGAAAACCTGTCAGACCCAAATAAAAGTTGGAATATAAATATTTGGCATGCTTTTCGTGCACCGCCTCTGCAGTTTACAGAAATAGAAAACAGTGAAAGCGCATGTGTGTGTGTGTGCGCACACACACACACAAACACACAAATACATAACCCTTTGTGGTTATAGTAAAATGGGAGAAGCTCATTGATTAAAGCAATAAGATGCCCTTGAGGCTGTGCTTTTTAAATAAATAAATAAATAAATATTTCATTTTTGCACAAAACTTACTTGAATAGCTCATTTAGAAGATAACACTTGGAGAGAATATTAGTAAACTCTTTCAGTGGGGTAAAGGCATGGAAATAGAAAATTCAAGTTTTTTTCCTCTTTTTTTTTTTCAAGAGAGCCATTAAGTGTGATTAAACCTTTAAATGGAAGGAACAATGGCGGCAGCCCTGTATTTAGCAATTGCCTGTCTTTAATGGTGCAAAGATTTCTTTAAAAGCTTGGGCATGAAAGGATGCTGTATGTTGCAGTATTTACCAAGGGAGAAGGAGAACAGTGGAGAAGGATCGCTCACTAGTAAATGGAGTGCAGCCCAGACATCGGGACAGCAACAAAAGCTGGGCAGGCTGCTTCCTTAGACAACGTGTATAAAAAATGGAGCGCTAAAAAGACAGCAATTCTTGACCCAGCTTAGACTTTCACAAAGGATGTGATTACTGAGTGGGAGAGTTTCAGCAATGGCAAACATTGCGTGATAATAGCATTGTAATTAGACTAGAGGTAGATCCGAATCTAGTCATAATAAAAACATTGGCTAGAACTTGGGAAAAGTGTGTTGATGTGGTGACCAAGAAAGAGAAAGGGGATCAAAAAAGATAAGCCTGATTGGTTGATATGCTTACCCAAATCTGTGTCCCTTCCCTCATGCCGTTGGCTCCATGATTTTACCTGAGATGTTGACTGTAGTTTAGAGAGCACATGCTTTGCCTGTAGAGGGTCCCAAGTTCAATCATCCATCTCCAGCTCCACCTAGAGGGTTACTGCCAGTCAGTGTGGACGGGACTGAACCAGATGGGTCAATGATCTGCCCTCGGTATGAGGCAGTTTCCTAGGAATCTGGCCTAGGAGCGTTGTATTTGATGTACATTTCCTTTTGGGAGTATTATGCTCAAGCATCGATGCCCAATAATATTGGGAGAGAAGGCATGCTCTTGCTTCCAACCATACAAAGGGTTACATGTTTAGGTAAGCATATCAACTCTCAGAAAGGAGTCAACATGCACCTTGTAATGTAATGGTTCTCAAAGTGAAGTGTGAACCCAGGACGCAAAATTAGAGTGGGGGATCCAGAGACCCTGTCCCGGGCCCAACATGCCCACTTGGAGCTAACAGATTTACACCAGCGAAATAGCTGGCATAGATATGAGTAGGCCCATAGGGGTCCAGGCAACAGCGGAGGAGGTAAGTAAAAATATTCTTTGCTTACCTCTCCCCACCAGCCTGGTCCCCAGTCAGCCCACGAGATGCAATGGAGGCTGCATCAGCAGCGATATATATATATATATATATACATTCACTCATCATATATATATGGGGGGGCATCTCATTCATCTGCATTCAATTGAATATCTGAATGGAGCCCATGTGTGTACAACTGTATGTACCTTTCTCTCCATATGACTGATAACCCTGAAAAGCAAGGTTTTTAATATGCAATTGCATACACAGTTGCAAAGATGTCAGTTCGATATTCAAAAGAATGCATATTTCACTCACCCTGAATCAGTTGTGAGGACAGGATTACTGTATTCATTTGTACATTGTTAAATTGTATTCAGTTTATCTATTATCTTGGTTGAAATCTTTCCTTCCACTTAACCATGAAAGCACAGGAATTCCACACTATATTGAATCTGGGCTTTTCAGTTTACCATTTCCCTAAACTATTGATGATAGCAAATTGCAACATTAAGGGTGTGTGTGTGTGTGTGTGTGTGTGTGTGTGTGTGTGTGTGTGTGTGTGTGTGTGTGTGTGTGTGTGTGTGTGTGTGTGAGAGAGAGAGAGAGAGAGAGAGAGAGAGAGAGAGAGAGAGAGAGAGAGAAATATTGAGTATCTACTCCTGGAACCATTTTGGATTGGACATCAGATTATTTAGAATCAGGTCTGACCCAAAATGGATTCATAGCACACACCCTCTGGAGGCCTAAGAGTCCGGTACTGCTTACAGACTGGGTGCAGTCTAGAGGCTCCCCAGGTTGGATTTGTGGCACCAATGTAATTGCCATGTGCCACAGCCTAGTGGTTCAATTCAGACCCAGTCAGGAGACTGGCTGCCCGATCCAACTTAATTCCCTGCGTGGTGAGTTAACGTGGTGCCCGCTGAATCTTGCAGGAAGTTTCAGCATCTGGAAACCTCATGGGGGGAAGGGAACATTTATTCCCTTGCCCTGGGAACAAGGACAAGGGAACAAATATCCCACACTGTCCTGCTGGGTCTATGTGGACCGGTACCAGTTCTATAGTTGGTGGAAATCTGTGTGGAACCCAGTTGGGGGATCAATGCTGGGAAAGAGGTAAGGATATTGGCATTCGCCACTGTCACCAATATTGCCCGTTTCTAGCCTCAATCTGCCCTCCTCTCCACCCCATCTCCTCCCTGTTCCTCCCTCTACCTGTCCTGTTCTGCCCTTCCCCACCTCCTTCCAACCCCCTGTGTGAACTTACCGGCACCAGCAGGCGTTCCCATTCCTCTGGCACATGGACCCTGCCACTCACCACTTACGGCGGTGGCTATGCCATGCCAAATGGCTTGTCGCCTTTTGTGACAGCCGTAAAGGGCCTAATGGCGCCAAAATGAGCATTCCAGCAGTACAGGGCTCGGTTAGGAATGGGCTGTGGATTAGTTTTTCAAGCATACAAAGAATGCTATAGAATCTTAATTTGTTCAATTATCCACATATTATTATATTTGGAATATTGTTATATTGTGCAACTGTTATTACCTTCCAATCTTCCAATCTTCTTTTTGTTGATGTCCAAATTACAGGTAGTCTTCTCCAACTTGATCCTATTGCTCTTCTCTCCTACCTGTTAGCAGGTTTGATAAAGTGATTGTAGGGAGGTGTAGTATTTATTTATTTATTTATTTATTTATCACATTTTTATACTGCCCTTCCTCCAAGGAGCTCAGAGTGGTGTACATGTTTCCTCCCCTCCTTTTTGTCCTCACAACAACCCTGTGAGGTAGGTGGGGCTGAGAGATAGTGACTGGCCCAAGGTCACCCAGGAAGCTTCGTGACTGAGCGGGGATTTGAACTTGGATCTTCCAGGTCTAAGTCCAACTCCCAAACCACTACACCATCCTGGCTCCCCTTCCTCAATTTTAGTTGTCTTGTAGAATCTTGTTTGGTTTTTCTCAAACATTCTCAGATATTTGGGCTTGGGAGGAATCCTGAAATTCACCCTAAATT
This sequence comes from Plestiodon gilberti rubricaudatus, assembly GCA_026170595.1. Lineage (NCBI taxonomy): Eukaryota > Metazoa > Chordata > Lepidosauria > Squamata > Scincidae > Plestiodon > Plestiodon gilberti. The sequence continues at coordinate 25,930,465 of JANXHW010000001.1, forward strand.
TAACTTTGTGTGAAATTTTGGTGCCTGGTTATTTCCTGCACCCCACCACAACCCCAGCCCTATTTTCTCTTTAGTCTAAATACAACATTTATCTCAGCAGCCTAGGGAACATTCACAAAATTCAAATTATGAGCACTTTCCCAAGTAATGGATAATGGCTAGTTGGTGGGAGGAAGAAATGACAGCTCTAATTTTGACACAGTAGCGTGTAGATAACTGCAAGGTATAAAACCAGCAACAAATATTTTTGTTCAGCTTAATGGATGTTTACCAGGTGGACTAAGCATGAATACTCTCAATAGAGAGTTTGCATGTTGGGGGACAGCTAATAAGGGTATAGTGCAAATGTAGAGAGCGGTAATCGGAAATAAAAGCAAATTAAACTATTTCACTGTGCTGCAGCCCTTTAATAATGGCTATAAGGGAGGAGAGACACTTATACTGGAGGAAGTATTGCAATTATTGTGCAAAAAGCAGGTCCTTATGGAAAATGAAATTATGAATTGAGCCTTATACCCCTTGTGCTCCCAGAATTTGCATCTTTTTTCTGCCAAGAGTTTGAGGCCATCAGTCTCTATGGATCAGACCAGAGCCACAGGATGTACAATGGCATGTACATTAGCAAAACAGATTTGATGTGTTCTGATGCTTCCTTCTGCCAACCTATGATGACCAGAAGCCATTATATTCACAGGACACAATGAGTACCAGAAGCATTAACTTCTACATTATTGGATGAAAGTAACATGCATTATCGTGTGACCTCTAAGGAGATAATGTATGTTTTTGTTGTGCAGAGAAAGGGACAAGGATTTTCTATAAAACTGTTTATGTATATAACAGCGATCTTAGTAGTTGTTTGGTTTGACCTCCAAGGAGAATGAGTGGTTCGGATATTGGTTATGTGTGGTATGGGTAGCAGAGACAAAGGAAGCCTTGGTCACATGAGGCTGGGGAGTATATAATACCTAATACAGTGCAGTGATCAGGGAAGCTCACATTCAGGTAGAGGCAAATGATGTCTTGGTTAAAGCAGTTCTGCATTTAGGGCTCAGTACAGGTTCAGCTCACCTTTTGGATGAGTCAAAACTGCCTCTCAAGTCAGCTGGCAGGAGGAGCTGCCATATATTCAGTCCTCTGGTGCTGCTGCTTTCAGTCATGCCAAAACTTTGTTGTAGCCATGATTGGTTGTGTTCAGGCAAGAAAGAGGAAATGGGACATTATGTTTCTCCTGGGAGTTGAGGGTTGCAATAAGGGTCTGATCCTATGCATTCCCCAGCACTGGTGCAGGTGTGCCAAAATGGCTCATGTTGCATCCAGTGGGGGAGGGCGGTCTGGGAGGTCTCCTCTGGGTATGGGAATCTCCGTTGTGCAGAGAGGTCTACTCCGACCTGTGCTAGCAAAATCACTGGTGCAGGTCCGCATGGACCCAGGCCACAGGATCAGGTCCGGGAAAGGGACTAGGATTTGGCAGCCACTGCTGAACCCACCTCCTTCCAGGAGCTGATCCGCCCTCCCCTCGCCCTGTTACCACCTTGTTCCGCCTTTCCCCACCACCCTCATTCTGCCATCCGTAACCCTGTTCCCCCCCCCCCCAACGTACCTTCATTGGCAGGTCCCAACAGCTTCTGCCATGCGTGGCACAGCAGCGGCCTTCCTTCTGATGCTCCAGTAGAGCACGCCACCATGCGCTGTTGGAGTGTGGAGGCCACAGTAACCTCACCAGATCACCACAAGGGGTCTCACCAGCTTTCATAAGGCAGTTGCAAAATGCTTGTTCCACCAGCATTAGAGCCCATTAGAATTGGGCTGTTAGCCATATTTCTGTGTTTTAATAAGCAAACTACCATCTTTCAAGAATTTCAAATGCATGTTGAGGAATGGGACCCCCTCACCCTACTAGACAGCAGTGGCCTGCATAAATCAGTTTGGGCAGCTTCGCCATTCTGACCTCAGTAACCTGCATGTCCACTAGAAAGATTGAACCTAGGATATGTATTGGGCATGCCAGAGTGGCTGGCCCAAGTCTTGGTGAAACAATGGGTTCAGCAAAAATGTCCCTCTTGGGCTTTGCTAACACGTGGCCTTTGTGCTCCTAGTGCATAACAACACTGATACTGGTCAAGACTGTCCACCTGAACACGACTGTGCCTTCAGCCCCTGAAGGTGAACAGATGAACTGTAACAATGTAACAATTCAGTTTTGATTGTTTTCATTTTGCCTCTAAATTCAAGTGCCATTTGACCTCTTCCTATTCCCTTATTTTTCCCTGATAAACTCTAGTTATTTTATTTGACCTGAGGTAAGAGTTATTGCATCTCACTCCCTGACAGGTTGCTTAGAGCAGAGGTTCTCAACCTGTGGTATGGGTACCCCTAGGGGTATGCGAACCTCTTGCTGGGGATACGCCAAGTCATGCCCCTTATCTGCCCCATCAGCAGCTAATTAAGTGTTAATTAACATGGAATTTAAATTGTAATTATTTTCAGAGCCCTTCTGTCTCTGATTTTGGTTTTGTGCTTATTTTTGTACTTTGGAAAATGTACTTTGGTGGGGTGGGGGAGGGAGGAGCTGATTTTGGGAAGTGTGACTTGGAGAAAAAAAAAGATCCTTGCATGTCTGTCTGTCTGCCTGTCTGTCTGTCTATCTGTCTCTCTCTCACACAGAGTTAAATAAGACATTTTTTTCACATTTAAAATTGTTTTAGTACTTTTTTATTTAACGATTAATTACCTAATTAATTAATTAATTGATTAATCCAATTAATTAGCAGGGGGTACTTTAGAAAATTGGACCGTGATAGGGGATACCTGGGCCTCCAAATGTTGAGAACCCCTGGCTTGGAGCTATTGCTACTCAGGGCAAGTGTGGTGGATGCCTGGGGTTGGCCAGGATAGTGGCTTCCTAGGTTACTTTGATAGTAAACAGCTTCCAGGCTAAGAGACCCCAATAATTCCAGGCTGAGAGACCCCAATAATTGGGCTTCCCTCAGAAGAGAGGTAGAGTGATGATGGCCGCCCCCTTTCATCCTTGCTATTCCTGGTGGCAGCAGGACCCTTTTGCTTTGTTGGGAGGTTCCCAGAATGTGATGTCACTGTGGAAGGGCTGTGTGCCTTGTGTCACTGCACAGTGGGCCACAGCAACCTCACAAGATCACCACAAGGGGAGATCACCAGCACAAGGGGTCTCACAAGAGGTCTCACTTCCAAGAAGTGGAAGTTAGAAAATGGCAGACATAGCAGACAAGGTCAGGGGACATATTTATTCTTCATTTGGGGGATTGCCAACTCTACCCCAAAACCCTTGCCTTTGCTAAGTTGCACTTGTTAATTCATTTAAATCATGGGAGTAAGAAATTGTTCGTGGCCATTGAGCCATAGCTTTAAAAATAAATGAGAGGATATACATTACCACCCCCACCCCCAAAAAAGACAAGAACAATGCCATTTTTAAGTGGCCAGGCATGGTGCCCTGTTCATATTACCTGCAGTCATACCTAAGAGCTAATCAAGAGTAGATTGATTAAATATACATTAAGTCTAAATGCCTTTATTTGCCCTGGTCTGAGCCCAACACTCTAACCATTACACCAAGAGGTGTCAACAACTGGACTTCTGCACAGAATCTTGCCAGGCTTCCCTGTGCTAGTATTACAAGTGGAGGGAGGGAAGGAGAGGGGGGGGACTGAGACTAAGGAACTCTGCTACATTTCAGGGTATGGCCCCATAGCTCACTGGTGAAGCTCCTGCGTTGCCTACAGAGGATCCCAAGTTCAATCCCTGGTATCTCTTAGTAGGCCTGGAAAAGACCCCTCTCTGAAACCCTGCAGAGCTACAGCCGGTCAGTGTAGACAGTGCTGAACTAAATGGACCAATGATCTGGTTCAGGACAAGCCTGATTCATATGTTCTTGTTCTGCAGATTCAGTTTTACGGGCATAATCCATTTCTATTAGCCGAACAGAACTATTCCCATGTATTGGGTTTGAATATTGTACAATCCATTAGAAGCGAAACCTATTGATCAGAGACTGTCTGAGAAAAAGGACAGCTGCCAAAGGAATTTGGAAGGAACTCAAGAGCCTCACAAGGACTTTAATGAAAGCAAAAATATGTAAAACACAATTCCTCTTTCCCCGTCCCAAAAACCAGAAGCGTCTGAGGAAATTCTACCTCCTTGGTTCTCTACACTCACACAGAAAGAAGTGTATGTAGAAAGCCACAAACATTGACCGGTATGAAACAGATTCAACAGAATATTTGGTCCAAAATGTACCGGGTATGTGTCTAACGGCTAATGCAGATGGACTCCTGGTGATGGCTTTCACCAAGCCTTCCACTTGCCCTCGAATATCTTATTCTCCTTGCAAAATGGTATTTAGGAGCATAACATACTTTTTATGAAAATGCTTTTCAAGGCTAAATGACGTTGAAAGCCTTTTTCTATAGCCCACATTGCTATTTAGGAGAGCATGTTATTTCTTTTTAATTTGCTCACTCATTCCTGAATAACTTTTCATAGGACTCCAGACACTGCAGTGTGACAGCTAAACCAAGGAGCATCGGATGCAATGGAATTGCTCTACAAGCAACCTTGCCAAAGGCCCTTTTCGCTGCACAAAGCTGGCTCTATCTTTGTATATTGAGGGAGCTAAATCAATGTTAAATGCTTGGCTCTTTTTACAGGACAATGACCAGGACCTAAGCAGCGTCCTTCCTTTTTTTGATTGACACTTGAAACGTGGAGTCGGAATCAGCCAGAGGCACTGCTACAAGCCTGACGCCTCTGCTGGGGATAACAACTGGTGACATCTGCAGAAAGGCCGACAAAAGGCAGTTGAAAGCCGTGTTTGTTGCCTTCCCCTCTCAGATCTCCTCTCTTTCATGGAGCTCCTTACTTGCTTTAATATTATGATTCAGCACCTGGCTCTTTTGAACCTTGCTTTAAACTTCAAAAGACGAGGTGGTATTAACAAACATGAAACGAAAAAGTGGCGGTAGTTTGATTTACTGTCGTCGTCTTATCAAGGGGGTTTTTTGTCACCAGCTGCCACTTTCTGTCATCTTTGGAACCATTATCATTTCTCTAAAATCTAAAAGACTCCGCTTAATAACAGCTTTGAATACAGGCAGGATCAGTAACGTAGACCGTTCCAGGGACGACGGGGACCATCAAGTGACTAGAAAGACGTTGCCAAAAAATAAAAGAAAGAAAACACAAAACAAACACAAAAAAGCCCAAGCATATATAAAAATCGGTAGTACTTTTCTCGTGACCTTGATTTCAGCACTACCCAAATCAAACCCGACTCTATTGTTCTTTTTCTCCCGTTTTTATGAGTTCTGGTTTGTGTTCTCCTGGAGACCTTTCCTTTTTGTTCTAAGGGCTAAAGCATTGAAAGGTTAAAAAAAACACTCTTTTCAAAATAATACGTTGGCATAAATTAGCAAGAAGGAAAGAATTTTACTCTCAAGGACTAATACAATGATCCTAAATATGCTTACTTGGAAGAAGTTTGCTTTGATTTTATTCATTGTACCTTATGCTGGAACAAGCATGTTTAGGATCACAGCCACATACCAATAAATGAGGGCCAGGATCCCAACTGAATTTAAGGATGACAGCCTGTAGTTTTTTAAGAATGTTGAAGGAAGTATGCTTCCAGTTTCCAGTGGGGTACACACTCATTTCCTTTGTTCTTCTATTGTCTCTGGTTGAACAAGCAGAGAAGTTTTGCGGACTTGTGAAAGTCTGCAAAAAACATCAAAATCTGTTTACTGGAGAGGATGGTCAGGTTAGCCTAGACACCAAAGGCAAAAAAAAAAAGAAAAAAAAGATCCCCTCTCTCCAGCTACAGTCTTCAAGGCTTTTGTTTTTGAAATTGATAACTATGGTTCATGCAAATTGTAACGTGCAACATGGTTATAAGCCACCATGAGCACTTCACTTATCGGGGGGGGGGGGAGTGCAGAGCATAATTGTTAAATAAATAAATAAACGGATGACATAGGAAACCGCCATTTTAACTCAAATGATAAACTGCAGAAATGTGGCTACTGAATGTGAACAATCCCATGGAAAGGCACTATTCTTCTCATAGAAACACATGCAGCCATAAAGCTCATCTGAACTTTTCAATGAAGAAGAAGATACCTAATGGGTTCTGAGTTGTCTGTGATGGATCAAGAGAGAGATCTTGGGGTGCTGGTGGACAGGTCGATGAAAGTGTCGACCCAGTGTGCGGCGGCTGTGAAGAAGGCCAATTCCATGCTCGGGATTATTAAAAAAGGGATTGAGAATAAAACGGCCAATATCATTCTGCCTTTGTACAAATCGATGGTAAGGCCACATCTGGAGTATTGTGTCCAGTTCTGGTCACCACACCTCAAAAAGGATATAGTTGAATTGGAAAAGGTGCAGAAAAGAGCGACCAGAATGATTTGTGGGCTGGAGCACCTCCCTTATGAGGAAAGGCTACAGCGTTTGGGGCTTTTCAGTCTTTTTGGAGGGAGAGTTAGAACGGACAAAAGAAAATATTTCTTTACCCAGCATGTAATTCATCTGTGGAACTCCTTGCCACAGGATGTAGTGATGGCACCTGGCCTAGATGCCTTTAAAAGGGGTTTGGACAGATTTATTGAGGAAAAGACCATCACAGGTTACAAGCCATAAGCAACCTCCTGGTTTTAGAAGTAGGTTTTCTCTGTGCCAGGTGCAGGGGAGTGGCAGCAGGAAACAGATTATCTTGTTGGCGGTGTGCTCCCTGAGGCATCTGGTGGGGCTACTGTGTGATACAGGAAGCTGGACTAGATGGGCCTTTGGCCTGATCCAGCAGGGCTCTTCTTATGTTCTTATGTTCTCATGTGCACCTCTAGTGGACTCAGATATTTCTGCAGGAGTGAGATCTATGACGCTTTACTCTGGATATGAAATCAGGTGGTTTGGAATGTCTGAATTGCCTTTCAAAAGTACTCTCAGTTTATTGATCATCTTCATTACAGAAAAAAATATGGCATGTATACTCCTTGTAGGCACACTTCTTCCCTGTATCCCTCTCCAGGCTTGCCCAAGCCCCCTTCCCCATGCCTGGGACAGTGCTCTTCTGCCCCCTTCCTTGCCTGTGCACAACAGGGACATGCGGTGCGGGCACGGCAGGTGAGGCAACCCGCCCTCATAGTTCACAGAAAAGGATCCGCAGCCTAACCATGAGATTGCATGTGCATGCTACCCGCTTGTACCCCAGTAAGTGTGTAGCACACACACAATTGCACAGTTAGGCTGCGGCTCTTTCCCATGAACTACGAGGGTGCGGGGTAGCCTTACCTGCCGCGCACACACAGCATGTCCCTGTTGCACACGCGTATGCGCACCCTCCCCATTTCCCTCCCTTCTCTTTCCTTCCCTGGCCACTCTGTCCTTGACTGCCCTGCATTGCTCCTGGTGCTGCTGCCGCCACTTCCACCTCCTCCTCAGGGCCAGGCTCAGACCCAAAGATGCTCTAGGCCACTGCCACTCTGCTCCCCCTCCCCACATGTCCTCTTCCACACCTTTCTGCCTTTTTATATGGCGGTAGGAGTATAAACAAGGGATGACAGCAGAGGTGGTCATTGTTATAGTGCGTCCAGGAGCCAGGTCAGCATTGCAGCCAGCAAAGGTTGGGTGGGTAGAGGGTAAGAGTGGGGGGCAATCTGCTCCCTCTCGCCACTCTAAAACCTGAGACAAGCTCAGGAATGGGCTGTGCTTGATCCCTCTGCATCTGGGATGTGCATGAGAGTCTCCTGAAGCCTCCAGTGTAACCTCTCTTTTGGCCTCAATGTTTCGAAGCTCTGGTGATGGTCAGCATATTTTTCAGTATGTTCTGGTATTCCAAGCAGCTACCATTTCTCATGGAATTAGAGATTGTTTGCAGACACCTCTGTACAACCTCAAAATGCTCCTGAATTCATACCTCTGGTCCAAGTGTCCTAGATGAGCTTCAGGGTTTTTTTTTTAATTACGCCAATTTTCCATTACACAGGTGTAAACAGCTTCACAAGTGGCAAGGTGGGGGGGGGGGATCAAGTTCCCACTGCCAAGTTAAAGCTGTGTACATCGTTCTCTTTGGAATTTTGGCAGATGTCCTATGTACTCAAGCTATAATTTGGACTTTGTGATCATGACGAGACAGGTTGTACTTGGAGATTATTGCAAAGCTGGTACCTCTGAGGTGACCGCATGACAACTTATTCCCAAGGCTGACCTTCTAACGGCTGAACTTAGAAGAAAAAAATTTACCACCAAAGTCATTGCACTATCTAAGCTTTGAAATGAAAAGTGGGGGGGAGGGGGAGGGCAGGAATTCCACTTCTTGCTTCTCAGTACAGGGCACCATGATAATCCAATTGCAAAAGCCATTCATAGTATTCAAAGTCAAACTTTCATCCCTTTCTAAATACATATGCAACTGCTAAATACATATTGGTGCAATATGTCTCAAATAAACGAAAACTCGGGTATGGGCCATAGCTCAGTAGCAGAGCATATGCTCTGCATCAGAAAATTCCAGCATACATCCTTGGCATCTCCCGGTAGAGCTGGGAAAGACTAAGGAATTCGTAACGAAATTTCACACAAAGTGAAATTCGAAGTGAATTTCAGAGCTGTGAATTATCAAGAAAAGCCAATGGATTTCTATATAATGAGTGCAGATTCTTAGGATGCACATTCCTAGGAAAGACACCTGCCAGAAACCCTGGAAAGCCACTGTCAGGCACTGTAGACAGTATACTGGGTGAAATTATCAATGGTTTCGTATGAAACTCAGCTAACCTCAGGACACTCTCTTTCAAAGAACCTCTGCATACTGGTACTTTTCTTGCTAATGCTACTCCATCATGGCAGGAAGGGGGGTCCCCCTCCTCCTCCACTGGAAGACGGTTGCAGTATATTGTGCAGGCTCTACAAATGTGCAATATTTCCTAACCAATTTTGCTAGTAGTTCCTCCTATCTATTTAAGAAATTCAGTGGGTTTCAGACATTTTTTCCCCTCCAAGATATCATCATTAAAATTATCCTAGCTTGATTTGCATCCCTTCTATCCCTCCCAAATGGACAGGAATTCCTGCTTCTCTAATATGACCATATACAGATGACAGTTTGTGGGGAAGGGAGCAAAATATAAGCAAGACTTATAGGTTATATGCCTTCCATCCAGTTTCTACTTCCACTTTGTGTGTCCACGCTTGGAGGTTGTCAATGAAGCCCAATGTTCTCACAAACTAGTATCCTCGTTGAATGACTGTCTCAAGTGGCTGATTGGCATCATCAATGAAGACAGACAATCCACCACCACCCCTTTACACTACACAAATACGTGGCATCTTAAGGGAATGATTGCTTGAGGGCTGTAGCTCAGTGGTAGAACATATGCTTTGCATAGAGAAGTTCCAGGTTCAGTCCCTGGTAGCTACAGATAGACATGGAAAAGACCCTGGGAGACCTGCTGCTAATTCGCACAGAAAATGCTGGTCTAGCTAGACTCTGTAGGTCTAGATAGGTCTGACTCTATAGAAGACAACTTCATATTCTTTTAAGAAGTTCATTAAAGAATTAGCACTATATAGCCTTGTAAGCCTTATCCTCTTTCCCATGCCAATGTCCTGCCATTCGTCAACATTTTGTTCTTTAAATGAATTAATAAGTGTTATGTGAATTTTCATCAGATCACAGAATAAAGCTTTTATCTCATCTTTTTTTTTAAAATATATGCAGGGGGCAATAGGGATTAAATGGTCAAAAGGTTCTCCCACCTGCAAGGCTAGCCCCCTTCAGCTAGCCCCCTTCAGCAGACACACACCCTGCATCTCCACTAGCCATTTATACATCCCTTGTTCAGAAGACTAAACAATAAGTGTGATTGGGAGGAAGTTGCAAAGAAGTTGCAGAAGGGGAAAGGACGGGAGCAAAGGAACCATTTATATATGGATCTCAACCTTGTCTCTCTCAGTCATCAAATGCAGTCTCACATGATCTTGTTGACCACACATGATCTTGCTTTTGTAAAAGCTATGATCCAGCATCATGCATCCTTCAGCTCAGCTGAGACATGAGAGAAAATACTCTATGACAGGGGAGAAGTGAAAATAACTTCATGCAAAAAGATGATTGTCGTCGCTGCAATACGTCACAAGGATAACTGCAAGTGTTAGCACCGTTGCCTTTTACACAGTATTGCAGGCTTGCTAATTTGCATAGGTTACACATGTAATATTACTGGACTGCTGTCTCCAGGCACTGGCCATTTGGGGAGCATTTGAAGCAAGGTCGCTTCCATCCATCAGTAGCCATTTTCCTGAGCCTAAACCCTGATTGTGTAGGGGTCTCTTCCAAATTGCATGGAAGGGCCTACCCAAATATAGTCGTATGTGTGTAGAAGCTATATTTATTTATTTATTTAGAAGATTTCTGTACTGTCTTTTCCCAGGCTAAAAGCCTGGCGCTCATATTCCCACCTTCAGCTGAATACATGGACGTTGAGGGCAACCCAGCGAGGAGCAGTGCCACATATTGGGCCATGTAGGCCCACACAAGGGCTTATGTGAGGCTGGGTTCAGCCCCTATACAGCTGCTGAGCAAGCCACGGCAATCTAGAAGTGTGTATAAGAAAATACAGAGTTGCGACGAGACTCTGAGTTTTGTTACTGTAGTTCTTCAATTCTAAGACGCATGTTTTTCCCCAATTAAGCATTTCAAAAAATAGGATGTGTCCTAGAATCGAAGGTCTCCAAAAAGCACCCCAAAATCTTCTTACTTACTGGGGCTTGGGGAGCTTCAGGTGATTCGCGAAAACCAGAAATGGCCAAAAATCGCTGTTTTTCGCCGAACTGAAGATCAGGGAGGCCTGCAGAGGGTTGCGCAGGCCTCCCTGAAGCTCCCCCAAGCCCAGGTAACGAAGGAAATGGCACTTTCTGGCGGGGCCAGAAATGCTATGCAAAGGCAGTGCACTCAGTCATCCTCAGCTGCAGGAGACATGCTGGGGAGAGTTGGTGCTGAGCGGGTAGATTCAATGAAGGGAGGTGAGTCTTACAATCAATGGATTATTTTCCCCTGCTGGTGGTACTGAAAGTAAAGGTGCGCCTTAGAATTGATGGCGCCTTAGACTAGAAGAAATACGGTATCTCTATGTATGGGTCAAAATCCAGTCAGCGCCCCAGGGTCTGACACAACCTGACACCAGCCCTGTGGCTGATTCTTGGAGGTTGGAGGCAGGACCAAGAGGCAGAATCTTATCACCCCATTCCATGTGTTTAGGGGGGGCAGTGGGTCCCGGGTGACAAGCGGAGGGGTGACAAAGCAGCAGGGGGGGTGACAACCGTGCCGTTTTGGCGGCGGGAACAGTGGGCGGCGGCGGATAAGGCAATGGGTTTGGCCCACCCTCCCGCCCTGCATCTCCAAAGGGAGTTGCAGCGGCAGTGATGTCACTTCCGGTGGTGACGTCACAGGGGGGCGGCATAGCGACGCCACTGCATGTGTTGAGTCAACACATGAAGCTGAACATGAGAACTGGGCTCTGGGTCCACCATAAACATTGACGGAGTTACTAATGACCTTTGTGAATCCTAATACATCACATGGTGTTCAAATAAAACCAGCAAGACTGAACTCTGAATCTTTGGAGGCTCTCAGACGAAGGCCAATGATGCTGTCAGCAGCGTAAAAGAGAGAGAAGAAACACCAAATGAAGCACCAGCAGAACATTAGGAAGAGTCTCGTAGCGACAATTGACAACAGAAATTCCTCATTTGCATTATTTATTGAAATCTGCTTGGCGTCGCTATGAGAAAAGCAGGGTACAAATCTTCTCCATAAATGAATGAATAACTTGTATAACAAGCATGCGAGGGACCAAACGTTCATTCCTTGCTGTGTTTTCCCTTATGCGACCCTACCATATAGAGTCCTATGTGTTGCCATGTTAATTAGTCAGAATGTCAATGTATTTCGAGGACACTATATAGTGTCTATATGATGATTTGGGTCTCACTAATGGGTTACTGAGGCCTTGGGGCTGAGTCACCAGGCTGTCGATGGTGGATATTGGTGAAAGTGTAGAAAACATCTGGGGTTGGGGGGAGGCAGAATAATGCTTCATTCATGGATGGACGAGCAAGTTGCCTCCCCGCTTCTAGTCCATTTTCTATTGGCCCCCTATCCCTTTTGTGAATGAGTGGGGAAACCCCACTCCATCAAGGAACAGTTTCTGAAGTACCTCAGCAGCTCTCTGATGGCCATATTACCCATGTAACAAGGCCAAAGGAAGACTGAAAAGCTGGTTGAAGCTGACGAGCCGGGTTACATTTATCAAAAGGAGGTTAATCAAGGATATAGCCAGGATCCAACTGCTTTGAGGCAGGCTTACCAGCAGGAGGCTGATTCAGGCCAGATCCAACCTCTTGAAGGCTGGCTACGGGAAAAAAATAAAAGACAGAGCACGATCAGGCAAAGCAGCTGCAGAACTGGCTGCGGGTTTGGGAAACGGCTCTTCTGGATGGTGCCTGCTCCATCTTTTCTTTTTTTGGAAGCAAGGAGCTGACGGGTTTAGGCAACGATTTCCATGCAAATGTGTAGGAAAGTCAGGAAATGCCTGAATATGAAGCAATCACGATGAACTAGTACTGCCATACTGATCACACCCTGTCTTATCTGGCAGGGGTGTGTTCCAGGTTTCTTTGCTATGAGCTACAAGAGACATAAAGGGTGCATATATTTAATATTGGAATAAACAGACTTCTTTTTATGAGTGTTTCTTTAAACAACCCCTGCTGGGGTCTCCCACCCCCAAGGAGGAGTTCCAAAAGTTCAATGTCATTATCTACTAGAAGTAACCAGCATGAGAAGCAAGGGGGGGGGGGATTTGTGTAACTCCAGAGGCCCAGAAGGCCCAGCCTGAGCTGCAAGCTCATCACCATGAAGAAAACATTGAGACTAAATGGTCGATCTTGCTGGTGGGGGGGGGGGAGGTCAAGCAAACGTGTTTCCCTGTATCTACTGCATATAGACATCCAGATATGTTAAGATTTTTCAAGGTTCTCCGGTAGAACAGGAAGCTGACAATAAGTTATCCCCTGGGGGGAGGAAGATGCCACGGCAGTGACACTGGGCCACTGGGAGGGTACAGATATCTCCTCTCAAAAATGCACAATTTTGGAACGATAAAATCTGACTTTTTCTGAAACAAAGTGGTTTATAGTTATGAAACAAGGTGCTTATATTTACTTCATGTTCCTTCTTTATTCTTGTTGTAAAATTGATGAGAGGAGCTATCGCTCGTGTGTGTGTGTGTGTGTGTGTGTGTGTGTGTGTGTGTGTGTGTGTGTGCGCGTGCGTGTGTGTGTGTAAATGATGATGTAAAGTCACACAGAAGTAGAGATGATCCGGGGGGGCTGCCGATGCCACGCCCCCACGTGACATCACGCGGCCCCAACCACGCCCCCTGGCGCCGGTTTCCTACCTATTTCGGAGCCGTTCGGACTGAGGGAGGGCCCAACCATGCTCGGCAAAAGCAGCGGAGCCAGCGATGGAACGACTAAAGGCAAGTCCTACGCCCTGGGGCCCACCGCACCAACCCCTGCGACGCTTCTGCACAGAGGGACAGAGAAGTGTATACCATGTCCAGATCCCTGATCTTTGAAAGATCCCTGAAAGCATTTTGATTTTCTGAATACCCAACCTTTAAACAAACACATTGCTTTTACAATTTTGTTACTATCATGAGAGCTAGAAATCTTTCTGTTTAAAAAATGATGTTCCTGGGATTCTGCATATACTTTGAGGGCCAAATCATATGTTCCTGTGAAGTGGGAAGTAACGAAAGCTTAATGGAGTTATCATCTCCATCTGTGAAACTCCAGGCCACAGGATGTTGTGAAGGCACCTGGCCTAGGTGCCTGTGAAAGGGGATTGGACAGATTTATGGAGGAAAAGTCCATCACAGGTTACAAGCCATAGGATGACTGTTTGCAACTTCTGGGTTTTAGAGGTAGCCTATCTCTGAATGCCAGATGCAAAGGAGTGGCAACAGGATACAGGCATCTTGCTCTCTTGAATGCTCCCAGAGGCCTCTGATGGGCCACTGTGGGGTACAGGAAGCTGGACTAGTTGGGCCTTTGGCCTGATCCAGCAAGGCTCTTCTTATGTGCTTATAATAAGAATCAGATTTCTATTAACGTGCAGTTGTATGCATGTACACCCTGCCACTCAGGGAAGAACCCTGGCCAATCAGTGTTCATGGTTGCACAGAGAGGTCTGTGCACATAGAGCTGGGTATGCATAGAAACCCCATTCTTATCTTTGCCCCGAGGTGCAGATGTCAGGGGGTAGGGCTTGTCCAGGGTGGAGCCAGCCAGCACGATCCTGCTGTCCCTGCATATATTGTAGGCTATACTGTGCTAAATGGTCCCAAGACTCTTTATGCTACACATAAGAAGTAGCCTTTGAGGCAGCCTATCTCTGAATGCCAGATACAGGCATGTTGCTGTCTTGAGTGCTCCCTGAGGCATCTGGTGGATCACTGTGAGTTAAGAGGAAGCTGGACTAGATGGGTCCTTGGCCTGATCCAACAGGGCTCTTCTTATCTTCTTAATAACTTCTCTGCCACCTTTCACATGACCCTTTTATCAGTTTACAACATAGACCCTCTTTCTCCAGAGCTATACCAAAACTATGCGATGGACACCACGGTTGACCGGAAATTCATTGACTTCTGTGCATACTTCATGCATCCTGCTATCAAGGGGCTGCTGTTGTGAGCTGTCACCTTTAACATCATGCAGCCCCTGAATGCATTTGCAGCTGGAGTAAGTAAGTAAACCTCTGGAGTAAGGAGCTTGTAACCCTGGACTATGTTACCAATTTCGAGGGACTGGAGGATCCTACAGATTGGCTCTGAGTACATTTGCGACTCCTTCTGCTTCCTCCTTAACTCCCATGAACATCCCTGTCTAATATACTGTACTTTTACTCAGTGGCGTCACTGCAGCATGGCGGGGGGATGGGCGCACAGGGTGACGTGCTGGGAGGCGCCCCAGAGGGGGTGACACGCCAGAGGGGTGACGCACCAGGAGTACTGGCGCGTGCGTATCACACACACACCCGTACACTCATCCCCTATAACCTAGCCCAGTGGTTCCCAAAGTGGGAGGCGTGGCTCCCAGGGGAGCCGCGGAGTACCACGGAATCCCCTCGGAAAACAGTGCAATGCCAATTGGCAGGCATCAACATCATGTAATGGGGAGCCGCGGCCAATGGTTGCCAATGGTCAAGGGAGCCACAGGTCAAAAATGTTTGGGAAACACTGACCTAGCCCTATAATAAGCCACATAAAGGACTCCTATCAAGCATTCTTGAATGCCATGAATGCATCCAAGATCTGCAAAAAGAAAAAAAATCTATCAGCAGACCACTCAACCATTTGATCATGCTGGGGAACCGATGGTCTCAAAGAAAATGCATCACACCCAGCAGGAACAAGGCGCAGAACGGAGCCCTAGATATAAAGACTGATTTGTGGCGTTCATTTCTTATGCAGCATGACAGTCACTTTGTATCAGTGTTGATGCTATTTATTCTGCTTTGTATGGATTTTCCCTACTCCCTCCTTGGTAAATGGTGCAACTCGGCTGACAAAATCAATGGGCTCAGAGGCCAAGCCATTCAAAGGTTACCATCTCTCCCTTTTCGTATTGTGTTTCTTTTGGTGGATTTAACAGAAATAATGGATAAGTTAATCAAAAGACTAATAGATGTGATTTTTAAAAAAAAAAACAACAACAACTCTTCAACTCTTTCAAGTGCCAAAGGCATATTTAACACCTCCTTTGCTTACAACACTTTATGCTATGATTGTTCCATCTCCTAATGTCCATTCAAGTCCATGGAAAAACTCGTATTGATGTAGTGGAGTGTTGCATCTGCCTTTAGTTAGATGAAGCATCAACTGCTGAGTCAAACAGTATAAAGCATTTTCACATACAAGACATCATTAATTCTTTAATGAAGTAGGCCTTCCCTCCTCTAAAATGCCATGATGCCGAGCATGCATCCAGTTGCTGTAAATACTACAGGAGTCGAAAGAGGTAACTATTTCACTCACAACACCTTGAAAATTCCATCACCCCCCTCACCTCTTAGTCCCACTCCACTGCCAAACACAATCAGCCGACCATTAGACGGCTACTGATAGACATGAAAACGACAGGAAACGGTCAGGGCAAAACAAAATATGGCGGTGACGAACACACACAAAGCTCTGGAGAACCCCCAGTTCCTGTCACTAGACTGCCATGTAGCAAATGTCAAGAACCTTTTATTCCAAAACAAACCCAGCCTAAATTCCTTTCACTCGAGCAGGATTACTCCAGGCAAATGATTATGACTGCCCTCCTGAAAGCAAAGCATTAGCTGCACCTCCTAGGAAGTTGGCTTCATTTTGTAAAATTACACACACATATTTTTTTTAAAGAAAAGTAAAGGAAGTCCTTTATAGACAGTCCTTTTGACACACGGGAGATTAGCGTAGCCACAACAACAGCCTTGCTGGAGCAGATCCAAGGTCCAGCAGACTTTTTCCAAGAGCAGTTGGGGGCCTATGGAAGCTTACAAGCAAATCACGATGGTGATAGACATCCCCCTGTCGTTTGTTTCCAGACACTGGGGCTCGGAGGTACACTGCCATTGCACATGCGGGTGTCGTTTGCCTTCTAGCTATCACAGCCAGTAGGTATCGATAGATTTATCTGCCAAGAAGTTGCTGGATCGTTTCTAGACGCCATTGCTGCATTTTGTGACAGCCAAGTTCTGTCTTCTAGTTTATTGATACATTCATTTCAGATTTCTACCCCTCTACACCACATGGACTCCAAGCGAGCAATAACACAAAACAGCTACCAAATCAAGTCAAAAGGATAAACCATCCCTTGCAATGCATGCTAACAAGGAACTGAGATTCCCTTTTCCTGTTTAAAGTTAGCTAGTCAAGGGGCCGCAGTGGGTTAGTGGTTAAGATGCTGAACTGCAGACCGGAAGGTCGGTAGGACAGCAGTTCGAGACCCGAGTGCCGTGTGACGGAGTGAGCTCCTGTCTCCTGTCCCAGCTCTTGCCAACCTAGCAGTTCAAAAGGAAAAAGTTGCAAGTAGAAAAATAGATACTGCTATGGCGGGAAGGTAAGTGTTCCATTAGACATGCCGGCCACATGACCGTGGAAGCGTCTTCAGACAGCGCTGGCTCTTCGGCCTTAGAAACGGAGATGAGCACCGCACCCTAGAGTCGGACACGACTGGCTTTCAAGCAGAGGATACCTTTACCTTTAGTCAAAAGCCAGTCAAATTGGGGATATTTCCAATACTCATGAAACATGCTTAATTTCAGATTTTGATGCATCTCCGGTGGACAGAAGTTCCACAGCTGTGATCTAATCATGGCATGCACCCATTGAAATCACTGGGGTTAAACATATCTTTCTCATTGATTATTGGCTGGTATCTCCCTCATGACTTTTTTAGATTATGAACACATTAGGGGCAGCCTGGTAACCACCCTCTTGTTCCTTTATAAACTGATTTGAGAACTTTTTTATTGAAAAGTGACATAAATATTATTATGAAACAGTTCCAGCTAAAACATATTTAAAAATCCACTTTTAAAATGTCTGAGTAATCACAAGTTAAGCGTAGATGACTTTGATTCTGAAACTTTTCTACAGTAGTTTAAGATGAAACTCTTAACTTTTTAAGGTTGATTTAAGTTCTCATAGTTAACACCCAGTCAACATATTTAAACAAAGCATAATAAAATCCATTGGTTTAAAACAAATAAGTCATCTCATTGACTCCAACTCCAAATTGGCTTCAAATCTAAGGCCAAACTACAAAGATTAGAACATAGAATGGAAGGAGAGGTTTTAATTCTGTGCCCCACCATAATCCTGATTCAGATTGGGGTCCGGCTGCTGCTGTTTATGAAGGAAAAACCAAGGGCTAACATTAATCCTAATCATGGGCACCTAGGGTAGCATCCAGAGGCGTTGCTCCGGTAGGGGCGGGGCCCTAAGTTTCTCTCTGTCCTAGTCCCTTTACCGAGCGAGCAGGAGGCGGCCCCGTCCCCTCACTGTCAGAGCCATTCCCGTGCGGAGAAAGCAGCAGGCAAGAGACCCTGCCTGCTGCTTTCTCCACACGGGAATGGCTCCGACAGTGAGGGGACGGGGCCACCTCCTGTTCACTCAGTAAAGGGACTAGGAC
Source organism: Plestiodon gilberti rubricaudatus (assembly GCA_026170595.1). NCBI lineage: Eukaryota > Metazoa > Chordata > Lepidosauria > Squamata > Scincidae > Plestiodon > Plestiodon gilberti. Next base: position 25,948,738 of record JANXHW010000001.1, read on the forward strand.
GGAGCGAAACGTACGGCCCCGCCCCTACCGGAGCGACACCTTTGGTAGCATCTGAATCCATGAATGTGGGTGTGTTCAGTTCAGGGCCAGCCCAAAACCTCCTGCGGGAACATGCCAAATGCTGGTCCCCTTTACTACCCAATGATGTATCAGCCTCTGCCCCTCCCACTCTCCAATGCTCAAGCTCAGCACTCTCCTCCAGTCCTCCCCACCACATTTTGTCTTCCTCGCTATTCCCCTCTTCCCTTTACATTCCAGGGAGTGGAAGGAGAACGAGGAGCAGTGGAGGCAAGTAGGTGGATCTCCCCCACCCATCTGCTGCCTGAGGCAACTGCTTCAGTTGGCCTCATGGATGGGCCAGCCCTGGTTCAGATGATGGCTCAGTACAGGAATTCACTTCGTGGGAAATTCAGTGGGATTTTTTATTTCTTTCCTTTGAGATGGTGTCTCTCCCCTACCCCCTCACCCCATCAGCTCAGATGGGACCAACCGCCATGTTGGTTGCTCCCCTCTCATAACTGTCTGCTCTTGTAGTGACCTTTCCATCTGCTGTTTCTGAGGGAGAGATAAGATCTCCTCTCCATCAACCTGGCTGGGACCAACTGCCATTTTGGCATTTCCCCTTGCAGAGCTGTCTCATGCAGTAGCCATGGTACCTAAATTTGCTTATTTTTCCTCTTTTTTGTCATCATGATTAAACTGGAAGCCATCATTTCAAAATTGTAAACTGCCTTTTGTGCTTTGACAGAAAAATGGTATAGAGAGGCCGTACGTAAACAAATAAATGCAAACATAAAAAATAATCCCTTTACCATATCACAAACTGTTTTTGACGGTCCCCTCTGTATTCAAAAGCACATGCAGCATGAGGTGGGGCTGTCTTCTGAAGAACAAAAATCCCCAAACTTCCTTGAGTGGGTGGGACTAACCATATAGTTCTTTGGACCCCATTCAAGGACTAAGTGGGCAGCCCAATCCTGCGCAGGATGTGGCCCACGCCGGTGTGGCCGGGCTCACTTTGGGAGGGTGTACGCCCCGGAGGCCCCAATGAGCCTCCTCGGATGCGCTCCACTGGGGAGGCCGGGTAAGGCTGGCCCAGCCTGGGAAGGGGCTTGGGTTATTGGCGCAACCCAACGCGATATCCCCACCCCCTCCCAGGCGGGGTCAGCCAATGGCCCCTCCCCTGCCACCCCGGCCCACTCTCCCCATGCCCTCCCACCGCCCGGCGCTGGACTCACCTCTGCCTGGTGGCGCGGAATCCAGAGGATGGCGGAGTGAGCCACGCCAGCCTCCACGCTGGCACTGTTTACTCCAGAGATGGCGCAAAAATTCCTTACGGCACTTTCGTGACACCTAAGGCTGGTGGAGCGTGCGCTCTGCCGGTCTAGAGAAGCGCAGGATTGCACTCTTAAAATGAGCAAATGGAAATGCCACTTAAAAAAAAAAAACTCTAATGAAATCTTTACCCTGCCGCTTCTTTGCATTCATTCTCCACAGAACTGTCAGTCAGTGTCGAAAAAAGGGTGTATGAATCAAAACTGATAGAATTATATAAACGTGTAGGACAAAAACCCACAGGTGAAATTGTGTCAAATACAGGTTTAACTACATAAGTCCTCCCCCATCCTCTCTCCTTTTAAACTGAGACATCTGTCTAATCTTGCTACTTTTGGGTAAATGAATATAGGCACCACTGAAGCTTATCTGAGCCTCCCGTTAAAGAAAAACATTTCAATGGGCATATTTGCACCTGTCAGCATTTACTCCGGAGTTCGCTATCCTTTATTACTGTAGCAGTTTGTAACTGACATTGAAATGTTTCAAATGAATGTTAATGTGAAGTCAGCTTCAGAACCTCTTTTTTGCCGGTTTTCAATACAGATTCTGTCCTCGAACCCACGCATAAGTGGAAGCCATGCCAAATATCGAGACGATTTTGCAACGGCAACAGGTGGAGAATGTATAAGAATAATCACGTCACTTCTGGATCTTCCCGAGAGTAATCGAGAACACCATTCACCAGTGGCCACAGAAATGCTTTTAGTGACTTCAAAGCAAGCATGAAAGCAACAGCTTTCCTTGGTTCCTTCCTTGTTGCCAGCGCCTTTCAGCGATATACTGTCTCTGAACATGGAGGTTTTATTTAGCTGTCATGGCTAATAGCGATTTATTGACCAATCTTCCATGAATTTGTCTAATATTCTTCTAACCCTCACTACATCTTGCAGCAATGAATTCTGTCAATTCAGTGACAAGAGGAACGAGGGAGATTCCTTAGGGAGGTTTTTGCTAATCTTCAAAACACCTGAGACCTGCAAGCTGCATGGCACATTTTTGCACAGCTTGCCATATTCCCATGTCTTGCTGGAATATCATTTTAGATTTAAATATGGCTGTGATCCTATGCACACTGGCCTGGGAGTAAGCCCTGCTTTTGTGGAACTTACTTCTGAATAAAAATGTGCTGTTAGTCAAAGACTTGGGTGCTTTTGAGGCATGATTGCTTGTAGTCTGAAACATGGTGTGTGTGAAGCCATAATGGCACCCCAGGTCTAGTGTGACACACTACAGTCACAGGGAGTTCACAAACACAACAGTGTGATATTCATGGGTGAAATCATGTACACGTTTATTTTGTTTTCATGGGATAACTTATCACACTTCTGGTTTTCTGCTACAAGGTCATCATGGGAAAACCAGAAGTGTTTGATTGAGTCCATCTGCTGGGAGAGAGTTATGTTCATGCTTTGTGGTTCCATCAAAACTAAAGAGACTAACAGCTCAATCTTATGGACTGAAGCTGCCAGCAGAACGTGCATTCCGTAATGCAGCCTTCTGGAAGCGCATTCCACATAGCCAGCGGAATTCGCATTCTGCATTGCAGTCGTAATGCAGCCTTCTGGAAGTGTGCTGAGTAGAGCACTGCCAGGGTAATGGCAGGAAGACCAGAGCCTTCCCTTGTGTGTCACTGGAGCTCCAGCCAGCCACTGAGGAAGTTAAGATGGTAGGGGAGAGGGGTGAGGGGAGGACAGAATGGGGGTGGGGAGAGGATGAAACTGGGCAGGGAAGGGGGAGGAATGGGGGGCAGGGAGCCTGCGGGAGGGAGGGATCCACCAACAATGGTGCACACCAGATCCTATCCCCTCTGGCAGCAGCCTCCCCATCCCCTTTCTCTCCTTGGACTTACACTAGTGAAATTGCTAGTGCAGGTCCAAGGAGACCCATTGCGGAGCGAGACGCTTACAGAGGGGTAAGGGGATTTAAATCTCCTTTCCCCTTCAAAACTTTCTGATCTACCTGAACCCCAGCTGGGTACAGTGCACCCATTTTTGGCACTGCTGCACCAGTGGGGGGGGGGAGGATAGGTTTGGGCTGTAAAATATGCTTCATTTTTGACTGGATTGCGCCATCCATTTCAATATAGGCCATCACCCAGTCCAGCAATCTCTTTGGACCGAGGTTCCCAAAGCTGAGCACATATTGAGGTAGTCTAGTCCAGGGGTTCTCAACCTTTGGAGGCCCAGGTGCACCCTATCACGGTCCAAGAGGTACATAGCAAGAAGTCCGTGGAGCCCTAGGGGTACCCATACCACAGGTTGAGAACCCCTGGTCTAGTCCACCTGGAAAGACCTCCCAATTTCGTTCACGGTGTGTGAACGAAATGGGTCACATGCATGGAACTGTACCTACCCTGTTAAAGTGAATGATGGAAGCCAACATACCATCTACAGTACAAGCAGGGTACACAGAGATTTGAATGGAGGTGACTGTACTGTATATATAATTACAGGCAAATGCACACATAGATGTCCCCTGAGGACCCCCTCTTTGAGTGCTGCTCCTGACTGAAACAAAGTTGGTGGCAACAAGGGTAGGGCCTTCTCTGTAGTGGCGCCAGCATCATGGAACAGTGGCACTGAGAACCATACCCTCCCTGAAGGCTTTGTAGCAGGGACTAAAAACATTTCTTTTCCACTTGGCCTTCCCACCTAGGTTTCAGTTTTGGTTTGTATATTGCTGCTTTGACGTGCTTTTATCATTAGTATCTGCTGCTGAATGTTTTGTTGCTTTGATGTCTTTGCATTGTGTATGTTTTTATATTAACATTTTACGCCGGCTTATGTTTTCATTGTTTTTACCATTTCATCGTTGTCTTTTAATGTATATTGTAAGCCACCCTAGGCGCCCCATTCGCAGGGTACAAATCTTAAGCAAATAAGTAAACAAACAAACAAATACAGTACACAAAATGTTTATACTCCCCAGGTCTGATACCAGCCTCACAGGGCCATGGGGCAAAGAATGGCTTGGACCCCACACATAGCACAGGCACACTTGGAATCCCCATGGCAGCTCCCCACCCCACCCCAGCACCTTGCTTGCCCTCCTTTCCCACCTCTCCTTGGCTTCCCTCCTGCCCTTGCTGCGCTGGATTGGGTCTGGTCTGATAAGAAAGTCCAATAGACACCGTTCTTCCCTCTCCAGGTCACAGTTCCAGCCTTGCAGGGTGGAACCTGCTGCTGGCCACCCTAGTTTGCTGCCAGAGGTCCTTTGCACGAATGCAAGGGACACTTGGGAGCAAGCTTGATTGGCAATGGGGACAAGGGAGGAGGAAGTACTTATGCCAATGATCCCGGAGGCAGGAGCGTCACAGGGACGCGCGACACCCTGGAGCAGGGTCACGCGTCACCTTTAAGGGGGAGGCTCTGCCCCCACACGTGACGTCACGCGCAGGAGCAGAGCACTCATTTTGGAGCCGAACGGACACAGGGGAGGGCGGGCGGGCCGAAAGGAGATCGACGGAACTTCACATCGACGGAACTTTGTGCAGTGTAAGTTCCCGCTCTCCCCAGGAGGTCGCGCGTCACCCCCGGGTGGCCCGCCCCCCGCGTTTCCCTCCGTCGACGCCCATGCCCGGAGGAACAACCTGGATCGACCAGGCAGATGGGGTAGTAAGAAGTGCGTCCATGATGAGTCTTGTACAGCCACTTCCTCCTTCCCCCACCCAATTCAGCTTGCTTTCCAAGAACCCTGACCCAATTGCAGAAAAGCAAGCCCTGCCGGCTTGCATAAGTTCTGGCGAATGGCGTATAGAGTTAGGAAAACATAGAGTCACAGTACCACTCAATATTTTTGTAACTGATGGCTCGAGGATGCTGCAACTTGCACAACTGCTGCAACGGGGTGGATCAGTCCCTGTATGGACCCCTATAGAATGGGCTGTGGGTCCCACATAAGGTGCTGCCCCGATACTCACATCCCCCTCCATGCATATAACCAATGTGTAGAGGGAGAGCAGAATTGCTCCAATCAACAGTGGTTGCACTCCTGCACGCCTCACACCCAACCTCCATACATTAGCCCAAGGATAACTGCATAATTAATCTGTGGAACTTCTTGCCACAGGATGTGGTGATGGCACCTGGCCTAGGTGCCTGTGAAAGGGGATTGGACAGATTTATGGAGGAAAAGTCCATCACAGGTTACAAGCCATAGGATGACTGTTTGCAACTTCTGGGTTTTAGAGGTAGCCTATCTCTGAACGCCAGATGCAAGGGAGTGGCAACAGGATACTGGCATCTTGCTCTCTTGAATGCTCCCAGAGGCCTCTGATGGGTCACTGTGGGGTACAGGAAGCTGGACTAGATGCGCCTTTGGCCTGATCCAGCAAGGCTCTTCTTATGTGCTTATGATAAGAATCAGATTTCTATGAATGTGGAGTTGTATGCATGTACACCCTGCCACTCAGGGAAAAACCCTGGCCAATCAGTGTTCATGGTTGCACAGAGAGGTCTGTGCACATAGAGCTGGGTATGCATAGAAACCCCATTCTTACCTTTGCCCCGAGGTGCAGATGTCAGGGGGTAGGGCTTGTCCAGGGTGGAGCCAGCCAGCACGATCCTGCTGTCCCTGCATATATTGTAGGCTATACTTTGCTAAATGGTCCCAAGACTCTTTATGCTACACATAAGAAGTAGCTTTTAGAGGCAGCCTATCTCTGAATGCCAGATACAGGCATGTTGCTGTCTTGAGTGCTCCCTGAGGCATCTGGTGAACCACTGTGAATTAAGAGGAAGCTGGACTAGATGGGTCCTTGGCCTGATCCAACAGGGCTCTTCTTATGTTCTAATGATAAGAAAGCCGGTGGCGCGATATCACGCCACCACTGTTGCTCTGCTCCCTGGTGTGGCACGGGGCAGAGGCTGCAGCGGATTGGCTGGTGCCTCGTGCCGGAGTTTGGGAGCTGCTGGCACACGCTCCGATTCCCAGCAGTCGTCCGTCAGACGCGACCCGCCCTGCCCATTGTTCAATTTGAGATTAGCTGGTTGCTCTTTCGGGGGCCGGGTAGGATTTTTTTGCTGACATCATGATTGGCCTTTTGGTGGCAGTTTTTTTTTTTTACCTACCCCAGACTGTCAGCAGCGCAAGGGCTTGTCTAGATCAGTTTAGGTTGGGGTTAGGCAGGTCTCGTGTGGGCCGAATAGGCAGGTATCACGTGTTGGCATCCATTCTGTGGTTAGCAAGGTCAAGGGGTGAGCCAGGATCGCTCAGATGATGCTTGACCGGCTTGGTGAGGCTGGCACTGATCGCTGCAAGGCTTGGCCTGTGGGATCGGTGATGTCCTGTTGCCTCGACCCCTCGGGGTTGTTCATTATATGCTCGCTTCGTTCACACGGAGTGACACTGAGTCAGGTGGCGATGCCTGTTTGTACCAGGGAAAGCATACAATTTATTCTGTTCCCAGTGGTGTCGTTAGGGTGGGCGGTGGGTCCCCAGGCGCAGGGGTGTTGAGCTCTGGAGGGGGTGCACTGCCGCCACCGTGCCACCAAATTTCGGCGGTGGCGCAACGACAGTGCACCCCCTCCAAAGCTCAACGGCCTTTTCTAGGCCATGCGGAGCCTGGGAGGGCACGTCGGGGGGGTGTTCTTCTTACCCCAAAGTTCGTGCACCCCCCAGGTGCCAGGCGGCTGCACGCATCCTTCCTGGCTGGTCGGCAGTTTAAAAGACACTGCTGGAGAGGCTGTACCTGCACAACCTTGCTGCAGCCTCTCTAGCTCCCTTAGTCTCGCTGGCTGAGTCCTCCAAAGGGGCGGGACTTGTGACATCACGCCCCAAGGCGGGTCTTGTGACGTCACAGGGGTGTACAGCGAGTTGACCCCATGGGGGTGTAGCTACACCCCTGTCTGTTCCCCCAATCAGTTGCCCGCATGATGAGGGATTAATTTAGTCCCTGCCGCTTTAAGTCAGTTTAGCCTCTGTCTTGCATTTTCACTGGGGTGCAAGGGTAATCAGATTTCTACGAATGTGCAGTTGTATGCATGTACACCCTTCCAGTCCGTCAAGAACCCTGACCAATCAGCATTCATCAGCATTCAGAGGTCTGTGCACATCGAGCTGGGTATGCACAGAAACCCCATTCTTACCTTTGCCCCGAGGTGCAGATGTCAGGGGGCAGGGCTTGTCCGGGGTGGAGCCAGCCAGCACGATCCTGCTGTCCCTGCATATATTGTAGGCTGTACTGTGCTAAATGGTCCCAAGGCTCTTTATGAGATAGGCTGCCTCTTTCAAGGAAGATGCCACCTCAAGGTGAGGGTAACTATACCTCGCACGGCTCCTTTTTTGTGCACCTGGCGGTTTTACCCTTGCAGAGGGGATTCTGCCTACAGTCCAAAACCTACTCAAAGACATCTCAACCTTGACATTCCGTTTTCCTTTTGCACACCCTTCGTTCCTCTCCTCTCCCTCCCCCTTGCATGCTCCCACCTGAGGTGCAATTCTCCGAATAATAATTAACAGGCTCTCATTAATTTGGGATCAAACAATAGCCCCTAATGAAGCTGAGAACAGCCAATGTGCTCCCTTAAAGGGAGGGCGGATGCTTTTCTTACATCTGGCGGCACTTAGGCCACAGTAACCAGGAGGCGTCGAGCTGACCGTAAAGGTCTGTATAACATTGAGTCAAGGACAGTTAATGGATGCCGGAGCACAAACAAGAGTGCTGCAAGCATGTCAGTCAAGACTAACCTGAGGCAAAAACATCAAAATGCAGGTTGGAGTTTTGACATTCCTGCAGGCTCTATACGCCTCGCCAGTGAATTTTTAAAGTCAATATCCCCCTTTTGCTTGTGAACACTTTCTATCTGATGAGTTGGGGTAACGTGGACCTGACTGAACTGTGTCTATAGTTTTACTTAAAAGACAGCTTTGAATATATGTGTGCGCGTACATGTGATTCTCTCTCTCCCTCCCCCCCCCCCGATTTCTAATGGTCTGTGATAACAATAAAGAGAGTTTACACAGATTATCACAGGCTGTGTCTTTAGACTTCAAGGTTATATGATTAGGAAATTAGAAAAGAGATGAGATTAGAAAAACCACAGAACAGGGTTTCTCTCTCTCTCTCTCTCCCCCCCTCCGTTTCGGTGTGTTTTTTTAACAAAAGAAAAGCTTTTTACAAATTATCTGTGTACTGAATTTACACAGAATCTGATAGATAAATCTTCTAATATTTGGAAATGGATAAATGTTGTAATGTAAATAGGAGGAACCAGTTTTAGAGCTCATGGCTGGCAAAAGTTCAAGAAACATATTAAGTATTCTAATTCGCTTAAAGCTTCGTTATAAAAACATGCATACTGTGATCTAATAAAATGTAATGATTCATACACAGAACAGTAATGAACAATAATAATTGCTCTAGACGAACATAGCCCAGACTGTTATACAGTAGACTCGCTTTGCTTCCAATTTCAGATTAAATTATTGCCTCCCCCTCTCTCTTTGCCCAGTGGATTGCGGTGATTAGCGCAAAATGTACATTATACAATAGTAAAAGAATACAAGTAACAACCCTATAGAGAGGAAACATTTTAAAGAGCTCTTGAGTGAATTTAGAATGGTTTGGTGGATTATTTGTAGCACCGTTTAAGGTTTCACTACGACATTTTCCTTTTCAGCTTTGAAAGATTGGGATGGAATCGCTGTTTTGTGGTGGGTCCTGTCCTGTTCGGAATACATGCAGGGCCTAACGAAATGAGTGGTTTCCTAGAGAGTTACAGCCCAATCCTATCCAGGATTGGGCTGTACTGCAGAAGAGTTTATGACAGCGGAAGTGAGTTCCGCTGTTGTAAAATGGCTGCTGATGGCAGTGGCATCGCTGGAGGGGGTGCGGAGCTGGAAGTGGCGCACAACACTGCAACGTGCCATGTAACCCCCCCCCTCCTACCCGCCATCAGAGCCATTCGGGGCAGTGATGACAACACGCAGGATACTCCGTTGAGCTCCTGCGCATTGCTGCCATCTGCCCCGACAGACAGTGATGCCATTGGCTGACGGAGTGTAGAGCTCCATCGGCGGACATTTTACACATGCTGCTGCAAGAGGCAGCATTGCAGAAATTCCGCTGCAGGACCCCGCCGCACCTGCTGGACCAGGTAAGATAGCGGTGGGGACAAGAGGGGTGGGGAGGGGCGAGAAGAGGACAAAACTGGGCAGTGAAGGAGGAGGAATAGGGTGGTGGAGTGGTGGCAGGATGGGGAGGATCCAGCGGCAATTGCACACACAGAATCCTATCCCCTCCATTGAGGAGCTCCCTGCCCCTTTCTCTTTCTCTGACTTGCGCAAGCTAGAGAGCTGGCACAGGTCCAAGGAGACCCACTGCAGAGCAGAAGGCTTACAGAGGGGTAAGAGGAAATAAGTCCCCTTTCCCCTCCCAAGCCTCTCTTTCTGCCCCCTCCCGCTGGATACAGGGCACCCTGCTTTGATGTGGCTGCATTGGCAGGGGTGGGGGGGGGGAAGGATAGGACTGGGCTCTAAGCTTGTTCCTTGAGGTATTTTGGATGTTTACACAGAAAGCTGGGATGAAAATGTAATTTTTTTTTTAAATTAGCATAGCATCTGAAGTTCAGAATGAATGGGGCTCACAATAGTACGGTCAATGGTGTGCTTCCTGACCTTGAACCTATTATAAGCTGGGCCCTTTGAGCTCAGCTCATAATGGGCTCACTGCTGACCTGCTCTCCCTGCCAGTCTTCCTACCTTTTTCAAGCATAGTTACCTTTGCGAAGGGAAGGGGAACTGGTTTCCACCTAACAATGTTGTGGGAATACGAAACCTCAATCTGTTTCACTTGTTTTGTGATGACTGTATCACACATGTGGATCGTCACTTGATGTAGCGGCAAACAGGTCACATGTGTCTCTTTCTGTCCATGGGACCAGCATGGCTGCAAAGAACCTGATAAAAACATAGGAAATAAAATCATAATATTGAGAAGCGTTTCACTTATTTATTTGCATGGGTTCAGTGGAAGGGAAGACCCTGCATGAGGCAAAACAGTAATAAAACTACCAAATCTCAATAACCATCTATTATAGCCATACCTTTTCCTTCCCTCTTAACATAAAGTAATGATCTTATGTCAATGTCATGAAAACTCCAAAGAGATGAGGCCATATTAAGATGTCATTATGATGGCAAAATGATGGCAATTCAAGCCTGTAGGGACCATGTGACAATGATGGCAAAACAAACTCAATGCTAATCTATCAGAGCACATTATCATGTCAAGAGAATGGGACCTAATAGGCCTTTTCTTACTTCATGAGGAACGATATTAATAGCTGCCTAGGGGAAAAAAAAGTATCAAAGCAACAACAAAATCATGTCAATAAATATTAGCTTATCGCCAATCTGAAAAATGTTCTTTTTCCTTGAACAAAACATTTGGTGCTCTGTGAATTTATCCTAAGCATTTGAAGTGCTCCATGTATCTGCTTACAAGAAGTGCTCTCTTGCCACAGGATGGAGCTTGAACCCTCCTAGCCCAATCCTATCCCCTACCACCAGTGTGGATGCAGCTGAGCCAAAAAGGCACGCACTGCATCCTTGGGGGGGGGGGACAACCCAAGGGCAAATGGGAGGTAAGTAAAAATTAATTTGTAGCATGGTTATTCTCATAGCTGGATGTACTTTCAAACGAGGTAGAATTTATAGGTTTAAATGCCATGTAAAAATCTTTAAAATTCTTAAAAATGCGCAAAGGTTCCACAATTAAAAAGCACGTACATAAAATTACATACAATTAAACCTATGGAGCAACACACAAATAAAAGAATTCTTAAAATCCGACGTTTCGTCCTATACTAAGGACATTATCTAGGAAACACAGTGAACAGTACTGTGTGCAGCTGAAATTACCAAACGGAGAACGGAGCTGACATAAAAAGGAAAATAATTTGTACTTACCTGTGCATAGGCCTGGGGCTGCCTATGGGTCTCCTCAGACATACCGTACACCTCCTATTTTGGTGGCACATGTCCAAAGAGGGAAAAGAGCAGGGGAGCTTTACAAAAGAGGAGGTCAGATCCAGAGCATGCCATTGCTGCCAGATCCATCCCCGTCTCTTCTCCAGTGCCTCCCCCTCCACACCTAGAAACAGTGGTGTCGTGGCACCCTGCGTGCAGGGGGGGGGGCCGGCATACTAAATGCTGCACCCCGTGACATCACCACCGGAAGTGACGTCACCACTGCCACCACCGCAAAGGGCTTCCGAGGCGCAGGGCGGGCAGGTCAAACATTCACAATGCCACCCGCCTGCTTTTCGCACCGCCACAGCTCCCGATCCCGCTGCCCATATGGTGGGGTTGTCGCCCCCCTGCTTGTCGCCCATGGGCGGACCGCCCCCCCCGCCCCAGGCCAGAAATGCCCCATTCCACCAACTGCAGTTCCTCCTCTTTCACCATCTGAGCAAGGAAGGAGTTGACCCTGCAAGCCCACTAACCAACCAATCTAGAAAGCTTAGGGGGAGGATGGGGGTCACTACACATGCCCAAGACACTGATCCAATTTGGGTCTTTGTGCCCAAATGCAACCTTACGCCCATGCCAAGTTCTTTCTTCTTATACTTCCTCCATGCATTCAAACGTGGAGGGAAACAGGATTGCATCAACTGGCTCTGTCCCCTGATGTTGGTGCTCATGCCCACCAGTGGCTGTGCATGCAGCATTGATCAGAAAAAGGTCCTTCTGTGTATAGAGCTGTAGACCTACAAAGGGCTCCTCTACTCAATGAGGAGTATGGAGCATCAGATGGCAAGAAGAGGCCTTCATACGCTATCGGCAAACTGGTCAAGGGAGAACTACTCAAAAGAGCCAACCCATGCCATGTGACAAGTTGTACATACCTGCCGAGTTAGATTCACTTTTATTTTTTTCCTTTATTGAAATACTTGTGAAATGACGTTTTGATTTAACTCAATTTTCATGCTTAGGTTATAAAAATAACCATGCACAGCCCACTAGTCCATTACCACTCTATTAATGGTCGGTTTGAACTTGAGAGAAGCCCTCCGTGCAGCCAGGGGCCTTGAATTCCCAGATGGTCATTAACCGTCTAATAAAAGACCACCCCATCTCCCATAATTACTTAACATCTTGTCTATGAAAACACATTAAACAAAGTGGGTTTTTAAATATTTAGATCTAAATTGCATTAAGTAAATGTTATTCTTGGTAAATAAATTCAGTGGTGGAAAGTACTATCTGGAATTAAAAAATCATTTGCGGTCTCCTTCTTTGCAGGGTGAGACAAATGAATCCGTCCTGTACAGGCCATTTACAAAAGTGACATTTCGAATATCAGTGATTCATTTTTACTTCATGTTGCTATTAAACAAAAGCATGTGGGCACTGAAAGCAGCTTGCTTTTATAATATTTAGCACTGACCTCTTCAATTAAAAGGACTATGATAAATGTGGTGGGTTGTGGTTTTTTAAGCATTTCCGTGCCACTGGTTGTTGTTGGTTGTGCATATAAACCTACGGAATGTGGGTCAGGCAGGCTGAATCCTCACCATGGTGTCTTCTCTCTCTTATAGTGCAATCCTATGCATGTCTACTCAGAAGTAAGCCTCGTGGGACTTATTCCCACGTAAGTGTCTATATAGAATTGCAGCCTCAGGGGCGTAGCAGGGCTGGGGCCGTGGGGGGGGGGATGCAGTGCCCCCTAGTGACAGCTGCAGTCTCCTCATGAGGAGGAGCCGCAGCGGGAGTTTTGTGCTCCACGGCTGCTTTTCTGCAACCAGAGGGCTGCGTTTGCAGCCAAGGAGCAGTTTCACACCGTTTTCAGTACTTTTTTCTGGCCCTGCCGCCCGCCCTGGGTTCTGGAAGGCTTGAAATCAGTGGCGTCGCTGGAGGTGGGGCAGAACGCTAAGTTCTACACCGCGCTCTGTTACTCACTAATGGAGGAGTCTCCTGCGCACTGCCTTCGCCGCACTGAATGGCTCTGAAGGCAAGGGGGCGGGGCTGCCTCGTGCTGGTGAGTAACAGAGGGTCAGCGCATTGCAGAACTTAGCGTTCCGCCCCACCTCCAGCGACGCTACGTCTTGAAAATATGAAACACGTCATTCCCTCCCCCCCCCCGCCCCGGGCAGGCTAGCAATTCTACTGCTCTCTCTCTCTTTCTCTCCTATATATTTGTATTTATTGTACTTTCAAGTTGTTTCATTGAAAAACACCTTTGAGGCTGTTGTGAATGGTGGAATAAGACTAGCTCAAAGAAATAGTTTGTCAATTGTTTCCTGACTTCCTTCAATAGCACTACCAGACATAGGGGGGTCCAGAGGGTCTCCTATCCAGGCACTGCCCAGACCACCAGTAGCCTTAGCAAGTTTGCTGCATTTGCACTTTCAAAGCACAGCCCTGGGTAGATAAATAAATATGTTACAGTCAGGGGTGTCACTAGGGTTTGTGACACCCGGGGCGAGATCTCACGGAGTCACCCCCATGGACCTTCTCTCATACCAGACCACATGATGTGGAGGCCTCCTGGGAAATGCAATCCCTGCGTGAGTTGTGGCAGAGATTTGGAAAAACCCATTTTCTACCAGTGGTGCGTTTTTGCACCACCAGTAACAAAGAGAATAGAAAGTCATTTTGGTGTCACCCCACCCGCCACACTCCCCTAGTGATTAAGTGTCTAACATTTTCTGACTGTTGACACATACAGGCGGACGTTGATGATCCCAGAAAAATGTTATGGACATTCCCAAATTCAGAGCTACAGCAACAACATCCACACAACATGACAGTCACAACATCCACACAGAATCACATTTGCAGAAGGCCAAAACCATATGTTTTCTTTTTGAAAAAGTTTTCACAGTCCTCCTCAGTGTGCTCAGTTGAATCCATCAATATGAACCACATTGTGTAGGCCAGTGGTAGTTTTTAGATATTGAAAGACCGTTCATTATCTCTACCCACTTGGCACAAGTCCAGGCAACGGCGTTGAGGTGAAGAGGTTTATATCCTATTCCCAATCTGCTTGAGCCAGTAAGTTTCCCTCTGATTACCTGCTTATTACATTTCTATCAGTGTTAACAACAGGATATAGCTCCACCTAACATATTTTAATAGGCCTCCAATTACTTGATTAATTTTGAGGGAGGCAGGAGGGAAATGGGTCTAGATTTACTGCTGCAAACACCTGACTGCTTCATTAATAAAGTCGGTCTCTTGGGTGTCCTCTGAATCCGCCTTGGAAAAAGCCCCACTCGCCGGCATAGGACTTTTACGTCCATAACAGAGGCTTCACAGTGAGGATCATCAGTTTAATTAAGAGCACTGAGAGGAAAAAGTGAATTAGATACCTGAATATGCTCTTGAAAATATCATTTTCATGTTGCAACAGACTGGCCACAGACCAGAGTTTGATAACAGGAAATCTAGGAATACAAGGTGTGCATTTGGCCCCTTATTACCCAATCCTAACCCCCCCCCCCCATTGGCACTGATGCAGCCATGCTGGTGAAGCATACACTGCATCCAATGGGGGGGGGGGGGATCAAGAGGCCTGCCAGAAGAAAGTAAAAATACATTTTATTTACCTCTGTGTAGACCCCCAGTGGCCTATTGGTCTCCTTGGACCCTTGCTAGCTATATAGCTAGCGTACGTTCAAGGAGAGAAAGGGGGCAGGGCAGCCCAAAATATGGAGGATAGGATCTGGCCTGCACATTGGCTGCCGCGATCCTCCCGCCCTCTCCCCACTCCCTGCCCTCCCCGTGCTCCATCTTGGAATGCCCTCGAACCTCCCCCTCCTCACCCCCGCTTCCAACTTACTTACTGGCAGCTGCGGAGCCTCCCAGAGCTGCTGCTTTGCACACTGCACCTCTCTCTCGCCATTTCCAGGAAGGGCCCGACTTTTTGCGCTGACATAAAGGACCTCGTGCTGCTGCAACACTAGTTCCAGCAGCGCAAGGCCCCAATAGGCTGGGGGCCTTAGTCTAGCTGGTAAAAATGTAAGAACCTAAGAAGAGCCCTGCTGGACCAGGCCAAAGGCCCATCTAGTCCAGCTTCTTGTATCTCACAGTGGGTCACCAGATGCCTCAGGGAGCACAAGACAACAAGATACCCGGTTCAGAGATAGGTTGCCTTTAAAACCCAGAGGTTCAAATCCCTGCTCAGTCATAAGTCTCCCAGGGTGATCTTGGGCGATCGGTCTCTCTCTCTCTCTCTCTCTCTCTCTCTCTCTCTCTCTCTCTCTCTCTCTCTCTCTCTCTCTCTCTCTCTCTCTCTCTCTCTCTCAAACTGAGGGCACTTCCAGATGTGCTCTTTGTAGTATCAGCCAGTCAGTATTTTTCCACTTGCAGCAGACATATATGGAATTGCACCATTCCTGGCATACCACAGTAGTGGGTTGTGGTGAGTTTGTATTGTGCTTTGTCCTGTCCTCACTAACGACAGTGCATAGTGGAACATCACTGGGACACATTTGTTTCACTTTCTCCCATTTACCATGCCTGGATCAGTAGTGCTAGCAACAGTCCATATGTATGGTCATTCTGCTGCTATACCCCTGTTGTCAAAAATATGGGATCTTCAAATTGTGGGATAGTCACAGAGGTTTGACAGGCATCTGCTGGAGATGCTCTAAGAAGATTTCCTGTTACAGGCAGGGGGTTGGACTAGATTACCTTGTGGGTCTTTTCCAACTCTGTGATTCTATGATTCTGTATTAATCAATGTGATGGTTTTAAATGCAGCGAAACTACAGCTTGGCTGACTGATGATATATGAACCACTTGTAAAAAGTGAGTGGACAAGGTGTCAGAAGCGGAGGGGGGAGGGGGGCTGGTCAGCCCCCGGGTGGCACGCAGGGGGGGTGGCAAAGCGGGCAGCGGGGGCATCAATTGCGCCATTTCGGCAGCGGGAAGAGTAGGCGTCAGCGGAGGAGACCCCAATTGTTTTGGCCCACCCGCCCGCCCTGCACCTTTGAAGGGATGTTTGGTGGTGGTGGTGACATCAGTTCTGGTGGTGATGTCACCGTGGGGCGGCATCACAACACCACTGCAAAGTGTGACAATCCCAGACTAAGCACCCCCATCTCAATATGCTCTAACTCATATCACAAGATAATTGTGACTGAGAATATGGGAAACTACCACCCCAGATAAACCACTCTGAATTCCTTGTAGAATGAGATAGATACAACTACGGTATGATGTACCTACCTCACATGATTATTATGACTGAGGGTTGGGGTGTGTTACCAACACAACATGGAGGCTTCTGCAAATGGCCACAATCATGCAATGCCAATGTCATGATATATCCTCGCAGCAACTGCAACATGTAGCACCATCATGACTTTGTGGAGTCTTGGAGCAGAAAGTTCCCATTCCAGTGGTGCCCACAATTCAGTAATAGTGATGCTGATGTGGGAACTTTCTGTTTCAGACACCTCAGTGATGGTGCCACGTCCCCCTCACACTGAATGTGAGGGTAGAATGAGTGAATGGCCCTTAGCATACCACTCAAAGAAAATTTCTAGTTACCTGGAAAGGCCCTTTGAGTCTCCAAACGCACATGGTCTAGGAAGGAAATTTGTAAATTCCAGTTAAGTCATAATGGCTACAATCACATGCAATTATTTACCATTCAGTCCTACTCAAATCAATGGGATTCAGCCACTTTTAAAATAGAGTGATAAGCAAAGAACACAATCCAGAAAATATTCACCATGCTTGGCAGCCCAATCCTATACTGTGGTTGATCTCACAATCCACCACTTTAAGCCCCAGACTGGCAGCGTGAAAGCCATGCCACCATTGTGCACTTCAGGGCCACCGGAACAAATGACCGGAAGCTGTGAATGCACAAAAGCAGCTCCCAGATGCCCCACCAAACAGGTAGGTTGGTTGTGGGGGTGGTTCGGGGGAGGATCATGGACAGTTTGGGGTAGGAAGTGGGCCAGGCAGGGGGCAGTTTGGAGGTGGGCAGGGGAGGATCTCAGCGGCAGCAGTTCAATTGAGATCCTATTCCCCTATCCCTGCTTCACACCACCCCCTGAATCTCCTTGGACCTATGCCAGCTGTCTGAGGAGACCCATTTGAGACCAGGCGACCTACAGCGAGGTAAGTAAGAAAAAGTTTTACTTACCTCTCCTGGGCCATCTAGTTGTCCTCATGCCATGCAGCGTGCACTCCGTTAGTGGTGCTGCATCCTATGGGCTAGCAGGGGATGGGATTGGGCCCTAAGTCTCACATACTTCAACGGGATGCACAACTTGTTCTACATTGGGTCCAAAATTCAGAGACTGCGATTTCTTTGCATTTTCTGAGCTTTCCTCTCTGATTTTTGGCCATCTAGCCCATAGACCAATTCAGTCACTTTCTTTGCCAATGTTATAAGCAAAGGTAATAGACTTTGCAGAATAATATTCCCTTCTTAGAGCAGAAGCGGAAGTAGAGGGGAGCGCGTGGAGCAGCTGCTCCAGGGCGGGGGTGGACCTACCGTCTTCGCAGGGGCGCGCTGGTCTTCACAGTTTCGGCCCTCCCGCTCTCCCTGGAGCCCGAACGGCTCCAAAATGGGTAGGAAACCAGCGGGGGGTGGGGTCAGTGCCGCACTGGGCGCATCACGTCACCTAGGCCCCGCCCCCTTCCTCCGGGCGCCGGGAGGGATAGTGACACCTCAGAGTATACAAGTATAGCCTTTTTTTCTGCAGAATAGCCATCTGCGGACTTGTCTCAACATGGATGGCTACCCCAGGGAATAAAGGGCTGACTGGGGGCTGAGCGCGGCATTGCAGTACCTTAATTTAGCAGCATGCTGGCCCACCACCCGCTCCTGGAATCCTGTGTGGCTTCCAAATACTTCAAATGACTGTAAAGAGTATTTTTTTTTAAAAAAAACAATTCACCGCGACTTCTGGTTTCTCCTCTCTACTGGAAGTCGCTGTGAATCTGTTTTTTTTAAAGTCTTTACAGCAGTTTGAAGAAGTACTTGGAAGCCGCACAGGAACATAAGAAGAGCCCTGCTGGACCAGGCCAAAGGGCCATCTAGTCCAGCTTCCTGTATCACACAGTGGCCCCACCAGATGCCTCAGGGGGCACACAAGACAAGATACTGGACAAGATACTGGACTGGACAAGATGTGTCCAGTCGTCACTCCATTGCACCTGGCACAGAGAAAACCTACTCCTACAACCATTATGTTGCTTATCCCCATCATGGCTTGTAAGCTGTGATGGACTTTCCCTCCATAAATCTGTCCAATCCCCTTTTAAAGGTATCCAGGCCAGGTGCCATCACCACCTCCTGTGGCAAGAAGTTCCACAAACCAATTACACGCTGGGTAAAGAAATATTTTCTTTAGTCCAGGAGTGGGTGGTGGGCCAGCGCGCTGCTAAATTAAGGTATATGCCGCCCACCTCACCCTCCTCCGCTGCGGATTTCTTTCAATGCAGCTTTTTTATCAGCTGGGGGTTTGTGAACCGAACCCCCCACGGATACAAAGGGCCGACTGTATTTCACATAGCCAACAGTATCGATCTTTTGCTCTTTCTACAGTTTTTGTTGGAAAATCTCAGCAATTCCTGTACATATTAACCTTCACCAATGTGCAAATCTTTCCACTTGGCTCTGGAAAAACTACAAGGGGAATTAAACTGCATTCATGATGACGCTTGAAAAGATTTGCTCTTTGTCCTTAGGAGACAAAAATGAATATCTACTTGCGTTAGATGCACACACAAAAAAAAAAAAGAGGGGGAAAAAATGGTTGCCTCCAGATTCTGATCACTATCATTTCAACGTAAGACTTTTATTAAGACTATTTTGAGCTGGACACAAATATAGTGATGGATAAATGTATCCTCTGAATAGTTTTAGTCTCAAAAGTGGGTAAGAGAGAGAGAGAGCAAAGTATTTCATCGATGAATTTTTCACATCCCTAAGATTGGCCACTTACCGGCTCTGATCATCTTTTTCAAGCTTGGAGGGTCAAAAGGTGAAAATGATTGAGGTACCTTTTGCTATGAATATTTTACAAGCTGCCTATCCCCTTTTCACTGAGATCTCAGTGCTGACTGAGGGCTTCTTCAGGATGAGTCCTTAGTTGACTGATGAATACAAAACACCTTTCAAACAAAAGGCATTCAAGATTAGCGGAAGACAAGACAGCCGACTTTAGTTTCTGTGCAGGGTACTGGAGTATCAATGGAGATTAAAAAACACACACACAAACCACTGAGTGACAGGCCACTGAAATGCGGAAGAGCACAATATATTGTTCCCCTATTGATTGCAGAAATAATGGGAAAGTTAGCAAGTCACGGTAATGTCACAAGCAAATGATGAACTTTGAAGAATTCAAGGACCAAAAAGTAACATGAAACAAGAAGTAAATTGGAGATAATATTTGGTTACAGCACCGTTCTCAAATGGTCCTGAAACGCATCCCCTGGCCTTTGAGGCTGCGCGGTTTTTAAAATGAAGACAATGGGAAGAAACTGGGGGCTGAAACAATATAGCCATTTTCTTTGACGACGGCCAGTAACGTGAACTTCTTGGAAGACATCTTCTTTCAGCACTTGATTGCAACGGGGCACATTCAGAGGCCTCGAATCAAAATGATCTTCAGGCTTCACTGTCTTAGGAGCCTATCCTGCAAGGTGCTGGCAGGAGCAGGGAAGACTCAGCGCTCCACTTTGAAACCCAACTCGGAACAAAACGCTGAGTTTCCCAGACCTACATTGGTAACGTGTCACAGCAAGAATTGCAAAAATGCCTAGGAAGTTTTAAAGCTTGGGGTGGTTTTTTTTGGTTTTTTTTTTGTTCTTATCTAATGTGTCTTGGCTAAACAAATGTATAGGGAATTTCTTATACAATATACAAGTTCTGTTAACCTTCCATCTTAGGGTTAAACTAGACACTAGCAGGATGGTGTAGTGGTTTGGGAGTCGGACTTTGACCTGGAAGATCCAGGTTCAAATCCCCGCTCAGCCACGAAGCTTCCTGGGTGACCTTGAGTGATCTCTCAGCCCCACCTACCTCACAGGGTTGTTGTGAGGACAAAAAGGAGGGGAGGAAATATGTACACCACTCTGAGCTCCTTGGAGGAAGGGCGGTATAAACATGTGAAAAAAAAAAGTTTAAGTATGTGATTGGGGCTGGCATACGTATTTGAAGGTATAATGGACCGTGGCATGGAGGAAAAAAGTTAGCCTTCCGCTCCTACCATGGTCGCAAACTGTATTGGAGCTTCCACAGCTGTGATCTGCCATGGAGGAAAAGCTCCTCTTCTTGTTGTCATAGGTCCAAAATGATGTAGGAAATGCATCCAGCCCCTCAGAGATGCCATGTAAGTCACAGCAGCCTATAATGAGAAAAGAGTGGTGCTGTCCTTGCTATAGCACTTTATGCAACTCACATATAGAGCTACAAAAAGAATAATCACATGTCTCTAGATTTTCTAGTACTAGGCAGCTGAGACTGGTGCAGCTATCAGCTGTCTCAGATAACAGTGGATTGGTTGGCAGGTGGTCAGAGAAAGTATTTTGCATAATTTTAAGTTCACATGGCACTCCTTCCTCTGACCCAACTCCTCCTCTCTCGCCAATGATCTTCAGTCCAGGGACACTGAATTATAACAGGAACCCCTGCTTGCATGTGAACCCAGCTGCTCCCTGTGCCCCAGGACCTGGTGCAACCTTGTGGCCATTCTAGCTACCACCTCACAGATGCCATAAGCCATGGAGCCCATAACACAAGAACCAACCTTGAAGAAGAACAGTTGGAAGCCTCTGCACACTTCCTTGCAAGTAAGCTCCACGGAACTCCTGGGCCTTTGCCTGATTCTGCCTGCTGCATGGGCACGAGGATGGAAATGACCTTTTGCGTGAACCAGGCCTAAGTGCCCGTTTGTCTGTGTACACATTGCTTAGCAGAACAGATGCCACTTCTTGAGCCAAAGGAAGCTTCCAAGCTGGCCTGCTGGCTCAGGTAAAGGTAAACGTCTCGCAGTCAAGCAATCCTGCTGTGACCAAAGACCAGTTCCCTGTCACTAGGCCTGTGCCTGAAGAAGGGTCCCCTGGCCAGATGGAGGTGGAGGTTGTCTTCCATGAGTCACTCTGCTCCCCCCTTTCCTCTCAGTAGTGAGAATGCTTTCAACTCTTATTTGCACTTGAAAGGTTGCCCAGCAGGTGGTTCACCTGACAAATTATCCTTCTGAAGTGACAAGATCAGTTGAAAGAAGCTCTCTTCCCTCCACTCCTTCCAAGTTTTAATATTAAAAAAAACCCTCAAAATTAAAAGCAAAAATTGGAGGTGTAAAAGATGTTGGCCTCCCACACTTTTTTGGTTCCTTCTTTCATATCCATTTCAAAGCAGAGACACACATTCTGTAACGCTGAACCAGTGAACACCGCAGGAACTTTAAGACGCATTTTGTAATTCTATTGAGATAATGGAGTGCATGCCGGGCTCCGGATAGAGAGTTAGCAAGTTGGCCCAGGTTATTGCCATCATATTCACTGCAGGATGGGACTATTCTGTGGCAGACCAGAACTGCACAGAGAGCTAAGTGTAACCTTCATATACTTGGAGGCACTAGACCTCTGAATGCCAGGTGCTGGGGATAAACATCAAGGGAACACTCAGGTGCTGGGGATAAACAACAAGGGAACACTGCTTCCCCGCTTGTAAGTTTTCTATAGGCATTTGGTAGGTTAGTGTTGGAACTAGATGGAGATAAGTGACTTGCCCAAGGACACAGAATGAGTGCTGCCAGCGTTCTGCCAGCATTAACTGCCTTATGCCTTATGGCAGTTGCAAAGAACACTCCAACTGCGTGTGAAGGCGCATGGTGCCAGAGCCACCTTCTCTGGCATGCTGGAGGATCACTGTAGATCCGC
Organism: Plestiodon gilberti rubricaudatus; assembly: GCA_026170595.1. Taxonomy (NCBI): domain Eukaryota; kingdom Metazoa; phylum Chordata; class Lepidosauria; order Squamata; family Scincidae; genus Plestiodon; species Plestiodon gilberti. The sequence goes on from JANXHW010000001.1 coordinate 25,970,932, forward strand.
CGACAGAGGTAAGATAGCAGGGAAGGCGGGATGGGGTGGGGGAGGTGGGACGGGGCCGAGGAGGGTGGAACGAGTTAGTGAAAGGTTGAGGGAAGGGTGGATTGGCTCCAGGAAGAGGGTGGGTCCGGCGGCTGCCAAATTCTAGCCCCCTTCCCAGACCCGATTTTGTGGCCCATGTCTACCCCAGCAATTTCGCTAGCGCAAGTCAAGGTAGACCCCTCTACACTGTCTTACCTTCTGTGGCCCGGGTCCACACCAAGTAAGGGAACAAGGAGACCTCCACAACTGCCCCCCCCACAGGATGCATCGCAAGCCATTTTGGCATTGCTGGATTGTCCGGGGGAAGTATAAGATTGGGCCCTCAGCCCCCCTCCCTCAGGCACCTTCTTTCTAGACTGACGGAGCAATCCTTAGCGCAGCAGGCGCTGGCACTGTAGTCTTGGCGTCAGCCTAGGGTGTCACAAATGTGCCGTAACGCACGTTTGCATCACCCGGCGAGTAAACAGTGCCGGTGCTGAATCCTAGGCCACCCACTTACCAAAGAGGAAGGAGACCAGTGCCATGGAGTGGGTAAGTCCCGTTTCAAGCAGCACTGGGGCTGTGGGGGAGAGTGAAGAGGGGGGAGAATTGGGCCTATGAGGGGGGGTAGGATCAGCGTCCTCATCGGAAGCCATATCCTATCCTCGCTCACAGGCCTCCAACCCCAACATGGGGCTTCTTGGACCAGCGCCGACAAAATAGGTTGCAGTGACCTGGGTAGCCCCATAGCGGAGGCTTTACCCCTTACTCAGGGCAAGAGGACAAAATCCCCTTACGCCGAGACCCCCAGCCCGCTCCTCTCCAGCAATGGATATGGCATGGGCCTGGCGCCCATGCCGCACTGGTACTGAATAGGATTGTGCTGCCCAGACCCCGAAATGCTTTAGTCTTTCCTCATAGGGGAGGCCAATATTTATTTATTTTTTATTTTATTTACAATATTTATATCCCGCCTTTCTCCCCGAAGGGACCCAAGGCGGCTCACAACAGAAATACAAAAAATACCATATAAAAAACATCACACTTTAAAATAGTAAAAACAATTAATAACATTTGATAAAAACAATAACTAAAAATCAATTAAAAATATCATGGCGACAGTCACAACACGAGCATAAAAACAGTAGCACCCCCACCTATACCAGTGAGATGTTAAAAAAGGCAAGGGCTCAGAAGGCTTCTTGAAACAAGAAGGTTTTTAGGCCTCGCCGGAAAGTGTCCAAGGAGGGAGCAGTTCGTAGATCAAAGGGGAGGGAATTCCATAAGGTAGGTGCCACTACTGAGAAGGCCCTGTTTCTGGCCGCCGCCCCTCGCACCTCCCTGGGCGACGGCACCCGCAAAAGGGCCTTCTCTGATGACCTAAGGGGACGAGCCGGACTATATAGAAGTAGGCGGTCTCTCAAATATCCTGGCCCCAAGCCGTATAGGGCTTTAAAGGTCAAAACCAGCACTTTGAATTGGGCCCGGAAACGAATCGGCAGCCAGTGCAGCCGTCGGAGGAGCGGCCCGACAGAGTCGAACCGCCTACCTCCAGTGACCACACGGGCCGCCGCATTCTGCACTAATTGCAGTTTCCGAACCGTCTTCAAAGGCAGCCCCACGTAGAGCGCATTACAATAATCTAATCGTGATGTCACCGTGGCATGGATCACCGTGGTCAGGTCTGCACGATCCAAGTACGGTTGCAGCTGGCGCACCAGCCGGAGCTGGGCAAAGGCCCCCCTGGCCACCGCCGCCACCTGGGAATCCAGGAGCAGCTGCGGATCCAGGCGGACCCCCAAGCTGCGGACCTGCTCCTTCAGAGGGAGTGCCACCCCATTCAGAGCAGGACGGTACTCTAGTACCTGCATCGTGGATTTCCGGACCAGGAGAACCTCTGTCTTGTCCGGGTTTAGTTTCAGCTTATTAGCCCTCATCCAGGTCCCCACTGCCTCCAGGCAGCGCTCCAGAACCTCAACAGCCACCCTGGAATCAGGTGGAAAGGAGAGATGGAGCTGGGTGTCATCAGCATATTGATAGCACCCAACTCCAAATCCCCGGATGACCTCTCCCAGCGGTTTCATGTAGATGTTAAATAGCATGGGGGACAGGATAGAACCCTGCGGCACCCCACACCTCAAGGGCCAGGATGCCGAACAGGCGTCCCCCAGCACCACCATCTGGGACCTATCTGCCAAGTAGGAGCGGAACCACCGCAGAACAGTGCCCCCGACCCCCAGCTCGGCCAGTCGGCCCAGAAGGACACCATGGTCGATGGTGTCGAAAGCCGCTGAGAGGTCCAGCAGAACCAACAGGGACGCACTCCCCCTGTCCAGTCCTCGGCGTAGATCATCCACCAAGGCGACCAAGGCTGTTTCTGTCCCAAAGCCCGGCCTGAAGCCAGACTGAAAGGGATCCAGATAATCCGCTTCATCCAGGACCCTCTGGAGTTGAGACGCCACCACCCGCTCAATTACCTTGCCCAAAAACGGGAGGTTTGAAACTGGCCGGTAGTTGTCCATTATTGTGGAATCAATACTGTCTAGCAGGACGTGGTGGCGCAAATAAGGCACCCGCCACATCCTGATCAGGATGGGGCCTGCCCCAGCACAGTGGAGGTCTCCTCGGGGTAAAGGCACATTCATCCCCTTAGCCCAAATAGAGCCCCAGTCACCCCGATGGGTCTAATCGAATGTGTGTCAGCTATTTTGCTAGCGCATATTCAAACTGGCTGTGTAATGGCGGCCAGGCCTGAGAAGGAGGACAGGATTCAGCTGAACAGTCCTCCAACAATCCCCCCCCACCTTCCTGAGCCTGGCTGACCAATCCAACCCACCCACACCCTGGAATGTCCCATTCCACCCTCCCCATGCCCCTCCACCGCCTGGCAGGGAACTCACCTTCCCTGGTGGACAGAGCTCTGGATCTGCGGCGAGTAGAGCGGTGCCGGCCTCAGAGACGGTGCTGCCTACACGCCAGGTGCCACAAACGTGCTTTACGGCATGTTTGTGACATCCTAGACCAGTGGAGCGGTCGCTTCGCTGGTCTATTTCTGTACAGGATTGCACTGTAAGTCTAGGTATTTTTTTGTGATCAGGCCTTATGCAGCTACTGTACGTTTTATGTCTTTAAGAGTTTTCTTTGTTACTTAGAAATAAAGCACTGATTACATTGCAGATGCTAAAGTACCTTTTTTCCAACTAACAGTGGCTATGGGGGTGCCACAGAAGTAAATGAGACTCAGAACATGGTCATGTTCACTTCTTTAGATAATATTACTATATAGTGTATGGCAATACCCTTCGAGGATCCAGGGCCTGTCTGTAGTGCTGTCTGTTTGCTTTTTTCATTGAAGTGTGTGTGTGTGTGTGTGTGTGTGTGTGTGTGTGTGTGTGTGTGTGTGTGTGAGAGAGAGAGAGAGAGAGAGAGTAAAAACCTGAAATCCATCATCCAAGTTCTGACTTTGGCCGACTGCTGCTGGTACTCAGACCGTTGGACCACGGGAACCCCGCTCCGATGTGGCACTTTCAGTAGTGCATTTTTGCTCCCAAGAGAGCTCCTGCCTTTCGCCCAGAGCCTCCTACCTGCATTTTCTGGCCTCCAAAAACCTGAAAACCCGGAAGTAACTGGCGATGATGTCATCACCAGTCACTTCCGGTGGTACGCAGTAGGAGAGTGGCACCGGAGGTGGTACTCAGCTGGGAAGGGGTTGAGAACCCCTGGACTAGTCAAAACATGAAGCTCCAGACAGTGTTGGAGGTTTCTGGTATTGCCTAGTAAAAACTAGAAAGTACCATGCCTGGCAGGAAGTTCCAACTGGGAATTTTCGCTACCTTGAAACTGTCCGGAGTGTCTTGTTTTTCCCAGTCAGAGAATTAGTTGTTCCCGACAGGCACTGTGATTTCTAGGCCTGACTTGGTGATACTAGAACACTCGAACGTCGCTCAAATCTTCTAGTTTTGACTAGTCAGAACTAGTAATAACAGATTTTGGGTTTTGTCACACACACACACACACACACACACACACACACACACACACACACACACACTTTCCCCCTCCCCATAGGAATAGGATGACTTGCTCAGCTATTAATACGAAGGCTATTGAGGCCACCAATTTGTTAATAAAAAAGGTGATATGGTAAAAAAGGAATTAATGACAAATAATCCACTATAAAACAATTTCACCCTATCCAGGTTTCTGAGTTTACTGAGCTCTAAGTAGATAAACATATCAGCTACAAACCACTCACTGGCCATTCTCTGCCCCATTATTAACGGATAAGAGAAAAGAAGGGGAATTTGTGACTTAATGTAGATATGCATCTCATGCCATCAGATTACATCAGGTTCATCAAGTCATGCTTATATAACTTGATTTTAATTTATGGGTTTTATTGCTGGCAGGTTTCTGAGATTATGATTTGATTGAACGTCTGTTGAATGTCTGTAAAATATCTGTTAGTTTGTAAATGGACTCTAATGGATTACACTGCTTGAATCTTCCTTCGTGTAGCTGTTCACCTTTGTATGGTGTAGTAGACAAGATGCATCTTGCTTTGAGTGCACACAGCACCAGCTATAATCACTAGATGTCAAAGACTATGAAAATGTTCTCCGATACGTTTTTGCTGAAAATCACCAGTCTCGAAGGCAGGGATGTGGATCAAGTCTCTGACTCCAAGTCTTAAGTCAAGTCCCAAGTCTCTGTGTCAAAGTCTCAAGTCAAGTCCCAAGTCTTTGCCCCCAAGTCCCGAGTCTTTGGTTGCGAGTCCCTATCTATTTAATGGGGAAAAGGGGTTTAAACCTGAACAAAATTCGACTTGTCGTGCAAGGCTCCAAGTCTTGAGTCGAGTCTTTCGAGTCTTTTACAACCGCCGAGTCAAGTCCGAGTCAAGTCATTGATGCGACTTGAGTCCGACTCAAGTCTGAGTCAATAGACTCAAGTCTACATCACCGCTCTACGGATTTTAACATCTAGGGGTAGACTATATCTGTAATTCTCCAGGCTTTTTTTCCTTGTAAATATACCAGCTCCATCCATTATATTACCAGTGTGGTGTAGTTGGTAGAGTGTTGGACCAAGACCTGGGTTCAAATTCCTGCTCAATCATGGTTTAAGATAAGTATCATATGGGCAGCCCAATCCCGACAACAACACCAGTGTCGGAACGAGTGTTCTGGCAACAGTAGTTGCAAACGTGCCGTAAAGCACATTTGCAACTACTTTCGAGCAGGGAAGGCCGGCGCAGAGGCCGGCCTCCCCTGCTCCGACGATGGAGCTCCCGGCGGCCAGGTAAGATAGGATCCGGCAGGCGGGGAGGGCGGATCGCCAGTGCAGGGAGGGGGCCCATTGGCCCAGGAGGGGGCGGAGGGTGACTTCAGCCATATCCTGACCCCGCTGGGCGGCTGGGCTGTTACACAGCAAAATTGCTGGCAGAAATCCGAGGAGGCTGATAGGGCCTGGACCCGGTTACACTCGGGAAGGGGACAAGCATCCCGTTCCCCGAGTAGACCTCCGCCCCAGTGGCAGCCTGGCCGCGACGGAGCACAGGATACAGCAGGTGGCCATGGGCCGCCGGCCAGATCCTAGTCAAGATTGTGCCATTAAACAAACAGTTACTGTTGGTTCTTCACCCACAGTGTAAGCCCAACTTTTCAATGTGTTTATCGTATTTAGAATATTTATATCCTGCCTTTCCCCTCCCCATCAGGAGGAGCCTAAGATGGCTTACATTATTTTTTCAACATAGTAATAGTAGGTCTGTCCCCAAGGGGCTCACAAAGAAAAAGAACATGGTGTGGGGGATTAAAAGAGGGAATATAAACTCAAAAATTAAAAAAAAAAAACTAAAATTCTCCTCTCTCTCACTTAATAGGGTTTTGGTGGCCACTGTGATGGAAAAAGGCATAGTCTTCACTTAAGGATTTGCATGACAGATATGCATACAAGCCAGATAAATGCTTCAGCTGTTAGCCTCCCCTCATACTTCATACCTGTCTCTTTATTGCTTTTAAAAGGATGCATTTTAAAAACAATTATACAACTGTCTCTGAGGATTTGTATTTTGGTGACATTACTGACACATCAGCCCCTCTGCAACTTTTTTTCTCTCCACTCAAACGAAACCAAGTTGCTAATTTACAGAACTGCATTTTCAGAGCTTCTTTGGAAGAAGAAAAGGTACATTTGTGCTGAACGTTGTGAAGATGCTCCTAAGCCAGCCCCATCGTTCAAAGAGAAGATCACTTGGCCAGCCTTAATGTTACATCAGCACTATTTGCACAGACCTTCTAGCATGTGTCATCACTAGCGTCGCTGCAGGGGGGCGGAGCTCTAAGTTCCGCCGAGGCTTCAACCCTCCGTTACACCGGAGCATGAAGCGGCCCCGCCCCCTCGCCTTCTGAACCATTCAAGGCGGTGAAAGCGAAGGCGAGGGGGCGGGGCGCTTCGTGCTCCAGTGTAATGGAGGGTTGGAGCCTCAGTGGAACTTAGAGCTCCGCCCCCCCCCCCCCCGGCAACGACGCCAGGGTATGTCATAGGTGACTTTTATGGTTCAGCTGAATTTTATCAACTGGGGATGGCTTTTTCTATGATTGCATGATGTGATGATGCTGATGGATTCTGTGATTTCACTGTATTGCTATATATTTATGTCTTCCTTTAAACCATGTTGAAGGGTGGCCAACACATTTTCAAAACAAAACAAAATAAAAACCATTTGTTCTGTCTTTGCCCCCAAAAGCTAATGGGGAACCTTGGGCAAATCATTGTTTCATGTATCAACTGTAACTTCAGGGTGGGTGGGGGTTACATGAAGGGGTGTCCAAAATAAGAACTTCCCTACCACTGCCCCCCTCCCTCAGTCTGAAATGCAGTAATCCATCCTATCACCTCAGCACCCTCCCACATCATTCTGTTGCGTATGTCAAGCAGGTCTTATCCTAAATCAACTTCACTGCAATCTTGAATCAAATCAGAGAACTCATGGACTGACAACAATTACGCGAAATTAGTGGAGACAAACAAAACATCAGAAACTTGTCCCATGTGTATTTATTTAGCAGACATTGCAACCAGCGTGAGATTATGTATTCATAATCTGGAATTTATACTGAAAAATGTGTATTTAGAATTCTCTTCACACAAACACACAATAATTGCTTTTTATACACAGTAAGCAACCTTCTGGCAATTGACTCCAGAGAAGTCCTACCGGCTTCAACAGACCTGCTCTCGAGTAAGTGGGTCAAGGATTGCCTGTTACGTTGTGAAAGGGAAAAACCTCCAGGTCACCTACTGAGAAAAACTCTTCAAGGGTTTAAAGTGAGACTGTTTTCATCATAATTAAGGTATTATAGCATAAACAGAGAAATGTACTTGGAGGACTCACTGTAGGTAATTGCCACTGTTAGAAGCACTTGTCTCACACCCACCAATTATGTTCCCAGGCCAATTAGAATTTCTTCCCAGATGCCTGAGGCCCGGAGTATACATGCAGCAGAACGAATGGGTAAAATTCCAAGAAGAGTGGCCAGAGTGCAGGTGGAGAAAACCAATTTCAATGTTCCCATATGTAAAATAAAAGAATGAATGAATGAATGAATAAGAACCCCTGCAAGTAGAAAGCTACTACCACAAGAAGTGGACTAGGATAGAAGAACCCCAATAGGCTTTCATTGCCCTCTACTGTACCACCTCAACATTCTACCCCTTCATTAGAAACTCTTCAGAAGTTATTCTCCCCACAGTCATTGGCTGGTCAGCATTCCAACTCATAGGGAGAAGCCCTCCCTCCCAACATTCAGAGCTGTCTGCTCTCCTTGCTTTCAATGAACACCGGTGGGAGAGTATCTTCTGAAGAAGGCCATTCCATTGCATGTAAGCCAGGCCTTATTAGGTGCTAACATTCCCAAACCTAGCAGCTTCTTCTCATCTTGGAGAGGCCCTTCTCTAGGTCATGAACCACTCTTTAGGTTTTAAGTAGGGTCATCAGCAATGAAAGAAATCTTAGCCTATTATGTATATGAGTTTTTGGCCCCAATCCCACTCACCCCCCTGCCACCAGTGCTGATGCAGCTGCATCAAAAAGGTACAGCCTGCATCCTATGGTGGGGCAACAGAGACCCAAAGGCAAATGGGAGGTAAGTATTTTTTTTAACTTACCTACACATAAGCCTCGGGCCACCTCTGGGTCTCCTTGGACATACACCACCCATTTTGGTGGCAAATGTCCAAGGCGGTAAAAGGGGCAGAGAGGGTCAAGAAGAAGGGATACAGTGTGCATCATTGTTGTTGGATCCACCCCCTCCCTCCCTCCCTCCCCTTCCCCGTTCCTCAGTTTCTCCCACAGAACATCCCAATCCTCCCGCTCCACGCCCACCCTTGACATCAGGGGATCCAGGGAGGCTCCGCCATTTCCAGCATTGGCCTGGTACTGCGTTATAGAGCATCACATTTTGTAACGCCGTAATTTGGGCTGCATTGCTGGAACATGAGTTCCGGCAGAGCAGCCTGATGATAGGATTGGGCTATTTGTCTATGAATCAGTTATATTGATTCTGCATTTGTCTTCCCAAGAAAAAGAATAATTCTTAAAAAAGAAGAAGAAATCTTGCTTTTAGATGATCCACACATAGGTTGAACATTATCTTGCAAGAGGCATTCCTGGCTGTACTCTCTCACACAGAAGGGAATGCCTCTTTTCAAATGGCACTGGCCACTAGCACTCTTTATAAGTACTTGGTTCTTTTTAGAACAAAGTCATACTTTTTATTATAGAACGTGCACTTATGTACAAAGAGAGATAAAAATCACTTTAAAAATACTGTATTATTAGCTCTGTTATAGCTGGAGGTGATCCTGAAAATATTGTTTTAAAACAGTTTTTATTCGCACAGATGCTAAAAATAACGTACAAATTCTTAACAAGCTTCTTGAATAATTGGGAGTTGATAAAAATGAGTTGATGGAAATGCTTTTTATGGTTTGAATAGACCAAAGAATCCACTGAACATTGCAGTCCTGGTTTTAAGCAAAACAGTACGTTATGAAGAGCAATGATCCAAGGGCTATGCACAGCTCGGAATATAAAGTAATGACAGCCAATGCCAAACACCTCTCTTAGCCATCTCCTCAGAATACATAATCACATTAGACTGGCCCCAAGCGCTAAGCCTTGTGCGATGCCCTTCTTTGGTTGCTGGCAAAGCACCCCTACCCATTATTGAGGGCAATGTTGTGACTCTTTATAAGCAAGTCAATATCCTGGCCACAAAAACATACATATCATTGAAAGTGCACAAGAAGGAAGACAGGACATAGATAGATAAAACAGAAAATGGCCATTCTAGCTTCACTTCTGTAGTCCAGGAGGCCCAAAAAGGGCAGTTTGGTGGGCATGGGAATCAGCGAGATAGCTATGTAGTTTGAATGGACTCCCCATCAAGGAACTGTGGATTTCTAAAGAACAATTGCAACAATTTGAGAGTTATGGGATTTTCAGCCATGTAAAGCTGAAATGAAGAAATAAAGTTCTTACTAAAACCAGTGGTCTGTAGAAATTCCTTGAGATGAGGTAGCAGCTATAAGCGCTAGTATCTTCAGGATTATCCAAAGCAGCCACAGGCAATAACTTCAAACTGACGTTTCAAGCCTCGCTTGGGTTTTCTTCAGAGCAATAACACCAGTCTCAGCTGGTGGATGGTCTGTGCCTGGAGATGTGCTTAACAGGTTTAAATCAACATTGCTGCAGGAAGCACGGGGAAGGCTAATTACTTAATTGATTGCATCAACATTGCAGCAATGTTGATTTAAACCTGTTAAGCACATCTCCAGGCACAGACCATCCACCAGCTGAGACTGGTGTTATTGCTCTGAAGAAAACCCAAGCGAGGGTTGAAACTTCAGTTTGAAGTTATTGCCTGTGGCTGCTTTGGATAATCCTGAAGATACTAGCGCTTATAGCTGCTACCTCATCTCAAGGAATTTCTACAGACCACTGGTTTTAGTAAGAACTTTATTTCTTCATTTCAACTTTACATGGCTGAAAATCCCATAACTCTCAAACCGTTGCAAATTGTTACATGCCATGGGAACCTCCACACTCGATTTAAAGAACAATTGTCAATTGTTGTTGTTGTTGAGTCGTTAAGTCGTGTCTGACCCTTCGTGATCCCATGAACCACATCCCGCCAGGCCTTCCTGTCCTCCACTATCTTCCTGAGTTTGCTCATTTTCATGTTCGTTGCATCAGTGATGCTGTCTAACCATCTCATCCTTTGCCTTCCCCTTCTCCTTTTGCCTTCAGTCTTTCCCAGCATCAGAGTCTTCTCCAGAGAGTCCTCTCTTCGCATTAGGTGGCCAAAATATTTGAGTAATTGTCAATTACTCCTGAGCAATTTTGCAAAGTAGGCATGATGAGTAAGCCTCCAGGATGATAAGATTTTACACTCCCACTCCTAAAAAAATATGTGAGAAGCAACATGGTTACCTTTTTATAGCTGTCTTTCCTTCCTGGTTGGCTTTTCAGAAAGTTGTCCCCAGATACTCTCAGTATAAATGACGGGAGGGGAATGCAGGAGGAGGAAGAAGAGAGAGAAGGAGAATGGAGGGAGGAGTAGAAAGAGAAGGAGAAAAGGTACACGAGCTTCCTATAAGGGTCAGCATCAGATCAGGGCACCCTTGGGCAGCTGCTGGGTCTGTAGACTCCTATGGGTACACCACCGATGCCTGCCCCAGGGACAATTGGGCACAGCAGGGTGGTCTCTCCTCTGCTGATAAATGTGGCAGTGGACACAGGAGAAAAAGAGAAACCCCTGCTACCGCTACATCTGCAACCAATATAAGGTAAGCAGGACCCAACAAGGTAAGAAGCGGCCTACCAGGGAACCCTTTGCCAAGGGTCTTCTCAAACCTGGATCCAGCCCTGGAAGGAGTATGAGAATAAACAACCAGTTTGGGTCCAGGTCTTGCTGATTGGGTCAAAACTGTTGGCACTCCTCACCTTCCTATGTGAGTGCATTTATTTTTGTTTCTTTCCTCCAATTCACTATACCTCTACTCTTCTTCTGAAGTGTCTGGAATGACTTTGGATTCATTTTCCCAGGAAGGTCTACTAGCCAATGTACAGCTGGCAGTTCCTTGCAATGGAAAGCCAGTCCTTGGCAGTTCTCGGAAGGGTTTAAAATGCCTGTTAGGCTTTCTAGTCAATCACTCTCTCTGTTCTCCCCACCCCAGAAAGAAACAAAGCCAGCTAAGAAGACTGGGCTAGCAGAAGACTGGCAGCTGTTTTCAGAGCACCCCCTCTGGGATGACAACCTTGGAATTCTCCTCCTTTCTTGTCCAGTGACAGAGGATTCCATTGCCTACATTTTGTCCAGGGAAAGCCTGGTAAGGCCTTATACCTTCACTGTGCATATACTGTCCCTATGTAGCAGGGATAGCCTCTGTTTTCTGGACTTATTCCTGGATTGAGAGGGCGATGAGTAGCAAAGAGATCCTGGGATATTCCATGGCACAGAAACTGCAGGATAAGAAAAACCACATGAGTAGTGCTTCCTAACACGTGCTTATTCAATGGAAAATGTCCATTTCCACTTGGATTTCTATGCATGTGGTCAAGGCAAGTTCTGGTTTTGTGCCGTTAACTCAAATGTTATAGCAGAGCTAGGGTCTCGGTAAAATTCTTCTATGTCACAGACACCTGCCAAATTCCAGAAAGGTTACCACCACGGTCTCCGACAAATCTGTACTGGATGAAAAATCATTTTCTTTCCTCAAGGTGTGTAAGTAAGTAGATCCTCCCTCGTCGAGCATGTTCTTAACTCTTTAGCACATTTCCTCCCTTTAGATTTGAATCCTTCCTTTCAGATGCTATAAAAGCAACTCTTCTGGCAGTCCCTGTCAATCAATTGGGCATGATCTTTAATTTCAACACCTTTAACCAGCAATTTTTAGGCCGCAAGCAAATGCATCCATCTAATGGGAACCAGAAGCAATAATGACTTACCCACCCAACTAAGGTGTGACATGATCCCGGCCTCCCAAGCAGATCTGAATCAAAGCCGCTGTATCTTTATTTGAAATTTTCTTTCCTATTTTTGCACTGTTAGTGTTTTATAGAGTGGAAAGCAATTAGTTTTATAACAGGGGAATAGGTTCAAACCCTGTTTAAAAGTCAATGAGTGCCTAATTGTTCTGTTGCTTGGAAATACCACCCAATCATGCTGTTTATTAATCTTGCTGTTTTGACGAAAGCCTACAATTTAGAACCTTTCCACCCCCACCCCAAACCAGCCTTTCAGCCTTTCCTGCATCACAAAGAAATCTTTTCCACAAGTGCTGCATGTAATTAAGGCTGCATCTTCTGTCATAGGTGATGTTGCAGGGTAGACGATCGATTCTCATGGCAAAAAATGGCCTCTCATTTGGTTATATAGCTTTAAATACAATAGGATTAAGGAGTAGATCATCTCCCACAGAGGGACAATATATGAGTAAACCATGAAAAGTTAAGAGGAGTAAGCCAAGGTAAAAGTTAATGTGTGTAGACTAGAGCAATACATATAGCCACAAAGACAGGAGTTCAAATAGAATACAGCATATACTACAAATCTGGAAAGGTAAAACCAAGTCCAAGAGGGTGCCTGTGGCTGTGTGGATAATGAGCAGATAAAAATGAAGAAGAAGCTATCTTTCAGAGAATGGAAGTCTTGGCCAAATGAAGAGAAGAAAGTTACTGATGATAATTTAAGCGCGCGCACACACACACACACACACACACACACACACACACCTACCTACCTACCTTTAGGAGAATATTGCTAAAAACATTAAGATCAACAATAAACATTTATTCAAATACATTAGAAGAAGGAAACTAGCTACGGAAGCAGTCTGACTTCTAGATCAGATCCAGAAAATTACAAGCCAGTGAGCTTACCCTTCTGGGTAAATTTGTCAAAAGTGTTATCAAATACAGAATTATCAAGCTTACAGAAGAACAAGACTTGCAGTGAAAAAATCAGTGTGGCTCCCATAGAGGAAAAGTCTTGCCTTACCAACATGTTGGAGTACTTGGGAAATGTCAATAAGCATGTAGATAGGGGTGATCCCTAGTAGACATTACATACTTGGATTTCCAAAAGGCTTTTGACACATGCAATCCTATCCAACTTACACCACCAGTATAACCAGTGGTGGAGGGCAGGGCGGGAGGCTTTGGAGGAGAGGGGAGATTTAAATCCCATTTTAATCCCGCTTTGGAGGGGATTTGAATTCCCTTTCCATTCTGGGACCTCCTGTTCTCGCTGCACCGCTGATTACCCTGTTGGTGTAAGTTGGATAGGATTGCGCTTTAAGTGTGCAGATCCTCTGTATGGGTTGATTACTGGTTAAAGAACAAGAAGCAGAGGAGTAAATGGACAGTTCACACAATGGAAGGAAGGAAGAAATTGGGTCCTCCAAAGAACTGTATTGACATCAATGTATTTTTTAAAATTTGTTCGTAAATGAATTAGGAGTGGGCAAGTAGTTGGACACATCTGCAGATGACACCAAATTATTCCGGTGAGTGAAAATCCAAGTGGACCAAGAACAGCTCCAAAAGGATCTCTGAAATGGGTGACTGAATGGCAAATCTGGTTAAGTGTAAGTAATAGCCCAATCCTGCCTAAGATGCAGCTAGCTCGTCACAGGTCCCATCCAGTGGGCCTCCTTGGATACATACTAGCTCTGGAGCTGGCATGCGTCTGGGGAGGTCATGTAAAGCCGGCCCAGACTGTGATGGGGCATAGGATATCGGCACAACTCCGCGCCGAAATCCCCACCCCCTCCCTGCCCAGGCCAGCCAATGTCCTCCTCTCTCGCTGCCCCTGCCCGCCCTCCACTTGCGCCAACTGGCGCAGGACCTACCTGCGGCAGCCAGCACAGGTCTGGAGCGATGGCTGAGTGAGCGGTCAGATACATTTTCAGATACATTTTCAGCCTCTTATGAGGTATATGGGAAAGGTTTGTCATCTCATTGCAGGCTGAAAACCAATCTGGCTGCATGGCAGAGCAGTCAGATGATGAGAGTTTGGCTTCACAGCCTGCTGTGCTGTACGTTGAACTCTCTTGATTGGGTGCATTGGTGATATTCTTGACAAAACTGTTGAAAACTGGGAGCAACTCTTTGTTTTAATTTCTTTGGGCTTTTTTATCCCCAAATTTGGAAACTGTAAAAATCACTGAGCTCTAAAGGGCCCAGCAGCAGAGATTCAAAGTAAAGTCACTTCACAGCCTATCTTTGTAGAAACAAAGAATGAGTGTCAGCCAGCAAGCAGGAAAATCAGATTTTCTTTTCTTCTTTCTCCTTTTCCCTCCTGAACAAAGAAATGTCTTTGCTTAGCTCCTTTTCTGCTGAATTGAGAAACAAAAGCAAAACAAAACAAAAACAAAAAAAGACGGAAGGGGAAAAAAAATCAAACGGGCAACAAATAATTTTACCATTACCAGGTAATACACGTTAATTGCTCAGTTTATATACTCTGAATGACATACCATTAGAGACTGTGTATGCATTGTAACTAGAGCATTAATAAATTTAAAATGTGCCTATTAGGATGACAGCTTTGGAGGTGCAAAGGAATAACAGTTATCACTTGGCAGAAGCAGATCTCACCCCATCTGCCGAGACTTTGCATACATTTTCAGCTTCCTGAGCAATGATTAGGGCTGTCAGAACCTCTTTAACCTTCTAACTGCTGGTCCCAACTGGCCTTAATTAGAGACTAATGAATTCAGAAGATGCAGGCCGTGAGGAAAACTGCCTTGACAGTTTGTGTACAAATTAAGCACCAATTACTTCATGCATCTTTTGCATTGCTGATACAAGTCTCTGTTATTATTTTTGAATATGGTCATTTTAGCATAAACCGAGAACTTTGCTAATGTATTTTGTCATTTTTATGGCTCATCCTAAGGAGGGGGGGGAATACCAGGAGGATCATGAATATGTGAAATAAGCGACTGTAGATGATAAAAGAAATTCATTATCCTCTAGGGAATATCATCCAACCTTCTTTTTTTCCTTCTTTCCTTTTTTTAAAGAAAAAAAAATACCCTGATATATTATTATTATTATTATCATCATCATCATTAGGTGCATAATGATCACAGTGTAGGAAGCAGACATCTTGGGCTCTGAATATGTTTATTAGCACTGTAAAGGCTGCTATTATCAGAAAAGGAAAAGAAACAAAAGAAAAAGCGTTTCGCTACGGGAAGGGGCAGAGGTGCTCGAAAACTTTTTGGGCCCAGCTGCGTTAACAAATCATTGTTGTTGTCAGACTTCTTGTTTGTCCTATCACTGACAATGTAGACCCTACAGTAGCTCTTTTATTCTGAACGTGAAGCTCACTCACCATAAGGCCTTTTCCCATCAAGCCCCAGGGCATCGTTAAAGTCCAACCTCTCTCCTACCATCGGACTGGTGTGATAAATATTCCGCTGGTTTCCAAGGGTTGGTTCCAAAGGAATAGGGTGGCTTTGAGAACGGTTTTCCTGGATCTACACAGATAAAAAACAAACACACAAACACAAAACGTCTGAATGCGCCAGCCATTCATAGAACCTGCCTACAATAAACTGTTGCTAAGTATGAGGCTTTGATGTAGCAGGTTTCCCAAAGGGCTGCACTGCACTGCGAATTGATACAACCAGGCCAAATCTTCAGGAGCTTGCCTTAGCCAGCCTGGCAAATCTTAAGGTGCGAGATCAAATCAGAGATTTTTTACAAACTACATCAAGTTAACTGCTCACTCTGAGCTGCTAGTTGGTGCAGCGACCTCACTGAGGTTTTGAAAATGGACCTCACCAGACTTCTTATCACAGAGTAGAATAGTAAAGATTTGAATCTGCCACTCAGTCATAAAGAATAGCAAAAGCAGTAGGATTGCCTGTGTGCATAAAAATGACTCTATTTTCCCAACTTTTCTGGGGTTTTTCCTCCAGTGGACAGGTGACAAAAAGTGCATCTCGGGCCATTTTTCAGCTCCCACTGGGCTATCGGTCCCATCATTGCTAAACTCCACCTTTTTACTGTTGCTCTGCCCTGGTACCAGATTCTCCCCGCCCTCTTTTTTCAATGGTTGGCAGTCTTGTGACATCATCAGACCCCACCTCAGAAATATTTTTTGGGGTGGATCCAACCAGGTAACCTTAAATATCAATACAGGTGGGCCCCGATATCCGCTGGGGATATGTTCCAGGCCCCTCCGTGGATACTTGAAACCGTGGATAAGAGCGAACACCCCCTCCATGGTTTCCTGAGGGCCTCCCACCCTGCCTCCCCTGCAGGCAGGCATGCTTGCCCCCCCAGCTCTTATTTTTCTTTCAGCAAGCTTTGTTTCTTCCTTAAAACAAACAGAGAAGCAGCCTCCATTGCAGACAAGTAGAACGAGACTAAGTCCTAGAGAGGCTCTGCAAGGTTTCTGTTAACCTTGCAGAGCCTCTCTAGGACTTAGTCTTGTTCTACTTGCCTGTAATAAGCAGCCAGAGGCTGCTTCTCCTGTTTCTTTAAGGAAGAAACGAAGCTTACTGGGAAAAAAGTAAAAGCCTGGGGGGGTCCCCACAATCCGTGGGTAACTGAAACCGTGGATAGCGAATCAGTGGATATGGGGGCCCACCTGTAATTGTAATGATTTCGTTCTAAGCCTACATTTTAAACATGATCAGAATTAAGCCAGTTTTTAAAATAATTGCCCAGGCAAATCCCTGTCCAGAGGAGTCTACAGTCTAGATTCAGAAAGTGGAATGTACACATTCTTCCTGTAATCATCTGTGGAGATCATTTCCGTAATCTCCAACTACACATAAAGTTAAGCCCTCTGTGACTCCCTTCCCCTCCTTCTATTTACAAGTGGTTGCACAGGACATGGAGACGAGAGGAATAACTGCCTGTCAAAACCCACAGGTGACCCGGCCCAGTGGCTTACAACTTTTGTTGTCACGTGGCTCCTGGTCATCTGAATGCATCCAGGGAGGGTCAATTTCGAGGTGAAGATACTAATCCTCCGTCATTGGAGTTTGAAAGAGCTGGCAGTAGGGTGGCCAGATCAGACGTGTTCCAAAACGTGTGGTTTCTGAGGCAAGATCTGATGATGTCACAAGATGCCAACCCTTGAAAAATGCCTGGTACCAAAGTACTGCAGATCCCAGTAAACAAGGGATGGTGCCTAGTCAGAGTCAGCCCAAGACCTCCTGGCACCTGGGGTGGCATACCAAATGCTGCCCCCCTTACCTGACGTTGTGCCAGCAGCATCACTGCAGGGGGGCGGAGCTCCAAGTTCCGTCGGGCTCTGACCCTCCATTACACGACGGGAGAAAGCGGCCCCGCCCCCTCACCTTTGGAGCCATTCCGGCCGACGAAAGCATGTGCTTTCGTCGGCCGGAATGGCTCCAAAGGCGAGGGGGCAAGGCCGCTTTCTCCCGTCGTGTAACGGAGGGTCAGAGCCCGACGGAACTTGGAGCTCTGCCCCCCTGCAGTGAAGCTGCTGCGTTGTGCCATCCTCTGCTCCTCCCACTCTCCAAGGTTCTATCTCAGCACGCTCCTCCCCTCCACTTTTCCACTTCCTCTCTGTTCACATCTTTTTCCAATCCAGGGAGTAGAAGGAGCAGTGGAGGCAGGTAAGGTAAGTAGACAAAGATAGGTGCCCCCCTCCAATCTGCTGCCTGTGGCAACAATTTCATTTGGCTTCATGGATGGGCCGGCCTTGAGCCCAGTGGTAAATGGATGAAGCACAGTGGTGGCCCAAAACGGAGCAGAGATTAAAAATTTGCTGCCCAGCCCCTGCAGGAAAAAAAATCAAAGAGCCGAGAGAAACTGTCCTTTGGCAGCAGGGGCATGTACCTGAAATGCTACATTCTGCTCTTCAGTTTTGTACTGTTCCTGTTTCCTGGTGCCTTTTCTTTTCCTGATAGAAGAATAATTTACATTAAATAAACACATTTTGAAAGTAATGGAAAGTCCTAGGCCTTCTAGCAAACGAGAACCCAATATCTGAGAGTAGCTTTAGATGTTCTAAGGAATCAGCTGGAAAGGAAGTGCTAGTGAGTTGTGTGTCTTCATTGCAAGCCTCACCCCCCCCACACACACACCCACTTTCTCTCATTCTTCAGTATACATGGCATTTTACATAGTAGCGTAAGCAAAGAAGAAGCCAAATCATAACAAAATCAAATAAACCCTTTATCATGCCACAAAAATATCACCTTGCCGTATAGTGTATATGACCAAACAGATCCGTATCAATAGGGACATAAAAGTACCATTGACGCATCTCCATCCTGAAAAAAAGCATACAATCCAAACGGAGACTTGAGCTCTTGGCAGGAGAGCGGCTGAAGCCAGCATGCACATGCTTGTGTTGGAATATTTTATACTGACTACTGGAGTAAAGGCAATGTCTCCAGATGTGGAAATAGTTTGAACATCCCCGGTTCCTGTCCTCTCCAAGTTCCCTTCGTGAAGATCACATGGGAAGAGGAAGCATGACTTATTTGTGCTTCCTTTCCAATGCTTCTGTAGAAAACCTGGATCTGCTCTAAATGGGGCGTAGACAGAGAGAGTCTGATGATTCCCGGTTTCCCTGTTAAGCTGGCTGTATCTTACAGCCCAATCCTAACTAGGAGGAGGCTGGCCTTTACAACAGCAGAACACAGCACCATACGACGGTACACTGTGCACAACACCAGCAGCCATATTAGTTCCTCCATTGCAATCAGCAGCGGTGCCAGAGGCCTGTTGCTATGCCAGCTACCTCCAGCAGTGAAGGCAAGCTGGCAGCAGGGGCAGGGAATGAGCTGGGGGTGGGTGGAACAGGATGGAGGGGGAGGAACAAGGGAAGTTTCTGGGCAGGGAGAGGGGTGGAAGGGGAACGGAAGAGGGAGCCTGGATGCGTGGAAGAGGGAGCATGCGCTGGATCCTAACCCCCTTCCCTGTCCCATTCCCTCTCTCTTACTATCCTTGGATGTGCACCAGCAAAGGAGCTGGCACAGATCCAAGGAAACCCATTGGGGCAGCGGAGGATTGCCACGGGGTAAGGGAAGAAAAATTCCCTTGCCTCAAGACCTCTGCAACTGCTCCCCTGCAGGATACAGCATGTACTCCATTGGCGTGGCTACATTGGTAGGGAGGGATTTTGTTAGGACTGGGCCTTAGTTTCATTTCGTTTGGCATATTAATTGATATCCCACCTCTCTGAATAATAATACATTCATGGTGGTTAACAATTAACAATGAAACACATAAAGCTACAGCAAAACACAGTATTAAAAAAAGATCAGCAATATGGTTAGCAGGATATTAAGATCATCTATTCAGGCAATATTTCTAAAAAGCTTGCTGTAAGAAAACAGCCTTCCCTTCTCTCCTAAAAACATGCAGTGATGGGGGCAGGTGTGCCTTTCTAGGAAGGCTATTCCAAAATCTGGGTGTCACTGCAGAAAAGCATTTAGCGCTGCGCTCACCCAATGTACCTCCAATGGTATCAGAACAGGAAGAACGGAGCCTTGGGGGCTTCTAACTGGCCCCATTCCTGGAATTTCCTGTGCCCAGTCTGCACATGGGGGAACCCTATGCCACTATCCATGAGGCCAACTGACCCCATCCAGAACCAATTAAGGTTTGTTACAGTATCGGGTTAGGAATACCAAACATGAAAAGAACTATCTAAGAACAAGGACAAAGCATTGCCTATTTCTGGGCAATTTCCAAGAAGAAGGCTAAACCCAGGCTCTGGAGTAGTGAAAGAGAAATGTTGCATTTGCCAGGTGTTTGGTTCTGTTTCAAATGTCACTCTCCCATTTTTAACACCTGCAGAAAGTGTCATTGATTTCAAACATGCAACTCGTGCATCTATTTCACAGCGTTTCCCTTCCGTTAATAGCCAGAGAAAGGACTCCCCAGGACATTGCCGAGAAGCAGAAGAAAACGCAGAAGAGACTCCTCCGCAAAGACCAAACCGAAACGACTTCCATTTCGCCAAGGGAGGGAGACGAAGCTGCAGTGCCAGCACTAATTCTCTGAGGTCAGTGTTGCGGAATCTGAAAATATCAGTCCAGCCTCTGTTGGTGGTAAGTCAGAGAGCATTATGTGGCCAGCAGCTGTGGATGTTAAATTTTAGTTAATTAAACCCTAATTAATGCCTTGCATTCAAGCCCATCTTTGTGCTCGTAATGTCACAGGTGACCTCTTGGATCAACCCTTGTCTCGTGCCTGATCTTTCTTTGCACTATTCCCATGTGCATTTTGTCCAACTATTTTTAAACATCTCTAATGATGATGACTCAACTACCTCACTCAGCATTGTAAGCAGTTATTTCCCTTGCCTAATTGCCCTGATCATTAAGCACTGATTTCTTACAGCTTACCTAGAGACTTTTTTTCAATGTTGCATTTTAGACGAGCACAATTCATCCACATAAATTGCATCGACACCCTTGTCCTTTCAGGAGTTCCCAAACCGTTTGTATTGTGATGTCTGGTTTTCTCCCCCAAAGCCAACGTTATTAAACTTACATTCTTATCATAGGAGCGTTTCCTCTTTCGACAAAAGCTACTGTTTGTTGAGTGGATTATGTATAGTAGGACTTGCGTGTGGAAAATCTGGGTGCAGAAACCTACTCAGTCACAGATTCAGTGGACAATCACCACTGAGAGCCAGTGTGGTGTACAAGAGGGGGTGGTGGGAGTGACCTTAGGCCAGTCACTATCCCTCAGCTAAGCTACCTCACAGGGCTGTGATGGAGGGGATAAAATGGAGAGGTGGAGAGAATCAGGTGTGCTGCCCCAAGCTCTTTGAGGAAGAGTGAGATTAAAATGTAACAATCAATGACTTGTCTTCCAATCTCCATCCATGAAATGGGCATATTTAGGGACCCACTTCACAGAGTTGTTGTGAGGATATGGATTGTAACCAGTGGTGGCCCATCCATGAAGCCAACTAAAACGGTTGCATCAGGTGGCAGATGGAGGGGGCAACTATCTCTGTCTGCCTACTTTACTGCTCCTCCTTCTCCTTCCACTCCCTGGATTGGAAAAGGAAGAGGGGGACAGAGAGAAGTGGAAATGTGGAGGGGAGGCGGAGGCGTAACAAGGGTGGAGCGAAGGCAAGTAGTTCTGCAAGACTCCGTTACACTGGAGTCAGCGGCCCCTCCCCCTTGCTGTTGGAGCCATTCTGGCAGCAAAGGCAACACGCAGGACACTCCCCTGTTGCTGCTGGAATGGCTCCAACAGCAAGGGGGAGGGGCCGCTGACTCCAGTGTAACGGAGTCTTGCAGAACTACTTGCCTTCGCTCCACCCTTGTTTCGCCTCTGAGGGGAGGAGAATGGTGAGCTAGGCCATTGAAAAGTGGGAGGAGCAGAGGCTGGCAGATTATTGGGAAGGGGAGGGCGCATTTGGCGTGTCGCCTCAGGAGGTCCTGCACTGTGGCCCTGATTGTAACATACATCATTACAACATCAAGGGTTGACCTGTATATGTGAAAGAACAATCACACCCCACAGGTAACGCTTTTATATCACTAGTCCTCGTCTAAATGGCAGTACTTTTCAAAGAATCCAGTTCACCCATTCAGTTGATAGGTCGTCGTCATCTACAGTACCTGTACTCAGCGGAGAGTTATCAAGAGACAACCATATAAGTGTGACATGTGGAATTAATTCTGTAGCATTTCTAACCTAGAACAGAGTTGAATATTATCTCATTTGCTTCAAAAGTCATACCTTTGACACA
Source organism: Plestiodon gilberti rubricaudatus (assembly GCA_026170595.1). Lineage (NCBI taxonomy): Eukaryota > Metazoa > Chordata > Lepidosauria > Squamata > Scincidae > Plestiodon > Plestiodon gilberti. Next base: position 25,992,729 of record JANXHW010000001.1, read on the forward strand.
TCCAGATAAATTAGTGAAATATATATATATATATATATATATATATATATATATATATATATATATATATATATATATATATATATATATATATATATATCACGTTCAGGTTATTCGAATGGTATCTGGCACCCTTTCTTTTTGTGTGCTTCTTCTAGGGGGCATTTTTACTTTTTACTTCTACTAGGGGGCATTCTACTTTTGCTCCCTCTTGCCTTTGTAAGTCCTTGGCCTCATTTGTCCATGTTTCCATATCATCTGATTGGCTGCGGTGACTCAGATGATTTTTTTTACAGGTGTCCATCATCACATCAGACACAGCCTTGGCCACCACAGCCAATGATTAAACAACAGCAGAGGAAGAAGAAGGCAAATGGCCCTAGCTTTATAGGGATGCACTGTGAATATGTTTATCACAAGTGATGAAAATCACCCCAAACAGAAAGCTCTTTCTGTCATTCACAAAAGCCACAACAACAACAACAACAACAACAACAACAACAACAACAACAGCAATTCAGAGGAATAAAACAGATTATTCAGGGGAGGCAGCGTCTTTTAAAACTATTATTTTTAATTATTTCTTAATAATTTGTTGTTTCTTGAAAAAATACCGTTCATTTGTCCTGCTGGATTTGGAACCCTGCAATCCAGAGAGAAATCTGTAAGCATCTGTAGTGGCCAGCTAGCACATAAGATTGGCTGAATCCTTTTTCCTTGATATGCTAGCTTTCCATATGCAAGGAGCTTTTGACAGGGGGAGGCATGAAACGTGCACCTCTTGCAGTCTAACTGGAGTGGATGGGTTGCATATTTGAAGTGGCAAATTGGGTCAGGTTGTAGAAATCCACATGCTGGAAGCATAAGAACTTGAGAGCTCCATCTGCATCTTTATCGGGTGTACAACAGTCATTGCCTGCTGTCTCTAGCACATAGTACCAGAGGTTGTGGGTTGCCAAAGTCCATTTGATCATTCTCCCATTCAGAGGCCGCAGTGTTAATAAATTACTCATGGCTTGAACTATCATCTCGTAGTTCATTCCCATTCTCCTCCTCTCCTATAGTCATCCACACAACCATATTCATACTCAGTGACTTAGAGGAGGACTACCACACACACACACACAAAACTTCCTGACTCAAAAGTTAGTCCCACTGAAATTACTTCTAAGTAAACATGGTCCATGTTGACTTAATTAATCGGCTTCTCAAGAGCCTCCTCTGAACACTTCATGGGTAGTTTCCAAAATTCCAGCATTCGTCGCGTTCCTTCCCTACTTTATGAGAATAAAACTGGCGGAGAGCTCCAAATCTTTTCTCTGCTTGCCGGCTTTAGTTTTCCATCTGGTAGGACCATTCAGTTAATCTATCCCACCAGGCCAGCTAAAAAAGAAACAAAAAGGGGAGGGGGGAATTAAATAAACAGCAAATCTGAAATCATAGGGCTGTTAGCAGCCCATCTCTCCTATGTCAGATATTTATATTTAACTGCTTTGCACGGCAGCAGAGCGTCTCCTCGAGAAAGAAAGCCCCAACATACTCTACATATAAAAATTTAAAACCACATTGATAACCCATCTGGCAGTCTCCTAATTATGAATCTCGTAGTGGACTAATATTCCCATCAGAAGCAATGCAGTAAATATGACAAGGGAAACGTGATTATTAATTTCATGTTTCTGCTTTGTCTCTCGAAAGAAGGATTTGTCCGAGTGTTTTCCAAATTTCACAAAAAAAAGGCACTCGCAAAACAGCCATTTCTCTAAAAGTCGAAAAATGACATGTTTCCGATTTGAAGACATTTGCTGTCGTACGAACAACTTCACAAGAGCCTGCCTAACAAAAAATGGTGTTGGCATGCTAACTTAATTTTTCCGCCTCTCGGTGGAGACCCATGTTGCCCAATCATGATTCCAAAGAATACAGCTGTCCTGCAAAACAAACAAAAAATTAAAATTAAATAAACTATTAATTATGCTGGGTACAGCAAGTGAAGCAGAACTGGCATTATCAACTTTTCCCCCCCTTTGGCTGGGCTCCTACGCCTTTCACAGCTGCCTGGCAGGCAGGAATAGAGCAGGTACAGCTTTCCCCATCATGGCATCTCCATAGCAAGCAACACGGCACCTGATGAATCAGGGCGACAATATGGAGATGTGGCAGAAACAGGCCCCCCTCCCCAACAAAAGATACTGCAGTTGTAGGCAGAGCCATCCGTACATCCTATTTAGCTGAACCTGAAAGTAGCCTATGGGGATTCTGTCAATAATGGCATCCCTGGGATGCTCTACATCAGGGGTTCTCAATCTGTGGTACAAGTACCCCTAGGGGTACTTGGACCAACAACAGGGGGTACGCCAGAGCCTTCCCCTTATCAGCATCAATCAGTAGTTAATTACTTGTTAATTAGAACTTAAATGCAATCCCCCCGTCTGTCTGTCTGTCTGTCTGTCTGTCTGTCTCTCTCTCTCTCTCTCTCTCTCTCTCTCTCACACACACACACACACACACACACACAGAGTTAAGACATTTTTTCACATTTAAAATTGTTTTAGTACTTTTTATTTAATGATTAATTCGCTGATTAATTAATTGATTGATCCAATTAATTAGCAGGGGGTACTTCAGAAAATTGGACCTTGATAGGGGGTACCCGGGCCTCCAAAGGATGAGAACCCCTGCTCTACATGCAGGTATGCTCCCTATGTGACAAAAGGTCACTCCCATGCCCGCAGCATGTGGGGGAAAGGCAGCTCTGCCACCACCCTATTCCAGGATAGAGCATAATGCTTGGCAGAACTTGGTGGGGACCTTTTGCTGGCTAGCCAATAGGGAGGTGCAGGCACAGCACTCCCTTAAAGTGCACTTATCTTTCCTCAGTACCAGTTTGAAGCATTGGCTCCACCCATGTGGAACAGTGAGCGGGGTAGGATTTGCCTTGGACAGTCCGAATGGGATTTTGGGGGTCTCCTTCCCTGATTGGTGAAGAGGGCATGTTGTCACCTACCATGCACTGCTGCTGGTTTGGGTGGTGAATTTGGCTCAGTTTGGCTAGGCATTCATATAACTAGGTCTCATCAGGCAGGTTCAGTGTAGGTCGGGAGGGATGAGAGGCACGGGGATTGGGGGTGAGCACCCTGGAGCATCATAATGTTGCTAGGGGGTCCCCCCTAACTAATTTCTCACAGCTCACTGGCCTTCGGCACCGACATCCTTGCTGGCCTGGTGGCTGATGACTGTAAGAAGCCTCCTCAGCATGCCTTTCAGGTACCTTGGCTGCCAGGATCAGGGCCAGTCTCAGGATGGGTTTGAACAGGTTGGGGCAGCCCAGCCCAGCTAGACCGTTGGAGTCGTTCCTTCCTAATTTGTTTGTTTTTCTGATTGATTTCTTTAAGTTATGTTTAGCTCACCTTTCCTTCCTATCTTATATCAGCCAACGGGTCAATGGCCAATGAGGCCAACGGGTCATCTCCGGTGGCAGATTGAGGGGGGGTGCCTGCCTCCACGACTTCTCCTGTCCCTGGATGGGCGAAGGAAGAGGGGGATGGGGCAGAACAGAAAGTGTAGGAAGGAGGAGAGTAGCGAGCTAGAGTGTCTTCAATGCTCTAGTCCAGCCTTTCTCAACCTTTTTGGTAAGGTGTACCCCTTGTCCTAGCCCCCCAGCACCCCCGATTCTCCCCAAGTCTCGTGTACTCCCGCGTACCCCGTACCCAAAAGTGCACCCCCCAAAAGTGCTTTTTTCAGGCCATGCGGCGTGCGGAGGACCCACTCGGAATCGCCGCATGGCCAGAATCGTCCCCCATACCTATCAGGTGCCAAAAAGGTTGAGAAAGGCTGCCTTACCTTTCTTTCAGCCATGCAGCGCTTCCAAGTGGGTCCTCCAGCTCACACTGCAAGCTGAAGAGAGAGGCTTCAGCCCTGCCAGGCTGTAGCCTCTCCCTCCGGCTTGCGGCGCGAGCTGGAGAACCCGCTCTGCCACGCCACATGGCCGAAATTGCCCCCGGGAGGTCTCCCTTACCTTAGTTTGCAGCCGCTGCCATGTTGGATCTCCCGAAGTCTCGTGAGATCCAAGATCACGGCTCCCAAATCTCACGCCGCGATCTTGGATCTCGCAAGACTTCGGGAGATCCAACATGGTGGTGGCTGCAAACTAAGGTAAGGGAGACCAACCGGGGGCGATTTCGGCCATGCGGTGCGAGCCAGAGGACCCGCTCGGCTGCGGGTCCTCTGGCTCGCGCCACAAGCCGGAGGGAGAGGCTACAGCCTGACAGGGCTGAAGCCTCTCTCTTCGGCTTGCGGCGCGAGCCAGAGGACCCGCTCGGCAGCGCCACATGGCCGAAAAAAGCGCTTTTTCTCTGGTACGCACACCCTTAGGGGGTATGCGGAAGTATGTGAAAGAGCATCTCACGTACCCCAACCTGTGGCCCGCATACCATAGGTTGTGAACCTCTGCTCTAGTCCACCACTGTCTTCTTCTCCACACTTCCTCTTTTGCTCTATTCTCTTCTTTCTTTTTGAATGCAGCAGCTGGCACACCACCAGATAATGGGGTGCTATTTGGTGCGCCATTGACACACCAGGAGATCTTGGGCTGGCACCCAGTCCCAGGCAAGTAGCAAAACAACCTTGGAGGAAGATGAGACAAATAGGGTGGTCGTGGCTAGAATGAAGCCTTGCCCCAGTTCCATCTAAGCTGCTTTCAACCCACTGAAACTGGTTTTGACTTCTAATAACCAAGAATGGAATTATCAGGTGGGAGTGAGAAGCAGTTAACCTGCACAGTCGGGAGGAGGAGCTCGTTTAACTATCTATTTTATTGCAAATCCATTAAGTAGCCAAGTGATTGTGTTCATACATTTGAACAGGCCTTCAGATCTGGGAGCCTGGCTCTTTAAAATCCCAGGTGTTCAGGGTCTGGCTTTGGTTTCTCTGTGGAGTGTTTTGCAAAAATGATGCATAGTGTGCCTCATAATATTAGAACTTGGGGTCCCTAAATTGAATTGATTGGCAGGCAGTTCAGGATGGGCAAAAGACTGATGGACAAGTCTTTCTATGCACAACTTATTATTAACAACAACAACAACAACAACAACAACAACAACAACAACAACAACAACAACAACAACAACAACAACAACAACAGTATTTATATACTGCTTTTCAACAAAAAGTTCACAAAGCGGTTTACAGGCAAAAATCAAATGATTAAAACTTGTACTTCATGTATCAAATTCAGTGATGGACACCAGCACAGAGGGCTTTACAAGGACTAAGCTAATTAATGGAGGTCTCTCCAAAGCGATTCGTGATGATCGCTACATGAAACCTCTTTCTTTGGCATACCTCTGAAGAGAAGATGTTGGGGACTTCCTGGAAGAGAGTAGTTGGCTTCTGAGGAGACTAAATGCTGAATGAGATGGACCTTTGCTCAGATCCAGCAAGAATCTGCATGTGGCCTTAGAATATATTCTGCACATTCTCAGAAACACTTTTGTCTTATTGTTGTATGTCTTCCAGGACTAAGCTTTGAAAACAGGTTTGGGGGCCGATGTAGTTCAGGTTTGCTTGTCCTAACATGGGATTATGTAGGTAAGCCTCTGCAGCATCCTTTTTGCCCCCACGACACTTGCTCATCTCTCTCATCTCTCCCTTCCTCTCGCAGGCACACTCTGCTCTCCTCTGAATTTGATAGCGCGACAGACTGAGCTGCTCAGTATTGATTACCAGCTCTAAGAAATCTTTTCAGTTCAGTCGTAGGATTATCTACTTTGATCGTCACATGCTCAGGGATGATGGCATCAATACAGATTACGAATCCGCCTCTGTGTCCTATAAATCTGCAAGTTTCCTCAGCTTCAACCTTAGCACATCCTAAACCGTCTTAATAAGTTCTGCTGGGAAGTGAGAAAGGCTCAGCCTGTGCTAAATAGTATAATTTAGGAACGTACAAAGAGTGGGAAATGAGATAAATCCAAGAGGGTTTTAGTGGTACACTAGCTCAGACATCTGCTCCTAGCAAGGGCATCTAGGGACCTGGCGGATGTCCCCCCCCCTTCTTAAAGATAATCATCACTCACGTTGCAACAAATAAAAATGTAAAATGCTGTGACAGCCGAGCAAGCCATTAAATCTCCAAGGCACTCATGCTCCTCTCCTGCAGCTCAAGCAAAAGCTCAACAAACAACTTGCCAAAGAAGTGCCGTTTCCCTAACAAGCTCTCTCGTTCTTTCTAATCAAAGGGAAACTTCTACCCAAGAGAGGTGGGATTCTCCCCTTCCTTTCCCAGGTAGCATTGTGTCTGATTTCACCCCTTCTCCTGCTTTGGCCATATCTCCTGACTTGGGGGTGGGGTGGGTGAGGTTGGAGCTCTATGTCCACCATCGGGAGACACCATCATGGTGAACTGCAAGTTTGCTGGTTGCAGAGATGAACCTGCGCCCCCCCCCGGGGGGCCCAGATTTCGCCGCCCCCCCAGTAAAAAATGAAAAATAAAATAAAATAAAATAATAAAATTAAAAAAAATCTCAGCCTGGTTGAGATCCAGTGTGGCGTGGTTGTTATAGAGCAGGGGTGGTCAAACCGTGGCTCACAAGCCACATGCAGCTCTTTGACATATAATGTGCGGCCCGGTGTGGAAGTATGTTGGCTGAGCTCCTTTTTGCATCATAATTAATATAAGAGGTCAATAAAAAATGTCCAATCTTTATAATTATTTACTGGGTATAAACAGAGTCCACTGGATTAAAACGTAAATTTAATGTTCATGGTGAGTAACTACAGTATATTTTAAGAATTTTAATGCTTCTTGAATATTGCGGCGCTCAAACATCTGAAGTGTATCGTATGTGGCTCTTACGTAAAGCAAGTTTGGCCAAGTTTATAGAGCCTAAAACCAGAGATTGAAATTTTAATTAGTAGCCTCCAATAACTCTGCATTTTTTCCTTTGTTGCCCTTATGCTTGGAACTTCCTCCTACATTTGTGGGGTCTCCTCTCTTTCTTCCTTCAAATTCCACCTTTTCTCTGGAAACCCTTTAGTCTACATATCGTTCTGTAACTAATCTTAAATCATTGCATTAATCACTTTTTTTAACCTGGCAATGCCCCCTTAGACATGAAACATACACACCTCAAAGCAGAGAAAGCTCTGAATGGAATTTGTAGTGAATGAAATCAATTTGAGCAAGGTCTTGTACTCATACAACCAAATGACAATAGTGCAATTGAATATGAAGGTCTGGTATACATACTGATCTGACATAAATATAGTTAGTTCAACAGAAAGAGAAAAAAAACCAACAACTACCATCTGGTACAATTAGTTAATTACACTGATGATATTTCCCTCACTGGAGTTAACTCCATATTGGTCATCATGATGAACATGCACATCTGAATGAATTCGACTGCAGAAATAGAGGATCCCAAAGCGCAATCCTGTGCATATTTATTCAAAAATAAGTTCCCGCTGTATTCAATGGGGTTTACTCCCAGAGAAGTGTGCAGAGGATTGCAGTTACAGTGTGAGCCTAGGCATGTCTACTCAGAAGTAAGCTCCATTGTGTTCAATGGGGCTTACTCTCAGGAAAGTGTGCATAGGATTGCAGCCTTTGCATTCCCTGGAACACCATATTTTCTATACTGCAATTTCTCCTGCTTCTAAGTGAGAAACGTCAAGGATATCTGGAAAAGGAGATCATGAAAGGAATGTTATTTTTGCAGATCTAGTATAGTGGATAAGAGTGTAGGCTGTGAGCCAGAAATTCCAAGTTCCTCAGCCAGGTACAACTTCCTAGGTGGCCTGAGGTCACTATCTTATTTATTTATTTATTTATTTATTTATTTATTTATTTATTTATTTTCTGTATTTATATACCGCCTTTCTCATCATCAGATTTCTCATCAGATTTATTCAAGGCGGTTTACATAGGCAGGCTATCTTTAAACCTGATAAGGGTCTTTACAATATTGTTCTATTCCTATATAGAACCTTCCATGCTCAAGATGTTTTCCCTTCCGAGTGCAACCCTCCTTCTGGCTTGTCCTTTGCACTTCCAAGCTTCACAGTTCACCGCAGTTCACCCTCGGACGGTTGTCTTAGATGTTCTCTCTCTAGCTGACTCCTCCGCATTCCACCCTCTCACGATGCCTTCTCAGTGTCTTTGCGAGGTTCGTCAGCAGCTTCCATCTCCCATCCAAGCGGGAACCAAAGTCGACCCTGCTTAGCTTCTTCAGGCAGGGCACCGGCTCAAACCTCCAGGCCACACCTCCTTTCATTATTATAGCTGTAATTTTTATCCCCTTTTCTGAAATATCAGATTAGATTGAGAAGGACATGGAAATGTGATTCTCTGTTCAGGAGAAGTTTCCTACATGAAGCTACCAAAAAGAGCACTCAAACAGATGACGCTTAAAAAATGGCCTTAGAGTCTCTTGTGCAGTGTATATGTGTGAACATCATTGCACATGTGAATGTTGTTGCTTTGGAGGAGACATTTGCAACTCCATGCTCATTCTAGTCAATGTAGGTTTTATATTAGAAAAAAAAGTGCTTTGTTGTAATGTCAGATGTGGAAAACATCCCAAGCTGTTGCATAATCAGTATGGATTATGAGAGACACCACGAGAACCACGAGAGACAGCAGTGCAATGAATTGTGAAAATATGCTTGTCAACACCCCGAAGTCCTTTCATTTCAAATGGGTGGCAAGACACACATGGGATCCACATCCCATTGGGGACAACAAAGGCTGCAATCTTATGCACACTTACTGGGAGTACATCCCACTGAACTCAACAGGACTTACTTCTGAGTAGACATGTTCAGGATGGTGCTGTAACAGCCCAATCCTATCCTTCCCCCCCCCACTGGTGCAGCCATGCCAAAAACGGGCACGCTGTATCCAACGGGGGGGGGGGCAGATTGTGAGGCTTCAGAGGGGAAAGGGGATTTAAATCCCCTTACACCTCCATAAACCTCCTGCTCCGCAATGGGCCTCCTCGGACCTGTGCCAGGTCTTTAGCTGAGGCAAGCCTGGGAAGAGAAAGGGGATGGGGAGGCTGTCCACGGAGGGGACAGGATCCAGCGCACACCATCGCTGTCGGATCCACCCCCTCCCGCAGCCTCTCGACCCCCGTTCTGCCTCCCTTTCTGCCCAATTTCTCTCCTCCCTAAATCCTATCAACAGTACTGGTTCTCAGTTCACTATCCTTGGGGGCAATGTGATTATTATGCTGCTTTGCCCCTCACACCAGCTGTCTCTCCTGGAACTCTGGGACTGGTAGTTCTTGAGAGCGCGTCACAGAGCAACACAACACCCGGTCTCTCAGTCCTAGTTTCTCAAGTGCACTCTCTTTGCTCTAAAAAAGAGCCTGGTCTTACCACCTCATTGGTCAGAATGTTGCATGTTCTCTTCTAATCCTGCTACTGAGTGGCACCAGCAAAGATCGGCACCATAGGTGCATAGCTACAGAAAAATAAGTTTCCACACAGATCTTCACGCAAAATCCACGGTTTAGTCTTAATTTTTTCCCTGGTGGTAATGGGGTTGCAATCTGGCCTGGGTAACCTTCACCCCACACTGGATCTCTGGGTCCCACTGTGCTCTGGGATCAGGCCTGAAATGGATTCAGAGATGATGGACTCTTCAAAGATGGATTGAAAGTCTGGTTTTTGTAGAGTTTGCTGCCAACTCTAGCATGAAGTCTTACCATTCTAAAGTGAAATTGACACCGATCTTCAGATAGGATAGGAATCTTAAGTTCCCCAGCGATAAAAAGCATTAACTCCCAATGCTTTAAATTAAGATTGTGCTTACTGGGCTGGAGAAAGCACATGTTTAACTTTGTTCAACTAGCAGAGACAGAATCCACAAGAGGATACCATGTTTTTGTTGCAAAACCTGAACATAATGAATTCTACTTTGTAGGCATGTAGGCCTAGAAGAAGGACAAAACTAGGGATCCCACCGCTTGTTCTGACCTAGGTGGTGACATAAAACTTCAAAAACCGAAATATTTTCAGATTTGGGTAGAAGAAACCGAAAGTTCTTTGGGAGGGTCAGGGATTGGCATCAAATTCACAGAAAATAAATGAGGGTATTTTTTGTTTTGTTTTTCTAGAGATAATGGCATTCATTAATGCAATAAGTATAGAAATATTTACAGTGTAATTGCATCAGCTCTCATTGTGTCCCAGTATTATTTTTAAGGGCTTTTTGGCATGGAAGAGAGACTTCCTTTGAAAACCGTGACCCAGTGTCAGGCCGAGAACAGACCTAAGTCTCTTAATCTAATGGCTGTTACTGAGGGTGACTACTTTAGTGATGCTCGCTTGAAAAATGAACTTTGCAATAAGCGACCTTCAGAGGAGAAGACTATTCATGTTAATTAGTAGCTCTTTTCAAACAGAATTCATCTATGCATTAGGCCATGTCATTTGCGAACAATGCCGGCATTGTAGTAAACATTAAGACACGACTCAAGTGTAGTTATCAAAATTTTAGAAAACTCGTCTTTGGTGGGATTTGTTCCCCCCTAAGATTATGAGTTACTCCTACTGATGCAGCATACAATAGTATCTCTCCTAATGGCTTTTAGCTTTTGCCACTGCCAACTTTTATATTTAAAATCCATACAATTATGGACAATTTATAAGCATTATGAGGCTTGCCTCCCCCCCCCTGCCCTGAATCTTAGGCATTGAAGCCTGCTTTTATATCCAGCAAATGCATTTTACTTACAAACCTGCATTCATCCTCCCTGTATCCCACTTTATTCTTATTATTGGTTTGACTTATTATGCATTTTTAATTTAAGAATGCATTTTCTCCATTAAAAAATTAGAATATTTTCAAGTACCAGAAAGTGATTATTTGTGTTAGTTTTCTTTAATTAACCGTTGCAGGGTGAATATGTTCTTTCTAAAGTGCTTGAACAAAGAAAACCAGAAATGGGAGCAGCGGGGGGGGAAAGGGGGGGGACTCTAGCAGAAGATTGGCAAGAAAGAGAGGGAGAAAAAAAAATAACAAAATACTTCCCCAAAGTGCATTATTATTACAGATCTTGTGACAAAATTCATGACTGCTCCTGTAATTTGATGCTGATGTAACACCTATTCAGTGCCAGCCCCTCTGTATAAAATAGAAATGACAGTCCTCGTCCGGAGGAGTCTATAATCTACACAAGACAGACAAGGCAGCAGGAATGGAGCAGCAGAGGAAAGTCAAGATTTACACCCAAAAGAAACACACCTCCACATCAACCTATTAAGCAGTAGTATTTGAAGACATCAGTTCACAACAAAAGCTCTGGTCCATAATTAGGGATGCTGCTTCCTTCTGTAATAGCCAGGATCTGGCAGCAGGTTTGCATTTCCACCACCCATGGTGGGACTGTGCCAGACGAGCACAGAAATCACTCACCAGAAATCCATAGGGTGTTGTATCATCAGCAGCCTGGAAGGTCACAGGCACACATGTGTGATCCTGCCATGCGGATGCAAAAACATTGCGTCTGGCCACTAGCTTAGCTCTAGTGTTGATCCAGTGAGAGCTGGAGTTGAGGCTAAGGAACTGAGCTATAAATCGGATTTCCCCAGTTTGAATCTTGCTTCTTCTGAACTCAGTAGGTGGTCTTAGGCAGGTTCCCACTGAGACTCAGCTGCAATATAAGGATAATAATACCTATATGGGTGCCATCAACTGTTTTTATTTTGTCTGTTCTATCTTTGTACAATTTCACTGTATGGTTATTGCTTTTTTTTGTTTTGTTTTATGTGTGGTTTTATAAAATGTTGTAAGCCGTCTTGGGCATTTGCAACAGTCATGCAACAGGCGAGCTTGGCTTTGGTTATAGCCCTTCTTTTAGGTGGGCATGAACCTGTCTTGTCTGATCCCAGTTCGCATCTCTGTGCAGCGAGATGCCAGCCTGGTTGGTTGCACAATGCAGTTGGGGCTCCCCTTGCGACTTATCCCAGTTTCTCCCTAGAAAAAAAACGGTTTCTAAAAGTGGGGTTTACCCAGAGGAACTTGAACCCTTACCACGGTGAGGCGGGTGCATTAATGTTACAGCAGGCCTGCCTTCTCCTATCTATCTTCGCTGCTTTGGTCTACTGAAGTCAAAAAAGTATTTCTTTACTGTGTATGTTTGTGTGAGCGGCATAAGGGGATTTGAACTCTGGGTGCTGGGGTCCTATGTTCTTTTTCTACTCCTGCCACTGTAACCCCCTTATATGAGATGTGTGTGGTGTGATGACGTCAGAATGCTAGACCTGTAGTCTGCTCCAGCAGGGCTCCCCATGACAGCTAAATCTGGTCCTTAGGGCCAGATAGCCTGAGTTGTGTCTGAAATTTAATGAATACTTGCTAAAGACGACCTGTCTATTTAGGAGGAATTAAGTTGTCAGGCTTTGGTAGAGTAACTCCATATCTAAACTCAAAAACCGGCAGATGCTGTCAGGATCAAATCCCTTGGTTGCGTATCTCTCTGGCTGTGTTGTTATAGTGCCTTAGGCCTCCAACAGGTAAGTGATAATGTTGCAGCGGGATTGGCTGCTGAAACTATTTAGCAAGGCTCCTGGGAAATGGAGGTAGGCTTTGCATCAAATGTTCAAGAAGACCTTCAGTTGGTAGAGATGCTGGTTTTGACCTCCAAGTTATCCACGTTTGTCTGGCTCACAATTCGTGCTTGCTTCTCTTGAATGCAGATTACATTCCTTCTTGTTCACCAGCTTACCCCATCTTGAAAAGCTGGAATCATCATCAGGCTATTGCAGTGAGTTCCAGTCCTAGCATAGTTGCTTGCTAGACTTCCTGATATATTGTTCTGATGACCGTAGAAGTTGCATGGAACTCCAGAGTATATGGACTTGCTTTGGGTTTAATTTCTGGGACTTATTCCAGTTCCACCACATGGCCCTGGTAGATGCACATTTGGAGAAGAATAGAACCAAGGTTCACCATCAGCGTGCACTGTAGGGTTCTTCTCTTCCCACATCCTCTTGCAGTTATATAGGGAGGTGGTGCACATGCACAGGGAGATATATGTATATTTTAGTGACACATTTCTGCCTATAAGGCTGGCATCAATATATGTGTTGCCAATATTGCTCATTCACATGCACATGTGTGTTCCTACACATGTCATGCACACACACACACATCACTCAAATTGAACCAAATTGGGTGAATTAGCAATTCTTCTAGAGTGAGAGGTCAAAATCAGCAGTGTCTGATAGTTTCGGGAGCTCTAGCCTCTAAATTAGGCTACCAGTAACCATGAGGCTGAGCTTTTCAAAAAGAAGATACTTTATTAAAGACTATACGCAAACAAGAAAAAGGCACGTTTTCCTTCAGTTGCCTTGCTTACGAGATCAGTTACAGAATTTTATATGGTTGCAAATGAAAGAAATACTTGTAGGAGAGAAAGAGAGAGAGAGAGAGAGAGAGAGAGAGAGATGTTATGAGGAAAAGGGGAGAGACTACCAATCCTGATGGGCAGGTTTTGAGTACGAAGTCCTTCTAAGCAGTGGTGTCACTGCAGGGGGGCGGAGCTCTAAGTTCCACTGCGATCGGAGCCTCCGTTACACGGAGGAATGAAGCGGCCCCGCCCCCTCGCCTTCAGAGCCTTTCAGGGAAGGCTCTGAAGGCGAGGGGGCGGGGCCGCTTCATTCCTCCGTGTAACGGAGGCTCCGATCGCAGCGGAACCTAGAGCTCCGCCCCCCCCCTGCAGTGACGCCACTGCTTCTAAGCAGCAAGGGCAGGGCTGCAAGATTCCAGATTCCAGGGGAGAAAAATTCAGCCCAAAAAAGTGTGCCTTGGCACATGGCAAGATGAAGAAAAACACTCAGCATGGACTCCTCTACTGGGGAAAGAGATGACCCAAAATGGAGGTGGCTTCTATAGAGAAAGAAGCCTCAACGTGCAACATGGACACTTCCAGAGGGTTTAGAAGTGACAAAAACACTCAGTGCGGACACCTCCAAGGGATGGAGAAATAACCCAACATTCTGTTTCCAGAGCAGGGGCAGTTACTGTATAGGACTTTGCACAGAGAAAACAACAGCATTCCTGGGTGGACAAAGGAGTTTGGAGCTCCTCTTTGGGTATGCAGCATAGGTGTCCTGGACTTGATTGAGTTTGAGTGCGTCCTTCCAGGAGCACAGAAGAGGCTTGATTGCGCTTCAATCAGAGAAGTTCCTGAGAGACAAAAGGCAGGGCAGGGCGTGTGCTACACCCAGTCTCCAGTCGTTGATGAGAGAGGCTCCTTGGCATAGGAATCTGGCCACTGGGCAATTTGAAACTTAATTTATTCTGCAGCACGACTTGTGCTTGCAGCAATTTGTCAAAATGGAGCGCCCAGATTTGCAAGACCTTAGAGCAGCGTTTTTCAACCTTTTTCATCTCATATCACACTGCAAAGGTCAAGGCGCACCATCAGTTTGTTGACAATTGACAAGAAACACTGCACTGTCGGCGAGGGCTCACATCCCCCAATGGACCTCATAATATATGACCCTCTGCCAAACTCCCGCAGCACAAACGTGACATATACAGGCCATCTGAGGGGAAACAAAAAGAGAGCCAGGATGGGGCTGGAGCTAGTGTTGGTCTCTGGCTGCTGAAGTTCTGGTTCCAATCCCTCTTCACCCACAGAACTCACAGCATGGCCTTGGGGAAGTCACACACTTTCAGGCTCACCTACCTCACAGGGTTGTTGTGGAGATAAAAGGAAAAACCGCACACAGCACCGTGAGGTCCACGGAAGAAAAATGTCAGAAGTCAACCAGTAGATTTTCACACATAGCATCAATTCCACTCTTTTTAACACGCTTGCTAAAGCAAGAGGGTTTATTTTTAAGTTCTGTCTCCCCCCCCCTTTTTTTTTTTAAATGAGACACAGCAAAGTTTCTGGAAGAACCAAACAAAAGAACACGAAAAGCCCTTCCCCCACAGATCTTTGGCACTGTTTAGGAATCCTTATGCTTTTATGATGAAGTGAACCATCAAATTGGGCCTTCAATGACAAATAAGCAGATGGTCTATAGTTGTTACACAAACTGTTGCCCCTTAAATTAAGGATAGCAATGCTTCAAAACAGAAGTTCTTCACTTTGCAGTATAGTGAATATGTTCCATTTCAATTCAAAATAAAAGGGCGGGGGGATTATACTGGAGTTTAAACATGCATCAGAGTAGGGGTATTTTTCTTCCATTTGCTACGAAATGCAAGCCATGCAGAGTACAATTCCATCAATGTTCACTTAGAAGTAAGCCTCGCTGACTCAACCAAAAGTAGAATTATACAGGATTCTACCAAAATACTTCTACTTACTATCCTGCTAGCTGTCAAAGTGGATTAATTCCCAGGAAGTGAATTTAAACTCCTTCCGAAATACAATAGTTCTGGCCTAGGACAAAGATCGGGAAAGAAAACCAACCACTAGAATGCCCAAGTTGTCATCAAATACACTGCCTTGATGAAAATCTCCAGAATCATTTCTTGGTTGTGGTGGTGGTGGTTGTTTTCAGTGATGTCGGACTCAAGTCAGACTCATGTCACGTCAGTGACTTGACTCGGCAATTGTAAAAGACTCGAAAGACTCGACTCGAGACTTGGAGCCTTTTACGACAAGTTGAATTTTATTCAGGTTTAAACTCGTTTTCCCCATTAAATAGATAGGGATTCACAACTCGCAACCAAAGACTCAGGACTTATTTATTTATTTATTTATTTACAGTATTTTTATCCCGCCTTTCTCCCCAAAGGGACCCAAGGCGGCTTACAACAGAAAAAAATACATACAAAAAATACAATATAAAAATATCACATTTTAAAACAGTAAAAAACAATTAATGAAAATTAATAAAAACAATATCTAAAAATCGAATTAAAAAGGGGCAAAGACTTGGGGGCAAAGACTTGGGATTTGACTTGAGACTTGGACCCAGAGACTTGAGACTTGACTCGAGACTTGGAGTCAGAGACTTGATCCACATCCCTGGTTGTTTTTATGTTAGCTATTTAGATTAACCTTTTGTTTCCTTATTACCTATTTAGAGCTATTTATTGCCAACTTTGCAAACACAAAGTCCTATTGATAAACTCCTAATACAAATGCAAAGTCTTATAGACGCTGCAGAAGCAGCCAGGAATCCTGACGCACCTTAAAGACAAACACCTATATTTCAGCAGAAGTTTTCCTAGCCTACAGCCCAGTCTCTCAAAGGCAAGAGCTACAGGCCTCGTGTATTATTAGTCTGTGTTTCTGCACCAGGTACATTGCTTACTGTTTGCAACTGAAATCAGATTTTCTTTAATATTTGATACGAAGAAAAAGAACATACACAGGTCAAAGCAGGACTGATTTGAAGGAGTTAGTTTTTAAAATCCCTTTAAAAAGCAGGACGAAGAATGGCACATTATTAAAATAAATTGCATAAAAAAGTATTATGTATGCCACACAGTAGAAGATCAGATGTTTACTAATGCAAGTTTTAAATGCTGATTAATCCTCTTGAGAATCAGTTTGCCAAAGCTTTGGCCAGCTTTCAAGTCTTTTGCAAAGGGGCACATCCCTTCCATTATTTTGAATATTAATTGAAGGACATTATAACTAAGGATACCAAGCAAGATTTAAAACATGTTTGCAGCTGTCATTGCTTACATCATTGGTAATTCAAGCTTGGGTAGGGGGAAGCTGTTGTACATCTCTATTATGATTTGAATAGTCACTCTTGTATCTCTCCCCCACCCACCCCCACCCCGGCTCGCCCTTAGTGAATGAATGCGCCACATGCCCATACAATGCCAGCTCTTCCTAGCGATCATCCGGCTTCTGTGTTCTCAGGGGCTAGACTGTCCTTCAGACAGAACGTCTAGGCTAGGGTACGGGGGCACGAGGCATCATTGTAAAGTCACTGAAGTCTAGCAGTAATCATGAGTTTGTTATTTATTTAAATCGCTTCTAACCCACCCTTCACTGTTTCTACTCCCAAAGACACCTTTATATGCCCCAGGGGATGGACTGAGGGCACATGAAATAATCTCCTTGCTGAAACTAAGCAGGTTTATTTGCGATGTGGTCAGTGCCTGGATGAATGTTCATTTGAACATTATGCACACTGCCTTGAATGCCATCATGGAAGAGAGACAAGACAATCAATACAGTAAATACCCCTACTAACTGGGCAAAGAGGCACCTTTTAAACTGGTGTCCTATATTTAGCAGACGGAGAGCAACCGTTCCTCTCACCCCAGCATGACATCTTTTCCAGTGGCTGTTGCTGGCGTCTTCTCTGAATTTTTTTAGATTGTGAGCCATTTGGGGACCGCTGAACCATGAGCTGTCGATCGAAAGGTCGGCAATTCGAATCCGCGACGGGGTGAGCTCTCGTTGCTTGGCCAGCTCCTGCCAACCTAGCACTTTCAAAGCATGTCAATGCGAGTAGATAAATAGGTACCGCTTGCGGGAAGGTAATCAGCGCTCCGTGTTCCAGCCGCATGCTATGCGCTGCGGCAAGGAGAGTCATGCCGGCCACATGACCATGGAGGCATCTTCGGACAACGCTGGCTCTTTGGCTTTGAAATGGGGATGAGCACCACACCCTAGAGTCGGACACGACTGGACTTAATTGTCAGGGGTCACCTTTACCTTTACCTTTGCTACGTAAACCGCTTTTGTGAACTACACTTGTTGAAAAGTGGTATATAAATATTCCGAATAATAAATAAATAACATTAGTAGGTCACATGACAACCCACTTGTGGTTCATGACCTACCAGCATATTCTGCAATGTCCATGCCACATAATCAGGTCTCATTTTACCTACTTACCAACTCCAGTCTGCAGTTCCTGGTCTCTTTTCTCAGCACACGTGTGTGGTGCTGCTCCTTCCTGCCACTTTAAGAGAACAGAATCGAGGCAACTTATTAATTTCTGAATTGATGAAAAGCACCAGCTAATCTTGGAATGATGCTCCTTTGATTAAATGGATGCCAAGCCAGAGTAACTTCTCATTCCGATTAGGCACACTGCATTACGGAAAGACTATTAAAAATGTATAGTCCTTGCTTTACTCAGCTTGTTTGTCAGCCACCGAAGAGTGACTCTTACGTAACATTAAAAAAAAGGATCCCATCCTAATGATGAAAAAGAAAGAATAAAAAAAGATAATGGTGCAATCATAACATCTCTCGGAGTTTGTACATCTCAGTTGCTGTTTGGCATCAGGCATGGCTGCTCCATGCCAAGCTGGCACCGAACCGCAATATGTTCATGAAAAGGGGGCCGCCGCTTAAGAGGGAAAGCTAGAAGTGTTATCTATACACTGTCTAATTATACAACCTTACTGTCCCAGAATGCGATTTCTCAAACCATTTCTGACATATGGGAAGAGGGGAGAACAGCTGGTCATTAAGGTTTCCTCAAGACTATTTAGCAACACACTTGAATGTAATTAAAGTGCTACATTAAATACTGCACTTGCGTACAATGTATTTTTAATCTTTATGGCGCGTTGTAAAAGGAAATATATGCAAAGCACTGAAGTTTCTCCCTTCATCCTCTTAACCGTTAAAAGAGAGAAAGTTATTCCCTTCCTGCACTTTTTGGATTGCCTCAAGGAAGTGCAGACACTTTATGTGTGCTTTGCTTGGCAATTGTAAATCCCGATACGAGCCACAGAAGATGGCTCAAACTTTACATGGGTGCACTGAATTTTTAAAATGAAACCTGGGTTAAATGATGATCGCTTGCGTTGTTGTTTTTTCTATTCACGTTTTATTAGAGGTTCTCCAAAACTGCATCAAGAAAGCGTTGTAGGCTCAAATAACATGAACTTCAGCAAACCGTCATTCCCCCTCAAAGCCCAATAATTGTAGAAATCTAATATATCCTTCATCCCCCCCCCCATTTTTTTTACAAAGATGACAATTACATTAAGATAATTCTATTGAAAAAAGCATATCTGGATTGAATAAACATGTATTTCATATATGCATTTATATGAAACATACGCACACATATGAGTACGTGGAAGATCAGAGTGAAAAGGGTGTGTGAACTGCGTGTAAACGCATTGTCAACTCATAATGGAAGAGAGAGATCAAATTAAGATTAAGGAAGAAGAAGATTAAGGAAGAAGAAGAAGAAGAAGAAGAAGAAGAAGAAGAAGAAGAAGAAGAAGAAGAAGAAGAAGAAGAAGAAGAAGAAGAAGAAGAAGAAGAAAGAGGGGAAAGGATAGGAGGCACTACTCTGTTTCAATTCCAACACAGTCAAGACAAGCTGACCAGACTTAAAAGTACTGTACATGCCCAGTATATTCCATATTTTATGCACAGTTTTCTCCTTTGCATGAGATCTGCCAATTGGGCAAGCCAGTCATGGACCACTTGCATAAATTTGGGTTCCACTTACTCAGTACCAATCATTTAGCAGAAGATGCTGCCATCATGGTTCACTTAATGTATCCACAGCCCTCTTTTTGTCCATGGTCCATATAGGTGTTTCCATTTATATATATCCAGAGAGCTGAGGGTAATGACGCAGGGTGGGTGATGACTCAAATGCAGGTAGCCAAAGACACAGGACAAACACAATCAAACACTGATTAGAGCGCACTATGGACCAGTTCTGTAGGGGTAAGGGTGGTAAAGAAACAATACACCGTTGCATCCTGCAGGTGTCATCCAGCGGAGCTCTTCCAAGTGTTTGGGGGGGTTCCCCCAATTTGGCCTGCAAGGAATGACTCAGAAACTCTGGAAAGTACTCTGGAAACACTATGTACAGGAACACACCTACCCCCCCCCCCATATTAACCTGCCACAGACTGTGGTCATCTGCCAATGCTCTCCTTCAGATAACCCCACCATTGGAAGTTCCTTCCTAAGGAGGCTTGCCTTTGTTATTTTCTTTTAAGCACCAATCCAAAATGTTCTCTCTTGCTTTCTGATGCTCCTCTGTGTTCTACTGCTCTTTTATGGCGCAATCCTGCACAGGTATATGTGGCTGGCCTAAATGGTTGGCCGCTGCATCCTGTACACATTGTTGTGGCTGGCACCAGGACGGCCCAGGCTCACCTAGGGGGAAGGGGACGTTCATCCGGCACGGATCCAGGATGGCAGTGGACTGAGTGGTTCTGGCCTCTGCGCCCGCACCACTTACTCCCAGGGTGCCAAAAACGTGCTTTCTGGCACGTTTATGACACCCTAGGCCGGTGGAGCGCTTGCTCTGCTGGCCTATAGTTAGGCAGAATCGGGCTGCCCAGGATGCTGTTTTACTTGAGTTTTAACTATGGCTGATTTTGAATTGAGCTGTTTAAATGTTTTATGATGTTATGAATGTATTTTAGTTTATGAGTGTATTTTATTTTATTTTAAATAAAATAGATTTTATTTCACTACACCAGTGTTTCTCAAAGTCCTGCAGGGGAGTTTACTACCCTGTAATTCTTTGCAGGGGCGGGGTGATGTCGGAGGCAGCGCTCCAGAATCGCACCCGCCCTGACCCAAAAGTGCTTTTTTAAACATACCTGGTTGTCCTGCCAGCTCCCCGAAGGGTCTGCGATCACCACTGTTTAGAGCTTTGGGGAGGCCTGCGGAGGCGACAGCAGCCCCCCAGACCCTTCGGGGAGCTGGCAGGACAACCAGGTATGTTTAATAAAGCGTTTATGTGGCGGCGGACACAATTGTGGAGTGCAGCTGCCGTTCCTGCTGGCCACCCTTTCGAGAACCCCTGCACTACACTACTCTGATCAGCAATTTCACATTTAAGTCCTTTAAGAACATCTGAACCTGGCGACGTTAATGTTTCATGTGTCGGTAAGTCCTAGGTCATTGCCTCTTGTCACTCCTATTTGACTAAATTGTTGAGACTCCCTCTCAGAAAAGATTGGTTCAGGTGTATCTGACCAATCTCTTCTGCAGTGATGACAGATGCAAAACCTTCCATTAGCTTCTCTGCCATCTCCCTATCCTCCTTTAGCAACTGGATTTGCATACACAGCATGAACTGGCATTTTGAAACACTGCAATGGAGAAAATGCAACTTCGGCAAAGCAAATCCGAGTTTGAGCAACTTATTTGTTCAGTTAAACCCGAACATGCACGTGTTGATCCTTATTGCCAGAGGATAAGCAATGCAGCTGCCGGTGGGAGAGTAGCTGTAGTAAATTTGCACTATGACATTGGGTACGCTGGCCATGTCTTGGTGTTTCTGCTCGAGCAAGAAAAAAATGGATAGAGCAATATGTACAAAGGGAAGCTTCTCCCATTACGTTCCTTCGACACAGAATGGCTTTCACTAATGGCTCCATAAATGTGCAAAACTCTTGCCAGCATAAATAATGCATGCGACGGGCTCTTCAACAAGACAACATGAACTGCAACACTCTGTCTGAGAGCACATCATGCACTTTACTCATTCAGACATTCGCACATGCAGAGGAGCATTTGTACACACGTACGGTGGAGTATCTTGGGAGAATCACACTGTGGTTTTCGGAGGGAAAGAGCTGTAGGTGTGGAGTGTAAGCAGATGGTCCTACAATATCTCCAGTTGGTCCTACAATATCTCCAGTTTGCAAGGTTGGTAAACAACTCTGCATGAGAGACCTTGGATGCTCTCTGCCGGCAGAGCCCTCTTCCTCATTTTATAGAAGCTAATTTTGCTGATATCTCACCTTTCCTTCATGGAGCCCAGGGCATAGGATTCACAAACAGTTTCATTCAGGCACTGAGTAGAGCCATACTTGCTTAACGTTCCCAAGGGTGATGGCATCACGTGCTTTCGGACCATGCCAGTATCCATAACAAGACTCTTCCTTTGGCTCTTTGTTCATAGTATCTGCTCAATCCCACCCATTCCTAACCCTCATGCTCCCCTAAGACGCTGCTTATGCGTTACACTTACGTGACAAGGAAAACAGGGAACATCTCTGAGATTGAAATCGTAAGTGCATTTGCTAAGGGGACTTACATCCAATCCTAACATCTGATTTAGCAGCAGGACAGTAGCTCACTGCCATAAATTGGCTGCCAACAATGCATGGATCCCGCTGCCAGCAGCCATTTTCGAGCTGTCGCTATCACAAAAGGCATCCTCTGTGCACTAAAGTATGGAAATTTTAAAATATGGAAATCTACATAAAATATACATTTATATACATAAATTATACATACATTACAAATATACATACCAGATTCCCAGTACCCTTCAGGGCTTCCCAGCATCGGAGGCCCGCTGCCAGGTCAGTGACCTGATCTGGTGCCGCTAGGTCAGCACAGGGGCGGTTCGTGAGTGAGGAGGGGGAACAATGGGGCATGTTAGGGGAGGAAATGGGCACTGTGTCAGGGAGGGGGTGGATCTGGCAGTCAATCATGCCAGATCTTACCCCTCTTTTAAAAACCTCTCTGCTCCTTCCTTCCTCAGACGTACGCCACCAAAATGGGTGGTGTATGTCCAAGGAGACCAATAGGCAGCCTGAGGGCTTACATGGAGGTAAGTAAAAAATATTTGTACTTACTTCCTGTTTGCCTTCAGATCCCCCCCCCAATGCTACAGCATGGTGGGGGATAGGATTGGGCTCTTAGTTACTTCTGAGTAAACATGCTTAGGATTGTGCTGTAAGATGTTTACATGACAGTGATGCTTGCAACTACCACAAATAGTGACCTGTAGAACCAGCGATGGCCTCTAGAAATATAGTTAGGAAGCTGCCTAAGTCCACCCCATCGTGTAATTCATTTATTCATAAATGATCAGGAGCTGGGAGGTGAGTAGTGAGGTGGTCAGGTTTGCAAATGACACTGCATGAATCATGATGCTGAAACCCCAAGAAGACTGTGAAGTGCTTGAAAAGGTCTCCAGGCCAGACTGGGTCAACAGGCAACAAAATAGCAAATGAGGTTCAGCGTAAATAAATGTAAGGTCCGTTGCTGGGTTCTGAAATGGTAGAACTTTTAAGGGATCTTGGAGTCATGGTGAATAACTCAGTGCAAAATGGAACTCCCATATTCAGAGATGACAATCTTCTTCTGAATGCTAGTTGGTGGACAAGAAAAGATAGCAGGGGAGGAGTTTTGATTTCATGCCTTGTTGTGGCTTTCCCAGGAGCATCTGACTGTCCACCATTGGAGACAGGATGCTAGATTAGATGGACCTTTGATCTGCTCTTATGCTTTTCTCATGCTGCAGTACAAAGTGCTACTTTACTCATTGCTCTCCAACGTATCATAGGATATTTGGCTTGTTGCGAGAGTTGGACCATAAGGAAGGCGGAGCGCCGAAGAATAGATGCTTTCGAACTGTGGTGCTGGAGAAGACTCCTGAGAGTCCCTTGGACTGCTAGGAGATCAAATCAGTCAATCCTAAATGAAATCAACCCTGACTGTTCCCTGGAAGGACAGGTACTGAGGCTGAAGCTCAAATATTTTGGCCACCTAATGCGAGGAGAGGACTCTCTGGAGAAGACTCTGATGCTGGGAAAGATTGAAGGCAAAAGGAGAAGGGGAAGGCAAAGGATGAGATGGTTAGACAGCATCACCGATGCAACGAACATGAAAATGAGCGAACTCAGGAAGATAGTGGAGGACAGGAAGGCCTGGCGGGATATGGTTCATGGGATCACGAAGGGTCGGACACGACTTAACAACTGAACAAAAACAACAAAAATGAGAAGAGATGAGCAGAAATCTTGACTGATAATAAGGCCCCACAGAGTAACACAATGCTTGTCGGTGTCAATAGGAAATCCTGGAAGCCATTTTTATCTTACTGGTTACCAAGCACACATGGGAACAGAATTTGGCCCTGAATCCAGTTTCTGGGCCAAGGGAAAGAATAGCATTAAGTGATTCGAGCTACAAAATGTCTATAATTATGACGAACACAGGCTGCGTAGCTTACTCATTTCAGAAAATTATACTGTTCTGGTTCTCACCTCTTCCTTAAGTGGCCAATTCCTTTTGTAACTTCATCACAGCATAGAATTTGACAGAAGGTTTAACAATTTCAAGTGAATGGAAGGTAGAGGGATAGTTATTCATCTAGCCAAAGACAAAATATAAATGAAATGAAAACAGGCCCCATGACACTAATGAGAGAGAGAGAGAGAGAGAGAGAGAGAGAGAGAGAGAGAGAGAGAGAGATATTTGGGAGGAAACAGGAAGTGAGCTATGGCAATCTCCTCTGTATATAAGACACATATACCTCACAGATTCATAGTACATGCAGAAAAAGAGCATTGCAGAAAAAGAGCATTGCAGAAAGAAATATATTTATTTTAAAAATGCATATCCCACTTTTCTTATTAAAATAATTCCAAGTACGAACAAAAAACATTAACAGCCCAATCCTATCAAAATTCCCCCCCCACTACCGATGCACTGTGCATCTCTCTGCCCCTGCCACACACCACTGGCTGGCAGGGAGCTACCCATTGCAGTGATGATGCCACATCACACAGTACACGTTATGGGGAAGAGTCAGCCAAGAGACATGTCATGGTAGTAGCCCCATATCTCGTATAACCTCAAATTCCATCCCAAATGAAGGGTCTCTTAACTGGAAATGCCCGGAACGGATTCTGGGTCCTTCTGCAAGCAACCTATGTAGTCTTCCACTTTCAATATGGCAGACTGCGGCATTAACATGTGAGCACCGACCCAACATGTGTGTGGAGCTCCAGTGCATGTGCTTTAGTGATGGGGATTGTGCTGCGCATAAATCCCCACAGTGCACAGAGCATTCCTCTTGCAGAAACCTGGCAATGAACTGAATAGGGTGGCCTTGCTTGTTCTGTGTGAACAGAGCCTGGCAAAGCTTAGTATTGGTGTCAAGGCTTTTACATAAGAGTCTACATTCACCACAGAGAGTATAAAAGAGAACAATGGCTCTTAAAATAGAGAGTTATAGATAATAAATGTCAAAACTGCATTTTCTGTCATGGGAAATATCTTTTTGCCTCAGTATATTAAGCTTTATGCTGGAAGTATGTATAAAACCATCAGGATTACCTCATCTGTCCAGCAAAAGACGTCCAGATGCCATGACTCAGAAACACCAACAAAAAAAGCTTCATGAGAAGGTGATGCTTCTTCTTTGTCCCATCTAGAGAGGTCCTGCCCCTGAATGTGAAGACGATCAGATGCCCCCTTTATGCACATCCACTGCTATGTGGGATTCCTTGCTTTATAGTGCTATTCCACACAGCTGGAGCATGCACTCTTGCATGTACTGTTGTGAACTGCTGTCCATTGATCTTGCCCCGACTCTTGTCTCCATCTCTTTTGTCACGTATTGGATCTCAAAGTTTAACCTAGTTCTGAAATAATTATTCTGATTCCAGATCAAGAGATGCTAAACTACTGAAGTCTCCTAGGAAGGGCCAATTGCCTGGGTTCTTCCCACCCAACTCTGCCACCATGCCAGGAGGAGGACAACATGGAGGTGGCCAAGACTTCCATGGTTGGCCCTGCCCATGTGGTTTCCCGATTTTATATTCTACAGCCATGTGGAACAGCACTTAGAGAAATGGCTCTCACATTTTTGTGATGGGTGTGAAATAGGTCAGGGATATACAGGTTGATTACCCCTTATCCGGACATCCGAAATCCAGACTATTCCAAAATCCAGACATTTTGGGAGTATGACTTTTTCTTTTTTCCTTTTCCAGCACCTGGCTGTCATAGCACAAGGAATACTGGGGCACGAAATTATTTAAACAATATTGTATAAAATTACCTTGAGGCTATGTGTTATAAGGTGTACAGTATATGAGAGGACGCTCTGGAGAAGACTCTGATGCTGGGAAAGATTGAAGGCAAAAGGAGAAGGGGAAGGCAAAGGATGAGATGGTTAGCCAGCATCACCGATGCAACGAACATGAAAATGAGCGAACTCAGGAAGATAGTGGAGGACAGGAAGGCCTGGCGGGATATGGTTCATGGGATCACGAAGGGTCGGACACGACTTAACGACTGAACAACAACAACAACAACAATATGAGACATAAATGAATTTTGTGTTTAGACTTGGGTCCCAGCTCCAAGATATGTCATATTTATGCAAATATTCCAAAATCCAGACAAATCCGAAATCCAGACAACTTCCCGTCCCAAGCAGTCCGGATAAGGGATACTCGACCTGTACTATTTCTGAACACAGAAATCCTGTTCTTAGCTATTATGGCCAACCACTGGTTGATGGACCTATCCTACAATTGCAGCATGGTCAGGAGAATTCTGCCTCGCCTCCACTACTGCCTAGACTAGAGTGCCTCCAGCGTATGCCTGCAACAGTCCGAATTAATCTATTCTTCACTCATCTGTTCTTCAGAGGAGCTAGCTGAACAGCAGCAGGCCAACAGCTAGGTGACAAAGCGGTGAGCTTGCCTGCTCACTGCTCCTCAGTCCTCTGCTGGAGAGGGGTTGCTGCCACTGCCATTGCCGCTTCTCCTCCTTTCGGGGTCTCTCTTGCCCCAGTGGCATCGCTAAGGTAGGGGCGGTACCGTAGGTTGCGCCCCGTCCTAGTCCCGTTTACAAGCTGGCACGAGGCGGCCCCACCCCCACGCCGTCGGAGCCATTCCGTGCGAAGGCAACGGAACTGCCCACTGCCTTCTCCGCACAGAATGGCTTTGACGGCGAGGGGGCGGGGCCGCCTCATGCCGGCTTGTAAACGGGACTAGGACGGGGCGCAACATACGGTACCACCTCTGTCTTGCCCTATCTCTTTGGGGCTGGCTGGTGCCAACTTGACCCTTTCATGCAGCAGAGACAGAGATGGTTCCTGAATCCCTCCATCCCCAAACACAGTCTGGCTGCCTCTCTTCTCTCTGGATGGGCAATTCGGGACAGGACAGGTGGACCCTTTCCAAGTTGTCAGCCAGCAGCAGCAGCAGCAGCTTCACGTCGTGGCTCCAGCTCCCGACTGAACCAGGCCACCACTGCTTGCGTAGCACAGCAAGGACCCCCACCCATCCCATGAATGCTGTTAAAAGTGTTCATCTGGGCTAGTTGTGTGCGTGTGCGTGTGCGTGTGCGTGTGCGTGTGTGTGTGTGTGTGTTGTGTACTTTATTCTGGGGTCTGGATCCTGCCTCCTCTCTATACAGTTCACCCCTGCCTTGATTTTGGTTTCTTTTCCTTGTCATTCCAGGCTACACATTCCTTCCTAATTAATAACCATCCTACCACAGGCTCTCATCACCCCATCAAATCAGTGATGCCTGGGATAACCTCTTCTGAGTTTTAAACCACATCCCTTTATTCCTATGATCTTTGGTTGTGTCTTGTGTGTATGAGTGCAAGAACAAAACCTAGATCTTAAATCTTTAAGGTTATTGCTCTTCTCTCCCAAGATAACCTATCCCTTTCTTGTGAGGTGTAACGGTATCTGAGAATCATCAGCAGTGGCGTAGCTAGACTGGAGCGGAGGCAAGTAGTTCTGCAAGACTCTGTTACACCAGAGTCTTCCTGCTTCCTGCTTCCTGCTAACGTTCAGTCTGAGCCTTTCTAGCATGCAGGCTGCTATATAAGCAGTACTGTATGCTGCTTATAGCATTTTGTGAAAGCAAGATATACACGATTGCTTGGGGCCACAGCTGGAACGCAGAGAAAGGTAAGGGGCGTGGGGGGCCCGTGGGGAACCATGGAAAAAGAAACTGTGGTTATGGGGACAGCGGATATGGGGGTTCTACTGTGTTTAAAATATTTGTACCCCAACTTTCCAAAAGCTCAAGGCGGCTTACAATATTTGATAAAAGCAATTTAAAAATACAATTACAAAAATATATATTAAAAGGATATATAAAAACCTATCCCACCTCACAGGGCTGTTGTGAGAATAAAAGTGGATATCAGGGTACATGAAAGTATTGCCTGAGTTCCTTGGTAAAAGAGACACAAATAAATCCAATATTTGAGAGAATTGTAGATATTAAATGCTGTTCTAATGCAGATCTATTGTTTTTAATCTAAACCTATAAAAACTGAACATATTTATGGATAGCAGGGGGTAGGGTGGGGGAGAACAGAAGATAGGGACTTGGAGTTCAATATCAAAAGTCATATCTAGCCACATCTCTTACCCGGATCCTACTCATTTTATCTTTCACACTACTCTGGCGTTATTACCAGCAATACCTTCCTGCTGTCCTTGCAACTTTCCAATCACCTCTCATGCCCCAAATCACATTTTGCAGATACTCTCCGGAGATTTTACCTAGCATAGTTCACAATATGATCGCTGGGGAAGCAGCGTATAGTAAAAGAAAAATATGAATCTCTCGGTGCCAGCTAGCTCAAATGCCTCCCCCCACAATTCAAATAAAAGGAACATCAAGACACATACAATCTCCCAATATGCACAGAATTGGTTTTATAGGAACATTTTGTTTCAGAGCTTTCACCATCATCTCAAAGCTCTGAATTTAATTTAGATCCAAAGGCCCCTACAGCCAGTGTAGGATGGGATCTAGGAAACAGGTTCAAATTCCTACTCAGCCATGAAGCTCGCTAGCAGCCCAACCCTATCCTTCCCCCTCCCGCCAAAACAGCTTGCA
This sequence comes from Plestiodon gilberti rubricaudatus, assembly GCA_026170595.1. Lineage (NCBI taxonomy): Eukaryota > Metazoa > Chordata > Lepidosauria > Squamata > Scincidae > Plestiodon > Plestiodon gilberti. The sequence continues at coordinate 26,021,285 of JANXHW010000001.1, forward strand.
GGCGCACCAAAATGGCTCATGCTGCATCCTATGGGGAGGAAAGTCTGGGAGGCCTCCTCTGAGGTAAAAGAACATTTGTTCCCTTACCCAGGGAAGGGGTAAGCCTCCACGGCGTAGAGGGCTCTGGAAGGGGGTTAGGATTCAGTGGCTGCCGCTGAACCCCCCCCCCCCAGTTCTGGATCCAATCTGTCCTCTCCCCACCTCTGTTGCCGCCTCGTTCTGCCCTCCCTTTCCCCGTTCCGCCTCCCCCGCCAACTTACTTTTGTTGGCAGTCCTTTTGCAGTCCATTGCCATGCACAGGGCAGCTCCAGCATTGCTGCCGGTGGGCTGACAGTGTGTGGCTCCGTGCGCTGCCAGCTGGCTGTTTGCGACGGCCATAAAGCATTCTCTGCTGTCAGAATGCTAGTTCCAGCAGTGGGAGAGGGGGATAGGGATTGGTCCATAGGTGAACTTGGTTCATTTGCTCTTTCTCAGCCTGGCCCACCTCACAGGGTTGTATGTTTTGTATGTTGATCTGACCTCCGTGGAAGAGGGGCAGTGCATGTATACAAACATTAAAGAGGACAAGCAATGAAGGGATAAAGCCAGATCCTTCAGAAGACCCAATAAAAGTGACATTCTTGAATTACAAAAATACCCCGTATTGTCCCGAGTATAAGACGCACCTGATTATAAGACACACCCTTAAAATTTGGTGCTATTAAAAAAATTAATTAAATTACTGGCATTAAATTGCAACAGCCTGATTATAAGACGCACCCCTAGTTTAAAAACTTAAATTAGGAGCAAAAAGTGAGTCTTATACTCAGACCAATACGGTAAATATTTTCCTCCTACGTTTCCCTCCTGATGCCGATCAGAGGTGAAACTAGACTGGAGCGGAGGCAAGTAGTTCTGCAAGACTCCGTTACACCGGAGTCAGCAGCCCCTCCCCCTTACTGTTAGAGCCATTCTGGCAACGACAGGGGAGTGTCCTGCGTGTTGCCGTTGCTGCCAGAATAGCTCCAACAGTTTTGTTCTCACACTAATTGCCCAATCCTATCCCCCACCATGTTATAGCATGCAGTTGAGCTAATGGAGGCTGCTCTGTATGCTATGGTGGTGTGTGTATGGGGTGGGGGGGAATCAGCCAGTCAGCAGTAAAAACATTTTTTACTAACCTGGTAGTTTACACGGTAAGCTGCCTGATTGCCTATGGGCCTCCTTGGACATACACCAGCCATTTTCCTGGCATATATCTGCGGAGAGAAAGACAGTGGGGTGGGCCAAAAAATGGGGACTAGAATCCAGTGTGTGCAGTGGCGTTCCTCCGGTAGGGGCCCGACCGTAAGTTGCGCCCCATCCTAGTACCGCGTTCACGAACTGGAGTGAGGAGGCCCCGCCCCCTCGCTGTCGGAGCCATTCCGACGTTCTGCCCGTTCAGCTTCGCTGCGCGGAATGGCTCCGACGGCGAGGGGGCGGGGCCTCCTCGCTCCGGTTCGTGAACGCGGTACTAGGACGGGGCACGACATACGGTCAGGCCCCTACCGGAGGAACGCCACTAAGTGTGTGCCACTGTTGCTGAGATCCTCCCTGTCTGGCCCGCTCCCTGCCCTTCCCTGGTCCACCTCAGAACGCCCCTGAACCTCCCCCTCCCTACCTGTTCCTCCAACTTACCGATGCCTGTGGAGCCTCCCGGAGCCTCTGCTGCCTCTCGCCATTTGCTGCAGCGGCCTGGCAGCACGTGGCAGCGACCCAGCTTTTGAACCACTAATGGACCTTGTGTTGCCAGAACACTAGCTCCCGCAGCTCAGGGCCCCAATAGGATTATGGATCAATGCCTAATTTCTAGAGTTTCCAAGTGCCTTCCACTGCCTTCGGTCCCATATACATGGAGACCCTACTGTATTCATTCATTCCAAGTCAACAGGAACAAGACTGAGATGAGAATGTAACTGGTGGGACAGCCACTACATGGGAATTGTGGATAGAATGTTGTACGTCGACCCCAGAGACGAGCCCATAAATCACTACTCTGGCTGGCTCAGTCATGGTCTGAAGCTCCCTCGAGGTCAAGCAGAGAGTCATTCTGTCTATGCCATAATACCGTCATCTTGAAATCAACCCAGGGGTAGATGTTTTTCCTTTTTTCATGGACTTTGGTGAAATTGGTTGCAGTTGGTGTCCATTGGGGACACTAAGTGCCTTGAATATTCTGGCACTTCATTGTGAGGGCTATGGACTGATGTGCTGCGAAGCTGCCTTGAGCAATTGGGTTTTGAACATCTTTTCAAATGTTTTTATGATGTTTGCTTTCTGTCTGTTGTAACAAATCCTTCTCGATGGAGAACGGGAACATGAGCACCGACTTTGTTTCATGAACCGTCCCAACTCTTTTCTCTCTCGATCCAGAGCCTCGCCACATTGTTCACTTACTCAGGAGACAATCTTGTCCTTCACCTCAGTCTTGAGCCAGCCCCTGCTTCGCTCAACCATGTTACTTGCATAACACCCTTGACTCTACTTAGAATACAAATAGCCAAGTTAGCAAGGATGGCATGAATTTAGAATTATGTAAATATCTATCCAACAGCACTGTACACACGCCACTTTTACAGACATTATGCAAATATTTGTTTTCCTCTCTCTGCAGTAATTTCTTGGAGGTTGTGTACAACTACTAGTACTGTTTAATAAGGAATTATTAAATGCCAAGATATGCACAAATCATAGTTCCCCAAACAGGAAATGCTTAGCATGGGCCATGTTTGAAATAAGGGTCATGCATTATGTTAATAATAACTGCTAATAATATACAATGAACGATATTAGGTAAGCAATAATATTACAGAAGATAGTACATGAGCATAACACAGAATTTCAATGCTCTTTTGCAAAATGTTTTCACATCTGTATGTGCCAATAAAGGGAACCGTGTCATAGAGTATTCAGTTAGCTAAATTTTTTCAACTAACCATAGAACGTAGAGTGGCTATAGTGACCAACATTAGGGAACTTAGGTAAAGGATGTTAACTGTTTATTTTGGTATGCCTCCCTTTTTCCCATAACTTTGGGTGTTGTTGTTTTTTGCTTGTTCACTGTGTTATGTATTATTACTATTATTCTTTATGTTTTATGTTTTTTTTTGTGTGTTATGCCAATAAAGGTTTATTGATTGGTTATAGAGTATTTATTTTATTTTATTTTTCACATTTTTATACCGCCCTTCATCCAAGGAGCTCAGAGTGGTGTACATATTTCCTCCCCTCCTTTTTGTCCTCACAACAACCCTGTGAGGTAGGTGGGGCTGAGAGATAGTGACTGGCCCAAGGTCACCCAGGAAGCTTCATGGCTGAGCATGGATTTGAACTAGGATCTTCCAGGTCTAAGTCCGACTCCCAAACCACTACACTACACTACACTAGCAGGTTTTGTATGCAGAAGCTCTGAGGTTCAGACTGCTAATTAAAGGACTCTTCATTTAGTCCAGGACCTGATGGACTTCCCCCTAATGCATGCTGCAACCGAATGTGTCATAGAATCATAGAATGTAAGAGCTGGAAATGACCTTAGAGGTCATCTAGTCCAACCCCATTTAGTGCAGGCAACTGTCGTCATATGACATCACTCCGCAGGACATCTCTCCACCAGCCAATGATGTGATGCAGTGGCAAAGAGATACACTCTACAATGAAGTCACCCCATGCATTTTGTAGTGGAGTCCATTGTATAGAGGAGTGGGCAAACGGACCTGGAACAGGAGTCCCTTCATGTTAAGTTCAACCTCTAGGTCCAGCTTGCATAGAGGGTGAGTATTAGGAGCAGGATTTTGCCCACCATGACAAGAAAGTTTCCTCCCAGCATGCATCCACCCTGCAGCAAAACAGACATCTGTGCAGTCATAATATTTGTAGAGCTACAGGTGACTTCCATCATTTATCTGCGAGGAATTGCCTTTTGCGCCTAGGAAACGCATCACACTGGAAATGGCCCTGTCATCTCAGAAACGCTCCATCGGAGACACGGAATGCATATTATCATGTGCCAAAGTGGGGGAAAAAGAAACCAAGCCGTTCCCACCTCATTGTAAAAAAAAAAAAGCAAAAGGTTACTACGAACTGAAAGAAAACAAAATCTAAGCCGCTTCTCAGAAAGATGCAGTTAGGCATGTTGGAAAAATGCTCTCGTATGTATGTGCAGTATTTAAAGTTTCCCTCAAAGTCTTCTGTTCTCATCATAATGGCATGCACACTGGACCCGAAGTACACATATCTTTTTAGACACTCGATTACCTCATGGCCATTTCCTCGTCGGTAATGAATGCTTGTGTTAACAGAACACCATGCTGATGCATTTTTCCTGCCATTGTATGTAACATATTTTCTAATTCTTCTGCTCTATTCAGCATTTGACCCCAACGATAGGGGATTATGGTATTAACTCTCGACACAGCATACATTCTTTACAGACTTTCACTAAATACTGTAAGCCTGCTGCAGAGCGGAATAAAAGTGAAAGCAGACTGTCTGGTCTTAAGCTGTGCACACAGAGGGTCGTGATCCAATTGGAAGAGAAGCAGAATTTTTAAAAGAAAGAGGTTTGACAAAATTTTAATCCTTGTCATTTTCATTTCTCTTACCCTGTGGATTTGGGCGATTTTATTTACACTGTCAGCTTGAGCCTAGGGATTGGAAATCAGGCTTTTATGGAGATTATTAAAAGTACATACAGTACACTAAAGGTTGAACCGCTAGTATATGCTACTAAAAATATGAATACGGAGTTGCTGGATGTTAGACATTGAAAGAAGCATTCTTTTTCTTATTAATTTTTTTTTGTAACCTCTCCAAAAGGCTTGTGGTAATTGACCATTTTGGAATCAAGGTCTTTATCCCCGAGAGTCTCCTTGGAGTTGCTTGCGTCTTTTGCGTCTCTGGGCATGGCGGTCTGAATAAGAAGGAGCTCTTTGCTTATCACGTAGGACACGCTGTGACTCAGCAAAGAGGTTTACCCATTTATTCGTGGAAAGGCTTCAGCACCTTCAACAGGTGCATAAAAGGCAAAAATTCAACAAGCTGAGCTTTTTCCCAGCATGCAGACGGCGTTGGTAAGAGCTTCACCTGTTGAATTTCTGTCAGTGACTTTTTTTTTTTTTTTGCAGTCCCAAACAGGCAGCAAATCAGGAGGTTTGTGAGGTTCCTGGTGGACAAACCACACAGGACTGGTGGATTGCTGTCATCTTCGGAGGGTCACAGCTTTTTCAAGCTTGTGCAATAGACCCAAGAATCCAGGAAGAGGTGGCAATTCAGTCATCCCAAGAAACAATGTCTCAGAATCCTCTTCAAAGGCCCAGTTCCCTACAAGGGACAATTTGCTAATGAAATACGATTTGAGGTTTTCATGGCCAGCAACAATTTTACAATAACTAGAGTTTAACGAGTAAAAAGCCATGACAAAAATGTGTAAAATATCAATAAAACACACGAAACCAGGTAATTCTACATAGAAAAACTGTATTGGTTAAAACACAACACAAAAAAAACACGTTTAAAACCAGGGAAAAACTTGTAAAATATTCCTGATATTAATATTTTACAAGTTTTTACCTGGTTTTAAACGTGATATTTTTTGTGTTGTGTTTTAACCAATACAGTCTTTCTATGTAGAATTACCTGGTTTAGCTTGTTTTATTGATATTTTATACATTTTTGTCATGGCTTTTTATGCGTTGAACTCTAGTTATTGTAAAATTTGCTAATGATTTAGAGCTGCAACTCCCCCTCCCTCCTTCTTGTGCCTTGCAACGCCATGAAGTGCTATTTCACACTGGACTTCCTATTTCTGTTCTAGATTACATAAGAACATAAGAACATAAGAAGAGCCCTGCTGGATCAGGCCAAAAGCCCATCTAGTCCAGGTTCCTGTATCACACAGTGGCCCCACCAGATGCCTCAGGGAGCACACAGCCAACAAGATAACCTCTTTCCCGTTGACACTCCCTTGCACCTGGCACAGAGAAAACCTACTTCTAAAACCAGGAGGTTGCTTATGGCTTGTAACCTGTGATGGTCTTTTCCTCCATGAATCTGTCCAAACCCCTTTTAAAGGCATCTAGGCCAGGTGCCATCACCACATCCTGTGGCAAGGAGTTCCACAGATGGATTACACGCTGGGTAAAGAAATATTCTTCTTCACATGTGCAAAGTAGATATTTGCTACCTTCTTTCTAACTGCACATATCCTGTTCTGATCTTTCGTCAGTGAGCCATATGGCATAATGTGTGGAGGCATCTGCTCCCATCCCAAGAAGCCAATCAACAAGAAGAAACACACAGTGGCTGGCTTGGTTGCAAGCCTTGCATCCAGCACCCTGAGTATACGTTTCTCCACCAGAGTACTACTCCTGCACTGCAACCCACAGTCTCTGCCCACCTAACAGGTGGTCAGTGGTGACAGTGGGCTGGTTCACGTATACGTAGGCTTACCAGATCTCCAACTGGGACAGAGTGCTAGTCCTTTAGGAGAAGGAATGTGGGCAGGTGTAGCTTGTTAAACCATAGAGCACAATCCTGTTCAGTGGGGCTTGCTTCTGAGTAGACATGCCTAGGATTGTGCTCTAAGGTTTAACAAGCTACACCTGCCCACATTCCTTCTCCTAAAGGTCTAAGTCCCGGTTGGAGATCTGGTAATCCTACGTATACGTCTTCATCACAATATGACTGCAGCCTCATATGGTGATTTGCATCTGTGAATGAGCCATCATAGATTATTCACTGCAGATAGTACTTTCACACATCGTTTCGCCTCAGAGTCAAAGCTTGTTCTTCATGGAGTCAGGCCACAGATTCACCTACGAGTGATCAAATATCAATGTGTGAACTGAACCAGAATCAATGGTGGCAAACATCAGTTTGACGGTCAGGAAGGGAGAACCAGACCCCATGCTCAAGCTAGGGACCCCTTACTCTCCTGCTCAACAAGTGGTAGACACTATCTGGTTTTACTTAGCTGACCATGAGGGTTTGCCCCAAAATTTCAAAAAAAAAAAAGTGAAACGTGAAGCGAATTTCAGGGAAGCACCTGAGAATTTTCAAGGGAAGCCCAACAAGTTTCTGTAAGACAAGTGACACTTCTCAGAGGGTTCCTGCACACCCTCATCACATCACATGGAAGAAAGGACGTCATGACAACAGCAGTGGTTGGCCAGCCTTCTGTTCATCACGATTCCAAGCATCATGACAATCATGACTAGATAGGCCTACAGGAAACCATGCTAGATAATTCTCTGATTTATGGAGAAATCAGGATTTTTCTCATAAGGAGTCTGGGTGACCTATATAAATGAAACCTGTTTGCATATCAAAAAGGGAAACCTATCAACACTTACCGGTATATTAAGCTCTCCACATATACTGAACATTTCACATTAGCGTTTTGCTATGCAGTCGTGTACCAAGATACTTGTCTCATTGCTCCTTCTCTTCCTGTCTCCCACGATCTGTAGGCATGCGCAAAGATTCTGTCTTCAGTCCCCTCTGTTTCACCTTTTGTATATTCTCCCTCATAGTTCTGTTATGTATTCTTTTGGCCATCAATATCATTTCTATACTGGTGTCCTTCAGCTCCACAGTGACCTGCTCTCACTCCTTCCTTAACTAGAATCTCGGATACTTTTTCTGCTCTTTCCTCCTGGACAGCTCCTCATTTCTTACCGATGAATTCCAATAAAACTGCACTTCTACATTCTCCCCCTTTCTTCTCTCCCATTTTCTCTTTGACTGGGTAACTATATTGTTTCTTCTACAGCTTAGGCTCAAAACCTCCACATATCTTGACTTTCTTTCAAGAGCTTTCTTTCTCCCCATATATGCATTCAGTTGCTAAGTGTTGTTCCTTTTATCTTTGTAGTTTCTATACAATTTGTCTGGCTTTCTTTTTTGAAGCAGCTAAAACTCTTCTTCACTCTCTCCTATCTCTCCTACTTATTGCAACACTCTTTAGCTTGGCCTTTCTGCCCCTTTTCTCTGCTTTGAATTCTTCCACTTGCTTAATCTGTTCAATTTGTCGCTATGACAATGTTACACTTTTCTCATCTCTACATTGGTTGTCTCTTTTGCATTGTGTTCCATTTGACATCAAAATGTCCATTATCATGCTTCCATTTCTCTATTTGCTCTTCTCTCTGTCCAAGTGCCCCATTGTGTTCTCCTTAGTCTTCTTGGGGCACAATCCTGACTAACTGGTATGCTGGCATTGCACGTTCTATGCTGGCACACCAGGCCTCCGCGAGTTGCAAAACCACCATAAATTGCTGTGCGATGGCACAGTGGCTAGCACACACTGCCACCATGGAGGAGACCCGCTGGAGCATGTGAGTCCCCCACCGAGCAGGTCAGGGAGGGGATGTAACAGGGCGAAACGGGGTGGAAACTGGGATGGGGTGGGAGGATTGGGCATGGAAAGGGGTGGGATCAGTGATGCTGGGGTGTGCCACATCCATACCCCCTTCCTGGACCTGACCTGCTGACACAGGGGAATGCGGACTTGTACCAGTTATTTAGCTGGCGCAAGTCCGAGTTGCCCCATAGCAGCTGCTGGGGCTTACCCTGGGGCAAAGGGACAAATGTTCCCTTACACTGCAGAGACCTCCAGCAGCTGAAATTCCCGCACAGGATGCAGCATAGCCTGTGCCAGTGCAGCTGCATCGCTGCGCCGGAATTTGCATTGGATTGGGCTGTAGTATCCATAAACCCAAGATTACATCTTCCGTTCCTTTGCCTGTTCCCCCTACTGCCCCTATCGTTGAAACGAGGATTAGGCTGCAAGTCTCCTATGAGAACTTCAGGCCTAGAATTTGGGGGAGGGGTGCAGGACTGAGGTATACCAATACTCCCCCCTTCCATTTATCTGCAACTGCCAGTTTCGTGGTGGTGCACCTCCCACTGACAGCAGTGTTCCATTGGCAAGCTGGTGGACATCGTTTTATTCCCAGAAGTCTCACTTGCACACTGGCATTTTTTAACTGATCTCCTTGTGCACATCTTTTCCCCTACACTTTCCTTCCCTTACGTGTTGTATCTTACTTTGATTGCAACACTGAAAGCAGGACCTGTATCATATTTTTTTTTATTATAGGTACCATGCCTAGTTTTTGCAAGTACTCTAGAAATAAATAAGCAACTATACTGGACCTTTACAAATCCATTGCAAATCAATGCTGTGGTGCCTGCATCTAAGACACTGCTTCAAATTGGTTAATTGGTTATTGGTTATCAAGCTTAATAAAAAAAAACATGCTGGATTAAAGTGGAGGCAGTGCAATACTGTACGTGTTGTGTAATCTCTTAAATTTGCATAAAATGTACATGAGCCCAACTCTTGCATTAATCTTGGGTCTTCGCCATCACTGTTAAAGAGTACGAAGGGAATTTTATTCTTTCACCTTCCCATGTCCAGTTCCAAGTTCTCTTCCCCTCCTCCATCATTTCCCAGGTTCTGGCAATATTCCACTCTTCCCATATACCACATGAGGTGCAAGAGAGCAAATTGCACAAAAGAAGGGTGACTTTGCTTCCCCAGAGACAAGCTTACACAATGCCGTGTCCACAGTCATAGAGAGATTTTTTATAATTGATTCTATGTAGGCATTAGATGTGGGAGTTAGATGTGTGCATTCATAATGAATGAAAAAAATCAACTCAATGAGACTTCTTTCATCAGGTGCGTTACTAAAAGAATGCCAGAGATCCATAGCCGAATAGTTTCAGTCTTAATTCAGATTTTTTTCATGGGAGAGTTATTTGTCACTGGTGGCAGCGAAATTCACTTCAGCAGCCATTTTCTGATGGCTCCAGTTTCCCCCCAGAATGCCGCATTGTTCCAGGGCAGTCCAAGAAAGAAAAATGGTAGCCACCAGTGGGGGCAGACCTTTCTTTTTATTGGCATCTATTTTCCCCCAGAATTCCCAGAAATCCCCAGAGCAATGTAACATCCAGGATTTTTTTTTTGGGGGGGGGTACACCAAACCAACCAAAAAACAAAAATTGTGGCTGCCACAAGAGAGGTAAAAATGAAACAAGAATGTTTAAAAACCGGGTTAAAAGCCATATTAAAATACTTTATGTTTAAGCCATGTTTACATGGCTTTTAACCCGATTTTTTAAACGTTCTTGTTTCATTGTATCTGGCCACGACAGCTTCAGGAATTCCTTAGAGGTAAAAATGTACGTAAATAATAAAAACAACTAACATATTAACTGGAAAGAATGGGAGTTTGGTGAATATGGATCTTAAGGAAAACAAATGAATAAGAAAATGAAAAGAAGAAAATCTTGCATGCCTCTAGCGGGAACAGAACAAGAAGAAAAAGCAACACATGACAAACAAGTCTTGCAAATTAAAACAGCACACTATGCTACCAGGATATCAAGTGAGGCACACATGGCCTAACTCTAGAGGGCTGAGCATTAAGGCAGAGTTGAAATCTGCCCAGATCTATTGGAGTGCTTTCAACATGCCAGATTTCAGCTAAGATGTCTAAATTGGCATCTCATTAGAGTCAAGGATGAGACTATTGTCCTTAATATGGAGTCCCTGATTGTGGGCCTGATCCTATGTGGTGCTGATGCTTTCAACTGCCCCTGACTTTCCTCCCAGGGAACGCTTGTCATTTGACAGGATTGAACCTTTTGTCCTTAATACTATCTCATTCCCATTATGCCCCTTTTGCCCCCAGATAATCCCATGGCATTATTCTCATTATATTACTTGCCATTCCCATTATGCTCTTTACCACTGATCTGCCCATATTTTCCATTTAATTTCCTTGGTCAAAAGTATATGATGTTAGCAGACATTTCAGTTGCTGCTGCTGTGAACCTTTGCAAGCTTCTACAACGTGATTCTTGCACGGGCAGTTTGTGAACATGGTACTACCAGTTCCCATGAATTCTGAAGATAAAAATAACTATCTCAACCTGGATGTTGATGGTGATGATGGTTGTGGAGGTGGTGATGGTGTATTCCACTTTTCTGGAATAAAATTACGCCCAAAGAAGCTTACAATACATTGAAACAACAATTAATCAATTCACAACCACGATAAATGCAAAATATATGATTAAAGCAATAAAGTAGCAGCATTAGAACTCAGGCTTTTTTGAAAGCAGCCATTTCAAAGAAGGACCTTTTAAAGAAGCAGATGTTACACATTTACAGACCAAGATTATGCAGGTCTACTTGGAAGTAAGTGCTATTCAACTCAGTGGAACTGACAGCCCAATCCTATGCAGGGGTGGGTTGCTGAGAGGAGCGCATTGCGACAGCGGAAGTGATTTCCACTGTCTCAAAATGGGCGCCGATGGTGTACGCCGAGCTCCATTAGTGGCCATTTTGCGGGTACTGCTACAAGATGCAACAGCGCCATAACTCCACTGCCGGACCCCGCCACACCCACCGGACCTGGTAGGTCAGCAGTGGAGGTGGGGCAGAGAGTAGAGGAGTGGAGGTGCAACTGGGTGGGGAGAGGAATGGGGGAGGTGAGGCAATGGGAGGGGGTGGATCCGGCAGCAATGGTGCATGCCGGACTTTATCTCCTCCATTGTAAACCGCCCTGTCCCTTTACATATGCTACCTCAGACATATGCTACCTAAAGAGGTGGTGTATGTCCAAGGAGACCCATATGTGGCCCCAGGGCTTACACAGAGGTAAGTATAAATGTTTATACTTGCCTTATGTTTCCACTTGGGTCACCCCGCCCCTCCGCTGGATGCATAGGTTTGGGGTATTATTATTATTATTATTATTATTATTATTATTAATAATAATAATAATAATAATAATAATAATAATAATAATAATAATAATAATAATAATAATAATACCACCAGTATTTATATACCGTCTTTCTTGGTCATTAGATTTCTCCTCCAACTTAATTCAAGGTGGTTTACATAGGCAGACAATTTCTAGATCAAGCAGTTTTTACAGTAAATGTTCTAGTCTTTCATAGAATGCTTCATTCTGGGTTTCCTTTCACTGTCTGGCCTCTCTCTGGCATTACTCCCATGTAAGTGTTATAGGATTGCAGCCCTAAAAAGCTTGCTTGAACAAATACATTTTCAGAATCCATCTAAACACAGGATCAGCCTAAGGAAAGCATTCTGAAATTTTGGTGCCACTGTCAAAATGCCCCTGTCTGTTGCAAGTGCTTGTCGTATCTCCTACAATGATGGCACAGAGAGTAGGGCCTCTGAAGCTCAGGTAGGTTTATACGGGAGAAAATGGCTCTTGAGCTATGACTGTCTACATTTTGGTAAGAGTTCTTTTTTGGGTAGTGGTAACTTCTGAAGTGCAAGTGCCCATCATGGTACTCTTATATAGACGTGCACCTAGTAAGATTATACAACAAAAACATGAACTTTAAATTACTTTATTAAAGTGGTTTCTTCTCCTACCACTTATTTCTATTTTGAAAACATATTGAGCAATATCTTTACATGAAGTCTGTTTATTCCAAACTCTTAGAGTGGGTTGCACTAGTTTCAAAGAAATGTATATTTAAAAAAAGGTGGGATAGAAATATCCCAGATAAATATAAAAGATATATTAGAGTGCAATCCTATGCATGTTTACTTAGAAGTAAGTTCCACTTATTTTCACTGGTTGTCTCTCCTGGGGCCCTCCAGTCAGCGGCGGAACTACAGTGGAGCGGGTGGAGCAGGCGCTCCAGGTGCTCCACCGCGGGGGGGGGCGGCCAGAACGGGGTCGGGAGAACTCACCTTCTCCCGAAGCAGCGTCGCGTTTTGGCCCTCCCTCCCTCCCTGCAGCCCGTTTGGCTCCGAAATAGGAGCAAAATGGGTGGGGGGCGCGTCGACGCGACGCGACGCTGGCCCCTCCCCCACGCGCCTGTCGCCTCTGCCTCCAGTGAACAAACTCCCACTCCTTTCCCTAAGGGGGGAAGGTTACCTTAGGCTTACCTTCTCCCCTCCTTCCAGCCATCCACCTCCTCTCCTCTAGCTATCCATCTGCAGTCCCTCCCCTAAGCCATCATCAGTCTATATCTAGGGGAAGGACAGACTGGTGTTTATTCCCCCAGGCAGGGATTCGCCAAAGTGGTCTGCCACCCAACCCAAAGCCCCTGCTGACACACACACACACACACACACACACACACACACACACACACACACACACACACACACACACACACACACCACATGTAAGGTTGCAATCCAGCTCCCTACCTCCTCACGTTGCTTCTTCCTCATGTAGTCCCTTTAAACCAGGGGTGCACAACTTGGAAGTGTCAAGGAACCATGATGTCACTTCCTCAGGAAGTGACATCACAGGGTGTGTGTCCATGAGCCGGAAAATATCCGGAAAAGCAACATATTAATAAATTAATAAAGATATTTACAGAATTAAAAATTCGGATTTGCCCTCCCGCCACGAATCCGAGCCTCCTCCTCACATGGAGCAGCGACAGCGCCAATGGGACAAGCCCCAAAACCTCTGCACCCGTTGGCACACAAGAGGAGACGCAGCTCTTCCTGGTCCTGGCTGAATGCCAGGGGACTCCAGCTGATTGGCGGTGATCAAACGCCGCCTTCAGCAACGGCCTCAAAGCCTCTGGGCCAATGGGCTCGCAAGGCTCAGTGACTTCGTCATTCTCGCTCAGTGACCCGAGCAAGAAGGCTGCACAGCTACGCGGCTGGAGCGAAGACTTCAGAGTTCCCTCGGCGCTCTCTTCATAAGCAACGCGCACCAAGGGATCCCTGATTTCTTCGGGGGGCACCGGAAATCCTTCGGAGGTCCGCAAGCGGCCCTGGGGCCGCATGTTGTGCACCCCTGCTTTAAACAAATCAGGAAGTGTGGAATGCACTCCTGGCTGATCCTGCATTCCTGTTTTATTTAAAGGGACAGCATGAGGAAGAAGTGAGGTAAAGCGGGTAAGGGGTTGGATTGCTGCCTTCCAGCCTTCTTCCTGCACTCTTTTAGCCAGCAGAAAGCAGTTCAGAGCGGCTCCGTCCATAGCATGCTGGACTGGGAAGTGGTGGCAGACTTGGAGAGAAAGGCGCACCAAGTCCATTCACTGCTCCCCGCAACCTGCCACTCGATGCAAGCCATATCGATCACATCATCCACAGGCCAACCATACCCCTGGCAAATTTCTTAGTTTGTCTCCTGCTGAGCCTGATTCTTCTCAACAGGTCTTTGGAAAAAGTTGTAAAGGCAGAGCCTAAGTGCTGCTGTTGATAACATCACCACGTTGGCTATAGGAGATGACCTGGTGCTATGCACCCCTCCCCTCTGCTACACCTCTGTTCTTGGAATGTCTAATGCCCTGTACCATTAAGCAGCATGTAGCAGACACTGTGATCATATGTCCTGGAAAAGCTGGAGCAGACGGACTCAAGCTATCCTGGGTATGGGCGGCGCACAATGCTATCACTGTAATGACTCTGTGTAGCGGCTTCTTAGCAGAGGACTCTGACCTACTTGTTACATATGCAGTGTGACATTATGACATTTGAGCTAGCGCTGAAAAGATCATAGAGGGTAATTCTCAGGCAAGTACCCCTGATTAAAATTTGCCTTCAATTTTTTTTTTTTTTTTGGAAACATTCTTCTGTTCTGATTTTTTTAAAAATAAACATCCCATCAGGGCTGCTGTTAGATTTAAGGCAGAAATTGTAGAAAGCTTTGCTTCCAGGAAACTAGGCAGCAGTTGCAGCATACTCCTCCCAGGAGGCTTCCGTGGGGAATTGTCCCTGTCTAGTTTGGTACCAGTAGGAGGTGCCAGAGTGGCTTCAGAGACACAAGCTTAATGAGGGCAGAAGGGACAGGCCAGATCATGCTTCCTTCACCACTCAGGGCTTCTGTTTGTGCGTTTTGAAGGTGTTGGAGATCAACAGTGATACTGTATACCCAAGCTGAGAGGCCTGATTCTTAGATCTTGCCAGACTTGTGGCTCGTACTCTCTCTTTAGGATGCATTGCAGCACCATTGGAGCCCCCCTCGTGTAGGGGCCTTAGGGCACAATCCTGTGTAACTCTTGCACCGGTGTAACAGTAGATCCCCCGGTGTAAGAACATTTATGCCAGTGTAACTTGTCGTACGCCGACGGATGCAGGATGGACACCGGCGTAACCCCCCCTCGGATGCTTCACATGCAAAGTTCGGATGTGGAACGGACACTGCCGCAACTCTGCCAGTGCAGGGGCATTCTGGGGGCATTCAGATGCCCCCAGAATGCCCCCTGTGCCGTTCCACATCCAAACTGTGCGTGTGAGGTGTCTGGGGGGGGGGTTACATCGTCCGTTCTGCGTCCATCAGCATACGGCACGTTACACTGGCATAAGTGCTCTTACACTGGGGGATCTAGTGTTACAGCGGTGCAAGAGTTACACAGGATTGGGTTGTTATTCGTCTTCGTCAGTTCCCCCACCACAGTGTCCCAGTCCAATTTCTTGTGCAAAAATACATTCTGCTGGGCCTTGGGTCACAGCCTCTGTCTTCGCCCTGTCTGAAATAAGTTAATGGGAGGGCAGGGCTTGGGGCAGGAGAAAAGGGAAGTGGAGATTAAGTGGCAGAGGTGACTCACGTGATGGGGACAAGCACAGCCCTGGCCTCCATGCTCGCGGCATTTGCCATTAGGTTGCAAAGTCTCACTTCTGCTCCTGAACGTTTGAGCAAAAATAGTTGCTGTTGTGAGCGCCCCTTCTCTAACGCTGGCAACACCCCTACTATCATGTAATGGAAATGCCACTATTACACTTCAAGATGGATTCCTTTGAAATGCTTCAGTATATGTGAATTGTTTCCATTGTTAGATCGATTGTTACTGCTGTTATATTGGCTCTGATTTTATATTCTTTGTGGTTATCGTTTTTGTGGCTGTTAGCCACTCTTCTTTTGTCTTTTTTTGGAAAAAAGGAGTGGGTTATACACTCTAAATTGATCAACACATGCCGGTCCCATGGATCTCCCAGGCTGCTCTTTGGTGGTCTAGTGAGGATCAGCCTGGTTTGTGAACTTGAGCCAGCACAGCTGCCAGCTACAAAGTTTGCTATCTGGAAGCGCCTTTAGAACAAAACGGCAGTGTGAAACTGAACGAGAAACGGGGACTAGAAACGGCATCCAAGCGATTGTACTGGTGCTTCTGAATTCTGACATCCAAAGCAAGATTTCAATAGACCATATTGGGAGAAATATGGCCTTGAATTTGTGTATTCACTCTAGTGTGTGTGTTTTTTAAAAAAAAAAAACTCACAGCATGTTAGTGCCATTCCTGGGGGGGGGGGGGCTCTCATTAAGCGATGGCTTCAACAAAAGTCCCCTCTTTTTTGTGCTAAAGTGTATGTATGGAGGGGGGGGATAAATGTGTTGAAGGTTAAAAATCAATGTTTGGTTTGGTTTGCACAAGCCAATTATGACTATGAAGAAAACAATGAAAAATGGGACCTTGGGATTATGGGGAGGGATGAGGCCAGGGAAAGATTTTTAAGGCCATCAGTCCCAGGACACAAGATGGGGAAGAGACATAGCTCAAGGGCAGAGTATGTGAGTTGCATGCCGTTCAGTCCCCCCGACTCCTTCGGGTAGGGCTGGGGAACGTTCTCTGCCTTGGAGAGCCACTGCCAGCCAGAGTAGTCAGCGATCTGACTCAGTTCAGGGCAGATCTGTTGTCTTCACATGTTTTGTTAACAACATAGTTACAGGTTACATGGTTACAGGAAAACGGAGCCTTGTTAAAAATCATATTTTGGGGGGCAGCATATATAGAAAAGATGGTTGCCCCTGTTAAATCTGGGATTCCCAGCAAATATACATTGTTAATGTAAGATAGTGAGTCATGTCGATAAATGTGTATGGCACATTTTGTATGGCAAAAATGAGGTTAGTCAAAAGGAAGTGAGAATCACACCCAGGGTTGGCCTAACCATGATGCAAACAATACAGATCCTGTTGAGCGGCAGGTGGGGGGCAGGGAGCAGCAGACATGGGGTGCCCCTTCAGCCCAAGTCTGCTGCCACCTCCCTTTAGCCTACTGCAGACAGACCCACATTGATCTGCTTTCCCACCCACTCATCTCACTCCTTCCTCCCACAGTCCTTTTAAACCTAAAGGAACCCGCCCCAGGAAGAGTGGGCAGGGAAACAGATTGCTGCTGCCTGTTCCCCCCCCCCCAAAAAAAACTGCATGGGCAGCAGTGATCCACTGAACTCATCTTGCTCCTTCCTTGCACAGTTCCTTTAAACTTAAAAGGACCATTCAAGGACAGAGAAGGAGAGGAGGTAAAGAAGCAGATCGCAGCTGCTTGCACAGTTTTTTCAGGCATGGGCAGGATCGATCCACTTCTCTGTCCCCTCACCTCACTCCTTCTTTTCAGTCCCTTTAAATTTTATTTTATCTTTTTATTTTATTTTTCACATTTTTATACCGCCCTTCCTCCAAGGAGCTCAGAGTGGTGTACATATTTCCTCCCCTCCTTTTGTCCTCACAACAACCCTGTGAGGTAGGTGCGGCTGAGAGATAGTGACTGGCCCAAGGTCACCCAGGAAGCTTCGTGGCTGAGCGGGGATTTGAACCTGGATCTTCCAGGTCTAAGTCCGACTCCCAAACCACTACACCATCCTGGCTCATAAAATAAAATAGAAAGTGTGGGACATGCTTGGAATTCCCAGCATGACCCACACTTCCTGTTTTGTCGAAAAGATTCACATGGGAAGGAGTGAAGTAAGTGGCTGCATTTTTGTTTGTTTGTTTCTGAGGGTTTTTTGGGGGGGGCGGGCGGTGGCAGTACTACACCGGCAGGTCAGAGTTGGCATCAGGCAGTGGCTCCAGTTGGGCTGTCCCTGATCGTGCCCTGGTACTGGATGTGTGTTCTTTTAATGGGCACATTGACCCACCCTGGCCTTATCAATAGCTGTACCATGCCTCTGTGAGCTTTTGCATCTTCCAGCATCTTTTTAAGTGGATTGGCTTGTAGTAGCAAGAAGGGTTATATTTTCACTTTAGCAATTTTTTTAATGTTACATTTTCCTCTGCTAATTTATTTATTTATTTTTTTCTGCAGGAAACTCTACACCAAACGGATGCACTTCCCTCTACAGACGTGTTGATCTAGTTCAAAAGCATGTTACTTATCAGGGGTACATGTGAGTATGTATTAGTGCGTAATATATACTTTTTTTCCAGGAATGGATCTGCATGACTTTCATGATTTCTCGCACATTTTCTCCAGCCATGTCTTCACTAACAGAACCCGCAGTTCTTTTTCAAATCCCGTCATGGAAGGACCACCTTTCAACCACAAGCTGCCATGGAGGCAGCTTGTGTGTCGAATTTGGATTAAGTTTCAACACTTTTTGGCGTGCAAGCCACGAGCCCATCTGGGCCATTGCTTGCAAAATGTTGCTTTTTCATACCAGAAGAGGAAGAGATGATGGTACATTTATTTTGACTTCTTTGGTGATATTTGTTTTTGCCAGCGCCCTTTTTTCTCTTTCCATCATAGATCATCTTGTCCCATTTATTTTGAAATAGAAATAATATCCAGTGATATCCAAACCGATGGCTCCTAACAGACTTCTCTCGGTGTCTACTAAATACTCGCACATAAATGACCATCTGCATATAAGAAGGCCAGTTCCCAACAATTCATCCCAATCTTGCATGACCACGGAACAAAATCTGAGATCCAATTGTACAGATAGGGATTGACTTGGTTCTTAATGGCTCCATTGACTTCTGTGGGACTCAGTAAATCAGGTATTGAGCTAGTTCAGACAATGCTGTCCAACCAACTGCCAGACTGCATGAAGTGAAGTAGCCACATGCATGTCTCCCCCAAATAGCATGCCATTCTGTCCCCATGTAGTCATATGGGAGGGAAATGCCCAAAGCACCCCTAATTACAAGGTTAAAATACTTGCTTTGCACACTTTCCTGAGAGTAAGTCCCATTGAATTCAGTGAGATGTATTTTGGAGTAAATATGCATAGGATTCCACTGTAAGAGTGGTTTGGACAGTCCACCCCTCCATCTGACTATATGGGGATGGAACGGCATGCCAGATGGGGGGTAGATATGCATGCACTTACTCCTTATCACACAATGATGATGTGTATTGTCAAACTGGCCCACTATTGGCAACACTTCTAGAGAGGGGCAAAGCCAGTTTTCCCCCAGAATTAAAAGTACACATGTGGAGCTACTTTTGAGTGAAAGCAATTCATTATGAAGGGTTCTACGAAAGATTAGAACATATTATTGTATTGTAAAAACCCCTTGGGGGTTAGAAAGCCCGCCCATGTAAGCTGCCTTTGAATTAAAGTCAGAGGAGAAATCCAATGACCAAAGAAAAGGCGGTATATAAATTATTATTATTATTATTATTATTGTTGTTGTTGTTGTTGTTGTTGTTGTTGTTGTTGTTGTTGTTGTTGTTATCTGATTGGCTAGGGCTCACCCATGTGACCAATCCTGAAAGGATTTCACTCACTCTCAATCAAGTTTGACTTCAAGGATGCTGTGACATGGCCAAATCTAATTGGCTATACAGCACTGTAGACAGGATCAGGTTCACTACATGATCCCTGATTGGTTGAGATCACATAGTGAATGAGACAGTCCCAACCAAGGTTAAGAAATGGTGCCAAAGGAGTAGACTGGACTTGCAGATACCAAAAAGAAAAAAGAAAGAAAAAGGAAAAACGTTCACAGATGTTGGAGCTTAAAGTGGACATTTCAGCCCTCTGATTGCAACCATTCATGCAAAGCATCAAAATGAGACAACATTCAGGGCAACCCTATATAAAGTATCTGTCAAAATGTAGCAGAATTTCCTCATCCCATTTAGCACCATTGAAAAGTGCAACCGTTTTTGAAAAAGTTAATAAAATACTCCAATAAGGTTACTGAGGGGGTAATCATTCCCCTGGATTTTCAAAATGGTTTTGATAAGACACTCATAAAAGTCTGTTGAGGAAAATAAATCATCATAGGTCAGGGGTATAATCTTTGCTATGGATTAAAACATGGGTAAGCACGGGAAAGCCTTGGATGAAAAGAATGGCTGTTTCTCCAGAGTAGACAGAGGTTAATAATGAGGCAACCCAGGAGTCACTTAGTTTTACCTGATACGTTCATGGTCTGGACAATGACACAGATGCAATGACTCAAAACTGGCATTGAAAAAAGTCTGTTGTTACACATCACTGGACCTTATCAGACCTGCTTGCATGGAAAAGGAACTCTGCTTCTAAGGAAAAGGCAGAATTTACATAAGCAACTGAGAAGGGATGAACCAGTTGGCGGTGGGGGGGGGGGAGAGAGAGAGAGAGAGAGAGAGAGAGCATTGGGCACCTTAGCCTCACAGGATTCCCAAAACATCTCAAGGTTTAGCATTGTTCATGTTTAATCTATTGCCAGGGCCCAGTATCCTGGCATGGTTCACTGCCATTGAACACTGCACTGGGCCCGCCTTTAAAAATGTTCCTTCCTGATATGCCTCTCAGCACCAGTATGGCCAGATCTGCCATTTTTAATTCCCCTGTGAGCCCTGTGCCAGTAGCCCAGATGACGCGAGGCTCGAGGGAGGCAGCTGTGCACTCCGCACTGCAGCACGAGCCAACAGACGGATCAACACAGAGAGAGGGGGGGACACAGGCAGGCAGGCAAAAGACACAGTATTGGTGCCTTGTTGCTGGGGGCTCTGGGGCCCCCATGATACCCTACCTCATAGGTAGGTAGATAGCATGCTGAGCCCTATCACAGCCCAATCCTGTGTAATTCTTACAAGTTACAGTAGATCCACCGGTGTAACAGTAGATCCCCCGGTGTAAGAGCACTTATGCCAGTGTAACTTGCCATACACCAACGGACACAGGATGGACACTGGCATCCGTCGGTGTACGGCAAGTGAAATTCGAACTGAGGTCTCAGGGGTCAGTTCTGCTGGGTCAGTGCTCAACCTGGTTACCATTCATGGATGGATGGATGGATGGATGGATGGCTGGATGGATGGATGGATGGATGGATGGATGGATGGATGGATGGAAGCCAAGCCATTTAGTACTTTATAGGTCAAAACCAGCCACTTGAATTACCACACTATTGTTAGAAAACTGTGTAATATGGAAAGCCACGTTTAACATATGGAGTGTATTTTTTTACCCTTGTAAAAGGCATTTGATCTTTTTTATCATCAATCTTATATTAAGAACACTCCGGAGCTTCTCACTATTCCACGGGCAGCCAGCAAGGCGCTAAACCTGGCAGTCCGTGGCGGTGGTGGCAGCGTGTTCTACTGCTTCCATTCCCATGGAAATAGATGAGAGATCAGCAACAGCAATATAGACGTTTAAAATAATAGTATTTAACCCCAATATCGTGGTGTTGATGACAAAAAAGGACAATACAGGCAAAAACAATCTGAGGAATTCAAAGCAAACACTTCAGAGCACAATCTAATTAACAGCCCAATCCTGTGTAGGCTACGGTGGCCAGCCTAAAGGGCCAGCCTGGAAACAACTTGGGAGAAGGGGACAATCATCCCCTTCCCCCGTGTAATCTGCATGGGTCTCCTACGTCGACCGTGTCGGCATATCTGCAGCCTGGAAGGAGCGTTGGATACCGGGGATCTCGGTCCCCGGTATCCCCACCCTCTCCAGGCCCTGGGCAGCCAATGGCCGCCCTCCTCCGCCGCCCAGTCCGCCCTCCCCTGCCCCGACCAGCGTAGGGCTTACCTGCGGTGGCCGGCACAGGGCTGGGGGGATGGCGGCGGCCAGTGCTGTTTGCTCTCAGGGTGTCGTGTAAGTGCCTTATGGCACGTGTTGCCCCGGCGCCCACGTTAGCGCCCACGTGTTGCCCACGGCGCCCCCGGCGCCCGGCCCAGGATTGCGCCGTAATATTCTTTTTTCAAAACTTAGAATGATCTTGATTTTTCTGATCTTAATTTTTCCTTGAGAAAAAACAATGCACGCTTATAAGGAGGAACATTATGACCAGAACAATAACACTACGAAGTTATTATCTCACCACACCAAAGGCATACAAATGTCAGACAATGTAATCAACATCTTCACTTTTTTGTAACATGCAAATAATGTTGTATTTCTCAGGTTTAGATTCAGCTTGTTTGTCAACATCTGCACAACTCATAAAAGGAGCCTAATTTGTAGTTCTGCTGAAGACCTTGAGGCACTGGCATAAGATCCAATTCACTTTCACACAATTGCGGTTTTACTGGGCTGTCGTGCCGCTCTTGCTATAGTAGCGTTTTTACAGTTGGGGGTTACACATCAGTTTGTTGCTGTGAAGACATGATTTAATGTTCTGCACTGAGAGGAGGAAGAAGGGGAGTTCCTTCCTTGTGTCAACAATTATGACACGTGCAGAGCAGAAAATGATCACCATGCAAATCCTTCCATTGTAACCACTGAACAGGTGCAATGCCCATTTTCTCGCTGCACATGAAGTTGCGTTACACTGTGGCTGAACAATGATCTGCGTAGTCCCATACTGTCTAACCGTGCTGGCACCAGTAAGATACCTCCCTGTACTGCTACCTGAGATTGTTGAACGGGAGATTGAATCTGGAACTATATACACAAAGCACAAGCTCTAGGAACGAGCCAGTATGCCCCCATCTTTGACACCCTGTTTGCAGGGGGTGAAAATGGTGGCAATGTTAGAAACGTTGGGTAGGCAGAGGGTGGGTACAACGCTCACCAGAATGGCTCTGCTCTCAATGGCCACTAGCTGGTGGTCAGCATTTTCTCCCAGAACCCCTCCCTCCAAACAATGCACAGTCATTACCTTCTCAGGTGGGGTCTGTGGAATGTGACAAGTACCACGGATTGGGAACCTCTAGTTTAGTACATTGCTGGTGTTATATATAGAGAGAGATCTTGGGTATCCAGGTTTAAGAACCATGTAAAGAGCAGTTAAAACACATAAAAAAACAAGTTCAAAACACTGACGTTTAAAAATGATTTAAAAATTAAAAACAGTCTTAAAAACAGTCTTTTAAATCAAAAAGTATTTAAAAACAGTCTTTTAAAACAAGTTTAAAATACTGTTTTTAAGACTATTTTTAATTTTTAAATCATTTTTAAACGTCAGTGTTTTGAACTTGTTTTTTACGTGTTTTAACTGCTCTTTACATGGCTCTTAAACCTGGATACCCAAGATCTCTCTATATTGCAACGAGCCTTGAGGAAAATTTTTGATTGTTGTTAAATATATATTCTTAAAAACTGGCAAGAATCCAGCTGTGGCCTAATTTAAGAGGGTGGGGTATTGAATGGCAGATTCCCCAACCCATTCAACAAACTGCTTTTGCAAAACCCTCAGTTTTGAAAGTGACTTACCATGCAACTGCAACATCAAAGGTCCAAAATCTATTTGGGCACGTTAACCTATGTGTTTGTTTGGAGTCTGGACAATATTGTTGCCTTTTGGATCCTGAAGGTCCATTCGTGACACAGAGCTCCTTTCCCCCAGTTGAAGCAAGTTCACCAGTTGCAGCTCCTCCTGGACACAGATGGTCGGCTGGTCAGCCACATTCTGATGGCCGGCTGGTCAGCCGCCTCCCGTCTAGACTCCTGTAGTGTGTTGTATCTGAAACTGCCCTTGAAGGTTGCTCAGAAGCTGCAGTTAGTACAAAAGGCAGCTGCTGGGCTGCTAACTGGGACTGGTCATAGCTTGTCCTTTTTCTGAGTACAGTTCAAAGTTCCGGTGCTTACCTTTAAGACTTCGTTCCGGTGCTTACCTTCATGGCTTAGGACTTAGGTTTCTCAAGGAACACCTACTCTCACACCAACCTAAGCATGCACTTAGGTCATCTACAGAGGTCTTCCTCTGAGTGCCCAGGGTCGGCCCAACCATGAGACCAACTGAGGCAGGTGCCTCAGACAGTAGAATAGTGGGGGGGGCACCAAGCCAAATCTGCCCACTTGCCACCATTGCTCCCCACTTGTCTCCATTCTTCCTCTCACTCCCTGAGTTGGGAAAGGAAGAGAATGGAAATGTTGAGGGGAGTCCTCTCCACTTCCTTTTCCACTCAGCGCTGTCCTCTCCACTTCCTATTCCACTTCTTGGTCTCCCTTTCCAGTCCAGGGAATGGGAGAAGCAGAAGCTGGCACATCCGCAGGTTAGGGGAGGCAGAATTTGGCATGCTGCCTTAGGTGCTGGGAGGCCTGTGGGTGACCATGCCACCAGAGGAGAGGGTACAAGGCCTTCTCGGTGATGGTCTCGTCCCTGTGTATTGTTTTCCCAAGGGAGACTCTCTGGTGTCTACCCATGACTTTTTTGGTGTCAGGTGAAGACTTTCCATTTTTGCAAGCTCTTTAACTTCTGTCATGTTTTATACTGCTTTTAACTCTTTTAAATTCTTATAATTTTATGCTGCTGTTCCAGTATGTGGTTAGTATTTGTCATAATTCTTTGTAAGCAGCCTTAGAAATACCTATACTGAAGGCTGGGACAGAACGACAGAAAGTAAATGGGAAGCCAGTAGGTCACCATTGGGTTTCTAAGGGTTTCCAGTTGCAATCAACCTCTTCAGGTTTCTCTACATATGCTTTGGATCGGTTTTTTGTGTGTAATATTGTATGTATCTCTTCAGCATAGAAAAAAGTTTTCTCATAAAACTTCTCAGCTGGTGAACATCCAGCTTGATGAAAGAAGCAATAAAAGCAAACGTGTTGCATCGGTTAAGTCCAATGCTACATTTGTTTGATCAACCACAACTGGAAAGTTTCAGAATCAGATAAAAATCATGGGAATTTTTTTTGTCTCCTCTTGAAATGAGCACTGTTGTAAAGGAAACCTGAAATAATGAGATAGTATGAATGAAAAATAAATATTTCACATGTTATCATGCAAACACAAAGCTGCACAGAGGCACCTGCTGGAACAGGCTTTTTAAAGTTTGTATCACTTGGGAACTGGATATTTTGTGGTGTTATTTAGACTTGGGTGGGGAGAGAGGCAGTGAGATTTTAACTTGGATAGGCCAGAAATATAGGCCTAGTTCAGGTGTCACACAGAACCATGGTTTAATCCTGGTTTGGCATGTCATCCCCTTGCCTGATGCTCTCTCTCTCTCTCTCTCTCTCTCTCTCTCTCTCTCTCTCTCTCTCTCTCTCCCCTTCGTATCCAAGGGGAGGAAAGATGTTACATCTAATCCTGACTTAGAACAAGTTAGGAATTGCTGTGATGTCAGAATACAGGATGGTGTAGTGGTTTGGGAGTCGGACCTAGACCTGGAAGATCCAGGTTCAAATCCCCGCTCAGCCACGAAGCTTCCTGGGTGACCTTGGGCCAGTCACTATCTCTCAGCCCCACCTACCTCACAGGGTGGTTGTGAGGACAAAAAGGAGGGGAGGAAATATGTACACCACTCTGAGCTCCTTGGAGGAAGGGCGGTATAAAAATGTGAAAAATAAATAAATAAAATAAATAAACTCACTTCTTTGAAAAAGAATCTGCAAACAAGCCAGGATCTAAACGTCTGAAGGAGAAGAACGATCTGTGTAGGAAGCACATTTCCTGGATCTTCGCTGGTC
Organism: Plestiodon gilberti rubricaudatus; assembly: GCA_026170595.1. Lineage (NCBI taxonomy): Eukaryota > Metazoa > Chordata > Lepidosauria > Squamata > Scincidae > Plestiodon > Plestiodon gilberti. The sequence continues at coordinate 26,046,843 of JANXHW010000001.1, forward strand.
CTTGTCATGCATTATGGAAAAGGGGCGATCAACATGCTGTAAGCTCTGTAATCTGTGACACGCAACCCAAAGCAGCCCAATCCTTTCCATGGTTACCCAGAAGAAAGCCCTGCCAGCCTCAACAGGACTTGCTCCCAAGCAAGTGTGTTTGGTATTGCAGCCCATGCCTGTGAAAAGTCCAGGTCATTCACTTTCTAGGAAACTTTCCCTTTAAACACAATAGACGCGGAGAGGCATCATCACCAAATTCACATCTCCGTGCAGAAATAAGAGCACTGGGATTGCTTTTGTTCATTTATTTTTTTCAGAGGACGTTGTTCTTAAGACCATTTGTTTCTCTCTCCAAAGCCTAGGTGCAAATGATCGCCAGCATCTTAAAGGACAAGGTCCGTCAGCTTGCGCTGCCATCAACATGATTTTCTATCCCCCCCGGGGGTGACTGCACACCACCATCAGCATAGCTGTAACTAGTGCCATAGCAAGCCACTCAGACAGCAATAAAGACATTCAAGCAGCCAGCAAAACACTCAGTTGCTTCGACAGGAAAAGTACATTACAGAGCCCAGCATCTGTGTCTTGCAGCTGCCAAGTATCCTCCATGTGTTGTTACAGCTGTTGACTCTATTGCGGAGGAAGGCAGAACAGAAGGATGGGAAAGAAGGAGAATTAAGAAGATTCTGCTCCTGAAGGAGTGTGCCAAGCAGGTAGCCAGATGATACGGCTGCGTAAATCTGGCCTCCGAAACACACAAGATTTCACTGCCGTGCCTCTGCGGCATGCAGACTGGAGATTGTGCTCAATAAAACCACTGGGCACTTTGGAGCTGGCTCAAACGCAGGATCTGCAGAAGCCTTAAAAAGCCTGACTATTCACAGCTTTTGAAGTTTCTTTGCAAACAAGCTGGAGTGGGGGGGGGGGAGAGAGGTCACATTGATGCACTTAAATGAGAGTTAATAATGACTAACACAAGGAGGCTGAAAAGTAGGATACAGTGCATTGCAGCTGAAAATGGGACTAACCTCCTTCTTTCTTTGGAAAATGATTTTTTTAAAGTACATTGACCAGGTTTATCTCTCCCCCCCCCCAAAAAAAAAGCAAGAAGGCAATGTGAGATCGCTTGGAATCTCATTGCATTTGCTTTGATGCCCAGTTTTGCTAGAAATTACATTCTTTCCTTGGTTTGCGTGCATTGAGACAAACATGCTCAAGATGCTTCATGGATATACTATATTGCTGTAATCCTTTCAAAAAACCCTCTATAAATATTGTAGGCTGAGGCTGTGAGGGAATGGCTTGCCTCAGGTCACCTGTGAGTTTATGGCTGAGGCAAGATTTGAACCAGCGATTTCCTGATTTGCACCTTAGCCTGTTAGCCACTAGATGAGGTCCAAAATGTGGTCACAGCTTGTTGTTCCAATGCAGCTAAAGATAGGGCCACACTCCACATTAAACGCATGGCCCCGGCTACCATTCATCTCATTCCCACTTCCCCCATAGCCTTACATGAAAGGTTCATTACGTGACATGGTTGTGCTCAGTGTTTTCCAGTGCCTGCTGTAAGCTGCAATCAATGAGGTTGAGTAGGGGAGGGAAGACACTGAGCATGATAATGTCACGCAAAGTATCTGCTGTAATTAAACATTGCTGGGAGAAGCGAGTTGGCAGCAGCCACACACTTCAGAGAATGTGTTGTTGAACACTCCGCACTTGTACAGCGCTTTCAAGTGCTCACAGCACTTTCTCCTGACTTATTTTCTTGTAACCCTTACAACACTTCTGCAAACTAAGTCTACGTGTTGTTATTCCCATCCTGAAGGTGAGATGGGGGTAGGGGGTAGTGTGGCATTTATTTATTTATTTATTTATTTATTTATTTATTTATTTATTTATTTATTTATTTATTTATTTATTAAGAAGCACACCCTGCCTTTTCTCTCGCTAGGGCTGCAACCCTATGAACATTTACCTGGGAGTCGGTCCCCTTGAACTCCATGGGGCTTACTTCTGAGTAAACATGCACAGGATTGCATGTTAGGGGTCTCAAGGCAGCTTGCAAAACTCACTAAAAACAATCAATATAATCCCAAGAAAAAGATGACATCCAACAGCAACAGAAAACAGCATATCAAAACATGGGCAAAAAAAAAAATCAGAGGGAATAAGAGAATCAGAAAAACTCAGGAAACCCAATACTAGCAAGGAGGGGGGGGCATCTGCATCTGTCTAGTTAAGTGAATGGCATAGGCAGGATTTGAGATGTGTTTGTAGCTCAGTCTGATTTGTAGCTCAGTCTGTTAGCCACTATGCCACACCAGCTCTCATAGTCTAGCAGTTAGCCATGACTAAGATCGCAGTCCTCTCGAAAGTGCCGGTGACGGAACGAGCGATCCATAGCCGGGAGACGTCGCAAACGTGCTATAAAGCAGATTGTGTTATAAGGAATCAGAACTTATCCCTGGCATCTTAAACTAACTGGACCTCAGGGGCTGGGAAAAATCAAATGATGTTTGTGAAGCTCAAAATGTTCTGCAAGTTATAATCAATAACACTCGACTAAATAACTCATAGATTTTATTCACAGTAAATAACTCCTGATGTGTGTGTTTTTAATTTTTTTTTAATCCAGTGACATCTTTATACCGATATGCATAAAGTAAAGGTGGTGAAATTTCAAGGCATCCACCTCAGAATAAGAGAGAAAATTGTCTGCTCAACATCTGAGTTAATGCAATAAAAGTAAATGAAAAAAAATCATTTTTTTTCCAGAAGGGCTGGATCATAAACAGGATTTGTGATGCGTGCCTAATTGTAGGCAAAAGTGACTGCTGAAGTTGTAACCATGAGCCCTGCAATAAAAAAAATATATGGTTTCCTTTGCCAATTCCCATTCCAGGACTTCAATCCTATTGCAAAATGTACCAGGCTGACACCTGTAACCCATACAAAAAGAAGCTCAGGGTGAAGCAGCCAGACATGCTCTGCCAAAGGCATCTTTTTCTTCTCTGGCTAGTCTCACACCCTGTATAGCCACTGCGCTCCTCATATTGTGTAGGCTTCCTGCATCTTTCCATATGTGCTGCCACTCCTCTATCATATGATGGGGAACATGACCATCACATCTTACTCAGAGGAGACCTCTGAGTCTGCCATTTTGGCATTGCTGCATTGGTGGGGGAGGGGGGGAAAGGATAGGATTGGTCTGTTTCATTCATTCATTCATGAAGTTAAATATTCCTTTATTTCGTTAATAGGCACCTGTGTTGCTTCTGGTGCTGCTTCTTCCTCAGACAGAGACACTCATCTCCTACATATAAAGCCCATTTACAGCACCTTGAACATCACCTTATGCTGCCGCTTGGCTCCTTCTTTTCATCTGAGGATGTTCACAGGATTGAACGAAACGTTATGAGAGACTTTATGATTTTTTATGAGTTTTATTTTGGTTTTCATGTTTTAATTATAAAGTTTTTATTGCAGACATGGCTTTTAACCACATGACCTTGATTTGTTCTACCTTATTTGTTTGTTTGTTTGTTTGTTTGTTTGTTTGTTTATTGCCCCATCTTTCTTCCAGGCAATTCAAGGCAGTGCCCATGTAGTTGCCAGGCAGTCTGTTTTGAGAGGTAACAAAGGACGTCCCAGCCAATGGATTGCGAACTGAAAGGATGTTCGCTATATGGTAGCCAGTATGAAGCTAATACTCCCCCTACATGTCTTTTAAACATTTTGAAGAACACCGTATGGAGCAAATTAAGCACAGTGTGATCCACTTATACAGACTTAGGGACTGCTGCTTGATACCTATTTGGCATAGACAGCAATGACTACAAGACCGCAGCTGATATCATCCATTGTTTGGATAAAAACACTTGAATGGGGTCGGAGTGGGATAAGAGGAGAGGGATGGAGTAATGACCAATAGTAAATGGATTGATTCAAAAAGGACTGCTGCCTATCATGCTGAGGATATCCATCTCCTTGCCAAAGGTGACCCCAAATAGCAGTCTCCTGGGAGTTATTTACAAAGACAAGCATTCATTTCTCCCCCATCTCATGTGTATGTTTTACCTGGTGGGTCAGTAGTGCTTACAGCTTTGATTGACAGCTCACACTGCAGACTGGTTGGTTGCTCCCATCGTCCCTCTTTCCTTCTCCCTTCCTATCTTGTGTGCAGAGGCTCAGATTACACCAGTCCTCTACTACTACTGTCGAACTACAACTTTGGAGACTGCAACATGGTTTATATGGCCTTCTAGCTCCGGGCCCTGGTTTCCTATGAATGCCATTTCCAAACAAGCATCCTGACGAGACACTTTTGTTTTTGAACATGACAAGCATAATTTTTCCAACACAAGACTGCTGGTAAAGATATGATGGGACATCTATACTATACAGTCGTTTGTAAATAAGAAGAATATATAGATGCCATGAAATTTGGGGGTACATCTGGTCTGAGGTGTTGAAGTGCCAGGAGCCCAGAGAGAGATCCTAGTACGATGCAGCGCAAGTGAACAGGGAGTCAGGTACTGCATCACAGAGTTGAAGGACACCCACATACCTGCACTGGCAGAAAATCTATCCGGAAACACTATATCGCATATACCCACCCCATCGGAAACACTATATCGCATATACCCACCCCACCGGAAACACTATATCGCATATACCCACCCCACCGGAAACACTATATCGCATATACCCACCCCACCGGAAACACTATATCACATATACCCACCCCACCATCTAAAAGCTCTGATCTTTGTGCCATCTACATTGGCACAAAGGAGTTGCACATGCAATGCAGGTGTTCATATTGGAGCAACATTGCTTACTGCGGAAGATTGCATTGACCCATAAAGAAGGGACAGCTGCAAACAAACAGATTTCCAAGTTGTACCAGATAACCCAAAGTCCTTTGCGGGATATCAATACTTAAAACAGCTCAACATGCAACAGTTCCCCTTTAATAGACCTTAGCCTCACTGTGCAGTGTGCCTAATCAGGGTGGTTTGTGTGCATGGAAAAAGGAAACCATTTCCTTGCCCTTCTAATGCATACCTTTTTTGAAACAACAACTTGTCTTTATTCACATCCTGCCTGTCTTCCATGGAATTCAAGCCAGCACAGAGAGTTCCCTGGCAGTCTCCATTTCGAGCACTGACTAGATCCAGGCCTACTTAGCTTCAGTAAGATTATATTCGCATCATGTGCCCTCAGAGCATGCACTGGGATCTTTACAGGAGGAGGAGGAGGACATTTTAATCAGCATTTTAATCACAGTGACCATGCCTAGGTCCTCAGATATTAATTTAGGTTCAAGGACTGGAGTGACGCGTAACACTATCTGTGCATCTCTGTTTGCTCACACTGCTCTACCGCTGCCACACCATATTTGTGAACGCTTTGGAAGCCTGTGCATGCACACATATGCAGCAAAAATTGCGGCTGCGGTGGCAACAGCAACCCCAGGACAGTGGGGAGCAACCAATAGCACCTCTGACCACGTTTTGATGGGTTCACTTTCATCCAAGGTCAATACGTACAGTGACCTCATGTATAAAGCCCTGCTCAGAGCTTCTGTTTGGATGGTTACATGCAAGTCTACATGTTGGGGAAGGCCAGCGGGTGGCGCAGTGGGTTAAACCGCTGAACCATGAGCTGTCGATCGAAAAGTCGGCAGTTCGAATCTGCGACGGGGTGAGCTCTCGTTGCTTGGCCAGCTCCTGCCAACCTAGCAGTTCCAAAGCATGTTAATGCGAGTAGATAAATAGGTACTGCTTGCGGGAAGGTAAAGGTTCTCTTGCGGTAATAGGTACTGCTTGCGGGAAGGTTGGGCTCTCTGGGGTTGGAAGTGTTGGAGCTGAGGACTGGCCCCTTAACTGGAACACCTGGGCCTGTGGAGCTATTGCTCAGCAATTTCTCTCTCTCTCCTCCCCTCAGGTGAGCTGCTGCTAGAAAGAGCCACTGGCTTGCCAGTTTGTTTGTTGGGCTCTCTGGGGTTGGAAGTGTTGGAGCTGAGGACTGGCCCCTTAACTGGAACACCTGGGCCTGTGGAGCTATTGCTCAGCAATTTCTCTCTCTCTCTCTCTCTCTCTCTCTCTCTCTCTCTCTCTCTCTCCTCCCCTCAGGTGAGCTGGTGCTAGAAAGAGCCACTGGCTTGCCAGTTTGTTTGTTGGGCTCTCTGGGGTTGGAAGTGTTGGAGCTGAGGACTGGCCCCTTAACTGGAACACCTGGGCCTGTGGAGCTATTGCTCAGCAATTTCTCTCTCTCTCTCTCCTCCCCTCAGGTGAGCTGGTGCTAGAAAGAGCCACTGGCTTGCCAGTTTGTTTGTTGGGCTCTCTGGGGTTGGAAGTGTTGGAGCTGAGGACTGGCCCCTTAACTGGAACACCTGGGCCTGTGGAGCTATTGCTCAGCAATTTCTCTCTCTCTCTCTCTCTCTCTCTCCTCCCCTCAGGTGAGCTGGTGCTAGAAAGAGCCACTGGCTTGCCAGTTTGTTTGTTGGGCTCTCTGGGGTTGGAAGTGTTGGAGCTGAGGACTGGCCCCTTAACTGGAACACCTGGGCCTGTGGAGCTATTGCTCAGCACTTTGTCTCTCTCTCTCTCCTCCCCTCAGGTGAGCTGCTGCTAGAAAGAGCCACTGGCTTGCCAGAGGCTCGAGCCTCTGGCTCGAGCCTAAGGGCTCTTTGCCCGTGGCTCTTCGCCAGTGGATCGAAGACCAGGCAAGCCAGAACACTGCTTCTCGAGACTGAGCCCATCCAAGCTGTTATCCAGTGGGTCACCAATTGCCACCAACTGTCAGCCTTCTCCCTTCTCCATGCACGCCAGTGGATCGAAGACCAGGCAAGCCAGAACACTGCTTCTCGAGACTGAGCCCATCCAAGCTGTTATCCAGTGGGTCACCAATTGCCACCAACTGTCAGCCTTCTCCCTTCTCCATGCACACTGTTTGTTTGTGTACAGGACATCTTACGGAGATTGGAGTTACCATGTCAGCATCTAGAGAACGGCTGAGTGATTGATTTTGTATGTGGGTGAGGGTTAGTGAGTAGGTTGAGTGTGGGGTTGTTAAGTGTTTGGGATTTCTGTGAATGGGTTAGGGGAGTGCTTAACCTGGGTCTCGGTGAGAGGGAGGCCTAGGGGGGACGAGTAGGACCTCTGCCCCAGTGAGAGGGGGGCAAAGGTGTGGGGTACAGTGATCCAAGCCTCGGTGAGGGAGGCAGGGGTTTTCTGAACAGGAGTGGTTGGGTTTGGATGAAGTGTTAGGTGGACTGACTGGGGCGGGTGGTAGTGACTGAGAGTGGGGTGGAGTGTGTGTTTGTTAGGTTGCGTGGTCTTGACGTAGGCTCCGCTGAAGGGCTATGTGTTTGTCACCTCGAGGGAATCTAGGGGAGGGGCAGGCAGCCACCATTAGCAGAGTGACGGGTCACGGAAGATATGGCGGTGGGGGCTGGGCAGGCCGTTTCAGGAGAACGAGGGTCAGTCACAGGCAGACTGTCCCCCTTTCTGGCCCTTCTCCCATCCCTCTGACCCTTGGCGGTCTGGGCAACAGTCCCCTGAGTCTGAAACTGCTGCTCTTGAACGCCAGGTCAGTCAACAATAAAATCTGCCTAGTCCAGGATTTAATCCTGGATGAAGGCGCTGACCTGGTGTGTATTACGGAGACCTGGCTGGATGAGTCGGGAGGGGTAAGTCTCTCCCAGATGTGCCCGCCGGGTTTCCGGGTATTGCAGCAGCCATGACTACAGGGACGGGGAGGTGGAGTTGCGATAGTCTATCGTGATACCATCCATCTCACTGGGCATCCTGTCCCGCGGTCCACTGGGTTTGAGTGCCTCCATGTCGTGCTGGAAGGGCGAGACAGAATAGGGATTCTGTTGGTGTACCGTCCACCATGCTGCCCAACAGTCTCCCTGCCTGAGCTGACCGGGGTGGTCTCGGCGGTGGCGTTGGAGTGCCCTCGCCTATTGGTGCTGGGGGACTTCAATGTCCACGCTGAGGCCCCGAGGACAGTTGCGGCTCAGGACTTCATGGCCGCCATGACAACCATGGGTCTGTCTCAGAGAATATCTGCCCCGACACACGATGCGGGACACACGTTGGACCTGGTGTTTACTGCGGGGCAGGCGGATGGTGATCTGGATGTGGAGGAAATTAACATCACTCCTTTGTCATGGACAGATCACTTCCTGGTGGGATTTAGGCTTGTCGCAGCTTGTCGCCTCCGCAGTGGTGGGGGACCTCATTCTATGGTCCGCCCCCGGAGGATGATGGATCCGGATGGATTCCTGAGGGCTCTGGGGGATTTCCCTGTTGCCAGAGTCGGCGACTCACCCAGCGCCCTGGTTGACCTCTGGAATGGGGAAATGACCAGGGCTCTGGATCTGATCGCTCCTGAGCGTCCTCGACCAAGCCGCAGAGTCAGAGTGGCCCCTTGGTTTACTGAGGAGCTGCGGACGATGAAGCGGCAAGGTAGATGTCTAGAGCGACGGTGGCGGAAAACTTGTGCTGACTCCGACCGGTCACGGGCTAGAGCTCACTTCAGAGCCTATTCCGTGGCGGTGACGGCAACTAAGAAGGCTTTCTTTTCTGCTGGCATCGTGTCTGCGGAGAACCGTCCAGCTGAGCTTTTCCGTGTGGTTCGGGGCCTGCTCCATCTGGCCCCCCCAGTAGATGGGGTGGAACACACGGTGGCTCGCTGTGATGAGTTTGCAAAGCACTTCGTAGACAAAGTCGATCGGATTCGGCATGACTTGGACGCCGCGTTAGCAGTATCTAATGATGTCCCTGAGGCACCTGTCTGTTCTCCTTCCTGGGATTCTTTTCAGCTTGTAGAACCTGAGGATGTGGACAGGATTCTTTGGAGTGTGAGACCATCCGCTTGCCTGCTTGACCCTTGTCCGGCATGGCTGATTAGAGCTGCCCGGGCGGGGCTGGCTGAGTGGACAGGGAGGGTGGTAAATTCATCTCTGAGGGAGGGGGTGGTGCCGCTGTCTCTGAAGCAGGCGGTGGTGCGTCCCCTCCTGAAGAAACCCTCCCTGGATCCCACTATTCTGAACAACTTCCGGCCAGTCTCAAATATCCCGTTTCTGGGCAAGGTGATCGAGCGGGTAGTGGCGTCTCAGCTCCAGAGAGTCTTGGAGGAAGCTGATTATCTGGATCCATTCCAGTCTGGCTTCAGGCAGGGGTTCGGGACAGAGACGGCCTTGGTCGCCTTGGTGGATGACCTGCGCCGGGGACTGGACAGGGGGAGTGCGTCCCTGTTGGTCCTGCTGGACCTCTCGGCGGCTTTTGACACCATTGACCATGGTGTCCTCCTGGGTCGGTTGGCTGGGTTGGGGCTTGGAGGCACCGTTCTGAGGTGGTTCCGCTCCTTCCTGGCTGATAGATCCCAGAAGGTGGTGCTGGGGGATGCTTGTTCGGCACCCTTGCCCTTGAGGTGTGGGGTGCCACAAGGGTCAATTCTATCCCCCATGCTGTTTAACATCTATATGAAGCCGCTGGGAGAGGTCATCCGGGGGTTTGGGGTAGGGTGTCATCAGTATGCGGATGACACCCAGCTCTTTCTCTCCTTTCCACCTGACTCCAAGGGGGCGGTCGATGTCCTGAATCGTTGTCTGGAGGCAGTTGGGAGCTGGATGGGGGCGAACAAGCTGAAATTAAATCCTGATAAGACAGAGGTTCTTCTGGTCCAGAAGTCTACGACTCAGGTACTGGATCATCGTCCTGCTCTGAATGGGGTTGTACTCCCTCTGAAGGAGCAGGTCCGCAGCTTGGGGGTTCTCCTGGATGCGCAGCTGCTCCTGGATTCCCAGGTAGCGGCTGTGGCCAGGGGGGCTTTTGCCCAGCTTCGGCTGGTGCGCCAGCTGCGACCGTACTTGGATCGTGCAGACCTGGCCACAGTGACCCATGCCCTAGTGACATCTAGACTAGATTACTGTAATGCGCTCTACGTGGGGCTGCCTTTGAAGACTGTTCGGAAACTGCAACTAGTGCAGAATGCGGCGGCCCGGGTGGTTGCCGGGGCTTGTCGGTTCGACTCAGTCGGACTGTTGCTTCGGCAGCTACACTGGCTACCGGTTCGTTTCCGGGCACAATTCAAAGTGCTAGTTTTGACTTTTAAAGCCCTTAACGGCTCGGGTCCAGGGTATTTGAGGGACCGCCTCCTTCCTTATAATCCGACCCGTACTCTGAGGTCATCAGGGGGGCCCCTGTTGACCGTGTCGCCATTGGCGGAAGTGAGGGGGATGGCGGCGCGTAGTAGGGCCTTCTCGGCGGTGGCGCCCCAATTGTGGAATTCCCTCCCCTTGGAACTAAGAACGACTCCCTCTTTAGAGGCTTTTCGGCGGGGCCTTAAGACGTTTTTATTCAGGACTGCTTTTAATGTCTGACATGGTTGGGCTGACTTTTAACAAATGGTTATATATGTAAATGCTGGTGATCCATTGGGGTTGTTTTTAATCTCAAGTGTTTTTAATTATTTTAATGTGCTTAACTAATTGTTTTAAAGTTGTTTATATGTATTTTAATATGTTGTAAGCCGCCTTGAATGCCTTCGGGAGAAAGGCGGGCTACAAATTCCTTAAATAAATAATAAACAGCGCTCCATGTTCCAGCTGCATGCTACGCGCACTGGCAAGTAGAGTCACGTCGGCCACATGACCACGGAGGCGTCTTCGGACAACGCTGGCTCTTCGGCTTTGAAATGGGGATGAGCACCACACCCTAGAGTTGGACACGACTGGACTTAATTGTCAGGGGTCACCTTTACCTTTACCTACATGTTGGGGAAGGAAAGAGCATGCTGGGAAGCCTGCCCCCATGCAACTGAAGCCTTCCACTCCCATGGATGTAGTATATAGGGGATGATGCATGGATGCATCCCACTTCCATGGATGCAGTATATAGGGGAGAGACCCTTCCCATGATGTGGAGTTCTGGGCAGTCAGTGTTCCTGATCACAGAGAGAACGTATCCCTGGGTACCGCATTTGTGTATACAAATTCTATACATGTGAGTGGTGGTTCTTGCCAACATGCTTTTACTGCCTCTCCCAACGTTCTTCTACGCATGAAGACAATGTCTGCACAGGACGTATGTGGCTGATTTCTTCTGTTTAGCCAAATTAATGAGTAACCAGCAGTTTGTTTCTACACACGTATGGTTTCCTAAAACCATCCTCCGAAGCCAAGGAATTTATGTATTACACCAAGCCTTGCAGTATTAGAGAATTTTTAATAGTGTTTAGTGATTGAAAGCAAGATAGATACAATAGCTTTATGACAAAGAAGGTTATGATGGCTGTCCTCCATAACAGCTTTTGTATTACTATAGATCACAATGCTTAAGGTTTACCTTTTTATTAATGCAAATGAACTGCAAATGATATGAATTCTGATTATCAACAGGTCACTAGAAATAGCTTTCAGCAGCATATGAACGCTGAAATAGTTGAAGTGTGTGTGTGTGTGTGTGTGTGTGTGTGTGTGTGTGTGTGTGTGTGTGTGTGTGAGATGTGTAATACTGCCATAAGACCACAAGAGGAGAGCAATTTTTAATTCACACTTACGGATGTTGAGAATGCATTAAAAAAAAAACCCTTTTAATTTGGTTTCTTTCCTCTGAGATGCCAAGAGGAATGCTGTCATGACAGATGGGTAGAAATTGTCACGCTATGGTACAAAACATTTCAGGAGTGGTAAATCATTACTACATAATATCTTCAAAATGTGCCCACAGAAGTATAATCGGACTGTATGATACCGAATGAGGACCAGATGATACGGAACCTGGGCCAAACTTTGCCTTCAGGTGCTCACCTTCAAAAAAGAGGGCAAGCCCATATTCTGTGTGCTCAGAGTTTCTACGGGTACTATCGCTATCGTGGAGGAGAGAGGATGGCCACCTAAGTTGAACGCATGAACTAGGTTCTGGAAATGGATTTAGGTAACTACTTTTCTCCCAGCTTGATAGCAACTAATGTGGTCATAGTGCCATGGGAGCTATACGAGCGTAGGCTGTCTAGGTAACCATTACATGGACACACCTATAGGGATCCAGTGTGAAAATCTGGTGGTACTGGAGTTCTCTAGTGTTTCGTCCCAAGGATTTCACTTCCAAGTGATGATCATTTATTTATTTTTATTTATTTATTTACAATATTTCTATCCCGCCTTTCTCCCCAAAGGGACCCAAGGCGGCTTACACAAAAATAAAATACAAAAAATACAAATAGATAATTACTATTGTTCAATGAGACTAAATGTCTGGCTAATGATCCTAACAATAGAACGCGTCAGAATCTGGAAGCAATTGAGATTAGTAAAAGAAGATCGCAAAATCTTATTAACCGCCAACAAGAATTAACATTTATTGACAAAATATGGTTTCCAGTATTGCACAAATATACAGGGAACAATATATGTTAATTCTGCCTTTTGCCTTTAGAATCTGTCTGATGTTCCTTTAAGATCTATGTTAAGCTCTGCCTGTGTTTCCCTTTAAGTTCCGTTTCTGTCAGTTGGTTTTCAGTACCATCCCAACAGCCAAGCTGTTTAGACCTAGATAATGTCTTAGGAAATAAGACGAAACGTCGGTTGTATTTATATTTAATTACATGGCTACTTCACCCATAAAACCTGTGTCTTAGATAATTACTTTTTAAACAGCAAAAAAAGTTAATAAAAACATCTAAAAATTGATTTAAAAATTACATTTAAAACTACATTTAAAAATGATCATGTAGCTGCATGACACAAAACCGACAGGTGCTCCTCTTTTTTAGATTAGTATTCAATGATCTGCTGTTTCCCAGTGGATTGGCAACTAGAAGCTCAGTGATCCACATATTTGTTGGTCATAGATCCAGCACATGGTCCGGCATCTCAAGTCACCCAGACAAAATTTGCCCTGTGATGACCAATACCTATTTGTGTAACTGCAACGATGTCAGATTGAAGCTCATGGTTAGATAGATGTGTTAGAAGCAGGACATCTCAGTTGTTGCTTCCACAACATGGAACTCTTTACCCTGAGAGGTACAGGTGTCAGTTTTTCAAAACTGATGGAAGACTTTTTTTTTAATTTCAACAGGTTTTTGCTGGCCTACTGGTAGTGATATCTCTAGTACATTTTTAATTGTTTCTCTTCTGGGTTTGTAACCATGATGTTGCAATCAACTAATGTGTTATTTTATTATTTTTTCATGTTTTATTTACTTTCTGTAAGCCACCTGGGATTTTCTAAGGAAGGCAAGCTGTAATTTTTTTTAAATAAATAACTCCCGTCCCCAGCTTACATCACCCAGATCATCCCCCAAATGTCATTTCTTTAGGCCTGGTACAAACACATAACGTGAGCCCTCCTTCTCCAGTGCCACCACCTGGGATCCACTGGCGTTGCTAGAGGTGGGGCGGAACAGTAAGTCTTGCACAGCGGTAACCACACCGTTCCATGGTGGCCCCACCAACTCGCCGTCGGAACCAGTCCGAGTGGCGAAGGCAACACGCAGGGAGTGGGCGGGGCCACCATGGAACGGAGCGGTTACTGCTGTGCAAGACTTACCATTCCGCCCCACCTCTAGCAACGCCAGTACTGGGAGCCTTTCTTTCTTTTGAAAAACTGGAGGTTTTATTGGTGCTCTTCAGTTCCTTTAGGTCCCATTGTTGAAGCTTCTTACGTTTCTGCCTGCCCAATTCATATTCATAGCCTGACATGGCAGTGTGTCTTGTATGTATGCATGCAGCATGCTACACGAGTGACAAATGTCCGTTTAGATCCTGTTCCCTGTCCTTAGTGTCAGTTCTTCTCTATGCACTCTGAAGACCAGAGGCCTTACATATTTACAGCGCAATCCTGTGTAACTCTTGCACCGGTGTAACAGTAGATCCACCAGTGTAAGTGCACTTATGCCAGTGTAACATGCCATATGCAGACGGATGCAGGACCGACTCCAGCGTAACCCCCATGCAACTCTGCCGCAGGTGTCCAAACGTCCCTGGAATGCCCCCTGCACTGGTAGAGTTGCGCTGACATCCGTCCTGCGTCCAAACTACGTATGCACTGTGTCCAAGGGGGGTTACGCTGGTGTCCATCCTGCGTCGGTCGGCAGGTTATACTGGCATAACTGCACTTACACTGGTGGATCTACTGTTACACCGGTGCAAGAGTTACACAGGATTGCGCTGTGTGTTATGGAGTCTGCACAGCTCATCAATAGCACTTGCTCCTACTGTTTCCAGGACTGTAATGTCCCTGTTTGTGGTGCTTGTACCTCCCTCCTGCTGCGAGGCAGATACCACAGTGCCCTTTTGGCCAGTGGCATTGCTGGAGGGGAGCTGCGGGCGGGACAATAACACATTTTGCACCATCGCCCCTCCCCCACATCACAACATCAGTCTCGGAAAGGCTCCATTTGAGCCTTACAGGAGCGAGGGATGGCAGGAGGGCCATTCTCCCACCCTGAAAACCGCCCAACCAGCGACCGCAGCCACTGCGGCTGCAAAAGCAGCTGCTGGGGCCCCCAAAGCTGCCACCACTGCCACTCCACATGTGGAGACCACATGCCAGGAGGGCACCTGGGGGCACAGCACTCCCCCCCCCCCGGCCCAGGCCTAATGACACTACAGCTTTTGGCTCCTCTTGCCTGTGCATAAGAAATGCTGGCAGGCACTAAGGCACATTGGGACTTGTAGCTTGAGAGGCAGAGAGAAGTGTTCCACCTTATGCAATATGCTTTCAAAAACGACAAGTCCTAAAGCTCCTTCACCCTGTTCTAGACAAGGGCCTGGTCCAAGTAGCTCACTATTTGAGTGTTAGAAGCAGTTCTAACACTGCTTCTGATTAGCTCTAGTATATTTTAAAGATATGGATCGGTGCTAGCGTTGGGATCTGGGGCAACACCCTGCATTGGGGCCCCCATGGCACACAGCCCAACTGCCCTGTGATGGTGCATTGGGCACTACTACTGCCACTGGTACTACGGATTCAGAGGTCAGCCTGGCCAGGTGTGCCTTATGATGGGTGTGGGCCCACAGCGAGTGCCCCACCTGGCCAACCCCTGATACCCCTGATACCCTCAACCAGTTAGACCACCAAAAGTCCCGTAGGTTGTACAATTTTTCTGTCTTTGTAATGACCACCAAACTCTGCTTAAAATTAGGAATGGGCAAATGTTTGCAAGAAATTTTGCAAATCTTAGCAAAAACTATTTGGCCTTCCCACAAACATTTTCAGGTATTGTATCCCAACACACACACACCCCAACACACACACACACCCCTGAGCAAGAGCCTCTAATTCACTTCACATTTGAGTTTCAGCAAAATCTGGTGAAAACCTAGAGATGTACAGACCCACCCACCCTGAGAAATTGCTCTAATCATTGAAATTCTTTTGGTTTCCCAGAAAATTCCTCAGACGTTTAGCCTGAGGAGAGCTGACAAATTTGTTTTGATTTTGCTTTGGGTAAAATTACACCTGGAAGCACACTACTCACATCTTCCTAGAAAGACAACCCATTTAGGCAAGCGAAGACAATCAATGCCTTCTTTATTACTTTGCATTTCTTGGCTGCAGTCTATAACCTATTTACTCTGCAGCAGCCCCACTGAAGCCAACAGTTCTTCTCAAGAGTAAGGAGTTTAAGGTTTCCAGCCTTTATTATGAGGCACCAGAGAAGCAGTTCAGAGATAAGCTTTTGGACTGTGCCAGGAGTTGAAAGGCACACACATATACCCTGGCGTACTTCTGTCATATTTGCTGGTCATGTGAGAAAATGACCCCACTTTTGGAACCTATTCAACTGTCAAATCGGTTCCTTTATCTCCTTGTGTACTGTTAGCTGAGAAGACAAGGATCCCCTAACAAACTAGCTTTTAAACCCTGCTAACTGACTCCTCTTTCATCAAAGAATGGGTCTGAAGAGACTTAACAGTTAGAACTTTTAGGACCAATGTAAAAAGAAGAAGGTTGAAAGGCTGCCATTACAAAAGTAAAGATAAATTTCCGACATCTTGATAAAATCTCTCACTCTTCAGGGCAATATATACCTTATTGGTCTGAGTATAAGACTCACTTTTTTCTCCTAATTTAAGTTTTTAAACTAGGGGTGTGTCTTATAATCAAGCTGTTGCAATAATGCCAGTGATTTAATTAAAAAAATTTGATAGCACCAAACTTTAAGGGTGCGTCTTATAATCAGGTGCGTCTTATACGCGGGACAATGCGGTATTTCAAAATAAATAGAACTAGCTACATTTCCAAAATCCCTTGAGAATTTCAGCTGCAATCAGAAACATATTTCCAATTTTACCTATTGCTTATACGTATCGTCCATATTTATAAGTAACTGTCATGTACGACCAACTTCCCTTGGGGCTACGCTGTCCTCCAGACAGCGGTCCAGATTCAAGAAGGGTGAGATGCAACGTACAAAACCCAAAAGACAAATAGATAAAGTTTGGAAGATATTATTGCACACTCTCAATTTCCCTGAGCGGTGAAAAGTGGCAAGGGCAGGGCTTAGCAAACTTTGGCTTCCTTTAGAGAAGACTGTACTGGAGACATAGCATTGCTGTGATATTTGTGTTATTACAAACATACAGGTTGAGCAGAGGGGAAGAAGCATCCCTATTAGGTGGGAGACCCACTGTGCCACATAAGATACTCCAAAGGAGGCACATCTGCATTCCAAGGTGCCTTCATCTCTCTCTCTCTCTCTCTCTCTCTCTCTCTCTCTCTCTCTCTCTCTCTGTGCCCCCCCCCCAAACTATGCCTTGTGTTCTACCTCATGCATATACCCATCAACCTCCTCCCTTTAGCTGGGAGTGAGATGTGTCCCCTACCCCAAACTTATAACTTTTCACTTCTAAATATTCCAGAAAGTTATCAAGAAACCATCTTCTGACAATTAGCTCCCCTGCAGGAAGCATCATCCAGTCAACTTGGACCATTAACACCTGCCTGATACAGGTACGGCTAGCAGGCCATTACAGTAGTACTTGTAGAGCCCATCCTTCACTGGCGCTTGCCCTGTAGTGCCTCCTTCACACCTGAAGGCTGAGGCGGGCCTCCTCGCTCCCTCTCTCTTTCCCTCCTTTCCTTGGGGAGAGCTTCCCAGGGCCTCCTTCTCCAGAGGCACCTGGAGAGAGCTCAGCCCCACACCCTCCTCCCTTGCTGTGCATCACAAGCACTGCTGTAAAATCCCGCCTGGCTGCCATCACATGTTCTCTGGGCCACTCCCCCCCTTGCCTGTCTGCCCACAAATCAGGAGTTTCTATTACCTTAGCAACAGGGAAGCCCGCCTCAAACACCTTACAAGAGGCAGGGTTTTCTTCCACAGCTTTTTAGCTCCAGAGCACGTCTCACACCGTTCCTTTCTTCTGATGGGGGACTCTTGCCCAAGACATGAGGTGAGCAGCAGTGCCCTTGGAGGCCACGGCTCAGGGGCCTGAGGAGGCAGCAGTGATGACATCTGAAGTGCTTGGTCCTGATGGCTGCTGCGAGAATGGAGGCTAAGACATCTGAAGCATTACTGGTGACAGTAGACAGCATCTTTGCTCTTTCATGAAGTTTAAGGTGGTACACATGCGATTCCCAGGCAGTCATCCATCTAGGCAATGGCAGCAGGGCCTCTGAGAGGCGGGTTAAGGGGGTACATTCGCACCTGGGCCCAGGGCCAAAAATGGGGCCCCGAGCAAAAAAGGGGGCCCAAAGAGCAAAATTCATATGAAAAGAAGGGGCCCAAAAGAAACTTTGTACCCCCGATTAAATTCCTCTGAGTGGCCCTGATGGCCAGACATCATCTTGCGTAGCTTCAGCAGCTCTGGACCCAAGAGCAATCTTGCACAACATTTAAAATTGTTTTCTTTTTTTGCAATTGAAACCTGTGAACAATTTTTACAACCTCAATAATGATCATCAGAAGCAGCAGCATCCGTACATTGTTTTTTAAGTGTGCAAAATGTGCTTCACATATACAAGTTTGACGTAACAATGACAAGAACCCTCTAAAGACTTTGGTAGGTCCTGGTGGATGGAGGGAACGGTTGATTTGCACGTAGGTTCAAATCAATGAGCTGTCCGTTGATCCTCCCTGATACACATGAATACCCAAAGCATTGGTCATTGACAAGGGGAGGTTGATAAGGCAGTACTAATGCAAACTCACAAGTATGCATTTCTCTTTTTCCAAGCCTTAAGCCCAGTCAGTTGAAAGTAAAACTCAACAGGGAATAAAACATAGCTACTGCAGTGTCACAAATAACATTACATTTCAGTGTTCCTGTTAGATGCCATATCATGAAACATCTTGAAAATGCCTTTGGTTCTTATTGAGTAGACAGTCCTCTAGCTCTTCTTTTGAACCCTGTAGCAAGCTCCTTCTATATGTCTTAGTGGTTCTCAATTGCCTCTGCAGACTTTGGAATTGGGAAGCCAAGCTATATAGTGTGGGAAACACCAAAGCTGAGGCCCGGTCGGGGCATGAGTTGGCACAATCTGGAGATGGCAAGAATGGACTGTACTACTTCACCTTGCAGATGCAGGATAACATTTCTGAATGTTTTCCATGTAAAAAGTATAACCATGCAAAAACACCTAGCAAAAACATTGAGGAGAGAAGCTAGGAGCCAAGCCCACCCCCTTCTATGCTGGATTTCTACTTGCAAGGACCTTTTAACAAAGAGAAGCATTCAGAGTCCCACCACCATGCCAATGCACGCCAAAGCCATGTCCCCACCCACACTTTGAGCAGTGTTTGTCTGTATCAAACATACGCGGGGATAGATCGTCTCTGTGCTTGAGGCTGCTGGGTGCTCTCAGTGCCAGAAAGATGAAATTTGGCATGGTGCTTGCATATAGATTCCTAATAAAAACTATGTTGTGAGACAGGTGGTGTTTTACGTAGAAGACGGTAAAACCGCCCATGTAGCATTCAAATTGCCACTCAACCTCAACCACACAGAAACTGCTGTGTGCAATATTTCCAATCAAACCACCACTGCAAATCTGCTCCGAGATTGCGCGCTTATTGTATGGGAAGAGTGCATGATGTTGCAAGAAGCCGGCGAAGAAGCCCTCAGCAGAGCACTGAAAGACATTCATGCCAATGATGACTTCAGACAAACTGTGCCTCTTATTCTGATGGCTACTCGTGCCGATGATGTGAATGCCAGTTTAAAAATCTTCATATTTATGGCCCCAAATAGAAAAGTTGTCCCTTTCCACAAACATACAAGTTCATTGGAAAGGTGACAATAAAAGTGGTGAATTTGCGGACTTATTACTGAAGATCAGGCATGGCCATTTAGACGAACCCAAGGGCAAAATTGATATTCTTGAAAACCTGTGTACAACCATAAAAACGTTTGACCATCTAATATCAGAGATCTATCAAGATATCAGGCTTCTGAATAACAAGCCAGTGGCATGGGTGACGTGAAAGAGCTCTTTGACACTGAAAAATGATATGTCTGCAGAATTAAATACATACTCTGACAAAGTTTTGAATCTCAAGCAATGGTGTAAAAATCACTTGATACAGTGATAAACAGAAATGAGACAGTGAATTACCCTGTTGAATTCCTCAACACATTGAATCCCCCTGGAATGCCAGCCCAGGGTCTTACGTTAAAGCTCAGTGCACCTGTAATGTTCTGTAATTTGAATCTGCCGAAACGTTGTAATTGCACAAGGCTTCAAATCAATGTCCTCACACTCAGTCAGCGCAATCCTGACTAAGAATCCAACCAGCGGCCCAGGGCCACCTGCCGGATCCTGAGCCTAGGCTGCCTGGCACACGCCGGGCCGGAGGTCTACTCAGGGAAGGGGACGTTCATCCCCTTCTCTGGGTGAAAACTGGGGCCGGATGGATAGGTCTCCTCGAATTTCCGCCAGCTAAATAGCTGGCGGAAGTAGAGGAGGCCATGTAACGGCCTAGCTGGCCCGGCGGGGACAGGGATATGGCTGACGCCATCTCCCGCCCCCTTCTGGGCCGGCTAGGCCAATGGCCCCCCTCCCTCGCCTGCTGAACCGCCACCGCGCCCACCGGATCCCGACTCACCTCCTCCGGCGGACAGGCGGGTGCTCCGGCAATGGAGCAAGAGAGGCCGGCCTCTGCGCCAGCCTCCCTTGCTCCTGAGTAGTCACAAACGTGCTTTTTGGCATGTTTGCAACTGCTTCCATCAACGGAACACTCATTCCGTTGCCTGGGGCTTCTTCAGGATTGCTCTGACAGTCATTGAGCTGCAGTTTTTATGGGTTATGCAGAAGGGGAAACTGTATTTATTCCACGCATCCCAATTATCCCATCACACTACCCTCTTGGATTTAAAAGACAGAAATTCCCACTCAGAGTATGCTTTGCAATGACTATGAATAAGTCCCAGGGATAATCCTTAACAGAGGCTGACCGATGTAAGGCAAGCTTACTTCTCTAGTGGGCAATTTTATGCAGTGTTGTTCAAGGGATAGTAAAGCAAGTAATTTGGTGCTGGAGGGTAAGATTGTGAACGTAGTGTACCAAGAAGTCCTATCTTTAAATCTTAGATGTTTGACCATCAACAGGGTAGAAAGTACAGTGGACCCTTTTTTCCGCGGATCTGGGTTCTAGTAGCAGAAGAAAACATCAAGAAGAAATATTAGGGTAAATGAAGCTCTGGATTCTGACAAGCTTGACGATGTCTCTCTTTTGACATTTTATTTTTATGGTGCTTTTAATGGTCCCATTGGAATCTTAATGCTCTTTGGTTCTTTATGTATATATTACTGCAACACACACATACATTTGATTAATATTTTATGGCTACCTGGGTTGCCAGGAACTCCCATAAATTTCATGGAGGGCTATTTCTGAGGGATATTAATGTGAGAAATCCCTTTTGTTGAGGAACGATATCAATCACTTCAGCATCTATACCTGCAAACCAAGAGACGCAGTGCTCAGGCATCTTTAGAGCATCATTTACAATTAACGTCTTCCCAGTGTGGTGCCACTAACACGCACTTGAATTACTAGCACTGGGATGATCCCACTCTTGGCCAACATAGCATAGCACTAGAATGATGTTTGTGGCACAGACCTGCCGAACCTGTGGCTCACCAAGCTGGCCACAATTCGGCAGTCGTATATTGGCCTTCCAAGAATTGTACACACATGCGTGCATGTGCACACACATGTGCCCACATGTGTGTATGTGTGTGTGTGTGTGTGTGTGTGTGTGTGCGCGCGCGCGCACATGCACGCACACACATTTCTGCAGTCCCAGACAAGCAGTAATTCCAGGTTTCCTGAGCCCAGCAGACTGCCATGTTTGGTGGGTTATGTGTTATCTATTGAGTCCTGACTATTATATTCAAACTCCGCACAAGTGTTGGTAACTAGTAAATAGGGATTAACAGGGCTATACAAAGCTCCCTAGAGTGGGGCTCTGTGTGCAGGCTTGTATCTTGATTTCTCCTTGTCCAAGGGCAGAAAGAGAAGGAGGAGTCTGAGTTGTATTTATAAGTACTTATGAGAAGGAGATTCTGTCAAGTTCATTCACTGTGCCTGAATGCAACACACAAGTCACAAGTTATGCAGGGCTGCCAAATCACTAGGATAACAACAAAATTAACCATCATAAGAGTTCTTATTACTATTGTTGTTGTAAAAAATTATTGAGAAACAGAACCGCATTTCAGATTTACTATGACTCCTTTTTACCTGGGTTGAATTTTGAGCCTGCAAAATATGCCGACTGAACCAAATTGGGAGCCAAGACGGAGTGCTTTGCACTCTAGGGATTTACCTGCAGCACAATGAACTGGGGAGCTCACATTTCGTAGATCTGCTACACCAGCACCGCCTGAGTTGCGGATGAAAAAGGGAGCTCTGTTTCCAAGCTATTTTTGTCCCAGGCACCACTCCCTTTGCTGAGCATGCTGACTTCTGCCAAATATCATGGCTGACTATATCCCCCTGGAAGGCGTACCGGAGGCTACCGAAGGCTTCATGAACAGTCCATCAACTAGCAATTAGATTGTGAACCATTAGTTACTCTCTAAGCTGAATCTCGGCCAAACACCCCCCCCAAAAAAAAAAAAAAGATGGGAAAGTGTGTGTCCCATTACCCAAATCTTCTGTCATTCAGTTCCTGGGCCATTTATCTTCTTGTTCCAGCTGCATGCTACGCGCTGCGGCAAGGAGAGTCATGCCGGCCACATGACCACGGAGGCGTCTTCAGACAATGCTGGCTCTTCGGCTTTGAAATGGGGATGAGCATCACACCCTAGAGTCGGACACGACTGGACTTAATTGTCAGGGGTCACCTTTACCTTTACCTTTACAAGGACCATCACCAAAGTTCAGTCATTACCTCTGTGAGCCACCATTTGGGATTATTATAACATGCACAAGTGGTCCTAGAAGAAGTCTCCCTTCTGCCCAGATGATTGTATTCTGAGGTCTAAAGCAAGGTTCTCTGGCAACCCATATGGGCAGCCCAATTCTACATAAGATGCGGCGGCCGGCCTAAAGGGCCGGCTGCTGTATCCTAGTGAGGATGTGGGCTGCGCCGGCATGGCCAGGGATCTCCTCGGGGGAAGGGGACGTTGGGCCCTCGGACGTTGGGCCTCCTCTTTATCTGGCTTGCATCCGGGAAGGCCATGTAAGGCTGGCCCAGCCTGGAAGGGGCGTTGGATATTGGCGATATCCCCGATATCCCCGCCCCTTCCCAGGTCGGACCAGCGAATGGCCCCCTCCCTTGCCACTCCGGCCCACCCTCCCCATGCCCCTGTGATGACTGGTAAGGTAGGTGGCAGCGTGAGCGGCTCCAGCCTCCACGTCGGCACCACTTTCTCTCCCGGTGCTGCAAAAGTGCCTTACAGCATTTTTGCAACACAATTAGGTCGCGGAGCAGGAGCTCCACCAGTCTAACCTTACGCTGGATTGCGCGGTAAGACACACTATCCTGCAGCATTAGTTACTCTGGGGTGTTTGGATCTATTTCTGGATATTCCCCTAGTATCTAAGGTCTGGTTCTCACTGATGTAGCAAACCTATGCCTGAGCTATATTACTTCGAACTGAAGGTGGGGAATCATCACATGGATTGAATGCACACAGAAAACGAGCATGTCAGAATCCTTTTCTCCCTGGCGTCTAGTTTTCTATGAGGCAGGGATTGCTTTTCTCTGATTGCAGTATTCAGTCAATCACATTAGTCCAGACACAGATTTGCCACCTCAGTGAGAACTGAGCTAGCTACCATCACCAGAAGAGTAGTGTGTTCTCTACAGAAGAAACAGCACAATCCCATACATGTTTACTCAGACATAAGTCCTTACTGTGTTTAAAGGGCTTACTCTCAAGTAGGACTGCAGCCTAAGGAGTCGTTCCAGGAGCACATACAGTGTTAAAAATTGCATCTCATGGCTACATCTGACTGGAACCTCATGCCAACCAGTGAGCAAAATACAGATGATCTACGTGACATTTTCACCGACCCTTTCCTACTGCATCCAGCCTGCTTAACAAACACAAACGAATTGCAACGTTTCCTGAATATTTTTCCAGTGATTTCTTTCAGTCTTCATTTCATTTTAATGCAAGGGCACAAATCCTAGTTTATGTCATAATAGATGGACAACAATAGTGCAGTTTAATGAAAATAAAACACTAAACAGTGCTACATGTTGACAGAGTCATGATGGATATAATTTGGAGTGTTTTCGATGGTGTGGATCTTTGAAAAATATCTGGCAAGCGCACAAAGTGACAAATGTATTTAAGGATCTATGCCATTCAAATGATACCACCACATGTCTGTTTTGGAATTTTCCCTATTAAATGTGGGGAATATGGGCAGAAAAGCACTTGCATATTGCGTTCTTTAAACAAAAAGTGTTTGCATTGCAGGGGGGGGGGTGTCTGTCAATACCACCCAACATTCCACATTCCCAAAGATATGGCTGCGTACAGTGCACAGATTGGAGGAGGGGGGGAGGGTTGATGGCAACATGCTTCTATAATGCATCTACGAATTTCTCCTCTAAAAAATAATTATGTGATTTCCATATGACAAAACTACATGCTTTTGCTCCCCGGCAAAAGTCGTATGTATTTAGCCATGCTAGAGGGCAATTTCTGATCACAGTTATACACTGATGTAGAAGGCATCATTCCCTTGATTTCCGTGGCTTTATTCCAGTTTGACATTCACTCCCCAGCAACTCTGAATCCACAAAGCCACACGGCTGTTGTCTCTTTTCCTTTTCTCTGTCGCCATAAGCGACCTCCTTGGCTGATTGTATATATAATTCCCCCCCAAAAAAATGTTTTTCTGTTCTCCGAGTCCATCTGCTAAAAGTATCCCATTTGAAAGGTGACGGCTTCATTAGCCACCCTTTCTCGCTCGAAAGAAAGGCGCAGTTCCCTTATTTTTACCCAGTTCAGTCGCTCAGTGGATGCCCTAATCTTGCTGAACACTTCAGTTTAGATGGTGTATCAATGAAGTATTCAAACCCAGCAGTTTATACACAAAAAAAATTCTGTCTGCTTTGTAAAAGATTATCCTTTTATAAACACTCCGCGGAAAACATAAAAGCAAATAGGGGACAGCGCATAGGACAGGAAAGATGTTAGCAGGGAGATTAATGCTGAATGGGTCGAAATGAATGGTGCTTACCCAAACGAGGTCCAGATACTTTGGCTGCAATGAAACATAAATAATGGGAATGACACATCGTTTATTCGGGATAATGAGTTGATCCGAAGTAGGGACCTAGAACAAGAGATTAAAGATTAAATATCCATCTCCTGATGAATATCAGTAGCAAACTTTAACCTTTTCCTTCCAAAAGCACAATTTCTTTGAACAAATCCTGTCAGCACAACACAATGAAGAAATGCGCTGAAGCAAACTTAAATAGCATTCCTACTTTAGTCAGTAGGGGGAAAAAATCCATCCAGCTTTCTTTCCCTGCTCTAAGAAACGTACAGGTCAATATACAGATATGTATCAATCTGCGCATTTTCTATCAACATAATTAGAGCTTCAAAGACTGTCGGCGCTTGGTGTGTTCTGTGTTTCTGAAAAATAAAATTGGCTTTTGCTTTTTTTTGGTGCTGGCCCTCTCCTGCGCAGCAGCGTCATTGCCAAAAGAACACAGCCACTCCGAACATTTACTTTGGTTAAGAAACAATAACCAAGAGCAGCCTGCTGGAAAAGCACAGCAGACCACATGCTACAGCAGAGCCTTGCATTCAAGGAGGCGTTGGAAGAGGTTGCAGACCTCTGAGGCGCGGCAGGGTGGGCAACGTAGCAAGGCAGGGGCGGGCATGGTCTGCTGGGGATTGGGAATGGGCTCTGTTGACATGCTGGCAGCTTCCCCAAGCTGGTCAATTAGTGGTCCTTCTTCCTGAAGATGCTGTAATGCAACTGAGGCAGAAGACACAGGACAAGTGGGAATCTGGTTGACTGTGGCTTGCCCAGAACTTGGAACAGAGCAGCTGCTGAATGTAGTCAGCCAGCCAAGACTAGCCTTGTGGTTTTGTTGCTGACGGCTGCCTCTTGAAACAAGGATGACAAACGGGAGGGCGGGGGAAGGGTGCTCTTTCCCGTTGCATTCAGCACACGAGAGAACTAGACCAGAATGAATCGCATCCAGAAACTTTTCACCTGCTCAGTGGAAATGGGCCAAGGAGAAACAGGAGATTAGTGGCATCATTATATCCTATACGGTCAACTGGCAAAGATGCCAAGCCAACATGCATGTGCTCTTGGCAGGAAAGGACATGATTTGCTTGGTAAATATTAGCTTGTAAAAACTCTCGTTCTGAAGGGCTCTTGCATGGATTTTAAAGATGAAAAGGATGGGGGTTTTTGGGGGGGTTACATGTTGCTTCACCATTTTTAACAATCTCCCGTGCACCCATAAATGTGCATGAGAACCCATCAATTAGTTAAAAAGAATTTAGTCATATGAAGTTGCAAGCCTACACATACTTGCCTGGGAGTAAGCCCCATTCAATTTAAGGATTGCGCTATTCATTATGAGTTTTGCTTGCAGCACAAAATTAGGCATGTCTACTCCAGAGTAAGGCCCACTGAGTTCAATGGAGCTTACTCCCAGGAAAGCGTGTATAGGACTGTAGCTCTAATCAATGAATTGATTACATTGACATAAAGTTACATAAAGCTGTTGAGAGCTACTGTGGCACAATATCTACAGTGTACACTGGTAATACCCAGGTTAAAGTGCCTACTCAACTATGAAACTCACGAGGTGACCTTGGGCAAGTCACTCTCTCAGCCTAACACACTTCATAGGGTGAGAATAAACCAGGAACGTATGGATACACCTGAGCTCCTTAGAGGAAGGGTGGTATAAGAATGTAATAAACAGTACTAATTATAAACTCGTAATTCTAAAGATAAAAAGCAAACATTATTTGTAGTAGGGCTAAAATGCTTTTCTCCTCCAGAATTCTCCTCTGTGAATCTCGACATATTTGACTTCTCCACATATTTTCTGTCTCAAATATTTGTCAAATATTCCTCCCCCCCAAAAAAAACCCCACAACTATTGTCTGTATTTGACATCCTGTGATTCTGAATTTCAATATTTGATATTTGACCATTTTAATGGTATTTAGTATTTAGCAGTCTAATTAACATACAATAATATTTCTTACTAGACAATATTTCACCATTGACATACAGTAGTATTTAGACTCTGAAAGCTAACATCCAATGATATTGAGCATTTATTATGTCTGACCTCATACAACTTCTAACTCTACATATTGATACAGTACTTGTCAAAACAATCAAGAGATGCCAGCAAGCCAAAGCCCCAATCCTAGGCATAATTAGTAGAGAATAACAGCCCAATCCCACCTAAACCCTGCACAGCAATACAGAGGCACTAGTCTCTGCTGATATCCTCTCCCCCTTCCCAGTCTTTTGTCTGCCAATCTGCCTTCCCGGGTCCATTCGTAGCTGACACAGGTCAGACCCAGCAAGGGCTTACGCCTTACCCCTTACAAATGTTCCCTTACCCAGAGGAGACCTCCCCCCCCCCCGCAAGATGCAGCACACACACTGGTGTCACAGCTGCATCAGGAGGAGAGGGTTTTGTTAGGATTGGGCCGTGAGTATGTGAAAAGTGCCTTACAGGAGTCCAGCTCCAGCAACAAAAGGCGAGGGTTGTGCTATACTACAGCAATACCGCCCATGACGCTGCTTCTTTGAGCAATGATTTGTTATCAGTGTTCTTTGTCCTGGTGTGATTGACAGCTATTGCAACCAATGGGAGTGGTGGTGGTGGTGGTGGCAACCTGATCACAAAGCTGCCGCCACTGCCTCTTTGGGTTTCCTTGCTCTCATTGAGTCTTCCGGAAACTGCCGAAACATGAAGAGGCTCTTCGTGTTTTGGCAGTTTCCAGAAGGCTCAATGAGAGCAGGAAAACCCAAAGTGTATGTTGGCAACTTCATACGCTTCGTGATTGGGAACACTTCCGTGGGGTGAAGTTGGGGAATTACCACCCTGGGTGGCAGGGGGGCTGTGTCACATGTACCAGAAGTTTAGGAAATGCTAGTTTAGATTGTCGTAAAATTCTGACCCGCCTCCGTTGATCAATGCACTGAATCTACTAGACAAGAGAGCAATGCTTCAACCAAGCAGATATAAGCTGCACCAGTACAAGACCTAGTATAACACTAGAAAATCGTCATCTTCACTTATCTCTTGGCCCTGCAAACCACACGTTGTAAGTGTATAGAAGGAACAGCAGACCTAGAATGAACTCTGTGTCATTAGAAATCCGAGCAGGTGGCAACTATAGTAGCTGTCAAGGATCCCCCGAAGGGTTATTTTTTATTTAGTTGTACAAAACTGCAATGATTGACGTGATAGGAAAGGACATCTCAGAGAAAATACAGATGAAGTTGCCGACATACAGCTGTACCTTGCTGCACAATGACAACGACTAAAATTGACTGAGCTGCCAGAGATGTCTTCTCTCTGAGGTTCTTTTGCCTGCCCTGCAGAGAGACATGGATTAAAAATTAAATTGGGCCTCACTGGAGACAAACAGATTGTACAGCCCAAAGTGAAAGAGAATACATCGGGGGCTCCCATTTCCACAATTGTTATTTTGGTCTCTGTCATGGCTATATAGAGTTGCATCTCCCAGCTGTGTTTGAGCTTCTGTGGCGTAAGGAACAAGGACATGAGTGGTCTTTGGTTGGGGGCAGACGACGAAGGGGGATCAGATCCAGGGTAGGAACATGATCAGGAATCACAGCAAGTCCAGGATAAACCAGAAGAACCCCCTACCATAGAACAGACTTGGAGAAGTCTCCTACTCAAATGCAGCTGTAAAAAGGAAACCAAAGGAGATCCCAGTAGACTTGAAGGTCCCTTAAAAACAGGGGCCCAGTAAAACACAAATAAAACATAAAGCATTGCCCCATTAATCCCTACTACAACAAAATCATCCCAAACAATCAGCACAAAGTCTTCAACACACCACTTTTTTGGGGGGGGGGGTGGGGGGGTAGACATTCAGGGCATGTGATGCAGCAACCATGCTGAAGCTAGACAGGTCTAGGTCTGGCCAGTGCCTGGATGGTTGGCCGCCTAGGAATCCTCTGTATGCCATGGACAAAAGGCAGGAGATGAATGACATAAATTAATCAGGACGGTTTGAGGTACATCATGCTACATACAAATAGTCATTCTGTAATAATCCTGTGACACACACTGTTTATGACAAAGGAGATCGGGCCTCTGCAGAGCTGGGCTTCAATGCTCTGGGTTCTCTCCAGATTGTACTGGACACATTCCTGGGTTGAGGGGGCCCTTAGCAAGGTGATCACTTGTGGTTCCCTTCCTTCCTGCATACAGTGGCATTCCTGGAGGGGGTGTGGCACAGTAAGTGGTGCAAGGCGTTGCACCGCACCTTGCAAACCGGTCTCTCCCACTCTCTCCCACTCTCTCCCACACGCCCCTGGAGCCGTTCCGGCAGTGAAGGCAAAGTGCCCCCCCCCAGGAACGCCACTGCCTGCGCAGGCCTCTTTCTCCTGCCACAGCACCAGATGCAGCTGTCATTCATTTTTGACTGGCCAGCAGCAGTAAGAGCAGCATTCTAGCCAGTGACAGCCACCTGCTATGTTTGTGTACCCACAATGCATTACTTTGCATGGCAACACTACATGGGACACTGTGAGGAGAATAAAACATGATAGGCAGCAGCTGCCTGTCAGAATGTTGTTGTTGCTGCTGGCCAGTGATACCGTGGCACCTGTGTGTGTGTGGGGGGAGCACATACAAACTGCCACCCTCCCATGACCTCACCACTGGAAGTGACATCGACACCACCACAAAGAGCTTCCCTGGCGCAGGATGGGCGTCGGGCGGGCAGACGAAACTTTCACGTCGCCACCCACCCGCTTTTCGCAGCCGCCGCTGCTGATCCCACCACCCATACGGCAGGGCTGTCACATACACCCGCCGCTTTGTCCCCCCGCGTGTCGCCCTGCCCCCCCCCCGGCGGTGCTTCTACTGCTGGCAGTTTGCTATGGATGGAAGAAGCCGCTGCCCTTCACCACACAGTTGATACCTGCTGGCTGGACCCAATCCTCTCCAGCCGGATGGGGCAAGGCAGGTATCAGCAGTGGGTCCCTCAGGATGCTGGATCCTTGTAGGTTGCCTAAGGGTGCTTTGTTCTACCGCCAGCCCCGACACGTATTAACCATTCACCTTTCACAGTTGTGCTTCAATTTGGTCAAGTGCTTTTTTTTTTTTTTTTTTAAAGGTGTGCACCCTTTAAACATCAGCACATCCCATGGAGTTCCTTGAACCAAAATGCTTGTCATTATGTCAGGTGATGTATGTGTGGAGGGCCTGTGTATTGCAGGGAAGTCTTCTAGATTCTTCTCCCTCCTGCCCTGGAAGGCGAAGTCGTTTTGCCCAGTCTCAACTGGTCTCAGCTAACGACTTGATTTACTAGATTCCATAAAACTCGATGGACCCTGCTGAGAAGCAAGCCAAGCTCTATCTGCATATGCAGGGCCTGGCTTCTATTTGTCAGTCATGCCAGAATGTGACAAAATGGATGACATATTGGCAACTGGCTTTATTACAGAGAGATGCCAATCTACAAAAGTATATTAATGACTGAAGATGTTGACGTATCACTTCCAGGCTTCTGGAAATTATGCTGTAAACATAGTTTTCAAAAGAACTGTTGCTAGCTAACTCCCTGTCAAAGTTTTCAAAAGCTACTGGTAAAATAAATGTCATAGGATTTTCCTTTCCTTTTCTTTTTCTTTTCCAAATGGTGGCTTAAATCTCCATCCTCGTTAATGAAAGGCTTTGAAGTCCTCACACAGCGTGTTACAAGTATTTTGATACTTCCTCATTAGGGATGGAACAAGAGCCAAAACAAGCCTCCGGGTGCCAATATTACACCTGACAAATCAGGCACACGACTGGAAACGGGTGGGCACTTCCTTGTAGTTACTGCTCATTTCCTCCCAGTTCCACACTATAACAGGAAGTCGTTGGAATGGAAAAAAATTAAAGCTTTCCTTGAGGACCCGAGCTATCAAAAGGTCTGGAGTCACTACTTCTTGCAAACAAAACTTGGACGCCAGCTCCACCCTGGTGATTTTGACCTCATTTACGAGGACGTCTTTCGCCCTCGCTGACGGCACGATGAACAGGATGTTATGATTTATTTAACACTTAGGGCGGGCGAGAGGACAAGGTGGGTGCTGCCCTTAGATGTAGTCTTTGAATAATTGATGGCTGCGAGGGTTTAATTTTTCCTTGGGGAAAACGTTTTGACGGCAGGCTGCTTGGCGGTGTGTTTAAATGACAAAGATTAAGTTGAGCCGTTTGCAGTAAAATAAAAACACCAAATGAGAATGCAACCAACTTTAGCCTCACTTGCTCCTGTGAATTATTCGGGTTGGGGGCAAGAGTTGGGGGGTTGGGGGGTTGGGGGGTTGGACTGAAGCCTGTTCTTCTGAACAGTTGAAACGGGTTTGTCAAATTTCCGAACATAACACAAAATTACATAATGTCAAGTGTGAGGCGGAGATCATTTGTGGAAATCTCCAGTGGGGATCTTTTGTGGAGATCACAACAGCATAATACACCTGTAAACACAAAGGAATCTAACAGCCCAATCCTAACTATCTTTCCAGCGCAGATGCTGCCATGCCAACGGGGCGCACACTGCATCCTGTAATGGGGAGGCAGTCACAGAGGCCTCCTCAAGGTAAGGAAACGTTTGTTCCTTTACCTCAGGGCTGCATTGTGGCTGCATCAGTGCTGGAAAGTTGGTTAGGATTGGGCTGTGACTCATACAAAACACCACATACCTTCCAGAGGGCCCATGGGAAGCTGTAACAAAATCCATAACTGAATCCAAGTACACATATATCAGAAATCCTAAGCGTGATGAGTAGCTATGCAAGAAATGTTATGTCTCCGATTGACTGTAGTCGGACGGATACTTAATAATTCTGAATGCCTCCAAGGGTCTATCTTCTGAATCATCTCTGTAGTCCTTATCTTGAATGCAGGGCAGTCATTTAGAACCTTTTTTTAAAAAAATGTCAGAGTTACTCAGTGAAATAACGCATGGATCTTTTACCCCCTGGACATTACTATTTCACTTCTGTTTCATGTCAAACACAGAAAGCCTTTGATAAATTAAGTAAGCGTGCTATAGAAAGCAATTCTTGCACCTGTGGATAATAGATTTCAGCCCTTATAGGCTGGAAAGTACTAATTTCTGCTTTAATATAATAATAGTTCCCATTTATATGATGACTAACAGCCCAATACAAACTGGGCTTTCCTCTGGAGGAACGCAGCTTCCGCCGGCAGAAGTGCCACTGTGGCTACACGCACAATGAGGCCACCAGTGCTGGCAGCCGCGTGCACAGACCAGTGGAGAGGCCTCCCACTGCCAGTGCCAGTAAGTTGGTGGCAGAAACAGGTGGTGAGAGGAATGGGGCAGGAGAGGAATGGGGGAGCGTCTAGGAGAAGAAGGGTGGGCAGGAGGCGGAACAGGAGAGGGAGGGGCGGCAGCTGGTGACACTCACATGCACCACTATCCTAACCCTGTTCCTTCCCTTACAGCACAATCCTAAGCAGAAATAGGCCAGCAGGGAACGCGCTCCGCTGGCCAAAGGAGTCGCCAAAGTGCTGTAAAGCACTTTTGCGGCTACTCATATGTAAGCGGTGCCAGCGTGGAGGCCGGAACCGCTCACACTGCCACCTAACCGAACCTGTGCAAGCCGACCCAGGGGAGTGCTGTGCAGATCAGCACTGGGGTGGGGTGAGGGAAGGCAGGGCTGGCGAGGGAGGGGTCATTGGCTGGGCCGACCTGGGAGAAGGCAGAGATATCAGCGTTGGGTATCCAGCAGCTAAAGATCTGGCGCACATCCAAGGAGGCCAATGAGCTGGCGCACATCCAAAGAGACTTACTCGCTGGGTGTCGAAAATGTGCCTTACGGCACATTTGCAACACCTGGCACCAGCGGAGCCCTTGCTCCGCCAGCATAAGTTTGCGCAGGATTGTGCTGTTTATTATGACACACCCAATCACAGCGCAATCCTGCGCAAAGTTACGACGACGCTCACACAGAACGGGGCTGGAGACCAAGCCACAGGATGCAGGTAAGCCCTCTGTTGTGCGGCATGAGGGTGGTCTGGAGTGGCAGGGGAGAGGGCATTGGCCGGCCAGGGACAGGGGCAGGGATAATGGCGGCGCGCTCCATCGATATCCTAACCTCCAGCCTGGGCCTGGCCGGCCTGACACGGTCACATTTATACGGTACTTTATACGGCACACGGACACATTTATACGGCACTCTAGTGTACGCAAGGCCCTTCAAATGCATTATTACGACCACCTTGCAAGATAGGCAAGTATTCTTGTACCCCTGTTGCAGATGATGGACTGTGCTTGTTTGTGTTTTTCTGTGTTATATTTAAATGGAGACGTTCAGGTATCACATCTCACATTTAAGAAATGAAGTAATTTTTATTTTATTTCTTTTTGCAAACTATACTAGAGCCTTAATATTATTATTTCCATGCGCACTGTGTTAAATGTTGTAAAACTATCAATTCTGTCAAAACCTATCTGAAAGAAAACAAGAGACCCTACAATCTTAACGTCCAAACTGACTGGTGATTATCAGGAATTAAATGTGTAGGAATTCTAAATCTGAGATGTCTAGATGACTTTTGTTTTTCCATAATTGTATGAGCTTTCTACATAGTATTTAAGAATCAATTATATTGCAATTGATGCAATTAACGCTAATAATCCAGTAAAAGTCAGTTGGAGGTCTATTCAAGACAGTAAAAAGAGGGATGTTATATGGGTGTTATTAACCTATGCTGAATTTTACCAGACATTTCCTTTCTTGCATAATAAATATACAGTAGTTAGCAAGGCTGTCATTATAATTTTATAGGAACAATGGCTCATCACTTTATTTCCTATGGAGCCCTTAACTAATTCAACATACAGCGTATAAGCAAAATGAATCCTTTTCTAACTGTACTCCAGATCCTGTATTACTCATCTATCAATCATCTGTTGCTTCGTGATTATTAAAAACTGTATTTTCAGAGCTGTTAAAGATAATTCAAGAAGGACAACAGTTGGCAACACACCTTCTTGATCATTTAATCCCCCCCCCATGATTGCTTGTCACATGTGGTCATTAAACAAATCCTTTTTGGGGGGGGGGTGATGTTGTTGACTGCATTATCAACTTGCAGCTCCAGCTACACTTGATTAATACTGGATTCTTGGGCCAACATGGCATGGGCTTTGATCTAACTCTTGTTGCCCTCATCAACTGTCAGTTATCATATTTGTATCACCCTCCCAGGAGCTCAGGTGACTTATATAGTCTTTCATCATCACCAAAATTCTCAGCGCAATCCTAACCAACTTTCGGGGCTGGTGCAGCCGCAATGCAGCCCCAAAGTAAGGGAACAAATGTTCCCTCACCTTGAAGAGGCCTCCATGACTGCCCCTGCACTGCAAAATACAGTGTGCGCCCTGTTGGCACGGCTACACCAGCACTGGAAAGTTGGTTAGGATTGTGCTGTCTGTGTGTGTAAGTTAGGCTAAGGGACAGTAGCTAGCCGAAGCACCAAGGCTAACCTAGGTAGCTTTATGGCTGATTTAAATATCTATACCAAATCAGGGCCGGCCTTAGGTGCTGTGGGGTCCAATCTTGCGGGGGGCTACCCACTGCGTCACCACCACTCACCGGGACGAGCACATGGTGAGTCCACTAATGCCGGGCACGAAGCGCACCCTCCCAGAAGTGGCTGGCAATGACACCATGACGTCGTCGCGATACCCCAAATTGCTTCTGGGAGGTCTCATTTCCAAACCAATCATCACAAGGCACAGGCAGGTGGGATCAACTTCAGCTCCGCTTGCTGTGCTGGCCTCTGCATAGAGGCTTACTTTGTGAGGCACCAGCTGTAAGTGCGGGTAGCCTGCCCTCCACCACAATGCCGGGGGGGGGGGACTACCATGGGGCCCAATTCAGTCAAATTGGCCGAATCAGCTGCGGACCAGCCCTGTATCCAGTGCTATCCACTACCATACCGACACTGCAACCTATGAGCACTTACCTGGGACTTACTTTTGAGTAAACATGTATAGAAATGGGCTGTAAGTCTCTGTGGCTAAAAATTAACAAGATAAACTTTGAAGCGGAGTTCAGTACACAAATGTTGAGGTGGAGAAAGGCAGGTTTCAGGAGGATGGCCATTTCCATGTGGTCCTTCATTAGAAGTTCCTGCAGGGTTTCATCTTATTGCCCTTCTTGTTTAATATAATGCATCAATGAGGCAACATCAGATGGAAAGTTGGAGGAAAGGACCATCGGCAGGCACTCTGAAGGCCACTTTTCTTCTACAGATTGTATTTATGTGTAGGAAAAATGTCACATGTGAAGTGGCCCTGACAGATGGACATCCCCCTGATAGCCTGTCCTCCTCTGATCACTGAAGATTAGAGTCATTGTGGCATCCTAGAATGATTAGAAGCATCGTTTACCCACGTAATGAGATGATTGCAGCACTTCCAGGCTTGAATCTGGTGGTTATCCCTGTGGTGGACGATCTTCCATCCAGCAATTGACTCTCTCCAATGACCTGATGGAACTGAAGAAAGTAAGAAAAAACCAGTAGTGAGAAGAAACCTCTGGCAGCTTTGCTTACACAAGAAGATATGTTCTTACACGCATGTGCCCAACAAATACAAATTTGCCCAACAAATACAAATTTGCCCAACAAATTGCCAGAGCAGCTTTTGAGGGGGCATCCTCCTTGCTTCTGCCCTGGGAGGCATTCCAATTTCAATTCAGACTTCACCCCGACACGTCTCATTCTTCTAGAAGCGAAGCACTGAGAAGAGAACCATAGTGAGCTCAGAAGATACGTACTTAGCTCAGCAAGAAAGGGGACAATGCAATGCAACAACAACAAAGGCAAAACCCCAGTGTCCTCAATATCAGCAGTTGCACAGGTCCTGAACTCTGCAGCACCGAATGAATGAGCTTTGGTTTTTGGAACAGGAGAGGGACAACCCAGCAGATTTGGAGTGAATGGGATCACTGTAAACTGAGAACGCTTCTGTTTGTTCTGTTGCAGACTCAGGGATATTAGATTAAATCCAAGGCTTAGGCTAGTCCAGAATTTTGAAGTGCAAATATGTTTAATGACACTCCATTTCTCTAGCTACAATTAATGGCAGCACTTGCTTTACAATTACCGGTACTATACCTGTGAAGCAGGGGGCGCGGTGGCTTAGTGGTTAAGATGCTGAACTGCTGACCGGAAGGTCGGTAGGACAGCAGTTTGAGACCCGAGTGCCGCATGCCGGAATGAGCTCCCAACTCCTGCCAACCTAGCAGTTTGAAAGCAAGAAATTGCAAGTAGATAAATAGGTACTGCTGCGGCGGGAAGGTAACAGCATTCCGTTAGTCATGTCGGCAACTGAAGTGTCTTCAGACAGCGCTGGCTCTTTGGCCTTAGAAACGGAGATGAGCACCGCACCCTAGAGTCGAACACAACTGGCTTTCGAGCAGGGGATACCTTTACCTTTACCTATCTGTGAAGTCAGGAAGATAGTGGAGGACAGGAAGGCCTAGCGGGATATGGTTCATGGGATCACGAAGGGCGGGATACGACTTAACGACTGAACAACAACAACATCTGTGAAGCATAGAGAACAACAGCCAAAGAATATGTTGTACGTGACTTGGGGATGCTTCTCCAAAATGATTGGCTATAACACATGCAACAATTTATCATGTGATGTGTTGCCTGCTGGAGTACTTTCCCAGTGGTCTCTACAGGAGGAGCAGAGCCTCGTAACATGATGACAGAGCCCCACACTGTAAATAGTTCTACACATTGTAGCCATGAAGTCCAACCTTTGCCACAGGGAGACTTGTTGACGGCATCCTTGAGCTAAGTGCAGTATGTGTTCTTCACTTAAGGCATGAAGGAAGTTTCTTACTACATTGCAGATGTAAACTGGTTCAATAGTTATTCCCGTGCCCCAGGGAATCTGGGGAACAGTAATTTTATGAACTGAGTTACGGACTTCTAGCAGATCATTCTCACAATTAATTCTGCAGATAACTGTCACCAAACTATGGTCCCCAGAATTAGGCTTACCATATTTTTCCACCCCTAAACTGGGACACCCCCCCACATAATTAATTAATTAATTAATTAATTAATTAATTAAAAGTAATTACATTTTAAAATTAATTAAAGAAAAAATCAAATGTAAAAACATGAAGAGGGCACAAAGCGCCCCTATTGCTGCGTGAAGCGCGCCCAAAATGTTTAATTATTTATTTATTTTTGCAATCAAATAATTAATTAAATTTACTTACCCCATCGTCGCCATCGTGCTGCTCCTCCTCGTGCTGCTGATCCGGAGAGAGCCTGCCTGGGCCGCGCAAACCTCGCCGAGGCTCACGCGGCCCAGGCAGGCTTTCTCCGGATCAGCAGCACGACGAGGAGCAGCACGAAAAGCAGCACTGCCAGATAAGCAGCATCATGCCCTCACGAGATTTGGGCGCTGACATCTTGGATCTTGCGAGATTTCGTGAGCCAAGATGCTGGAGCCATCTTTATTACGGCGGCAACGACGACGGAGGCTTCGATCCGGCCCGGATCATTCCGGGACTTTTCCAGGAACTGAGGCCTGTTTCCAGGATTGTCCCGTAAATTCCGGGACCGTCCCGGAAATTCCAGGATGAATGGTAAGCCCACCCAGAATTCTTTGGGAGAGAAGCCATGATCATTAAACAGATATAGAGGTAGCACATCTCTGAAGACTTTCTATAAGTCTAACAAAATCGTGGAGCACTAGACTCTATAAGTCTAACAAAATCGTGGGGAAGACAGCAGTAGCCTTGTTGCTCTTTGCAAAAAGATTATTTGGGGAAGCTGTGCTTGTGAAGCCCTCTTCCTGTGACATATCCATGGCTATGAATGCATAGAGACAGTGGCGTCGCTCTAGGTGGGGCAGAAAGCTAAATTCTGCAGCGTTCCGCCCCACCATGACTCTCCGGCACGAGGCGCCCTGCCCCCTCGTCGTAGGAGCCCATCAGTGGAGAGAAGACAACATGCAGGGACTCTCCTGCGCATTATCTTCGTTCCACTGACAGGCTCCGACGATGAGGGGGCGGGGCACCTTGTGCCGGAGAGTAACGGTGGGGCGGAACGCTGTGGAACTTAGCTTTCCACCTCACCTAGAGCGACGCCACTGCATAGAGATCATGAATGCATGTATGCATGCAATGTATGAATGTTGCAATTTCAACGTATGAATGCTGCAATTTCATACATTCAATGTATGAATGTTGCAATTGTATGAATGCAATGTATGAATGCATGAGATCATGGCCTCTATCCATGCCTCTAAGCTTAAAAGTAAGTCCAATGCCGTTTACTCCTACCTAAGTATGCACAGGACTGCAGCCTAAGGGTTGTTAGAGAGCAGAAATTCAGCAATCAAAACTTCCTTTATTTAAATCCTGAAGCACCACTTAGTAACTTCATAATCACAGGCCCTTTACAAGCCCGAAGGAAGCCTTTAAAAAGCTAATTAAGTTACATTTCACAAACAGAATGCAAATTAAATAATAAATCAAATAATGCGAGAGCAGTCACTGGCAAGAAAAGGCTCTCACGCTTCACAGAAAATCAACATCACCTTACCACTATTATTTTACTTTAAAAAGAAAACAGAAAACGTTTGGACTGCAGCTTTTGGGTGCACTCTGAAAAACAACTAAATATAGCTTTTGATCAGGGTGGGTGGGGATGGAAAACAAAGGAGGCAGAAGCTGAGCTCCTGCTGCTGTTACGTCATTCATTATATTATCATTATTATTAGGTACACTGCCTGCTTCAACTATATCTGGATGACAAAGATCTCAATAATACAACTCAGTGTCTTTGATGTCCATAGACACCAGCAACGATGCCTTCTCAGGTAGCTGAAAAATAGTGGTTCTTAATCAGAGTGTTACCACAATTAGGCATAAATGGACTTCTGTGGCAAGTCTAGGGATGGACAGCAACCCCCTGAGAAAACTCACTTGTCTAGCTGACACTCATTTAGCTTCCCACAGAAATCCTCAGGCATTTCTCATGGGGTGAATTTTACTTTCTGTGAAATTTTGGTGCCAGCCCTAGGGTATGACTGTCAGTACAAAATCACTCTTTTCCTCTGGGATGTGGTTTAAAAACTGTGAAATCTCCAATCCCCCTTTCATTTGGGGAAATTTAGATGCTGCGGTAAGCAATATTTGAGAGAGTAGGCTTGACACTCTAGGGGCCGCAGTGGCGGGCAGCCCAATCCTGTGTAAGATATGGCGCCTGACCTAAAGGGCCAGATGCTGTATTCTATCGAGTTCCCGGGCTGCCCCGAGGCAGCCAATATCGGGGGAAGGGGATGATCGGTGTAAGTGGCGGAAGGCCCAATAGACCTCCTTGAATGTACACGAGCTCCGGAGCTCATGTACATTTGCGCCGCCCGTGTAAGGTCGCACCGAGCCTGGAGAGGGCTTGGGATATGGCGGATCTCGCCGCCAATATCCCCGCCCTCTCCAGGCCCCGGGGCAGCCAATGGCCGCCCTCCCTGCCCACCTTCCCCCCACCCCTGATCCGGCCAGGGTAGGACTTACCTGCTCCAGTGGGCGCAGGGTGGGGCAGGAGCCAGGGTAAGGGCCACTGGCCGCTGCGCAGTTGGTCCTTACTCACCGGGTGCCTTAAGCGTGCTTTAAAGCACATTTACTACACCCTGAACCGGGGGAGCATCCGCTGGATTGCGCCGTTAGTGGTGAAGATGCTGAACTGCAGACCAAAAGGTCGGTAGGACAGCAGTTCGAGACCCGAGTGCCGCATGACGGAGTGAGCTCCCATCTCCTGTCCCAGCTCCTGCCAACCTAGCAGTTCGAAAGCACAAAACTACAAGTAGATAAACACTGCGGGGAGGTAACAGCGTTTCGTTAGTCATTCAGGCCACATGACCACGGAAACGTCTTCGGACAGCACTGGCTCTTCGGCCTTAGAAATGGAGATGAGCACTGCACCCTAGAGTCGGACACAACTGGCTTTCGAGTAGAGGATACCTCTACCTTTACCCTAGGCTTGAACCTTCACAGAGCCAGAAATGCTCTTTGCCAGGTGGAGGATCAAGCCCCCCCCCCACACACACACACATTTCTAGACACTCCATATCCATTTCTGTGGATACATATAAAAGGCTTGAAACATTCAGTCTGTCCTCTTTTTTTATTAATGGAAAGAAAAGTGCCTCCACATCTATGGGTCTCCACATGGTGTGACCACCTCACCTATTACACCTATGACACCTATTGTCATGGAGGGGCATGCATCTGTTCTTCGCTATGGAAAGAGGATCTCCACTGGATGAACCAGAACAAACTCTTCCAATAATCATATGTATATGCAGTGGGGGTTTACATGTGTCCCCTGCTATCTATTGAGAAACGTCTACATGCAAACCAGGGTGAACCTGAAGGCAACCCAATGCCATGCTCATGGGATTGCAGAAATGATTGCAGGCTTTCTGTTTGTACAACTGAGTTCACACTATTTAAAAAAGAGAGAGACAGTTCATATATATGAACCAGCTCAAAATGTGCCTGCATATAGCTTTGAATCTGAACCATTCTTAACTTTCGTCCCCCTCTGTAAAATGGGAATTGTTATGACCTGTCAAACACAGATTTTGTACAAACAAACACGTTCAAGGTTGAAGAATAGTTTGCTTTATAAATCATGGCTAATATTAATACGAGGGGGAGGGGGAGAGAGAGAGGCATTCGTGACTGAAGTGCTCACGTCTACATACCATCAAATGAATTAAAGAGAAATGTTACAACTATTATGCTGTAACAGGACAGTTCAAGATTAAATCAAGGATTCGGGGCATGTCATGAAGTTGACATGCAAAGACTGCAGGGCTTGGGTGGTCGCTGCTCTTACTGAAAGGGCTGCTGGCCAATCCTTGGAGTGTAACTTACATCAGCTCCAAAGTAATCTGCTAGCCTGCCCTTCAAGCAAGAGATAAGATGTCACCATCAGTTAATAGGAAGTGGCAAGAAGGAATAACAATAGATGAGGAGGGACAGAGGGGGGAGTTGGGATTAAAGGTACCTTTTTTTTCCGTTGACAGCCATACTAGCTCTGGCCTTTCAACGATATTCATTCATTTCTCTCCAAATTAGGTAGGTACTGACTACCTCGGATATGTTGAAATTAGCCAATGGTTGATGCATTAAAACTAATTGCTGTTGAAAATAAATTCATTTGTTTTGTTTTTAAAATATTTGTATGCCGGTTTTCTATCCAAGGTGGTTTGCAGCAAAGTTCCACATAAACCAATAAAAACACTACCTTTCAATTCAGTTTGTCCAATGTGCAAAAGGGCATGGGTCGATGATGAAATGCAGCATAAAAAGGCATTCTTCATTAATGCCATTCAGGAAATAAATGACGAAAAGGCATAGATGCACAGAAGAAACCAAGGGTTTCTCAAACGGTGGGTCGGGACCCACTTGGTAGGTCGCAACCTGATTTCTGGTGGGTCCTGCAGAGCCTCCAATGAAAATACGGGTGATGGAAAGATCAGATAAGTAATTGCTTCAAGCCCTGAGGCTATTCAAAAATCAGAGAGCTAATTCACTTCAAAGAGCTGACCTCCTGCAGTTTTCAAAGAACTGAGCTCCTGCAGATAGCTGCTAGTTGCCCTGCAGAGAGCTGAGCTCCTGCAGTTTGCAAGCTTGTGTAAGTATAGGGAGATAAATGTTTGATAAATGTTTTTTTCTGGTGTGTGTTTTTCCAACAGCGTAATCCTGTGTAAGGATTCGGCTGGCGGGCCAGGGCCGCCCGCCGGATCCTACGCCCAGGCTGCCTGTCCAATGATGGGCTGGAGGTCTACTCGGGGAAGGGGACGCTCATCTCCTTCCCTAGGTGTAAACCAGTGCTGGCCCGATAGGCCTCCTCGGATTTCCACCAGCTAAATAGCTGGTGGAAGTAGAGGAGGCTGTGTACCAGCCCGGTGGGGACGGGGATATGGTGGACGCCATCCCCCACCTCCTCCTTGGCCTGTTAAGCCAATGGCCCCCCTCCCTCGCCCGCCGGACTGCCCATGCAGCTGCCGGCGGAAGCTCTTACCTTCTGTCGGCAGCCGCGTCCTGGTCCGGCGACGGAGTGAGGGAGGCTGGTCTTGCGCCAGCCTCCCTTACTCTGGAGTAGTCTCGGACGTGCTTTACAGCACGTTTGCGACACGTTAGAATGGTGGAGCGTTCGACACGTTAGAACGACATGTTAGAACGTTACAGAGGATTGCACCCCAAGTCTGTCAATGCTGGGTCACGTAACTAACTGCCTCATTATGAGAAATGGATTTAGTTTATTTGCAAAGTAAAATATTACTTGTAAATAAATACATAGTATTTGTATTTGGGCAGGAGGTCTGGGCAGTATTTGGGCAGAAGGTCTGGCTCAGTTGGTAGAGCGACCGTCTCATATGCCTGGAGATCTGAAGGACGGCAGTTCAAAATGGTCGGAAGTGTCTGTGTCTGTTGGAGCTGAGCTGATAAGTTGCAGAGCCTCTGTGGGGGAGTGGAACTGCAGCTGCACTTGAGTGAGAGTCAAGGTTGCCCTGTCAGCTGAAGCGTGGTGAGGCAAACGCCAGAGAGAGAGCTGGACTGTGAAAGAAACCATCTAGAATGAAGGGTTCTACGAAAGATTAGAACATATTATTGTATTGTAAAAATCGCTTGGGGTTTAGAAAGCCTGCTCATGTAAACCACCTTTGGATTAAAGTCAGAGGAGAAATCCGATGACCAAAGAAAAGGCAGTATATAAATACTGGCTTGTTTGTTATTATTATTATTATTATTATTATTATTATTATTATTATTATTATTATTATTATTATTTCTTTTCAAATCACTTTTTCTTTTAAGCCTCATAAAGCTAGGTGGGTCCTGATAGAGTGTCATTTTAAAAAGTGGGTCCAGGTGCTAAAAGGTTTGGGAACTACTGGTCTAGACTCTAGACATTACACTCACCACAGGCAGGGTGGATTGATTTACGGTAATAGTGTTCTAGGCACACAGTTAGCACACCTAGAACCAATAATACGTAGGAGGTACTAGGTGATTCTGGCATCTGAGACTCTCCCACCAAACAAGGATTGCTTTTGTATTTTTATAAACTGCTTTGCACTTGTTTCAACATGGAAAGATTGGGCAGAAAGTATTGAAATAAATAGAAACATGAAATAAACACTCCAAACAGAGTGCAAACCCGGTTTATTGTACACAATAATTCTCAAATCCCCAGTCCATTAGCTCTCCATCAGGAGAAATTATATTTACTTGCAACTTTGCAGTCTGATATGAGAAGGCTCTTTTATTTGTTTTACACAACCTCTTCCTCCAAAGAGTTCAGGACAGTGTACATAACTCTTCCAAAGCTCTGATCTTTGCCTGGGGCAAAGGAATATTTGTTCCC
Source organism: Plestiodon gilberti rubricaudatus (assembly GCA_026170595.1). Taxonomy (NCBI): domain Eukaryota; kingdom Metazoa; phylum Chordata; class Lepidosauria; order Squamata; family Scincidae; genus Plestiodon; species Plestiodon gilberti. Next base: position 26,089,954 of record JANXHW010000001.1, read on the forward strand.
TTGCCCCAGGAAAAGCTCCTGGCACCCCAGTGGGTCTACTCGGATCTGCACCAGCTCAATAACTGGTGCATGTCTGAGTTGATTCATACAGGTGGATCGGACCTGGGAAGGAGATTAGGATTAGATGGGCACCGCTGCCACTAAACCCGCCCTTCCCAGGCCCGATTCTCCCTCTTCCCTGCCCCATATCCTCGTTCCATCCACCCCCTGTCCTCCACCCACCCCTTCCACCCCCTTCATGGCCTTACCTGCTCCAGTGGGCATCCCCGGTCCATTGGAGCACAGACCCAGCTGCTGGCTGCTGGCTGCTTGTAGCTGCAGCCAGGTTGTGTGCTGGCATTGTTGCGTTTTATTTCTTCTTTCCTTCCTTCTTCCTCGTCCATCACTGCCCAGTATATAGACGTCACAATCCCATCCAGAGCTGCAGTTGAGGGAAGACGGGAAAAGGGCGCTAGTGAATCCTATGGTTGCTTATTCGTTCATTTATAGACCTATTTCTATGCCCCCTCCCTTCTCAGCAAGGGGATTCCAGGCAGCTCACAGATTCACAAAAACCAGAAACACCAAATTAATAATACGTAATTAAAAAACAGAAAACAAAACTCAGCAGCCAACTTAACAGAACAGCAGTGAATACTGTATATAATTTAAATCGAAAGTCTTGTGGAACAGGAGAATTTTCGTGTTCCTGTCTAACAACCCAATCCTAAAGTCAGGCTGCACTGCTGGAACTAGCATTTTGCCAATGCAGCCCGACCTACGGCATCACAAAATGCGTGCAGCTGGGCTGCTGCTGGAAACAGGAACTGGTGGTGGCCATGCGGCAGCAACCTACCTGAAGCCCCGGCGCTGGAAAGTCAGCGGCAGGGGTGGGCTGTGGGTGGTGAGGGAAAAAGAGGAGTAGAACTGGGGGCATAACTGGGTTGGGAGGCCCTCCCAAATATTACAGCTGAACGTGCTTCCATGAATGGTGGCAGATACAGGAGAGCTCTACATTCATACAAAGTTCCATGGACTCCATAAAAGCATCCTAACCCCTTATCTGCAGTTATAACACTCCAGGTTGACCTCCCTAATATGTCTACTTACCAATAATGACATCAATCAACCAATCAAAGCAGAGTACTTGTGAGCAGGGGTGATAATGTCAGGAGCCAGCCAGGTCAGGCACCAGCTTCTTTAGATCCACACCATGAACCCTGAGTAAGTGTGGCAGCAGTAGCACCCAATGTAGCATCGGGGGAGGGGTGCCATGGGGGGTGTCCAATGCAGGACTCCGCTCTGGGGGCTCCAGCAAACAGTGCAGCACTGCTTGTGAGTTCAGTTCCAATGGAAGCAAATAAGTCAATCATGTGCTTCTATGTCCCACTGCAACCACAAGTCCTTAACCTGGGCCAGAACATGTCCTCAATGTGATTAGTCTATTTAATCAAGAAAAGTAATTTGCATCCCTGAAATGTCCTCAAAATATTAGGTGCACTGAGAGACCATAATATTCACCAAAACCAAGTAGACATTTGGGTAGGCTTACTATCCGTCCCGGAAACCCTGGGACTATCCCAGGTGCGGGGCTCCGGTCCCGGATCGTTCCCAGGCTTTCTGGGCCCGATGGAAGCCTCTGCCGCCACCGCTTTTAAAGTGAAAATACTCACCTTTTTTCCAGCACCACGGTGCCCTCACCATCACAAGATGGGTGCCACCATCTTGGATCTCGTGAGATTTTGCGAGATCCAAGATGGCGCCGCCGGAAAAAAGGTGAGTATTTTCACTTTAAAAGCGGCAGTAGTGGAGGCTTCGAGGGCAGCACAGCAGGAGTCCTGGCCGGCTCTTATTCAGCCAGCCAGGCTCCAGGACCACTGGCAGTGGTGGCAATAATGGTGGCAGTGGCCATAATGGTGGCGGTGGCAATAATGGCGGCGGCAAAGTGGCAATGGTGGTGGCAGCGGCGGCAAAGTGGCAATAGACCAGCAGGCAGCAGCGGCGATACGGCAATGGCGCAATGGACCAGCAGTGCCGGCGGCGCAGCAATGGCGGCAATGGACCAGCAGCAGCGACGCGGCAATGGCGGCAATGGACCGGCGGCGGCGGGACAGGTAAGTAAAATAATTAATTACTTCATTAAAATTTAAATAAATAAATAAAAATGTGCCCAAAAATATTGATTTTTAAAACTTTTTTCAATTAATTAACATTTCAATTAATTAATTAATTAATTAATTAATTAATTGATTGATTGTTGGGGGTGTCCTGGTTTACAGCCAGGAAAATCTGGTAAACCTACATTTGGGGGGCTGCTGGGGGCTACTGGGCCCTCCTGCATGTATAGCTCTCTGCTCAATGGTGTCAGTAGGAGACAGGCTAAATATTTAAGTGGCACGTCCATTTTATGTTTGTTCAATAGTTATGCCTAGAGGTGTTTGAAAATGGTGTTATTTTTTTTAAAAAAATGTTGAATTAAAATGCAAAATGTGGTGTGTGTGTTTTTTACATACACAGGTGCCAATTCTTAAGCATCAATATCAGGTTTCATATCATTACATTGTAGTCTTCAATGCAAAAACAACAAATGATCAAATTATTTCTAACTGGAAAAGTAATCTGTTTCAATCTGTTTGCATTTTAATTCAACATTTGTTTTCAAAAAACACCATTTTTAAACACCTCTAGGCATAACTACTGAACAAACATAAAATGTACATGCCACCGAAATATTTAGCCTGTCTTCTACAGACACCATTGAGCAGAGTGCTATACATGCAGGAGGGCCTCGCAGCATTCCACAACCAAAAGAGAATTGGTAGTTTGGTTCCAATTCTGTTTGAAAAGGTGGAGTTTTGTGTTTTTATGCAGTTATCCACAAAAACAAACACCCCGGCCCCTAGTTATGCCTATTTTGCTTTTAACTTCCAAAATATTGGGGAGTGGAACAGAAAGGGCCTGTAGGCTTTTCACAAAACTGCAAAATCTTGAGAGCACTTAAAAAACGATTATTAGTCATCACACCCAAAGTAATACAGAATGCAACAATTCTGATTACTTACATTAAAAAGACACTATAAACAAGAGTCTAAAAAAACAGGAAAATTAGCATCATGTCAAAGTACGAATGCCTAATTAAAAGTACTTGGATGAAAGAGAATAAAGTTCAAATCAAGGTCACCAAGGGAACTGATTGAGGAAAGCTGTCATTTTTGCTCGGGCTGTGAGGCTGTTTTAGAGACACAGTTTCCTCTGAATCAGAGTCTTACAATGAAAAATTACACTGCTGGGGTTAATAAAGAGGGTGCACATTTGCTAAGGCGAACATCTCAATTAAAATGAAAATGGCTAACGTCTTGCTCCAAGGTGAAATGAATGAAATGAAAATAAACAAACCCTCCAATCGCTGATAAATTATGGGCCAAGTTCAGTCCCACAGTTCCAAACATTGTGCCCATTTCTAATCCTCCCCTAGGGAAATATCACTTTCTTCCCGGGAAGGGCAGTTTAAAATTCCAAACAGAGCTCTACCGAAGCCTGGCCAAAAAGGCTATTTTTAAAGAACAGAAAAAAATGTAGAACTCAGATTCTAACTGGGTTTCGAAGAGGCAGAGGAACTAGAGATCAAATTGCCAACATGCGCTGGATCATGGAGAAAGCACGAGAGTTCCAAAAAAACACCTACTTCTGCTTCATTGACTACGCAAAAGCCTTTGATTGTGTGGATCACAACAAGCTGTGGCAAGTTCTTAAAGAGATGGGGATACCAGACCACCTTACCTGTCTCCTGAGAAACCTGTATGCGGGTCAAGAAGCAACAGTTCGAACCGGCCATGGAACAACTGATTGGTTCAAAATTGGGAAGGGAGTACGGCAAGGCTGTATATTGTCACCCTGCCTATTTAACTTATATGCAGAGTACATTATGAGAAATGCAGGGCTGAATGAATCGCAAGCCGGAATCAAGATTGCCGGGAGAAATATCAACAACCTCAGATATGCAGACGATACCACCCTAATGGCAGAAAGTGAAGAAGAACTAAAGAGCCTCTTGATGAGAGTGAAAGAGGAGAGTGCAAAAGTTGGCTTGAAACTCAACATTAATAAAACTAAGATCATGGCATCTGGTCCCATCAATTCCTGGCAAATAGAAGGGGCAGAAATGGAAGCAGTAACAGATTTTACTTTTTTGGGTTCCAAGATCACTGCAGACGGAGACAGCAGCCATGAAATTAAAAGACGCTTACTCCTTGGAAGGAAAGCTATGGCAAATTTAGACAGAATAATAAAAAGCAGAGATATCACCATGCCAACAAAAGTTCGTATAGTCAGGGCGATGGTGTTCCCAGTAGCAATGTATGGTTGCGAGAGTTGGACCATAAGGAAGGCTGAGCGCCGAAGAATAGATGCTTTTGAACTGTGGTGCTGGAGAAGACTCCTGAGAGTCCCTTGGACTGCTAGGAGATCAAATCAGTCAATCCTAAATGAAATCAACCCTGACTGTTCCCTGGAAGGACAGATACTAAGGCTGAAACTCAAATATTTTGGCCACCTAATGCGAAGAGAGGACTCTCTGGAGAAGACTCTGATGCTGGGAAAGACTGAAGGCAAAAGGAGAAGGGGAAGGCCAAGGATGAGATGGTTAGATAGCATCACCGATGCAACGAACATGAAAATGAGCGAACTCAGGAAGATAGTGGAGGACAGGAAGGCCTGGCGGGATATTGTTCATGGGATCACGAAGGGTCGGACACGACTTAACGACTGAACAACAACAACAACAGATTCTAACTGTATGGTTCTTGCTAGCCTCATCCAGCCTCTTCCAAATAGATCTTCTGCCCTTCCCAGGCCAAAGTTCCACTGATCTCAGAAAAAGGGACTCCAAAATAGTGGCGTTTCCAACTTAGCTCAAAATAATGGGAGGTTCTCAGTTGCCAAATCACTTAATATCTCCTTCCGCACATGACATGATCTAGGTGTGCTCTCTGTATTCCCAGCAATCCAGCATTTTATTTGATCAGAACATCTTACAGATTTGTTTTATTTGTTTGTTTGAACTTTTTAACTCTTGCCATTGCCTCAGGTTGCATATTTTAAAACCAAAAACATAAAAATAGCTGTAAAAAACCTAAATATATAGTTGGAGCCCATGACAGGGTGAGGAAGCAGCATTCTGAGTGGTAAAAGACAGTTTGGAACCAGAGTATCCGAAGGACTGCCTTTTCTCATATAGACTGCTCGTCCCCTAAGATCTTATTTGTGTGCCCCCCTTGACTGAAGCAAGGGGGCAGCAGTGAGAGAAAGAGCCTCCTTGGTGGTGGCTCCCCAAATGTACAATTCCCTCCCAGGTGAATTACGATCAGCCCCCTCCCTGGACACTTTCTGACGAGGCTTGAACATTTTTTATTTATTTATTTCAAAGGGCTTTTGGTGGGGGGAGTTTTGACAGTTGAGGATTTAGGGGAGCTGCTAGAATTTTTTTATCTATTTGCCTGATGCTTTGATATTTTAATCTGCTGTCTTTAGGTCACTGTGGTTTTAAGTATTATTTTTATGTATGTTTTAACCTTGTAAACTGCCTTGACCCTCGAGAAAGGCGGTATAGAAATCTTCTAAATAAATAAAATAAACCAAAGAGCTGGCGAGGAAAGGATTAAGCCCCCCTCCTCTCCTCTGTTCAAAATCACCCCCTGCAAGGAGGCTGATTCTCATTTTTAAAACTTGCATTGGAGCTCCCATTCATCATGAGCGTAATTTGTCCCTGCCTTCCTTATACAATGTATTTTGACCTAAACTCTTTATTTGAGAGCTGAAACAAAATGGCTGCTGCTACACCACTAGCACCTTGAGACAGACCCCTCCTTCACTCAGCCAGAGGGAGTACTCCCCCTGCTGGTTCTGTGTCTGATCTTAAATAAATAGGACACACACTCTATTGCAGTCCTGATAGATTAAATGCAGGCATAAAATCTTGACCCAGAAGCTAAATGCAGCCCACCAGCCACAGAGCCTGACCTGCCAGGTGTTTGCCAGTGCCTCCTGATTTTCCAGTCCCAAGTAAGTAAGTTAAAACAGACGGTTTATAAGACCCTGGAGAGTTGCCAATCATGGCAGGTGGGCTGCATTTGACTTGGCGGGTCACAAGTTGTACAGGCCTGCTTTGTACTCATATTGCTTATCTTTGCAAGTGCTGTAAACTGTCGTATTTCAATGTTTTTTCATGTTATAAGCACAGGGTTTGGTAGTGGTGTTGTTTTTAGAGCTCCTTCTCTCCTTGTACACTCCCCCTCTCCCGCCAGCTCCCTAGAATAAAAGAAAATGCTTTCGTTGTGAGCACGCAGGTGTGAAATGAGAGGACTTGCTAAACTGTGCTTCTTGGTGGGTAAGTGAACCGAATGGCCAGGGCTCCTCAGTTATTATTTTCCCACGAAGAGTCTGAACCTTTAGGAAAGGAACTTGATTTGTTGAGGAACTATTAATTGGCCGACAGTTAATTATTGACAGATTTGGACGACTTTATCTCTCAATCAAAACCTGGCCCCAGACCAAACAGTAAGCAATTTACAGCCAGAAAAGTAAATCTATCCACGTGCCCTTTTAGTCTGAGTTATACCTTTCCTAATGCTTCAGAGAATTCATTTGTCCACCTCGGACTTTGGCTATGTTATTGAGCAGCCAATGCCACCGCCAAGCCCCCTCGCCCACAGTAGACTCCTCTCAGGTCGAACCAAACAGAAGCAAACGTTCTGTCTTCATACCGTGCAGTGACAGTCTGGCAACCGTTTGTGTGCAAAAGTCTCGATTGCAGGAATCCCTCAGATGAAAGGGGAAAAAATGACCAAGAAGGGAAATGAAAGCAAACAGTACATTCTCTCCAAAGGAGCCCCTGATCCTTTGGCAAACTCCAGCCCACGTTAAGGTGGCTACGCTGCTTAACCCTACTTGGCACTGAGCTGGAATTACCAAGGGGGGATCCATCTGGAGCTGCCTGAGATAAGAGGTGTCCAGTGTTAATAAACAGGCTTCCTCTACACCTCAGCAGGGCCTTCCTTTTCTAAACAGTCTTCCTTTAATGTTGTAAAATGTTTTTTTCCATTTATTCAACAATCACGCCTTTGGTGGTAGAAGAGGGGGAGTGGAGAAGGAGGGGGAGTGTGCAAGGAAAAAAAACAAAGACCAGTGCATGCTTTCATACAAGTTGTCCACCTGCTATGAAAAAAAGACATTTAAACTCTCCTGTTTTGTTCCCCATCCCCTAATTCCCGCCAACACCATTTCACTGCCTGACATACTCAGCAAGAAACAAAATGAGTTCCGCAAACCATCTCGGAATGTTCTGATAAACACAGTTGGCTCTTCCTGCAATATTTGGGAGAATGGACATTTGGCGGCCCACAAAGGCCACGTAAAAAGGGATGCAGCGTCCAGCTTAGGTTAATGAATGAAGGAGATGCCCTTGAAGATTAAATTTGCCCAAACAAAAGGTCAAGGGACATCTTCAAAACAAAATATTGATTAAAGCAAGTTAAATGTTTTGACTCGAAGGAGACATGAAGGATTAAAGAAAACAAAATGAAGCTGCCCGGATAAGAAAGGGACAGGAAAGGGGGAAAAAAATCTACCCCCAGACACAAAGGAAACGGTAGAAAACATATCTGAATCAGCTAGTCATCTACTAACAAGCTGTAAAGATTTCCAATGACAAGTTGTCACATTAGTTTAGTGAAACTGAAGCAGCACTTATCCCTTTTCCTGTGCTTAATCTCTCCCTGCGGTCCACAGAAACATGCTACTGCGTTTAATAGGATTAGGAGAGTTCACTTTCTCTTCTCCTGAGCTCTCCCCCCCTCCCGCCTTCCTTTGGTAACAATTCTATTTTCACCAACGCAAGAGCCTCTTGAACTGAACAGCTTCGCCTCTGGGTCATCCTTCTCAAAATGCACACATCCATCCATAAGGTTCTTGGAGGGACAAACAGAAGACAGCGTGGAGCAAACGAACACAACTGTTGAACAGGAGAGTTTGGGAAAGTTGCAAATGATCTGTATGTGACAAACGGCCCTTGAAGTGTGTTTTTGTGATTTCTCCCAGGATTAGGGCTATCAGTCGAATAATGATTTGTCGTTGATGAATCACCTGCTTTTTCACATTAATTAAGTAGGCCATTAAATGCTTATCAACCGTATATTACCAAAACCCTCAGTATTTGTTGAGATACTAAAGGGTGTGTCAGTTAACTACAATTTAAGAAAGAAAAGTCAATGCTTATTTTAAGAAGCAAAGGACATAATCGGCTGGACCAAGGGAGGCCTTTGGCCTGTTTGGCATTCCATTTCTTTGTTTGTAACATAGCTCCCTTGAACATTGTGATAGCAGAATGAAATGGCATTCAAGACACATTATGTGTTTCAGGTTTAAAGCCAACTCCCCCCCCCCATTCTCAGAATCATTTTCAAAAAGGGAGGGGATGTATTGTCGTTATGGCAATCTTAAAACGCATTCCTGCAGCATGCGAAGTCACATGCTGCTGGAACGCTAGTGGGGAGGTCGGAACCTCCTCGTGTTCAGACCGGACTCGCCGACACAGACCTGCTCAGACCCGCCGACACAGGTAGGATGGTGGGGGAGGTGGAACGGGGCTAGGGGAGGGCAAGGGAAGACAGAATGGGGGCAGGGGTAGCCGGAAAGGGGAGGCAACTGGGGTGGGGGTGGTCAGAACAGTCTGTGAAGGGGGCGGGTTCGGCGGCAGCAGTGCAGGGGGCGGACAACCAAATCCTAACCCCCTTCCCCCTTCCTAGGCTCAATCCACCTTCACAAACATTCCCTTGCCCCGAGGAGGCCTCCCAAGGCCAAAACACCCCGCAGGATTCATTGGGTGCCACGTTGGCACCGCTGCATCACCGTATGAGGAGTTAGGTAGGATTGGACTGATGGTTTCATTCTTTTTTGCTATGTAAACTGCTTTGATAACTTCTGTTGAAATAAATATTCTTAGTAATACATCTACAGTTTTGGAATAAATGGCCTGCCAATCTACTCTTGTCTTTGACCTACTAGTCCAGCTTAGGCAAAATCTACATTGCTTATCCACTCAGAGCCAGTCCACCCATGAGTCTGACTGAGGCTTGAGACGGCAGATGGGGGGTACCCACTTCGTCCACCCACTAATCTCCACTGCTCCTTCTCCTCCCACTCCCTAGATTGGAAAAAGTAGAGCAGGACAGAAGAGAGCTAGAACGTGAGACACTCTAGCCCACTACTCTCCTCTCCTCCACACTTCCACTCCATCTCCTTCTTGCTTTTACAATCTAGGGAATGGGGGAAGGAGGAGGCTGGCACATCACCCAGTTAATGGGGGGCTGCATCTGGCATACTGCTTCAGGCAGTGGCGGAGTGCCGACCACCACCACCACCCCGCGCCAGAAGTGACATCACCGCTGCAGCTGTTTTCGAGCACACCGAGGCACAGGGCCGGCAGGAGGGCCAAACTCGTCGCCCACTGTGACACCCCCCACCTGCCTGCTGCCCGGGACCCAACACTGCCACTGGAGGGGCTGCCCCCTCCCCCCCCGACAACGCCTCTGGCTTCTGGCACTGGGAGATCTTGCGCTAACCCTGATCCTACTGGCTTGTATAATTTTAATAAGGACGTTCTGGCTAAACAGATCAAGCCAGCCACGAAGTGATAGAACACATTCAGTAGCAGGCCATGAGACTATGTGTGCTACTATTTAGTAGCCACAAACAAGGGGAGCAAGTTTGTGTATCACCAGGCAAGGGAGTGAAGGGAGTGATCAGAAGTGAACTAATGTTGCATTGAGTTTACTTGGATCGCACAAAGCAGGCTTTCCATGACCCCCTCCCAATATGGTGGCATCAGCTAGTACGTTCACAGATCTTCCACTAGGCAAGGGAAACCAGAAGTAACAAAGTGCCCTGTAAAGGCCACTATTAGGTTCAAGTGTCAGAGATAAAGGTCAGTGTGCATAGCGTGTTGTGTTTTTTAGCGATTACCACCCAAGGAGATAGTTTGACAAGATCCATGTGGAGGGAATGTCCCCAAGTTCAGTGCTGTCCTCCTCAGACAAACACCGAACCTGGGGAATGTAGGGTGTGTGGCCATGGGGCACACTGATGCCAGGAGGGATGCCTATCTGACACTCTCCCATTCCCCCTCGACCCAGATGTAATGTATCCAGCGGTATAATAACTGAAAACAGCGACACACACAAATACACGCTTTTGTGCCTGTACTTCAAAAGAAGGTACACCTCAAACAATTGTGGCTAGCCAGCCTCTCCTCAACATACTTTGGGATGGTTTCAAACTACCACCAGGAGCCACACCATAGCTCTTCATAAGAGTTCCGCAGGGTGCCATTTTGAGTGTTATACAACGGGCACGCTGCTGTACAAAAGGCATGGTAATACTGGGCTGACAGATCCTTCTCTAGGCTGGGTCAGCCCAGTATTACCATGCCTTTCGAGTCACTTTAGAGATCTAGGAAGTGGACGGGCGACAGGTGACAATACTGGAATTCACAGGTGACAGGTGACAATACTGGAGGCTACAGGTTGCACTCCTCTCAACAGTTAGGGGTGGTAAACGTTTAAGTGGATACTGAACCCACCGTTTCTTGCAGCGCTTCGATCAAATGCCAAATGGAAGTTTCATTGCCATGTATTTTTCCTCTTGTTCCCTTTTGCCTAAGCTGAGAAATCACCTGTTCACTCACTCGGTCTCTCACTCTCTCTCCTTCGATGAAAAACAAGGCCAGAGGCAGGAATATTTTAATACAAGAGGCCTTAAGTGGAAGGCAGGCCTTTAATTATACCTCACTGCGATGGCCCTGTCCAGGCTTCCTATCCTCAGACATTGCAAGGGGGCAAGGCTGGAGTGAGGTCACTCCCAGTCAATTGCAAAAGCACTGCAATTCAAAGCATTTCCAAAGTGTCCTTGAAAGGGGGGGGGGGGACAGCCGTGCAAGGAAGGAATTCAAGTGTCTCTCAGCCGCCTCCTGTAACCTATTGGCCTGAGCTTCTAGATACACTTCGGCAGCCTCATACCTCAGCCCCTGAGCAGCACTCTAAGAGACAAGAGGAGACAAAACATGGCACCTCGGCAGACTGAATAGGTGTTTGAGACGAAACTTTCTTTCCTGAGTAGTCTCTGCCTTTCACTTAATTGCAGCGCACGGTTTTTCGCTGTACAACGTTTGGTTCCCAACCATCCAAACCGCTGGGAAACATTCTGTATTAACGATAATGAATAGCATGAGCCTGTGTGACATAATTATTCATTATACTGTAATGATATACTATTTCCCACCTGTTTAACATGAGCTTTGGGGGACAGTTAATCTGTGATAAATAGGAAGGCCTTGGATTCCTGTCCCTTTGCGGAAATAACCTTCTCATTCCACAAAGCAAAACCTTGCATGGATTTCCAGGAGCTTTGGATTCTTTACACTGAAGGAATCTACATTTCAGGGTCCTCCTGATTAGTTTTTATTCAAACCAAAGGAGGGTGGCATTGTTCATAGCTGTTCCCAGAGATGCTCTTTATTTGTCCAATAAGACTGATGAGGTTTGACAGCCTCATTTAGGTAGTACCCAACTCCTAGTCTGTGTGTAAACAGAGTGCCAAGCAGTATACTCAGAGCCAGTGTAGTATAATCATAGCAATAGTAACAATAATAAATATTATTTCTTAAGCACCAAAAAGGCACTGTACAACCCAGGGGCGTTCCTGGAGGGAGTGAGGCAACATAGGCACTGCACGCACCTTTCAAACCGGTGTGCAGCGCCTTGCACCACATACGGTGCCACACCCCTCCAGCAACACCGCTGGTTAGGCTTCCCAGATCTCCAACCGGGACAGAGTGCTAAGACCTTTAGGATAAGGAATGTGGACATGTGTAGCTTGTTAAACCTTAGAGTACAATCAGAGGCGTCGCTCCGGTAGGGGCGGGGCTGTAAGTTTTGCTCGGTCGGAGTCCCGTTTACCGAACGAGCAGGAGGCGGCCCCGCCCCCTCACTGTCAGAGCCATTCCCCTGCGGAGAAAGCAGCAGGCCGCCTCCTGCTCGTTCGGTAAACGGGACTCCGACCGAGCAAAACTTACAGCCCCGCCCCTACCGGAGCGACGCCTCTGAGTACAATCCTAGGCATCCATGGGGCTTGCTTCTGAAGACAGGCCTAGGATTGTGCTCTAAGGTTTAACAAGCTACACCTGCCCACATTCCTTCTCCTAAAGGTCTAGCACTCTGTCCCGGTTGGAGATCTGGGAAGCCTACCACTGGTACAACCATAAGATTAACAATGAGAAACCCCTGCTTGAAAGCATGTAATCTAAGGAGAGGAAGGGGTGAGTGAGGTAAAGTGATACAAGGGAGGGAGATGTAGGGAACAGGGTGTTGAAGAGTTGAGGAACCTAGTAGATTTGAACCCTTATGCTGAGCCATAATGGTCACTGGGTGACCTTAAACTAGTTATTGTCTCATAGCCGCCATGACTTCTGAATTCATGAGGATAATGAGGATAGAATGATTAAAAAAACATATACAAGATCCTTGGAGGAATGGTGGGACACAGAGTGTGACAGATAAAGCAAAATAAGTATGGCCACAAGCAGCAGAGAGCAGAAAGGTTTTCAGTGGAGGCTAACTGTGAAGTAGGCAGGGAGACCTGTCATCCTGGACCGATGGAGAAAGTAGCAGACGGGTGTGGTTGTTTGGGTGGTGCTGCCTTGTCCCATTGTGCTGCATGATGTGGCACCTGCCAGATGTACCAGCAGCAGCAGCAGCAGCCTTCCCCCTGGATTCAGCCTCTGATATGGAGAAGCCAGGAGCATTTGAGACGTCATTTTTACACAGTTGGAAGGGCAATGCCTACTTATTCTCACTCATAGGAATGCTGCAAATCCATCACCTTACAAAGACAATTGCCAAGAAAAACAAGTAAACGCCTGTCCTAGACTAAGCGGGAAAGGAAGTCGATGTCAGTGGCATTGCTATGCTGCCCCCCGGTGACGACACCACTGGAAGTGACGTCACCATCACTGCAACTCCCTTCAGAGAGGCAGGGCGGGAGGGTGGGCCAAACAAATTGCCTGCTGCCCGCTGTTCCCACTGCCAAAATGGCGCAGTTGTCGCCCTCCCCCACCATGTTGTTACCCCCACTTGTCACTGGGGGGCCCCCGGCCCCCCAAACAACGCTTCTGGTTCATGTCCACCATCTAGTTAGAATTGCTTGTATATTTTTTTATGGTCATGCTATATTCCATAAATTGTTGCTGACTTGGATATACCCCTGCTAACTGGGCAAAGGGGCACCTTTTAAAGTGGTGTGCAACTGTCTCCGTCATAAAGTGAAGCCGTCATTAAGCGGGTCTTGCTGTGCTTTTAAGTTTAGCACTATGCTTAAAGTCCCAGCATTAAACATCCAAGCTCTTATCTTGCCCATTAGCTGTTTGGCTTTAGATAAGGGCTTTGAAGTTCAGCACTGGGGCTTTAAGCACAGCACTGAACTTCAAAGCCATTGTCTAAAGCCAAACAGCTGAAGCCAAACAAAAGCCAAACAGATGTTCATTTTTTACTGGGGACCTCTGTCATATATCCGGATTGTCGTTAAGCGATCCGTCATTAAACGGGGAACACCTGTATTGACAGAGCTGTGAAATGGTGGAGTCAACATTGAGGGCACACAGAACAGGACAAATGGAGTTGAGATCCACACAAACATGTCTGATGGATAGCTTCAAGGAAGCTGCAAAGCCAGGAGCTGGCTACCTTTCAATTTCAAAGCCAGGAGCTGGCTACCTTTCTGTGTGTCTGCTCTGCTCTGCTCTGCTCTTCTGCCCCAAGGGTGCTTAAGGCAGCATTCAGTTCACAAAACACAAAATCCATATTGCAATAAGACGAAACCATTAAGGATCACCACAAGCTTGCATCCTTTTAAACCTCCAAATGCCTGACAGACCAAAATGCCTTTTGTCACTTTCCTGAAAGCACATAGTGGTGTGCCTAGGTACACTTCTTGAGAGCAGGCAGTGTCCTAGAAATAATGTCCTGCTTTGTATGACCACTTCTAAGCCATCCTAGGCAGGTAGCAATACATTCACATGTATATGAAATAAAACAGATAACATGGTGGAGAACATGTTGCAATCCAATCTGACACACACACACACACACACACACACACACACACACACACACACACACACACACACACACACACACACCATTAGCAGGGGTAATTTCTACTATGAACAGTTGCTCTGCCTACTATCAGACCAAAGATTAATTTTCCTAGAACAAGCCAATGGCTGTTGGGCTGAATTTAAGACATAATTGGTATTCAATCAGTCCTCATCTTTCATAATGAGGGTTGAGCAATTCCTAAGAGTCTCTATTCCCGTGTGTATTTATATACCTGCCAGCGGAGGATAACGCTTAATTCATCTGATGAAGCTGTCTTTAGTCTATGAAAGCATAGGCAGATAAAAAATGTGTTAATCTTTCAGGTACTACAAGACTCCTGGTAATTTTTCCTAAGAGGTGATTTTGTATGGATCTCCATTGTGAGGTGACTGCGGAAAAATGTTGTGGTTAGGGCTGCTGCCACACAATTAAAACAATCCTACCAATCCTACCTACATTCTCTTCTGGCGGAATGCACATTCTGCCAGCAGAGCTGGCAGAATCTAGGCCAAAGTGCCTGGATCCTGCCAGAAGTTGTGTGAAGGTTGTCACCAAATCCAGCGTGGGGACGGGGCTTGAGACATCATGTGGGGTATCACGGAGGCAGGCCCCCCACGAGGTGTGTGTGTAGCTACGCCTCTGCTCCCACCATAAGATGCGGTGCGCCTGCATCAGCGGCAGGGATTTAGGTTAGATTGAGCTGTCAGTCAATTTTGTTGTGCATTCTTGTTGACAAATTGATAGATTAACTGCCCGATCCTATTGATGCGAAGCCACTGTAAAGCACTTTCTGGCAGCGTGCTCAGTAGCATATGTTCCCTTACCTTGAAGAGGTCTCCGTGGCTGGCCCCAAACTGCAGGATACAGCACACGCCCCATTGTCACGGCTGCATCAGTGCTGGAAAGTTGGATAGGATTGGGCCCTTAAGCTGGTGCTTGCACTGGCAACACTGCAGGGGGGGGAGCTCTAAGTTCCTCCGTGATCCGAGCCTCCGTTACATGGAGGAACGAAGCGCCCCACCCCTGCGCCTTCCAAACCTGCGCGTTGTTTTCACCACTTTGAATGGTTCGGAAGGCGCGGGGGTGGGGCGCTTCGTTCCTCTGTGTAACGGAGGCTCGGATCACGGAGGAACTTAGAGCTCCGCCCCCCTGCAGTGACGCCAGTGGGTGCTTGTCATGTGCTGGGTGCTGTCAAGGGGCAGGATGGTGTAGTGGTTTGGGAGTTGGACTTAGACCTGGAAGATCCAGCAGCCACGAAGCTTCCTGGGTGACCTTGGGCCAGTCACTATCTCTCAGCCCCACCTACCTCACAGGGTTGTTGTGAGGACAAAAAGGAGGGGAGGAAATATGTACACCACTCTGAGCTCCTTGGAGTAAGGGTGGTATAAAAATGTGAAAAATAAATAAATAAATAAAATGTACAGTTTTTACAAGTACTGGTATTAAAAATAATAATTTTTTTAAAAAACCTGCTACCCTATTTGTTTGCTTCAGATATTTCTAGGCTGCTTTTTCTACTTCAAAATGTACAAAATGGTTACAACCACAAAATCATCCGGTGACACATGTAGAAAACAAAACGATTCACCAGAGATGCCTTTTTAATCAATTAAAAGTTTTGTCATTGATTAATCTAACTATCCATTAAATAATGCATCCCTAGTTATTACAATGGAATAAACAGTTATCCGAATCTGTTTTCCATTCTGGAGCAACCAAGGAGAGTGATAAAATTGGGAGGGGGTTCAATGTAGCAAGAGAAAACAAAATTAAATACTCAACAATTTCATCTGATTTAGATGACGAACAGCGCAATCTGACTTAACTTTTTTACAGGTGTAACCATCGAGAACGGGAGGCCCCAGAACGGAAAAGGGATTCAAATCCCCTTTGAATTCCTCTTTTGGAGGGGATTTGAATCCCTTTTCCATTCTGGGGCCTCCCGTTCTTGTTGGGCCGATGGTTACACTGGCAAAAAAGTTAAGTCGGATTGCGCTGCTAATTTCTTAGCATATTTTGCTGTGTTCCATGGAAAGCAAAATGTAATTCCTTCCATGATCCTCAAGGGAATTATATTGAAACCCTCAACGACTTACCCTGAAGTAATTCCACTGAAGACAAAAGATGAAACTAATCTAGAAGAAAGTGAATTGACAATTGAAGACTTATTTCATTGTAGATGACACTGTAAACATGCTTACCCAATTTAAGCATTTTACTAAAAGTCTTCCTTAAAGGCTGTATAAGAATGATGTCTTCAGTAAGCTTAAATTACTTACACCACAGAGCAGGAACTCTGATGGCATGAGAGGTTTTAGAATTGTAGTCCAAAATACCACGATGCTCTATACATAGGGTCCATTTTGCAAAATTATTTTGAATGTATAATTCAGTTGAGTTGACAGTTTCTGAACAGCATCTTTCTGTAATATACCATGAAGCCCAAATGGCAGGAAAATTCAGTGCTTGACAAACAACTGCATAAATACTTTAACCACTGCCTGTTCCTGCAACGCTTTTTAGGAATTACCATGGAATTCAACACGTCACAGCCTAGCTTTAAATATTATAACTTATAACTTAAATATTATAATTTATAAGTAATTTTTTCAGAAGGGTATTGTTCAGATGATGATGATGATGATGATGATGATGATGATGATGATGATGATAGATAGATAGATAGATAGATAGATAGATAGATAGATAGATAGATAGATAGATAGATAGATAGATAGATAGATAGATCTAGTCTAACCAGAAAGCAGTTTTTAAACCTGTGGTAAAAAGGCATTTCAATAATGCCTTGTTGGAAAGAACATCTGTCATAACGGAATATTCAGTAATACTGTATTTTCCTGTATCTAACATAATGAAGAGGTCGGAATACTTGGCCAAATGACACAGAACAGAGTGCCAGTCAGTATCCAAAAGTATTAAAGATCTTTTCTCCAGAGATCTAACTTTCTGTGAATAACAACAATGTGATGGCTGGTCCTCAAAGTCTTTCACTCTGCCTTGGCACAACAAACTAAGCAGATCAGCCATGACCTAGCAAATTCTCCATCCTCAGATAAATCAGGGTCAGCGTGGAGAGGAGCGCATGATGAGATTCACAGCGCAATCCTGTGTACAATGTGGCGGACATCCTAAAGGGCCGGCCGCCACATCCTGTGCAGTTCCCGGGCTGCGCTGGGGCAGCCTGGGAGCACCTCGGGAGAAGAGGACATTTGTCCCCTTCCCTGGGTACAAGCCGGCCTGGGCCCTATGGACCTCCTCGGATGTATGCCAGCTATGAAGCTGGCATATATCCGAGGTGGGGGAGCAAGGCCGGTCAGGCCCAGGAACAGGCCTAGGATATTGGCAGAGCATGCCACCGATATCCCTGCCCGCTCCCAGCCCAGGCCAGCCAATGGCCCCCTCCATCCACATCCCTCCCACCACACCAACCACTGCAGGACTTCTGCCAGCATGTGTGAAAAGCCAGGGGGCGGCAGAGTAAGGACTGCCAGCCTCCACGCCAGCGTCCCTTCCTGATTTCTTTTTTTTAAAAACCATGCACTTTATGGTGCTCAGAGCTGCAGGTGAAGGAGGTGTGCAAGGTTCACTCTTTATTTTAAACAAGTTGTTTGTTCACCAATCAGAGAGTCAAGCTGATTTTTCAGGTTATGTGTTCAGTTTCAGATGCAAAAATCCCCAAGACCAGTGTCAGAAGTTGGCCAGGTCAGGCACAGGCTGAGGGCCACCAGGTCTTCAGGGGTCCAACCAGCTGACTTTGGAAGCCTCCCTGAAGCTGAGCCTTGAAGACAGCAGTGGCACAGGTTGCTGATCTACCCACCAACACTGCCTTCTTCTCCCACCCACCCCATCCACAATTGGATTGACTCAGATGCCCTTGTGAGGATACAGGGGCCTCTGAGCAAGCCCATTTGCAAAGGGCAGAACTTAGAAGAGGTTACTAGATACTCCTCCATCTGCAGCTCCTCTGCAGTATTGATGGAAAAGTGCCCTTCATCTGGAGTGGAGAAGTACACTTCCACCCAGAATGCAGAAGGAAAGTGCAATGCACACCTCCCTTAGCAGCACTGATAGGGGTGCAAAAATCACTGCTCTCTCCTCTGACAGGACCTAGGTACCGTATACTCACATAGAGTACCTTGGCCAGCAGGACATTACAAATCTCTGTTCAGTTTATTGTCTTTAGTGTTTAGTAAAGTTGTGAGTTATAATTGCCCATAATGAACGATAGGCCCATAATGAAATCCACAAGTCCCACCTTCTGATTCTCCCCAGTTTTAGCCAAATCATGCGCTCCCAAAGCCTTCTAAAAACTGTGATAAGGGGGCTGGCAGAAAAAGCAACTCCCCTATGATGAATCTTGTCTAGTTTTCTTTTTAGGAAATCATGTTGATACCCCATCAAAAAGGGGGGGCACGTACACCACCTGGGGCACCGTGGCTGCATCACTTCCATGTTGGACAGTGACAAGACTTGCTGATCTGGGAGGGGGGGGGAAGAGCTTAAGAAGCACACAGCCAAGCAAGAGAACATCCAACTGCCATCTCCCTGCCTCACCCACCCTAGATAGTGATAAAGCCTGCCTTGGGGGGGGGGAGGAGATAAGAAACACAGAACCAGGCAACTGACCATCCAACTGCCAGCAGGCCAGAGATCTGCAATCTCTTATAAAGATCTCTTTAGAATGTGATCTCATCTAAAAAGTTTAAGGTATTTTTGTTTAAAAGTAGTATACAGGCGCCCCCCGCTTTTCGACAATCTGCTCTTTCAGCACTTTTCAATTATAACCAGAACCCATATGTTCAAAACATGGTCTGCTCTTTTGACCTATTTCATCATAGTTTCCACGACCTTCCACGTGTTTCTTTGACCACGTGCTTCTTTTTCTCTCAATCGGTGCCAACTTTTCGTTCAGCCTGTGTACAGTACTGTATAGAGGTCATTCACGGCGCATCTCTTAGAAATTGTGTGCAGTGTGTCTCTTATATTTGTGCTTATCACACTTATATTTGTGCTTATAATATTCATAATGGCAAGTGATAGTGCATTATTTATGTTTTTCGGCATCCAACATGCAAAGTTCTGCATTTCGTCGATTTCCATTTTTCAACAGTGCTCTGGTCCCTAACCTGTCGAATAAGTGGTGTATAAATTTTCTTATTAATAATCATCGTCGTCGTTGTCTGCAACCTAATGGAAAACTAGGGTTTTTTTGTGGGGAGAATATGCCACCACCAAAGCAATGCTATGCATGAAGAGGTGGTAAAACCAGCCCTAATGTGGTGATATTTCATTATGCTATGTCAGCTGCCACAGGAATCACTCTGGATTGGAAGGCAGGATAAAAATATCTTCCAAATAAATACATCAGAATAACAGCACAATCCTAGGCATGTCTGCTCAGAAATAAGCCCCACATAGTTCAATGGGACTTACTCCCAGGTAAGTGTGTATAGGGTTGCAGCCTACCCGGAAGTGGGTCTTGTTGAACTCAATGGGACTTACTTCTGAGTTAATGGAGGAAAGGTTGGGTGAATGCGTAATAAACACAAATACGAATCGGGGAAGTAATTCCGATTCCAATTCTAATCACACCACTTTTTCTGGACTAGTCAGATGGAAGGAAGAGCTAGACATGAATCAGGTTCAAATGATTTGGCTGCATTACATAGCCTGGTGCAAATTGCTGCTTGCAACCCAAGGCTTTGGGTGTGATTCAAAGATGGCATCCCAGTTCACAAGCAATATTATTAACGTTGGGATCTGTTCATTTCCTGGCCTTTTCCGTTATTTCTTTATATGCGTTTGATTCATTCATATTTAGACCAGGCCTTTTCAGCAGCACAAATAGAGATCACTGAGCATCATTAATGCCATACAAACACTTGGCGGCCTACCGGCCCTCTCAGGAAGCACATTTTTTTAAAAAAAATTATCTGAATTTCTCCACAAAGAGACGAGGCTGACGAAACAAGAGCAGAAGGGAGAGGGAGAGGGACGGGCCAAGTGCAGAACACTCTTCGGAATACACGGTGTCCTTCTGGATTCACTCTTTATCGGCTTGAGTGAAATGACTCGCTTCTCTCTAAGCAACATCGTTTCTCCATGTGGTTGCCACCATCTGTTAATGTCTTGATTTTTGGAAACTTTGGTTGCCTGAGGCGAAGCCAGTACTGGTGATGTCTCGGGTCCCAGTCAATTGTTGCTGTGATGTACTTTTCAAAAACATCTCCCACCCCAAAAAGAGTAGCGTCCAAGAGCTGGGATTTTAGGGTCCAGACATATACAATATTGGGTTCCAATCCTTTCCCAACCTTTCTCAACCAACAGAGCTCATTAACACCCCCATTTTACAGACAGGAACTAAGGCTGAGAAACAACGATTTGCCCTAGCCCCAATAAGGCTTTGATAGCTTTAAAAGCCACACACCACCAGGCATAAATGCAAAACTCTGGAGGATTCAGATTCAGTTCAAGAGGGCACATTTCCTTGCACGGCTTGTCAATGCCACAAAAGCTGCCCCTGTTGAATTTTGAACAGGTGCTACTGCTGTAAGGTGCAGCAGTCCTGCTAAGGGGCTGGGGAGAGAAGGTGGCCCCTCTGGCAAATCATTGTTTCTCAGCCTTAGTTCCTGTCTGTAAAATGGGGTTGTTAATGAGCTCTGTTGGTTGCAAGGATAATGAGATAATTACCCAGAATGAGCGGAACTCCAGAATAATGAAATAAACTGTCAGAGAATTAGACATCAAGGACCCACAAAGGAAGGAAGGAAGGAAGGAAGGAAGGAAGGAAGGAAGGAAGGAAGGAAGGAAGGAAGGAAGGTGCTTTTTTGCACATTAGCTATAGAGCCTCTATAGGAAGTGAATCACGGAGAGAACTGCATGGAGGTGCTGGCACGGGTTATCCGTAATGTGCACGTGGAGAACTTGCACGATTTTGTTGAAATCGTCTGTGTAAGTGGTTGTGGTGGTTTGTTGGTGATGTAGGGACAGTGGAGAGGGGGAGAGAAATAGAAAGGGCGAGTCAGTGACTCCAGCAGCGAGAAACTTGTGGAGAAGAGCAATTTCCAACGCCGAGTTCAACTTCGGTGACTATCGCTCCCATTTTATTTCTGTTTCGACTGAAGCCGTCGGTTAAACAAACCACTCACTTCAGAGGGGTCAGAGGAAAGGAGTTGCGTCCCAGCGAGGGAATTCCTCCCTGCAGCAGCAGCTGCCACTGGCTTTGCAGATCGCGTGGCAGAATTTCGCTTAGGAGCCCGTTCAGGTTGCGGAGTCGTTCCTCGATGGGGCAAAGCTCCAGTTTGCAAACTGACAGGCGGATGAGCGAAAAGCGGGGCTGAGCGCAGCTCAGCGTGACACAAAGGCCGTCAAAGCAGCCATGGGAGCTGGCGCTGACTTTTATTTTGCTGCTTTACAAAAAGGGTGTAAAAAAAAAAATCGGGGGGGGGAACACCACCCTCGAAGCCGTTGAGCTTTCAAAAGTTATAAATCAGCAAAGCACAAGGGGGGGGGGGTCAAATGATCGACAATTAGACGTGAAGGAAGGACTCTGGAACCAAAGGTAAGGGCTCGGTGGTTTTTCTTCCTATCTATAAAAAAACAAAAAGCAGAAGTTGCCCTGAGAAGGACAAACTGATTTCAAAGACTGGGCGGGGCTCTGTGTGTGTTGTGGGGGGGGGGGGGTGTTTGTTTTATGACACTGTCCAAGAGGTACGCAAGTTTGGTTCCCTCTTTTACAATAAGATAAGGAGAGGGGGGAGAGAAAAATCCACACACCCCAGTGAAGGGCGGATTGATTTTACTTCCCCAACTGAAAGGGCTTCTCGCCTTTTCTGCCTCACCTAACAGATTAGGAAACAGATGGGGGAGTCGCATCAGATATTCAGGACTTTTCTCCAGAGAGAGAGAGAGAGAGAGAGAGAGAGAGAGAGAGAGAGAGAGAGAGAGAGAGAGAGAGAGAGAGAGAGAGAGGAGTTTTGAACCGTGTTTATCCAAAGGCAGGGGGGCTTCTGACGGGTCATCCCACCCCTGCTGAAATCCGCGCGTCCCAAAGCTTTCTGTTACAAGTCTTGGCAAGGGGCTGTTATCCCTGGATGGTAGCCGAATAAGAATAGAAGTACGGTGCATGCTCTGCAACAGGAAGGAAGGGGGCGTGGACCATTCATTGGCATGGAGAGTTTGTGGGGGGGACCCCCCCTACACCACCACCACCATTCCGCCGCCTCCCCTCCGAAGTCACTGCCAAGTGGACAGCCTCTGTGAAGAAAAGGGGGGGGCGGCAGCAGGTGTGTGATGGGGGCCAAAGCACTTCCATGACCGAAAATGCCACCCGACCCAGCTCTCCAAAGCCACAGATTCAATGGTGCCCAGCAACGCGTCGGTCATTCCCACTGGCCCCGGCGGCGTGCCAGTCTTCTTATCACAGAGTGGTGGTGCCACATTTGCTTCTGGGAGTAGTGCACCTTTTTGTCTTTACAGGAAACTTAATTCCTGGTTTCAGATCCGAGTTTGGGAGAAGTTTGAATAATCTTCTGCACTTTTCCTTCCGAAGCGCGCTTCTATTTTCTAGTTTTTTGAAGGAGGATGGGGGGGGGGGGGAGAGAGGAAGTGGGGAGAAAGAACTCTGTCAAATGAGACATCTGCCCCATACTCTAACAAGCATAAAAGTGGCAAAGCGACCAGAATGAGACGACTGGGGTTACAGAACTTTGAGATCCGTTAAGCAGCCGCGAATCTGAGGACGCGCGAAATTCTCGTGTGTTCCGAGCACATCTACGTGTGCATCGGCATGTGGTTACTGCGCCTATAAGCTAATATTACTAAGACCCTCCTTTTCAAATTATATCAGCTATTTTACACCCAGATCTATAGGAATAAAAAAGAGGCAAGATTTTATTTGCGCACATTTAGGAAACACTGGTTTTCCCCTTTCTCCCCGCGGTTTTAACCTGCCTGCCCATATTTTTCATTTCTTAGAAAGTTAATCTATGCTTTCCTAGTGGTGTTAAAGCCCAAAGATATCTTTTTTTTTAAAGACAAACTTTAAAAATCCTGCTTTTTTTCAAACTGAGTTGACTGAGTGGTAGCAATTAACACCCCCTGAGTCAAGGGAATGATGCGAGTTGGTTCGGAACATACATCGTAAATCTCAACTAGCTACAGGAGTTCTTAAAAAATTGAATCGCCCTCCCTGATCTGATTACATTACAGAGATACTGGAAACAGATACTGATCATTTTTTTTTCCCTCCCAGTGATTTAAAACCAGGTTTAAAGGCTCTTTGTTTGGCTATCTATGGCTATGGATACAGTTAAGCGGATCTGAACTTTGGGTGAAGGTTTTTGTGTCTGCGTTAGGAGCTGTCTGTCCTTATAACAAGCAGAAGTGAAGATGTATACAATTAATATAAAGGGAATTTATATTACCTCCCTGATTTACTTAAAGACGGCAGCCCGGCTCTCTTCATTTTGTTGTGTCTCCCCTGGGGAAAGCAATCAATCGCGGAAGAGCCTTAATTTAGCACAAAAAAGGTGAATTTGTATTTCAGGTTTTGAAGAGGTTTGCAAAAAAAAGAAAAGGGGGGGGGAGACTTGCTTGCCTAATCCATTTTAAACGGGTGTTTTGTGCATCCTGAATTTTTAAACTCTGTATAGAGAGAAACACTCCAGTCTTGGAGTTCTTAGATTTAGCGCTACAGAAGGGTTACAGTATGCATGTGCGCGGATGCACATAGTTATTTATTTATTTTTAAAAAAATTAAGCTGGCCCTTTTCATGCCCCTGATTACTATAGTTTTACGATGCTGCCAAAGACTGGGAACCTTTTCCCAGCGATTCACCATCGTGATTGCTTGGATAAAATGAGGGCACCTTGTCTTCGTTCACTGTCGCTTGTCCAATGCGACCCCTCTCTTGCACGCCTAACCCCCCCCCCCCCGCCTAAGCAACGGTATCAGACAATTCATTACACCACCAAGCGAAATCGAAGTAGGGCCAGTCAATGAAAAGGAATCACCTCTGCATTCAGTGTTTTAGCTTAACTGGCTTGTGGATCGGATTGTCAATCTATCATACAATTATTCAAAGGACATGAGAGCCCCACCAGCTAAGAAGACCGTGACGGTGTTGCAAAGGGCTTCTTTTTAGGGGTTAGGGGTATTTTTGACACTCAGTACACACTTCGACAAGTAACATTCTGCATACGCGCATGTTTGCGCCCGTATTTACGTTATGCGTGTCCGCGTATATGAAACGCATTAGCCTGTGGTTCTAAGAACTCAGTCGCGGTTCCAAGGACTCGAACTTGGGCATGATACGTCGTCTCGTCTACCACTCTGTGGAACTTATTTCCAAGTCAGATGCATAGAGACTGGTTGTCCAAGTTACTTTTTCTGGATACCTTCAATGATTAGTTCAATAATGTACATGAATATTTTTCCCTTCTGGTCAGGAGTAGGAGTTCTTTCTTTCTTTCTTTCTTTCTTTCTTTCTTTCTTTCTTTCTTTCTTTCTTTCTTGATATTATCCGCCCCCCCCCCCCAATCTTTAGGTTCGGTAAGCGCTCCACGGGCAAGGCTGAACTCCGGACCGGGCACAGATGGCTGTCCAGTGAGTGCCCCCTCCTCTTGCCCTCCCCCAAAGTTGGTGATCAAAAGTCTCCTTCCCAGCAGCAATGATGGGTGGGGGTGGGAGAAGGAGGGTGGCGAGGTGGGGGGAGCGGGTGGGGGAGCCCGCTCCGGGTCCTCCTCCTCGCCCACCCCCCTTCTCGCTCGCGTTCCTCCCAAGTTCTCCGCTCACTATCCCCCTAGAATCCGAAGGAGCCTCCCGATTGGGCGCTGGGCCTGGCGCACGTCACTCCGAGCGTGACGTGTAGTCTTCCTGTTTCCTTCAGCTGTGTCTTAAAGTAAATCTTGTTGTGGTGCGGAGCCCTCAGCTGAGTGAGGCTGCTCTGCTGCCTGCAGAAATAATAGACAATTACAGCCGGGGAGAGAAGAGCGGCGCGGAAGAGCTCTCCCCTCCTGGCCTCCCCCCGCCTTCTCCTCTGTTCTCTCTCTTCTACTGCCTTATCTCTTTCTATCCCTCTTTCTCTCTCCTCCTGCACGCTCACGCGGTTTCTCTCGCTCTCTGTAGCGCGCGCGCACACACACACTCTCACTCACTCACTCACACACACACACACACACACTGGCACGCTCACTTTCACCCTCCCTTGGCCAATTACAATATTCAGCAGCAGCAGCAGCAAGATATCAAGGCTGTCTGTGTATTTGTGTGAGCGTGTGTGTTTTCCCCCCTCTCTCCCTCTCTATCTAACCAGCAGGGGAAAAAAAAGAGAGAGAGAGAGAGGGGGACCCAGTTTCATCGCCTTTACAACTGAGTAAGTATCTCTCTCCCTTCACCTCTGTCGTTATCTTTTTCTGGGGGGGGGGGACGGGGGGAGCTGTTGTTCATTGCACTGACACGGGCTTGTTTGAAATGCTGAATCAAGTTGGACATGGATGGGGGTGCTGCTTTGTGTGTGTGTGTGTTCCTTCTAGGAGCAAGAAAAGGGGGGAAAGAAATCAGCCCAGATTAGCATTCTTGGATAGATATTTTGTAAGGAGTTTGTGAAACAAACGACTAAGGCTCATAACATAAAACCCATAACGGTTTTGTACTCCTGAAACCCCAGTGGAGCCAGCACAATAGTTCGTCTAGTTGGGAAAGGACAAGGTTGGTGGTGTGTTGGAGATGTGTGATTCCCCCCCCCCTTCCCTAGATTGTCTCTTCTCTCCCCGCCCCCAATTTTAATTGATCTTCGGTATTATTAATATACTGTTAGAAAGATGAGCAAATGGTTTTGGCTTTGTGTGAATGTCGACCTGAGGTTTCCTTCCTCTTCTCTTCCCCCCCCCCTTCCTTCTTTAACTCCTAGTCTGGTCTTCTTTGTCTTGTTTATTAATCGCTGCCTTTTTGTCTCCTTCAATTTGCTTATCATTTGCATGTCTCTGGAGTTCTCCTTTTTCTCTGTATAAGTACACGAAAGGGGAAACTAAAAAAATATAAATATATACATATGTATATGGAAAGAGGCAGGGGTGTTTGAATACTTTTCTGTTTCAAAGGGTGGGACGAGTTGGAGAAATGCGTGGAAATGGGAATGGATGTTTTTGAATGAGTGGCGGCCGGAAAAAGGATGAGCTGGAAGTTTTAAGGGTTAGATTGCAACTTGCAGTACTGTACTACTTTTCCTTGGAAGTGAGTTCTCCTGAATTCAGAGGGGGCGCTTATTTCCAAGTAAAATATGAATAGGATTTGGGGGAGCACCTTCTTCTGAAGTCCAGATGCCTATGTGTGTTGCGTTGTGGAGAAATCCTGCAGACAGAGTTTGTGTTTGCTTTTTGGGATTGGGACAGGAGACGTGTAGAAGTGGAAGCCGTTTTGCTCGCTTTGCCGTGTGCGTAGTAGTGCTGTAGTAGGAATAGTAGTAATAAAGCGTAGAGTTGGAAGGCTTCATTCTGAGTGGAAAGGGGTCGTCCTTGCTAGACCCCTTGACCTCAACCGATTTACACTAGAGTTGCCCTATTGACTTAACGGAAGTGCTAAAGAACTCGTTTGGGTGCTTGTGGATCTTAGGAGAGCGAGGGGTGTGTGCGCGCGCGCTCAGACGTTGAGCTTTCGAGGGAAAAAAAAGGGAGATCTCGCCACGCAGAAGCCTCGTGGGGTGGTTGTTGCATGCGGTGCCGGGACGCTTCTCTCTCTCTCTCTCTTTAAGGTTTGCGGGCTAGTTGGTGGGATTATATGCACTTCACGCACACACTCAATCTGGCACAGCTATTCTTTTTTCCTCGAAGCGACGATCTCCCTTTCCTGCTACAGACAGACAGTGTCTTTTCGACCGCGGGGGGGGGGGGGGGGAGGGAGAGACGCTTAAGTTTGGGAGGGGGGTTCAGAGTTGCTAAGAAAAGTGCCCGTTAGAATGGAAGATTGTGTCTTTGAGAGAGAGAGAGAGAGAGAGAGAGAGAGAGAGAGAGAGAGAGCGCAAAAAACTGCGGGGCAGGTGAGGGTGATGGAGGGGGCGAGGGGTGTCTGGCGATCTTGGCATGATGAAGGGGAGAGAGAGAGTTAGAGAGTAACCAGTTGTAAAGCAGCGATCGAGCAGCAGTTTTGACTATAAAGCAGTTGTAACAGCCCCCGGTGGCCTCTTCTAACAAGGGCTGGCGGGGGGGGGGGGGGGTTCTGTTCGTACGCTTCTCTTTCTTCGCCTCCGCTTTGGCACAGCTATTGAAATTGTACAAGGGGAGCCTCGCTCAAAGTGCGCATGGGCAGTGCCAGACAGGTGTGTGTTGTGTTAAGGAAAGACAGGTGCAACTTTTCTCCCTCCCCCCTCCCTCCCCCCTCTCTCTCTGTTGATCTTCTCAGCACAAGAACTGTTTATGAATTTATGGTGCTTTGTAAGGAAGGAGATGGTCTGGCTAAGTCAGGAACTGGGAGATCTTCGAGTTGGTTATTGGATTGCCCTGGAAGTATTGAAGGGTGTATGGAGCATGTTCCAGAACAATCCAGAGCAGGTTGTTTTCAGAGGGGACCATGGGGGAAGGAAGGAAAACAACACCCCCCCCCCCCATAATCTTAGAAGTTCAAGTCTGGCATTCTGTCTTTTTTGTAAACTGGCAGGCAAATTTTGTCTCATCTGCCTGACCATTTGGACTTGTATGTAAAATGATTTGATGTTTGCTATGAAGGCATAAAGATCTTCAGAAAGAGAGAGAGAGAGAGAGTCAGTCACCCTTCTAAAATAGAATTTGCATACTGTTCTAGATCACCTACTCTAACAGCATAATCCTGTACTGGTTTGCCTTGAAGTTAGTCCCATAGAATTCAATGGTGCTTACCTCAAAGCAAATGTACATAAGATCGCTTAAGGCTTTATCCTGTGCACATCTACCTGAGACTAAGCCCCACTGAACTCCGGGGCACTTACATCTGAACAAACATGCATAGGATCGAGTCCCCAATCCTGGTTAGACCTGTTCCATTTTCATTAAGAACAGATTATAGGGACTTTGACATGGGAAAGGCAGGACTGAACTGCCTTCCCAGGTGTAAGACAATATATGATAAGGTTGGAATACTGGAAGAAAAATTGTAAACTATCTATCCAAGGTTGAGTACTAGTATATCAAAGGCAAATGGGAGCATTTCATTTTTCTCACCTTTGAGTGTATCTCCAAGTGCACACCTCAAAAGATGTAGGTTTGTAGAATGGCTTTGAAGATACATGAATAGGGAATAAGTCTGTACGCAGACTCATGTGAATCTGTCACTTGCTCAAGTAAATGTTGTGGCCAGTAGGTTAATGGAGGCTTTGTGAAATGCAGCCATTTAACTATTTGATTAAAAAAACTGCGAACCTTGTTTGTGGCTCCCATTGCCTTGACAGTCCGACAAGTTTTAAAATTAATCTAGTTCCTTGTCAGTGAATTTGTATGCTGCCTCGTGCTTTCTGTGTCTTAAATGTTCATTTCTTTTGCCACCAAGCATTTTGGAGTTTACTTCCCACAAGGCGCCTGTGATCATATGTTTCACCTGTTTTTTCTTGATAAAAGAACTTAAGAATGTTAGCGACTTCAATCTTTTCAAAATGCTACCAAATTTTAAATACTGACCATTTATGTTATATTCCTACTGGAAAAAGTACTTAAACAATCCTCTTAATACGTAACTTTGCGACAATTCAGAATGGAAAGGAGGCCTCACCGTTACTCTTGGGGGTTGTTTTAATGACGAGCTCAAAATTAAATTGGCATCTTTTAGATTGCCAAGTATTACTATTAATCATTCCTTTAGCACTTCCCATTGGACAAAGTGTTCGATGATGGATACCTTGTGCTTTACTGCAAAATGCTAGACAGATTTCTCTAGATATGCTATGTGGGTGACTGACTTCAATATTCTGATTCGACATGCCATAACTTTTTTTGGGGGTGGGAGGGAAAATAACTAGGACAATCTGGGCCAAACCTACATTGAGAATAATGTAACATGTGCAAGTGTTGATTTCATTGTTGTGACCTCCCCCCCCCCCCTTGAGATTTTAAAACACTAGATTGTAAGAAGAAAATGCTGGCACATATGTGCCCTACCAGAGGATAATGCCCTTTTATGTATTGCTTATACAAATAGGTTTATGCAGGCAGTGTAACCTGCAGATACATTCACGTGGAGAGGTTTGTTCCCTAAAGCCAACAAACCAGTAAGATGCTGAGTAATACCTTTTTTAATCATCAAGACGCTTCTTGTCTTGTGCATTGTGTAAGAGTGAGGATGCTAGTACCTCACTGGAGCTTTTAAATACCTTGACAGATTGGTCCCTACATGCCCATGATGCTAAAGAGTGGTCTAATGCCTTTCCATTAAAGGCTATCCTAGGTATAGGTCCTTAATTTTTATGTATGTATTTATTTAGTCGAAGCCTACACAGAAAAAAATATAGCAATCAGTGCTTCAGATCTGTTAAATTACACTTTAAAATGTCTTTACAACATCTACTTTTTAAAAAGATGGTGTTCACAACAAGAGTGCATGCACTGAAACCATCTCCATTGGAGTACAGTAATTTCAATTTTATATATGAGAAATGTCCACTTCACACGTCTCAGAAGTGGAGAGAAGTGACTTGCATTACGTTGGATCTGCTTGGAAATTTAACATTCTCAGATTTTTAACAAATCTGTGTGTTCCACTGCCACTCTCTCATTCTCTTCAGTCTAGTCCGCTAAAGACGGCTTTAGAACACTTTAATCTCTCATTCATTACCCCACATAGTTTGTAACATTTCTTTAGTTCCAAATGGAATACAAGCTTGTGGACGGTGGAGCAAGCATAACAGCTCGCTCTGTGAAACGAATAGTTTTTAACTCCGCAGAATTATTTTTCCCTTTTGAATTTCTCATTAGCTAGTCTTCAGCTGTATTGAGCCTTTAACTTAGAAAGCACACCAAATAACTCTGCTGTTTGTGCATTGGTTGATGCTTCTAAATTAACAGTTTTGTTCAACTAGTTACACCTGCTACTTGATAGTGTCCTTTCTTAATCTCGCTTAGCCATGTGGGAAAATAGTTTAGGAGAAATTAGCAAAGTCTGTGCTATAAATGATGCATTTACTTTGCAGCAAGCCCAGCAATGTTTCTCTGTGTGTGTCTCGAAACACCTCTGTGTTATGAAAGACTAAGGATCGGAATGCCTTCATACAAACACCGCCGCCAAAAACTTTGTGCCACACTTGTGGGTATCTAATTGTTTCCGCAGATGGTTTGTGTACATTTCATATAGTTGCTACTCTATTCATAACTTCCTCAGTATGGCAAATCTGCACTCGAATGTTGGGGGAAGGGCAGGACTAATTATAGATAAGCAAGGTGTAGGCATGGGATGTCACTAGAGCAGAGTGCTGCTCCATTGTACACTGTGGTCCGTAAGAGCTGAGAAAAGGTGCTATTTTGCTGAAGCCACTCAGCACCTTACAAAATGCCTTCACCGAGTCCTGTGTATGTTGAAGGCT
Source organism: Plestiodon gilberti rubricaudatus (assembly GCA_026170595.1). Lineage (NCBI taxonomy): Eukaryota > Metazoa > Chordata > Lepidosauria > Squamata > Scincidae > Plestiodon > Plestiodon gilberti. Next base: position 26,120,699 of record JANXHW010000001.1, read on the forward strand.
GAATGGAAGCCATGCTTGACTAAGGGGAAAAGGTCAAGAGTAACTTCTGGAGTGAGTCAAACTTTTTTAAACTAATGGCACCTTTTTGTTGTTGTTGTTGAAATAAATTATAACCAGACTTGAAATTGAAATGACTTCTGGGTTGCCATTTAACTACGTGT